>CM035142.1:39594442-40946202 GCA_020205605.1 Panax ginseng | reverse complement strand
GATTTACTTCTGCGTTAGCGTTAAGATATTGTGCACAGTATGGTACTAAGGGCTGACCCCCCTAAGTACGAGTAGAAAGGTCCATAGTCTTATGATTGTTAAAGGTTTCAAGTATAACCCTTGATAACCTAGGACATAGTTCAAGGTCTTATGACCCTCAGAAATCTTTTGATTCTTGTTATTCATTCTTGATTCAAAAGTTGAGCTTTTATTCAGATATCTTTGATTCACTCGCATATTATTATACTGTTATTTCATTGTTATACTTGTGGGCAATAGTGCTCACTCTTGCTTAATAATAACATTGCAGTTAAGAACGAAAGAACCGATGAACCTTCCACTAGTAAAGGCAAGGGCAAAGTTAGCAAATGATGAAGACTTGTTATTTTATTTGATGATGTATTTATGTTAGACTCGAGTTAATGATGTTGTTTAAGACTTATTATTTATATTTCCGTACAGATGTTTAAGGTTAGTTTAACCTAGGATTATGTTTATGATTCAGATGTTGTAACCCTTTAAAGGGAAGATTTTATTTTTATCTATTGCATGGTTTGCATTTATTATGGGTAGATAGATAGATGATATTTGTACAGTGAATACCAAATCCCGTGGAATCGAAGTATCCGGATTTGGGGGTGTCATAGTATCGTTCCCACAGAGACTAGTATGAAATTAAATCTAACAATTACCAATTTTATATTATTTCAATTTTATTAAACCATTCAAATCAATGATTATAATTAAGAAAAACTAAGAAACTAAAAATCCAAATCAATCAACACACTAAGTAACCGTAAATTTTAACCAAATAATGGAGAATTAGGCTTACAACTTCAATTTAAATCTCACTCTGATTATCACACCTTATTCTAGTTCAATTCACTATCTCAGTTTATTAATCAAGAACACTCAAGTAGAATTAGTCATCTCTCGATGCACTAACACTGTATTAACTTAAATCCACAAATTTATAGAATTATGTCAAACACCCTAATTAACTAATTCACTATATCTCTATGTGAATTAAAATCAAATAAGGTTTAAAGTTCAAGTCCTTTACACGATTACATGCGATGCTAGGTATATCTTTATCCTAAACATTCATCAAGATTCTATTAAAGCACAGAATTCAAGAATGCATGCTAAAGTGATTAGGTCTAGATTCATACATCATCTCTGGAGTCCATATAAATCCACACAGAATTGGTGATCAAGCAATTCATAAATTAAATTGCAAATCACAATAGATAAACTAAATTGATAGTATTATTCAACTGAAATTAAGGCATGACAATCATTGTTCAACACTAAAGATCCATTGCAAGCCTAAAAAGTAATGTTGGAAGATTGTATATTTAAATTTGATGTTAAAAGTCAATATTCATGATTATACGTAAAGTCCTTCAAGTAATACATGTACAATGACTTAGTGGTAGATCAAACTTGTTAGGTTGATCTGAGCTTTAATGTTTATCATTCTGTAAATGAATGTATAGAAGAAAAGATCAAAGATGTTAGGTTGATCTATGTTTTGAGATATAATAGATAGGCTTCAATAGAATCATTGTGACGAATGATTTATTTGAGTTGTGATTCTGGGGACAGAATCATTATAAGGAGTGAAGGATGTAACAATCTAAAATTTTAAATTATAATTTTAAATATTTATTGAATTATATAAATATATAATGGATGTGTTTATTGTTCAAGATATATTTAATTTGATTTGATTGGTTAATTATTTGTTAAATAAATAATTAAGGAGTTAAGAAATTAATTATTATGAGATAATATTCTAATTTAATTTAATAATTAAGTTAGAGAGTTTATAATGATTATAATGATTTTTTAATTGAATTTGTAATTAAAATGATGTGTTAGTTGATTAAATAAAATTATAATTATAAAAAAATTATAATTATGTTGTATTGATTTGTGTGATGAATTAATTTAATAAATTATTATTAGAATTAATTAAATTGATTATTAAAATTTAATTAAATAAAAGTGTGACAAATAACCTTACTATAAACGAGTTATAAAAATAAATTAAAGGAGTTTAATTCAGTTTTGCCAAACAAGGCTTAATGCATATTAAGTCTTTATTTTAAATGTGTTTTACCAAACAAGGCATAAAGATTAAATGATTATATTTTAAGTGGGTAGCCAAACAAGCCTTATGGCTTTTGATTTTCAAAAATATAATAACGGATATCAGTTATAAGACCCCAACTTATTATAAATAAAAATCAAATTTTCTTTATTTATTATTGTGAATAATAAGGTATTAATTTGATATAATACTTTGGTTATGGGTGAAATGTGCAAATTTTCAAAATAAGCAAGTGGTTATATAATATTCATTGTTGTCGGGGAATATTCGTTTGGTCGTGGAATATTCTTTACGCTTCAGGGGAATATTCGTATGATACAGCGTAGCTATTTGTGGGCCCCATAAACTGGATAAGCATTGGGATGAAGAAAACAACAAAATTGAATAACAAACGTAGTTGTTATTCAATTAACATTTGTTGGAATACCGGTGGTTAAAATACGATGTCTGGCGTGGTTGCACAAAAGAGCAGACTACCAGATTATTGCAATGATTGTTGAATTATTGATCCTTACGTAAGAAGGCACTACTCAATAATTGTCATAGTAGTTCTTCGCTCAATATTTTATTTTATTGATTCAATAATTGATGCGTTGATATTTTATATTATTGTTGTTCAATAATCACATCGCGACAAGATTCCATTATCGGATCAATAATTCATATTATTTGAATAATATTATTAGATAGCATTATTGGCAATGTCTAGAAAGTTACATCAAGGAGAGGTTTGGTCACCTAATCGGCGCCAAGAGAGAGAAATCCTTATCGAAAAGCCCCTCTTTCCGGGAAGGAGCATTGACTGGTTGTCATAAATGTGATTACGTAATATTATTTGTGAATAATTAATTATTGATTCATATGATAAGAAAATATTTATTTATGTGGTTATAAATGAAGGAGTTAATGTTGAGATGTTTTATCAGTATTTTGTCGAATTGGTGGTATTAAAAGATCAAATCGGTGTTATTACAGCTTTATTGTGTGAGTTATAATATTTAATCCGACCGTTGGATCGTTGTAATTTTTGGATATGTTATACATATATAAGTTGAGTATATGTCCACAAATTTTGAACCGTTAAAAATGAGCGTATAATTTGTTATGAATTTTAAGAGGTGACTGATTCGGAAATTGGGTTATAAATGATTTTAGTGGAAAATTTTAGAATTGGTGGGCCACACTTTTGGTTGGTGAGAAATGTGCTCAATTGAATTTTCAAATGTGGTGGGTGGGAATAGTAGCAGGTAAAGCCATCAGGTTGCAGATTAAGTCTTCTTCGGCGTGCTAACATTTTCCTATAAATAGAGGGCTAAGTTAGAATTGAAAATCACACCAGAAACAAGTTTTCTCTCTTTCTCTCTCTATATTATCGAGCGTATTCTTGTAAGTATTTTGATACTTTGAGTGTTGCTATACGGTGCAAGTTCCTTCAGCACTATATCCAGTATTCCAGCCAGAAGTACTGTCTTTGCAAGGTAAGGGATGTTATTTTCTTCGTAAGTGATATTATTTCTTCAATATCATTATGCCAAAATATTGGTTGGAACTTTTTATCAAATTTAGAACTTTTCATGTCGGGGTTACTAATCATGAGATACTATTCATGAGTTACTATTCACGAGTTACTATTCACGAGTACTATTCATGAAGCATGATAATTTTTCTTGTGGAATATCTATCTTTTGGTGTCAGAGTTACTATTCACGTATACGGCACTATTCACTAATACGACACTAGTCACTGAAAAATGAAATTTTCTTCTTTTTATCCAAGGTGTCTATTATGGTTACTATCTTTGATTGTATCCATGTTTTGATCTTTATTCTTGAATTTTGCTTCAAAATTGGTTATTATGAAGTATTATTGATCTTGGATAAATTGTAATACTTAATCTCTAATATTTGTTATTTTGTTTCACCGGATTCGTTCCTTTAAAATATTTTCATCATCCTCGGTCCTAAATGATGATATTATCGAATATCTTTGGCTCAGTAGTGCAAAAGATGAATGATTAATCGATGAATATCTTTGGCCTATAGTGCAAAGATGAATGATTACCTAATGAATATCTTTGCCCGTGAGTGCAAAGATGAGCAGTGTTGAGATGAACATGACCAACCTGGTGATACAAATGAATATCTTTGCCCGCGGTGCAAAGATGAATATTTGATTAAAGATGTATATTGATTGATGTTACAGGATAAAATATTGATGATGAACTTTTAAATTCATAGAAGATAGTAGAATTCTTTTTCTACTTGACTCTTCTAATGGATTGCTTATTCACCGCAGATTGTTGATCTAAAACTTGTTGTCTATTATATTTTATCGATTTTTCCTATCAAGACTAATGATAATTTGTTGTATATTATCTTAGTCATAATATTTCTTCTTTGGGCTAGTTGAGCTCACCCTTTCTTTCACCGTTCTCTTGTGAAATGAGAATATAGTTGGGACTAGTGGGAATGGATTGGACGGTCAGATGGTTGCATTAGTAGTCCTCACTATTATGTGAAATAGCGTATCAATAATTGTAATGAGGACCTCTTTTGAGTTTTTATACTGTCTATTAGATAATAGTTGTATTTAAACTCACAGTATATGTGTTGTCGTATTTTGCACGACAATTGTATTACTGAAGTTGTATTTGTTTTTGTACCATGTATTTGGCGACTCAGAATAGGTTGGATGGAGTAGACCTATTTTGGGGACGTCACATCAGTTATACATATAATTATATTATATAATTAATACATATTATATCATATACATTATATTTTGTTAGTACGTAAGTTAGAGTTAGGAAAGAAAAAAACTCAGAAGAAGAAAAAGAAGAGAAGAAGAAAGGCTAGAGAAATTGAGAGAGAATTGGAGAAAAGAAGCTTGAGAATCAAAGATAGCCATCATCTTCTAAAACTAAGGTATCATCTTGCTTTTGTTTTTTTATAAAAGTTGTAGTTATATTCTCTGTTAAAAAAATTCTCTATAAAAACTTTGTGAAGTTGGAATTGTTTGTTGTATACAGCTTTATATGATAAATTATTTGTTATAAAATTGTTTTCATAAGTTTATATATGGGTATAGTCAAGGAATTCATGTTATGTATGTAATTTGTGAAGAAAACCACGTGAGTTTATATGAATATATATATGAATATGGATTACTTTAAAGTAAAATTAAGGTTTAATTAGTTGTTTAAATTATAAATTGACTATTGAAATTGAAAGAGGATGAATAAACATAAACAAGGTACTTTGAATTAACGTTTTTGGTTGAAAAACAAAATCACAGTGATGATTTTCACTGAAAATGTCAAAAAGTGAAGTTTTATCAAAAACAGTGAAATTAGATGTTTTAAATTCAATGTTTATGTTGTTATATGGGTCAAAACATGTTAAGAGTCTTAAAATTATGTTTTTATGAAGTCTATGTATGTATTACATGCTAATTAGGTTGTTAGAAAGTAGCTTGTAGGCCAATTTAGCTTTTGTTCATATCTTTCACGAGGTCGGGTCGCCGAGGACTAGAGTTTAGCGTCATCAGTCAGCGCCTAAAGCAAAGACAATTCTCTCGTCATGGCCGCCAAGCTTTGGCTTGTGCCTCACGCAGTAGTTAGTCAAGCATTGCAGTCATAAATAATAGCCACAAAGTGTAAACTATGGAGCCAGAAATGCGAAGTTATCAGTAATGTGTCGACACAGTGTGTTTTGGTTACACAAAGTCTGAAAAAGTTGCATGTTTTAATATAAGGACTATTAAGATATGATTTTAGTACTTCTATACTAAGAATGAGTATATTTTAATATGCTACTAATTTTATTACTAATGTAATTTGATTATGTGATTAAAAATCAAACCTTACATGATGTATATAATGTTGGAAGTGACTAATTATGTCGTGATGACATATATATAGGGTATTGTGATTCGAGTTGTTAAGGTTTAGCTTTTGCTCAAGGTAAGTTCTCTAACTCTATATTTTCGTTGATTTAGTTCTATTATTATTATATTGTGCAAACTTCTTCTTACGAATAAACAGGTTCTTGTATCTAGTTTGTTTATGATGATGCCAGTTTTCTAAATCTTATTCTGATATTGCACAAGTTATTCTTGTCTTTAACTTGTTAGTTAGAATGCAAGTTTACATATTCTGATATACTAATGTTGAACAGTTGTTATCGTTCAATTTGCTATTTGTTATGCATGCTTAATACTCAATTCTAAATAACCTTGGCTTAATATTGTTCAAACAAGGAATGTTATAGTTATTCACTGTTTATGCTCTTAGATTATTCCTAAAGCATAACCTTAATATACAATGTTGATTCAGTTGTGATTTATTCCATAGCGTAACGTTATGAACTTTTTATTCAACTAATCCTTAGTTGATGTTCGTTAAACCTAAATTACCTTGAAATGTATCCAAACCAAACTTACTTTGGTGCGGACTTGTACTCTAAATACTGAGATTAACAACCCTATTATTAGGGGATAATTTACGCTTAGCGTTGAAATATTTGTGCACAATACATTGTACGAAGAGATGAACCCCCTAAGTACGAGGAGTCCCTATAGTCTTATGACTGTTAAAGTTTAAGTTGAAAGATTACTTATAACTATGGACATAGTTCGTGGTCTTATGATCCTCAGTTAAATATTTCATGATTCTGATTATCATTGATAAAGCATTTTGTTCTGTTTCATTGTGCCTATTATTTGGCAGTGGTTATAAAGATTTTATTCATTATTATTTCAAGTGAACATTGTTTGCTCACTTTTGCTTATATAAATACTACAGCTAAGGATGAGAAGGTCGATGTACCTAGCACCAGTAAAGGGAAGGGAAAGTTGAACAAGTATTGAAGACATGTAATCATGTTGAAAGTTTATTATCAGACTTTACTTTAATGATTGTAATGAAGTTATTATTTAATTTTCCACATTTGAATGATTGTATTTTAAGGTTAGATAACCTAGGAGATTTTTATTAATGTAATCCTTTAATGGGAAGGTTTATTATTCAATTCTATTATGATTCGGTAGTTAGATATAAATGTTTTATTTAAGTGAACACCAACTCTTGTGGTAATGAAGTATCAGGATTTGGTATCAAAGCTTTAGGTTATGAACCTTAGGTGGGAGAAAAAGCCTTATGAAGTAACCTTTGAAAAGATAGTGGTGATAAACTCTTATCGAGTTTTACGGAAGAAGTAATAAAACACTTATGTGCTAATGTGATTACAACTTATGTGCTCGTGGTGTCGAGTAGTAATGATTAATAATTAAAACTTAAATATTTTGTTGTCAGGATGACTAATGTCGGAATATCCAGTCAGGCTAGGGAGGAAGGACCTCAGATGCCTAGAGAAGAGGAGTCTCGTGACATTCAGGTGGTTTGGGAACAACTACTTTCACGGGAGTCAGCCCCGTTGGTCACAGTGGTTGAAGATGAGGATGATGATGTGGAAACGGATGAGGAGGATCCCGTTGAGCTGCCATAGTCAAATGAGGATGACGAGGATGAGGAGGAAGAGATTCCACTGAACTCGTTAGCTGCTCGTATGTACGATGAAGTCTACGACCGCAATGTGAAACTTCAGGATACCGTCGAGGAGTTGGAGGAGATAGTAGTTGAACAACAAACCTCGATGGCATAGAAGGACGATGAGATCCAGGATCAAGATGAACGTATGACTAATGTCGAAGAGAAGCTGGTTCAAACTGAAGAAGAGAATGAAAAAATGACAGCGGAGATCGCAGGACAGAAGAACAAGCTGAGGGAAGAGTCTGCTAAGAGGGCAAGAGCCGAAGACGCGTACAAGGAAGCTTATCAATGAGCCGGAATAGCAGAGAGAGACGCACAAGCAAAGAGGATGAAGATGGAGGAGATGAATAACATATTTAATACCGTGATTAATCGAGCTCAAGATCAGGTCGTGGGTTATCCTATTCAGTTCGAGACGCTGCCATCATTCATATTAGATCGCAGAACAATGTTCCGAATCATGGAGGAAGAGCGTTGTAAGGCTACGCAATATCTTAGTAGGACATCGTAGGGAATGTACCTGTTATGCGATTAATAAAATGTTAAAAAATATGTAAATCTCGAGTGTTATATAACCTATGGGATATGATGATGATGTTATCGTGAAACTTTAGTAGTTCAGGAAAGTAATGTAAATAGCAGTGATGCTATTGTTCTTATGTTTTCAGAAAAATTATGAATGAATAAAAGTTATTATTTTATTTTATTCAAAGTGTTATGTGTTCTGTGATGATTTCTTTTATGAGGTGCAAGTTAAGTAGAAAATACTTAAAAGAAATTGAGTAATAATCTAATTAGTGTATTTTAACAGAAAATGCCTCCAAGACGTTAACCACGACAAAGAACCGCTGAGGGAACCACCAATAATGACAATGTTGATGCTAACCCAGTCCAACAGCTGGTGACGTTACTAACGAGTGCACTGCACAATCAACCGCAGAATCAAGCTACAACGTTTAAGGACTTCAAGGCGGTTGGACCACCAAAATTATGTGGGTCCATGAATCCAATTGAGGCACAAACCTGGATTATGGAGGTAGAGAAAGTATTCGATGTTACGATAGTAGGGGAGGATCAGAAGACTGCTTTTGCAACATTCATGTTGAAAGCAGAGGCTAGTTATTGGTGGCAGGCCAATAAAATGCAAGGAGGTCAAGGGGTTATGATATGGGATAGGTTTAAGGAGTTGTTCTTCGAGACCTATTTCCCCGAGAGTTCGAAGAGTCAGCTAGAAGTGCAGTTTTTAGAACTGAAACAGGGAATGATGACGGTATCTGAGTATGTCACAAAATTTAACGAATTGGCGAGGTTTGCGCCATATCAAGTTAGCACAGATGAACGCAAGGTGAAGAGGTTTGAACATGGACTGAAGCCCTGGTTGTATAGTAGGGTCTCCCTATTCCAGCTGAAGATGTGACACCCCCAAATCCGGGTACTTCAATTCCAAAGGATTTGGTGTTCACTATACAAATATCATCTATCTATCTACCCATAATAAATGCAAGCCATGCAATAGATAGAAATAAAATCTTCCCCTTAAGGGTTACAACATCCGAATAATAATAATACAATCCCAGGTTAAACTAACCTTAAACATCTATGTGGAATCATAAACAAATAAGTCTTAACAACATCATTAAATCAAGTCTTAAACAAAATACATCATCATATAAACAACAAGTCTTCATCACTTGCTAACTTTACCCTTGCCTTTACTAGTGGAAGGTTCATCAGTTCTTTCATTCTTAACTGCAATGTTATTAATAAGCAAGAGTGAGCACTATTGCCCACAAGTATAACAATGAAATAACAGTATAATAATATGCGAGTGAATCAAAGATATCTGAATAAAAGCTCAACTTTTGAATCAAGAATGAATAACAAGAATCAAAAGATTTCTGAGGGTCATAAGACCTTGAACTTGTCCTAGGTTATCAAGGGTTATACTTGAAACCTTTAATAGTCATAAGACTATGGACCTTTCTACTCGTACTTAGGGGGGTCAGCCCTTAGTACCATACTGTGCACAATATCTTAACGCTAACGCATAAGTAAATCATTTTGCAGGGTTGTTCATCTCAGTTTGACATTCGAGTCCGCACCAAAGGAAGTTTGGTTTGGATAATTCCATAAGGGTTCTAAAATTTAGAACGTTCATCAACTAAGGACTAGTTGAATCAATAAAGTTCACTAGTCTAATAAGGTTCAACAATAATGATATTCAATTTGAATAATAATCTCAAGAAGTATACAATATGACAATTATTGTATAACTGAATCATGCTTTGAAAAGATAATCAATCTTTAATATAATATTTGAACTTGAATAATAGTAATGATAGTTCACTCGAGGTAAATAATAAACTTGAACAATAATGACAAGTAGGGTTAGGAAACTTGCCTCGTGCGTAGATTACACTTTAACTAAGCACATTCTTTGAATTTAATCCTACATACCATTCACATTCACAATACCAGCTAATTATAACTTTACTAATCATCATAAACTCATTCTTTTGTCTAATTCGAATATTGACTATACTTAGTCAAATTACCACTTTGTCACATAATTTACACATCATGAATAACAAGCTAATTATGAAATTCATAATTCAATCCACATGTAATTATGTTATTTACATGCTAAGTATCTATTTTAACATCTCATTATACTTATAACATAATTTTATGTTCATTACATTAAGTTGCTATCACATTGTTAGACTTGAACATTAAAAATATCTCATTTCTGGACATTCTGCAGAGTGGCGTTGCGGCGCCACTTTTGTACTTGGTATTCGCGCTGCGGCGCCGTGGCACTGCGGCTTGAGATCTGGCACTGCAGCGCGGTGGGACTACGGCTCGGGCCATAAGGTATGAGACTGGCGCCACGACGCGGCGAACCAGAAACTGTTCTGCAATTCGCAAAAATTGCAGAACACAACCCAAAAACTCCAATTAAATTACTACTACACAAAATTAATCATACCCATATGTTATAATTCATGCATAAACATAATCCAACATTTATAGAATGGTTTTAACTAATTTAAACACTTAATCACAGAGTTAAAATCTATAATTTCACTGACTTTGATGTTCTTGAAGGTTTTGAAAATAAAACATAAAAATTTGACACTACGGATTCGTTATAACACCGAATCCGTTCGTTTAAAGTTTGGTCTCTTCGTATCAACATGTATAATAATATACGAGTATAAAATTTAGGGAAACATTTATGTTTAACACACTAAAATTACGTATAAGGGCCATAAGGCCAAAAACCAAAACTCTGTAAATTTTGAAATAACAAGTCATCGTATTATGAAACATATGATATGGAATCATGCAATATATATATATATATATAACATGTTATGCTACTCGTATTATTACATATATCCATATAATAATACAATTTCTCAATTACAGAGACATAATAGAGGTTTTGAAAGCCATTTTCATGAAAACTAATTGACGTGAAATATAAATTGGCTTGAAGAGAATTACCCAAGCGTAGATGAACAAGGATAACAATTCTCTCTATTTCAAATACAATTTCCCAAACTTTCTCAATAAAATTCTCAAACTCTCTCTCTTTTTTCCCTCTCTGTTTTATGCCAGACTTATAAGAGAGGAGAATACGTATATTAATCAAGCAACTGATGACATATATATAAGGTATTGTGATTCGAGTTGTTAAGGTTTAGCTTTTGCTCAAGGCAAGTTCTCTAACTCTACATTCTCGTTGAGCTAGTTCTAATATTATTATATTGTGCAAACTTCTTGTTACGAATAAACAGGTTCTTGTATCTAGTTTGTTTATGATGATGCCAGTTTTCTAAATCTTATTCTGATATTGCACAAGTTATTCTCGTCTTTAACTTGTTAGTTAGAATGGAAGTTTACATATTCTGATATACTAATGTTGAACAGTTGTTATCGTTCAATTTGCTATTTGTTATGCATGCTTAATACTCAATTCTGAATAACCTTGGCTTAATATTGTTCAAGCAAGGTATGTTATAGTTATTCACTGTTTATGCTCTTAGATTATTCCTAAAGCATAACCTTAATATACAATGTTGATTCAGTTGTGATTTATTCCATAGCATAACGTTATGAACTTTTTATTCAACTAATCCTTAGTTGATGTTCGTTAAACCTAAATTACCTTGAAATGTATCCAAACCAAACTTACTTTGCTACAGACTTATACTCTAAATACTAAGATGAACAACCCTATTATTAGGGGATAATTTACGCTTAGCGTTGAAATGTTTGTGCACAATACATTGTATTTAAGGGTCGATCCCCTAAGATTTAAGAGTCCCTATAGTCTTATGACTGTTAAAGTTTAGGTTGAAAGATTACTTATAACTATGGACATAGTTCGTGGTCTTATGACCCTCAGTTAAATATTTCATGATTCTAATTATCATTGATAAAGAATTTTGTTCAGTTTTATTGTGCCTATTATTTGGCAGTGGTTATAAAGATTTTATTCATTATTATTTCAAGTGAGCTTTGTTTGCTCACTTTTGCTTATATAAATACTATAGCTAAGGATGAGAAGGTCGATGTACCTAGCACCCGTAAAAGGAAGGAAAAGATGAACAAGTTTTGAAGACTTGTAATCATGTTGAAAGTTTATTATTAGACTTTACTTTAATGATTGTAATGAAGTTATTATTTAAAATTTCGCATTTGAATGATTGTATTTTAAGGTTAGATAACCTGGGAGATTTTTATTAATGTAATCCTTTAATGGGAAGGTTTATTATTCAATTCTATTATGATTGGGTAGTTAGATATGAATGTATTATTTAAGTGAACACCAACTCTTGTGGTAATGAAGTATCAGGATTTGGGGGTGTCACAATCGTAGTTTATCAAGCTGATCAAAAGATTACAGAAGTCAAGGCAGAATCGTAGAGCATCGAGGATCGTAGTCTGTTTGCTTTGGAGGGCCTCTCATGGAATCGTAGAGTGGTCCAAACGCCTACCGAGTCAAACTCAAGAATCGTAGAGTGCTCTCGGAAGCGTAGAGTCTGAAAGTCAAGCAAGTGAAGATCGTAGTGTACCAGTAGTTAAGAGAAATCGTAGTGTTCTCATCCATCAATACCAGATCAAGCTCCAAGGTGGCAAGACACCACGATCATAATCGTAGTGTATCATTTGTCTGCATCAGAAGCATCGAGCGTTGTCCATTTGTTTAAGAATAAAAGTCAATAAATGTTGAATGGATTATAGACGTTAAGACTATCGGGAGTCCCAATGACACAACAGTCATCCTTAGTATGTAACAAAGAAACGTATTGAAGAAACTAAGAAAAGTACTATGGGTCAGCAGAAAATACCTTTTCAGGTATTAGGTGAGATAGCAGTCTGCAATGTCAGTGGGCCAGACGGCTAGACAGAAGATTTCCAGAAAGACACCATCAGTGCTCCGAAATGTCAAATATAATTAATACTTTAACGGATGTCTTCAAACGGATATATTTCAAAGGCATCATATATGCAAAAACATAAGCATATACAAGAATCAAGCAAGCATACAATGAAACGTTGAAGAACACTCAACGTTCAACTCTACAATCTGAAAAGAAAGCTTGCTCAACTACTAAGTTCTTTTGAACACAAGCTTAATGGCAACTGAGTAGAATCATTCAAGAACTTAACCATCTTTAAGTGAAGTAAGAAGTTCCAAGTCAGAAGGACTTGAAGAGTTCTAAGTGAACTGTGAAGTACCAAGTCAGCTGGACTTGAAGAGTTCTAAAGTGAACTAAGAAGTTCCAAGACTGCTGGTCTTGAAGGAATCTGTGAGATTCAAAGATTGTAAAGATATCCTTAGTGGATTTTCTACTCAAGGAGTATAAGAGTGGACTAGGAGCCTTGAGAGCTCTGAATGTAATGACCGAAAAAATCGGATCCTTTGTAAAAATATTTGAAAGAATTAAATCATGAATAAAATAATATTATTTGTTATTATATGTGTTAATAAGATGTATGTTGTTCTATAACCTAGAAATGTCGGAATATTGTAGTATTCGAACCACGTGAGAGTATTAAAGTGTTTGAATTTCTAAGACGAAAATAAATGTTTTCCGAGAAAGTTTACGAAAATCACTATTCACTGTTTATCGCTCGGGAATTAGTTTTGAATTTTCGAGAAATACGTAATGTTAGAATATCGAGGTGAGATGGATTATGTAATAATAATCTAAGTATGGAAAACACAATAATTTGCATGCGGACTTAATTTGAGAATATAGGTATTAAAACCTAATAAAATGAATTAATGTAACTTTGCATAAAATACAAGTCCATAAGCTATAAGGTGTAAACCTATGTAGGATTTATACTAAGCCCAACTGATTAATAAGGTGAAGCCCAAACTATTAAAATGCAAAGCCCAACAAGGAAGTTAACTAGATTACTTAGAAAGCCCAATGAAGTGGACATTATCCATGGAGCAAACCAAGAAGTGGGTAGACTTGTTGGGCAAACATTTTGTGTGGTGACCAAGTGTTATGATGGTCAAGAAATAGAAGTGGCTAGCAAGTTTACTTGGTTACTAGGTTATGAATAGTAAGGAGGTGGAAGTTAAGGAAGTGGGATGCCATAAAAACCATTCTACCCTAACCTTGGATGGCCTATAAATAGAAAGCTCTCATTTCATTATTTGGTTAATTAATTTCATCCAACAACTCTCTCTCAAAGCAACTTATTTGTTAGAACCCATAAGCACTTATAAGCCATTTCAACTTTTGTTAGATTTTTCAAAGTGAAGTGAAGTAATCATCAAAGGTAAATAATCTTGTCTTCTTCATCTCTATCATGGTAGGTTGATAAGAGAAATGTAATCTAATGAACTTAGATGTTAAGAACATAGGAGAAGTTGATAAGCAATGGACCTAAGCCGAATAAGTCATAAGGAAATGAAAATCATATATTAAGAAATTGTTGTTTTGAACTTATAAATAAGCCATAACCAAATTGGAATATAAGTTATTGTAATAAATAAATTGAGATGTCTATATAATGTAATGAATGTGTTTAGAATGATAAACAAATCACTAGTAATAACGTTTTGCCAGAATTTGCACGATTGGACGATAATCGTCGAATTCGTAAAATTCTAGGAATGGAAGTCGTATTTTGTGTTTAACATTGGAAAACATTGGTTTTCGATGGAGACAAGTCATATTTGGCATTATAGAGTTGCAAACTCGAAAATGGTCGGATTCTGACTTAAAACGAAGAAACGAGCGTTGAATGTTCACGAACGTTTATCGTTTTCGTTAAAATGGACTAATAGGTGAAATTTTAGCCAACAAAGTAAAATAGATAAAATTCTTGCATGAATGCATAGAGTACGTAAATTATGACCCGTAGGCTCTTGAACGAGCCAATTCAAACTTATAACGAAGAAGTTACGAGTCCGGGAATTTCAACTTTTGAAAAATATGTCCAAAGTGTCTGGTGCACAGAGCTTGATAAGACCGTGCCGCAGTGCCAAAGTGGCCATCATCTACTGGAGAGTCACGCCGCAGAGCGACATATAACATCGAGACTCATGGCCATGCACAATGAAGTTCAATTTTGAGAATAAGTGGCGTCTTGCAAATAGCACGGCACCAGTGTAATGGTCATGCAATGCATCAGCCAAATTTCATAACCTAAATAGTGATGAATGTTTACAAATGAACATGAAGAGTAATTGATAATCAAGGATCTTAAAAGAAATTGTTAAAGACATTATTAAGCCTTAAGAATGAACACTTAGGGTTTAGTTAAATCAATTGAATATGAATGTAAGAATGATCTACCGGAAAGCCGTAATCGATAATAAATCTAATACGTATTTAGGTTGAGAAGAAGGGTAAGATTCTTTAGGAACCATGTGTGATCATTCATGACCTAATGTTCTATGTTATGCTATCATTTAATGTAGAGACCTTAAAGACGTAAAGTGCACGTGTTATAAATTGTAGCAGACGCTAAAGGCAAGTACTCTAACCCTTGTTCTAGTTTGATCTGGACAAGTCTTTGTGATTCATGTATTCTTCGCATGAGTTAGTATTTGAGGAATGTCAAAGCCAATCCTTTCGGCTAAACGTATGCTATGTTATTCTATCAAGTGTTGATAAGGATTTATCGAACTAATAATGTTGTGGTTTTCAAAAGTAGATTGTGTATGCTCAAATTGTTTTGTCGTCAAACGACAGGCACGTGAGGTTGCCACAACTTAAACGTATACACGTTTAATAAATGTAGTGTTGATCAACATAAAGTACTATAGGCTGATCACCTAGACGTGCTCGTAAGATATGTCGGACTTACGGACTTTGTGCCGGAACGTCCTTTTCAAAGTACTTATGAAATGCTTACGGTCTTGAACCGGAATTAATGTTTTACTGAATATTGTTGTTGTAAAATGTTTTGAATGAAAAGAAGTGTTATTTTGAATTATCAAAAGTACTTCGTAACTATTGTTCAGTTATTGAAGATATACGATTCCTATGTTTCAACCATGCTATTTTCCTAGAATTGTTGTACTTGTTGAGCTAGTTAGGCTCATTCTTGCTGGAACCATATGAATGCAGCTAAGACAGAACGAACCGATGGATCCGGCAAGGATAAAGGGATGGCGAAGACGAACCCGTAGATTACTTTTGTAATAGTATAGGTTTTGTACGGATTATTATTCATATTATGACAAAGACAATGTATTGGTTGTAAAGAACCTGGGGAATGTAAATATTCTTTTGATATATATATATATAAGACATATTCGTTCTTTTGAGGCATTTCAATTGAATGTTTATGTGAATCAGAAGACCGCAGTAGCACCATCTATCAAAGTTAGAAGATACCTGGATTTGGGGGCGTCACAGGTTGGTATCAAAGAATTAGGTTATAAAACTTAAGGGGGGAAATAAAACCTTAAGTCATAACCTTAAGAAAAGTCAAAGAATAAAAGATGGAAGTTAACCTTATAAAAATGCATCATATATGTTATGTGTTTTTATTATACTGATGTTTACTAATAAAATTTTTGTGTTGTTATAGATGTCAGGTGAAAATAGAGATGTATGTGTAGTCGTGAAGGGCTCATGAAACAGATAGAAATCATACCGAACCCCATAGCAGCAGATCCTGAGATAGTTGTGGTGGAGTCTGGAGACTCCGAGAGCTTAGACCTCATGTTTGTATTTGACGGCATGTTGGAAGAAGAAGTGGAGGAAGTATCCTTCAATCCAGTAGCTATTGTGACGCCCCGAAATTAGGGTATCTTCCAACTCGACAGATGGTGCTCCACGATACTACATTTCATACAATCATTCCATTGAAATAACAACAAAATGTGTGTAATTACTATCTTTGTATTACAACTGTAATAAATCCTTTCCCAGGTTCATAACCGAATACATTCGTTGTTCTTCATAAGTATATTACATACAAATATACTAGTCTATTACAGGACGATTAATTGTCCATCTTAGCGTTTCCTTTATCTCTCACAGAACTCTTAGTTCGTTCGGCTTTAGCTGCAAACATATGGTTCAAGCAAGAATGAGCATATCTAGCTCAGCAAGTCTTAACAACGAAACATATGACTATCACATCAGTAAGTCCATGCTTTATATCAATATCAGAACAATTATTTACTAAGCATCCTGAATCATTTGACTAATACTTCTACTACAACAATTCCAGAATATATATAATAGCTTAGGAATGATGAACCGGTCAATAGACCATGAACATACTCTTTTCATTTTCATACTTTAAAAGGATATCAGGCACTAAGGCCATCCACCGGTCTTTACTTACGAGCACTTCTAGGTGATCAACCTATTGTACTCTATGTTGATCAACACTCTTACGTTAAACATATTTACGTTTAACATTTGGCAACCTCGCGTGCCCATCGAATAATCGATGAAAATACTTTTGTTTGTTCATAGACAAACTTACCTTCTCATCCGTACCAAATACTTGGCATAGGATAGCGTTAACAGTTCTATATCAACAGACTTGTAACCAATTGAATCTATCTTTCAATACTTGTCTAGCCCGGATAAAATAGGCATCGACTCTTTTCTATTTACCATTCATGCATTGTATATCATGCATTACAAAAAACTTCGCTAACACGAAGGTCAGACAAGAATTAAGAAAGACTTTCCTTCAAGCGTCTTCAAATATATATTCTAACTATTCTCAGTCTTTACAGGTTCTACAAGATACATTCACATAGCACACTGTAATTAGTTATCAAACAAACTCACTTTACGGTTCTAACCAACTTCTTTCTCCTCTATGTCTTACTTGTTTTAACTCTGTTATTAAAGTCGATTCGACTTTCTATACTTCGTTACATTTTATTAACGTTCTTACGTCCTTAGCCGACATTCGATCATTAATGGTTAATTACCAATGTTGAACATCATTCACGGTTCACTCATTACGTATTTGCGTTCTTCGTTTAATTTCCATTAAACCTTACCCATGCTTCTTACATTAACATCTTATAAGTGTTTTAAAGTAAGTCTCATTTTGTACTTTAAGTACCTTTAACATCTTACTTTAGGTCTACATTCAAAAGGAAACTAAACCCAACATGGTCAACTTTTTCCCATTTCTTTGAGTTAGTTAGTGGTACTCGGCCGAAGTCCTGGAGTCATGTGGCGCCACCACTTTGTAATTGGTTTTGGTGTCTTTTACACGAAGTCTGCATGCACCGATTTAGCCAAAACAAATTTGGTTTCATAACGAAACTCCCGGCTTCCTAATTTGTTCGTTTTACATCCGAATTGACCCATTCGAATTCCTACAAGTCAGGAATTACATCCTTTACGTGTTCATATAAGAATTTCATATATACAAATCCATTAACTCGGAATTCATCTTTAAGTTCATTTTTAAGCGTTCGTTTAACATTTTCGCCCGTTCAATACTCGTTTTCTTCGTTATAAGTCGGAATGCGACGATTCCTTCACCAACGACTTTTAATTACCTTATCTCATGTGTTGACATTGGAAATCGATGTTTTCAAGTCACACGGAAACTTTTGACCTTTAATCCGGACTTTATGCATTTTCGACGTTTAACGTCTATTTCCACAAAATTCGCCATAACTTCGTTACTAATGTTCTCTAAGCCAAATCACATGGAATACTCCATGGAATTAATATCTACATCCTAACCAATCAAGATGCATATATCTTAGCTACAACGGTTTCCAAAACGTTCAATTATAACTAAGTTAACTTTCAAGACTTTTTATGGTTTTAACTCACATAAACACTTACGATTTCTATTTGGTCATGACCTATCGATGATTTAGTCATTAAAAGGCATTCTTATATCTTCTCTATAAACATTCTCCACTCATCTACGATTCTTCTATGAGAAAGAAATCGAAAAGGATGAAGATTACGGTTTATAGGAATTTACCTTTGAAGTAGTTAACGTTCTTGATAAACGTCTTTTGGTTTGCTTGGAAGTAGAAAGATTATAGGATTCTAGATCTTTTCTCTCTCTCAAATATGTTGGACAAACTTTGTAAAACAACAAAAATCCAACTCTTAGCTTTCTATTTATAGAAAACCAAATAAGGGGCAAAATTGTCCAATTCACCACCTCCTCACTTATTTACAACTTTGTCACCAAGCAAAATAATTGGTGACCAAGTGACACTTTGCTTGGCCATCAAGTGGTCGACCCACCTTGCCCATGGGTCATCCCCATGGATTTCCCCATGGGTTTTACCCATCCCTTGACCCATCGGTTCGACCCGCGGTTTACTTTTTGGATTGGGCTTGACATTAATAAACATTGGGCTTTAACCAATCTAATATTGGGCCTTGACTTGGGCTTGTATACTTAATTCATTGAGCTTGTTATTAATCCAAGTCCAATTGGATTGTATAAAATCCTTAACTCATATTCTAATAATACGATTCGTATTCTACGCGTATTATTCACGTATTCTTCATATAATATTCATATAATATTCGTATTATACGTCGTACTATTCTTCATCATACTCGTATACATACTAGTATAATACTCATATTCCTTACGTATAATAATCGAAATGACTATACGCATTACATTTCCCTTTCGGAAACCTCTTTCACAAACCCTTAGGTTTTAAGTCCGCAGGCGAAAACTTCGTTTGCCATAACGGAAATATTCTTGGATATTCCATAATATCGTCATATTCTAACATTACGCGTTTCTCAGAATCTCAAACCTTAGCTCTGAACGTCATCGGATGAATAGTGTTTTTACGCAAACCATCTCAGAAAACCTTCGTTCTCGTCTTGATAATTCACAACAATTAATTCTAGCACAAAGCCAGAATACTAACCACATCTACATATTCTAGGTCATACAACGACCTTCAAACATCTTACTCATATAATAACTCAATAAAATTCATTTAATCCACATAATCAAATAAAAAATTTATTCATTGATAATTCGAAATTCTCAGGAGTTACATTCTTCCCTCCTTATAAGGATTTTGTCCCCAGAATCTCGCTACTCTTACATAAACAAATGACGAAACTTTTCCTTCATTTTATTTTCGAGCTCCCACGTTGCTTCTTCAGCATCGTGGTTACTCCAAATTACCTTTACGGAAGGTATTACTTTATTTCTCAAGACTTGTTCCTTCCTATCAATAATCTAAATCGGAAGTTCTTCATATGTTAAGTCTTTTTCTACTTGAATAGACTCATACTCTATTATATGCTTATAGTCCGATTTATACGGACGCAACACAGACACATGAAACACATTGTGTATTCTTTCCATTTCTGGAGGTAAGGCTACTTCATAAGCTACCTCCTCTATCCTTCTTAAAATCTTAAAAGGTCCTATAAACCTCGGACTTAACTTCCCTTTCTTTCCAAAACGTATCTTCCCTTTCCAAGGCGATACTTTTAGAAAGACATAAGACCCTACTTCAAACTCCCTCTTCTCTCGATGAGGATATGCATACTTTCGTTCTCTATCATGAGCCGCTACTAATCGAGCTCTTATCAGCTTTACCATGTCTGCCATTTGTTGTACCATCTCAGGTCCAACATTCGACGTTCACCTACTTCGTCCCAATAAAGTGGTGTTCTACACTTCCGTCCATACAACGCTTCGTAAGGCGACATGCCTATACTAGCGTGAAAACTATTGTTGTAAGCGAATTCTACCAATGGTAGATGTTTGTCCCAACTCCCTTTGAAATCCATAACGCAAGATCTTAACATATCCGTTCGCTTTGCCCATCCGTCTGTGGATGATACGACGTACTTAATCTTAACTATGTTCCCATTTGCTCTTGTAAACTCCTCCAAAAGTTCAACGTGAATCGTGGATCACGATCGGAAACAATCGAAACAGGTACTCCATGTCTAGAAATGATTTCTTTGACATAAAGCTTAGCTAACTGCTCTAAATTATACCTAACTCCTATTGGTAGAAAATGAGAAGATTTAGTTAACCGATCCACTATTGCCCAAATAGCATCATACCCCTTTCTTGTCGTTGGAAGTCCACAAAGTCCATGGTGATATGCTCCCATTTCCACCCCGGAATCTCCAATGGTTGTATCAGTCCACTCGGTCTTTGGTGTTCAGCCTTAACTTTCTGACAAGTTAAGCACTTACTAACATATTCTGCAATCTCCCTCTTCATGTTCAGCCACCAAAAGTTCTAACGAAGGTCTTGATACATCTTAGTACTACCAGGATGTATCGAGTACCTCGAACTGTGAGCCTCACACATAATCTCTTCCTTCAACTCGAAATTATTTGGAACCCAAATTCTTCCCTCAAAATGAAGTAAACCTTCTTTATCAAGGTTATACTTAGTCTTTACGTCATCCTTCATTATCTTCTTCACCCTCTCGCATTCTTCAGTACTCAACTGTACTTCCTTAACCCATTCCACTATCGTTGGTCGAGTTTCCATTGTATATAACATCTCCCTCGTTTCCCTTGGTAACTTAACTTCTAATTCCATCCTCGCCATCTCTGTGATTAACTCATTCAGAGTCGTTAACATTGACAGTTTCTCTCTACCCTTCTGACTCAAAGCGTCTGCTACTACATTCGCCTTCCCTAGATGATATAAGATATCACAATCATAATCTTTTATTAATTCTAACCACCTTCTCTGTCTCATGTTCAACTCCTTCTGTGTGAAGATATATTTTAGACTTTTATGGTCCGTGTATATATCACACTTCTCCCCGTATAAGTAATGTCTCCATATTTTTAAAGCAAACACCACAGCTGCCAGTTCTAGGTCATGAGTAGGATAGACCTTCTCATAATCCTTTAACTGACGTGACGCATACGCAATGACCTTGCCATGTTGCATAAGCACGCAACCTAGTCCTCTATGCGAAGCATCGCTATAAACTACAAAATTTCCTGTATCATCTGGTAAGGATAATACCGGTGCCTCACTCAACCTCCTTTTTAGTTCTTGAAAACTATGCTCATACCTTTCTGTCCACTCATACTTCACCGATTTCCTTGTCAGATTTGTCAGCGGAGTAGCTAATTTAGAAAAGTCCTGAATGAACCTTCTATAGTATCACGCTAACCCCAGAAAACTCCTAACCTCGGTTGCCATTTTCGGTTGCTCCCACTCATTCACCGCTTCTACCTTCGCTGGATCTACAGATATGCCATCTTTGTCTATAACATGTCCTAGAAACTGCACTTTTTTGAGCCAAAATTTACACTTAGTGAATTTCGCATACAAATTCTCCCTCCGTAGGGTTTCCAACACTATTCTTAGATGTTCAACATGATCCTCTGGCGTCTTAGAATAGACTAGAATATCATCAATGAACACTACGACGAACTAGTCCAAATACTGTTTGAACACTCGGTTCATCATATCCATGAATGCGGCTGGCGCATTTGTTAATCCAAACGACATAACCAAAAACTCGTAATGCCCATAACGAGTTCTGAACGCCGTCTTAGGTATATCTTCCATCCTCACCTTCAGTTGATGATACCCCATGCTCAAATCTATCTTAGAAAAATACTTTTCCCCTTTCAACTATTCAAATAGATCATCGATCCTGGGCAACGGGTATTTATTCTTAATCGTTAACTTGTTAAACTCCCGATAGTCGATACAAAGTCGTAACGATCCGTCCTTTTTCTTTACAAACAACACCGGTGCTCCCCACGGTGACACACTTGGTTGAATGTACTTTCTATCTAATAGTTCCTGCAATTGAACCATTAACTCCTTCATCTCAACTGACGCCATTCTATATGGTGCCTTTGAAACTGGTGTCGTTCCCGGCAACAAATCAATTACAAATTCTACATCCCTATTTGGAGGAATACCAGGTAACTCCTCCGGAAATACATCCGCAAATTCTTGAACCACCGTTATCTGTTCCAATGATGTTCTAATTCTCTGGGTATCCACCACGTGACACAGATAACCCTTACACCCCTTCTTCAACATCTTCCTAGCTTGTGTCATGGTTAGACAACAAGAACGTCCTGGTGATTTATTTCCATAAAACACTACCTCAGGTTCCTTAGAAAGCCTTAGGTTCACACTCTTTTTATGACAATCTATTATTGCTTTATGGTTAATTAACCAATCCATACCGAGAATCACATCGAATTCCCTTAACCTTATCGGTAAAAGATCTACCGATAATCTATTACCCTTGATATCTACGAACAATTCCTATGAATATGTTCAATGGGAACTATCTCCTCGTTTGCTACCTTAACGTCTAAAGGTATTTCTAACTTTTCAGGATTTAATCCCAATCGTTGAGCAAATCCACATGCTATAAAAGAACAAATAGTACCCGAGTCAAATAACACGTAAGCATTTATTTCGTTGACTGGAATGATACCTGCTACTACATCCGTTGATGCAACCGCATCTTGGACTGTCATATTAAACGTTCGGGCTGAGGGTCTACCCATTGATGGTGTTGGTCTAGTAATGGCCAAAGTACCACTACCAGAACCCTTATTACCGTCCGCCCCTTTCTTCGGGAAATTTCTTGCAATGTGGTCTATCGACCCATAAACAAAACATCCCCGACTTTTCTTAGGATTAGGACAGTTGGGAGGTATATGACCCTCCTGCCCACAGTTATAACAACCAGTCTTCCCTTTCAGGCAAACTCCCAGATGAGTCTTACCGCATGTCTTACATGCCTCCATCCTCCGTTTAGGATCCCCTTGTTTTGCCCCAGTATTCCCAGGGTTAAAATTCTTCCTCTTGGGCATATTGCCACTTCCACTGGCAACCTCTGCCTTATTTCCTCCCTCTCTCTTACTCTTATTCTTCCTATCTTTGTGGTATTGGGTCAACACCTCGCTACCACCCTTCGCTATTATCGCCTTTTCCAGAATGGTCCCATAGGAAGCACTCTAAAAAACCGATATCCTACTATAGAGCCAGGGTTTTAGGCCCTGCTCAAACCTACGAGCCTTCCTCTCCTCCGTGTCCACTTGGTGTGGAGCGAACCTTGCCAATTCATTGAATTTGGTCGCTTATTGGGGAACAGTCATGTCCCCCTGCTTAAGTTCTAAGAACTTAATCTCCATTCTCCCTTGCATGCTAGTAGGGAAATTATTCTCGAAGAATACCTTCTTAAACTGTTCCCATGTAACATCTTACGCTCCATTTACCCCCGGTGAGCCTCCCACCGAGTGGTTGGCTTCCCCTTCATCATATAGGTTTAAAGAGGTCTTTTTGCGCTACCACGTCGTTGTAATAACAAACGCCTTCTCTATTTCCTTGACCCATGTTTAGGCCTCCATTGGGTCCGTTGTTCCCTTAAATTCGGGTGGACCTACACTTTTAAATTCCTTAAAAGTAGTCATTCGGGCTACTCTAGGTCCTACGGGTGCTCTACTCCCGGCTTGGTTAAATGCGGCCGTTAATAAATTAACGAACTCCTGCATTGGGTTATTAGGGCCCCCCTCATTATCATTATGCGATTCCGCCTCTTGGTTATGTTGTCTTCTTCTTGGCGGCATTTCTGATTAAATAAATAAAGTTCCGTTATTACTCATTTACTTACTTCGTTATTAGTCGTCAATCAATTGGACAATAACTCATACTCAACAAAGTAATTCAAAATAAAAACTTTCTTATATTAAAATGCTTCTTCATAGTTCCAAACTATTTAAAAGTTGCTTTACATAGCCCAAAAGCTATTACATATACATCCCGCGATTGACTTCTACAAAAATTGGGATTTACAAAAAGACTACCCTTTAATTATACAAAAGAGGGTTTTACACCACTACACAAAAGTTTTCACTATACTACTCCTAATATTGCTTAACAGCATTCTCATGCTTCTGGTTTGCCAAAATCGACACAATATCCCGACTTATAGTATGCCGAGTCTGTCCTGACTCAATAGAATAACAAGCTATCTTAAGCTTGAAATCCTCGTCTTGACTTGTTATTAATATATGACATTCAGACTATCTTACGGTCTTTTCAACCGGGTTTCTTACGAAGTTCTATGACCTCATTCTTATAGTCCTGGGCCTCATGGGTCCATGAGCACTTTCTCATCATGCTCTATCTCATAGTCCCGACTCTGCAGACTCTTTTACCCCATAGAGATCATCGATCTCTTCCTTCTAATCTTTCGCACCATATATTGTGCGATTTACACGTTATGGTCAAGCACCGAGAGGTACATTGCCCTCATAGTCTCGGTAGAGGTGTAGACTCTGTAAATTTGGCATGACCGTATTAATCGATGTTACCTCCATGTCATCCTCCACATCTATCATCATATTCAAATATGATGTTATCCCCATGGTCTCCTCGAATAATCCTCCTCCGAGTAATATTCCCAAGCTTTGACTCTTCTAGAATCACTACTGTATATCTCGCTATATAAGGCAGTCTTTATCGCCTCAACTCGGTTCACGGACTCCTCGCTGATCACAGGTATATCCCTATACATCAAGCTATCAACCGACATCTACAATAACACATAACAAATTGATTAGTACATAATACACAATAATATAAGCATAAATCACATTTAATCCATTTAGGGTTACTTTCCATCTTTTAAATCTTTTGGTACTGAGTTTCCTCAATACCTTATTAATTCATTTGACTCGAGTTAGCTTTCTTCGGACTCTTCCTTTCCTACGAGGTTATTAGCCTAAGGTTCTTCCCCCCCCTTTAGTTTTATAACCTAATGCTCTGATACCAACCTGTGACGCCCCCAAATCCAGGTATCTTCCAACCCGACAGATGGTGCTCCACGATACTATATTTCATATAATCATTCCATTGAAATAACAACAAAATGTGTGTAATTACTATATTTGTATTACATCTGTAATAAATCCTTTCCCAGGTTCATAACCGAATACATTCGTTGTTCTTCATAAGTATATTACATACAAATATACTAGTCTATTACAGGATGATTAATTGTCCATCTTAGCCTTGCCTTTATCTCTCATAGAACTCTCGGTTCGTTAAACTTTTAGTACGCAAAACATATGGTTCAAGCAAGAATGAGCATAACTACCTCAGCAAGTCTTAACAACGTAACATATGAATATCACATCAATAAGTCCATGCTTTATATCAATATCAGAACAATTATTTACTAAGCATCCTGAATCATTTGACTAATACTTCTACTACAACAATTCCAGAGTATATATAATAGCTTAGTAATGATGAACTGGTCAATAGACCATGAACATACTCTTTTCATTTTCATACTTGAAAAGGATATTCGGTACTAAGGCCATCCACCCGTCTTTACTTACGAGCACTTCTAGGTGATCAGCCTATTGTACTCTATGTTGATCAACACTCTTACATTAAACGTATTTACGTTTAACATTTGGCAACCTCGCGTGCCCATCGAATAATCGATGAAAATATTTTTGTTTGTTCATAGACAAACTTACCTTCTCATCCGTTCAAATACTTGGCATAGGATAAGCGTTAACGATTCTATATCAGCGGACTTGTAACCAATTGAATCTATCTTTCAATACTTGTCTAGCCTGGATAAAATAGGCATCGACTCTTTTCTATTTACCATTCATGCATTGTATATCATGCATTACAAAAAACTTCGCTAACACGAAGGTCAGACAAGATTTAAGAAAGACTTGCCTTCAAGCGTCTTCAAATATATATTCTAACTATTCTCAGTCTTTACAGGATCTACATGATACATTCACATAGCACACTGTAATTAGTTATCAAACAAACTCACTTTACGGTTCTAACCAACTTCTTTCTCTTCTATGTCTTACTTGTTTTAACTCCGTTATTAAAGTCGATTTGACTTTCTATACTTCGTTACATTTTATTAACGTTCTTACGTCCTTAGCCGACATTCGATCATTAATGGTTAATTACCAATCTTGAACGTCGTTCACGGTTCACTCATTACGTATTTGCGTTCTTTGTTTAATTTCCATTAAACCTTACCCATGCTTCTTACATTAACATCTTATAAGTGTTTTAAAGTAAGTCTCATTTTGTACTTTAAGTACATTTAACATCTTACTTTAGGTCTACATTCAAAAGGAAACTAAACCCAACTTGGTCAACTTTTTCCACTACCGGCAATGCCATTTGCTTGCAACATCCTTTGTATATTAGTGGTATTTGTGGCGCTGAGTTAAGGTGGTACTCAACCGAAGTCCGGCATTCATTGGGCGCCACCACTTTGTACTTGTTTTTTGTCTTACACGAAGTCTCTGTGCACCATTTAGCCAAAACAGATTTGGTTTCATAACGAAACTCCCGGCTTCCTAATTTGTTTGTTTTACATCCGAATTGACCCATTCGAATTCCTATAAGTTAGGAATTACATCCTTTACGTGTTCATATAAGAATTTCATATATACAAATCCGTTAACTAGGAATTCATCTTTAAGTTCATTTTTAAGCGTTCGTTTAACATTTTCGCCCGTTCAATACTCGTTTTCTTCGTTATAAGTCAGAATGCGAAGATTCCTTCGCTAACGACTTGTAATTACCTTATCTCACATGTTGACATTGGAAACCGACGTTTTCAAGTCACACGACAACTTTTGACCTTTAATCCGGACTTTATACGTTTTCGACGTTTAACGTCTATTTCCGCAAAATCCGCCATAACTTCGTTACTAATGTTCTCTAAGCCAAATCACATGGAATACTCCATGGACTTCATATCTACATCCTAACCAATCAAGATGCACATATCTTAGCTACAATGGTTTCAAAAATGTTCAATTATAACTAAGTTAAATTTCAAGACTTTTTATGGTTTTAACTCACGTAAACACTTACGATTTCTAGTTGGTCATGACCTATCGATGATTTTGTCATTAAAAGGCATTCTTATATCTTCTCTATAAACATTCTCCACTCATCTACGATTCTTCTATGAGAAAGAATCGAAAAGGATGAAGATTACGGTTTATAGGAATTTACCTTTGAAGTAGTTAACGTTCTTGATAAACATCTTTTGGTTTTCTTGGAAGTAGAAAGATTATAGGATTCTAGCTCTTTTCTCTCTCTCAAATATGTTGGACAAACTTTGTAAAACAACAAAAATCCAACTCTTAGCTTTCTATTTTATAGAAAACCAAATGAGGGGCAAAATTATCCAATTCACCACCTTCTCACTTATTTACAACTTTGTCACCAAGCAAAATACTTGGTGACCAAGTGACACTTTGCTTGGCCATCAAGTGGCCGGCCCACCTTGCCCATAGGTCATCCCCATGGGTTTCCCCATGGGTTTTACCCATCCCTTGACCCACCGGTTCGACCCGCGGTTTACTTTTTGGATTGGGCTTGACATTAATAAACATTGGGCTTTAACCAATCTAATATTGGGCCTTGACTTGGGCTTGTATACTTAATTCATTGAGCTTGTTATTAATCCAAGTCCAATTGGATTGTATAAAATCCTTAACTCATATTCTAATAATACGATTCGTATTCTACGCGTATTATTCACGTATTCTCTTCGTATAATATTCATATAATATTCGTATTATACGTCGTACTATTCTTCATCATACTCGTATACATACTAGTATAATACTCATATTCCTTACGTATAATAATCGAAACGACTATACGCATTACATTTCCCTTTCGGAAACCTCTTTCACAAACCCTTAGGTTTTAAGTCCGTAGGCGAAAACTTCGTTTGCCATAACGGAAATATTATTAGATATTCCATAATATCGTCATATTCTAACATTACGCGTTTCTCAGAATCTCAAACCCTAGCTCCGAACGTCATCGGATGAATAGTGTTTTTACGCAAACCATCTCAGAAAACCTTCATTCTCGTCTTGATAATTCACAACAATTAATTCTAGCACAAAGCCAGAATACTAACCACATCTACACATTCTAGGTCATACAACAACCTTCGAACATCTTACTCATATAATAACTCAATAAAATTCATTTAATCCACATAATCAAATAAAAATTTAATTCATTGATAATTCAAAATTCTCGGGCGTTACAGCTATAGCAGCAGAGATAACTCCAGGGGAGTCGATGATGTCACTGTTCATGTCAGTGATAGATAGGAACGTACACTACTGTCAGGAGGTCAAGGAGCTGAAGGCGGAGCTCCAAGCGGTTATAGAGGACAAGACGGACGTGGAGTCTATGTGGGAACAGGAACATGACGAGAGAGTTTTTGCTAAGGACAAGGTCCATGAGGTAAAACAGGCGGTCTTGGAGCTTAGAAGCGAGCTAAAGACCAAGAAACAAAAGATAGGGAGAATGTCCTATATTCATAGGAGTTCTCATGAGGATTTCCAGTTGTAGGTAGCTGGGTATCCTCAGAGAGGCAGGCGCACGCAGATACTATCGGTAGTGATATTATTATTGTCGGTCTTGCCAAGGCAGATTTCGAGAATACCTTAAGGAAGATATGATTGAGTAGTTGCTAGAGTAGTTAGATATGTACATATTTGTGTACATAGTAGTGATGTAAAGCCCTCTTTTGTATAATCAAGGGTAGTCTTTTGTAATTCCCAATTTTTGGAAAGCAATAGCGGAAAGTAATGTATCCAAACTTAGGGTTGTGTTATGTAACTGATGTAGTATTATACTACAATGAATAAATATAAGTTTTCTTTTTCGAAAAATGTTGAGTAATGAATGTTTAAGTTATTGTTTAATATAGAATAATAACTAACTGTCAGGAAATGCATAATAATGAAATATGTATTTATTATAACAGCAAAATGCCGCCAAGAAGAGTACCACGTAACCAAGGTGCGAACACTAATCAACCGGAGGGAGGTCCGGTTAACCCCATGCAGGAATTTTTGAACCTTTTAATCGCAAATTTAACCAAATCTGGGGCTAATATCTAAAGTAAATCACAGTGTAGTAATCTAGCTACTACATTTAAGGGCTTTAAGAGTGTGGGTCCGTCGGAGTTCAAAGGAACTATGGACCCTATCAAAGCCCAAACGTGGGTTAGGGAGATTGAGAAGGCATTTGCGATAGCAAATGTCGACGAGGCCCAAAAAGTTGCCTTTGCAACCTACATGATGAAGGGAGAGGCTAACTTTTGGTGGGAGGCCAATCAGGCAATGGCCAGGATAGATGTGATAACGTGGGTGAGGTTCAAGGAAATATTCTACGAGAACTATTTTCCCACGAGCATGCAGGGAAGGATGGAGATGCGATTTCTAGATTTAAAACAAGGGACATAGCGGTTCCTAACACTGCCGCCAAGTTTAATGAATCGGCAAGGTTACTCCACATCAAGTGGATTAGAGGTGAGAAAGCTCGGACGGTTTGAGCGGGGCTTGAAACCACGGCTCTATAATCGTATCTCTGTATTCCAAAGAACTTCCTTTGGAATTGTTTTAGAGAAGGCAATAATTGCCGAAGGTGGTAGCGAGGTGTTGAGCCAATACCACAAGGACAAGAAAATCAAGGGAAAGGTGGATGGAGGAGTGAAGGTTGAAGGTGCCAGCGGGAGTGGCGAAGGGTATAAAAGGAAGGTGAGTAGCTCAGGAAATCCCATAGTGAAACTAGGGGACCTGAAAAGGAGGATGGAGGCCTGCAAGACCTGCGGGAAGACTCATTTAGGAGTCTGTCTCAAGGGTAAGGCCGTGTGTTATAACTGCGGACAGGAGGGGCATATTTCTCCAAACTGTCCAAGCCCGAAGAAGAATCATGGGTTCTTTGTATGTGGGTCTATGGACCACATGGCAAAGAACTGCCCAAAGAAGGGTACAGACGGGAATAAGGGCGCCAATAGTGTTAAGTTAACTATTGGGGGTCCAGCGCAGCCGGGTAGGCCGATGGTCCGCACCTTTAATATGACCGTCCAAGACGCGATGGCTTCGAGGGACGTAGTCGCAGGTATTATTTTGATCAACGACTTAAATGCATACGTGTTGTTTGACTCGGGTGCTACTTGTTCGTTTATCGCATGTGATTTTGCTAGATGACTAGGACTACGTCCCGAAAAGTTGCCTATACCTTTAAACATTAAGGTAGCAAACGAAGAGATAATTCCTGTTGAAGATATTCATAGGAGTTGTTGCGTAGACATTCGAGGTTGTAAATTATCGGTAGATCTAATACCAATAAAGTTAGGAGAATTCAACGTAATTCTCAGAATGGATTGGTTGATAAATCATGGGGCAATTATAGATTGTCAAAAGAAATGCGTAAATATTAAAACATTAAACCAATCTCATGTAATATTTTACAGGAATAAATCGTCTGGACGTTCGTGTTGTCTTTCCATGACACAAACTAGGAAATTATTAAGGAAGGGGTGTGTAGGTTATTTGTGTCATGTGGTTGATACCCAGAGAGTGGAAACAACCATGCAACAAATACCTATAGTGAGTGAGTTCGTGGATGTATTTCCAAGTGAGTTATCGGGTCTTCCGCCGGATAGGGAGACCGAGTTCATTATAGATATTGTGCCAGGAGCGGCACCAATTTCCAGGGCACCGTATCGCATGGCGCCAATGGAGATGAAGGATTTGATGGTACAGTTGCAGGAATTATTGGACAGGAAGTACATTCAACTGAGCGTTTCACTGTGGGGAGCACCGGTACTGTTTGTTAAGAAGAAGGACAGATCGTTGAGACTTTGTATCGACTACCGAGAGTTGAACAAGTTAACGATAAAGAATAAGTATCCATTGCCCAGGATCGATGATCTGTTTGATCAGTTGAAGGGGAAAAAATATTTTTCCAAAATAGATTTAAGGACGGGGTATCATCAGCTGAAGGTTAGGAATGAAGATGTGCCAAAGACAGCATTTAGGACTCGTTATGGCCATTATGAGTTTCTGGTGATGTCATTTGGGTTGACTAATGCACCTGCTACATTTATGGACATGATGAACAGAGTGTTCAAACAATATTTGGACAAGTTCATCGTGGTGTTTATTGATGATATTCTAGTCTACTCTAAGACGCCAGAAGATCATGCTGAACACCTAAGAATAGTGTTGGAGACATTAAGAAAGGAGAAGTTATATGCGAAGTTCACTAAGTGTGAATTTTGGTTAGAGAGGGTACAGTTTTTAGGTCATGTTATTGACTATGAGGGGATTTCAGTAGATCCAGCGAAGGTGGAAGCCGTGATGAATTGGGAACAACCAAAAACACCGACTGAGGTACGGAGTTTCTTAGGGTTAGCGGGTTACTATCGGAGGTTCATTCAGGACTTTTCGAAGATAGCTACTCCGCTGACTAACTTGATGAGGAAGACGGTGAAGTACGTATAGACTGAGAAATGCGAAGACGGTTTTCAAGAACTGAAGAAGAGATTGAGTGAAGCGCCTGTTTTGTTATTACCTGATGACACAGGAAATTTCGTAGTTTATAGCGATGCTTCGCATAAAGGACTAGGTTGCGTGCTCATGCAGCATGGCAAGGTCATTGCGTATGCATCTAGGCAGTTGAAGGATTATGAGAAAGTTTACCCTACTCATGATCCGAATCGGCCGCATGGTGGTGTTTGCCTTAAAGATATGGCGACATTATCTTTATGGGGAAAAGTGTAAGATATACACGGACCATAAGAGTCTAAAATATATCTTCACACAGAAGGAGTTGAATATGAGACAGAGAAGGTGGCTGAAGTTGATAAAGGATTACGATTTTGAAATCTCAGTATCACCCCGAAAAGCTATGTAGTGGGCCGACGCCTTGAGTAGAAAGGGTCGGGAGAAGTTGTCTATGTTAACAGCTCAAACTGAGTTAATAACAGAGATGGCTAGGATGGAGTTGGAGGTGAAGTTGCCAATTGAGGCGGATCGAAGACTATTTGCGATGGAGATTCAGTCTACCATTGTAGAGAGAGTCAAGGAGGTGTAGCTCAAAACTGATGAGTGTAACCAGATGAAGAAGCGGTTGACCAATGAAAAAGATATTAAGTTTAGTCTTGATAATGAGGGATTATTAAGATTTGAGGGAAGAATTTGGGTTCCGAATGAGACAGAATTAAAGGAGCAAGTATTACAAGAGGCTCATAGCTCGAGGTACTCGATTCATCCTGGTAGCACTAAGATGTATCAAGACCTTCGACAGAGTTTTTGGTAGCCGAACATAAAGAGAGAAATAGCCGAGTATGTGGGTAGGTTCTTGACTTGTCAAAGAGTTAAAGCCGAACATCAACGACCGAGTGGCTTGTTATAGTCATTGGAGATTCCAGAGTGGAAGTGGGAGCATATCACAATGGACTTTGTGGAGGGACTTCCGACGACTCAGAAGGGATATGATGCAATTTGGGTAATAGTGGACCGGTTGACGAAGTCAGCTCACTTTTTGCCAATTCGAATTAAGTATAACTTAGATCAGTTAGCTACGCTTTATGTTAAGGAAATTATTTCCAGACATGGAGCACCTATTTCGATAGTGTCAGATCGTGATCCACGATTCACGTCGAACTTTTGGAGAAGTCTTCAAGAACAGTTGGGGACGCAGTTGAAGTTGATTACGGCATATCATCCACAAACCGATGGATAGAACGAGAGGACAATTCAGATGTTAGAAGATATGTTGAGATCTTGCATCATGGATTTCAAGGGTAGTTGGGATGATCATCTACCAATAGTAGAATTTATGATAATAACAACAGTTATCATGCAAGCATAGGTATGCCGCCGTATGAAGCTTTGTATGGAAGGAAATACAGAACGCCGTTGTATTGGGATGAAGTAGGAAAACGCCGAATGCTAGGACTAGAATTGGTGCAGCAAACAGCAGAAGTGGTGAAGTTGATACGTATACGTCTCGTCGCAGCTCAAGACAGACAGAAGAAATATGCAGACTTACATCGAGAGAATAGAGAGTTTGAGGTAGGCTCGTATGTATTTCTAAAGGTATCTCCCTGGAAAGGAAAGATACGCTTTGGAAAGAAGAGAAAACTAAGCCCATGGTTTATAGGACCTTTTGAGGTATTAGAACGGGTAGGTGAGGTAGCTTATAGAGTAGTGTTACCTCCAGACCTAGAGCGAATACATAATGTATTTCATGTTTCAGTGCTACGTCCTTACAAACCAGATTACAAGCACGTGATAGAATTTGAGCCTATTCAAATCGAGAAAGATTTAACATATGAAGAGATGCCGATTCAAATCATTGATAGAAAAGAGCAAGTTCTGCGAAACAAGGTAATATCATCAGTAAAGGTGTTATGGAAGAACCACGATGTTGAGGAAGCAACGTGGGAATTGGAAGAGAAGATAAAGAAGAATTATCCTCTTTTGTTTGAGTAATATAGGGCGAGATTCTGGGACAGAATCTTAATAAGGGGGGAAGAATGTAACAACCGAGAAATTCGGATCCTTTGTAAAAATATTTGAAAGAATTAAATCATGAATAAAATAATATTATTTGTTATTATATGTGTTAATAAGATGTATGTCGTTCTATAACCTAGAAATGTCGGAATATCGTAGTATTTGAACCACGTGAGATTATTAAAGTGTTTGAATTTCCAAGACGAAAATAAATGTTTTTCGAGAAAGTTTACGAAAATCAATATTCACTATTTATCGCTCGGGAATTAGTTTTGAATTTCTGAGAAATATGTAATGTTAGAATATCGAGGTGAGATGGATTATGTAATAATAATCTAAGTATGGAAAACGCAATAATTCACATGCGGACTTAATTTGAGAATATAGGTATTAAAACCTAATGAAATAAATTAATGTAACTTTGCATAAAATACAAGTCCATAAGCTATAAGGTGTAAACCTATGTAGGATTTATACTAAGCCCAAGTGATTAATAAGGTGAAGCCCAAACTATTAAAATGCAAAGCCCAACAAGGAAGTTAACTAGATTACTTAGCAAGCCCAATGAAGTGGACATTATCCATGGAGCAAACCGAGAAGTGGGTAGACTTTGTGTGGTGACCAAGTGTTGTGATGGTCAAGAAATAGAAGTGGATAGCAAGTTTACTTGGTTACTAGGTTATGAATAGTAAGGAGGTGGAAGTTAAGGAAGTGGGATGCCATAAAAACCATTCTACCCTAACCTTGGATGGCCTATAAATAGAAAGCTCTCATTTCATTATTTGGTTGATTAATTTCATCCAACAACTCTCTCTCAAAGCAACTTATTTGTTAGAACCCATAAGCACTTATAAGCCATTTCAACTTTTGTTAGATTTTTCAAAGTGAAGTGAAGTAATCATCAAAGGTAAATAGTCTTGTCTTCTTCTTCTCTATCATGGTAGGTTGATAAGAGAAATGTAATCTAATGAACTTAGATGTTAAGAACATAGGAGAAGTTGATAAGCAATGGACCTAAGCCGAATAAGTAATAAGGAAATGAAAATCATATATTAAGAAATTGTTGTTTTGAACTTATAAATAAGCCATAACCAAATTGGAATATAAGTTATTGTAATAAATAAGTTGAGATGTCTATATAATGTAATGAATGTGTTTAGAATGATAAACAAATCACTAGTAATAACGTTTTGCCGGAATTTGCACGATTGGACGATAATCGTCGAATTCGTGAAATTCTCGGAATGGAAGTCGTATTTTGTGTTTGACATTGGAAACGTTGGTTTTCGATGGAGACAAGTCATATTTTGTACGGAATATTCTTGCCATAACTGCCATATCTGCTATAACTGCTTATATTATATCAACGTACAACTCCACTTATGAGAGATTCAACGTACAACTCAACTCTCTTCGAGCTTTTGGAAAGATCTATCCAAATAAAGATTTGATCATAAAGTTCATGAGAGCTTTACCTAGCAAATGGGGTGCCAAAACCACTGCCATTAGAGAATCAAAGAATCTCCATGAAATGACCGTTCAACAATTATATGGCAACCTTCTCACCTATAAACTGGAGCTAACTCAGCAAGCAGAGACTCTATCTGAAGGAAGAAAGAAGGACAAAGAGGTTAATCTCAAAGCAACAGATGACATCTCCAAAGCTAACACTGAAAATGACTTTGACTATGATGAAGATGATGATGAGGACTTTACCATGCTGGTTAGAAGACTCAAAAGGTTCATGCGTAAAGGCAAAATCAGCAAACCTAAGAAATTCAACAACTACAACAGCCAGGAACAGATAAATGACTTATGTTACAACTGCAAGAAGCCTGGCCATTTCATTGCAAATTGCAACAAACCTCTTAGAGAAGAACTAAAGAAGAAATCAAATTCAAAGAAATAATTCAAAAGCAACAAGAGGCTCCAGAAGAAAGACAAAGGTCTTGTGGCCGGAGGATCATGGAGTGACTTAGACAACGACTCAACTCCCGAATCTGGAGATGATGAAGATCCTCCAATAGCAAATCTTTGTCTAATGGCCAAACATGCAAAGGATAAGAAGAGCCCTGACAATCATGAAGTAAGTATAGATGAGGTATTTGAATTTAACTCACCTGATGTAGATATTGATGATTTAAGAACTGCACTACATGGCATAACATCTGATCTACATCAATACATGAAATGGTTCAAAGTTCTGTCTAAAGACTATTCTCTTCTTCAAAAAGAGAAAGAGAAAGTTCAGGAAGAACTGGAAATAGCTCTTCTAAGTACTAACTCTCTCTCCAAATTTAAAGCTGAAAATAAACTCTTAAAACAGACTAATGAACTTAATGCACAAAGAGAGTCAAATCTAACTTCTAAGATTGAGGAACTAGAAAAGAAAATCTCTACATAGAATAAATCATCTTCTTCCATGGACTCCCTGATATCCCATCAGAGAAGTACATCTGGCATAACAGGATTAGGTTTTGGGGAATCCACCTTAGAACCATGTAAAGCCCTCAAACTCGGGTACTTAAAACCCGAACTCGGTGCTTCACGATACCATTTCTATGAGCGGAATAATACTAATAATAATAACAATAATATAAAAATCCAACTTAACTTACATTTATCAAAGTCTAATCCCAAGTATGTAACCTTTACAATATTCTTTATGTGATGCCCCCAATATTAGGTATACATCACCCATCTTGGGTCATCAGATACATGGTACAGAATTCAAATACAACTTACTAATACAACTGTCGTGTACAATACGACAAACATAAACTATGAGTTTGAATACAAATATTACCTACTAGAGATTATACAAACTCAAAAGGAGTCCTCATTACAATTATTATCACACTATTTCACAGAATAGTGAGGACTACTAATGCTATCCTCTAGACCATCACTCCATTCCCCGATTCGTCCTAGCTATATTCTCATTTCCTAAAGAGAACAATGAAAGAAAGGGTGAGCTCAACTAGCCCAGTAAGAAATATTATAACTAAGATAATGCAGAATAAATTATCATTAGTCTCCAACAATGTTAAACTGATAAAATATAATAGACATCAAGTTTAAGCTGCGTTTGAACAAGCAATCCATTAAAAGAGTCAAGTAGAAAATAAAATCTACTATCTTTTATGATTTAAAAGGTTTTCATCATCATTATCATTTGAGACTCAAATTTTTAATAAATATTCCGCATCATCGAATCACCCCTGCGAGACGGCCGAGGATATTCTTTAGTATCACGACCACAATTATCCATGCACTACGGGCCAAGAATATTTGTGTATTCATTAATGGTCATGATCATGCCAACAACTGTCCATCAATGCACTACGGGCCAATGAGAACTTTTACAACATCATTTGTCACATTACGGTCATGATTACACCAAATAATCCCTGGTCATAATCATACCAAGTCCATCTATGCACTACAGGACACAGATGACTTTCAACAAAATATAAACATGAGGATGATGACAATGATATAAGAATTCAATAAAACAAGTTCAAGAATTATTTTATCCAGGAATTATTAACGTCCAAATTGTCAACATGATCTTTTTTTGTAGAGTAAAATTCAAGAATGATCGAAGAATATTTCCATGAAAAGATCTTTGGATGAACCGCAAATATCAAGGATATTCTACTAATTTCATGGAGTATAGAAGTCAAAACTTTAACCAACCGAGTATAATAAAGAATGGAATAACAAAAGAAATCACCATGCATGCGGTGATTACTTGATAGGCAGTTATTCAACGAATAATAAATAACGGAATTGGTCCCGGTGAAAAAACGCATACAGACATGATATTCCAACAGAATAATAAAGAATGGAATATTAGAAGAATTTCACCATGTATGCAGTACTTTGCATAGACAGGTTATTCCAATATAATAATAAAGAATGGAATAACAGAAGAATTTCACCCAAGTATAGGGTAGGCCGCGTATACAGGTTATTCCAACAGAATAATAAAGAATTGAATAACAGAAGTTCTCTTCATAAATAAGAAAGAAAGAGTATCTCTTACGAGTACAACAAATAATATTCCTTACCTTAAGAAGAAGAGTACTGGATATATAAGTAGTGAAGTAGCAGAATACTTTCTTCTTTCTCTCTATAGTTTATCTCTCTAGAGTTTCAGTGAATTCGTAAGAAAATAATGAATGAATGATCTTTTATTTATAGAAAAATGGAATGCATAGTAACTAACTCATGAACGGTCGAGATTGATTTACTTTAATCTAACAGTCCATATTTAAAGCAAAATAAAATATAATATATTATATTTATAATCTAATAAAACGAATAACTTTATAAAAGATTTTACTATCCAAACATTATGCAGGCACTATGCAAACACTATGCATAATAAAATATAATATATTCTAATTATTGTCTAATAAAACAGATTGCTTTATAAAAGTATTTTGTTTTATATAAAAAGATTTTTTGAATTATTACATTAATAATACCAACAAAACTGAGTGACTTATCACTTAAGCATCAATAATTAATACCATGTACTACTATGCAACTAATGCCAGCGCGTATTCGTATTTTTAACACCGTGTTTCAACGATTAACAGTAAAACTTCCGCCGTTATTTTCATAAAGTATTTTTGTCGTTTTTCTCAATCGGACAATAATTCCGCTAGGGGTCCACCAATGATTGTGCCGTTGTACTAATATTCCTGTTAAAATGAATATTCCCCAACCAATCGAATATTATATAACAACTTGCGTACTTTGCAAAATTTATAAATATTACCCACAACTATTATATCAATTTTACTTCATAATATTCAAAAATAATATTTATAGAAAATTCATCTTTATTCAAAAAGTTGGGGTTTTACAATCTCCCCTTCTTATGAAATTTCGCCCTCGAAATTAGGGTACGTACCTGGTATGTCGAAGAGGTAAGGATACCTTGATTTTATTTCAGATTCTAACTCCCAAGTCATTTCCTCAACATCGTGGTTTCTCCACAAAACTTTGACTTGAGGTATAACCTTGGTGCGTAGAATATGTTCCTTCTTATCCAAGATTTGAACAGGCACCTCTTCATACGTAAAATCTTCCGCTATTTCATCCGGTTCCAACTCAATAATGTTGTTCGGGTCTTCCACATATTTACGTAACATGGATATGTTAAAAACGTTATGAACACGAGACATACTTGGCGGTAAAGCGAGTCTATAGGCCATAGTTCCTACTCGATCAAGGATTAAAAATGGGCCGATGAATCGAGGATTGAGCTTTCCTCTCTTTCCAAATCTTGTAACTCCTTTCTATGGAGCAACACGTAACAACACATGATCTCCTATATCGAATTCCACGTCCTTTTGATGAAGATCAGCATAACTCTTTTGTCAATCTTGTGAGATTTTTATACGTTACCGGATCGTTTGAATCTTTTCCGTAGTCATACGTACCAACTCTGGTCCCAATAACGTTGCTTCACCCACCTCATCCCGATTATCTTTGAGAAGCGACACTTTCTTCCATACAACGCTTCGAATGGAGCCATGCCAATACTTGTTTGATAACTGTTGTTGTAGGAAAACTCCACCAATGGTAAGAACTTGTCCCAACTTCCCTTGAAATCAAGGACACAAAGTCTTAATAGATCTTCAAGAGTTTGAATAGTCCTCTCTGACTGTCCGTCCGTCTGAGGATGATATGCCGAGCTAAATCGTAAATCTGTGCCCATAGCTTTTTGCAAACTAACCCAAAATCGCGAAGTGAATCTTGGGTCTCGATCAGAAACTATGGATACTGGCATACCATGAAATCTTACAACCTCGTTTATGTACATACGAGCAAGACGTTCAAGTGTATAAGTTTCTCGTATCGGTAAGAAATGAGCAGACTTGGTCAATCTATCAACAATGACCCAAATCGCATCTATGCCATGAGAAACTTTAGGAAGACCAGTAATGAAATCCATGGTAATGTGCTCCCACTTCCATTCTGGAATTTCAAGTGGTTGCAATGGACCTTTTGGTACTTGATGCTCCGCCTTGACTCGTTGACACATTAGACACCTTGAGATAAACAACGCTATCTCTCTCTTCATATTGCCCCACCAAAATGTATGTCAAAGATATTGATACATTTTGGTACTCCCAAGATGGATTGCAAACGGTGTGTTGTGCGCCTCCATCATGATTTTATACTTTAAATCAGGGTCTTTAGGAACACCAAGTCTGGAGTTAACTCGAAGTATTCCTTCTTCATCGATTCTTGCTTCCGGCATCGCACCTTCTGCACTTTCTTCCTCATACGCATCAGCTCCGAATCTGTAATTTGAGCAGCTTTAATTTTATCAATTAAAGTCGGTTCTACTTGTATATATGCCATCATCACGTGGGTCCCTGGAGTCTTTATCTCTATCTCCATCCTTTGCAAGTCATACAAAATGGGCCTTTGCATTGACAATATTGCACTCGTACCCGCATATGATCTTCTACTCAATGCGTCAGCTACCACGTTCGCTTTTCTAGGATGGTATTGGATAGTATGATCATAATCTTTCAACAGTTCAAGCCAACGTCGTTGTCTCATGTTGAGTTCCTTTTGAGTGAAGAAATATTTGAGGCTTTTATGATCCGTAAAGATCTCCACTTTCTCCCCATACAAGTAATGCCTCCAAATTTTAAGTTCGAAGACAACAGCTGCTAACTCTAGGTCATGAGTAGGATAATTCCTCTCATATTCTTTGAGTTGTCGTGAGGCATAGGCTATGACTTTCCCATGTTGCATGAGAACACATCCTAACCCTTTGGTAGAAGCATCATGTAGATGACAAATCCTCCGAACCGGATGGTATTGTCGTAAGCAGTCTTGAAATGAGTCTCTCTTGAGTTCTTGAAAACTCTTCTCACATTCCTCGCTCCAACCGAACTTTATATCTTTTCGAGTCAGCTGAGTTAGTGGAGTAGCGATTCGAGAAAACCCTTCTACGAATCTCCGATAATAACCAGCTAAGCCGAGAAAGCTACGTACTTTGGTCACTGATTTAGGTTGCTCCCAGCTTTGAATAGCTTCAATCTTTGCTGGGTCAACATATATTCCATGACTTGATACCACGTGCCCAAGGAATGCTACTTCCTCAAGCCAGAACTCGCATTTCTTCAACTTGGCATAAAGCTTGTATTCACGAAGCTTTTGGAGTATCAGCCTCAAGTGTTCCTCATGATCTTCACGGCTTTTGGAATATATGAGGATGTCATCAATAAAGACGACCACAAAATGATCCAAATATTCCTTGAATACTCGGTTCATCATATCCATGAAGGCAGCAGGAGCATTAGTCAATCCAAAGGACATGACTAGGAATTCATAATGCCCTGTACCGAGTTTTGAAAGCCGTCTTTGGAATATCATCGGTTCTAATCTTCAATTGGTGATATCCGGAACGAAGATCAATCTTTGAAAAGAATTTGGTACGCTTGCAATTTGGTCAAACAGTCATCAATACGTGGCAATGGGTACCTATTTTTGATGGTGACATGATTCAACTCCCGATAATCAATACAAAGTCGCATACTCCCATCTTTTTTCTTCACGAATAGAACAGGAGCACCCCAAGGAGAAGTACTAGGACGAATAAAGCCAATGTCTAACAATTCCTATAATTGAGTATTTAACTCCTGAAGTTCAATAGGAGCCATTCGATATGGGGCTTTGGAAATGGGTTTTGTCTTAGGGTTCAAGGTCGATACAAAATTCAATTTCACGCCTCTGGGGTAGGCCAGAAGTTCTTGGGGAATACGTCGGGAAATTCATTAACAATAGAAATATTATTCAAAACTCGGCGTATTTTTGTTTAGATCTGTGACATGAGCTAAGAAAGCTTGACATCCGTTTTTCAATAAACGAATAGCTTTATGGCTTGAGATGACAGTGATTGATTTTAATGGTTTGGTTGCTTGAATTCGCATAATAGGTCGATTAGGAATATGAAAGCTAACAACCTTAGGAAAACAATCAATTTCTGCATGATGAGTAGTTAACCAATCAATCCCTAGAATTACATTAAATGCAAGTATTTTTAATGCAATAAGATCGACAGGTAATGTGTGGGTACCAACTTGAACCAAACAAGACTTATAAACCGTGGATGTAATGAAGGTTTCTCCCAACGGAGTTTCCACAAATAAGTCAAAGTCTAATTTCTCCGGAGTCAAATTTAATCGTTGAGCGCAAGTAGGAGAAATAAAAGAATGGGTAGAACCGGTATCAAATAAAGTGTATACTTCGCTAGAGTTTATGATAAGCTTACCTGTGATGACCTCATTTGGGTTCCTTGCTCTCTGGGAGGTCACAACAAACGTTCTCCCTTGCACTACCGGCTTTGACTTTTCTGGGACAACCTTTGGTGCCTCCATCCTAGCTGAATTTGTCTTCGGTGAACGACAAAATCGAGTTAAGTGACCTTCTCTTCCACAATTATAACATTCTTTGGACGGCATCGCGCAATTTGGACTGATGTGTCCCTCCCCTCCGCATTTGAAGCATATGATAGGTGGTCTTTCTCCTTCCTTAACAACGGGTCTTTGGTCTTTGACGTCTTTCCATCATTGTTGAATCTCCTCTTCTTGAAATGTCCATTCTTATTATTTTGGCCATGATTACCACCGAAGTGGTTACCATTTCTGGCCTGTTGATTCCCTCCACGCTTGTTGTCACCGCTTCGATGACTGCTCTCACTGGTATTATCATTTTACCGGCTGCTCTCTTTTGGTTGCGTTGACTCGTTATCGCGCTCCACCAACTAAGCACTATTTACAACATCTGAATACAAACACAGTTTATAAGAAATAAGATGTTGACATATTTCCGGCTTCAAACCTCTTAAAAACATTCGCATCATTCTCTCTTCATTATCCACTAAGTGGGATGCAAACCGGGATAACTCAGCAAATTTTGCGGTCATATTGTTTTGCTCCAATTTGATAACTCCACCTCCTTTATGTGACGAATACTTTCGGGAAAGTATTTGTCGTAAAATAGCTCTTGGAACTTCTCCCAAGACATCTTTAGTGCGGCAGGTTGAGTACATTTTACCGATTTCCACCAGTAATCTACCTCTCCGCGCAACATAAAGGCGGCAAAGGGAACCTTTTGCTCCTCGGAGCACCCCAAGACATCAAATATCTTGGTGATCTACTTTATCCATGCTTCTGCCATAAGTGGTTTTGGCTCTCCCTTAAACTCCGGTGGTCCCAGCTCCTTGAACTATTTAGCGGTGACAGCCCGAGAGTTTCCAGTGTTTCCACCTACATTTTGGACAGGAGGCTCTACTTTCTTTGTTGCATGAATTGCATAAAGCCTCCGAACAATCCATCATTCATCATTTGGTCGGTGTTGTTTGTTTGCATGAGGATTGTCGCCTTCACGATGCACATTCTCCCGATTATTGATATGTGGAGACTCAAGCGGTCTCTTGTGCTCCATTGCTATTCTCAACATTTTCGGATGTCATTTTCAGATACTGCCACAAAACAAAGGTTAATTGACATGTAACATAATATCTCTAAACTCTGACCAACCACTTTAAATACAAAATAAATTTAAGTAGGTCATACTAGCGAAGGAATTCCTCGTCTCTCCCCTCCTAGTTCTAGTCTCACATCTTAGCCAGGGATCATATCCCTAAGCTTTGATACCAACTGTGACGCTCCCAAAATTAGGTATACATCACCCATCTTGGGTCGCCGATCGGATACATATGTAATTCAAATACAACTTACTAATACAACTGCTGGTATAATACGACAAACATAAACTGTGAGTTTGAATACAAATATTATCTACTAGAGATTATACAAACTCAAAAGGAGTCCTCATTATAATTATTATCACATTATTTCACAGAATAGTGAGGACTACTAATGCTATCCTCTAGACCATCACTCCGTTCCCCGACTCGTCCCAACTATATTCTCATTTCCTGAAGAGAACAGTGAAAGAAAGGGTGAGCTCAACTAGCCCAGTAAGAAATATTATGACTAAGATAATGCGAATAAATTATCATTAGTCTCCAACAATGTTAAACCGATAAAATATAATAGACATCAAGTTTAAGCTGCGGTGAACAAGCAATCCATTAAAAGAGTCAAGTAGAAAATAAAATCTACTATCTTTTATGATTTAAAAGGTTTTCATCATCATTATCATTTGAGACTCGACTAATAAATATTCCACATCATCGAATCACCCCTACACTACGGCCAAGGATATTCTTTAGTATCACGACCACAATTATCCATGCACTCACGGCCAAGAATATTTGTGTATTCATTAATGGTCATGATCATGCCAACAACAGATCCATCAATGCACTACGGGCCAATGAGAACTTTTACCACATCATTTGTCACATTACGGTCATGATTACAATAGAATAATCCTCGGTCATAATCATACCAAGTCCATCTATGCACTACTGAGGCCCACAGATGACTTTCAACAAAAAATATAAACATGAGAATGATGACAATGATATAAGAATTCAATAAAACAAGTTCAAGAATTATTTTATCCAGGAATTATTAACGTCCAAATTGTCAACATGATCTTTGTTTTTGTAGAGTAAAATTCAAGAATGATCGTAAGAATATTTCCATGAAAAGATCTTGGATGAAGCGCAAATATCAAGGATATTCTACTAATTTCATGGAATATAGAAGTCAAAACTTTAACCAACCGAGTATAATAAAGAATGAAATAACAAAAGAAATCACCATGCATGCGGTACTTAGCATAGACAAAAGTTATTCCAATGAGAATAATAAATAACGGAACCGAGTTAAAGCGTAAAACGCATGATACATGATATTCAACGAGAATAATAAAGAATGGAATATTAGAAGAATTTCACCATGTATGCGAAGATTTTGCATAGATAGGTTATTCCAACATAATAATAAAGAATGGAATAACAGAAGAATTTCACCCAAGTATATGGTAGGTCACAGTATCTGAGTTATTCCAATGAATAATAAAGAATGGAATAACTGAAGTTCTCTTCATAAATAAGAAAGAAAGAGTACCCCTTACGAGTATAACAAATAATATTCCCTACCTTAAGAATAAGAGTACTGGATATATAAGTAGTGAAGTAGCGAGAATACTTTCTTCTTTCTCTCTATAGTTTATCTCTAGAGTTTCGGTGAATTCGTAAGAAAATAATGAATGAATGAGCTTTTATTTATAGAAAAATGGAATGCATAGTAAGAACTAACTCATGAGCAATTAGAGATTGATTTACTTTAATCTGGCGGTCCATATTTAAAGCAAAATAAAATATAATATATTCTATTTATAATCTAATAAAACGAATAACTTTATAAAAGATTTTACTATGCAAACATTATGCAGCTTTATGCAAACACTATGCATAATAAAATATAATATATTCTAATTATTGTCTAATAAAAAGCAGATAGCTTTATAAAAGTATTCATTTTATAAAAAAAATTTACTATGCAAAACACTATGCAGACACTATGCAACACTATGCATAATAGAATATAATATATTCTATTTATAGAAAAACTTTATAAAAGCATCTTGTTTTATATAAAAAGATTTTCTGTATTATTACATTAATAATACCAATAAAACTGAGTGACTTATCACTTAAGCATCAATAATTAATACCGCAGTGCTACTATGCAACTAACGCCAGATTCACATTTCATGTACTTTAACACGGGTGTTTCAACAGTTAACGGTAAAACTTCCACCGTTATTTTCATAAAGTATTTTTGTCATTTCTCAATCCGACAATAATTATGTTGTGGGGTCCACCAATGATTGTGTCGTTGTACTAATATTCCCTGTTAAAACGAATATTCCCCGACCAATCGAATATTATAACAACTTGCGTACTTTGCAAAATTTATAAATATTACCCACAACTATTATATCAATTTCACTTCATAATATTCAGAAATAATATTTATAAAAAATTCATCTTTATTCAAAAAGTTGGGGTTTTACACTTTACATGATATATAATACATATCATTGTCTATATATTGTCTAACTATTACAAAAGACACTATTAAACATATTCTGTTTGCTTTCCTTTTCACTTGTTCTTGTCTGAACCTTCGGGTTGATCATGCCTAGCTGAAAACATTTAAATTTAAGTAAGGGTGAGCATTTGGGTGCCCAACAAGTAATAACAATTATGAATATAATTAGCTGAAAGATATAAATGTTTTCTTTGTACATCACTTCTCTGAATTTAATTTATAGTTGTGAAGTAAAGTGAACAAATAATAACAACATAACAATTCTATCTCAAAATTTTGAAACTACGTATTGACTATATATATAGGTATTAGTCGACAGATTATGAACATTATTTTTTTAGTTTTCGCTAAGGTTTAGCAGAACTTCATCTGCAAACTGTTATAACTTACGGACGTTAGGTTGTACTTCCCATGGGCCCTATATTGATCAATACTACATTACTAGAATGATATTATCGTTCATCCTTTGTCCGCCTTGGCACATAAAAATATTCCCGTGATCGGGATGTTCATACTTAGTCTGGAATCCGAACCAAAACAATTTGATTGGATACAAAAAGGTTTTAACTTATTCAACGATATTTTTGAATTTGTGTCTAGCTGGGTCAAATAGCTTAGACGGATTTATATATATATATATATATATATATATATATATATATATATATATATCAACATGTGATTAAATACAATGATTATCCAAGTGGGAACACTTGTGTAACCATGTTTAGAAATTTAACTAAGAATATATATCCGAATTACCATATACTAACATGTTGATAAACAATGATCGGATATAGAATATATCACAATAGGGTTAATAATATAGCATAATAATAATATAATTTTGAAACTTCTTACTCATGTCCATCAGATAAAGGAAATGCAAAGGTAAGATACTTTTGACGATGGGGTCGCTTACAATTAAGTAACTTAGTTCTATCTTTTTATAACACCTATCATTAATAAGATCATTTGATCGATTAGAATAACATACTATAACACATAGCACTTTGCTTATTGCAAATTGACACATAACCTAATCACATTGTCACATATATTCCACAACCATTGAATCACAAATAAACACATATCAATCAAAATATCTAAGTCCGGACAATTTACGAAACATGTCGCTAAAGGTGTCTGACGGCTTTATTGGGTAATTTATCGAGTCTCAGACTCTGTCTTGTAACTTAGTATCAGTCATATTATTTTTAAATGACTTATATTAATTTTTAAAACATTTATTATAATTTATCACGAATTTTCAAACATTGAAATCATTATTAAATGATTTAAATATTAAACAATTCTATTATCATTAATACTTAATTAATATTAAACTATTAATGAAACCATTGCAAAAATCTTAAAGTTATTTATAATAACTCAAAATACTTTTAAAGTATTAATATTACCCTTAAATGATTTTTAAAAGAATTAAAATCATTTTTAAATAATTATCATTAATATTAAAGTATTAATGTATTATTTATCAAAATATTAAAAGTCATTAATTATAACTTGAAATATTTTTAATTCATTTATATCCTTTTTAATGATTTTTAAATCAATAAAACCATTTTTAAATTATTTATTTAATATTATTATTAAATAACTCTAATATCATTTATAATAAATTAATAATCATTAATATTAAATTTTTAATGAAATTCTACTTTAAATATTAAAAGTTATATTTTATAACTTAAAATATCTTTAAACACTTTATTTAAATTTAATATGATTTTATAATATTAAAATCATTTTTAAACTAAATTATTTAATATAATTATTAAATAACTTTAATATCATTAATAATAATTAATTAATGAAATTTACCTTTAAATATTAAAAGTTATATTTTATAACTTAAAATATTTTTAAACTATTTATTTTCATTTAAAATGATTTTAATATATTAAAATCATTTTTAATTAATTTATTTAATATAATTACTAAATAAATCTAATATCATTAATATTAAATAATTAATGAAATTTTCTTTAAAATATTAAAAATTATATTTTATAGTTTCAAATATTTTTAAATAATTTATTATCATTTAAAATGATTTTCAATATAATAAAATCATTTTAATTAATTTATTTAATGTAATTAATTAATAAATTAGTTATCAAGAATATTTAAATAAATACTAATATTTATGCAAAATATTTTTAAATTATTAAAAGTTAATTTTTATAACTTCAAATTATTTTTGTAATTTTTGGAATTAAATAACTATTTTTAAATAATTTTAAAAAATTAAAATAATTAAAATTACATTGTGTGTCGCTAAAGAATGCCTATAGCGACAGAACCGTCGCTATAGGTGTTCTTCGTGTTCTTGCCCAAACCCAGAAATTCATATGCAGTTAACGAGGGTACTACTTTGACCAAGTGTAACAATCAGTTCATGGTGTTTCTAGTATATCTATTGATCACGGTGTGTAGAACTAATGTAATACTATACGATTCAACAACAAACACGAATAAACAGCATAAAACGAAAGAGATCTGAGCCTCCAAAAATCATGTTAGAGTTGTTCTTCATTTCTGGGTTGCCCAGAAATGAAGAAACAGATTCAATCACCTACTACTTTGAGCTTCTACAACGTAAAATTCTGGTGATTGTTTAGTGATATAAAACTTGCAGTGTGTAGCCCACATGCAACTTAAGAGATATATTACAAAACATATACAAAACAATCACAGAATCAAAAGATTCAGACCGGTCAAAGCATGTAAGAAGGTATGTTCTTCGTGTTTCTGGAAATTCCAGAAAATGCATTCGTGACCGTGTGTCCTGCTTTGACCACTTATTACATTCGATCCATTAATGATTTAAGAGATATAAATACCAGAATCTAAAGTCCAGGTTACAGGCTATAATCTAGTTAGAAAAACAACATCAAACATTCAATCATCTGACAGATCTGGACCTTCAAAGTTTTGTCTGACGTTGAAAACCCATTTCTGGGTTACCCAGAAACTTGCAAGTCATGGTCGGTCAACGCAGTTTGACCTTCCATAACTTGCAATGTACATATGATCTAAGCTTCATTTCAAGCCCAGATCAAAGAACACATATTAGACTACAACTAAAAACTTTCAAAACACAAAAATAAAACACAGACAGAGATCTACAAGGCCTGACATTTGGTTGTCAGAACACATAGAAAAATTTTCCAAATTTTTTAAATGCCAAATCCGAGCCTATAGATGTTATGGATCTAACATCTATCAACCCAGATCATCATTATACACTATATTCAACATATTTTAACATAAAAACACAACATCTAACATGGGATTAATGGACAGATTTTTCAAGTTAGGTTTATACCTTCTATGAACAAGTTTTGATTCTAGCTTCTGAATCTGTTAAAGGTGTCCGTGGGACTTTGTTTGTGACTGATATACTTGCAAATTTTTGTGGGTTTTAAAGAGGGAGAAAATGGTTGAGTTGAGTGAGAAAAATAAACTAACAAATATAATTCTCTCTCTCTCACTCTATATGTACAATTCTTGGATGCATGTATTGACTGATTTAGAGGTTGATTGCTGTCATTAGAGAGCACATGGGGTTGTTGGTTTTGGTCACCAACTTCCCCTAAGGTCAAAACCTACATATAGACTCAATAATACACAAAAGGGTAAACATGTCATTTGGATTATAATTTTAATGGCATTTTGGTAACTTGTCAAACCCTTAGGGTTTAGGGTTTGGGATAGGGGTTAGGGTTTGAACCCATTAGGGTTTAAAAATAATTTCTAGAATTTATAATTTAGGGTTTGCACAAAAAAATTAAATAAATAAATTTTAGTTTCTAAAAATTTGAAATTAGGGTTTCCTAATTATGATTAATTTTTTAATTACACTATACATGAACATTAGTGTATTAATTATTTAATAATTAGGGTTACCCCACCAATTAGGGTTATTAATTACTTAAAATAAAATTTTAAGTTTAAATATTTACTAATTATAGTTAAGCTTGCTAAAATTAACAATTAGGGTTTACTGTAAGACCCCGAATTTTATGAAATAAAAGTATTCAATTTTTCTTATAATTACAATTGGTAAATGGTTAAATTGATAAAAAGTTAAAGTTAAGGGTGATATATGAAATTTTTTTCAAAAAAACGCATGAGTGGTTATAAAATATTCATTGTTGTCGGGAATATTCGTTGGGTCGTGGAATATTCTTTTCTGTTGGGAATATTCGTATATTTGGTAGTGACCATTTGTGGGCCCCATAATGAGAATAAGCATCGGATGAAGAAAAAAGACAAATTAAAGTTTTTATAAATAATGGCGTAGTAGTTCTACCGTATTAACCTTTGTTGGAATACCCGGTGGGTAAAGTAAAAGTACGTGTTGTTGCCGCGATGAGGACACGGTATTGCACCAATTATTGATTCTTACGTGAAGGCACTACTCAATAATTATTACGGTAATTCTTGTTCAATATTTTATTTTGATTCAATAATTGCTGCGTTGATATTTTATAATTGTCATTATACAGTATTTTTTCATTAATTATCAGATCCATAATTTATATTATTTGAATAATATTATTAGATAGCATTATTGGCAATGTCTAGAAAGTTCTGTCTAAGGAGAGGTTTGGTCACCTAATTGCGCGCATGAAGGAGAAATTCTTATTGAAAAGCCCCTGCTCACAGGAGCTGCTGGTTGTCAATATTGTGATTATATAATATTATTTGTGAATAATTAATTATTAATTTTTATGATGAAGAAAATATTCATTTTATGTGGATATAGATGGAGAAAATTTTTAATGTGAAAATTATTGAAAATTAATATTTTTATCTTTTTTCTCGATAAAATAATTCATTTAAATATATTATTATATTTTTAATAATATAATAATGGTGATATTTTTTACGATGAATGTGGGATATATGAGTATATGAGGAGGATGAGTATTTTTGTTACCAAAAATGTTTAAAACATGTTAAACATGTCGATGGACCCCATTTCTTAACTGAAATTTGATTATACTTTTTGTAAAATCGCTCGTTTGTGGATTTGGTCAATTTTGTTTGGAATTTGGAAAAACTTTCTTCGCAAAGTTGTAGAGAATTGAATTTCCTATAAAAACTCATAAGATTCGAATTTTCTGATAAAAGGGCTATTTATTATGAATTATTGAAGTTTCGGATTAATTAATTATCATTTTTTTGGAGTTTTTAATTAATTAATTAATTAAGAAAAACGTTTTTGACATGTTTGGGGGCATCTTTAACATGTGTTTGATGGCTGAAAATTTGATTCTAGGCATGCGTAGAAGATTATATATATATATATATATATATATATATATATATATATATTAATATTTTAATAAATTTTCTGCTTTGGTGTTCTAAGCAATTTCCTATAAATAGGGTGCTTAGGTTATAATTGAAAATCACACGAAATTGAAGTTTTTCTCTCTATATTATCGAGCGTATTCTTGTGAGTATTTTGAGTATACTTTGAGTATTGCTATACTCTGCAAGTTAGATTCAAACGTTATTCCGATGTAAATCATCTTTCTTTTGAGGTAAGGGATAATAAGGGATTTTAAGGGTTATTATTTCGAAATTCTTCTGAACCTTCAAAAATTCTGGAAAAATTTGAAATGATAATTTGATGAGTTTTGTTGATTGTGTCCAAAAATGGCGATTTTTGGATGTATAGATTAGGAGTTATGGATTTTATGAGAAAAGACTATTTTAAAAGTAACTACTTATAACTCCTTGTGATTAACTCCAAAATTGATGAAATTTTTATTATGAGTACATCTATATAATATCAGTATACCGTGTAAATTTCAGAATTTTTGGATAAAAGTATAATTTATGATAAATGTCTGAATATTCGGTGGTTTTGGCCATGTGAAAAATAGTAAATGAATTTTAAAATTTTGAAAAAAATATATATTCAATATGGGACTATATTCTTCTAAATCCCAGAAAAAAAATATTTTTAAAACTGATTTGGTATTTTTCATGAAAATGTTCTAGTTATGAGTAAATAAATTAAATATGTTATGTGAATTAAGAAAATTGGAAAATATGATTTTATGGCTTGAGAATTATATATAGAGATATATCTGATTTTTTATGAGGGTTTTGGCTATTGGTGATGAGGTCTTATGAGGTTGGCATTTTAAGATGATTAAATGCATTTATTAAGTAAAGTGTAAACAATTAAAATAAATTGTTTATAAGTTTAAGAAATGATTAAAATATTGTGGTAGTATTAATAATATTAGATTATGAGATTATTAAGTGATTTATAACATTTTGATTAAATTGTTATGAAATCATTGATTTATGAATCTTACTCTTGAGATTAAATCTATATGTTGATTATATTGTTTTTATATAACATTCTTATAACCCTAATGATGATATTTCTCTTTGACTTGAGTGTAAAGATGGATAGATTATTGGTATGATCGTGACTATAGGTTCTCTTTGGCGATAGTGCAAAGTTGAATTGTTGGTGGTATGATCATGACCATTGAATTTATAATTGAATATCTTTAGCTTAAGTGCAAAGGTGAATTGATCAACATATATGGTTATAATTATGGTTTATATAAATTACGAAATGATTATGTATTTCTTTGAGATATGAATATCTTTGGTCCAGTAGTGCAAAGATGACTTGTTGATGAATATCTTTGGCACTGTAGTGCAAAGATGAATTATTTGATGAATATCTTTGGGTCGTAATGCAAAGATGACTTTCAGTAGTTGAATATCTTTTGGCTGTAGTGCAAAGATGAGCTGTTGATGAATATCTTTGGCCCGTAGTGCAAAGATGAATTTATTAGTATGATTATGAATAGGGCTGTGATTTGGTATAACCATGATCTTTGATATTTCGGTAAGGACAAGTGATGAAAATTATCTTAAATCACGAATGAGAAGAGGAATTTAGAACAACAATTACGATTATGAGTTATACATGTGATTGTGGGCATGGGAATTGTTGATTGATGATGTTGAGGATAAAACATTGTTGGTGGACTTTTAACATGGAGAAGATAATAGACTTTATGGTCTATTTGACTCTTCTAATGGATTGCTCGTTCATTGCAACTATGGTTGAAATTTTTTATCATCTACCATATGTTCTAAATCTACGATTTATTATTGATGAAGGCTATTGATAATTTAATTATCTTTAGTCATGATATTTTTTCTTGAGCTAGTTGTGCTCACCCTTTTGCTTCACAATTTCTTTCGTGTAATAAAAAGTGTATTTGAATTCGGCGGGGAATAACAAGGGAATAGAGCGGTGGTCTATAGATGTTGAGGGTGAGGTGAATTTAACTTGGAAGGGTGTTTTTCCACTATCATACAAGATGTTTAATGATATACAACCTCGTGTCATCATAAGACAGGGTTGTGCTCATCCACTTGCTGAGTATATCTACCAGCACTACCTATATGATCTTGGAGTCTATTTAAAATTTAACTCTCAATTAGAGACAGTGGAGATAATGATATGTCAAGAGAAGACTCATCATTGGGAAGAATATGATAGTAATCTTCTCGTTTTTCTTTGGGGTCTATTGGGTCAACCAAGGATAATTCTGTGGCCATATGATATCTACCATAACCTAGACGCATGGCCTCCCATGTACAAAGGTTTCCTTGAGCACTTCCCAAAGATTCTAATTTTTAAAACAGTTTTCGAATATACCTTTATGTAAGGTGTCATTATGAGCTGTTGTCCACGGTTGGGACATGAGTCACAGTTGATAAATATTTGTATCCAAACTCACAACATATGTGTTGTTGTATTTTGCAAGACAATTGTTGTAATAAAGTTGTAGTTGTTTTCTGTACCATGTATTTGGCGACTCAAAATGGATTGGATGGAATGGACCTATTTTGGGGTCGTTACATTTACAATTAGCAATTAGATTTTATAATTACTAATTAGGGTTACCTAATATAGAAATTAGGATTTCAAAATATTAATTTAGGGTTTTCACTTAAGAAATTAGGGTTTCTAATTTCACAATTAGGGTTTCCAATAATTATGGTTTTTTTTTCCTAATTAATGTTAATATCAATAATACCGGTCGTTAATCACATTATCATGATTACATAACGACTTAACAAATTCATAGAGTCGTAAATGGCCTTCGAATTAGGGTTTCAAATCAATTAAGGTTTATAATTTAAATATTAGGGTTTCTAAAAAAACATTAGGATTTCTAAATTTCACAATTAGGGTTTCGAGTCAATAATTAGGTTTTACCTAATTAGCGTTTATATTTATAATATTAGACATTGATCACATTATCACGATTACCTAATAATCTTGAACTCTAATTTGTATTTCAAATTAGGGTTTAAAACAGTAAAACTAGGGTTTGTCACAATACACCATAATTGACCAACCCTTATCGGTCCACACATATACAGTACATATTTGTAGCACAAAAATAATATTAAATTATCATTCTCATTCATTGATCAAAATCCAAAATTAGGGTTTGGATTCAATATCTGATTTATCTTCCGTATTTAACCTTAATAATTAAGGTAAAATAAATAACTTAATAATCTATACTAAAATTCATAAAATAATTATTCTAAAAATAATTTTATATATTATTTAAATAATATATAACTATATTTTCATGGAAAATAATTAATAAAACATTTCTATTATAAAATTAATTATTATAAGAATATACTTTATAATAATCAATAATTCTAAAATAAAATTATTTATAAATATTCATGTAATAAATATATTTTATTTATTACATAATTACATACACACATTATCTTGTACAAATCCTCATCCTTAAAATAATAAAACATAATAATTATACGCAAAATTTCTAATTTATTTATATAGAAAATATCGGGTTGTTGCATTCACCCTCCCTTATAAAGATTCCCCCGGAATCACCGTTTTAAAACCTATACATACCAGGGTACATAGCATACATAATCATTGCAAGTAGATCTCGATCAAAATTGATCGAATCGATTCAGAACTATTCAAAGATAAAGCTTATCTATTGCTTTGCGGAGAATTGATTTCTAATAGAACTCAATTTCCTCTTTCAAAATAATTTATAAAATAATTTACTATATATAAGAAAATAATATATAAGAAATAAAAATGGGTTTGAGTAATACCTGGAGTTGCATCCCATTTGCTACAGGCCGAAGCAGTCGTATTGAAGATGCTTGCGGTTGATTTCATTGGTTTGATTGTTGATGTTGGTCCAGTCGTCGCCAATGTCCTGCTGCCTTTTCCTTGTTTGCACATTCCTTGCCTGCATTCTCCTTTTTGGACAGTCTTCCACCTTATACTCCATTGATTCACACTTCAAACACACATACTTTCCTTTTATCTCCTTTCCTTTTATCGTATAGGTGACAAAACTATCTTTTGCTCCTTCGTTATCCTAGCTATCACAAACGTTGCTACAGGGTCAGTTGATCTTCCGAATACTGACAGTACGATTGTCTTGAAGTCTTTGACGTTCGTCGATTGATTATCTGGCTGATCTTCTGGCGGCTGGTATTCCGTTCTGCATAGATTGATCGTCCATATTCACAAAATTCTGTATCGGGTCTAGTTGTCTTCCAGCTTTGTTGATAGGTTCTTCTGTCAGTGTATTTCATTTTCGTCTCCTTGGCGGCATTATCACAATTTATTCTTTATTCTAAGCCTTATCATATACGTATAATCATATAACACAAAACTTTCTATTCGAATAATCATGTACTCAAAATATTAGATTTTGAAATTTTGGTTTTCTGCATACCAGTACTCATATAATTAACTACTACCTTTATACCAACTTATTTTATTAATCCCATTTAAATTTATACTCATATCACTTGACATTCCATAGCACATATTGCTTTAAACATCCGATATCCCTTTGTGACTCAAAAGTCGAGAATCGTTGCCACAACTTATACAAAATTTGAAAAATATTACCTAATACAAACATGCTTATCATATACATAACATAGAATCATACATATTCAAGTAATACTAGTATTACTTATTTCTTACGCCTCCACTAAGGATCAATTGCTTAGAAATATGTCTATTCCCGTTATCCTCAATAATCCATTCATACCTAACTATACCTAGTTTGTCCAACTTACCATACGTTATGAGTTTAAGAACTCGATATTGACCACATATTCTTTAACTATATTTTACTTATCAGTCATACTATCGTTTCAGGGTCCGATACTATACTTTTCAAAACAGCCACCTCATTAAGGTAGCTTTCAATGTGAGCCTCTATTTCAGCTATTGGCTTTGATATTGGCTCGGTTATGGAGGTTGACTTCTTCTTTACGATTTGAGGGTATCCTAATCCTTATCCTTTTCTACATATAAATTATCTTGACTAGCATATAATATATATACACAACCAATAATAGTTTTATATAAGTTATCTTTTATTTTGTTTGACGATGAATTTATCCAATTCATCTCCTTTTAAACTCTATATGAGTAAGTGGTATTTTCAACATTTTCCTCTATTCTAAGGTTATAGCCTAAGCTCTAACCCACCTAAGGTTTTTAACCCTAAGCTCTGATACCAACTTGTAAAGCCCCCAAACTCGGGTACTTGAAACCCGAACTCGGTGCTTCACGATACCATTTCTATGAGCGGAATAATACTAATAATAATAACAATAATATAAAAATCCAACTTAACTTACATTTATCAGAGTCTAATCCCAAGTACGTAACCTTTACTATATTCTTTACATGATATATAATACATATCATTGTCTATATATTGTCTAACTATTACAAAAGACATCATTAAACATGTTCTGCTTACTTTCCTTTTCACTTGTTCTTGTCTGAACCTTCGGGTTGATCATGCCTAGCTGAAAACATTTAAATTTTAGCAAGGGTGAGCATTTGGGTGCCCAGCAAGTAATAATAATTATGAATATAATTAGCTGAAAGAAATAAATATTTTCTTTGTACATCACTTCTATAACGAATTTATAGTTGTGAAGTAAACTGAACCGATAATAACAACATAACAATTCTATCTCAAAATTTTGAAACTACGTATTGACTATATATACAGGTATTAGTCGATAGATTATGAACACTGTTTTTTAGTTTTCGCTAAGGTTTAGCAGAACTTCATCTGCAAACCGTCAGAACTTACGGGCGTTAGGTTGTACTTCCCATGGGCACTGTATTGATCAATACGACATTGCTAGAATGATATTATCGTTCATCCTTTGTCCGCCTTGGCACATAAAAATATTCCCGTGATCGGGATGTTCATACTTAGTCTGGAATCCGAACCAAAATAATTTGATTGGATACAAAAAGGTTTTAACTTATTCAACGATATTTTTGAATTTGTGTCTAGCTGGGTCAAATAGCTTAGACGGCTTTATATATATATATATATATATATATATATATATATATATCAACATGTGATTAAATACAATGATTATCCAAGTGGGGACACTTGTGTAACCATGTTTAGAAATTAACGAGCGTAATATATATCTGAATTACCATATACTAACATGTTGATAAACAATGATCGGATATAGAATATATCACAATAGGGTTAATAATATAGCATAATAATAATATAATTCTGAAACTTCTTACTCATGTCAATTGTATAAAGGAAATGCAAAGGTAAGATACTTGCCTGATGCGCTGCTTACAGTTCGTAACTTAGTTCTATCTTTATATAACACCTATCAGTAATAAGATCATTTGATCGATTAGAATAACATACTATAACACATAGCACTACTTATTGCAGTCAGCACATAACCTAATCACATTGTCACATATATTCCACAACCATTGAATCACAAATAAACACATATACAGTCAAAATATCTAAGTCTAGACCAATTTCTGAAACATGTCGTTGTACCGACGGCTTTATTAGGTAATTTATCGAGTATAAGACTCTGTCCTGTAACTTAGTATCAGTCATATTATTTTTAAATAACTTATATTAATTTTTAAAACATTTATTATAATTTATCACGAATTTTCAAACATTGGAATCATTATTAAATGATTTAAATATTAAATAATTCTATTATCATTAATACTTAATTAATATTAAACTATTAATTTAACCATTGCAAAAATCTTAAAGTTATTTACAATAACTCAAAATACTTTTAAAGTATTAATATTACCCTTAAATAATTTTAAAAGAATTAAAATTATTTTAAATAATTATCATTAATATTAAAGTATTAATGTATTATTTATCAAAATATTAAAAGTCATTAATAATAACTTGAAATATTTTTAATTCATTTATATACTTTTTAAATGATTTTAAATCAATAAAACCATTTTTAAATTATTTATTTAATATTATTATTAATTAACTCTAATATCATTTATAATAAATTAATAATCATTAATATTAAATTATTAATGAAATTATACTTTAATTATTAAAAGTTATATTTTATAACTTAAAATATCTTTAAACACTTTATTTTCATTTAATATGATTTTTATAATATTAAAATCATTTTTAAACTAAATTATTTAATATAATTATTAAATAATTTAATATCATTAATAATTAATGAAATTTACCTTTAAATATTAAAAGTTATATTTTATAACTTAAAATATTTTTAAACTATTTATTTTCATTTAAAATGATTTTTAATATATTAAAATCATTTTTAATTTATTTATTTAATATAATTACTAAATAAATCTAATATCATTAATATTAAATAATTAATGAAATTTGATTTAAAATATTAAAAATTATATTTTATAGCTTCAAATATTTTTAAATAACTTATTATCATTTAAAATAATTTTCAATATAATAAAATCATTTTTAATTAATTTATTTAATGTAATTAATAAATAAATAAATTAATTATCAATAATATTTAAATAAATACTATTATTTATACAAAATATTTTTAAATTATTAAAAGTTAATTTTTATAACTTCAAATTATTTTTAAAATTATTTTTGTAATTTCGAAATTAAATAATTATTTTTAAATAATTTTCAGAAATTAAAATAATTAAAATTACATTATCATCATTATGCTAAAGATCGCTTTATAGCAATGAGGTAACTCGTTATAAAGTCGTTTCTTCGTGTTCTTGGCCAAACCCAGAAATTCATATGCAGTTAACGAGGGTACTACTTGGATGCATGTATTGACTAATCTAGAGGTTGATTAATGTCATTAGAGATCACATGGGGTTGTTGGTTTTGGTCACCAACTTCCCCTAATGTCAAAACCTACATATAGCCTCAATAATACACAAAAGGGTAAACATGTCATTTGGATTATAATTTTAATGGCATTTTGGTAACTTGTCAAACCCTTAGGGTTTAGATTTAGGGTTAGGGTTAGGGTTTAGGGTTTGAACCCATTAGGGTTTAAAAATAATTTCTAGAATTTCCAATTTAGGGTTTGCACAAAAAAAAATTAAATAAATAAATTTTAGTTTCTAAAAATTTGAAATTAGGGTTTTCTAATTATGATTAATTTTCTAATTACACTATACATGAACATTAGTGTATTAAATATTTAATAATTAGGGTTACCTCATCAATTACGGTTACTAATTACTTAAAATAAAACTTTAAGTTTAAATATTTACTAATTATAGTTAAGCTTGCTAAAATTAACAATTAGGGTTTACAATTAGCAATTAGGTTTTATAATTACTAATTAGGGTTACCTAATATAGAAATTAGGATTTCAAAATATTAATTTAGGGTTTTCACTTAAGAAATTAGGGTTTCTAATTTCACGATTAGGGTTTCCAATAATTAGGGTTTTTTTTCCTAATTAATGTTAATATCAATAATACCGGTCGTTAATCACATTATCATGATTACATAACGACTTAACAAATTCATAGAGTCGTAAATGGCCTTCGAATTAGGGTTTCAAATCAATTAGGGTTTATAATTTAAATATTAGGGTTTCTAAAAAAACATTAGGATTTCTAAATTTCACAATTAGGGTTTCGAGTCAATAATTAGGGTTTACCTAATTAGCGTTTATATTTATAATATTAGACATTGATCACATTATCACGATTACCTAATAATCTTGAACTCTAATTTGTATTTCAAATTAGGGTTTAACACAGTAAAACTAGGGTTTGTCATAATACACCATAATTGACCAACCCTTATCGGTCCACACATATAGTACATATTTGTAGCACAAAAATAATATTAAATTATCATTCTCATTCATTGATCAAAATCTAAAATTAGGGTTTGGATTCCATATCTGATTTATCTTCCATATTGAACCTTAATAATTAAGATAAAATAAATAACTTAATAATCTATACTAAAATTCATAAAATAATTATTATAATTATTCTAAAAATAATTTCATATATTATTTAAATAATATATAACTATATTTTCATGGAAAATAATTAATAAAAATATTTCTATTATAAAATTAATTATTATAAGAATATACTTTATAATAATCAATAATTCTAAAATAAAATTATTTGTAAATATTCATGTAATAAATATATTTTATTTATTACATAATTACATACACACATTATCTTGTACAAATCCTCATCCTTAAAATAATAAAAAAAATAAAATAATACGCAAAATTTCTGATTTATTTATATAGAAAATATTGGGTTGTTACATTATGTGGAAAAGATAAAGAAAACTAGCTCTAGTAATGTTTTAAATTTTAAAGAAGCTTATGATGGAGACTCAAGAATCTTAAAATAAGCTTATGATGGAGAGTCTCACAAGTCTACGAACCCAAATGAAAGAATTCCAAGCATTCTCCATGGATCAAATGCAACAAACAGAAATTGTCTTGGCCATCCTACAAAAGAAAGAGTCTCGAACTGATTCTTCGGTCCAATAAAACCGTGAATTGAAGACATTGCTTGTAACATTCCAAAATTTTACACTGCAAGAAATAAGACTATTTTCGACTGAATTATGGTCGACGGAATACATTCAGTCGGACTTAATCTATTGCCGACGAAATATTCAGTCATTCATAAATCCCTCGAGGATAGTATAAACTCGACTGAATTCAGTCGATTATATACCATGCTTGTGGCGCGAAAGTTTCCCTCCAACGCCAATAACAACCTCGGCGGAAGAGCTATTAATATCGACTGAATGTTCGTCGAGGATAAAGTAATGTCGACGGAAATAAGACCGACGAAAGTTCGTCGGAAATAAGCTTAAAACCTAATCACTAATAGACGCGAGCCTCACTTCTGCTGCTGCTAAATTTTTTTTCCCTGTTGCTCTACTGCTGCTGCGTTCTCTTTCCCTCCTTCCACTGCTCATCCCGTCCCTCTCCTCTTAAGCGGCCCCCATCTCCCATTAAGCCCTCTGAAATTGACCCCACCTCGGCTCCTCTGCTGCTCTCTCTCTCTCTCTCTCTCTCTCTCTAGTCCCTCTCTGGTCCTCCTTCTCTCTCAATTTAAGGTTAGTTTTCTCAATTAATTTTAAATTTAGAACCCTAAATTTTCAGATATGTATATGGTTATGCATAGATTTGGGTATAAGTACTTAGAACCCTAAATTTTCTATTTAAATGTTGTTGAAAGTGTTGAAATGTTGTTGAAAGTATTGAAATATTCTGTTGAAATGTTGTTGAAGCCTAAATTTCATTTGCAGTGTTGTTCAAATTTGGATTTTCTGTGAAAGTTTACTAAATTTGGAGCTTCATTATTTTAATTGTTTTTTCGTTAATGTTAATTACTGCCTATTTTGCAGATTTGAGTATATACAGTTGTTAAATTGTATTGTAAACTTGTTGGTTGTTAATATATTATAGTTGATTAGTGTCATATTTGTTAAATCCGACGGAATTCCCAACGGAATTCTGTCAGAACTCAGCAATTGCACATTAATCGTTATTATATTAATGTATAGTTATTAGTTTCTCAATACTAAAATACAATTTAAATAGCTTGAATTATGGCATATAATACAAATTAAATTAAATTAAATAAACTTTTAACTTAATTTAATTTAAGATAATAAAATTTAAATAAATTATTTAATATTAAATTATATAATATAATAAATAATTTAATTAAATTTAAAATAAAATAAAATATAAAAAATATGATATAATATAATATAAATTAAATTTAAATTAATTAAATTTAATTAATTTAAGAAAATAAAATTTAAATAAATTAAATATTATAATATAATATAATACAAATACAAATAAATTAAATAATAGAAATTAAAATAAATTAAGAATATGATTTAATTTAAGATAATAGAATTTAAATTAAATTCAAAAAAAAATTGACTTAATTTGATTTAATATAATATAATACAAAATAAATATAATTAAACTGGGTAGCACTTACTTAGTTAAATAAAATCAAAAATAAATAAAATAAAATAAAAATATTATTTAATTTAAGATAATATAAATTAAAATAAAAAATTGACTTAATTTAATATAATATAATATAATACAAAATAAATATAATTAAACTGATTAGCACTTACTTAGTTAAATAAAATCAAAAATAAATAAAATAAAATAAAATACAATTAAATACAATTAGAAACCCGTTCGACATTCACTCATTAGGAGTGAATATCGAATAGTCCCCAGTTTGGGACTGTTACTGGATGTTATATCTCTCACTTAGTCGAGGACGCGTTTGGTAGATGTTTGAGTCACCCTACGCTTTCAAGTATACTATTCGTTTTAAATTCAAATATATATTCTGCATGTAATTTAATTTTCATTTAGTTATCTTTAACTGAATCATATATATGGACTAATGAGTTGCATTATATTATATCAACAGGTGGGTGTGGCGGATTTGGCGATGGTGGCGATTTTTATACTCGTAGGCGGCGTCGGCCTTGCCTTAGATGATCCTACTCATACCGGGGGCTCTACTAGTTTTACTTAGTTTACTTTCGTTTAATTTGTAGTTTACATTATTTTTGATGTATTAATGTAGTTTAAACCTTGGCATTTAGTTTAATTTAGCTTAATTAGATGTTTGATATACATTAGTTTAGATTAATGGGATGTTTTTGACCTTTTTATTTATCATTTAGTTGGGTTTTTACATATTGTCGGCCTTGGTAATTGTAATTCGTGTTATTGGTTATATTGTTAGCTTGTGTATGTGTATGTACTGTTGGAGGTTATATTGTTAGCTTGTGTATGGGTATGTGTTGTTGGAATACAGGTACAGGTACAAGATGTGGGTTAAATCCCTGGATATTGCAAATATAAATTAAATATTAAAAAAAAATCATTATTCTCGACGGAATAGTACTATTATCGACGGAATTCCGTCGAAAATAAGAACTTCCCTATTTTTGGCATTCTAACACGTGTCATGATTATCACCGACCGAATACTATCGACCGAATATTTTCAGTCGGACATATAGTATCCTCGACTGAATATTCCATCGATGATAAGTCGGTCGAGGTTAAGTATCCCAAGCCAAAAGGTTGAGCGGACTTAATTTTGACACGCTTATATACTACGTAGAATTTCCAATAGAACATTAAAAGTAGGAAATAATATAAACCTCGACGGAATATGCTTATTAACCAAATTGGAATATTAAAATCGGAAATAACCCTTTTTGTTGTAGTGTTAATTGTAATATTAAATATTTATTGAGTTATATAAATATTTAATGGATGTGTTTATCGTTGAATAAATATTTTTTAATTGATTTAATTTTATTTGGTTAATTTTTTGTTAAATAAATAATTAATGAATTAAGGAAATTATTTTTATATTGATATTTCAATGTGATAGTTAATTATTTGTATGGAGTTATGTGATTAAATAATTTATTTAATAAATTGTTGTTTGAATGAATTAATTTAAGTATGAAAACTTAATTAAATATAGTGTGACAAATAACTATTTTATAAGGAGTTATTAAAATAAATTAAAGTAGTTTAATTTAGTTTTTTGCCAAACAAGGCTTAATATATTAATTCTATAATATTTAAAGGATTTTTGCCAAACAAGCCTTATGGCTTTTGAGATTTCTAGTTTTTGAAATTAAATAAAATAAATAATATAAATAAATAAATAAATAAAATAATAAATATAATATATTTATGTTATATACGTTTATCCTAATAACTGATGTTACTTATTATGAGTATTAAGCCTAAGTCAGTTTTTTATTATATCATTACGCATTCTATTTGCTAAAGCTTAGAGAAGAGAGGAGTTTGAGAGTTCAGAGAATTATAGTGAGAATTGTGAGAGGTTGAGAGTGAAACTTGAGAAAATTGTCTGCAATTGCAGGGTGTGCAACAGAATTAAAGGTATGTTCCATAATCGCTATAGTATAAGCATATATATGTGTTTGACGACAAAATTATATATACTGTGAATCCAAATTCTCTTGGCTTGTTGTAGAAACTGAGTTGTTGCAATTTATATGTAATTTATAATACTAGAGTTTATGGCTAAACCAGAATTCGTATGCTAATTACAATTAATAGGATGAAAATTTGTCATTATATATGTTTTCATATGTAGCTATGTAAGTATCAATTTTAATGGCCAATTAGTGTGTGAAATTATAAATTGAAGCTTGTATATGTTAGTTCAATGAGATACGAGCATAACGTAATTTGAATGAGGTGATTTGGCCAACTAATGAATTCATAGTGATGATTTTTAGGATGAATGTCAAGAGAATTGAGTTTATATGAAAAACATGAAAATTGAGAAATTAAAATAGTTTTAATTGTTGATAAATTATGCTAAGTGGTTGTAAATGTTAGCAAACATGTTTATGATAGTTGTATATTTATTTTACATGTTTATATTACTGTCTATTGGGTGAAATTTGTGTTTATTACAAAAATTCGAACATCATTTATTAGCCTTCTCGTGTCTATCTCGAACACACAGCAACATTGCTATTTTGCCAAGGCGTAAAAACAACAAGATTCTTGATTTGATAAATAGGTTTTATACCTACTTATCTGGTATCTATTATTTGAATTATTTGTTTAATCTCATGTTTCTTAGTTACTTTTCATGCATTTTGTGTTCGTTTTGTAGATTATATGCTTGGGAGTTGAAATCGCAAAGAATTGGTATGAAAACGCAAAGAAAAGTAATCCGGACATCGTTTGGACTTTTATGTTTATTTCATGTTCTTGGTTTGGAACTTGGATTACATTTTAGAGCTTCTTCTTTGCTTTCCGGAACATCTTGAATCATTCCAATTGGAGTTCGGATGCAAGAGTTATGACATTTGTACCAATGGACGTCGAACATCACTGTTTTGGGTGGTCATTTGCGTAGCAATCACTTCAAGGCCAACTTCTACCTTCATCCGTCCGTTATTTCTAAAATCTTAAAGACTGAAAGTTGTAGACCTCGTCGATATCTTCGATTTGATAGGTGGCAGGCCTCGTAACTCTTCCCGGATCAAACGTTATGGCCGTTTTCCCAAAGGACGTCAGAGCAGAAAATTTTCCTTCACAAAACTGCCGCCGGGGTTGGCATCCAAGGCACAAAGCAGGCCCCTAGCCTGCCAGGGCGGGCCCAAAACAAGCCTAGACACCCGCCGGGGCGGGGGCATGCCAAGAAAATCCACGAAAATGTGAATTTTGGTCCAATTTGAGTCCGGAAAGGATTGTTTCGATCCGATTGACACAAGGACTTTCAAGAGGACTTAAAGACATATGAAGAGACTTATAAAAGGAGGAGAATCACAAGGATTAAAGGAGATTAGAGACTAGATAGAGGATTCAATTAGATTAGATTAGAGTAAATTAGATCAAAACACTAGTTCTAATTAGATTTGGAGATTGAAGCAACTTGAAGACCATCAAGATCAAGAGCAGGAGCTTGAGGAAGATGGAGATTTCTTGACAAATGATTTATTCTTTACTCTACTCTTATTTTTATCTTTTAATGTTATTTCAAGTGTGGATTCTTAGTTTTAATTCAATGAACTAATTCTTTGTTTGAGATTACAATGGATCTTATTGTGTAGTTTATTTTAATATGCTTTGCTATTAATTATTATGTTCTATCGTGAGGATTGTCTATTTTGATTTGGACTTAATTGTTTAATTGATTGGACATCAATTACCATGATAATCTATATGAACTCAAGAGATGAAGTTTAGATTTAGATCTAATCATAATAGCATGTGATTGTGTTTTCTGCATAGCGTTGGAATACATAATTTATGTCTAGGATAGAGATATACCTAACATCGTATGTAATCTTATAGAGAACTTGTGTTTTAAATCCTTTTTAATTATAATTTACATAGAGATATAGTGGATTAGTTAATTAGGGTGTCTTCCTTAATTCTATCATCTGTGGATTTAAGTGAGTATGGTATTATGCATCGAGAGGTGGTTTTATCTGCTTTAGTGTTCTTGATTAACAATTCAGGATATAAAATAATTGATGAGAAGTGTGTTAACTTAAATGAAGCAATAAGTGAAGTTATGATCTTAAATCTTCGTAATTTAATTTTTAATTAGTGGTAATTAGAATTAGTGTAATTAAATAATTTAATTTATATAATTTGAAATTTATTCTTATAAATAAGATTGAGTCAAGTTACTAAGTTAGTACTTGGTGATTTTATTAAATAATTCCTCGTGGGAACGATACTCTACTTTCACTTTATTACTTGTTGACCACGATACTTGTGTGTTGTGCGAATTAGATTTTACCCAACAAGTTTTTGGCACCGTTGCGGGAATTAGTTTAATATCTCTTTGCCAATATTAATTTCAATCAAATTAGTATTAATCTAAACATTTTTTTTATTTTAAATTCTCTTCCTATATTTCTCTCTTTTCAGGTACCATGGATGACTTTGTGTATCAATGGCCATACACGAACATGACTCAACCAAGGGAAACGGGGATTGATAGACTTAATGCATTTTCCGCAATGTCAGCACAAATTGAAGAACTATCGAAGAGGAAGTTGGACGTTTTTGCAGCCCAAAGGAGTCGAAGGATTGCAGTTATGTGTGACTATTGTGCTGGAAATCACCCGAGTAATCAATGCACCATCAATCTTGGGCCGATACAGTATGGTGGTAACTACCTCAATCAGTATACATATGCTAATTATCATCAAGTTTGGGGGTATCACCCAGATTCATCATGGAGCGATACTTATGAAGACCAATACTACGCTCCAAATCCAACATTCACACCGGCATTTTCATGTCCACCTCCATTGCCACAAGAAGAAAAGTCAAATATGAGGGCTGTAATATTGAAGGGCATAGAAAACCTAGAGGAGATAAGGATTAGCCAAGAGTTGTCAATCCAAAATTTTAATAATCAGATGGACCAACTCATCACTACCTCAACTAATGGTCCTCAATACATGGCTTCCGAGACTGAGACAGATAATTCAAGGTTGGAGGAAATGTGGTCCAAGTTCGTAGCATCATATGAGGAGAGGAGGATTAATCAAGAGCGGTCAATTCAGAATCAAGAGATATCAATTCAAAATCTTACGGATCGGATAGAGCAAATGACCAAAGCCATAAGAAACCTTCCTCTAAACACATGGCCTTATGACATAGATGACGAAATTGACGGAGAACCTGAACCAATTCTGCGACTGGATGAGCCACAAGATATCCAAAGTGTGGAGACAATTGGGGATAATGAAATAGAGGTCGACGAAGATCTAATTGGGTCTCCACCAATGATCAAAGAGTCAGTCAGATTTGCAAAATCATGCCCACTTGGTAGTCATGTCGTCGGCGAAGCTCTTGATAACATAAGAGCGAGTACAATATTAAATCCATGGTGGGACGAGAAAGAGAAGATAGACGAAGAGCCCATTGTGTGTGACAAGCTTCCATGCCCCAAAGTGATCACATACACAATGGAGAAAACACCTAGCTGTGGGACGTTCTCGATTGAGAGCATACTAAATAAGAGCATGCTAGGAGACTTTAATGCAATGGCTATCACAAATGGGAACCTACCAAAAGCTACATTATTTTCGATGGATGGAGGGTTCCTCAATTACCGAAGAGGAATTGATAGCGTTAACTGCACAAAAAGTCAAATTTGAAAGACTATAATTCAAGCGCTTAACCGGGAGGCAAACCCAGTAATTTTTTTATTTATTTATATGCTTTCCTAGTTTATTTAGTAGATAGGAATCCAAGTTTTATTCTAATCCATGTTGTCTCTCTTCATTGGTGTATTGGAGGTTCAATGGATAGGAAAATGATCATCGCCGCCAGCGCCACCATCACCACAAGCTTAAATGATTATGTGGAAGTCCTCGTCCACTTCATGCTTTATTTTACAATGAGGACATTGTAATTGTTAAGTTTGGGGAGTTAAATAATTTAGGTTTATTTATGTTTGCATTCATGTAGTGTAATTGCATAATAGTTTGCATAGTAGAGTAGTTGCATAATAGTTTTTATTTATAACTAAAAAAAAATAATAGTTAGTTACTATGTTCATCTTGCATGATTCCAGCTGTTAGATAGCTAAAATTTATTTTGGCCAATGATGAGATTGGAATTGGGTAGACAAGTATAGTACTGTCTATTAGAGCTTTGATGTGATTTCTTGTTATGAATTGAGTCTTTTTATGTTTGAAACTGGTATAATAAGGATAGCACAGTAAAAACAACGTGTTGAATGATTGAGTTTAAATTGATACATAAAGGACCTCTAAAGGATAATGCTAGTTTGAATGAAAGAATGACAAGAATAAATAGTGATGGCTAAAGTTAGACAAGAATCTAAGTTTGGGGGAATATTTGGGGTATATAAGCTATAAAAAATAAAATAAAATAAAATAAAATAAAATAAAAAGTATGAATAAACACCGTGGCGTGCTTGTCTAGTTTTGTGGCCTTTGTTACTTGAGTAAGTAAGCCCGAGGGGATTGTCTTTACACCTAGTTCCCTAAGGTTTTAATGGTCTGGGAGTCATTGGTCGAAAGCTCGTTAAGGTAGCATTGAAAAGCCTAAGGGAATAAGACATTGCATAGCTATGTGTATATAAATTTTTTTTTTGAATAAAACGGGAAATAAGAGCAAAAAGCCCCTGTAGATGAAAAATAAAGCATAAGTATCCCATGCATGTTGACCCTCGATATTGGTAATTGTTTGATTTTAGTTGGATCTAGCTTATTTTTGGATTTCTTGAGTTTACACTGTATGATGCCTTCGAAGAGACTTGTTATGTGTTAAATTTGATTTTATATCAGTTAACATTGTTGTGGAGCACACACGCACTATATTCATGATAAATACCAAGATTTGATGATGATCGATCGAGAAGTTATTGATGAGTTCTGATATGATGTATTATCGTGTTTACTTGATTTTTCTAAGGCCGGTTGAATAGACTTGTTTCTGTCATTACTGCTGGATTCGTAGGCATGTAGATTAGTTGCATTGCATTGCATTATTGTTTTGTGTTTTTTGCTTGAGGACAAGCAAATGTTTAAGTTTGGGGGTATTTGATAAGTAGGTTTTATACCTACTTATCCGATATCTGTTACTTGAATTATTTGCTTAATCTCATGTCTCTTAGTTACTTTTCATGCATTTTGTGTTCGTTTTGTAGATTATATGCTTGGGAGTTGAAATCACAAAGAATTGGTATGAAAACGCAAAGAAAAGCAATCCAAATATCGTCTGGGCTTTTATGTTTATTTAATGTTCTTTGTTTGGAACTTGGATTACATTGTAGAGCTTCTTCTTAGCTTTTCAGAACATCTTGAATCATTCCAATCAGAGTTCGGATGCAAGAGTTATGACATTTGTACCAGCGGACGTCGAACGTCACTGTTTTGGGTGGTCATTTGCGTAGCAATCACTTCCAGGCCAATTTCTACCTTCATCCGTCCATTATTTCTAAAATCTTAAACAATGAAAGTTGTAGATCTCATCGATATCTTCGATTTGATAGGTGGAAGACCTCGTAACTCTTCCTAGATCAAAGGTTATGGCCGTTTTCCCAAAGGACGTCAGAGCAAAAAAAATTCCTTCACACAACCGCCGCCGGGGTTGGTATGCAAGGCACAAAACAGGCCCCTAGCCCGCCAGGGCGGGCCCAAAACAAGCCTAGACCCCCATCGGGGCGGGGGTATGCCCAGAAAATGCGCGAAAATGCGAATTTTGGTCCAATTTGAGTCCGGAAAGGATTGTTTCGATCCGATTGACACAAGGACTTCCAAGAGGACTTAAAGACATATGAAGAGACTTATAAAAGGAGGAGAATCACAAGGATTAAAGGAGATTAGAGACTAGATAGAGGATTCAATTAGATTAGATTAGAGTAAATTAGATCAAAACACTAGTTCTAATTAGATTTGGAGATTGAAGCCACTTGAAGACCATTGAAGATCAAGAGCAGGAGCTTGAGGAAGATGGAGATTTCTTCGACAAATGATTTATTCTTTACTCTACTCTTATTTTTATCTTTTAATGTTATTTCAAGTGTGGATTCTTAGTTTTAATTCAATGAACTAATTCTTTGTTTGAGATTACAATGGATCTTATTGTGTAGTTTATTTTAATATACTTCGCTATTAATTATTATGTTCTATCATGAGGATTGTCTATTTTGATTTGGAATTAATTGTTTAATTGATTGGCCATCAATTACCATGATAATCTATATGAACTCGAGAGATGAAGTTTAGATTTAGATCTAATCATAATAACATGTGATTGTGTTTTCTGCATGGCATTGGAATAGATAATTTATATCTAGGATAGAGATATACCTAACATCGTATGTAATCTTATAGAGACCTTGTGCTTTAAATCCTTTTTAATTGTAATTCACAAAGAGATATAGTGGATTAGTTAATTAGGGTGTCTTCCTTAATTCTATCATCTGTGAATATAAATGAGTATGGGTATTATGCATCGAGAGGTGGTTTTATCTGCTTTAGTGTTCTTGATTAACAATTCAGGATAGAAAATAATTGATGAGAAGTGTGTTAACTTAAATGAAGCAATAAGTGAAGTTGTGATCTTAAATCTCCGTAATTTGATTTTTAATTAGTGGTAATTAGAATTAGTGTAATTAAATAATTTAATTTATATAATTTGAAATTTATTCATTTAAATAAGATTGAGTTGGTTACGGGTTAGTACTTGGTGATTTTTATTAAACAATTCCTCGTGGGAACGATACTCTACTTTCACTTTATTACTTGTTGACCACGTATACTTGCGTGTTGTGAGTAATTAGATTTTACCCAAAAAGTTTTTGCGGTGCAGCTACGCCGATCCCAAGCCTTTGTATAGCGCAGCTGCGTCATACCCTGGTTTGAGATTCTGGCTTCTATTATTTCTGCAGATTTGGGAAAACGTCATAACATGGTCTGAAATTGTGTTATCATGTTAAATGTGTAATGTTAAGGTTAACATAACATAGTGAATTGTGGTTAGTAAGTTCAAAGTTTCAAAAATGATTAGCAAATCGAGAACGTGTTTGATAAGTAGGATTTACACCTACTTATGGAGTACCACTTCATGCGAACTATGCCCATCTCAAGTACATTTTAGTAGGTTTTAGCTGCATTTCATGATAATTTGCATTTCGCATACTTAAAACTCCTTTTGGTGAATAAGTGCAGGAATTGACCTATTTTGGTGGTGTTATTGAGCATAAGACTAATGGATGCTTGAGACGAGGCAAAAGATTGGATATGCATGGCATGAAGGTGCAATGGAGCAAGGAGATAAATCATGACTAACCAAGGAGCAGCAGCAGTAGCAAAACAGGAATCAGGATCTGCAAATTACAAGTCGCGGCATGGTTGCAAGCATAATAATTGAGAGCATACGATTACGATTACCAAATTGCACTGGAACCCATCGCAAGTTGTAGCGCGAGAAAGACAAGCCTAGGGAGCGCGTACCCGCGCGTGAGATCGGCCAAACACACAAACTTACTGTAAGTCTCGCGGCCGCGAGAATATCAAGCTGGAGAAGCGTGCGGCCGCGCGCGAGGCCTGAAGCTGGTGACTTGTTTTATTTTATTTCCAATGTTTAAAGGTTGTAATTGATTTAAAACAATTCCGGACTGGTGTCAGGGGTATCACTTGACATTTTATTAAGTTTTCACATATCTTTACATCGTAATTAGGGTTTACTCTCTGGGGGGGATTCCAACGTAGAAGGAGGCCACAACTCTACTTTTCTACTCCTTCTTGGGATTTTCTACCAAAGTGGATTATTAATATTAGTTTTGTTGGATTCTTATGAGGATTTAAATATTGATTTATATTCAGCAATTGGGTTTGATAGTTTTATCTTTTATCTTTCATTTGTCGTTTATTGACCATGCTTAGATTTGATCCCATAATGGCTTTTGGTTCAGTCATGAACTAAACTCCATTATGGGATTCTAACGGATTTTAATATGTAGTTTGATTGCATGCTTAAATGCTGGATTGTTTTGCATATCATTTAGGATGTCTATCATGATTGTTTTACATGTATGAATGCTTGATCACCATTCGTTTCAGTATTTGTATGGAATTTACAATGAACATGAAAATATGGACTGTAATCATGATAGTATACGTATATAGGGCTGTGTTATATGGCTTATGTATTTCGTGAACCAGATAGACATATACTGTTTCACCGTATAAGTTAGAATAAGGGCTTGAACTTAAAATCAGTATAGTTTCAATTTCACATAGACATATAGTGATTTTGGTTATATTGATGATTACATAGAGTCTATCATCTGTGGATGTTGTGTAAGTAGGTCTTAGTGCATTGAAAAATTGCTAATACTCTTTTAGTGCTCTTGGCTACTTTCCTGTGATATGTGAACAAGTCATGCATGATAGTGGCGATTGCATGAAGTATTAAATGAAGTTAGGATCCCATTAGTTCCAATATCATTTATTCTATCGTTATTATTATTTTAGTTGTTATTTGCAGTTCGAGAACAAATCAAGTTAATCATTAGTTTGAGCATATAAATATAGTGATTTAATTAATGAATAGTAGTTTAAGTTAAACAACTTTCTCTGTGGGATCGATACTTTACTTGCTCTGTATTACTTGTTGACGCATGTATGCTTGCATGAGTTAGAGCTCTTTTGTTAGTCTTAAAAAAGAGGCAACAAGTTTTTGGCGCCGTTGCTGGGAAAAGGCGTTTAATTTAGTATTATTATCATTACTTTTAAGCTATATTGTATGACTTAGACAATTCTAGTCTTATCTCATTTCAGTTTTTTTTTGTTTTTGTTTCAGGAACTTGGATAAATTTTTATGCGCACACGGTCAACCAACCCCGATTTAACACCTGTTCAGGATAACATAAACGGGAGAGGTTGGAAAGCGGGTGTACGTAGAAATTTACAAGAACATTTGGAAAACACGACAGCTAACATGGCAGTCGAGGCACAAGGAGAAGATCAAAGAGAGGAGCATAGGGCTCTGAAGGAGTATTCTATGCCCAATATTAATGGACTACAGTCTAGCATAGTCGGACCAAAGAATAGCAAACAAATACATTCGAGATAAAAAGCGGCGCACTATTCAAATGGTGCGAGAATACGATTCGATTTGGGGTGTTGTACACAGATGATCTGAATGAACACCTGTTAAGTTTCATCAAAATTTGTGATACATTCAGATACAACGGTGTGACGGATGATGCTATTAGACTAAGGTTGTTCCCGTTCTCATTAAGGGATAAAGCGAAAAGTTGGCTTCATTCTCTGCCAGCAGGATCTATAACTACATGGGAGGATTTAGCACAGAAATTCTTAGCTAAGTTCTTCCCAATGGCTAAGACTGCTAAGATGAGGACAACTATCTCTCAGTTTGAGCAACAACAGGGCGAGTCATTATATGAAGCATGGGAGAGATACAAAGAAATGCTGAGAAAGTGCCCACATCACGGTATGCCAGATTGGATGGTAATCAACACGTTTTATAATGGATTGGGATGGCAGTCGAGACCGATTGTAGATGCAGCTGCAGGAGGGGCATTATGGGCAAAGAACTATGAGGAAGCCTATGACCTTATCGAGACAATGGCATCGAATGATTTTCAGAATCCTACATCTCGAATGCCACAAACCAAAGTTGCAGGTGTATTGGAGGTTGATGTTATTACTCATTGTGTAAAGATGAGATGGCGGCCCATGGCAAAGAAGATAGATACTTTTGGCGGAAGGAAAAGTAAAGACGGTTACCTTCATTATGTGAGATTTGTGTGAGGTCACACTCGACGGATCAATGTGCTATCACTCTAAATCGAAGGCTGAGTATATGAGTAACTATAGAAAAGACCAAGGTCAATTTCAGAACACATACCACCCCAACAACAGAAATCATCCAAATTTTAGTTGGTCGAATAATCAAGGGAATCAGCAGACCCAATTTCAACCAAATAATCAATTTCAGGCACAACCAACGCAGCCGCAGTTTAATCCTAGACCACCCTTTCCACCGGGATTTTCTCAACAACAACAACAACATCACACTCCAGCTGCACCTCAGCAAGAAAAGAAATCAGAAGTGGAGGAGATGATGATGAAATAAATGGCAAACATAGAAGTTATGATCAAGAGCCAAGCAGTGGCTATAAAGAATCTGGAAACTCAAATGGGGCAGATGATGAATATGCTTACTAACAGGCCCCAAGGTTCATTGCCAAGTAATACGGAGACAAATCGAAGAAGAGAAGGGAAGGAACAGTGTCAAGCGATCACATTGAGATCTGGGAAAGATCTGTTAGTTACTACAAGTCGCGCTACCAAGACATGAAATACCGAGGAGGGCGCATTGAGGCGAGGAGCCAATTCATCGAGAAAGAAAATTTGGAGAAATCTGAAAGTCAGCAGGAAGAGAAAGACAGAGCAGGTCCAGAGGAGATTTTTAAGAGTCCAGTACCACCAATTCACATTCAAGTTCCGTATCCGCAGAGATTAAATAAAAAAAGGGAAGACAAACAGTTTAGCAAATTTTTGGAGGTATTCAAAAAGCTGCAGATCAACATACCATTCGCCGAGGCATTGGAACAAATGCCAAGCTATGCCAAGTTTATGAAGGGTATATTGTCAAGGAAGAGGAGATTAGATGAGTTTGAGACAGTAGCCTTGACAGAGGAATGCAGTACAGTGCTTTAGCAGAAACTACCTCCAAAGCTGAAGGATCCAGGCAGCTTCACAATTCCATGCACCATTGGAAAGATGAACTTCAGTAAGTGTTTATGTGATCTTGGGGCAAGCATAAATTTGATGCCCTTGTCAGTGTTTAACCAGTTGGGATTGCCGGATCCAAAACTGACAAATATATCATTACAGCTAGCTGATAGATCGATCACGTATCCACAAGGAATTATTGAAGATGTGTTGGTTAAGGTGGACAAATTTATTTTCCCAGCTGACTTCATTATCCTAGACTACGAGGAAGACAAAAATATACCAATCATATTGGGAAGACCATTCTTAGCCACAGGAAAAACTCTGATAGATGTGCAGAAGGGGGAACTCACTATGCGTGTTCATGATCAAGAGGTCACCTTTAATGTCTTCAAAGCTATGAAGTTTCCAGCAGATGAAGAGGAATGTTTCTTGGTTGATTTGGTGGAGCAGGTCATAAATGATGAAGTACAGAGTCGGGTTGCTGAAAAACCTTTGAGGAGTGTAATTGCTGAAAATTCAGATTTGGAGGACGAGGAACTTGATGAACTTGTGCAATATCTGGATACCACTCCACAAGTCAGGAAATTCAGGATACCTGTTGAGCCGTTGACAAAAGCAGGAGAAACCTCCGTAAAATTAAAACCTGTTAGCGTTTATGCCCTAGAGGCCAATTATTTGATATAATTGCTTAACATTTTGATATTATATTTGATTAAATAAATGAATGATTTTATTATGGTTTTAATTACTGCGTTATATAAATGTTAACATAATAAATTTCCTTAGAATAGTGATACAATTTATATAGTTTCAAGTATGTGACTTGAACATGAGATTATATAATTACAATTAGTATCATTGCTCTTAAATGTCCCTAGTCGAGTACCATTGTTGATAGGACAACAATGATGCATTGAGACTAGTATGTGGATTGACTGATGACCAAATCTCATTGGTCTTAAATATATGAGATATTAAGTCAATGAATATGCATGTGTTAGAGAACGATGTACTGGACAGACCCACCATGAGAATTCTATGTGGAGCATCGATGTGTTATTAGCAATTCTCATAGTGACAATGATGTAATGGTCCTTCGACTTGAAATCACTATATTTCTACATGAGAATTTATGTACTTTGATATCATCAAATGTCACCTTTAATAGGGTGGACTATAAAGGTGATTATTGGGTACATCATGAATCGTGTGAGGAATATGAGTGATCTAGATGGAATTTAACCATCCTATATATTAGGGGTGATATCCATAGGCCTCTTGATTGAGTAGGACTATGAAATGCATGGCCATGCTCAAATATTGATTTGTTTCATATAGTCTACTCATTGATCAAGAAAACTCAGATTAAATTATGAAGAGTATGACACATTCCATGACTCGAGTTTAATCTATGATATTAAGGTTAAAAGGATTAAGTTACACTTAAACATTTGTCACGAAAAGGTTGCATCGAATCATCGATCTTATTATTACTTGGGTAGCAGTGATGCATTACTAGATGCTTTCTCACTTTGTTTATAATTTTATAATATGATTTTAAAATTATTGCCAACGTAATAATAACTATATAGGTCACACACAAAGAACGTTATTAAAGGGAATTAATTTAAATTGTAAGGATTTAAATATATCAATATGATTGATAGTATTTAAATCACGAATTTAAATTAAAAGGATGCTTTGTATATGTATATATATTAATTAAGTAAGACTAAATTAAGATATTATATATATATAAATTCGGATTTTATTTTAATTAGATTAGGGTTTTTGATTAATTCTGTTGTATTGCTATATATATTATATATCAACGTCTTTGGAAAGTTAATCAAAACAAAAACCCTAGCCGCTCTTAGAGAGAGACTAGAGAAAACAGTTTCGTAAATCCTCATCCTTGGTGGCTAGTACCGCGATTCCTTCTTCATGGATCGTAGGACGATTAAGTGGGAAGCGTTCGTGGATACTAGTAGAGACACGATTCGCTTCGAATTGCGTTGGAGATTCAATAGCATCGCTTAATCGCTTTCTTAATCGGTATAATTTCTAACCTTTGAATTAACTATTTTTCGCATGGATCTGTTTAGGGTTTCAATTTGGTTTAAATTGTTCTATTTCATTGCATGCGTTTCGTGTCGAAACCCTTCAAGGTGGTATCAAAGCTACTTCATGAAAAGATTAATTGATTATGTGTTTTAATTGTATTCGATATATATGATATATGATGATGCATGTTTACCGATATGAAATTGAATATATGATATTCCGTTGTATGTGTATTTCGGTAATATATATGATGATATCGTTAATCGTATCTTTTAATTTGGAATAACAATATAACCGTTCTAATCGGATTAGAAGCATGAAGAATCATTTTAATATGATTAATCAAACCGGAAATATATGATAAATTTCGGGTGTCTTGTTATTCGTTTTAATATGATTAAATCAAATGGACATATATGATTTGTTATTATGGGTGTTTTGGTGGATTAAAATGTATGATTCAAAACTGCTTGAGATTAGATTCAGTATGGAAAAATTTCGCAATCTTGATCACCAGACCACCGCTTGAAAGAGACCCCCTTAGACCCCCTAATTGCGCATAATGGTCGTGTGACCCCAATATGTTATATATAGTTTTCTTTAATTATATATAAATTGTTATGTGTTTATTGTGATATGCATGGTGCAAAGTTATGCCCTTTTGACCCATAGGTTAGTGGTTTTTGGTTTTGAAATACGGCTTGCATGTCGTGCCTTTCTATAAATTCTGATGTAATATTCTCTTCTCATCTAAATCCCCTCGAATGTAACTCGAGGTTTCTTTATGTCATGTAATAATCTGTAATCGATGAAGATGACAAGATGGAGAACACAATGGAAAGGTGATAATGGAGAGGAGGCACATGCATGATGAAGATCCAAGGAAGCTATTTATTTTAAGATCTTTTACCATCTTAGATTGACCTTCAATCTTTCATTAGCTTGAAAAGATTGACAGTGGATTGGGCCATAACTGTGATACATTTAATTTCGCACTTTATTTATGCTTGTATGTGAAATGATATGATGAATAATGTGCATGCTTAATAAGATTAAAATTGGTGAGATCTAAATTAATTTATAAAATCCCTCAATAAAATATTAAGTCTAAATCAGATGCCTTCCAATGAATAACAATCATCAAGACCTTGATCAATAGATGTAGGTTTGCCAAAGCAAAGTACCCTATTTATCTAGGTAAGATGCGATAGGATAATTGTGATATCCAAACTGTTAAAATCATTGGGCCCGACTTACCTAAGTTATCTCAATAGGATTGTGGACTTAGAGGTATAGAGTTTGGTTGGTACCATTAGATGGACTAGAAATAAATGTTGTTTACCAAACTATCCAAGAGTTATATATGATATAATTGACAAAAGGGTTGTCTGCCTAAATAATTGTGTTTTAAGAGATTAGCCAAAGCTAACTTAAGTCATAATGAAATGTGGATCTTGGCTCACTAGAAAGATTTAATAGAAAATGCTTTCCGAATTAATGGTGAGGGCTATTAATTTTAATAAAATAGTGGGAGGTATATTTTGAATGTACTATTATCAATTACATAATATCAACTCTGCAATTTGACTTATTATTTTTTCACTTATAAATTGTAGATATCAATGGCAAACAACAACAACACAAATAGTCTTTCATTACGACCAGTCCTTGAAAAGGATAAGCTGAGTGGAATTAATTTCCTTGACTGACATAGGAACTTGAGGATTGTCCTTAAACAAGATCGAAAGCTATATGTCCTTGATGGGCCCATTCTGCAAAGACCGGTATCCATCGCACTGCGTCACGTATGAGCATAATGCTTACAAGAAGCATCAAGACGATGCTCTACGGGCGTGAGTTGTGTCATGCTAGCAACCATGAACGCCGAGCTTCGGAAGCAAACATGAGTTGATGGATGCTTATGAGATGATCGAGCATCTCAAGAAATTGTTCGAAGGGCATGCTCGACAGGAGAGGTATGATACAAGCAAGGCGTTGTATCACTGCAAAATGGGTGAACGTGATCCAGTTGGTCCACATGTGCTGAAAATAATTGGGTCTATTGAGTACCTTGATAAGTTGGGTTTTCCAATTACTCCGGAAGCCCAAACTGATCTTGTTTTGCAATCTTTGAACATCAGCGACTCTCAATTTGTTATGAACTATCTTATGAATGAAATTGAGAAACCCCTTACTGAGTTGTTGAGCATGTTAAGAACTGCCAAGAACAACATGAAAAAAGCAGGACCCGCTTCCATAATGATGGTGCAAAAGGGGAATGCTAAGGGAAATTGGAAAGGCAAGAAGAAGATAGGATCTAAATCTTTTGCCAAACCCAATTTTAAAACCAAACAGGCTTTAAAACCTAAAGGTGGGGTGGCTAAAGAAGGTGAGTGTCACTCTTGTGGAAAACCTGGACACTGGAAAAGGAACTGTCATGCTTATTTGGAAGAAGTGAAGAAAAGGAAAGGAAGTATGACTTCTGATTCAGGTATATATGTTCTAGAAGTCAACTTGTCTACTTCTACATCATGGGTATTGGATACTGGATGTGGTTCTCACATTTGTGTTAATGTGCAGGGACTCCGAAGGAGTAGGACTTTGGCGAAAGGAGAGGTTGACCTACGAGTTGGGAATGGAGTAAAAGTTGCTGCACTAGCCGTAGGAACTTATCATTTATCTTTGCCCACTAGGCTAGTTTTAGAATTAGAAGATTGTTATTTTGTGCCTGCTATAAGCAAAAACATTATTTCTGTTTCTTATTTGGACAAGAAAGGTTTTTCATTTATAATAAAGAACAATCGTTGTTTGTTTTACTTAAATGATATTTGTTATGGTGTTGCACAATTGTTTAACGGTCTCTATATTCTTGATTTAGAAATGCCTATCTATAACATAAATACAAAATGATTTAAATCAAATGATTCAAATCCGACATATCTCCCGCATCGCTGTTTAGGCCATATAAATGAGAAACGATATCCAAACTCCATAAAGATGGGTTCTTGGATTCATTTGATTTTGAATCATATGAGAAATGCGAGTCTTGTTTATTAGGAAAGATGACTAAATCCCCTTTCACTGGACGCAGTGAACGGGCTAGCGATGTATTGGGACTTATACATAGTGATGTATGTGGACGCATGAGTTCTTTAGCAAGAGGTAGGTTTTATTACTTCATTACATTTATTGACGACTTTAGTAGATATGGATATGTGTATCTTATGAGACACAAATCCGAATCCTTTGAAAAGTTCAAGGAATTCAAGAATGAAGTTCAAAACCAATATTGCAAAAGCATAAAAGCCTTCGATCCGATCGAGGAGGTGAATACTTAAGCCAAGACTTTGATGACCTTCTAAAGGAGTGTAGTATTATATCACAGCTCACTCCACCTGGAACACCACAATGGAATGGTGTATCTGAGAGGAGGAATCGAACCTTGTTGGATATGGTACGATCAATGATGAGTCATGCAGATCTTCTAATAAGCTTCTGGGGTCATGCCCTAGAGACAGCTGCATTCACACTTAACCGTGTTCCTACAAAGACGGTTCAGAAGACACTATATGAGATGTGGACTGGGAAACGTCCTAGTATGTCATTCATGAAGATTTGGGGTCATGAGGCGTTCAGAAACGCCCGGATTACGACAAGCTCGGACCCAAATCGAACAAATGTAATTTTGTGGGATACCCAAAGGAAACAAAAGGGTATTATTTCTTCAAACCTTCTGAGAACAAAGTGGTTGTTGCTCGAACTGGTATTTTTCTAGAAAGAGAATTTGTCACTAAAGGAAACAGTGGGAGGAAAGTAGAACTCGAAGAAATTCGATAACTACAAAATATCATTGAACCTGAGTTGGAACGTGAGCAGGAACCACAAGATATTGTGGAAAGTGAACCTGCTCAAATTACACAAGGCATTCGGAGATCCGGTAGGACACGCCAAGAGCACGAGAGATATTATGGATATCTTGTGACTCAAAACGATGATGTGATGCTCATAGATCAAGATGAGCCTGCTTCCTACCAAGAAGCTATGAATGGACCAGATTCTGAGAAATGGCTTGAAGCCATGAAATCTGAGATGGACTCCATGTATACCAACCAAGTATGGACTCTAGTTGATCCAATTCAAGGGGTAAAACCAATCCAAAAAGTGGGTTTTCAAGAAGAAAATCGACATGGATGGTAATGTACAAACCTATAAAGGCCGATTTGGTAGCAAAAGGTTTCAAACAAATTCAAGGTGTTGACTATGATGAAACCTTCTCTCCAGTGGCAATGGTTAAATCCATCAGGATCTTACTTGCTATTGCAGACTTTTTATGATTACAAATCGCAGATGAATGTCAAAACTGATTTCCTTAACGAAAATCTCCTTGAGGATGTGTATATGACACAACCCGAGGGTTTTGTCACCCAAAGGATCTTTGGAAAGGTATATAAGCTGCAGCGATCCATTTATGGATTGAAGCAAGCCTCTCGAAGTTGGAATCTTCGATTTGATGAAGCAGTCAAAGAATTTGGCTTTATTAAAAATGAAAATGAACCATGTGTATATAAGAAGGTTAGTGGGAGTCACATTGTATTCCTAGTATTATATGTTGATGACATATTAATTATTGGGAATGACATTCCTTCCTTACAGGCTATAAAAACATGGTTAGGAAAATGTTTCTCCATAAAAGATTTGGGCGATGCTGCCTACATTTTAGGTATCAGGATCTATAGAGATAGATTGAGAAAAATGCTCGGCCTAAGTCAAAGTAAATATATTGATAAAGTGTTGAAACGGTTCAGCATGCAAGAGGCGAAGAGAGGAAACTTACTATTGACTCATGGTGTAACGATCTCTAAGGCCCAATGTCCTAAATCACAAGATGATGAGGAGCGTATGAGAAAGATCCCTTATGCTTCGGCAATTGGATCTATCATGTATGCAATGATATGTACTCGTCCGGATGTCTCAGATGCTTTGAGCATGACAAGCGAGATACAAATCGAATCCGGTGAAGGTCATCGGACGTTAGATCAAGAATATCCTCAAGCACCGAAAAGGACTAAGGATTAATTCTTGGTATATGGAGGTGAAGACGAATCGCGTAAAAAGGGTTACACAGATGCTAGTTTCTAAACTGATAATGATGACTATAAGTCTCAGTCAGGTTTTGTGTTTTGCCTTAATGGTGGTGTTAAGAATGGAAAAGTTCAAGCAAGAGATGAGTCGATTCTTCAACAGAGGTCGAGTATATTGTCGCTTCTAGTGCAAATGCAAGGAGGTCAGATGGATTAAAAAGTTCATCATTGAACTTGGTGTTGTTCAACCATTGTTGATCCGGTTGCTTTCTATCATTGTGATAATAATGGAGCCATTCAGACAAAGCTAAGGAACCCAGATCTCACCAATGATCCAAGCATATACTTAAGGCGGTACCATCTCATCCGTGAAATCATTGATAGAGGAGATGTACATATAGGAAGAGTGCCAACAGATGATAATGTTGCAGATCCACTGACCAAGGCTTTGTCGCAGCAAAAGCACGACGGTCACACTAGTTCCATGGGTATTAGATACATGAGTGATTGGCTCTAGTGCAAATGGGAGACTGTTAGAGTTTATGCCCTAGAGGTTGATAAGTGAATTTTATATACACGAATCGATATTCATTTCAAGTTTAAATTCGTAGTTATCTTCATGTTTTGTGTCCGTTTTTACTCGTTCCATGTTATTTTATGTGTAGGGTGATCATGGATGCTATTGGTGAGGAAAGGCGGTCTTTTTGGAGCAAAAGTGGAAAAACGTAGGAGAAAGAAAAAAGTTGAAGTCAAGCGATGGCGATACACGGGAAATGCCTCGTTTTTAGATCTGTATACCACGGGGGTGGGTCCCGATTCTGGAGGTGTCCTGTTTTGTTTTGACTTCTGCTAGAGCTCGGTTTGTGGGACTAGAATGATACGTTTGGACTCTAATAAAAGGGATTTCAGCCAGAAGAGCAAGGGAGATTGCTATTACAGAGAAAAACAACAATCATACAACAAAAAGGGCATTAATTCAAAAACGATTTCAAGGATTCAAGAGCAAACGTTGGAGGAGTAATTTTCAGAGATTGTCACAACGGTTGCGAATCAAGGCTACGTGGAGGGGTTTTCTTTATTCTTCTTCTCTCTAGTCTTATTTGTAATTGGAAGGATGTTTTCAACAAATTATTCAGTTTTTAATTCATTCGTTATGAACTAATTTACTTATTAGACTTGTGATGGATCTTTGGGTGAAACGATGATTCTATAACTTTGATTTCCAATTTAATAAGATATTTACAGTTTATCTATGTTAATTTGAGCGTGAATTTATGAATTACCTGATCAATAGTTCTTTGTGGATTTGAAAGGAATCGAGAGAGGAGATTCAAATCTAGACCTAGTTAATATAGCATGTGTCATGAATTTTGTCGATAGCAGATTTGTGATTATTGTTAAGGTAGAGATACGCTTGACATCGCATGTAATCGTATAGAGAGCTTAAACTTCAACCTTCTTTGATTGCAGTTCACATAGAGATATAGTGAGTTGGTTAATTTAGGTGTTTAACGGATTTCTATCTTAATTGTGGATTGATGTTAATATGGTATTAGTGCATCGAGAGGTGGCTCTTACTACTACGTTCGTGTTCTTGATTAATAAACTGGAATATTGAATTGAGTTGGAATAAAGGTTGGAAAATAAGAGGGAAGCTCGGGGTGAAATCATAAGTCTAATTCTCCATTAATTGTTTGAAATTCTGGATTTCGTTATTGGTGACTGTTTTGTGATAGTTTATTTCTTTATTAATTTAGTTTTTTATATAATTTAAAACCATTGAATTGATTAGTTTAATAAAATTAGGGTTAATACAAAATTGATAATTATGAAGTTAAAACTCTTGATATTTTGTCCTCGTGGGAACGATACTTTATTCACTACTATATTACTTGTTGACCACATACACTTGCGTGTTTTGCGCGTATTGATTTTCACCAACAAGTTTTTGGCGCCATTGCCGGGGACAATTTAGCCTAGATTTTAATATTTGTTTTTACAATATCAATTTAATTAGTCCAGTTTTACTTAAACATTTTTATTTTGTTTTCTTTATTTTAGGTTTTCGACATTGGTTTATGCAAACACGATCTAAACATCCGGACTTGCTTTCCTTTTGAGGGCGACATTGATGGAGCGATTTCAAAAGTTGAGTAAGTGGATTGAGGAAACGAGGAACTAATTGAAAATTTCGATAAGGAAGGAACGATGGCTGCCGAAGACCAGAAAGCGTTGAGGGATTTTGCCACACCTAGGGAGACTGATCTGCAGTCGAGCATTACTAGGCTCTCAATTCTTTGCGAACACTTTTGAAATTAAGCCTGGGACCATTCAGATGATGCAGAACTCATGTCAGTTTGGGGGAATGGCAAATGATGATCCGAATGAGCATTTAATCAGTTTTCTAGAAATGTGCGACACATTCAAGTACAATGGGGTGTCGGATGAGGCAGTAAGACTTCGCTTGTTCCCATTCACTTTACGGGACAAGGCGAAGAGTTGGTTACATTCTTTACCGCTGGGTTCGATCACTACGTGGGAGGATTTGGCTCAAAAATTTCTTGCCAAATTTTTCCCACCGGCGAAGACTGCGAAAATGAGGAATGACATGACAATGTTTGAGCAGCAGAATGGGGAGTCACTATATGAGGCATGGGAGAGATACAAGGAATTACTCAGAAAGTGCCCACATCATGGATTTCCCAAGTGGTTACAAATGAACACATTCTATAACGGGCTACATGGAAATGTCAGAACCAGCATTGATGCGGCATCGGGCGGTGCATTCATGGCTAAGAGTTACGAGGGCATACAATTTAATAGAAACAATGGTGGCAAATAACTACCAGTGGCCCACAGCAAGAATGACACAGGCAAAAGCGGTTGGGATTTTTGAATTAGATGGAGTAATAAACTATACAAGCACAAATTTTCTCAGCACTATCCATGAAGTTTGATACGATGAATGAGAGGGTAAATACGATGATGTGGGCTCAAGTTTAACAAGTTCAAGAAAGTTATGGTAGTATGTGAATTGTAAAGGGTGATCATCAAGAAAAGAGCAGTGGTGCTATAAATCCAAAGATCCGATTAGGCCTATAGGCAACTACAATAGAATTCCGCAAAATACTTACCAAAACACCTATAACCAGGGGAATAGGAACCACCCAAACCTTTCATGGAGCAATAATCAGCAAACTCAAGCTCCACGACCATCATATCCCCCTAGTTTTCATAGTCATCCGCAACAGATTCAACAGCAGGACAGGAAATCCGATGGGGAGGAAACATGGGCAAGGTACATGACTAGCAACGATTTGGCTATGAAGAATCAAGCTATTGCTATCAAAAACATAGAGAATCAGATAGGTCAAATTGCGTTGGCATTGAATAATAGACCACAAGGAACATTACCTAGCGACACCGAAAGAAATCCAAAGGGTAATCATGAGCAATGTCAAGCAGTTATGTTGAGAAGTGGAAAACATCTCAGTGGGAATAGTGCAAAAAATTCAGCAACACAAAGTTGATGACAGTAACGCAGTGGAGGGTAACAAAAATGAGGAAATAAAGTTAAACAGCGAGCCAATTATTTATCCTCCACCGCCATTTCAGTAGAGGGTCCAAAAATAGAAATCAGATAAGCGGTTCGCAAAGTTTTTAGACGTGTTCAAGAAACTCCAGATTAACATCCCATTCGCAGAGGCCCTGGAGCAAATGTCGAGTTATGCGAAGTTTATAAAAGGAATTATGTCGAGGAAGAAGAAATGGGAAGAATTCGAAACGGTGGCACTAACAGAGGAGTGTAGTGCGGTGTTACAGAAGAAGCTTCCACCAAAACTCAAAGACCCGGAGAGCTTTACTATCCCGTGCACGATCGGGAAGATGTCGTTTAACAAGTGCTTATGTGATTTGGGAAAGTAGTATAAACCGATGCCATTGTCAAGATACTTAATTGGGTTTGCCCGCGCCAAAGCCTACTAATATTTCATTGCAGTTGGCGGATAGGTCAGTCACATATCCGAGAGGCATTGTAGAGGACATTTTGGTAAAAGTGGATAAGTTTATATTCCCTGCCGACTTTATCATACTAGATTTCGATGAAGATAAGAACATCCCGATCATCCTAGGGAGACCTTTCTTGGCCACGGGAAAGACACACAAAGAACGTTATTAAAAGGAAATTAATTTAAATTGTAAGGATTTAAATATATCAATATAATTGATAGTATTTAAATCACTAATTTAAATTAAAAGGATGTTTTGTATATGTATATATATTAATTAAGTAAGACTAAATTTAGATATTATATATATATAAATTCAGATTTTATTTTAATTAGATTAGGGTTTTTGATTAATTCAGATTTATTGCTATATATATGATATATCAGCGTCTTTGGAAAGTTAATCAAAACAAAAACCCTAGCCGCTCTTAGAGAGAGACTAGAGAAAACAGTTTCGTAAATCCTCATCCTTGGTGGCTAGTACCGCGATTCCTTCTTCTACAGATCGTAGGACGATTCGTGGAGCGTTCGTGTGGATACCGTAGAGACGTAGTTCATTCGAATTGCATTGGAGATTTGACCGCATCGTTTAATCGCTTTCTTAATCGGTATAATTTCTAACCACTGAATTAACTGTTATTCGCATGGATCCTGTTTAGGGTTTCGAATTTAGTTTAAATTGTTCTATTTCCGTTCTGCGTTTCTGTGTCGAAACCCTTCAAAACCATCTCTGGAGACACCTCTAGAACTTGAATTGAAACCACTTCCAATTCATCTCAGGTACGCATTTTTAAATAAAGATTCGAAGCTACCTGCGATTATTTCTTCTACATTAACATCCTTCCAGGAAGAAAAACTGCTACGAGTGCTTCGAGAGTTCAAATCAGCGATTGGATGGACCATAGCGAATATCAAAGGGATCAGCCCTTCATTTTGTATGCATAAAATCCTGATGGAACATGAAAGTAACCCATCGGTTGAGCAACAAAGGCGACTTAATCCGATAATGAAAGAAGTGGTTAAGAAAGAAGTGCTAAAATGGTTGGATACGGGAATAATCTATCCAATCTCAGATAGCTCATGGGTGAGCCCAGTGCAGTGTGTACCGAAAAAGGGTGGCATGACAGTAGTGACTAATGAGAACAATGAGTTGATTCCAACACGAACAGTGACAGGGTGGAGAGTTTGCATGGACTACCGCAGGCTTAATAAAGCTACAAGGAAAGATCATTTTCCACTACCATTCATTGATCAGATGTTGGACAGATTAGCAGGTCATGAGTACTATTGCCTACTAGACGGATATTCGGGCTATAATCAAATAATGATAGCTCCAGAAGACCAAGAAAAAACAACTTTCACATGTCCATACGGCACATTTGCCTTCAGAAGGATGTCTTTTGGGTTGTGCAACGCTCCAGCCACTTTTCAGAGATGCATGATGGCTATATTTTCAGATATGGTAGAGCAGAATGTGGAAGTATTTATGGATGACTTCTCAGTTTTTGGAGACTCGTTTGATCTATGCCTCGAGAATTTGGTGAAGGTTTTGAAGCGATGTGTTGAAACAAATCTGGTACTAAACTTGGAAAAATTCCATTTTATGGTACAGGAAGGAATCATACTTGGACACAAAGTATCGAAGAAGGGACTCGAGGTAGATAGGGCAAACTTGGAAACTATAGAGAAATTGCCACCACCTACTTCGGTAAAAGGTGTCCGCAGCTTTCTGGGCCATGCAGGTTTCTACCGCAGATTTATCAAAGACTTCTCCAAGATAACTAAACCATTATGTAGTTTATTGGAGAAGGATGCGCATTTTATCTTCGATGAGGCTTGCGTGTCGGCATTTGAGCATCTGAAAGGGAAATTAACATAAGCACCAATTATTACTGCTCCAGATTGGGAATTGCCATTTAAGCTGATGTGTAATGCCAGTGATTACACCGTAGGGGCTGCTTTGGGATAGAGAAAAGAGAAGATGTTTCATGTTATTTACTATGCCAGCAAGACCCTTACAGATGCACAATTGAACTACACCACCACGGAGAAAGAATTATTAGCAGTAGTGTATGCCTTTGATAAATTTCGAGCATATTTGATCGGCACAAAGGTGATAGTGTATACGGATCACGCTGCTATTTGACATTTAGTGGAGAAAAAGGATGCAAAGCCTCGGTTGATTAGATGGATTTTATTACTGCAGGAATTTGATTTGGAAATCAAGGACAAGAAGGGCACTGAAAACCAAGTGGCGGACCACTTATCTCGACTTGAGAATTTGGAAAGGGAAACAGATGACAAGGTTTTAATCAATGAATCTTTTCCAGATGAACAGTTGTTTGTGGTGAAAGGGGAAGTGTCATGGTTTGCAGATTATGCAAACTATTTGGTAAGTAAGATGCTACATTCCGATTTAGTGGGTTATCAAAAGAAGAAATTTCTTCATGATGTCAAATGGTATATATGGGATGAGCCTTATTTGTTCAAACAATGCTTTGATCAAGTTATACGAAGGTGTGTTCCATATACCGAGACCGAGGGATTTTGCAGGATTGTCACTCTACTGTGTATGGTGGACACTATGGTGGTGAAAGAACAGTGGCGAGAATACTACAAGCACGATTCTACTGGCCGACAATTTTCAAGGATGCGTACAATTTTGTCCAGCGGTGTGATATATGTCAGCGAGTGGGGAACATCTCTAAAAGGAATGAAATGCCATTGAATACAATCTTGGAAGTCGAAATTTTTGATGTATGGGGAATTGATTTCATGGGGTCGTTCGTTTCTTCTTGCGAAAATCTCTACATTCTGCTTGTTGTCGACTATGTCTCGAAATGGGTAGAATTGGTAGCTCTTCCGACAAATGATGCCAAGGTTGTCCTCAGATTTTTATATAGCAGTATCGTCACGAGGTTTGGGACTCCAAGGGCTATCATCAGTGACGAAGGCAGTCACTTTTGCAACAGGCAGTTTACAGTTTTGTTGGCTAAATATGGGGTGAATCATCGCATTGCTACAACATATCACCCACAAACGAATGGCCAAGTTGAAGTGTCAAATCGAGAAGTCAAGAGAATTCTGGAGAAAGTTATGAATCCAGCAAGGAAGGACTGGTCCTTGAAGTTAGATGATGCAGTATGGGCTTATAGGACAACGTATAAAACACCGTTAGGTATGTCACCTTTTCAGCTCGTATATGGAAAAGCCTGCCACCTTCCCATGGAGCTAGAGCATAAAGCATATTGGGCCATTCGAAAGCTAAATTTTGATGTGACAGCTGTGGGGGAGAAACGCTTATACCAACTCAATGAGTTGGATGAATTCAAACTGCAGGCATACGAGAATTCGAAGCTTTATAAGGAGAAAGTGAAGAAATGGCATGATCGAAAAATCATTGAGAGAGCATTTGAACCAGGACAAAGGGTTTTGCTTTATAACCTGCACTTAAACTTTTTTCCGAAAAGTTGAAATCGAGGTGGTCGGGACCATTCACAAAGTGAAAACTATTTTTCCGCATGGTGCAATCAAAATATTTGATACGTCGCCCGACAAGCCTTTTAAGGTGAATGGACAGCGCTTAAAACATTACTTTGGTGGTGAAGTAGACAGACAGAAAGTCGCCTCAATTCTTTCTTCAACATGAACTTCAGAGATAGTCAAGCTAATCGACTATAACTTAGTCTTTGGATGGGAGGCAAACCATTATTTTTCTTCTCTAAAATCTATTTTCATTCATTTTTGTTTATTTCTTTAAGTTATTTCAACCTAAGTTAACACATTAACAGAATAATTGATAGTATAGGGGAGCGTGTATATGCATTGTATAAAATGAGGATATACAATAGACATTCATGTTTATGTAGTAAACCCTGTGTTGATAATGTCTATTGATGAATTGCAGTGCAATGGAGAGCACACATTTCTATCTCACAAGACCTACAATTCAATACAAGAAGGCGAGAATGTAGGATCGCTTGGCATGATGCGATGCACACAAAGACACGACGACCACGCTACCGCTACCGCCGCATCGAATCGATTTATATAGAGCAACTTCATGGCGGCGCGCTGAAATCCATTATACGAACGACGTGCGGTAAGGTTTCTCGACACGTGGAAAATTTTTTAATATGTCCAAAATCTGAGTTACGGTCTGATTGGGTCTTTCCTCTACTATAACAGAAGCGTATTATTCTATCTCCTATGTTCATAAGGCTAATCAACTCTCATCAAAGTTCATACCCACACATCACTTTCCTGGCATAAGTTAGGGTTCTACTTGGGTTGTGTAGCCATAAGTTTGGGGGAACAATCATCAACAATCCCTCCACATTCTCTCTATCATTCCCCCATAGGCCCAAAACGAGCACGTGCAATATCATTCTCCTCTTCATCCGAATTTTCTTCCAATCACCACGAAGAGGAGGTCTTGGACAAGAGTAGATTTGTCAGTTTGGAAGCCCAGCAAGACTATTATCGGAGTGTGGCCAAATCTTTTGTGAAGGAACGGGGACTTCTACCTACAAAATAGGATGGCCAACTATGGCATATGATACGCGAACGAGACTGGGTTGGCTTATCTGCATCTCCTATGCCTATCCCCATAGGGATTGTTAGAGAATTTTATGCTAATGCTGCGGAGTTGATAACAAGAGGCATAACGATAGTTCGAGCAGAACAGGTGAATTATCGCCCTTTTGCGATCAGAGAAGTATTCAACATATATGATGCACCACCCACCGGAACTGACAATTGGTTAGAAGGCGACTATTTGGAGACAGATCTCACAGTTGTGATTACTAATTTGTGTATTCTGGGCACCAAATGGAAGTATAAGACAGGAACAACTGAACAAAAATCATTTCCGTCGTCAGCATTGAATTGATATGCCAAGGCCTGGAACCTGTTTATTTGTGCCAAGCTAGTTCCGTCAGCTCATTACAATGCTATAATCATTGAGCGTGCAATTATTTTGTGGGGAATCATCAAAGGAAAGTACATTGATGTCGGCCTTTTAATCCATAGAAACATGCTAAGTTATATGTGTGGGAATAGAAATGGGACTATTCCGCATGCATCGGTGGTAGCCATGCTCTGTACTCAACAAGGAGTCCAATGGCATAATGGGCAGCTGCAGTACCCAAACCATGCAATCACTCATGCAACTATTGCAAATTTCAAGGAGTGGACAGGTGGTGTACCACACCCACGCGGACTAGGATTCATCCTTCAGCCCATTTTTCCAGAGCCACCACAACAACCCCCGCAAACAGACGAGGCGGGTCCGTCCATGCACGCATGTGCCACCCATGGCGATCGCCAGCTCTGAAGGTTGGAGCGCAAGGTCGATGCCATGTACGATAATTTGGGCACATTTGGAACGGGACTCACAAGGGCTTTAGCCGAAGCGTTTGTGCAACAAGGAACAACACAAGAATGGCCTCAATTTGGAACCGCAGCACCATATCCACCACCGGATTCACCACCCGAGGAGGGTGGCACCACCGATAATTAGGGGAGTTTTCGTACCCTTTACCTTCATTCAATTTGGACATTGAATATTTTAAGTTTGGGGGTATTGGGTAGTAGTTAGTATTTTTAGTTTTGCATATAATTTTGCATGATTCATATAGTTTTGCATGATTAGTTTAATTTTTATTTACATGTTTAGATTACATTTTAGCATATAGTTGCATGTTATAATGGCATACCTCACAGTTCTTACCGTATAGAAAAATTTTGTCTAGCCAATGATGAGAGTGAAGTTTTTAAATGATTCCTGAATATTTTGGATAACATGAGCTGAGATGTAATGTTTTATACAATGAAATTCATAATGCTATTTAAATGCTTTTGGTTTGCACAAATATGTTCACAAGCACTTGTAGGTATAAGAAGTATGTTATGCCTTGCTCGATTGAAAAATGTAGTGTTAAAAAGAGAAATATGTGAAAAGTGACTTTTGGACTGTATAAAACATTGATTTTTAAACTTTGGGAAAACATGGGTACCTGTGTATTAAAAAAAAGAAAAGAAAGAAAAATAGAAATAACATGGCTAGTCTTATTTGGGGCCCCTGCTACTGAAAGTAAGAAACGCCCTCGAGGGGATTGTCTCTACACCTAGTGCCCTAAGGTCTTTCATGGTCCTGGAGTCGTTGGTCAAAGCTCGCTAAGGGGTAGCAAAGTGTGCCTAATGGAGTAAGATATCGCACAGTCATGAAAAAAAAAAGAAAAGAAAAGAAAAGAAAAATAGCAATAAACATGCATGAAAAAGTGCGTAAATTAGCCTCGTGAGTAGAATAAAGCAGTTAAGCCCATTGTTGAACCTTAGTTTATGTTAAGATGTTGGAATAGTCCGAGTCGCATATATATACATAAGTCTTGATTTAAGCTATAATTTTTCTGGTTTGAGCAAGATAGCATGAGCATTCTACACCTAAATCAAGTATTGGGCTAACACAACACACACACACAGCATCTGTATAGCATTTTTGAATTATATGAGTATATGACATTATTCCTGCAGTTTGATTTAAATCTGTATTCTCGAATCTAGAAAAATTTCGCTGAGGCAAATTGGACTGAATTTCTATGATGGTGGGAACAATGTGAGAATTAGTTGCATAGTAATATAGTTGCATTTTTATTGTTCATTAGTATGCATTGCTTGAGGGCAAGCAATGGTTCAAGTTTGGGGGTATTTGATAAGTAGGATTTACACCTACTTATGGAGTACCAATTCATGCGAACTATGCCCATCTCAAGTACATTTTAGTAGGTTTTAGCAGCATTTCATGATAATTTGCATTCTGCATACTTAAAACTCCTTTTGGTGAATAAGTGCAGGAATTGGCCAATTTTGGTGGTGTTATTGATCATAAGGCTAATGGATGCTTGAGACGAGGCAAAAGATTGGATATGCATGGCATGAAGGTGCAATGGAGCAAGGAGATAAAGCATGACTAACCAAGGAAAAGTAGCAGTAGAAAAACAGGAATCAGGATCTGCAGATTACAAGTCGCTGTGAAAAAGCCTTGAGAGAGCGGCATGGCATGTATTACCCAAACCTGCACCTTGGAACCTCGCATCGCAAGTTGTGGCCGCGAAAAGGACAAGCCTAGGTAGCGCGCGCGAGATCGGCCAAAAACACAAACTTACTACAAGTCTCGCGGCCGCAAAAATATCAAGTTGGAGAAGAAGTTGCTACATGTAGAACTCAAGTCACGATTTGTTTTATTTTATTTCCAATGTTTAAAGGTTGTAATTGATTTAAAACGATTCCTGACTGGTGTCAGGGTTATCACTTGACATTTTATTAAGTTTTCACGTATCTTTACATCGTAATTAGGGTTTACTATCTGGGGGAGATTCCACCGTAGAAGGAGGCCACAACTCTACTTTTCTACTCCTTCTTGGGATTTTCTACCAAAGTGGATTATTAATATTAGTTTTGTTGGATTCTTATAAGGATTTGAATATTGATTTATATTCAGCAATTGGGTTTGATAGTTTTATCTTTCATCTTTCAATTGTCGTTTATTGACCATGCTTAGATTTGATCCCATAATGGCTTTTGGTTCAGTCATGAACTAAACTCCATTATGGGATTCTAACGAATTTTAATATGTAGTTTGATTGCATGCTTAAATGCTGGATTGTTTTGCATATCATATGGGATGTCTATCATGATTGTTTTGCATGTATGAATGCTTGATCACCATTCGTTTCAGTATTTGTATGGAATTGACAATGAACATGCAAATATGGACTGTAACCATGATAGTATACATATATAGGGCTGTGTTATATGGCTTATGTATTTCATGAACCAAATAGACATATATTGTTTCACCGTATAAGTTAGAATAAGGGCTTGAACTTAAAATCATTATAGTTGCAATTTCACATAGACATGTAGTGATTTTGGTTATATTGATGATTACATAGAGTCTATCATCTATGGATGCTGTGTAAGTAGGTCTTAGTGCATTGAAAAATGGCTAATACTCTTTTAGTGCTCTTGGCTACTTTCCTGTGATATGTGAACAAGTTATGCATGATAGTGGCGATTACATGAAGTATTAAATGAAGTCAGGTTCCCATTAGTTCCAATATCATTTATTCTATCGTTATTATTGTTTTAGTTGTTATTTGCAGTTTGAGAACAAATCAAGTTAATCATTAGTTTGAGCATATAAATATAGTGATTTAATTAATGAATAGTAGTTTAAGTTAAACAACTTTCTCTGTGGGATCGATACTTTACTTGCTCTGTATTACTTGTTGACGCATGTATGCTTGCATGAGTTAGAGCTCTTTTGTTAGTCTTAAAAAAGAGGAAACAGTGTTATGTGATAACTTAGTTTATACAATGAACGTTAGTTAAGTGTTGTGATGATTAACACTTGGGAATTCTGAAATGTAAAGGGTAGCATAAGACTTGTGCTAAAATAACAAGTTTAGCTAGTAATGCGTTTTATATTGAAAAGTGAATATTAGTATGTCTAATAGATGTTGTGGTTTTAATACTGTGTATAGGTGAACGTGAGTTTTAATATTTTAGCTTACGCTCGAGGCAAGTTTTCTAACTCTACACTTTCGTTGAGTTAGTTCTATTATTATATTGTATAACTTCATGCTTTTGATTGAGCAAGCTTTTTATCTTAACTGTTATTGAATAAGTCAATTGTTCCTAAAATTCATTCGAGCAAACTCTAACTCTAATGTTATTGGAAATTCTTATTGATTGATTCATTCTAACTTGTTTCTGATTAAACAAGTTTCTTAAGTTCTATTATTGTATAATGAACGTAGTTTTGAACTCTCGTCTCTATTATTGAAATGTTTTAATTCTTTGCATAAGTTAATACCTTGTTGGGCAAGTTTTTAGTTTCCAGTTTGCTATCAGTTAAATGTACGTTCAGGAATTTCATTTCTAATGTTATAAGACTCGAACCTTAGCTTATTTTACTGTTCAAGCAAATGTTAACCATTTTATTCAATTTATTGAATGGGTATGCTCTATAGTTATTTCAAGCATGAGTTTGATATGTAGAATCAGTTCATTTATGATTCTCAAATGTTCTAAGTTATGTTGTTATTAAACAACTATTGCGTTATCAAGCGTTATTGATTTAACTAGTTCCCTAGTTGATGATTATTAAACTTCAATTACCCTTGAAAGCTTATCCAAACCAAACTTTCTTTGGTGCGGACTTGTACTCTAAATACTTAGATGAACAACCCTATGTTTAGGGGTTTACGCTTAGTGTTGAAATTGTTGTGCACAATACATTATATGAAGGTTTGATCCCTCTAAGTACGTGGAGTCCTTATAGTCATATGACTGTTAAAGTTAAAGTTGAAAGATTACTTATAACTGTGGACATGGTTCATGGTCATTTGACCCTCAGTAGTATATTTAAGAATGTTAATAGAACATATCATTCAGTTCTATTGAGCCTATTATTTGGCAAATGTTGTAAAGATATTTATTCTTATTTCAAGTGAGCTTTGTTTGCTCACTCTTGCATATTTATACACTTATTGCAGCTATGGTTGAGAAGGTAGATAAACCTACAACTAGCCAAGGAAAGGGGAAAATGTACAAGTGATGAAGACTTGTAATTTTACTTTATTGTTATAACGATATACTTTTAATAATGATGTGATGTAATAATTTTATTTCCGCACTTATATGATGATTAAAGGTTAGATAACATGGGAGATAATGTTTTTATTGAAGTAATCCTGTATGTGCAGGTTTTATTATTCAATTTATTATGATTGGGTAGTTAGATATAAATGTTTTGATTATGTGAATACCAAATCTTGAGGTTAGAAAGTACCGAGATTTGGGGGTGTCACAAGTTGGTATCAAAGCTTTAGGTTATGAACCTTAAGTGGGGAAAAGCCTTAAGAAGTAACCTTTGAAAAGATAGTGGTGATTAACTCTTATCGAGTTTTAAGGAAGAAATAATAAAACACTTATGTGATTATGTGTTTATAACCTATGTGCTCGTGAGTGTCGAGTAGTAATGATTAATAATTAAAACTTAAAATTTTGTTGTCAAGATGACTAATGTTGGAGAATCCAGTCAGGCTAGGGAGGGAGGACCTCAGATGCCTATAGAGGAGGAGCCTCGCGACATTCAGGTTATTTGGGAAGAACTACTGCCACGGGAGTCAGCCCCGTTGGTCACAGTGGTTGAAGATGAGGATGATGATGTGGGGACGGATGAGGAGGATCCCGTTGAGTTACCACAGGAGGATGAGGATGACGAGGATGAGGAGGAGGAGACTCAACTAACCTCGATAGCTGCTCGTATGTACGATGAAGTCTATGACCATAACGTGGAACTTCAGGATACAGTCGAGGAATTGCAAGATATATTAGCTAAACAACAGACTGCAAGACACAGAAAGATGATGAGATCCAGGATCGTGAGGAACGACTGACTAATGTTGAGGAGAAGCTAGAACAGACTGAAGGGGAGAAAGAACAACTGATCGAGGAGGTCGCTGAATTGAAGAATAAGCTGAGGGAAGAAGCTACGAAGAGGGCAAGAGCCGAAGACGCATATGAGGAGGTGTTTCAAAGAGTCGGGATAGCAGTAAAAGACGCACAGGCAAAGAGAATGAAGATGGAAGATATGAATAGAGTATTCAACACCGTGGTTAATCAAGCTTAAGATCGAGTCATGGGTTATCCGATTCAATTCAAGACGCAGCCATCGTACGTATTAGATCGCAGAACAATGTTATAGATTATGGAGGAAGAACGTAGTAAGGCTAAGCAGTATCTTAGTAGAACATCGTAGTTGTTATGCGAGTAATAAATGTTAAATAAATTGTAAATCCCAAGTGTTATGTAACCTATGGGATATGACGATGATGTTATCCTAAAACTTTTGTAGTTCAGGAAAGTAATGTAAATAGCAGTGATGCTATCGTTTTATATTTTCAAAAAAGTTATGAATAAATAAAAGTTGTTATTTTATTCAAAGTGTTATGCGATTATGTGGCTATTTCTTTTGTGGAGGCAAGTTAAGTAGAAATTACTTAAAAGAGTTGAATAATAATCTAATGAGTGTATTTTTAACAGAAAATGCCTCCCAGGCGTCAACCACCACGACAGAGAACCACCGAAGGAACCAACAATAACAACAATATTGATGCTAACCCCATTCAACAATTAGTGACGTTACTGACAGGAGCGTTGCAGAATCAACCACAGAACCAAGGAACAACGTATAAGGAGTTCAAGGCGGTTGGACCAGCTGAATTCCGTGGGTCAGTGAGTCCAGTTGAGGCACAGACTTGGATTATGGAGATAGAAAAGGTGTTCGATGTTGCTAGGGTAGGGGATGGCCAGAGAATGGCTTTTGCAACATTCATGTTGAAAGCAAAGGCTAGTTATTGGTGGCAGGCAAATAAAACTCGAGAAGGACCAGGGATGATGACCTGGGATAGGTTTAAGGAGATATTCTCCGAGACCTATTTTCCCGAGAGTTTCAAGGGTCAGCTGGAAGTACAATTTCTGGAACTGAAGCAGGAAACAATGACGGTATCCGAGTATGCCGCTAAATTCAACGAGTTGGCGAGGTTTGCGCCTTATCAAGTCAGCACGTACGAACGCAGGGCGAAGAGATTTGAACAGGGACTGAAGCACTAATTGTATAGTAGGGTTTCCCTATTTCAATTGAAGACTTTCGCAGCAGTGATGGAGAAAGAAATATTCGCTGAAGGTGGAGGCGAGGCAGTGACAAAGTTCAATCAGGAACAGAAAAAGAAGAAGAATGAGGTAGAGATTAAGAATGGTGGTGGTAGTGGTGGAAACAACAACAACAACTTGAAGAGGAAGTGGAATGGAAACGTGGGTGCTGGAAACCAGCATGGTAACCAGCAAAACAAGAAGTTTGAAGCATGTGCTACATGCGGAAAGTTTCACAAGGGTGCGTGCTTGATGGGGAAACGAGTATGCTTCAATTATGGCCAGGAGGGTCACATCGACCCAAATTGCACTCAACCTAAGAAGAATGTGTGCTTCACGTGCGGATCCAAGGATCACTTTGCTCATGAATGCCCTAAGAAGAAGGATGGAGTGACAACCAGAAGCAATCGAGGTAACAGTGGAGGTATAGCATCAAACAAACTCACAGCTAGAACCTTCAACATGATTGTGCAAGATGTTGTGCAATCAAAAGATGTGGTGTCAGGTATTGTCCCAATCAATGATATAAATGCTTATGTATTATTTGATTCGGGTGCTACTTGTTCGTTTATCTCTGATGAATTTGCTAAGAGGTTAGAATTTCCTAGAGAGGAACAGAATTTTCCTTTGAACATAGAAATTGCGAATAAAGAGATAATCCATGTTTGATTCGTATACAAGAACTGTAGGGTGAACATTAAGGAGAATATCTTGATGGTAGATTTGATTCCGATTAGACTTGGAGAGTTTGATGTTATTCTGGGAATGGATTGGCTGTTCAAATATGGAGCGGTAATTGATTGCCAAAAGAAGTGTATAAACCTTATGACCCCGTCAAAGGTAGTATTTTATGGTAGCAAGTTGCCTAGACAAATGAAATGTCTGACGATTATGCAGGCCAAGAAATTGTTGAGTCAAGGCTGTGTGGGCTATTTAGCTTACCTATACTCAGAAAAAGAATGTGAAACTGGAAGAGATACCAGTGATGAGGGAATTTGAGGATGTGTTTCAGAGGAGGATTTGCGGGACTTCACCGACAGAGAAATTGAGTTCGTGATCGACTTAGTGCTGGGAACAGCACCGATATCGAAGGCCCCGTACAAAATGGCTCCAGTAGAAATGAAGGAACTGATGGTACAGTTACAAGAGTTACTAGACAAGAAGTATATTCAACCAAGCGTATCACCGTGGGGAGCACCGATGTTATTCGTGAAGAAGAAGGATGGGTCAATGTGTCTTTGCATTGATTATAGAGAATTAAACAAAGTCACTATTAAAAACAAATATCCATTGCCAAGAATAGATGACTTGTTTGATCAATTGAAGGGTGTTAAATACTTTTCAAAAATTGATTTGAGAAGTGGGTATCACCAATTGAAAGTGAGGAAGGAGGATATACCTCGAACAACATTCAGAACTCGGTATGGACATTATGAGTTTCTAGTGATGTCTTTTGGTTTAACCAATGCACCTGCTGCATTCATGGATTTGATGAATAGGGTGTTTAAACCATTCTTAGACAAGTTTGTAGTGGTATTCATCGACGACATTCTGGTGTATTCCAAAACTCAAGAAGAACATGTGGAACACTTACGTTTGACATTGGAAACATTAAGAAAGGAAAAATTGTACGCGAAATTCTCTAAGTGCGAATTTTGGCTAGATCGTGTGCAATTTCTTGGGCATGTGATTGACAAAAATGGGAGTCTGTCAGACAACTGCAAGACCACCCCAGCCAAGAGACTTGACTGAGAACGATCCTCGACATGGTCACCTGTCTGCTTAGAAATCAAGGATACAAAGGTACAAGCCTATAGAATAGATCATGTTCAAGTAAGGTCGTAAGTACTTTGACAAAGATGGGATTTCAGTAGATCCATCAAAAGTGGAAGTTGTAATCAATTGGGAACAACCAAGAACACCGTCGGAAGTGAGGAGTTTCTTGGGACTGGCAGGGTATTATAGACGATTTATTCAAGATTTTTCTAAGATAGCCACTCCATTAACAAATTTGACCAGGAAAACTGTGAAATTTGTTTGGACGAAGAAATGTGAAGAAAGTTTCCAGGATTTGAAGAAGAAATTAAGCATGGCACATGTGTTGTCATTACCAGATAGTACATGTACCTTTGTGGTGTATAGTGATGCCTCACATAAGGGATTGGGTTGTGTTCTTATGAAAAACGGCAAAGTTATTGCTTATGCATCAAGACAACTGAAGGATTATGAGAAAGGTTATCCGACTCATGATTTAGAATTGGTTGCAGTAGTATTTACTCTCAAGATATGGAGACTCTATCTCTATGGAGAGAAATGTGAAATCTACACAGACCATAAAAGTCTGAAGTATATTTTCACACGGAAGGACCGGAATATGCGTCAAAGAAGATGGATGGAATTGATAAAGGATTACGATTGTGAGATCTTTTATCACCCGGGCAAAGCGAATGTGGTTGCAGATGCTTTGAGCAGGAAAGGTCGGGAGAAGTTGATGCTGATAACTACTCAGGAGGAGCTTATTTCAGCAATGACAAAGCTAGAGTTGGAAATTAAATTTCCAAAGGAATTCGATGAACGACTATTCCAGATAGATGTTAGTCCAACTTTGGTGGACAAAGTGAAGAATGCTCAACTACAAGATAAAGAATGCGAAGCGATCAAAGAGAAAATGGTTGATGGTAGTGATATAAAATACAAGATCGATATCGAAGGACTACTACAGTTCGAGGAAAGAATTTGGGTTCCAGCAGTGCCAGAGCTTACAGACGAAATCTTGACCAACGCACACAACACAAGATATTCGATTCATCCAGGAAGTACAAAGATGTATCAAGATTTGCGATGATATTTTTTGTGGCCAAATATGAAAAGAGACGTTGCAGAATGAATTTTAAAATGCTTGATGTGTCAAAAGGTGAAAGCTGAACATCAACGACCAAGCGGGTTACTTCAACTGTTGGAAATACCGGAATGGAAATGGGAGCATATCATAATGGATTTTGTGGTAGGTCTTCCAATGACTCAGAAAGGATACGATGCAATATGGGTAATAGTGGACAAATTGACAAAATCTGCACACTTTTTGCCAATAAAGATTAGATTTAATCTTGATCAGCTAGCGAAACTGTACGTTAAAGAGATCGTGTCAAGACATGGAGTTCCAATGTCAATTGTGTCAGATAGAGATCCAAGGTTCACATCAAACTTCTGGAAGAGACTACAAGAATGTATGGGAACACAGTTGCGAATGAGTACAGCATACCATCCGCAAACCGATGGGCAAAGCGAATGAACAATCCAAACGTTGGAAGATATGCTGAGAGCATGTATCATGGATTTTAAAGGAAGTTGGGATGAATATTTACCGTTGGTAGAATTTACCTACAACAACAGTTACCACGCGAGCATCGGCATGCCGCCTTACGAGGCATTGTACGGCAAAAAGTGCAGAACTCCACTGTGTTGGGATGAAGTAAATGAACGCCAACCGTTAGGGACCAGAATCGGTACAACAAATCATCAAGTTGTCAAACTCATCAGACAAGATTGGTAAACCCCACCAAGACAGAAAGAAAAAGTATGCCGATCAACACATGCAGAATCGCGAATTTGAAATAGGAAATTTTGTTTTCCTAAAAGTTTCTCCTTGGAAGGGGAAAATTCATTTTGGCAAGAAAGGAAAGCTCAGCCCAAGATTTATTGGACCGTTCAAAATACTACGAAGAGTGGGGGAATTGGCTTATGAGGTAGCTCTACCTCCAGAGTTGGAAAACATTCATAATATTTTTCACATTTCGGTGTTATGACCGTATAAACCCGATTATAAGCATGTGATCGAGTACGAACCATTGCAATTCGATAAAGATTTGTCTTATTAAGAGATTCCTATCCAGATAGTCGACAGGAAAGAACAAGTGCTCATAAATAAAGTGATACCTTTTGTGAAGGTGATATAGAGAAACCACAATGTCAAAGAGGCAACGTGGGAACTCGAAGCTGAAATGATGAAAAATTACCCTGAGTTATTTGTTTAGTCTATGTCTTCGATTCTGGGGACAGAATCTTTGTAAGTAGGGAAGAATGTGACGATTTGATTATTTGAATTGTGATTCTGATGACAAAATCCTTTTAAGGAAGGAATGATGTAACATTCCAGAATTTTAATTGTATTATTAAATATTTATTGAGTTGTATAAATATTTAATGGATGTGTTTATCGTTGAATAAATATTTGTTTAATTAATTTAATTTTATTTGGTTAATTATTTATTAAATAAATAATTAATGAATTAAGAAATTTATTATTATATTGATATTTCAATGTGATGGTTAATTATTTGTATGGAGTTATGTGATTAAATAATTTATTTAATAAATTATTGTTTGAATGAATTAATTTAAGTATGAAAACTTAATTAAATATAGTGTGACAAATAACTATTTTATAAGGAGTTATTAAAATAAATTAAAGTAGTTTAATTTATTTTTTAGCCAAACAAGGCTTAATATATTAATTCTTTAATATTTAAAGGGTTTTTTTGCCAAACAAGCCTTATGGCTTTTGAGATTTCTAGTTTTGAAATTAAATAAAATAAATAATATAAATAAAAAAATAAAAAAATAAATATTATATATTTATGTTATATACGTTTATCATAATAACTGATGTTACTTGATATAAGTATTAAGCCCATGTCAGTTTTTTATTATATCATTACGCATTCTATTTGCTAAAGCTTAGAGAAGAGAGGAGTTTGAGAGTTTAGAGAATTATAGTGAGAATTGTGAGAGGTTGAGAGTGAAACTTGAGAAAATTGTCTGCAATTGCAGGGTGTGCAAGCGAATTAAAGGTATATTCCATAATCTCTATAGTGTAAGCATGTATATATGTTTGACGGCAAAATTCTATATACTCTGTGAATCCAAATTCTCTTGGCTTGTTGTAGAAACTGAGTTGTTGCAATTTATATGTAATTTATAATACTAGAGTTTATGGCTAAACCAGAATTTGTATGCTAATTACAGTTAATAGGAAGAAAATTTGTCAGTATATATATGTTTTCATATGTAGCGAGGTAAGTATCAATTTTAATGGCCAATTAGTGTGTGAAATTATAAATTGAAGCTTGTATATGTTAATTCAATGAGATACGAGCATAACGTAATTTGAATGAGGTGATTTGGCTAACTAATGAATTCACAGTGATGATTTTTAGGATGAATGTCAAGAGAATTGAGTTTTTATGAAAAACATTAAAATTGAGAAACTAAAATAGTTTTAGTTGTTGATAAATTGTGCTAAGTGGTTGTAAATGTTAGCAAACTTGTTTATGATAGTTGTATATTTATTTTACATTTTGATATTACTGTCTTTTGGGTGAAATTTGTGATTGTTGGGCTAAAGTCGGCTACTGTTCATTAGCCTTCTCTGCTCTGTCGTAAAAATTGGTAGCAATTTACTTATGCGATGTCAAAAAGAGAAAATGGCGCAATTGCTTGCTGATGTTATATAGAAAACGGTAGCAATCTTGTTTGGGTCCCAAGCTTTGTATTATGTGAGCTACGCCATACCCTGGTTTGAGATTTTGGCTTCTGCTATTTCTGCAGATTTGGTAAACTGTCATAACATGGTCTGAATTTGTGTTATCATGTTAAATGTGTAATGTTAAGGTTAACATAATATAGTGAATTGTGGTTAGTAAGTTCAAGGTTGCAAAAATGATTAGTAAATCGAGAACGTGTTATGAGATAACTTAGTTTATACAATGAACGTTAGTTAAGTGTTGTGATGATTAACACTTGGGAATTCTGAAATGTAAAGGGTAGCATAAGACTTGTGCTAAAATAACAAGTTTAGCTAGTAATGTGTTTTATATTGAAAAGTGAATATTAGTATGTCTAATAGATATTGTGGTTTTAATACTGTGTATAGGTGAACGTGAGTTTTAATATTTTAGCTTACGCTCGAGGCAAGTTTTCTAACTCTACACTTTCGTTGAGTTAGTTCTATTATTATATTGTATAACTTCATGCTTTTGATTGAGCAAGCTTTTTATCTTAACTGTTATTGAATAAGTCAATTGTTCCTAAAATTCATTCGAGCAAACTCTAACTCTAATGTTATTGGAAATTCTTATTGATTGATTCATTCTAACTTGTTTACTGATTAGCAAGTTTCTTAAGTTCTATTATTGTATAATGAACGTAGTTTTGAACTCTCGTCTCTATTATTGAATCTGCTTTTAATTCTTTTGCATGAGTTAATACCTTGTTGGACAAGTTTTAGTTTCATTTGCTATCAGTTAAATGTACGTTCAGGAATTTCATTTCTAATGTTATAAGACTCGAACCTTAGCTTATTTTACTGTTCAAGCAAATGTTAACCATTTTATTCAATTTATTGAATGTGTATGCTCTATAGTTATTTTAAGCATGAGTTTGCTATGTAGAATCAGTTCATTTATGATTCTCAAATGTTCTAAGTTATGTTGTTATTAAACAACTATTGCGTTATCAAGCGTTCTTAATTCAACTAGTTCCCTAGTTGATGATTATTAAACTTCAATTACCCTTGAAAGCTTATCCAAACCAAACTTTCTTTGGTGCGGACTTGTACTCTAAATACTGAGATGAACAACCCTATGTTTAGGGGTTTACGTTTAGCGTTGAAATGGTTGTGCACAATACATTGTACGAAGGATTGATCCCCTAAGTACGTGGAGTCCTTATAGTCATATGACTGTTAAAGTTAAAGTTGAAAGATTACTTATAATTGTGGACATGGTTCATGGTCATTTGACCCTCAGTAGTATATTTAAGAATGTTAATAGAGCATATCATTCAGTTCTATTGAGCCTATTATTTGGCCAATGTTGTAAAGATATTTATTCTTATTTCAAATGAGCTTTGTTTGCTCACTCTTGCATATTTATACACTTATTGCAGCTATGGTTGAGAAGGTAGATAAACCTACAACTAGCAAAGGAAAGGGGAAAATGTACAAGTGATGAAGACTTGTAATTTTACTTTATTGTTATAACGATATACTTTTACTAATGATGTGATGTAATAATAATATGTTTGCACTTATATGTTGATTAAAGGTTAGATAACCTGAGAGATAATGTTTTTATTAAAGTAATCCTGTATGGGCAGGTTTTATTATTCAATTTATTATGATTGGGTAGTTAGATATGAATGTTTTGATTACGTGAATACGAAATCTTGAGGTAAGGAAGTACCGAGATTTGGGGGTGTCACATTGTTCACTCCAAGAATCAGCTCCACGAGCTCGTCCAAGGCATGAATCGACTGTCTGAAGACATTCGAACTCTTGATGCTGACATAAAGGAGGAGAATAAAGGGGAAGAAGGAGAGAAAGGCATAGGCAAAGGCAAAGGCAAAGGCAAATTCATTTCTTCAAGACAGCCTCGTCATCAGACTCCATGACCTGAATAGCAGCAAATTATCATGGCGCAACTGCTAAGGAGTCAAGGGCCTTCTCCCAGCTCACAAGGGGTAACCACTACAGGCCTAAACATGCCAATTGGAGATCTTGCATTCATTGTGATGCCCCCAAAATAGGTATACATCACCCATTCTGAGTCGCCAAATATATGGTACATAATTCAAATACAAACTTAATTAATACAACTGTCGTGTAAAATACAATAAAACATAGCTAAGTTTTTACACGAATATTATCTCATAGACAATATCCAAACTCAAATTCAATCCTCATTACATTTATTATCGCACTAAATAGTGAGGACTACTAAAACAACCATCTCGGACCGTCACTACATTCCCCGACTAGTCCCGACTAAGTTCTCATTTTCTGAAGAGAACAATGAAAGTAAAAGGGTGAGCTCAACTAGCCTAGTAAGAAATATTATGAATAAGATAATGCAGAATAAATTATCGTTAGCCTTCAGCAGTATTAAACTGATAAAATATAATAAACATCAAGTTTAACAGCTGTGACAAACGAGATTTTGTAACTGAATTTTAATATTTATTGAATTAAATAAATATTTTTTGATGATTTAATTATTGGATTAAATAATTAATTGATGAAATTGTGGTAGATTAATTTAATTATATGTGTTATATTTATTAAATTAATGTGGAGAATTTTATTATTCAAATTATGTAATTATGTGAGCTTATTAAATTAAATGAAATATTTAATAAGCATAATGTTATTTTAATTAATTTAATAATTAATTAGAGAATTAATAATTTGACAAAATTAATAAATGAGAAATTTAATTTTGTGACTATGTGAATTAATGAGAAATTATTATATTTTATTTAAATTAAATTAAATGAGATATTTGATTTATTTTATAAAGGAGTGTGACATTATTAAACTATAATATAAGCAGTTTATCAAATTAAATGGGTTTGAGTTTTAAGAATAACCAAACAAGGCCTTAGGGGAGGTTGAGAGCAGTTAACCCATGATGGGTTAACTGACCACCACAACTGCGCTCAGTTTCTTTTTATAAATCTAATACGTCGTCTTCTTCTTTCATTTGGCTAAGTCTGGAAAAGGAAAATCAGAGAGAAATTTAGAAATTTTGAGGGAAATTATAAGTGAGTAATTATGAAACCCCCAAACTCGGGTACTTGAAACCCGAACTCGGTGCTTCGTGATACCATTTCTGTGAGCAGAATAATGCTAATAATAATAACAATAATATAAAAATCAAACTTAATTTACATATATCAGAGTCTAATCCGAAGTACGTAACCTTTACCATAATTCCTTACATGATATATAATACATATTGTTAGTTCCCATAGGGCACAATAGATCTAGAAGGGGGGGTTGAATAGATCCTTTTTATTTCAAATACTTTTCTGGTTTATATTATATTGTTCATAATCAACATATGACAAACATAAGAATCTTTTTAAGCACAGCGGAATAAGTAAAAGATCCCCTTCATTGATATATTCATAATCATACATACATTGTTCGTAGAGTGAGTTTAGTTGTAAGCAGTTAAAACATACATAGCAGTTATAGCAGTTATAGTACATAATGTAAATGACATAATGTAAAAGACACAAGGGGTTTTAAGTGGTTCAGAGACTCAAGTTTCTAATCCACTCTTCTACTTTCAACTAGCAGGATTTCTACTAAGGAAGGGCAGCACCCTGAATCACTAAGATTCCTTCAAGGCCAGCAGCCTTGGAACTTCAGTTCACTAAGAACTCTTCAAGGCCAGCAGCCTTGGAACTCCTCTAGTTCCCTAGGAACTCTTTAAGCCTAGCAGGCTTGGAACTTCGTTTAGTCCATCCAGACAAGGACCCTTCTGGCCCTGCTTTGTTTAGTCCCTCCGGACAAGGACCCTTCAGGCCCTGAATTTGTTGAGTTGTTTGTTTGTTGTTGTTGGAGTCGGTGCTGAGATGCTAAGATGTCTTCATGCTCTGAACATCTTCTATCCTTAGCAGCTTGGCTTGATCATCCTTGAAGTGAAGCTGAGTGTTGCATGATGCTCAGCTTCTATGGTTACTCAACCACTTCGGATGACCCCTTGTTGAACTGCCTTGAAGATCATTCTCCTTGGTACTTAATGACTGCACATGAGAGGCTTCCAAGCTGACTGTAGGCTCTTCTTTTAGGTACTTAGAAGCTTCCTCATGCTTGACACCAAGATGGCTTTTGTGATCTCCCTTCTGCTACTTGATGCCTTCTCATAATGGACTTGCTAAGATGACTGTAGGCTCTTCTCTATTGTACTTAGAGTCTTCCCATAATGGACATCAAGATGTCATGATGCTCTTCTTTCTCTTGACAGTTCGGAACACTCTTCATGTAGTAGAACTCTCACTTCTACATAGTAGAACTCACATTTCTACTTCTTTCTTTATCTGACTTCTGAGTGTTCTTAGTGGATCGTAGAGTGAGCCTTCGGACTCACTGTTTCACATGGTTTAGATCAGTCCACCTTCTCTCCAAACTCAGCAACTCCAGTAACCTTTGATCTTTGAAGCTCTTCCGTATTTATACTCCTTCCCAATCCTTCCGTTGGAAAGTAGTCGTTGAAGGCTATTTAAATATCTTCACAGATCTTAAGTTGCTTGATGTGACTTGTCATACTTTTTCTGACGTTGCAGTCTACTGTTTCACCTATCATGTCAGATGTATCACTTTAATGTCTTGGGCAGGTTGAAGACTTTATTACCTCTTTCTAATTTCTCGATCAGAGGTTGTCCTATTGCATCGATGCTCTCAATAAGCACTTGTCTGAATATTACCCTTCAGATTGAACCTTTTCCAATGCTTCAGTCTTTAGTTATTCGTACTCTATGATTCTGATGCACGTCTTCAAGGACTTGATCGTAGTGTCTTGTTGAGTGTTGCTCATTGACTGGTTGAGTTAACACTACGATCTTGAAGAGTGTTGATTGGATCTTCAATGTAGAACACATCTTCCTTGTATTATGCAGTGCTTCAATACTTCTATTTGCTTCGACTGTTCTCGAGATCGATGGCCTAATTCTTCTTCTGGTCCCTTCGAATATCAAGACACCTCAGATTTGTGGCGCGTCCAGCTTATTTTCTCCTTGTGATCTTCCGCTCACTTATCATCAATGAATTGACCCTGCACTTAATCACTTTAGCCTTTCTCTTCAGAAGCTGACCAGTATCTCGGTTCACCTTCCATCAGTTCCTTCTCTGTTTGGCAAACACTACGATCTTGGTTGCTTCCAAGATCGTTGTATTATGTTCACTTGATAGCTACTGCATAAGCTGACTTTCCTTAGTCAGCTTCTGAAGTCTTCTTTGGATCTCCTTGTGGAAGACTTCATCACGACTGACCTTGCACCTCAATCTTGATGCTGATTGGGTTGGTGCTAAGATCTTATGTTAGCCTGAATGCCATTCGTTGAGTGCTCTCTGGTTTCCTTGGATGTAGCTTGCAGCTTGAACCAGAGGCTTCGTTCCTTTGGATATTCTGGGAGTGCTCATTTGTTGAGAACCGTATATGCTCTATAATTCATCCTTGGCATTGTAAGCACTTCTGTTGAGGTCGTAGTTCTGCACTCTACAATTCAGCTTTGGCTGGTGCAGACACTACGATCCCGAGATCAGATCTTGACACTCTACGATTTCTACCTTGCTTGTTGTCTTCATCTGATCTTGCTTGTTGTCTTCATCTAATCTTGCTTGACTACGATCTCTTCATGTAATCAATAGACTCTATGAACTCAGAGTGTGATCTACGATCCTTGACTTGGCTTTGGCATCAGTAGATTCTACGACTCTGAGTGTAGTCTACGTTTCTATCTTAGCTTCGGCAGATGACCGGTCAGCTCGTAGGCAGGCTATCTCTATGATTTTGAACATGACTTTATTAGCACACTATGATCCCGAGGAAGCTCTACTCGATACACTACGATCCTTCTTAATTTCCCCTGGCAGTCTACGAACTCTGAGATCTACTATCTTGCATACTCCTATTCTGCCTCGATAGCTCTCGAGTTAACCTTGACTCACCTGGCAGACTACGACTTCTGGTGCAGTGCTCGACGATCAGACAAGCCTATCTATTACATCATAAGATCAACCTAACAAGCTTGATCTTCCTATATTTATAGTCCTTGTACATCGTTTCTTTTTAAGGACTTTACAAAGCTGTTTTGCTTATGTAGGATCAACCTAACATATTTGATCAATTCATTCTAAGTCCTTGTACATATATTTCTATTATCTATCAGATGACTTTACAACTTTTCTTAATGCAAGCATACTTGCATATTCATTCATATATATCATAATCAAATCATATATTAAATAGGAATATCATTCACATGTTTATTCCTGACAATCTCCCCCTATTTGATTATGACAAAAATACTAAGTGCATATGCATGTTATGAATGAATCTTATATACAGTGAGCAGCTATATTTCTAAACAGATAGTTATGAATGTCATTTATATTGATATGGCAATTTATATATTCAGACATTCTACATCCTGGATCCAGAACATACCTAACAGTTTAGAGATGTACCTCCTTGGCTTCATGTATGTTTCCAGGATGCTTGTTGATCAGCTACTCATCTGTTTCTTCTTCTTGCTCTTGCTCCCCCTGGGATGATGACCTTCTGTCTTTGCTTGGCTCCCCTTCATCATCTTTCTAATCACGCTCCCCCTCAGACTCTGCGATCATGGGATCATCATCTTTTGGCTCCCCCTCAGATGATGATACTCTTTCAGTAGCTACTGTCTTCTTCTTTGACTGCTTCTCTCTTGTCCCTCTGTTCTTCTTCGAGTGCCTCTTGCTCCTCTTCTTTCTATGCCTCTTTTTCTCCCCCTTTTTGTCATCAATCATTTGAGAGAGCTGCTCCATGTTGGAATTAAGCTGCTCCATTAGGTAGGAGGTGTTGGCAACTTCAAAATTGAGTTCCTGCTGGCCTAGCTCAAGTTGCACTAAGAATGACTGCTTCAGGTCGTCAATCTTGTCAGAGAGGGCTTGGATTTGTTCTTCATTTGCCTTCTGAACTTGTATAACTTCAGCCTTTTGATCTTGGATGGCCTTCTGATAGATGTTATCTCTCTTGGAGTTTGAGAGATACATCTGCCAAGATAGCTTGAATCTTGTGCTGGAAAGAATCATCTCCTCGCCATATGCTCGCCTCGTGATTCTTGATGAGCATAGATATCTTCTTGCTTAGATCATCAGAACTCTTCAGTAGTTCCTGCTCCAAAGTAGTTTGATCCTTTTGGTTGGCAGCTTCAAGTTGAGAAATGGATTAGACTCTACGATCATCATCTTTGGACAGATTTTCAAAGGTTTGGATAATTTGAACAATCGTGGAGTACCAATTGCTTGTGGAGGATGATGGAGTGTCTGATAGTAGTGCTTGAGTATAAGGAGGCTTCTGGTTTTGGGCTTGAACATCCTCAGTAGTAGAGTGAACAGACTCTACGATCAGCTCCTTGGTCATGACTCTTCTTCCTTCAGAATCCACTCTACGATCGTAGGGGATATAGAGATTTCCAGCCTGTCGATAGACCTTGGAGTGAGGCTGGTTTGTTATTATCTTTGTGGCATAACTTTTCACCCTTGGGAAGTTTTGGGCTACCAGTTCCATGCTTGGAAATGTCTTGTAACACTAGCTGAGGTAGCTTTCATCTCCTTCAGTAAAGGCCTTTAGCCATGGCATCCACTGGAAGAACCATCTCATCAACAGATCATCAGGGTTGTAGAGAATGGTTGAGAAATCTAGCTCCATATTGTTCCAGTTCTTGGCTAAGTCAAAAGTAGTCATTCTTACTACTCTGAGCTGCTCATCTCCATAGTTTACCCATCTAGCAGGTGGAGTCTCTGATGGTTCATTAGGAACTTTTACCACTATTCTCCTGGTGAATCTTGCAGGTGAGAGGACAGGGTAGAGTTCTGGTTCTTCTTGTTCCTGATCTTCAGAATTGGAATCATTTTCTACTTCTTCTTTCTCAGAACCAGAACCGTTTTGATCAGCTTCAGCAGAGAATCCTTCTTGCTGTATTTCATGTCTAGAACCTTCTTCAGCAAGCATTTCCTCATACTCTTCTTCTTCACTGCTGTTCCTTTTGGAGGCAAACTGGGCTTGCAGTCTGTAGCTCTTCCTTCTTCGTAGAGGTTCAACTATTGGAGAGACAGACTCTTCTTCTTCTTCAGACTCTGACTCCTCTTGCTCAACAGACAAAATTCTTTGGAGTTCAGCACTGGCAGGGATAGATTCTTCTTTCTTGGACTCATCACTTTCTGAGCCATCATGAGGGCTTTCTGGATTGGAGGGGACATTCTCTTCTTCTTCTTGAATAAACATTTTCTAACCCATTCTGCGGGCTTGTTGGGGCAGTTGCATCTGGGGATGCATTTTGGTCATTTTGATTTTCTTTTTCATCATCAGAGTGACTGCTCTGAGGATTGGCCATGGGGATTGAGCATTCTTCTTTGCTAGCAGTTGCTGCACTTTCTTCCATCCCATCAGCTTCATTTTCATTGTTGGATGCTGACTGTGGGGACTGGACCTTGGCATATGTTTCCTTTTCTTCTGCTGACTCTACGTCCCTTTCTTTAGCAGATGTACTGATTTGGGAAGCTAAGGTTGGTTTGTCTTCCACCTTAGCTTTCTTGTTGACTGGCCCTTGAAGCAACCTGCTGCTTCTTCTCTTTGTTGTTTCAGCAGTTAGGACCTTTTCTTCTTTGTCCTTGTTCAGGGAGGAGACTCTCCTTGGTGGGGTCTGGGCTTTCATTACACTGCCAGCTCTCTTCACACTTTTGGATTTCTTCTTGACTGGTGTAGTTTCAGCTACTACAGAGTCATTAGACTCAGAGCTCTCTGCCTTTACTATATTTCTCTTCTTTGCAAAGGCTCTACTACTGCTCCCAGCTGTCAGCCTTTTGTTCTCCTTAGGGTTCTTCTTCCAGTTTTCAAATAACTGTGGAGACATCACTTTGTGCACATTCAAGGCTTCCCCCTCATCATCCTTGATTTTCCCTCCTAGTTTCTTCTTCAGTATAATACTCAGCATCCTTCCATGAAATACTTTGATTAGAGGCTTTTCAGTGAATTTCTTCTTCTCAGCCTTCTCTACCCACTTGGAGATTTGATCGAATAAGATAGCTCCAAAGTCAATTTGTTTCTTCAGAACTATTGCTGACATTATCTTCAACTGTTGGTCAATCACTGTATCATGTGCAGAGTTTTTGCACAGTATGCACTTTCCAACAATTTTGGCAAGGAACTCATATTCTTCCGGAAACTCCTTCTTCATGTCTTTGAAATTAGGGTTTCTTTGGTACCCCATCAACTCCTTTGCTTGTTCAGTGTTGACATCTTCAAGGTTCTTTAGCCCTTGGTTAGGAAAACCTAGGCATTAATTTAGGTCAGAAGATTTCAGCTTCAAAGTTTGACCTTTAACCTTGGTAGACAGAGTTCCAGAGTTTATGGAGACGTTTGAGTAGAAGTCTTTAACCAGGTCAATGTACACACGAGTATTTATCTCAAGACATTCTGAAAACCCAGCTTTCTTCACGAGTTCAAGTATGTCCCTGAACTTCTTCTCAGATTTCTCAAACGATTTTGTTCCGAGCTGAATGTCGGTGATAACTTGCCAGTTTTCCATTTGAATAGTTCGAAGACTGTGGGTGTTTGATTTAGAGAGGTTTATGCGAGATGGCTGTCTGTGATTTGGTAAGGCTCTGGAGGGTTAACTGATTTTGCTCTTGAAAAGCTTTCTAGGGTTTTGAAACTGGGAGGGAGAAAGATTCGATATCCTTTTTGATAACTGTCTGTAGATTTGAAATTGTTTTTATGGCAGTTCCTTCTAACTCTGCACATTCAGTGATGTGTCAACTTTCCATTGGTTGCACGTTGCCCAATAATGAGTTGTAACTCCCCACAACTTTTCAGTTATTAGAAGAGTGGACGTTTAATTGACTTGGCTTTGACCGTTGACCTTTTGATTCGTAGAGTAACATGGTAAGTCAGCGATGGACTCTACGATTTCCTTTGGTAACTCAACGATCATCTTTCGAGAGAGATTTGCAGTGGATGGCTTTGACTTCTATCCTTACATTGATACAGCATAGCTCAATCACTGATGTATTTGAACTTATCTCCTCAACTTGAATGGCTTAGCAGATGTCTCATTCTTCAGGCTCCTAGTGAACTGAAATACCCTTTGGTAAGACTACGATCGTTGAGTAATCTTCCTCCGAGCCAAAATCATATACAATGTATTTGGGATATCACGTGGCGGATGTCACCGTCTGCACTACTACTCTGCGCTACAATCCTGTGAGAGTCATGAACCGTCTACTCATGTCTCCCAAAGCCAGATGCACGCAAGGTCTGTCTAAAGGCAGCATCGTCAACCGTGCATACTCCTCCAGAGTAGGAGTCAACTCATGGGTGCCGAATCGAAATACCTGCCTATCCGGTAGCCAATGCTCTAGCATCCCATCCACAAACCCTGCGGGAACCTGAAAAGGCAATAAAGTCATGGTATCTTTGCCGGTGATCTCTGATCCTACAATACCTGTCGTGGTGATGACATGCTATCATACCACGATCGCGATACCCAATACCACCACCAGCGGTGGGGTATGATCTATCTGGATAAGCGTCGAAGAAGACATGCGTCTGGGTGTGTCATAAGACCATCCAGGGTCAATGCCGAATATCTCTGGACATACATACATATGCATAACAAATAATGGATGGCAATATGATATAGGGAATGGAAAAAACGGTGCATACATTCCTAAGTATATCATCATCTAATACATCAGCTCTGTACAGCTACAAATACAGGGAAATGGGGCACAACCGCCCTACTACTAACAGAGGCCTATCAAAAGATATAGCGAGAATGGGGAATAGCCACCCAATATCTAACGGAGGCCTATCAAAAGATATAACGAGAATACACATTAGAAGAAGACCATAGTGTCGATGTCCACATCATCAATCCTGTCCACCTGATGTAACTCCTCCTGAGTCACTGGATCTCTATTAACATGGATGTCAGGCCTATAAAGAGGAGGATCTGCACCGGCAAAACCAAATGGGTCATCTGAGGGCCAGCACCTGAGCTGGAAGGAACAAATGACTCCGCCTCTGTTGGATCTCTACCCAAATGCAGGATAAATATATGTGCTCGGGTCCAACTGCCGGGTCAAACTATCAATCTGGGTCATATGAGTCGGAGCTCGGACACAAGCTACCCAATCCGGTCATCATCAAGGATCTCGGAACCATATCCCCATAAAGCGTGGCGTGGGACTGGGCTCCAATAGTACGAGGGGACCACCACCATTGAACATCTCCACGAGTACATGGACCCTCTGATAATGCAAAATCTTCAACTCCCAACAATGGGATATCGGTGTGGTGGTGTGATATGTATGTGCCAATGACGCCTAGCAGGAGGCAAGATCGGTATACGGATCTCCCCTGTGGTGCTCCTAATAGCACGCTCTCCTAAATAGAGCTCCCAGCCTCCATCTGTGAAGAGAGGAACTCTCCTGGTGGAAATCAAGTACTCGACTCAATCGGTGTCCATCCTCAAAGCCGATGGTCAAATGTTCCCCAGTAGGGAATCCATGTAATGGTATCATTTGTCAAGAACTCCGGTGCATCTGAAGTGAGTGAATCCTCATTCTGGGGACCTCGGCAAATAAAATAGAATGGTGCCATCGTCGTCCTCGTGGATAGGTATCTAAACCTAACACACTCACAGGATGCAAACATGGGAGCCTCTTGTATGCCCAAAACTGCCAACACAATGGCAAAACATCTGCTATCAGTAAACACTCTTAACCTGTAAATGGGAAAAGACAAGAGAAATACTCACCAACAGAAATGGGTAAAACCCTAGCCAAGCCTTGGTCAAACCCTGTGAGCGCATATGCATGCCCCGGAGGAAATAGGCAAAGGTATAGGAGCCCCAATCATACTCTCCAATACGGTCCACATCACGTGTGGCGCTGATCAAAGCGAAAGATATCGTAGAAGAGTTATCTGCTATGAAGTAGCCTCGAATGATCATCAGGAACAATCATCGCAGAATGCGATCCCTGATTCTGACATCATCAGGCATGGGCTCACTCAAAAGCCCGCTCATAGCATCTACGCCAAAGGAGGACGAACAGACGATCCCCGCCTTTGGCGCCTCCGCCGAACTCTAACAAGGATCTAACGGCGAGAGGGGTAATGTTCGCTATGCAAGGCAATTGGCTCCCCTCCAAACTCCATACCGTGATAAATCGCCAATCCATAAGCGCCATCATCACTTCGCAATCCAAATAGATGGAGTAACCGAAGTCCGATGAAACCATCGCTGACAATGCCCGAGGTAACCCTGTGGGACAACGACGGGGAAGGATGGAGAAAATGCCCCAAATCCCCACTCATGCACTACCGCTCTATAGTCAGGATGAAGCGCCTGGTACATGGAGTGAATGCTGAACCAGTTCCCTCGAGGCTGTGTAAAACCAGGAACCTGCATGAAATGCAGATCAACATCAAAATCCTTTAATCCTCATCAATAGGAAAGAAGGAAGATCAAAGTCTAAAGCCATACCTCGTTAGCATGCAAGTACATCGATGGATGTCTGCTCAAATCACCCAGCAACTCTGGGTTTGCCACCTGAATACTCGGAAGCTCCCTACGAGGGACATGTGTAGAAGGAGCGGGATCCTCAATCGGAATATCCGCCTCCTCATCATCAACGTCTGGAACATCTGCCAGGACAAGGCGAATCACAGCCTCCACCAACCGACGAGGTTGTCTGACAGAACGGGGACGAAGCACTTCGGAAGCCCTCCGCCGTATGCCAGAAGTGGTCCTATGGGAACTGCTCGGCTAATCCGGATCCATGATATCTGGACAACAAGTCTCCAAATCACCTCAGAAAGGGTGTGGTATTTCCTTACCTGGAGCTTTCCAAAATGCATTTATGACTATATGCATGCATGCATTTACTTTAACATATAATAGAGTTAAAATGTATGACTACCCAATGCCTACATTTGGAAAAATTTTGCCATAGTCCCCTTTGAAAATAGGATTATCCACATGCACACAGGCATGTCTAGGTGGCCATTCAGTAGCACACCTACCCCAAAGTCAAATACATAATATATGCATTAAAAATCAAAATCATCATGCATAAGGTCATGCCTTTCTACCTTTTGCTCATTGGACCTCAAATAGGACAAGAAATAGCAGAAAAAGGTGCCAATTTGACTGTCTCAAAAGTTAAATTTTTTCACATCATTATGTTCAGCATGGTTTAATACTAAATACTAACATTTACTATGTTGAATATTTTTTATCAAGTCACTTGTGCATACATAATCATTACTATGTGTTTAGATGCATTTCATGCGATAACTCACAATCCAACGGATAAAAACTGAAAAAAATACATGCATACGTTACCAGGATAGTGTAGAACACTTGTACAAAGGATGTAATTTGCGTAGTAAAGTAGCGAACTCAAGAGAGATCCGAAAGAGGCTCACGGATTTTCCTTCAGCGCGACAAAGTGAAAATGACTTGTGAGACCAACTGCATTGGAATTTATCATCGCGATTAATAGCTCAATTTACCGGGCTGCAGAAGGTGCACCATGCACACCTATGTGGGTCCCACCCTCCAAATTTCGGCCCGATTCGAGTTGTAAAGGAGTTCTTGCGGATTAGAAAAGTCAAATCGAAAATAAAACGCCACGCGATTGAAAGCAAAACATCATACTGATCTCGGTCTTCTCGGATGAGACTTTGAATCAGACATCACTCATTGGTACTCACCTGAACACAAGGTATACCTTGCCGATGATCTCAGTTGTCACAAATCACATACGGCAATACCTTATACAGGTCTGATGCCGCCAACTCCAGGTTGTTACCCTACGTGAGTCTCCGACGGGGGTTACAACGTGAGTCCCCGACGGGGGTTACAATGTATATCTCCGGCGGGAGTAACAACGCATGCTCATCCGTTGACATACAAATCAACGAAGGTCAAGCAGCCTTGACGTTATTTCAGCCGATAGCGATTAAACCTATCAGAGCTCTAGAGCTATTCGAGGTTTTCACACCCGATCAACGTCGTATTCTCAAAGATATCCTCGACGGGGTCACAACGCAATGTTCTGATGATCTACACGACAGCGGATGTTAAGCAACCTTGACAATCTACCCACAGAGTTTTAGCCGTTAATTCACACGTCGATGAAGGTCAGGCATCCCTGACAACATTTGTTGTTGGCAGTAAATCCAACAGGATCTTGACATACTCTGGCGATACTAACTAGAAAAAGTCAATGTTATCAAAGAGGATAGATGATGGAATATGTTATACACATCCTCAAACAAATCAAGCTTTATCCCCACAAATCTCTTACACATAAGAGGTACATCTTCGGGATCAAGTCATAATCAAAGACACGGGAATTTGGTGATAACTCCAACATTAACATCCTAACAGATTCGGATTACACATCAAATCTGGTCATCATTGCCAATCCCCAGTCGAAGCAACAAGGAGCCAACAATCATCCCCAGCGTGTTGGGCTACAACCCCATACACATGCATCATACATTTGCATCATGTTGCTATCCATAGTACCATGTTTGTCTTGTTGCGTTTCAAGGTCTAGGATTCTTTATCCTACCCATGCATCGCCATGTATGAGTATGATAAAGAGGGGCATCTGTAGACACTCAAAATTTTTTGTACTACTATCACTAACATTGCAGGAGGACAGATTCGTCTTTTAAGAGGGAACCCTAAAAGACGATCCATATCCATACTGGATACCACCGGAAGTTCAAAGATTAACCGGATCGCACTCTGGGAGTAATAATTCCAACCCCGGAGATAACCCCGAGGCCTCGCAGAGATCAATAACCTAAACACACCGGAGAAGATCGATTAATCTCAGAGATCACCCCGAGATATCCAGTCTCAGTCCCAACCATAGGAATAGCCACCAACCTTGGTGATAACCACAAGGAATGCAGTTTCGACGATAACCCTGGAAATGCTTGTTTCAAATGTGACTAGCTTCAATCTCGGCGCTCACAACGAGATGCACTGTACCAACCCGGCAATGACATCGGGAAGACAGGCACACCTCAAAGGTGACAATGAGGACCTTCAACAAATTGCTGCAGTCCAATCTCAGCGAAGCCTGAGCAACGTCTTCTTTATCAGCTCAATCTGGCGATAACACCGGTGAGGGGCAACATCGTCATCTCGCCAACACGATGCCACGTCACGTCGTCTCAACATCTCTACGCAACAATGTCCCACAAGACTAACCAATCCCGAGTGACTATTGTGCGGGGTAACGGATGAAAGGTGAAGCTTGAAGACCGGAGGGCATCGTCCCATCTTCAATAACTTCATACAAACTATAATCTCATGCCATCATACAACTCTCGACAGCGGCGGTCCGAAATAGGTCCTGCATACCTCAAACGGATGCCCGGATTACACTTCTTAAAGTTCAAGTGGATATTACTGAAGGTTTACGCACGCGTCTTCTGTAAACGACCGACCAGGCAGAAAACCCGGCCCACCCGGGTTGCCTAAATACACATCAGAAATTTCACCAAGCGGTACACTGTGACTAAATTGCCTATACATAGAGGGCTTGGGTTGCCCATTTTGCAAGAGAAAAGAGCGAGGAAGCCCTGCCCAATTTGCTTTGCACTCACCCCATGCAGTGTACTTTCCCCTTTTAAACACCTGTGAGCTCATATATAGCCCTTTTGTACCTACAAAAGTCAGTGTTTACCCACTCTAAAGATGTAGAAGTCTTCTTTGGCAGTCAGCTTATTATGTGCGCCTAGGAATCATGTGATCATAGATTCATCCCATTGAATCTAGATTCGTTTCCCGTGATGGACATTTTCAGCTGTAAGCAGCTTGTAAATTATTCTATGTTGTCTGAATCTCCTCAGATGGTTTCCATACCCAAGAGGAAGTCGGCATTATTTTGTACATTATTTTCGTACGGATGCCTCGCATTCAAATAAAATCAATCAAGCCGAACACTTAATAAAATGGGAGTGTAAAAGGTCTCAATTACTATTGAGCATCAGGGTTTGAAAAACCTCTTTTGTAAAACATCACTGCCATATCTTGCTTAAAATTGAATTTTTACATAAATTCAAACCCTGTGTATATAGGTGCGAACGAGGCCTCGCACTACTTCCAAATAATAGCACATTGACCCACACACACACACATTCAGATAATAGTTTCTTGAAAAGAGGCGGTCACCGTGGTAACACGGATGTCGGGGGGTGCCTAACACCTTCCCCCCGCATAACCAAGTCCCCGGACCCTAATGAATCTCGGTTTCACCGACCCGTATAGCAGTGTCACATCACTGGGTCAATGTGCAAACCTTTTCTCGGTTGTGTTGGTACAACCATTTAAAAATCAATGGCGTAACTCTTAACGGTCCATCGTCGACATTATACATATCGGACCTTTTTCACTTGTTTTTTCAAACAAATCTCACCTAAACTGAGAACACCAAAGAACAAGTAACGGAAAGGGACATCCAAAAATCCCGACGTCGACAAGCTTCATGTTCACTCTCATTTAAATCACCTGCATCTTCTAATGCATTACCCTCCCCATTCTTTTTTACTTCTCTTCTATATTCCCTTGACTTCTTTCTAGCCTCAATATACTCCTCATCAATACTTAACCCATCATATTCATGGTAATCACTGTCATCAGATGACACATCTAAATACCCTTCATCATCAGCCCCTTCATTATTGGCCCAATCAACATTACCCTCTGCATTATACTCTGGAATATTATCCCCATGATCAACATATAAATCAATAGAATCATAACCTTTGCAGGTTGCCTGCAATGCCCTAATACTTTCATCATCATGCAATTTTCTTAAGTCCATGTGCCATTGAAACCCCATTTTCTTTATAGTAAACTACAGAGTTCTTATGATAAGTAAAATGTTCAGACATAGAAGCTATCATTTGGGGACAAAGATAATCAAGATCCAATTTTGTTGTTTTTGTAAAACCACCATCGTACTGATCATATATTGGCACAGACTTAAACTTCCCACCATAATGTACATTCAACAGCAACAAAGACATTCTGTGATAGTGAAATTCATAAAGTTACAAAAAAATGAAGACTTATAACTAGAAAGAGACTACACTGCCAACATATGACAAATAAATACTTTAAACTTTATAAAAAATACAACATCAGAGGCAGATAAAGAGAGACAAATAAATATTTAAATTTTAAACTAATATGCATGTCAGATAAAACAAATAATGGCAGACAAGACCTAAAATATGTTGTACAAAATAGATATAATGGGAGACAACACAGGGCCACAACAGACATCTTTATATATAACTAATACGCATGTAAGAGATGCCTAGGGGCACCATCAGTAAACAAACCAAGGGCCACCACCATCAGCAGGCGCAGACAAACCTAGGGCCACCATAAAAAAAACAACCTTCTAAATTTTTTATAAGAAAACAACAAAATAGGACCATCGGGACCACAAATTGAGTAAAAAACATGGAATGGAGGAAATTTGACCCAATTACATCCATTAAATTTCAAAAATCCAAACACTCTTCTTTTACTTGAACCCTAGAACTGAGATGAGAAGACATTGGGAGTCAATTTTACTTACCTATAGAGTACTTAACGTTTTTCTTCAATCGATCTCGCTAATCTATGATAAATTTCACAACTCTCAAACGAAATCGAGTACCCCTTGGCCTCGATTGTGTTTTCATCTCAAGTGTTGTTCGAAAAATGAAATGGAGAGATAAATGGAGAAATGGATAGTATCTGGACATTTGCCTCCAGATCCACGTGGGAGTGGACCCTACGTACCACCTCAACGCCACCTGGATCATGTTAGTCTACTAAGCATTTCTGTCTGGTTTTTGGACGGAAATTAAAAATAATGACAATTTTGTAATTTTTAAGAGTACAATTATTCATTTGTAACAAAAAAAGTTTCGATAACCACAATAAAAATTAGACCCTAGTACAGTAACAAAAAAGTGTATTATCCCATTTTATTTATTATTAGGGTCTGTATGTCAACCATATTAGAATATACACTATTTTATTTATTATTATGCTACAAGTATACTATAATGTTTTAAATTTTCATTTACCTGCAAAAATGTTTATTCTTGTGTATTTTTTTTCCAAATGATTAAAAGACGTAGTTTTTTGTTTTTGCCTTTGTCGAAGTCGTACGGACCGATATATGTTCCGAACCAAAATTTCTTTCTGTTGCCAGGCATCGGATCTGAAAAGGGTTCATTTTGTACGCCAATAATAAAGAATTGATGATGATGACAAAGATTGGGGCAATTGTTGTGCTTCTGCAACTTCCAGATTTAGATTAGATTAGATTATAGATTAGGAACTCTGTCTTTAGCCTCTTCTTTTCAATTGTTTTAATATTTAATGGTCCAAATCTGACACCATGAGGAAGAAGCTGGATACCCGTTTCCCTGCTGTAAGTTTTTCTCCCTTAATTTTTCTAATTGTTTGCAATTTTGATTACTGCTTGTGTGTACAAATCTGATTACTGCTTGCAAGTCTTAAAATGATTTTTTTTTAAAAAATTTCTTTTAAAATAGGGCTTGTTTCTGGGGATAAATTGGGGTTAATTGTTATTGGCAGAATTTCGATTAGGGCTTCTGTTTTCCTTTTCAATTACTATTGTTATTTAATATTTGTAATTGTTAGCATAACAATTGTGAGGCTTTATCTTTCCAAAAGATCTTGATGCACCTTCCAATGCAAGATTAGAATTTTAATAAACAGGACCTACTCAATACCGTGTTGCAGAAGGGGAAGTTGACTTGCTGTTAATTCAAAATTACTAATTTTCTCCTTCCGCAGCGCTGTATTCCTGTAGTTAAGTTACATGTGTATATTTATTTATTTATTTAGCATTTGTTATGTATCTCTGAGTGTATCTTGATTTTGGTTCCAACCTAATATGGTTGTGGAAGGGGGCTTGGGATATGCTGTGTGCTGCTCTATTTTGTTTCGGTAGTGAGTAGTGATTCGGCATGGTTGTGAATAAGTCTTTTTTTATTCTATTTTCGTAATTTCAAAATTATAATGGATTATTAGGTGAATAGGTATCAAGGACTTTTTAGTAATATATTCTTTTAGCCAGAATAGCATTTGGACGCGGCCTTTTGAATAAAATTCTTTGGTTTAGAAGTCCAATAAGAACTCCAAGTTATATTAGTGAACTTGATCCCCAAGCCTTAAATTTTCTATGAGTATTGTAATCCCCACAAATTGAGTGAAGATATAATTATTTGAGTATAAATTTGTGTGGTTTTTGGTTTACGTTGTGTCATAAGTCCACAGCAGCTTCCCGCTTGGGTCAAACACTCTTCCTTTCCCCCCTTTTAATCTTGGCAATCTTTTTCTACATCATTTAGTATCAAGGCCAAAGCCTGTATTTTTGAATGATCTAATTCTTCTTTGATATCCGGCGATCTGATCTGGTTAATAAATTCCCTTTTAGTCCTTTATATCTACGTTGGACCTGATCAGCAGTTGAACTAGTCCACTAGTCACAGAAAAGTAAAGCCACAAAAATGAATAGTAGAGGCAGAATTTCCCCCTAATTTTATTTCTTTTAGATTTCCCACTGTTTTTACTATGGAGTAAAGTTGAGAGAGAGGTTGTCACGGTCAACTGACTCCTTCAAATTGTTAAGTATCAATCCTTTATGAGTTAACTCTTTTTTCTTCTTCTTTTTTTCTTTTTAAATTTAGGAAAAAAAAAGAAATAGAAAAGAGCTTCAAACTGAGGATTGCTTACAACTTGAGACTACTTTTCATACTATCTTCGTTGTGGAGAAAGAGTATGTAAATTTTTTTCCGAAGAGGAATGCTCCATTAATGTGGTATCACTCTGTGCAATAGAAAAGAAGCTAAATTCTAAACTGCATTCGAAGCCTTATAATATTATTGGGCAAAGTAATACTACGTCCGTTCCAAAATAGTCCCTCCATTTTAGAATATAGGATCAAGTTTGACTTTTCAAAGTCAATCTAAGATATTTTTAAATTTAAAATTAATGTGATTCATTTAACTTTCGAAAACAATAAATCTTGTAATTAGTAGTACTATTTAGATAGTTTACAATTTCATAACCTTATTGTCTTAAACAAATTTAATTAAATTATATTTATATTTTGAAAATATCTCAAATTGACTTCAAAAATTCAATAGTAATCCTATATTTTGTAATAGAGGGAGTATAAGATCACTTTACTTTGTAACAAAATATAAGATCACATGCCTTTGTACAAAGGCAAGTGGTCTTAAATTTTGGAACGGAGGGAGAAATTTTCTCCGTGTTTTATAAAGGTGCAGAGTTCCAATCAAGATGTATTTGAAAATTTGAAAGTATTTGGTGTGATGTTCTACATGTGAATGTTGCACACAATTTTACTTGGTGAAACATGGATCAAGGATGTAATAAAAGATGATATATATTATTTTATACATGCAAACCAAACTATTGAAGTGCTTCTCTCCTTGCCAAAATGAATAAGTTCAATAGGATGTAATAATTGAGTCGAGGAAGAAATTAAGTAACTTGACGAGATTTCAAAGAGACATGAAGAAACAGTTGCAACTAAAGAGACATGAGGAAACAGTTGCAACTAAAGAGACACGAGGAAACAGTTGCAACTAAAGAGACATGAGGAAAAAATTGCAAGTAAAGAAACAAATGAGTGTGAAAATACATTGAGAATTGTACTCCGAAGCAATTTTAAATTGTTTCGTGAAGCATTGAACCATCAGCTCGTTAACTTCATCATGCCGGACAATTTAAATGACAGTTCTGAGAGATGAAGAGACTTATTTATGGCTCCCAGAATATCAATCTGACTTCGAAGAGTTTCCAGCTTTCCTATATTCAGGTAATCAAGATCATATCTATGGGTTTATTTATTTATTAGTATTTGAAAGTTTAAAGCTCGAGGACGAATTTTTTTCTTAAGGAGGGGAGAATGATGTGGAAGGCATGCCAAAGGAACTTAGATTTTTCATGCATTATGCCTCATATAATTTACTGATTAAAATAGAAATTTTATTGAGGAAAGAGAGGACAGTAAAACTGGGGCACAATATGTCCATCCTCATGAGATTAATGGAAAAAAGACTAAAAGAGCACCTAAAAAAGCGCAGCTCTTCAATTAGAGTGTAGAAGTACCTTTAAAATCCCCATTATAGCAGAAGTGCAAAGTGAAATAAGAATTATAACCCCATTCCCCAACAAATTTAAAGATAAGTAGCTCCCACTAAATAGATAACCCTATGCCTCATATATTATGTACATAGATCTAGAGTTAATTTGGATTCTATTTCTGTAATTTTAGAATTATTGGGTATCATTAGCTGTCAAGTGTATTTAAATGATATAATATCTTAATATGTAGAAGTAGTCTGCTAGCAAATAGCATATGGGCATGGCCTTTTCTAAATGATATTCTTAGGTTTAGTAGTGCTGTTTGTTTACATCTGATTGCCTCTTAATGGACTACTTCTTATTCGCTAAGAGGCATGATGTTGTTTGTTTTTGTTTTTGTTACCTCTGAATGCCTCTTAATCGGTAAGACAGAAAATGAAATCTTAATAATTAAGAGGTACCTCTTAATGAATTTTTTTTGATAATTTTTTTATTATATAAATATATTCAACAATATTATGTACTCATTTTTATTAAATTGAATATTTAAAATTATTAAATAAAATTTTACCCTTTAAAATGGTAAAATAGTGTCATTAAGAGACAACTTACTTTTTAGTTATCAAACAATTTTTTAGATTCAGACCTCATAGCCATTCAGATGATCTAATTTATTAAGACATCATAATCATTCAGATCTTAATTCTTAGGTTTATCAAACACAACCTAAGTCAAATAAGAAGTCCTAGTTACTTAACTGAACTTGGTCTATGTCTTACTCGGTTCCCAAGTGTTTTTATACTCAACTGTAATTCCCACAAACTTAATGGAGATAGAGTTATTGAGAATAAAGTTTTGTGTTATGGCTTTTGCTGTCGTGGCCCATGGGCATAGCAGATACTCTTCTTCTTTCCCCCCCTTCTAATCGAACTTTTGATATACAATATCTATGTCACCATACCAAACTCAGCTCATAAATGTATGCGTGCTTTTGGGGTGAGTTCAACTCGAGATGCTAAATCTTCAACCTAGTTTATGTGGATCAGACCAAAACATGAATTTCAAAGACAACTTACAGATTTTTTAATTAAAAAAATAAATAAATCTTTTGGGCTTAAAAGATTGCCGAAGCTCTGGTTGACCTTTACATGATAAGCTTGGCCCAATTGACAGTCATACTTGCAAAAGTGTATGGTTGAGGAAGCATAGGAGAAGTGCATGAGATTTTGTTTTTAAGGCCTTAAAGGGTAAAATCATTTGTGTATATATATCATCTTTTTAGTGATTCAAGTATTTTAAATATATCCTGGATATCTTATACTAACTTTATTTGGCAGGCTCGCATCAAAAAAATTATGCAAGCAGATGAGGATGTTGGGAAGATTGCCATGGCAGTGCCTGTATTAGTGTGTTAGTAGCTTTTGTATTTTTAGCCTTTTGAATTCATAGTTTAGAACTCTGTTGCTTACTGTGCCAAAAAATCACTGCAGCTAAAGCTTTGGAATTATTTTTGCAAGACCTTTGCGATCGGACATATGATATAACCCTTCAGAGGGGAGCAAAAACTGTTAGTTCTTTGCATTTGTAAGTGAAATTCTTTCCTTTCAACTAATTGTTTTTTCTTTCCTAAAAACTCTTTACCACTTAACAAATGAACAAAGAATAAATTCCAGTTCTAACGTTAGCTTATAGAATATTGAATGGAATAGTTTAATCTGAATCCTGAATATGCAACCTGAAATTAGATGAATTACTATTTACAAATAAATATAGACGCAGCATGTGTTAAAATAATTGATATGCTAAGATGATTGGACCAATAAAAAATATGCAATGTTTGGGGGTGGGGGGGAGTATTCACCATCTACTTTGGATCGTTTTTTTTTTAGAATTATAAAACTTTATTTTGTTTTTTATAAAGAATTTGTCCAAACTTCGAGCATAATCTTTATTTTAAAATTAAGCAAGTCAAAGTTTAAAGGCTTGTACTACCTATTTATAGAAATGAGAGTCCTAATTATCTTTTTTTGATAATTTTTCCTAATAATAAACATCCAAAAAAAAATTGTCTCGAGTCTCCTGGCCAATGCAAACCTTTATATTTGAAAAAAAAGTTCAATAGAAAAGTTGGACACTCGACAAACTTGCTACTTGCTGCTTGCTGCTAAACACATGTCTCATAGCTTGTAAATTAGACTGAGTATTCAAAAACTTGTTACCGGAACCACAAAGTAGGATTTGTTAGGCTACTGGATTGTAAATGGAAGAATGTAAAACCAAAGCCATTTGTTTTCTCTAAAGTCTAAACTATGAAAGTGTTTCTTGAGGATAATAAATTGAGGGAATTAATCAATTTCAGTATTTCGCTAGCGCGCTATTGGTGGCTTGACAAATCCTTCAAAGTACTGTTGGGAAACGGTCCGTCTGTGTGGAAGGACTACCCAAATGGTAGCTAAATGTGTTCATTTGTCACTTCCTGTGTAACGACCCCAAAATTCATACAATTCAACTCTTAACCTCGGTCGTTAACAATACACCTTTATTCTAACTTTACATCATTATTTGATGATACAATCACTAAAAATGCGGAATATTTTAAACTTTTTTATTTTCCCTGAATCACATCCTTTGTCATCTACATGTCTTTGAATCTTATATAATCCATGATTCACTTTATCAGAGTTAATATATATATACTTGCATCTCAAATCGATATCCTTTATACATCGGATAACTCAAATTTTAACATTACAACTCAACATAAAATATACATCATAAAACATTGAGTACATCTCATGAACCTTAATCATGGTTGAAAGAAATAACAACTTTAGCTAAAATATTAATCTTCATGTATTATTTCTGATCCACGTCATTCAAGTAGCACATAGTGTTACCTTGAATCCTTAACCTGCAAAAATGGTTATTTGCAAAGTTGAGCTCGACAGCCCAGCAAATCTAACAGTTTTCATGCAACACGTAGCACATAAATAACATGCTCATCTTATACATCATAAACATCTGTCTAAACACATCATACATGCTGTTCATCACATATTAAATAAAGATTGAGTTCCATAACTCAATCAACATTGTTTCCTCAACCAACGTAGTCATAAATTGACTTTAATAGTTCATACTTACAACATATTGAATACATCATTCTCTTTGCAATAAAGATTTAAAATAGTTAATCATCAAGTTCACATAGCAAATAGGAACTGAAAGACTTGCCTTGATCGTTGTTTACCAATAACAGTTAACAACTTACAGCTATCTGCACTTCACGTGCCCTACACAATTATATAATCACGCACATCAACTATTAGTCACATAACAACGCATAGTAGTTGTAATATAAATTTTACTCTACATCCCATAACCCTTCCTATTAATCAATACACAATGTTCAATTTTATTGTGTTAAACTTTCGACTTATATCTCACTATATTTCTTCTTAGTCATACTCGAAGTTCATTCAAGTGTTTAAGTCTTGGTAGAACTCCTTATTGATTTTATATTAATCTCATTCCATATCTTATAATGTTCATTTCAATTGAATTGAAACACTTTTTAAGTTCATTAACACTTGTCACGGCGTTTTGACGTTCATTCGCCACACGCCCGATTCGTCTCTCTTGCGTATGCTTAGTATGCTTATACAACTTATCTAATACATCATTTATTAATGATAAACATAATTATATTTACTAATATTCATGTTTTATAACTTAGAACATCTTTTATCGTCAGAAGCACTACACTTGCATACGTGCATGTCCGACGATTCCTTCGAATGCACATTAGTCCTAAAGATGAGCATTTTGACCCCTGCTAACGACTTCAAATTGAAAACCTTAAAGAACGAAAGTTGTAGGTCTATTCGTTATCTTTACGAATCATCCTGAATCGCCTCAATCGGAGTTCGTATGAAAAAGTTATGGCCGTTTTACTACAGGAGGTCAAAACAGTCCAACTCGAAAGCACTATTCCGCGCCCATGCGCCTAATTAAGAAGGTATTGCAGCGCCAAAAGCGATTTAGGTTGCCCAAGTTATTCCGTTTCGTGATTTTTTGACCCTTTCTTCTTCCAACCTTCATAACTCGAGTTATACACATCCAATTGAGTCCGTTTTCGACTCTATAGACTCATAATTCATAGAACTACAATATACCAAAGAATCAACAATTTAAAGAAACATTAACCAACCCAAATCTTGACCCAAACCTCATGTTCATACTAAACTTTCATGTTTTAACATGTTTAGCAAATTTTTTCACCACGAAATCGTTTTTTAGCCAAATTGATTCATTCAACTTGCGTTTTTTCCGTTTTTAAACGTTTTAAGAACATCCATCATCAATTTAAGGTTTTCATCATGATTTCATAACTAATCTTTGACTCCAACTAAGCCATAACATACATATTTCATCAAGAACACAAGTTCTTCATCTTTAGCATAATTTCATGAATTCGATTACTTAAAAATCGCTTATAGATGATATATATAACAATATATATATATATATATATATATATATATATATAAACTATACTTCAACAAATTCGACCACCAAAATCTCAATTACAGAGAATTTAGAAAACAAAAACCATAAACTAGAAACCTAGAAATTTTACCATTGATTTGCTATAAAGCTTGAACAATTTCTTGTTTCTCTCTTTTTTGATTCTGAAACTCTTCTTCAATTACAGAGAATTTCTTCTCTCAATTTTTCTCTCTTCCTCTCCTCTGTATTTATTCTTCTTTGTTTTTAGTCTTAAGAAAACACAGGTAACGCTAAAACTGATAAAAGGCATAAAGCCTTCAGTTAAAAAATATAAAGAGCTTCATCAGTTACAAAAACAAAGGTCACTAAGCCATGTTTGGCTAGCACCCAAAACCTCCTTCCAATTTATTTTAATTCCTTATCATATAGTTTATTTGTCACAACCATTATTAAATTAAATTAAACCTCAATATAATTATAACTTCCATTTAGCCAATATAACAAATTACTAAATCTCTAATTTAATTACTTAATTAAATTAGAATATTCCCATTCCATCAATATTATCAAACTTTCATTAAATTATTCCATAACGATTTTCATCAAATATTCATTTTAAATTTAATAAATATTCCAACTAAAATATTTATTTTATTCGATAAATTCACAATCATATTACATTAACATATTACGTTTATATGTAATATGTATTACTTTCTCATCTTATTACAACAAATATATTTGGCAAAAAGCATTTTTACCCCACTGTGGTTGTAGTGTGCTTTTAAAATATTCAATTAGCCCACTGTACTTTTTAAAAAATTTCAATCAAGCCATTCCGTCCAATTTGACTAACAGACGTTAAAAAATTGGACCAATTTTCCTACGTGGATTTTGAAAAAAATAAATAAAACAAGTTATTTCCTACGTGGCAAGCCAGTCAGCCAAATTCCTAATACTATTGAGCCACTACACTTTAAAAAAATGCAATTAGCCCATTGTGGTTTTAAAAATATTTTTATGTTTTATTTTCTTTCTTTTTCTTTACCTAAATATTTATAATATGTATAATATTAATAAAAATTAATATAATAATATTTATAATATGTATGTTTTATTTTAAAAATAAAAATAAAAATACTTTTATGTTTTAAAATACTTATAAAAATTTTAAAAATAAAAATATTTTTGTGTTTTATTTTCTTTCTCTTTCTTTACCTAAATATTTATAATATGTATAAATACAAATAGAAAACCCAAATTAAAATAAAAAAATCCTATTTGAGTCTTATGTGGCAACAAAATAATTTTTTAAAGGATTTTCTTTATAATTTTTTCTTCTCAAACAAAAAAATAAAATAATAAAATCATTATGTGGTAAAAAAAATTAAAATAATAATAAAATTAAAATAAATATTTTAATTCATTTTTTCTTTTCCTTTTATCTTTTCCTTTCTTTTAATAATTATTTTTATTTTAAAATTAATTTCAAATAATATATCAAAATTTTTGTATCAATGAGATTTATTACAACATTACATTAATTTCAACAAAAAAATAAAATAAAAAAATCATTAATTAAAACTTCTTTTTCCCCAATTTCCCTCTTCGTTTTTATCACATTCCTTTTTCCTAATCCTTCAATGCCCACTTGAAAAACCTAGCAACACCCAAACGAAAACTCAGATTTTTCTTGCTTGTTCTCCCCGATTTTCTATAAAAAATGAAGAATTCCCATTTGGGTTCTCGTATTCGGCTCCGTACACTTATTCTCTCTATGTTCTCTGTTTTTCTCTCTTTGGTTCACTCTCAGTTCGATGATGCTTCAGTAATGCAGGCTTTGAAAGAAGCCATTAACCCACCGACTTCACTCGGCTGGACGGACTCGAATCCCTGTAAATGGGAACACGTTCAGTGCTCCCCAAACAATCGGATTACTAGGATCCAAATCGGGAATCAACTGCTCAAGGGCTCAGATCCGACATCATGCCCACCTCCTCTCTCCTCCGACTTCTTCTCATATCTCTCTCTAACCTTTGCGAAGATCCAGTTCCCATTCTATGTTTACAAGCTTGATTTTGGCCGGAAAAAATTGGGGATGATTGAATCCCTGATGAATATTTTGATTATTTGTATTATTTAGAATTAAAATAATTAAAAGAAAGGAAAAGAGATAAAGGAAAAGAATATAAATAAAGAAAATGAATTAAAATATTTATTTTAATTTTATTATTATTTTAATTATTTTTTGCCACATAATCAATGACTTTATTTTTTTTTTGTGTTGCCACATCAAAAATAATGATTTTTTGATATTTTTTTCAATGCCACGTGTGTAATTATTTGACGTCCGTCCAAGAAATTGGACGGAATGACTTGATTGAACATTTTTGAAAAGTATAGTGGGCTAATTGAATATTTTAAAAGCACAGTGACTAATTGCTTAAAACACTACAACCACAGCGGGATAAAAGTGCTTTTTGCCAAATATATTTATATTAATTTATTATTTTAATTAAATGAATTAGTTGTCTTATTTATGAAATTTAATGCATAACAATTCAATTGCCAATCAAGGCCTGATAATCAAATTATATTATTTCATAATATAATTCTCAGTTCTATTTAAATTAACCAATATTTATTCAATTAATTCCTTTTTCCACCATATTCCTTTACATAATTAATTCTCTTCACTTCCTTTAATAGTTTAACCAACTATTAAATCTCATATATTTAATTTCTTCACACCAAAACACATAATTCAAAATATATACATCTCATAATAAGAATTTTAATTATTAAATTCTTATTTTACTATCTTATGAAAATTCGGGTTGTCACATCCTGAGCCTCTGTATGGTTGGCTATGAACATACAATATATGTATGCTTATTTATTTTTATTTTTTTCTTTCACAATAATCTTCTGATCAGTTTCTTTATCAAAGAACCGCGTCAGTCATTTTCACAGAAGTGCTACGCCTACATTTTACAGTTATGCTAATAGGTCTCATTTCAAGATTCCATTTTATTTTCTTTCATTCGGGTATAGAGAGGAAAGCTCAAGAAATTAGAGACTACTAACTTATGATTTTCTATTTTTTTGACACCACTAAAGAATCAGCATTTGGTGTCTGTAATTGTAGCCAATGATATTGATATGCCCGACTTTAGTTGTACCTATTTGGTTGCCTGTCTATTTTATGAAAATATAAATATATAAAATAAACAGATTGCTCATATCATTTCTTATTAGATAAGTGATTGACACGTGTTACAGGTGTTAGTTTTGACTTTGACCAAACTAAATCAAGAGACAGTTATTCTCTTGTTATACACATCTCAAAATGCCAAATATTATTCTTCTTATCACGGAGCTGGGTGACACCAAAATTGCAGCACACGTCAATTGTTTCATGGCTCCTGCTTTTCAACTGTTTTTCTTAGTGACAACCAATGAAAACATTTATATATTATTTTAGACAACAACATTAGAAGCAACAATCATCTTATGCTCAACATGTATTGTCAAGCCTAACCTTAGGTTAGCTTGATTTATTGAGTCTCACAAGCTGAGATTAACTAACTTAATAAAGTTAGTTTGTGAAATAGGCCAATTTTGATGGAGTCTGTGATAATTGATGATGATCAGTAGCTCTAGTAATGAAAAAATGATGCAGAAAATGGTGAAATAATGAAGAACATTTGTAACGGTTAGTAGTCAGTAGATTAATGGAGGATTAGGGGAATGATATAGGGAGAAATTAAGAAGAGATCAGGGAAGAAAATGATATTTAAATGTGTGTTTTTGTGTGTGTATATTTATATGTATATATATGAGAGAGAGAGGGAGAGGGAGAGCTAAAGCATACTTCAATTCATTTCATAGTTATGACATTCATTACATGCTCTTCATCTTTTGTACTAAACAAGGCCTAATGTTATCGTACTCCTCTATTGTGCACCCTTATCACTTCCCATATGATTCTCTAACTACAACCTTCTTAACTATCTAGATAGTTTTTTAAAGGTCCCTTGGCCTTGTATATGTAAGAATTTTGATGCCACTTTGCTTGTTATGAACCTGTTTACTGTTAACATTTTTAGGAACTCGTTCTGTTGATTTATTTGCTCTTTTCATTTCCCTTTGGTTTTCTTGATTATGATGACATGCTGGTGCTTCATTCTTCTTTTCTGGTTTTTCCCTTGTTAATTGAGGTCTATTGTCTACTATTGAAGTTATACTCAATTCATATGTTGCAATATGCAGAAAACATTGTGTACAAAGCTACAATGTATTTGACTTTCTGAAGGAAGTTGTCGGCAAAGTCCCTGATTATGGACAATCTGAAACTGCTGGTGACGATGCAAACACGATGAAGAGAAGGTTCAAAAAATTCAGATATCCCCTTTTTTGAATTTCCTGTATAAAATTATTATGATTAGGGGATCTTAAAAAAATTTCCCCCAAGTGTGCTACTGTTGACAAATGAATGTATCATTGATTTTGTTCTGCTAGGAAAGTTGCATTTGAAGAAGTCAATGATAGTGACGAAGATTCAAAGAAGAGCAGGATGGTAAGATACCTATTCATCAGAATTTTTGATTCATATGCAACTCAAGTTACTCAAATACATAGAAAATTAGTCTGAAACCATATAAAGTAACATAATTCTAATTCGTTTGTAGCTGCATTCAGCGTAAAGCTGCTTTTATTTTGTCTCATCTTTTCAAACTCACCACTTAAAAAGTTGACATATTTTGATTTTCTACTTCTTACATCTGCGATGGGTGTTTTGTTGGGATTCCTATTTTGAAACAATTTTCAGAAAAATTGGCTGGGGCACTTTTTTGAGTGCGTTTTATTTTCCACTTTTTCGGTTAGTCATCCTCTTTTTAATGCTTTTCTAGTATGCTAAAAAATTATCTGAAGTTTAACATGTTCCAGTTATTAAATTCTTTATTGTCTGACTTTTTTGGCTGTTGTTGACTTATTTACTTGTGAGGTCAACTCCAAGGAAATTCAGAACATATCATTCCATTTACGAGTTTCTAACTTAAAAGAATATCTGATAATATGTGCAATGAAACAGCTGCTTATCTTTATTTTGTAGTAGTTCAATCGAGTTTTTTCTACGTGTGTATCTGATAATAAATGCAACCAAATAGCTACATATCTTTATTTTTAGTAGTTCATTTGAGTTTCTTCTACATGCGTTAAAAATTTGGAACTTAATCTCTCCTCTAACATATATATACTTCTAAATTGCTTGAAACTGGTAAGTAAAATATCAACTAGAATCTGGGTAAGACCTTTTGATACATTAATCTTGACACTTGTGAGTTCACTCCAATGAATTTATGACCATATCATTCTATTGATGAGTTTATAACTTTAAAAAGATTTTTTGATAACAAATGCTTATCAACATTTTCTAACAGTTTACTTTAGTTTCCAGCAGTTCACTTAAGTTTTTTCTGTACACCTAAACTTTGGAGCATCCATTTCTCTTCTAATCTACATCTGACTTGTAAATTTCTTGAAACTGATAAAATAAAAATCAACTAGAATTTGGGTAAGACGTTTTGATACGTTAATCTTCTCAATTAGGAGTAGTAATGATCATGGTTATAAGTTGTCGCCTAGGCGACGCTTAGGTGTGTGGTACCAAGTCGTCTGGGCGACTTGGAGGAAGTGTTGCAATTCGAGTGTTCTGCGAAAGAAGTCGTCGCCTTGGATGACTTAGGGACAACATGGACGCCTACTGTACTAAGCGGGCGACTTGACAAGGCGGGTGTGGCCCGACCCGAAGACCAATTGGTTAAAAAAAAAACAAAAGAAGAAAGAAACCTTCGCAGTTCAGCAGTTCCTAAAACCAAATCCCAAATCGCAGAAAGGAAAGAGGCTCAGTGAGCACGAGACTGAGAGAGAGAGCGTACACTCCGACCGGCGACTGCAACCTCCTACTCTGACCGGCGATTCTTCTTCTTCACCAAGTATTTTTCTTCTTTCTTCTTCTATTCTTCTACTCTTCTTTTATATTCTTCTTCTCTTCTTCCACCGTAGATTCTTCCTTTCTTTGTTTTTCCCTCTGCTCTGCTCTGCTCATTGTGTTGCCGGCTGTTGTTCATTTTTTTCTATTTTTTTATTTATGGGTCTGATTATATATATTAGGGGGCACACATTCAAATAAGAGCTTTGACTTTTAACTTCTTTTGCAAATATGTCAATTTATGTGCTGTTTGTTAGTGGGTCTGTTTTCTTTGTTGGTGTTAATTTATGAGCTGTTAGGTAAGATAATATAATTAGCTTAATAATGTTAGTACCATGTTATAATATTATAATTATAATATTAATACAGCCCATATTATAGTTGTAATGAAATTTGTCTTGTTAATGATGGTTGTCTAATGTTATGACTTATGATATGATTATGTTTGTTTGTCTTTATCTTAACAATGATTGTTTATTTGTTTTTACAATAAATTATTGAATTCTTAGTATTGAAATTTATGGTATTCTATAAATACAATGTTAAGAAATTAAACATAAATTTAAGAATTATGTTGAATAAAACTAAATATTACAAATTTATCAATATTTATACAATTTGAAGTTGGTTAAAGTTCAAAAAATTACAACTATAAAAAATTTATCATTTTGACCTGATCTTGTTAACTTTTTGTGATTTGATGTGCTACAACCTGCATTATGAAAATAGTAAATCATTAGAAATATAAATAAATCAATATTCAAATAAATATTAAATATATGTAATTTTATACGTATAAGATTTATATTTTTAACGACTTGTCGTTGGTCTTATTGGGGCGGGTTAAAGTTGACGTGTACAAAGATGTTAAAAAAACATTACAACTAGGATTTTGTACCTACGTGGCATTGCCACGTCAATTTTTTGTTAAAATATTTAACAGCCAAGACAGAATTTAAGTTTATGAAAGAAAACATAAGTTCAATTAGTTGATTATAAGAAAAAAAAAAGTATAGTGAGTCGTTTGTAAGTTGACTTGTGATAAAAAAAAACATTTAACCCGTGAGGAATGGGTTCAATTGATAATGAGTGATTGAGGGTGATGTGGGTTTGAGTTATCTGAGTTTTAGGAGGAAAGATACTCCTGTATTTGATTTTCATTATGTTTTTATTTTTAATTTTGTTTTTGATATTTTAATGTTTAGCTAAAATTTTATTAGTTGGCAAATTAATTTGTTTATTATTTAAATGTTAACAAATTACTTATTAACTTATTTTATATTGCTTTCATAAGATTTTTGATTTTAGATTATTTTGTTGTTCTTTTATGATTTTGTCCACTAATATATTGTGATGTACCTAAATTACCCTACAAAATTTGATTTATAGGCACAATAGGTCATTTTTGACCCGTTAAAATGTTGAAGTGTGCACTTTGTTTAGCTGAATAGAACTTTAGGTTACACTTGGGTAGGGGTTGACAAAATGTTCGATAAAATAGGATTTTCCCGTAATTGCCTATATTGAACTGGTGAGTTCGGTATATATATCAACTGGTACGCACATCAGTAAATTTTTCTGGTATATACCGGTTCAACAGGATCGGTATCAGTAGTCACTATCGAAATACCGAATCGGACAGATTTATCCGTTTAGTGTGTGTGTATATATTATATAGTAAATCATATTTTTTGTTTGTATCAAACATATACAAGAAATTGAGGTTAAATGCTTTTTCATCACTCTACTTTAGGTCAAGTTACAGTCAACTAACTAAATTTCACTTTTCTTCCGTTAAGTTCTTTGACTTTAAACAGAAATATACACGTAAGAAGCTGACTTGTAAAAAAAGATAATATGTCAAGATTATCCCACATGACTTTCATTATGTGGATCTGGAGAGAAAAATTAATGGAAAAAATGAAAGAATTATTTTAAAGTATAATATAAATTAGAAAAGTTAGCCAAAAAAATCAGAAAATAAATGAAAAATATAAATGAAAAATGTATTTAATTATTTTTGTAATTAATATCAAATGAATTTTTATTTAATACTACCTCCGTCCCATAATAAGTATCTTTTTAGCTTAAATCACGCATACCAATACACAAGCTAAAATGGCAAAAATACCCTTAATATATTTTCTTTGAAGTTGAAGAGTTAATGGGTGTCATTTAATTGTAGTGATGGTAAGATGCAATAAATACCATTGAATGCATAAGGGCATATATGAGAAAATATTGCAAAAATTGTATTGGAGTTCTAACACGTCACTTATTTTGGAAAAAAATATTAAGGTTAAAAAATCACTTATTGTGGGACGGAGGTAGTAATTGACAAATATAATTATGGAAATTAAAAACATAAAACTAAAAATATGCTAATTAAAATTAAAAATCTTTTCAAAACAAATTCTTACTCACTTTATTACAATTATTGGGATTCACCTTCTCATGCTCATCCCTTGTTTGTACTCTGTTTCTATGAGATGTTTACGGGAGTTGGAGAAAAACTTAAAAGCTCCGACAGAAATGAATTTTTAGTGACCGAATTTGATTTGCACTGTTGGAATAATATAAAGCCAGTTCATAGCCCCCAAATCCTTATATCTTGGTACCGACAACTAGAGACACGACAAATTGGCCAAAAGGAGCACCATTTAATAACGGATCGAGAAACTTACCGCACAAAATTTGTTGCTGGTTCAGTGTTTCGGAACAGTGAACATCGCAGTAGTTTGTTGTCGGAGCAAAGTTTTTCTTCAAAATTATTATTTTTCGTATATGAGGTACTCACTTTCGGATCCTATGATTTTATACCATTTGATTGTCACTTTATTAACACCTTTGATTTGGAGCCTTGCTTGCACGTATATGGAGTTACCATCATCATCATCATCATCTTCGGTTGCCATCTTGGAGATTTAGGAACACTTTTAATTAGGGTTTCTTTTGGGTTATATGATGAGGCTAGGGGTGACAATCTATTGTCAAAACCCAAACAAAATGACAATATGGGTTTCAAAACCCGAAACCAATTAAATAATTAGACACAAATCAACCCCTTTTTTTCTTGGCAATTGAAGACGTATATGCAGAAAATTAAAAGAAGATGAAAAAATATTCTAAGATATACCCTTTTTGATTTCAGATTTATTATTTATTATGATAATAGTAGTTGAGTCGGGTCAGGCTGTGATAGACTCCACGACACGCTTGCGTGAGGTGGTCGTCACCCGGATCGTTTATAACACAATTGATAGTGGAACTCTCTCGACACCTGAACCCACCGTCTATATTAAGACGAGAACCTTGGTACAATCGATCAAGCAATGAAGTCTGCGTTAAATGGAACACCAACGACGCCTAAACCCCGTGTTTATATTGAAACAAGAACCTTGACACAATCGACGATTGATGCGGTATAAGACGCCATACACAACTATGGATTGTTGTATGATAATTCAAATTGAATCTCAACAAATAACTAAGAAAAATACTTGAGAATTCTTCAAAGAACCAAAAGTAGAGAATAATCTCACAGGTAGAATAAATCTGAAATGTTAATGTTGAATTACATCCACGAGTCTTTAAATAATAAGAATTGAAACCCTAAGAATCCTAAAAGGAATCAATAAGTGTTTTTAGAATCAAAATCTAATCTAACATCCTAGTTATAATAGAAATATGATAATATATGGAAAACACTAAATTTAGGAAACAAATCTACGCTCAAAATCTATAAAAATGCGCCTACCTCAAAAAACGTGCCAGACAAATCTGGGCCACTCCGTCAGGGCGGACATTTTGGCTTTGCAAAGCCCGACGAGGCGCGGTTCAGCAGAGAGCATTGCGCCGGGGCGGCTTCAGAGCTCGCCGGGACTGGGTTTGGCAGAGAGATCTACGTCGGGGCAGAGTTTCCTAGGATTAAAAATTCGTCTGGGCAGATTTGCCTGAAATTCTATCTTGAATTCTGCATTCCTGGCTTTTATTGGATTGATCTGAAACACAACCTTGGACCATATTAAAGAACTTGACACATCTTCAACCTCCCTAAACCAAGATTTGATCTCAGTTACATGATGAACGCATTGCCTTGACGCTTGAATTCTTCTTCGTTCCATGCATTCCAACAACCTCGTGTTATCGCGTGATAACTTGTAAGCTCCTATCCATGCAACGTACAAGACACCAATTAACTTGAACTCCAATGGAAGCCTCCTTGGGTTGAATTCAACCCAACTACTCGCAATCATTCGTTGACTCCCCGAAACTTGAACCGAGTCGTTTTCCGATACGAGCCTGGTCAGGATTGTATCATTCCCCTCTTCTTGAAAAGGATTTGTCCTCAAATCCGACATCTCCTCCGCTTGAAAAGGAACTAACCACAACCCTGTTCCTACATAAAAACAAACTAAGTTAGTAGCATCAAACACATCATAGTGCTAAAACTCAACTTGCAAATGACATATATAAGCATCAAAAACTTCAACTCCAGTCAAGAACATAGCAAAGTCGGACTTCTCTCCCGAATTGACAATATGTAGACCAATTACTCCCAAAACACTAACTATATAAACTAATCTACGATCTACTAAAATAATCATGAATGCAAAGTAAGAAAGAATTTGAAAAGTCCTATATCCTCCTGGATCAAAAATCATCACGCATAACTCTTCATGTGGTGGATTCTCCCACTGACGAATCCCTGGATCAAAAGTTAATCTAATGATCTCGATCCTTCGCAGAAACACATTCGTCAATGCGCCTGGGTCAAATATCAATACTTGAAATTCGCCATGCTTCACACGTAAACGCTCTTAAATTCCTGGATTAAACAAGCAAAACAAATCAAGAAGTTATTTTCGTTTAATCACAAAGAAATCAAATAAATCAAAATCACATGCATAGTCTACTATAACAATATTCAAAACACTTCCCTGTAGACTCTCAATGCATTGATCATATTGAATTTAACAATCCATGATTCCCTCGATGAATATGATCCTATCACGAATCTGCAAAACACAACCAACCTTTCCCTTCCCATTAACACAAACACAGTTAAAATCAATCAATTATATCAATGGAATAAAAAGGTCACAGTCACCAGTTGAAAACTCAATAGCATATTTATCAGGATCACGAACAAACTCATCACATGCTAGAGAAATTCCCAAATTGTTGACAAAAAATGGAGTCATCATCAAAACAGATAATAATAAGTTTTCCCATGAACGAATGCAAAATATAATTTAACAACCTCATGGCAAATAACCCATATCTCAATCCATCTCGATGGTAGACACCTTTCAAAACAATATCATATGATAGCAAATCATGTAATGAAGATCTCACTAGTGAACAAGCATGATCACTACCATTGTCAACTAACGACAAGTCATGTAAAGATTGTCTAGCATGAAAATCCAACTGAACATAGGGATAAGAAAACCCAATTTCATGCAAGTACGAACATCGAAAACGAGAATATATATCATGATCATAAACTAACTCAACAAATATCAAGTATCCACCATAGTTTATGATAAAGATGATTCTACCCTCAAAATAGCTAAAAACAAATTTTCCAATGGAAGTATGCAAAACATGTTTTAAATAACTCATGAAAACACTAGATGCATCAACTTAACAGAAATAACTAACCACCTATACAAATCGCATGTTAAAACAATTTTCCATTTATCACAATCTTTCATGCTAAATTGATTAGGCATTGTCATCACATGATCATTATCACATGTAGATAAAACATAAGTGCTCTGCAAACTATCAAGCATATTATCTAAACAAAGAAAAGAATAACGATACTTGTTTACCAATTCAAAATCGATGAACAAACTTTTCCCATCCTTCTTAGGTATTATGATCTCAGAATTAGCACACGAGCTCATGTTTTCTCTCACGATACCCACTTTCACCAACTCTCTAACCCGCCTCGGTAACTCTGTCGCTCCTCGGAAATACTATCAGCTGATTGATATGGAATGATAGCACATGATATATTATCAACCACCTGTATAAGAGAAAAAAACAGAACTAGATAAAGAAGAGTTAACCTTGTTAGTATTCAAAAGCGCCATCTTGTACGAATGTGCAGTTATTAGCTTTTCAAAATACAACTCACTTTCTTTTTCATAGTCACATATTTCTTCTCTTTTTTATGCTCACTTTCTCGTTTGTTTTTCTCTCGTTTATTTTCAATCTCACTCTTTTCATTCTTTTTTTCCTCAATCTCTCTTTTGTTTTCACACTCGCTTTTCTTTTTTTCTTCTTTTTCATCATTCTCAATCTTTTGCACATTTTCTTTTTGTCGATTATTTTTACATGTATTTTCTTTTACAAACTCATTTTCGTGATCACTTTCTTTTGAATGTTCACCAGCTTGCTTTAGATCATGGATATCATCGTGAACATTAGAACCCAATAGCTCTCCTTGGATTGCAAATTCAATTATATCCTCTTCCTCCCTCGCCTAAACTTGTTCCTTTTGCGCCTTAGAAGTATTTTGTAGTTGCGTCTAACAATCTGTCATCTTCTTAATGAACTCCTCAAAAAATAATAGTTCTCTATCCACCTTAGGAGTTTCTCGTGGTTGTCTCCACTGCGAATACTCTTTGTTTACATGCCTGCGAACCATCCTATCATCTTCTAATGTTGCTCTCCTTGAAGGTTGCTCTACATGTCTTTGATAAATATACTCCTCCCTCCTATCTCGCTGTACTGGAGCAAACTGCTTCCTCATTACTGTATTTAATTCTGCCCATGTCTCGATTGGATGCTCTCCACATCTTTGCTTGCTAAGCACAACTTGATCCCACCATGTAACTGCCTAATCGGAGAACTCTTGAACTGCCAATTTCACCTTCCCGCACTCGGAATATTCATTATAGGCAAACTTTCGATCCATTTTTTTCTCCCATCTCAAATAAGCATATGGATTAATCCCTACTTGGAAAGTAATATTTCGAGACCCATAAGAACTTTCATAATCATAATTATATATATTTGTTGCAAAACAAAGGTTAGTAGATAAAGAAAATTTTCCTCACACTCCCTTACGTGTTTCGCTCAAACAATATATCACACAATATGAAACGCTCGTGTATTGCGCAATTAGCTTTTACCCTTTATTGATCTCACACTCTTGCCTTTTACCTCTAATATTCTCTCTTATAAGTTCTTTTTGAATTCACCAAATAAATTCACAATGCAATTCAAAAGTAACTTATCAAGAACAAATATAGGTGTGATTGTCGAGATACCACAAAATATTCGGGTGATTATTAGAGAATTACATACAACAGATTGTAATATCTTTGTAATTAGATGCAATCCCATAATTCTTGCAATTAGTATCCTTGTACTTAATTGTAATCCCATAATTCTAGCAATTATTATCCTTGTAATTAATTGTAATCCCATAATTCTAGGATAGTTTCTTATTTAGGTACTTGGGCAACACTCAATCTTGTATATATATATTCATTCTTAATCAATGAAAAAGTCAAGCCATTGTTTCTCAATATTTCTCTCTATTTTCTACATGGTATCAGAGCACCCACGTTCCTGACCTGTTTCTTCCTCACTTTTTTTTCTTACTCATAGTTTTTCTTCAACCATAATGGCTTCCGAAGACACTTCTGCATCTTCCACTGCTTATACCACCATTCAAAATACCCAAGACCCAAATAATCCTCTTGTTACTATCAACACTTCAAACATCACAAAACTGACCACCACCAATTACATCACGTGGAACCTCCAAATCCGAAGTCTATTAGAAGGATATGATCTCTATGGATTTCTTGACGGGTCTCATCCCAGTCCCACACCAACAGTCACTGCTAATGGTAAGTCTGCTCCAAATCCATCTTACACAACATGGAAGCGCCATGATCGTCTTCTCTTCAGTGCACTCTTTGGTGCAGTTTCTCTACCTATTCAACCTCTTCTTGCCTGCACTACCACCTCTCAAGAAACCTGGACCACCTTGGCTAACACCTATGCCAAACCTTCCCGTGGTCACATCAAACTAATTAAGGACCAATTGAAGCACTATGCCAAGGGTTCCAAAACGATCTCCGAATATATGCAATTTATAAAGACTAGGGCTGATGAACTTGCTCTTCTTGGCAAACCCGTTCATGAAGAAGATCTTATTGATAAGATTCTTGATGGGAATACAAAGGAATTGTTGACGCAATTAATGCACGTGAGACACCCATCTCCTTTGCTGAAATTCATGAAAAACTCATTAACAAGGAGGCATCTCTCCAACAATCACATGCACCACCATCATTCCTTCCGGCCACCGCCACAACAAACGCAACAATAACTCTTAGCGACCTTCTCCTCTTCCTTGGCGTCCTTCCACAACCACCTTTCACAATGAAGGACAACAATCTAATGTTCCTTGTAATGATCGACCTCCACCACATCCATATCTTGGGTATTGCCAAGGTTGTGGTATTCAAGGACACTGTCAAAAATGCTCCCTTTATCGACTTGTCAACGCCCAATCCTCGATGGCTCCATCGACATCACGTCCACTAGCTCCGCGTCCTGCTACTCCATGGCAACCGCGGGCCCACTTTGCATCTCTTGAGAACACCGACACTCCCACCTGGCTACTTGATAGTGGGGGGCGTCACACCATGTTACCACATATTTGAATAATCTTTCACTTCACACTCCTTATGCAGTGTCTGATGACGTTATGATCGGCGATGGCTCGGGTCTTCACATTACCCATTCCGGTTCCACCACACTTCCTACCCCTACTCGCACCTTCAATTTACATAATATCCTTTGTGTGCCTAACATGAAAAAGAGCTTTATTTCTATCTATCAATTTTGCAATACAACTCATGTTTCTATTGAATTCTTACCCACTGTTTTTCATGTGAAAGACTTGAGCACGGGGGCAATTCTTTTAACGGGAAAGTGTAAAGATGGTGTTTATGAGTGGCCAACCTCCTCTCCACAATTATCTTCTCCGCTCATTGCTTTTTCCAGTGTCAAGACCACTTCCTCCGAGTGGCACTCTAGATTAGGTCATCCATCATCATATATTTTGCAACATGTTATGTCAACATTTTCTTTACCTTATTCTATATCAGACAAGTCTCATTGTAATGCATGTTTAAGCAATAAAAGTCACAAGCTTCCATTTTCTACATCAACAATTGTTTCATCTCATCCCTTGCAAGTCATATTATCTGATGTTTGGACATCTCCCGTTTATTCTGTTGATGATTTTAAGTATTATGTTATTTTCGTTGATCACTTTACTCGTTATGTATGGTATTACCCCTTAAAGAAGAAATCTCATGTATGTGATGTTTTTATCCGTTTCAAAGCACTAGTAGAAAATTACTTCAAACACTCCATTGTCACTCTTTACTCCGATAATGGTGGGGAATATCAAGCATTAGATCATTTTTTGACCCTTCATGGAATTTCTCATCTTACCTCTCCCCCACATACACCTGAACACAATGGTTTCTCCGAGCGCCGACATAGACATATTGTTGACACTGGTCTTTCTCTACTTACTCATGCCTCACTCTCGCTCACATATTGGAACTATGCCTTTGCCACCACAGTGTATCTCATTAATCGTATACCCACACCCACACTTTCCCTTTCCTCTCCTTATGAGTCACTATTCTGTTCTCCACCAAACTACACAAAGCTCCGCATTTTTGGTTGTTTATGTTATCCATGGCTTCGTCCCTATTCTAGTAACAAACTTGAGTCTCGCTCCATCCCAAAGTGTATATCTGTCTTGATCCTTCTACTTCTAAAATCTATACATCTCGTCATGTTCGATTCGTGGAATCTATTTTTCCATTCAAATCCATTCAAAGTCATCTAAGTCGTTCAAGTCCCGACACACTCCCAAATTGGTTTCCATCAGCGTCATTTCTTCCCGCTACGGTTGGACCACTCAACACACCCTCCACAGCCTCGCCCTCGGACTCGGATTCCTCTCACAGCCAATCTCTGGTCGACCACTCCTCATCCTCTCTACCAGATTATTCCCCCACCACCAATAATAACCCACACAACCAACCCTCTTCTTCTTTACCACTCTTTCCAGACCCTCCTCCTATAATACCACCCACCAACACCCACACCATGACCACTCGTGCTAAAAACAACATCCATAAACCAATCCATAAACTTAATCTTACTGCTACATTGAACCCTCAACTTGAGCCGCAAACATTGACCCAAGCACTCAAAGATACTAAATAGCGTCAGGCTATGTCTGAGGAGTATGATGCTCTTGTGCGGAATGGCACATGGGAACTTGTTCCACCTAATTCAACGCAAAATCTTGTGGGTTGTAAATGGATTTTTCGAATTAAACGTTTACCTGATGGCTCCATTTACAGGTACAAAGCGCGATTAGTTGCTAAAGGGTTCCATCAGCGTCCTGGTGTTGATTATCATGATACATTCGGTTATCGTTATCGTTCATTATCGCGCTTCTCATCGAATCCGAATATCGTTCATTTTCGCTGTTGCCATATTTGTTTGAGTTAACGTTGGATTTGTTCTCTTTTATTTGAGCTTGACGTTTCTATTTCTGTTGTTCCGACTATATATTGTGACAATGTTGGGGCAACTCATCTCTGTTCCAATCTTGTCTTCTATTCACGAATGAAGCATGTTGCAATTGATTATCATTTTATTCGGGATCAAGTACAAATTGGAGCTTTACGTGTCACCCACGTTTCCTCCGAAGATCAATTAGCCGACGTCTTGACCAAACCTCTCCCTCACACTCGCTTTCAGTTCTTGAAGACCAAGATTGGAATCTCCACAGGAGCTCCATCTTGAGGGGGCATATTAGAGAATTACATACAACAGATTGTAATATCTTTGTAATTAGATGTAATCCCATAATTCTTGCAATTAGTATCCTTGTACTTAATTGTAATCACATAATTCTAGCAATTAGTATCCTTGTAATTAATTGTAATCTCATAATTCTAGGATAATTTCCTATTTAGGTACTTGGGCAACACTCAATCTTGTATATATATATATATTCATTCTTAATCAATGAAAAAGTCAAGCCATTGTTTCTCAATATTTCTCTCTATTTTCTACGGTGATCGCCTTTTACTCTCCTTGTAAACCCCTAAAATTCCGCTTGTATGCTTTCTCCGAAAAGTTATGATGTCGCTTTGTCGGACTCGATGATGAACGGAACGAGATGAACTCTTGGTTGAAATTTAATGATTTGATGGTGTATTGCAAGTTTGGTTAGCATAGTAGAAATAGAATCTGAAATTTTTTTATACTATTTTATTTTCACGATTTTTTTTCTTTCTTTTTTTACAATATATATTCAACAAAAATTTAAAGACAAGTAACTCGCTAGAAAGGCTTAGCTTTGATACCAAATGATAGATTCCACGGCACGCTTGCATGAGGTGGTCGTCGCCCGGATCGTTTCTAGCACTTTTGATGGAACTCTCTCGACACCTAAACCCAACGTCTATATTGAGACGAGAACCTTGGTACAATAGATCAAGCAATGGAATTTGCGTTAAATGGAACACCAACAACGCCTAAACCTCGTGTTTATATTGAAACAGGAAACTTGACACAATCGACAATTGATGCAATTGAAGACGCTACACATAACTATGTATTGTTGTATGATAAGTCAAATTGAATCTCAAAGAAATAACTAATAAAAATATTTAGGAATTCTTCAAAAAACTAAAAGTAGAGAATAATCTCGCAGGTAGAATAAATCTGAATAATATTAAATGTTAATGTTGAATTACATCCACGAGTCTTTAAATAATAAGAAATTGTAACCCTAGGAATCTTAAAAGGAATCAATAAGTGTTTTTGAAATCAAAATCTAATCTAACATCCTAGTTATAATAGAAATCTGTTAATATATGGAAAATACTAAATTTAGGAAACAAATCCACTCTCAAAATCTATCAAAATGCGTCTGTCTCGAAAAACGTGCTAGACAAATCTGGGCCACTCCGTCGGGGTAGACATTTTGGTCTGCAAAGCCTTCCAAGGCGGGGTTTGGCAGAGAGCATTGCGCCAGGGCGGCTTCAGAGCTCGTCAGGGCAGGGTTTGGCAGAGAGATCTCCGCCGGGACGGGGTTTCCTAGGCTTAAAAATCCGCCGGGGCGGATTTGCTTGAAATCCCATTCTGAATTCAGCATTCGTGACTTTCATTGGATTGATCTGAAAAACAACCTTGGACCATATTAATGAACTTGACACATCTTCAACCTCCTTAGACCAAGATTTGATCTCTGTTACATGATGAACGGATTGCCTTGACGCTTGAATTCTTCTTCATCATTCCATGCATTCTAACCTCGTGTTGTCGCGTGATAACTTGTAAGCTCCTATCCATGCAACGTACATAACACCAATTGACTTGAACTCCAATGGAAGCCTCCTTAGGTTGAATTTAGCCCAACTACACGCAATCATTCGTTGACTCCCCAGAACTTGAACTGAGTCGTTTTCCGATGCGAGCCCGGTCAAGGCCGGATATTTGTAAGTTTTGGTGGATAAGTTTGTTTTTATAGGTGGGTTATAGATGATGTGTAAAAGACTATTAAAAGAATATTCTAGCTTAGGATTCACTGCGTATGTGGCACTGCCATGTCAAACTTCCGTTAAAAAGTTTAACGCTAATGATGGAAATTCGAATTTTTGTAAAAAAACAATAGTTGAGTTTGTTGACGGTAAGAAAAAAAGTATAGCTAGCCATTTGTAAATTGACCTAAATTGACCTAAATACAGTGATGTAAAAATCATTTAACCCAAGAAACTGAAGAGAGAAACTTGAATTGAAGTTTGAAATCAAATCTTAGACTCTCAAAGTCTCAACAATACACAAATACATGTTCATACCTTCATCATCTTCAATGACAATCATCATCTTCAAGACTTCAACAGATCTACCCCCAATTTCAACTACCTGTCATTTGGTCAGGTAAAAGTCCTCCCCCCTCTAACATCTTTAATCTTTTAATTATGAGGTATTTTAGGTGAATGATAAAAAACTTACCCACTTTGAGTTCGGAAGAATTGAGGTGTGATGGAGAGGATGGGTGGGTAACTAAAGAAGCCAAGCTTATCTCAAATTATAATATTTCTAATATATTATATAATAGTCGTAGATAAGTAAAAGTAAAAAACTATCCTAACCTATGTTCCTCCGGTAAACAACAATTGGGCTAATGTAATTTGGGCTTATGGACCTCCTACTAATGTGGCAGAGACTTACTGGTTAGTGGATTTTATGTAAGAAAAAAAATGCCAAAAATAATAAATAAAAATATTAATCGGTATGCAACCTGTATTATAATGTACCAAACTGACATTAACCGGTGTGGGATACTAGTAATTCAGTACCGGTATCGGTATTTATTTTTGAGTAAAATCGGTAACCGGTACCGTTCAGTACGGATCGGTTCGGTAAAATATTTTATCGTTGCACACCCCTACACTTGGGTACATTTTAAGTATTGGGGTGCAATCCTCAACTTTGCTACATAATTTAGGGTGCAAACTGTATTTTAGTCTTAAATTAATTACCAGGATGCCCCTACAATTTGTAGTATTAATAAAAAGCGGGAAAAAACAATTTGAATTTAAATTGTTGTGAACTTGTGATAATATGATGGTGGGCTTACTAGTACGTTCTTAATATTTGCAAAATTTTCGAGTGGGATTCTTTGTGGAAAGAGAAGATGGAGGGGAGGGGGGAATATTGACTATGTTAAGTGGGAAAAATATAAGTGTAATTTGGTCATTTAACTCTGTTAATGTTTCTAGAAAGAGAGATGTTGCAAACAATGTGGGACATCCTGAAAACAAATGTGTTGCAAACGAACTGTCATGTGAAACCGCAGATTGTTTTATATGTTGAATAAGTAAGCTTTTGATTAATGACAAAACATTGCATTTCCTGCAGAATGAAATGTGCCATGCGAGCAGCAGTGGTAGAGGAAGAGGCCGGGGAAGAGGTCGAGGCCGGGGCCGAGGTGCTCGAGCAACTGAGAAGGAGGCTTCTCAAATTGAGAATGATTTTGAATCCTGCACAGCTGTTCAGCAAAGCAATAACCAAAATCTTGCGCCGTCAGGAGCGATGGATGATGGTTCGGAGTCAAAGGAGGTGCCAGAAGAGAATATCAAACTCAGTAATGGTGCCAATCCAGCTGTACGAAACTTCGACTTGAATGCTGATTTGGAGGAGACCGCCGATAAAACGCCCATTGAGGCAGTAGGCTGTCCACCATCAGTGGAATCAACTGAGGTTAGAGGTGAAGCGTATCCTGGATGGTCTCTTTCTGAAATGGACGGGATGGCCATTGATCCTGTTCATCTTGCACATCTCAATTCAAGATTGGACGAGGACGAGGAAGATTATGATGAAGAAGAATAATATAAACAAGTGAAGGCTTCATCAAGTGCTATTAATTTATTGGGGTGGAAACTGAAGTAAAGACGCGTATTAGCAGAGGGATATGCTTATTCTCTTTTAAGGAGAATCATTTCTACTTATTTAGTATTTTTTTTCTTTTTGTTTTTCACTTCTAGTTGTATCATCCTATGCTTATTGTATTGTTATTATTTGCTAACAGAAGTTCTTGAAGTAGATGTCCTTGGTACATAAAGACAATCTAACCTAAGAAAAATATGGATGTCTCGGTTGCTTTCCTGGGACTACCAGAATTTGTATGCAAGATGAGCTCGATCTCATACACTTACTCGCACACTTACTCTCACACCAGCACACAGACAACCAGATGTCGGCCCAGAATGTTGATTCTTTGATCTTTTCTTCAATCTTTTCTTCTTTCTTCTCTTCCTCTTGCTCTTACCAAGCTCTCATTCTCTCCCTCTTGAGCTAGCTGCAAAAATGACCAAGTGGGGGGAAAGTATTCTTGCTCCCCTTCACCTTTTGTATTAAATCATGTGATTAAAATGCTCCACTTTTTGCTCGTGGTTGAAAAATAAGCCAAGTCTCTTCCTTAACTTGCTAACATGTTGCAAGGCTTAAAAAAATATTGGGAGTTCTCTAGAGCTCCCTCAGCCGGATATATATATATATATATATATATATATATATATATATATATATATATATATATATATATATATATATATTGATCAGATCTGTAAGGGATCCCTTACTTTCTTAAAATGAGGAAATTTTTTTTTTAGAACAACTAAAAAAAGTTTAATTTGATGTGATTTGGATACGATATAATAAAATAGGTATATACGATGCATGCAGCATTATACATATATTTTTAGTATAGGTATCCAAATTACGCCTAAAATATTATATTATGGAAAATTTGAGGTTCCATAAAATATTAAACTTTTTTTTTAGGTGTTTAAAAAAAAAGCAAAAAAAAAAAGTCCCTCATTTTAAGAAAGTAAGGGATCCCTTACTTGATCATTTCTGTATATATATATAGGGTCCGGTTCCTGTAAGGGCTCCTTTTGTGAAAATGCGGACTTCTTTCTTTTTGTTTTTTTTTACTTTTTTTTTAAAACAACTAAAAAAAAAGTTTAATATTTTATGGAACTGAAATTTTTTCATAATATAGTGTTTTGGATGTGATTTGGATATGTATAACAAAACAGGTCTGTGCAGATTGTACCACTATTTTTTGGTATAGGTATTCAAATCACGCCCAAAATATTATATTATGGAAAAATATCAGTTCCATAAAATATTAAATATTTTTTTTAGTTGTTTTAAAAATAAAAAAAAAAGGTCCGCATTTTAACGAAGTAAGGGAGCCCTTACTTGATCGGTTCTGTATATATATACTCCCTCCGTCCCAGGATAAAAGTCCTGATAGATTTTTCACGCATATTAAGAAGATGAATGAAATTACAAAATTGTCAATAGTAATGTCCTTAAATATGGAGAGATAATTAGAATAAAAAAAATATAAGATATTTAATACTACGGGTATAATAGGAAAATATGAGTAAAAATTTGGTTATTAAAGAAAAATGATCATTTAACATAGGACTACCTAAAATAGTAATAAGGACTTTTATGCTGGGACGGAGGGAGTATATTATTAGTTGTACATATTTGTAATCAAGGGATATGTTTAAAAACAACTTTTATACTAGTTAAAAACTTAGCTCAACCAATTGAGAGAATTGATTTTGAAGGTATAAGAACAACTTTAAATTGTCAATCTATACTTTTTAAATTCATATCTTCTTCTGTTGCTAAAAACCTTGATGAATTAAAAACTCATTTAATAATTAAAGAGAAACAATAATTAAAATGTTGCACTATTGATGATAAACTTAAAGAATCAGTAATACTGATTAAAATTGAAAATGTTGAAAAAATTATTATAGATAATATATATAATGAGTTTTCCAATGCTTTTTGGGATAGAAAGAAGCATACGGTAAAACTCTCATATGTTAGATAATTTTTTTGAAAACAAATTTCTTACTAAAGCCAGACCATCTCAAATGTATAGTGAAACTTTGGAAACAGCAAGAAGGAGATTTCAACCCTTCTTGAAAAAGGTCTTATAAGACCAGGGGCGGATCCAAGCACAAAATTTAGTGGGGTCAAATTTAAATTTTTTTTTTGTTAAGAATGAAATTTATAACTATATATATATATTTTTTAAATTCAATATAATTTCTCAACACTTAAGTCGTTAAGTTTAATATATGTATATGTGTGTGTGTGTATATTCATAATTTTCTTATAAGGAAAATATTAGAATGATTTTTTTAATCAACAATTTTTTTTATTAAAAACTCAATATAGTACAAATGTGACAAATCCAAAAGAGTTAGATAAAGCCACACGGGATAAAAAAAACTAAGTAAATAGTCTTGGGGGTTTTAAGACCTTGTCTTTGTCTTTGAGTTTTAATTTGGTGATAAAAGAAAAAGAAGCGAATGAAAAAAAAGGAGATAATGTCAGTTTTGTAATAGAAGAGAATTTTTTTTTAAGAAAAGTGGTGTTTTTGAGTTTTAATTAGAAAAAAAAATGAGTGTATTTCGAATCTCTCATTTTTTTTCTACAACTAAATTTTTTTACAGGATGTTAGTTAAAAAAGAAAAAAAAAGTAGAAGGAAATACTTATTTTTTAAGCCAAATATTACACATGGAGAGAGAAATAAAAGAAGTATATAGTACAAAATTATCATTATTTTAAAAAGTCACTTATACAAAAAAAGGGTGGTGATGAGTGTGTACTACTTATGAGAAAAAGGAAGGAGTCAAAAAATTGGGTGTGTGCCCCCGCCATAGGGTAGATCCTACCACTCAGATAAGACCTGTTTTTCATAAAATGGAGTTGTTCAACTTTTTATGTTAATAAACATTCTGAAATTGAGAAAGGTACATCAAGAACGGTGATTAATTATAAACCCCTAAATAAGGTCCTTAAATGGATTAGATATCCTATACCTAATAAAAAATATTTATTAAATAGATTATTTGAAGCCAAAATATTTTCAAAATTTGATTTAAAATCAAGTTTTTGGCATATTCAAACTGATCCATCGGATAGATATAAAATTGTATTTACTGTTCCATTTGGTCAATATGGATGGAATGTTTTGCCATTTGGGTATAAAAATGCCCCATCTGAATTTCAAAAAAATCATGAATGATATTTTTAATCCTTATTCTACTTTTATAATAGTTTATATAGATGATATTCTTGTATTTTCTCATGATATAGATCTGTTAGAGTTTATGCTCTAGAGGTCAATTATTTGATATAATTGCTTAACATTTTTTGATATTATATTTGATTGAATAAATGAATTATTTTATTATGGTTTTATTTACTACGTTATATAAATGTTAACATAATAAAATTTCTTAGAATAGTGATACAAATTATATGGCTTCAAATATGTGACTTGAACATGAGATCATATAATTACAATAAGTATCATTGCTCTTAAATGTCCCTAGTCGAGTATCATTGTTAATGGGACAACAATGATACATTGAGACTAGTATATATGTGGATTGACTGATGGCCAAATCTCATTGGTCATAAATATATGAGATATTGAGTAAATGCATAGGTACATGTTAGAGAACAATGTACTGGACATACCCACCATGAGAATTGTGACGGCCCCGAATCCGAGGTCCCGAATCACCACGGATCCGGTTCGATCATTCTAACACTATTATTATTTTTGCGGAAAATATAAACATAAATTGTTTATACAATACATTACACACTATTTCCCCAAGGTCGAGTAACCTTAACTTAATCAAATTCATAACTTATTTAACACATAACTTTATTATCAAACTACACTATTACAAAACTAATCGCGCACATTAACTTTAAGCTGGAACTGTCTTTAATCTTTCCTTGTATCCGACGCGTTCGTATTAATCTGCAATGTTTTATCATGATATAGCAAGGGTGAGCATAAGGATTGCCCAACAAGTTTAAATTCAATAATATAACGATATATCATGATTGAAGAGTCTGAATAATAAGCTGGCTATAATTCAACAATATAATTGTGAACTAGCAGGAACAAATTTATGACTGAACAAGTATTATACATGAACAAATATATCTGAACCAACTGGTAATGAAGGTGATCAGCCTTTCATACCTGACTTATACATACAATACATACAGGGTACAATTCATGGCAACCAACAATGATTAACCATAAGCTTATCCGAATGAAACAACTCTTAGTAGAGTTAAGTAAAAAAAAAACTTCTGAACAGATTTGATTACAAAGAACGCAATTTATAACGCTTTATCCGAAGACCTAATATTAGTAATATAGATATCCAATATTAGAATAATATCATCACAATATAATACTATTATATATATATATATATATATATATATATATATATACATAGAATAACCTAAACACATAACACATAACCCTATCAATCTATAACACACATAAGATTCGGTATCAAGTCAAACTATTGCAGTCTAAGTTGAACCTGACACAATTCTAAAGCATCCCGACAGTCTAGTCGGTCAAAAATTCACGAGTTTAAGTTCAATTAAACTCTGACTTAACAGTTAACAATTATCTAAGATAATTTTAATATTAGTCAAAATAATTTTCATAAACTCGTAATAATTTTTAAATAATTATTAGCATTTATCTTGATTTTTCAATCATTAATAACGTATTTAAATAAATTAAATACCACATAATTCCTTAATCATTAATATTTATTTTTATCACATATTAATGAAATACATATCATAATATTATAATATACTTATAATATCCCAAAGTATTTTTAATACTTTAAAATCACATTTTATGATTTTTAATCACTTAAATTCATTATCCGATAATTGTTTTTAATATTAAAATATTAATATTTTCATGACAAAATATCAAAAGTTATATTTTATAACTTAAAATATTTTTATAACCCTTAAATCATTTTTATATGATTTTTAAAGTATTATTTCTAATTTTCCATAATTTATTTAATATATTTATTAAATAAACCAATTACTTTTAATATTGATTAATTAGTGAAACTCATCACAAAATATAAAAAAAACTTTGAAAATAACTTAAAATATTTTCTTTTATCATAATATTATTTTTCATGATTTTTCATGTATTAAAATCATTTTAAATTATTTATTTAATATTTTAATTAAATAAATTAAATACCATTTATATTCCAAAAATATTAAATATTTATGAAATATACTCTAAATAATTAAAAACTATTTTTCAGACTTTAAAATAATTTTTCAAAATTTATTAAGTATTTTTAATAATTAAAAATCATTTTTTCTATTTATTTAATTAATTATTCTATTTTCCAAAAATAATTGTCACTAAAGGGCCCTATAGCGACAGACCCGTCGCTATAGGTATTCTTGAGCTGTTCTTGAGCATTCATGTCAGTTACCAGGAGGCTACGTTTGACCAGAAATTTCTCTAAGTTCCTAATGTATTCTGATCTTTTTCTTGTTTTGAAAGTGTATTACTAATGTAGTACTACAACCCTAAACACATTACATGGCCAAAACATGAATAACCTGCAAGATCTAAGTTGCCGAAAACGTTGTCAGACCTGTTCTTGAGTTTTGTTTTGCCTAAACTCAAGCGATTCAAGGTATCATTTTGAAACCTTGAATATTTTGCGTTTCACGACTTTTTTATGTGATGTAAAGGTTCCAATATATAGTATTTATGTCCAGGTACAACAAAAATTAAACAGATTAACTTAACAACATCAAAATAGTAGGATCTAGGTCAATCAAACTAGAGGTCAAGGACTGTTCTTCAACGAATTCTGGGTTTTCCAGAATTTGTCCAAGGCAGTTGGCCAACGCATATTTGATCGCAATTTTCTTTGATCCTGTTATGGATCTGGTTGTTCTAAGGACTTGCATATGTAGTTCATATGACAGGCTACACATATCAAACAACAACTTAGCCTAATAATGTGTCAGAAACAAGATCAGATGCTTTCCAAAACTTGTCAGACCTCCTGGGGATTTCTGGGCTGCCCAGAAGGCAGTTTCCGTGAACGGTCAACGACCTTTGACTGCTCATAAGTTACGATCTAGACATGATATGACTCTGTTTCAAGTTTCAGAATAACGACAACATAACATACTACAAGTTTAAAACTTAAAACAACACAAATCATTAACATAGAAAGATCTAAGGAGTCTGACGTATGGTTGTCAGGCCATTTCTTAATTTTTTTTTCTAGACTTCAAAAATGCTAGATTCGAGCACTTTGATGTTATGGATCTGGGATTTAACAACCCAGATCACTAAAAGACACCTTATTACACAACTTTAAACAATAGATCCTAACATCTAACATCAAATCATAAAATTTAAAGATTTAGGGTTCTTTACCACTTTGAGCTTTGATCTTGGATTCTGATCTATGGAGTCTGATCTTGTTAAGCTAAGGCTTGATAATGACTTATCTCATCTCACTCTCTCACTCTAACTTTCGAAGATGGTGGAGAGAGAATGACTTGGAGAAAATGAGAAGAAAGTGCTCTTTTTCTCTCTTTAATCTATATGAATTATTGATGCAATGAGATGGCTGTCAAGGTGGGCTGATATCAGTCACATGGCCGATCAATAATTTTTCACCAACTCCAAATATTGCAAGATATACAAGCAACCTTCAATAATGCAACAAAGGGCATTTTAGTCATTTTCATTTAATTTTAATGGCATTTATGTAAATGGTCCAAACTCTTAGGGTTTAGGGTTTGAAAAAACTTAGGGTTTAGGGTTTGATTTTCTATGATTTCAAAAATTAGGTTTTCAAAATTTAGGTTTCCAAAAATAGAAAATTATTATTTCTAAATTATTATTAGAATTTTCTAATTATATTAAAATTTCTTAATCATAACTTAAATCTTGCTAATTAGGATTAGTATTTCCTAATTAAAATTGCTAATTAAGCAATTAGGGTCAAAATGGTCATTAGGGTTTATAACCCACGAATTAGGGTTTTAAATAGAAAAATAATATTTCTAATTTAGAAATTAGGTTTTCTATTTAGATTAGGGTTTCCTAATTACTTAACTTGAAAATTAGGATTAGGGTTTCCTAATTATCATTACAAATATTAAATTAATACTTAGGTTTTCCCTAATTATAAAATTAGGGTTTCTTATCCTGAAGTTAGGGTTTTTTAAATAAATTAGGATTTCCAGTAAATCTTTAGGGTTTTCCCTAATTAGATTATAACGTTAAACCTTATACATAGCATTCATATTCCCAAACTAGGGTTTCATTCATCGAATTAGGGTTTTAAATTCTCGGAACTGAAATTAGGGTTTCAGAACTGGTTTTAGGGTTTCTTTTTAATCGTTAGAGTTTTCTAACTGAACGTTGACGTTCTTAATATATACCTAGGGTTGACCACATATATCGTTTATCTGGTCAACCCTTGACCCTTAACCAGATACTGTACACGTATAATAACATTTACACAGAACATATTCACGTATACTCTTAATCCTGAATAATTCACCTCAATCTGTCACAGAATTTTGAAATCCTCAAAATTCATTCTTAAAAATATCTAACGCATACACTAATTTTATGTCTAGGTTCTAATTTTGAACATTAAATAAATTAAATAAAATTTTTAAAAATATTCAAAATTCTTGGATTATCACGTTCACCCCTTCTTCTAAAAATTTCGGCCCCGAAATTTATCTGACACCATACATACACAGCATCACATGCTACCCAATACACCACTCACAAGAGTAACAGTTTTCAAATTATGCTGAGGAGTCATATAGACTATTTGTCTGTCATTTTCGCAAATGTTTTATGGAAATTCATCCAAACCGTCATAACTTACAGACACAAAGGGTGATTAGCCCGATATGCCCTGTACTGACCAAGTACTGATTTTATCTGTTTCTCTTCACTGCCATAGGCACAAAAATTCTACCTTAGTCTTATTGGATTCCGCACCAAAACAATTTGGTTCGGGAAATTTCTTTCAATGAACACTTAGAGTTTTTATAAACTTTAATCTAGCTGAATCGAATAGCATAGACCCATATCAATAATTCAATTCAATCGAATTATTTAGGTGTAGTCAAACCCTGTTGGCAAATTAAAATTTTTGAAAATATTTTCGAGAATGACATCATGATGTCGTACGGTGTTAACAGTCCGTTTGAGGATGCCGTCATTGTGTGACTTTGTCATAACACATCATACAATAGTGGAATAACAATTTTAGATCAAATTCACACTAAGTATTCCTGTATTTACAACTCCATCAACTTTTTATCATCTCTGCACCAGGTTACATGGTACATGAGTGATAAATAAAATGTATTTTGATATTTCAAATTATTTGCGTCTAGCTGAAATAAGTAGCATAGACTATACTTTAAACCGTTTCAAAAATGATTACGAGTCTACATTTTTTTAAAGGCACATAGTGCGTATTTAGCTTGATGTCAAAATTTCGAAGTTTAGCATAGCTAGGAGTTTTGGAAAACTTATGTCTTCACTAATAATCATTTGCTTAGCAATCTATCTGTTCCTATAATTCTCAATACTCCATTTACACACAACTATACCCAGTTCGTCAAACCACACTTATGAGTCCATAAATTGCCACAATCATATGAGTTTAAGAACTTTCCTAGACAGACCTTTGACGTCTATTCGCTGAGGGGTTCATAAACGTTTCATATAACTATGAATCAAGAATGTCACATAAGTATGAGTTTTAAGAACTCGTACTTAACCTTATATCCTCTACCTATGACCTATCTATATGTTCTACACATGAGAAAGGAATCACCCTCTTAACATGCATATAGCAAATAGCGCGACACAAACATTTCAATGATTATCATTGCCAGAACTAAGTAGTTTTTACACCAAGTACAATTTCCCGCCCACACAAGGAATCATACAACTCAGCTGCCGACATGAATCCTCAATTGAATCCCCACCTAACACTAACTCCCTTCTCAATACGAATTTCATTTAACTCGTATTCATAATCCTTTCCTGAATCTGTACCAATTCACACAGCAATCTTGCTGTAAACTTTTCAATCATCAGATTGATTCTTATCCCATATTATAACCTTATCAGATCACGGGGTGATCTCATCGTATATATTACGATTCATTTCTATACTATGATTGTTTTGTTTTACGATCTCCTATCACTGTACTTTTAGTCTTTTAGACTCTATCTATTCATCACTACTGTTCAACTTTATTACCAGAGTTAGGGAACTCTGTATCTTATAACTCGCCGAGATTCATCTTTGAATCTTACTGACCAACTAACTCTATATGAGTTAGATCTTATCCTAATCACCGCGGTTATTAGTCTCAGGTATTCCTACCTAAGGTTCATAACCTACAGCTTTGATACCAACTGTGACGGCCCCGAATTCGAGGTCCCGAATCACCACGGATCCAGTTTGATCATTCTAACACTATTACTATTTTTGCGAAAGATATAAACATAAATTGTTTATACAATACATTACACACTATTTCCCCAAGGTCGAGTAACCTTAACTTAATCACATTCATAACTTATTTAACACATAACTTTATTATCAAACTACACTATTACAAAACTAATCGCGCACATTAACTTTAAGCTGGAACTGTCTTTAATCTTTCCTTGTATCCGACGCGTTCGTCTTAATTTGCAATGTTTTATCATGATATAGCAAGGGTGAGCATAAGGATTGCCCAGCAAGTTTAAATTCAATAATATAACGATATATCATGATTGAAGAGTCTGAATAATAAGCTGGCTATAATTCAAAAATATAATTGTGAACTAGTAGGAACAAATTTATGACTGAACAAATATTATACATGAACAAATATATCTGAACCAACTGGTAATGAAGGTGATCAGCCTTTCATACCTAACTTATACATGCAATATGTATGAGTACAATTCATATGGCAACCAATGAATGATTAACCATAAGCTTATCCGAATGAAACAACTCTTAGTAGAGAGTTAAGTAAAAATAAACTTGCACGAGGCAATTTGATTACCGTAACGCAATTTATAACGCTTTATCCAAGACCTAATATTAGTAATATAGATCTCCAATATTAGAATAATATCATCACAATATTATATATATAGACATAGAATAACCTAAACACATAACACATAACACATAACCCTATCAATCTATAACACACATAAGAGATTGTAGATCAAGTCAAACTATTGCGACCGAGTTGAACTCGACACAATTCTAACATCCCCAAGCGGTCTAGTGATTATTGAAAATTCACGAGTTTAAGTTCAATTAAACTCTGACTTAACAGTTAACAATTATCTAAGATAATTTTAATATTAGTCAAAATAATTTTCATAAACTCGTAATAAATTTTAAATAATTATTAGCATTTATCTTGATTTTTCAATCATTAATAACGTATTTAAATAAATTAAATACCACATAATTCCTTAATCATTAATATTTATTTATTATCACATATTAATGAAATACATGTCATAATATTATAATATACTTATAATATAACAAAGTATTTTAATACTTTAAAATCACATTTATATGATTTTAATCACTTAAATTCATTATCGATAATTTCTTTTAATATTAAAATATTAATATTTTCATGACAAAATATCAAAAGTTATATTTTATAACTTAAAATATTTTTATAACCCTTAAATCATTTTTATATGATTTTTAAAGTATTATTTCTAATTTTCCATAATTTATTTAATATATTTATTAAATAAACTAATTACTTTTAATATTGATTAATTAGTAAAATTCATCACAAAATATAAAAAAAACTTTGAAAATAACTTAAAATATTTTCTTTTAACATAATATTATTTTTCATGATTTTTCATGTATTAAAATCATTTTTAAATCATTTATTTAATATTATAATTAAATAAATTAAATACCATTTATATTCCAAAAATATTAAATATTTATGAAATATACTATAAATAATTAAAACTATTTTTTAGGACTTTAAAATAATTTTTCAAAATTTATTAAGTATTTTAATAATTAAAATCATTTTTTCTATTTATTTAATTAATTATTCTATTTTCCAAAAATAATTGTCACTAAAGGGCCCTATAGCGACAGACCCGTCGCTATAGGTGATCTTGAGCTGTTCTTGAGCATTCATGTCCGCTACCAGGAGGCTACGTTTGACCAGAAATTTCTCTAAGTTCCTAATGTATTATGATCTTTTTCTTGTTTTAAAAGTGTATTACTAATGTAATACTACAACCCTAAACACATTACATGGCCAAAACATGAATAACCTGCAAGATCTAAGTCATTAAAGCGTTGTCGAGATTTTTGTTCTTGAGTTTCAGGGCCTTGAAACTCAAGCAGTTCGAAGGTACCATTTTGAAGCCTTGAATATTTTGCGTTTCACGATTTTTTTATGTGATGTAAAGGTTCCAATGTGACGCCCCCAAATCCAGGTTCTCTAACCTCAGATTCAGTGCTCACGATCCTATCATCATCATAAGCATTCTATAACTATTTCGAAATAATAAACATACATTGTTCATTATACAAAAGTCTCAAAACATGGTCCCAAGGTCTCTCTAACCTTAACTTTAAATACACCATTTATAATACAAACAGTTTACTCAAGAAATTCCATTAGATAATAACTAATTTAACATTCATTCTAAAATTACTCCACGGATCTTGCCCTTGCCCTTGTCCTTCGCATTAGATCCTTGGGCTTAAGCGAAAATAGAGGTCATGATATAGCAAGAGTAAGCAACTAATTTGCTTCACAAGTTTAAAAAGACAAAGGAGATATATCATGACTTAGAAAGAAATATTGCCTTCAATGTTCAACAATAATATAAGATTGTGAAGGAACATGAATTAATAATCAACAATTGAATATTCGATAATTGAATAACATGAAGGCTGAGTGGTTTTGAATAACCATGAACATTTGCCAAGGTGCTCGATGATTTAAAGCTGGACCTTTTAAAAAGTTTTGGTATTCAAGGGGATCACCTTTCATACCCCGTGATTTATGCATAAACACTTAATAATCAGAACATTGATATCATGCCTTAATCAAATTTGTCCATTTCTCGATCCAAGAGTTCTTACCATATCAATTAATAAAACAGTTATTTAAAATCCATTTGATTTAACAAATTTAGACATGCTTGATCTAGGTTGATACAATTAGCATAGATCTATCCCATAAGCTGTTCATAAATGAAGAACTTTAATTTAATTCACGATTCAATGGCGGTGAGAGCGAATTCAATTGCACAAAGTGCAAATTTCAATAATCAATAAAGGCGTGAATAATCATCAATAATTATTCACTAATATGCTTTGAAAATAATAACTCAAGTTGAGTTAGGAAACTTGCCTCGATCGTGAGGTTACTGATTCTGAAATAAATTTCTATCCACTATGTAGTTAAATTATCTTCCTTTGAGAGACCTATAATTAGTCTTTCAATTAGTCAATGCATAACATCGATTATGTAATCACATAGATATCATACATTACAATAAGTTCTTATAAACATTATCATGCCTAGATAGTGTTATTATTAATTAACGACTACCTTTAATTCACATAATATTAACTTAGATAATATTAATTCACCTTCTAGTATTATTGGTTCACTAATAATACTTTAAATCATTACCAACATTTTATTCACTTACTAATATTATTAATCATTTAATAATATTTTATCCCTTACTAATATTATTAATCATTTAATAATATTTTATTCACTACTAATATTATTAATCATTTAATAATATTTTATTTACTTACTAATATTATTAATCATTTAATAATATTTTATTTAATCTCGAATATTATTATTTAATAATAATACTCTAATCTAATATTTTTATTTACATAACAACATCATATTATAATATTATTAGTATTATAATAATATTCCAATGATTTATTAATTTAATAAACAATTTATTCTAATTGTTCATCCTTTAATAACCTCTTATTTAATATCCATAAAAGGTCATAAGTAATATTTATTATTATAAATTACCAAAATGCCCTAAGATAGTCATGATATAATATATTATGAGCATTCAAGCATAAAAATCATATTTTTCTCATTAAAGGCATCATTTAACTATTTATTTCCTTTTATTCATAACCTAATCATTTTTAGGAAAAATAGCAAACTGATTCCAAAAATTTTCAGCTTCTGGATTTTAACAGAATATGAACCAACAATGATCCTCTAATTTTTCTAGAATTTTAGAAAATGATTTACTATTTTTAAAGTGCTCAAAACACTCGGATCTTGCTCTATTTTTCATAAATTAAGTTTTACTCAGAAAAATCTGAAATTTTCAGGGTATGCTCTCTTAACATATATGAAGCTACTGTAAAAATTGTGGAATTTTCCAGTGTATACACAGTGAGATATTCATAGGATAATATTTATGGAGTCCTTTACGGAAATAGTCATTACGCACAATATATAACTCGAAACGTGTCCGTTCTTTTTCCTACGCGTAGATAACTTCATAAGGTACCTCTATAATATTTTTCCAGATTTTTACAAGACAAGGAACTAGCCGAAACAGCCTCATGAAAAACAAGTCAGTAGCTGATTTTGGATTTCAAGGCTTTAGCATATAAAGTGGACTGTTTTTAAAAAAAAAAATCTCAAAAGTTTCAAAACATGCTAGATTTGTGATCTACCACTTGGGTTTACTAGATAACTCATGTATCTAGCACCCCCTTGACGGATCATAATTCCAAGTTGTAGAACTTGAGTTACACAAGATTTAGTGGAGAGAAAAACAAGAGTTTTCACCCTTGGAGAACATATGCTCATTTTCTTCCTCTAAGTCTTTGATCTAACACTCAAGATACTTAGTTCCATGCATGATGGTATGTATAACTAGTGTATCTTGAGTAGTTGTACATAACCCAAACAAAACTCAAGCTATCAAAACAAGGTAAGAGAAGAAGATAAAGGTACATTATACCTTGACTTAGTGGCTACCTTCCTTGATTTTCCAAAGTAACTAATAAACTTAGGGGCATAAACCACTAGAACTCCTATAATTCTTCTTCCTATGGCTGAAATTCTCTCTTTCTTTTCTCTCTTTGAAGTTGGCTAGCTTGGGAGCAAGAGGTAGAAGAAGAAGATGAAGAAGATGGAGAGAAAATGAGATGTTGGAAGAATGAATGTGAATTCAAAATGTAATGGGCAATTCATTATTAATTCTCCCACAATCATTTTGTTGCCCATTAGGTAAAACACTTTGTTTATTACTTACCTTAGGTTAAACATGATTAAATGTGCATAATGGAGTGGCAACCAATGGGAGCCTTACCACATTGTCCTTATGTTTATTCATGTCTACTAATGGACAAGCTAGATTAATTATTCCACTTAGGATCCTCATAATATCCACCATTTAGCTTTTATTTTAAATACCCAATTTTGATTAATCAAATGTCTAGAATACCCCCAATCAAGTGGGCTAAGTATTGGATTACAATTTATTTTCCTTGGGCTTCTCTTTTAATTGATTTGGGCTAGATAAAAACATAGTCCAACAATTTTAATAATGTTACCCAATTTGATAATTTAGGGCTTTCATCTCCAATCATATGAAGTTTAATTACTTATACATATGATTTTATCTCATAACCTAATTAGATTTACAAGAATTAGGTTTAAAATTATTAGTCACTTGAAATACTAAGTTTACCCACTTAAGTTAGCATACGTATAAAATACTAACTTTTTCGTGTTACCATAACCCTTAGGTTATTTAATATCCTTACCTAATGTATAATTAGGTCACAAGGCTTTCATTTTTAATGAAATCCATAAATGTATGTATCCATATATAATACAAAGTTTAAAAAAAAATGTACATACATACATGGTGACTTAAGATTCACGGTTATTACATCCAATATATAGTATTTATGTCAAGGTACAACAAAAATTAAACAGATTAACTTAACAACATCAAAACAGTAGGATCTAGGTCAGTCAAACAAGAGGTCAAGGACCGTTCTTCAACGAATTCTGGGTTTTCCAGAATTTATCCTAGGCAGTTGGTCAACGCATATTTGACCGCGATTTTCTTTGATCCTGTTATGGATCTTGTTGTTCTAAGGACTTGCATATGTAGTTTATATGACAGACTACACATATCAAACAACAACTTAGCCAAATAACGTGTCAGAAGCAAGATCAGACGCTTTCCAAAACTTGTCAGACCTCCCGGGATTTTACAGAATTTGCGCCGGAAAGGCGATTTAAAGTGAAGTCAACGACCTTTATTCGCTTTCATAAGTTACGATCTAGACATGATATGACTCTGTTTCAAGTTTCAGAATAACGACAACATAACATACTACAAGTTTAAAACTTAAAAAAACACAAATAATTAACATAGAAAGATCTAAGGAGTCTGACATATAGTTGTCAGGCCATTTCTTAATTTTTTTTTCCAGACTTCAAAAATGCTAGATTCGAGCACTTTGATGTTATGGATCTGGGATTTAACAACCCAGATCACTAAAAGACACCTTATTACACAACTTTAAACAATAGATCCTAACATCTAACATCAAATCATAAAATTTAAAGATTTAGGGTTCTTTACCACTTTGAGCTTTGATCTTGGATTCTGATCTATGGAGTCTGATCTTGTTAAGCTAAGGCTTGATAATGACTTATCTCATCTCACTCTCTCACTCTAAATTTCGAAGATGGTGGAGAGAGAATGACTTGGAGAAAATGAGAAGAAAGTGCTCTTTTTCTCTCTCTTTAATCTATATGAATTATTGATGCAATGAGATGGCTGTCAAGGTGGGCTGATATCAGTCACATGGCTGTTCAATAATTGTTCACCAACTCCAAATATTGCAAGATATACAAGCAACCTTCAATAATGCAACAAAGGGCATTTTAGTCATTTCCATTTAATTTTAATGGCATTTATGTAAATGGTCCAAACCCTTAGGGTTTAGGGTTTAGAAAACCTTAGGGTTTAGGGTTTGGAAAAACTTAGGGTTTAGGGTTTGATTTTCTATGATGTCAAAAATTAGGTTTTCAAAATTTAGGCTTCCAAAAATAGAAAATTATTATTTCTAAATTATAATTAGAATTTTCTAATTATATTAAAATTTCTTAATCATAACTTAAATCTTGCTAATTAGGATTAGTATTTCCTAATTAAAATTGCTAATTAAGCAATTATGGTCAAAATGGTTATTAGGGTTTATAACCCACGAATTAGGGTTTTAAATAGAAAAATAATATTTCTAATTTAGAAATTAGGTTTTCTATTTAGACTACGGTTTCCTAATTACTTAACTTGAAAATTAGGATTAGGGTTTTCTAATTATCATTACAAATATTAAATTAATACTTAGGTTTTCCCTAATTATAAAATTAGGGTTTCTTATCCCGAAGTTAGGGTTTTTTTAAATAAATTAGGGTTTCCAATAAATCTTTAGGGTTTTCCCTAATTAGATTATAACGTTAAACCTTATACATAGCATTCATATTCCCAAACTAGGGTTTCATTCACCGAATTAGGGTTTCAAATTCCCAAAACTGAAATTAGGGTTTCAGAACTGGTTTTAGGGTTTCTTGTTAATCGTTAAGGTTTTCTAACTAAACGTTAACGTTCTTAATATATACCTAGGGTTGGCCACATATATCGTTTATCTGGTCAACCCTTGACCCTTAACCAGATACTGTACACGTATAATAACATTTACACATAACATATTCACGTATACTCTTAATCCTGAATAATTCACCTAAATCTGTCATAGAATTTTGAAATCCTCAAAATTCCTTCTTAAAAATATCAAACGCATACACTAATTTTCTGTTTAGGTTCTAATTTTGAACCTTAAATAAATTAAATTAAAATTTTAAAAATATTCAAAATTCTCGGGTTATCACAAAAATTCTACGTGGAGCATTATGCAAAGTGTCATTCGCAATTCTCATAGTGACAATAATATAATGATCCTCCGACCTGAAATCACTATATTACTACACGGAAATTTATGTACTTTGATATCATCAAATGTCACCTTTAATAGGGTGGACAATAAAGGTGATTATTGGGTACATCATGAAGCGTGTGATGAATATGAGTGATCTAGATGGAATTTAACCCTCCTATATATTAGAGGTGACATTCATAGACCTCTTGATTGAGTAAGACTATAAAATGCATGGCTATGCTCAAATAGTGATTTATTTCATATAGTCTACTCATTGATCAAGGAAACACATACTAAATTGTGAAGAGTATGACACATTCCATACCTCGAGTTTAATCTAGAATGTCAAGGTTAAAATGATTAAATTATATTGAATATTGGTCACGAAAAGGTTGCATCGAATCATCGATCTTATTATTACTTGGGTAGCAGTGATGCATTACTAGATGCTACTCACTGTTTATAATTTTATAATATGATTTTAAGTTTATTGTCAACGTAATAATAACCAATAAGGTCACACACTTAGAACGTAATTAAAAGAGAATTAATTTAAATTGTAAGAATTTAAATATGTCAGTATGATTGATAGTATTTAAATTACGAATTTAAATTAAAAGGATAATTTGTATATATATATATATGTATATTAATTAAGACTTAATTAAGATATACTATATATATATATATATATATATATATAAATTTGGATTTTATTTTTTAATTGGATTAGGTTTTGATTAATTCATTTTGACTGCTATATATATATGATATATCAGCCATTTTAGAAAGATTATCAAAATCTAAAAACCCTAGCCGCTCTTAGAGAGAGACTAGAGAGAAAAACTTCAGAAAAATCCAGATCCTTGGTGGCTAGTATCGCGGTTCTCCTTACTGCAGATCGTGTGACGATTCGCGGGACGTTTGTGTGGATACCATAGAGACGCAGTTCCGTTGGATTGCTTTGGAGATTCGAAGCCGTACTAGAATTTTGATCACATCCATTCAAGCTTGGATAATCGGTATAATATCTAAACCACTGAATTAATATGTTTTCGCATGGATCCTATTTTAGGGTTTCAGAAATTATGAGATTTTTTTTTATTTTGCTGTGTTTTTGTGCCGAAATCCCTACAAGATCAACAGTTTAAACATTTAAATATTTTTATAAATGTTGTTAAAAAGATTGGGTTGGCTTTGTTAGCCAAAAAGATGAATTTGTTTCAAACAAATATTAAATTTTTGGGTCATAATATTTCTCAAAGTACAATTATTCCCATTAATAGATATATTAATTTTGCGGAAAATTTTCGTGATGAAATTAAAGAGAAAAATATGTTATAAAGATTTTTAGGAATTCTGCAATATATTGCTGATTTTTATAAAATTCTAGCAAAAAAAATATACTAAAATCGTATATGATCGTCTTTAGAAGAATTCGCCACAGTGGAGCGATAAACACATTGAGGCTGTCCAAAGAATTAAACTAAAAGTCAAATCTATTCCTTGTTTATCGGGATAAATGTTTTTTTGGTCATTCTACTTTAAGTCAACTTATAAATAAGTCATTAAACTTTTTTTTTTCCTACAATCAACTCACTGAACTTTTATTTACTTACAAACCGTTACAAAAACCGTTAAAGTCCGTTGACTTTAACGAAATTTTACACATCTTTGCTGAGTTATAAATAAAAAAAGCTAATGTGGCAAAATTATCCAACGTGGCCTTCAATATGCGAAAATAATAATGGTAATAATAATAATATTAATAATAGTAATAATAATAATAATAATAATAATAATAATAAAAATAATAATAGTAATAAATAATAATAATAGTAATAAATAATAAATAATATTATTAATAACAATAAAAATAATAGATAAATAATAATAATAATAGCAATAATAAATAATAATAATAATAATAATAATAACAGTAATAATAATAGTAGTAATAAATAATAATAATAATAACAATAGTAATAATAGTAGTAATAATAATAATAATAACAGTATAATAAATAATAATAATAGTAATAAATAATAATAATAATAATAATACTTTTCTATTTTTCTTTATTTTTTTAAGGGTAAAATGCAATGTTGACCACTGAACTTTAGGGGTTTTTGGCTATTGAGTCATTTTCTTTTGGTCAACGCAAATTGAGCCCTTTTTTATTAAAAAATTTGGACTTCGAGCCCCAGGCGCCACATTTGCGTTGACTTGCTCACGTGGCATATCTCACGTGGTTATTTTTTTATTTTATTTAACATGTGGCATATCTGATGTGGCAAATATTTAACTTGAACCCAAAAAATTTGCCACTACATAGATTCGATCTCCAAACCTCAAGTTTGAAATTTCAATCTAATGACCAACTGAACTACAAGGCCTAGTTAATATAATTTTGCAAGGATTAATATGTATAACTAAAAAATTAGATCCCCAAATTAAAAGACAACGGATCTCCAAATTACATAATTTACGGTAAATATTACATTATGTAATAATTATACTAATTATACCAATAATATTAATAATAAAAATAAAAATAAAAAATAAAAATAAAAATAATATTAATAATAATAATAATAATATTAATTATACTAATACTAATAATAATAATAATTATAATAGTAATAATTATACTAATACTAATAATAATAATAATAATAATAATAATAATAATAATATTAATTATACTAATAATAATAATATTAATTATACTAATAATAATAATATTAATATTAAATTATAATAGTAATAATTATACTAATAATAATTATTATAACAATAATAATAATAATAATAATAATAATAATTATAATAATAATAATAATAATTATAACAATAATAATAATACTAATACTAACAATAATATTAATAATAATAATAAGGGAAAAAGTTTAATGCATTTTGGAAGCTGATTTCAAACAAGGGAAAAAATTTATATGAAAAATGAAATCATCTTCTTTAAGAAAATTAACTACTAAAGCTTCTGTGCTTGAAAGCCAATTACGTGGAAAACAATTACCAAACAATTATTATTATTATTGTTATAATTATTATTATTAGTATAATTATTACTATTATAATAATTATTATTAATATTATTATTATTAGTATAATTAATATTATTATTACTATTAATATTATTATTATTAGTAGTAGTAGTATAATTAGTATAATTAATATTATTAATATTATTATTATTTTTATTATTATTATTATTAGTAGTATAATTATTATTAATATTATTAGTATAATTAGTATAATTATTACATAATGTAATATTTACCGTAAATTATGTAATTTGGAGATCTATTGTCTTTTAATTTGGGGATCTAATTGTTTAGTTATATATATTAATCCTTGCAAAATTATAATAATTAGGCCTTGTAGCTCAGTTGGTCATTGGACTAAAATTTCAACCTTGAGGTTTGGAGATTGAATCTGTGCAGTGACAAAAATTTTTTGGATTCACGTTAAATATTCGCCACGTCAAATATGCCACGTAGGCTCCACGTGAGCAAGTCAACGCAAATGTGGGGCCTGGGGCTCGAAGTCCAAATTTTTTAATAAAAAAGAGTTCAGTTTGCGTTGACCAAAAGAAAATGACTCAATACCCAAAAATCCCTAAAGTTCAGTGGTCAATCTTGCATTTTACTCCTTTTTTTAATGACAATTTTTTATTTTTTTTCTTCTAAATTTCATTATTTAGTTTAATTTTTATACTACCAACTCCTAGATTTTCTTTATTTTCATTAAAGAATTGCCACATCAGAAATTAGCACCATGTCACCACTGCCACATCATTAATCTGTTAGTCAATTAACGGTGAAGACACTTTTTATAACGGTTTGTTAGTAAACAAAAGTTTAGTGAGTTGACTGTAAGAAAAAAAAATGTTTAGTAATTCATTTGTAAGTTGACCTAAAATAGAGTGACCGAAAAAACATTTATCCCCCTTGTTTATCTTTATCCAATCCTATTTGGTTTAAAATTATTGAAACAAATGCCTTTGAATTAGGATACGGAGGTATTCTAAAACAGTATAATCCTAATATGGAAAAAGAAGAATTAGTATCTTATACATCTAGCCATTGGAATTCTAGTCAAAGTAGATATTTTACTATTAAAAAAGAGATGTTATCTGTTATTAAATGTATATTTAAATTTCAAGATGATTTACTAAATAAAGAATTTATTTTGCGAATTAAGGAAATTTTGGAAAAGGATGTTAAAAACTTGCTAAACAACAATTTGCTGAATGGCAATCATTATTGGCCATATTTGATTTTAAAATTGAATATATAAAAGGTGAGTTAAACTCTCTTCCTGAGTACTTAACCCGTGAATTTTTGCAGGAAAATATCGTCTCTAAAAGAGGTGGTTCATCCTCAAGGGGAGCCAATTCCTCTCGCGGTAGGGGTAGATACATCCTTGGTGCATCAGCTTTAAAGGACTCTGGTAAAACCACAGTTTCCATGAAAGATATTTTTCAAAAGGAAGAGGTGGATAATATCTATGAAAATAATTTCATTGAATTGGTCTTAACAATTAAAAATATAGACCAAAAGTGGGTAAAAGACCCAGATTATTTGGCCTCCAGATATTTAGACCCCATTGTGGTCTATCCTTTAAAAGGATATAATAATAATAGAGGGTTTTATGAGCAACTTCTTTTAGAAACTGACTCTATTGATTTTGAGCATTTTTATCGAGAAGAAAAGGATAGGACTTCTCTATTTTCTTTCTCCAAAGCATATTTAGAAAAGATGCTTAGTCTTACTAATTGGGGATTAGATCCTAATAGACATATGACTGTTATCCTAAAATGAATTTTAGTTATTGGGATTATAAGGATGTTTGGTATTCCTGCTTCTATTATGATAATCCTTAGAAGAAGCATTCATGGTTTTTCCAAATAACCCCTGAATTTGCTAAAGGTGAAAGTCCAAATTGGTCCATTCGTTGGTGGATGCGATTTGGTAATTTTACCATCAAAGATTTATAATCTCTTTATTCAGTATAAATACTGGCATCCTCATCTAAAAGAAGGGTTTCACAAGGCTTAGGTTTGTTAAGTTTTTTTTTTATGAATTATGTTCCATGGATTTTGGCTTGAAAATTTGGATCTAGGCACCATGAGAACTTCAATTTGAGTCTCCCTTCCTTAATAAGGAAGTTTCATTGTAAATGGTGGACAAAATAGTCCATTGATGAATCTGTTACAACCATAAAAAATCATATAAAATTAGAAAAAAAGAAGCTCATATTAGAAAAAGCAGCAAGCACATATCTACTCACAGTGGAGAAGATAATTTTGAAAATACAGAAGACGATAATGAAGAATCCAATGGTAATTCAAACTTTAATACAGAAATCTAGAAAATTATTTTGGGAAAAGACATGGATAATAATTCTCAAGATGCTTAAAGGGCCACGTGGGGCCGCATGCTATTGAGAAAAAGTAGGATGCTAAGGATAAAGCTAAAAAGCGAAAAAAAAGGAAAAGCTAAAGTTATCAGCACTAGCATGCCTATCAACTAAAAGTCGAAAGAATCTACTTTTCAGCTAAAAGCTTGTCTCCTTTATTATTGAAGATTTTCGTCATTGCTTACGTTTTCTTCTATAATTAAGGTTGTATAGTTGCTCATTGCTCAGTTTTAATAGAAATGCTTTAAGTAGTTAGCAAGCTCTTCTTAGTACTATCTTCTTTTCTCTCTTTAATTTTTTTTTATAAAAAGCTTGTAACTGCACTTGTGTTAAAGTTTCATCATCTTGTAGATCACATCTTCAACAACAATGTGATATATATCACTGATGATGACATACCTCTCAAAGGGACGGATCATTGCAAGCCACTGCACATAGCAATGATATCTTCCGAATATGTGGTTGGAGGTGTGCTAATAATAGATGGAGGATTATCCTAAACATCTGCCCCTATGCCACATTGGAAAGAATAAAGATCAATCTCAACCAGACCCATACATTGAGGAAAGGAATCAAAGGCACAAACAAGACATAAAGAGACATTTGTCAAATATGCGCGTCCTGATACATACAAAGGGTATGAACAGGGACATCCCAGATGATGACTGTCCAGACGTCATGGTCATTATTCAAGAGGAGAAGGATGATAACCGCACCTTCATCACAGCTGTCCACCAGGACTTGACCCTCGGCACTTGGAGCATCACTCTTTGTATTTGTTGAAAAGGGTAAAAAGGGCAGAAAATCCCTCTGCCCTGTAGATAGCAATAACTGCTTACTTTTGTTGCATAGTATTAGTAGTTGTTTTTGTCATGCCATGCTAACACTCTGTATGATCAAACAATTTCATATATTAAGTGAAAACATTTTGTTTCAGGACTCCAGAGTTAGATTTGTCTAAACTTGCTGATGGAGAGCCAATTCTTCACAAGGACTGCAACTTTGATGTAAAGTTGGACTCTGACTTGATAGAGGTTGAGTAAAGAGGACTATGAGGTGCATGAGGAGATCAAAGAATGGGTCGACAAACCCAAGTCAAATCTTGATCAAACCACCTCTTTCAATCTTGGAACCTCAGAAAACCCCAAATAGACCCAGATTGGTATGAACCTTATCCCAAGCCAAAGGAATGACATGGTTACTTTATTGACCCAATTCCAGGATTTGTTTGCATGGTCTCATAAAGACATGATCGGTTTGTCAACTGACATTGTCATTCATCGCTTACCCATTAAAGAGGGATTCAAGCCAGTCAAACAGAAACTCAGACGATTAAAGCCTGAGTGGAGTTTGAAAGTCAAGGAAGAAATTGTGAAATAATTTCAAGACGGTATCATCATGGTATCAACATACCCTGAGTGGCTATCCAACATAGTTCTCGTACCTAAAATCGGAGGGAAGGTGCGAGTATGCGTGGATTACAGGGATCTAAACAAAGCCTGTCTCAAAGACAACTTTCCCGTACCATTCATCCACATACTCATTGACAATACATCTCAGTATGGCATGTACTCCTTTGTTGACTACTTTGCTGGGTATCACCAGATCATGGTTGCTGAAGAGGATCGTGAGAAGACAACATTCATCACTCCTTGGGGAACCTTTTGCTACAGACAGTTGTCATTTGGCCTTATCAATGCTGGAGCTACCTATCAGCGAGCCATGATGACTCTTTTCCATGATCTAATGCACAAAGAGATAGAATTCTATGTGGATGACATCATTGTCAAATCTCGAAGGGAAGAAGACCACATAGACCATCTCAAAAAGCTCTTCAACCGGTTGCGCAAGTACAACTTGAAGCTAAATCCGGCCAATTGCGCCTTTGGCGTGAAATCATGCAAGTTGCTGGGATTCCTCGTAAGCCACAAAGGTATTGAGCTAGATCTTGCAAAAATTCAAGCCATTACTGAAATGCCCATACCCCAGACAGAGAGGGAAAAGATAGTGATGATAAACTCTTATCGAGTTTTAAGGAAGAAGTAATAAAATACTTATGTGCTTATGTGATTACAACTTATGTGCTCGTGAGTGTCGAGTAGTAATGATTAATAATTAAAACTTAAAAAGTTTTGTTGTCAGGATGACTAATGTTGGAGAATCCAGTTAGGCTAGGGAGGAAGGACCTCAGATGCCTAGAGAGGAGGAGTCTCGTGACATTCAGGTGGTTTGGGAACAACTACTTCCACGGGAGTCAGCCCCGTTGGTCCTAGTGGTTGAAGATGAGGATGATGAGGTGGAACGGATGAGGAGGATCCCGTTGAGCTGCCACAGTCGAATGAAGATGACAAGAACGAGGAGGAAGAGATTCCACTAACCTCGTTAGCCGCTCGTATGTACGATGAAGTCTACGACCGCAATGTGGAACTTCAGGATACCATCGAGGAGTTGCATGAGATAGTAGCTGAACAACAGACCTCGATGGCACAAAAGGACGATGAGATCCAAGATCGAGATGAACGTCTGACTAATTTCGAAGAGAAGTTGGTTCACACTGAAGGAGAGAAAGAACAACTGATCGAGGAGATCGCAGAACTGAAGAACAAGTTGAAGGAAGAATCTACTAAGAGGGCAAGAGCCGAAGACGCATATGAGGAAGCTTTTCAACGAGTAGGGATAACAATAAGAGACGCACAAGAAAAGAGGATGAAGATGGAGAAGATGAATAACGTATTCAACATCGTGATTAATCGAGCTCAAGATCGGGTCATGGGTTATCCTATTCAATTCGAGACGCTGCCATTATTCATATTAGATCGCAGAACAATGTTCCGAATCATGGAGGAAGAATGTCGTAAGGCTACGCAATATCTTAGTAGGACATCGTAGGGAATGTAACTGTTATGCGATTAATTAATATGTTAAATAATATGTCAATCCCAAGTGTTATGTAACCTATGGGATATGATGATGATGTTGTCCTGAAACTTTAGCAGTTCAGGAAAGTAATGTAGATAACAGTGATGCTATTGTTATGATGTTTTCGAAAAGATTATGAATGAATAAAAGTTATTATTTTATTTATTCAAAGTGTTATGTGTTATGTGATGATATCTTTTATGGGATGCAAGTTAAGTAGAAAATACTTAAAAGAAATTGAGTAATAATCTAATGAGTGTATTTTAACAGAAAATGCCTCCAAGACGTCAACCATGACAAAGAACCACTGAGGGAACCACCAATAACGATAATGTTGATGCTAACCCAGTTCAACAGCTGGTGACATTACTGACGGGTGCACTGCAGAATCAACCGCAGAATGAAGCTACAACGTTTAAGGATTTCAAGGCGGTTGGACCACCAGAATTCCGTGGGTCCATGAATCCAATTGAGGCACAGACCTGGATCATGGAGGTAGAGAAAGTATTTGATATTACGAGAGTAGGGGAGGATCAGAAAACTGCTTTTGCAACATTCATGTTGAAAGCAGAGGCTAGTTATTGGTGGCAGGCCAATAAAACTCAAGGAGGTCAAGGGGTTATGCCTTGGGATAGGTTTAAGGAGATATTCTTCGAAACTTATTTCTCAGAGAGTTCAAAGAGTCAGCTAGAAGTGCAATTTTTAGAACTGAAGCAGGAAACGATGACGGTATCGGAATATGCCGCAAAATTCAATGAGTTGGTGAGGTTTGCGCCATATCAAGTCAGCATAGATGAACGCAAGGCGAAGAGGTTTGAACAGGGACTGAAGCCCTAGTTGTACAGTAGGGTCTCCCTGTTCCAGCTGAAGACGTTTGCAGTGTTAATGGAAAAGACAATTCTCACTGAAGGTGGAGGCGAGGTTGTAACTAAGTTCAATCAAGAACAGAAAAAGAAGAAGAATTAAGTGGAGATTAAGAATGGAGGTGGTAGTAGTGGAAACGACAACAACAATCTGAAGAGAAAATGGAATGGAAATGTGGGTGCTGGAAGTCAACAGGGCAACCAACAGAATAAGAAGTTCGAAGCATGTACTACCTGCGGGAAGTTTCACAAGGGTGTATACTTAATGGGGAAACGAGTATGCTTTAACTGTGGTCAGGAGGGTCACATTGTAAGACCCCAACTTTTATGAATAAAGAATAATTTTCTCAAAATATATTCTTGAATATTATGGTGTGGATTTGATATAATGTTATAGTTGTGGGTAATATTTACAAATTTTGCAAAGTAAGCAAGTGGTTATATAATATTCGATTGGTCGGAGAATATTCATTTTAACAGGGAATATTCGTACGACGTCACAATCATTGGTTGACCCCACAACGGAAGTATTGTCGTAGTTAAAAAATGACATAATTATCTTTTTATAAAACTAACGGCGAAAGTGTTACCGTTAAAACTGTTGAACTACCCGGTAGTAAAAGTACAGTAATACGCGTAGTTGCATAGTAGCACACGGTATTGATTATTGATGCTTACGTGAGAAGTCACTTAGTTATACTCAATTATTGCTACAGTAATTGCTGCATCATATCTGTAAAACCCCGACTTTTATAAAATTAAAGTTTAATTTAATTTATAATTATTATTTTAAAGTTGTAAAATGTTAAATTTATAAATGGTCAAATGAGCAATTAATCGGATAAATGAGTAATTAAAAGAGGAGATATTAAAGTTGTGTTCCATGGGGGAGGTGGCTAACATGTGGGATGGTTTTAAATGTACCATAACTATCACCAACTAAGAAGAATGGGACAATCTTCTGCACATCATTTTTGACTTGTGGAAATTAAGGGAGAAAAGAGAGAGGATGGGAAAAAAGATAAAAACAAGAGGAAGAATTAGTAGACTCATACCTCCATTATTCTCCTACGCAATATTTAGCAGAAAAGAATATAGAATCAGAGAAGAAGAGAGGGGGAGAGGGAGAGCTCATGTATGACTTGAGTAGAGGAGAGAAATTAGTAAGAAGACTCCTTATACAACCTCCATAACCACTATTCATCATCTTCTTCATCAAGCTCCAAGAATCCTAGAGAGAGAAATAAATGGGTTTGATGATAAAGTTTTTCTTTTTGAGCTACGGGAAGCATCAAGGAAGTAGTGGAGGTTATCTTAACCATCTCTAGCACATCATCTAACATCTTAGGGGAGGAAAATCTAAGAAGTAAGTTCTTAAAACCTTAAATCTCCATTTTTTCTCTTCAAGCTTCATATCGTGTTAGATGTTATTTTGAGTTATATGTGTAAAAAATCTTCTTAAGAATGATTCTCAGAAGCTAAATGATCTATTAAGAGCATCCAAGTGAAACCAAAACACACAAAATTCAAACCTAAGTATAAAGGGTGGAAAGATTGACAAAGAACCATGTTGGATAGTTTTTGGACTAAGTTTGAGAACCTTGTATTCTTATGTTTTATGTTTAAAAGCTTAGTTTGATAATTGTATGTTATATTTCTCTGAGTTAAGAACATAACCCAACTTGAATGAACCGAATTGGAGTTAAAACGAATTTGTGGTGAAAGTTTTCGTAAATCATGTTAAACGATGGAAATCTTTGTCTTGGGGCACTTTTGAGACAACCTATGGAATAATTAATGAATCTGAAAGATTATGAAATCATGGGGGTTTTGTAGAGCATGTTACAAGCTTTCCCTAGCCTCAAAAATGGACTAATTCCGATAACGGATGAAGAAGTTATGAAGATTTGAAGTATGTTTGTCAAAAGTTGCAAAAATCTAGAAATTGGAGTTAAGTGTTAAGGGTCGGGCGCCTAGGCGCTGGACTAGGCGCTTAGAATCTGTTCTTGAGCACCTAGGCGCTTGCCCAAGGCCAATTTTGGGCGCCTAGGCGCTGGTTAAGTGTTAAGCCAAAGTCTGTCCGGACGTCCTTTAGTAAATTGGGCATAACGTTTTCATACGAACTCCGATTGAGGTGATTCAGGATGATTCAGAAAGATAACGAGTAGACCTAAAACTTTATTCTTTATGTTTTGAGATTTGAAGTCGGTATCAAGGCCTAAAATGGCTATTTTAGGGACTAATGTGCATTTAGAGGCAATCGGAGGACGTCGGGCATGCATGTATGCAACGTGTAATGTTTTCGACGATAAAGGATGTTGTTCTAAGTTATAAAACATGAACATTATTAAATATAATGATATGATGCAATAAATAAAGACAACTTAAATGAATAATGAATTATTAGTTGGTGTATATGTTAGTCGAGATAATTATGATTTGATGTTGATCCTTACTTTTAATAGAATTTAAATTTGTTTATAACTAAGGTATTGATTTGATTCTTACGTAAGAAATCACTCGGTATTTATTTCAATAATTACCACAGTAGTTATTACACAGTGACTTATATTATTTGATATGATATAATTAAACCAGTTGGTACTATTAAGAGTCTATGTTAATAATTGCGAATAATGGTTCAAAGATTGAAAATGGTGTTGATTAAAGATAAGTATGATATACAGATGTTGTTCAATTATTTTCTTTTTACAAAAGTAAGTTTGGCAGGACTTGCTGACACTCTACTTTTTCTAAAGTAGTATGGACCACAACTCTATTATTGAACAAATATTGTTAAAACGTGTACAAGTTGGTTTAATTTTCTCCGCGGGACCATAAATTCCACTACCATTATTATATACCTCATTTGGTTATTTTGTCAAAGCATGTGTGCTAATTGTTTCCTCAATTATCAATTTGGACTCTGGATAATTAAGTTGAAAATCACTAAGATCTATGTTATCTTATTATTATGATGATCTATGTTTATTCATTATATATATCATTGTCATCATTCTCATGCTTATATTGTGTTGAAAGTCATCTATGGCCAGTAGTGCATAGATGGACTTGGTATGATTATGACCAGGGATTATTCGGTATAATCATGACCGTAATGTTATAAACGATGTGGTAAAAGTCATCTTTGGCCCGTAGTGCGTAGATGGACTTGGCATGATTATGACCAGGGATCATTCGGTATAATCATGACCATAATTAAAAACACGAATATCCTTGGCCCGTAGTGCATGGATAATTCGTGGTCGTGATACTATTAAGCTGAGTCTCAATATTATTGGTTTTATAGTTGTATATCTTTGGCCTGTAGTGCAAAGATGGACTGTTGGTTATTGGTTTTACAGTTTTATGTCTTAGGCACGTATTTCAAAGATGGACTATTGATTTACCTGATTATAAATATGAATTGTGAATTTAACTATAATCTTTGGTGGTTCAGATGAAGACAGGTGATGAGAATTCTCTTTGTCTTGGGTACAATAAAGAACTGGTAATGAGTATTACAGGGATGAAATATTAACGATGAACTTTTAATTTAGAGTAGATAGTAGAGATTATGTTCTACTTGACTCTTCTAATGGATTGCTTGTTCCGCTGCTATTATGGTTGAAAACTTTTATCTTCTACCATATATTCTAAATATCTGATTTAGTATTGATGAAGGTTATTGATAATGTAATTATCTTAAGTCATGATATTATTTACTGGGCTGTTTGTGCTCACCCTTTTACTTCACCACCCCTTTCAGGTAATAAAAGTGTAGCTGAGACTAGCAGAGAGAACTTGGGTATAAAGTGGTGATACGAATTAGTCACAAGCCTAATCAACATATGAAACGGTGTGGCATAATAATTATGTTGAGAATAATAAAATGTGTGTGACATAATTTTATACATCATTTACTAATTGGTTTTGGTGAACAACTATAGGGTGATGAGGACCCAACCTTGAAAGCGTCAAAAATACACCGCATTAGAATGAGGAGAATAAAAATCTTCTCGTGTTTCTTTGGGACTTGAATTATTTGTTGCTGTACTTTATATGGCATTGTAATAATTTAAATATGAATATTGTCGTATTATATATCGCTACAATATTTGTATTGAAACTTCATGATATATGTGTCATCGTATTTTGCACAACAGTTGTATAAATGAAGTTGTATGTACCATGTATCTGGCGACCCAAGATGGGTGGCGTATACCTATTTTGGGGGCGTTACAATATCTCTCATATTATTGATTCAATTATTGTCACATTATCATCTGCATAATATTTTATATATTATTAAATCAATAATTGAGATGACAAAGTTATTCATATTATTATTTACAATATTGACAATGTCTAGAAGTTCTGCCAGGAGAGGTTTGGTCACCTAATCAAGGCGCCAATAAGGAGAAATCCTTATCGAAAGCCCCCCCTCTTTCCGGGAACGATTTTGGTTGTTAAATATTGTGAGTTATAATATTAATGACGAATAAGTTCGTATTGATTAAAGATGAAATTGATATTTCCATTGTGTTGGGATTATTAGTGTTAGTGGAAATCGACATTTATTTTGATAATAATTAATGTCGGGAGGTTATATTGACCAATCGTGTAATTCACCTGATAAATGAGCAATTAATTGTTATTAATTCACATGCTTATAAATATGTGTTCACATGTGTGTACTATTAATTCACATGATTTACTATTAGGGGAGTTGGTGCAAGATTGATAATTCTTGCATGACTAAATTAAAAATGGAGGTATAGATGAAGGTACTATACTGTAATTAGTTTTTTCACATGATTATACTATTAAGTCACATGAATGAACTATTAATTCACATTATTTACTATTAGGGGAGGTGGTGCAGGTTTGATAATACTTGCAGGACTAAATTAAAAATGAAGAAAAAGAGGAAGGTATTATACTATAATATTTTGAGCCCCAAAACGTGCAATTAACAAACTATATTTTCCTATAAATAGAAGCTCATTCTTCTTTCATTCTAACCAATTCACTAAGTGTCACAAAAGCAATTATTATAGAGAGAAATTATAGAGAGAAAGAAGAAGATAAGTCTGCTAGCTCACTATTCCACTATCTAGTTTCTTCTAAGGTAAGGGGTATTATTTCTTTCGTATCCATGAAGAGAGTTATTTTCTTTCGATACTCGTAAGGGTTGTTATTCCATTCTTTATTATTCTGTTGGAATAACCTGTTTGTGCGGTCTATCACATGCTTGGTGAATTCTTCTGTTATTCCATTCTTTATTACTCGTTGGAATAACTTCGTCTGCATGCGATCTATCGCATGCTGGTGAATTCTTCGTTATTCCATTCTTTATTATTCTCGTTGGAATAACTCGTTCTACATGCGGCCTATCGCGATGCCTCGGTGAATTCTTCATTATTCCATTCTTTATTATTCGTTGGAATAACCTATCTATGTGGACTCATCAGATGCATGGTGAATGATCCTTCAGATTCATTCCTTATTAAATTGTGGAAATTATCTCCGCTCACGTGGATTATCGCATGGCGGAAAAATTCATTTTTGCGATTTCATATATTCTATTATGCTCAATTGGTTAAAGTTTTGGCTTCTATACTCCTTGAAATTAGTAGAATATCCCGGATATTTTGCGCTTCATCCAAAGATCTTTTCATGGAAATATTCTTCCGAGCATTCTTGAATTTTACTCCACAAAGCAAGATCATGTTGACAATTTGACGTTATTGATTTTCGGATAAATTAAATTATAAATCTTTAAAATTTATCTTGAACTTGTTTTATTGAATTATTATGTCATTGTCATCATCCTCATGCTTTATATTTGTGATGAAAGTCATCTTTGGCTTACGTGCATAGATGGACTTGGTATGATTATGACTGAGGATTATTCTTAAGTATAATCATGAGTAGTAATGTGATTTAATGATGTGGTGAAAGTCCTCATTGGCACTCGTAGTTCATTGATGGGACGATTGTTGGTATGATTATGACCGAGGATTATTCGGTATAATCATGACCATTGATTACATGAATATTCTTGGCGTGTGATGCGTAGATGATTCGATTTTATTTATTGTCGAGTCTCAAATGATAAAGTTGATGAAAAACTTTTAAATCATAGAAGATAGTAGATTTTATGCTCTATTTGACTCTTCTAATGGATTGCTTATTTCGCTGCAGTTGTTGATCTAAAACTTGTTGTCTATTATATTCTATCAGTTGTTATACTGTTGAAGGATAAGGATAATTTATTCTGCATTATCTTAGTCATAATATTTCTTACTGGGCTAGTTGAGCTCACCCTTTCTTTCATTGTTCTCGTGACACCCCAAATCCTGGTACTTCATTTCCTCAAGATTTGGTGTTCACTTAATCAAAACATTCATTTCTAACTACCCAATCATAATAAAATTGAATAATAAAAACCTGCCCATATTGGATTACATTTAATAAAAATCTCCCAGGTTATCTAACCTTTAATTACAATCATTCAAATGCGGAATTTAAAAATTTATTACATCACATCATATTTAAAAGTCTATTATCATAACGATAAAAATAAAATTTCAAGTCTTCATCACTTGTACATTTTTCCCTTTCCTTTGCTAGTGGTAGGTTCATTGACCTTCTCAACCTTAGTCAATAATAAGTGTATAAATATGCAAGAGTGAGCAAACAAAGCTCACTTAAAGAAGAATGAATAACTTTACAACATTACAACAATTGCCCGAAATAGGCTCAATAGAACTGAATGATATGTTCTATTAACATTCTGAAACATACTACTGAGGGTCTAATGACCACGAATCATGTCCACAGTTATAAGTAATCTTTCAAGTTTAACTTTAACTGTCATAAGACTATAAGGACTCCACGTACTTAGGGGGATCAACCCTTCGTACAATGTATTGTGCACAACTATTTCAATGCTAAGCGTAAAGAGTTGTTCATCTCAGCATTTAGAATACAAGTCCGCACCAAAGTAAGTTTGGTTTGGATACATTACAGGGTAATTTAGAATTCAACGATCATCAACTAAGGATTAGTTGAATACAAAAGAAATAACTGTATGCTATGGAATAATCATAACTGAATCGATATTTGTAAATTAATATCATGCTTTAGGAATAATCTAATAGCATAAACATTGAATAATCATAACATAATTTGCTTTGAACAATATTAAGTCAAAGTTATTGATAATTGGATACCAAGCATGCATAATGAATAGTAATTTGAACAATAAAGTTGTTCAACACTAGAATATTAAAATATAGTGATTTGCAAGCTAAATAACAAGTTATATATAAAAGAAACTTGCTCAATACTAAATATACGATTTAGAATACTTGCATCCCTATGAACAATTAGATACAAGAGCTTTCTCAATAATAAACCATCTAGCTCTACGAAAGTGTAGAGTTAGCCACTTGTATAATTGAATTTGAACTAAAAACTATAATGTACTCAACGAAATTGAACTTGCATAATGAAGTTTAGAGTTAGAAAACTTCCATAAACAACTAACTCAATGAAAGTATGGAGTTAGAAAACTTGCTCAAAAGAGTTTAAATATTCACACAATTATAAAAGTAGAGTTAGAGAACTTGCCTTGAGCACAAGCTAAACCCTACAACCTGAATCAATACCCTATACATATGTTATCATGACATAATTAGTCATTACCAATATTTTATATCTATATAAACAAGTATATACATCATGTAGGTTTAATTATCAATTCACATAATCGAATTACGTTAATACTAGTTAACCCTTGATAACATGCTCATTCTTAGTTTAGTACTATTGAATTCATCATTTAACAGTCTTATTATTAACACATAACATTTATTTTCAAAATTTGTGTAATAAACTAAAATTGTCAGACCATTCTTCTAACTCATCATACATGCTTGTGCTACATCAGGTGCTATATCATTGCAAGGAAGCCAGTCATAAAGTTAATAATTATTGCGTGCACTGCAAGCTGAACTAACATCATTGGTCAGGTCATGAGCCAAACTCCAGAATTTGGCAACCAAGCTCGGCAACAGCATGAACAAAAAGCCAAATTGGCCTACAAGCTCTAATCTAACAAACTAATTACATGTAATATATACAGAGACTTCACGTAAACATATTGCAAAGGCTCCTAGCATGATTCTACCCATACAATAACATAAACATCAAATTTACAACACCCAATTTCATTGTTTTTTATTAAAACTCCATTTTTGACATTTTTAATGAAAATCAACACTGTGATTTTGTTTTTCAATCAAAACAGTAAATTCAAAATACCATAGTTATGATTATACATACTCTATCAAATTTAATAGTCAATTTATCAATTTAACAACTAATTAAACCTTAATTTTTACTTTAAACTAAGCCATATTCATATATATTTTCATATGAACTCACTGTGATATATTTTTCTTCACAATTTACATACATACATAAAGTAATTGATTATAATCATACCTAACCTATGAAAAACAGTTTTACAACAACAATCATCATCTAAAGCTATATATATAAGAAATTCATCATCCATAATTATTTACAGAGAACTTTTTGGAGAAGAAAACTAAACTTTAAAAATAAAAATACATGGATTAATATCCTACCTTTGATTAAGAAGATGATGGCTATCCTTTTGATTATCAAGCTTCTTTTTCCCAATTCCTTTCTCAAATTCTCTTGCCTTCCTTCTTCTCTTCTTTTCTCTTTGTAAACTCTCTTATTCTCTTCCACTGAGTTCTTTCTTCCTAACTCTAACTACGTACTAACAATATAACGAATAATAATAATATATGTATTAAATATATAATATAATTCTAACTTTAACTGACATCAGTTATATTTTATTTGAAAATGAAAAGCCATTAGGCTTATTTGGCTAACCACTAAAAATAATCAATTAATCCTTATGCCTTGTTTGGTAAAATACAATTAGATTAAAGACTTAATAGGCATTAGGCCTTGTTTGGCAAAACTGAATTAAACTCCTTTAATTTATTTTAATAACTCTTTTATAGCAAGGTTATATATCACACTTCTAATAAATTAAATAATCAATTCAAATACCAATATATTAAATTACTTTAACACATAAATCATTCCCACATAATTATAATTTTCTTTATAATTATAAATTTATTTAACCAACTAACACCTTATTTTAATTACAAATTCTAATTAAAATATTGTAATTCATTTAATCATTATTAGCTCTCTAACTTAATTATTAAATTAAATTAGTATATAATTTCATAACAATTAATTTTCTTAGCTCCTTAATTATTTATTCAACAAATAATTAACTAAACCACATCAACTCAAATTGAACAATTATTTATTCAACAATAAACATATCCATTAAATACTTATATAAATCAATAAAAATTTAATATTATAATTTAAAATTCTGGAATGTTATATCATCCCTCCTTACAAGGATTCTGTCCTCAGAATCACAACTCAAACAATACATTCGTTACATTCTTCCCTACTTACAAAGATTCTGTCCCCAGAATCGAAGACACAGATTAAACAAATAACTCAGGGTAATCTTTCATCATTTTATCTTCGAGTTTCCACGTAGCTTCTTCAGCATTGTGGTTCCTCCATATCACCTTCAAAGAAGGTATCACTTTATTCTTGAGCACTTGTTCTTTCCTATCGACTATCTGGATAGGAACCTCTTCATAAGACAAATCTTTCTCAAACTGCAACGGTTCGTACTCGATCACGTGTTTGTAGTTGGGTTTATACGGTCGTAACACCGAAATGTGAAAAACATTGTGAATGTTTTCCAACCTGGAGGTAGAGCTACCTCGTAAGCCACTTCTCCCACTCTTCGCAAAGACTTCAAAGGGTCCAATAAACCCCGGGCTTAGCTTTCCTTTTTACCTAAAATGAATTTTCCCTTATAAGGAGAAACTTTTAGGAATACAAAAGTTCCTACGCCTAATGCACGATCTGTATGCGTGTTGATCAACATTCTTTTTCTCGTCTCATCATCTTGAGTCGCTACCAATCTTGTCCTGATGAGTTTGACAACGTCAGCATTTTGTTGTACCAGTTCTGGTCCCAACAGTTGGCGTCCACCGAATTCATCCCAGCACAGTGGAGTTCTGCACTTTTGGCCGTACAATGCCTCGCAAGGTGGCATGCCGATGCTCGCGTGGTAACTGTTGTTGTAAGAAAATTCCACCAACGGTAAATGTTCTTCCCAACTTCCTTTAAAGTCCATGACGCATGCTCTTAGCATATCTTCCAATGTCTGAATTGTTCGTTTGCTTTGGCCATCTGTTTGTGGATGATAAGCCGTACTAATTCGCAACTGTGTCCCCATGCATTCTTATAGTCTCTTCCAAAAATTAGACGTGAATCGCGGATCTCTATCGGACACAATTGATACTGGCACTCCATGTCTCGAAACGATCTCTTTAATGTACAATCTTGCCAACTGATCAAGATTGAATCTAATCTTTATTGGTAAAAAGTGCGCTGATTTCGTCAGTCTGTCCACTATCATCCAAATCGCATCGCATCCTCTCTGAGTAGTTGGAAGACCAACCACAAAATCCATCGTGATGTGTTCCCACTTCCATTCTGGTATTTCCAACGGTTGAAGTAATCCGCTGGGTCTTTGATGTTCGGCTTTTACTCTTTGACATGTCAAGCATTTCGCTACGCATTCTGCAACGTCCCTTTTCATATTCGACCACCAAAAATGTCGGCGCAAATCTTGATACATTTTCGTGTTTCCTGGATGAATTGAATATCTTGAGCTATGAGCTTCGGTCAAAATTTCTTCTTTCAGCTCTGGTGTTGCTGGAACCCAAATTCTTCCCTCAAACTGTAGTAGTCCTTCGGTATCGATCTTGTATTTTACATCACTACCCTCAATCAAATTCTCTTTGATTTTCCCACACTCTTCATCTTGTAGTTGAACATCCTTCACTTTGTCCATTAAAGTTGGACCAGCTTCTATCTGGAATAGTTGTTCGTCAGATTCTTTTGGAAATTTGATTTCCAACTCCGCTTTGTCATTCTTTGAAATGAGCTCCTCCCGAGTTGTTATCAACATCAACTTTGTCGATCTCGCATAAGAACACAACACAACCCTTTTGTGTGAGGCATCAAATTAAAATTTTAAAGCAATTTTTCAAACCCCAAAAAACAGATCCATGCGAAAATCAATTAATTCAGAGGTTTAGAGATTATACCGTATATAAAAAAAAACGAGAATCAAACCGATCATCAAATCCGAATCTCCAAACGCATACAAACCGATTGCGCCTACTACAGATTCACATTTAACGCCGCATAACCGTCGAACGATTCTCAATAAGAAGGACTTCACAGATTAGCCACCAAAAGGAATGGATTTTTGAAACTGCTTTTCTCTAGTCTCTCTCTAAGCTAGGTTTTTCAATTATGATATCTTACCCTAAGTAGTCGCTATATATCATATATATAGTAGTTAAAAGGAATTAATCAAATCAAAACCTAATTTTATAAAATCCTAAATTATATATATATATATATATATATATCTCTTAATTAAGTCTTACTTAATTAATATATATATATACAATTATCCTTTTAATTTAAATTGTGATTTAAATACTATTAATCATATTAATATATTTAAATCCTTAAAATTTAAATTAATTCCTTTTAAATAACGCTCTATGTGTGTGACTTATAGGTTATTATTACGCTGGCAATAATTTTAAAATCATATTATAAAATTATAAACAAAGTGAGCTGCATCTAGTAATGCATCATCGCTACCCAAGTAATAATAAGATCGATGATTCGATGCAACCTTTTCGTGACCAATGTTTCAATGTAATTTAATCCTTTTAACCTTAATATCCTAGATTAAACTCGAGTCATGGAATGTGTCATACTCTTCATAATTTAACTGAAGTTTTCTTGATCAATGAGTAGACTATATGAAACAAATCACTATTTGAGCATGGGCATGCATTTCATAGTCCTACTCAATCAAGAGGCCTATGGATATCACCCATAATATATAGGATGGTTAAATTCCATCTAGATCACTCATATTTCTCACACGATTAATGATGAACCCAATAATCACCTTTATAGTCCACCCTATTAAAGGTGACATTTGATGATATCAAAGTACATAAATTCTCGTAGTAATATAATGATTTCGTGCCTGGAGGACCATTACATCATTGTCACTATGAGAATTGCTAATGACACTTCAGATAATGCTCCATATAGAATTCTCATGGTGGGTCCGTCCAAAGACATCGTTTCAACATGTACCTATGCATCGACTTAATATCTCATATATTTATGACCAATGAGATTTGGTCATCAATAATCCACATACTAGTCTCAATGCATCATTGTTGTCCCATCAACAATGATACTCGATTAGGGACATTTAAGAACACCGATACTAATGGTAATATATAATCTCATGTTCAAGTCACATACTTGAAACTATATAATTTGTATCACTATTCTAAGGAATTTTATTATGTTAACAATTATATTACGCAAAGAAATAAAACCATAATAAAATCATATATTTATTCAATCAAATATAATATCAAAACGTTAAGCAATTATATCAAATAATTGGCCTCTAGGGCATAAACTCTAACAGCCTCCCACTGCACTAGAGCCAATCACTCATGTATCTAATACCCATGGAACTAGTGTGACCGCCGTGTTTCGTCGCGACAAAGCCTTCGTTAGTGGATCTCGCAACATTATCATCTGTCAGCACTCTTCCTATATGTACATCTCCTCTATCAATGATTTCACTTGATGAGATGGTACCGCCTAAGTATATGCTTTGATCGCTGGCAGAGATCCGGGTTCCTTAGTCTCGTGCAATGGCTCCATTATTATCACAAAGATAGAGCAACCGGATCAACAATGGTTGGAACAACACCAAGTTCAATGATGAACTTTTAATCCATACAACCTCCTCGGGTCGCACTAGAAGCAAAGAATATACTCAAATTCTCCGTCAGTAGAATCACCATCGCTCTCGCTTCAACTTTTCCAGCCTAACAAAGACCACCATTAAGGCAAAACACAAACCCGATCGAGACTTATAGTCATCATCATTGTCACCGAAACTAGCATCGTGGTAACCCTTTATCGCTAGTTCGCTCTTCACCTCCATATACCAAGAATGAATCCTTAGTCCTTTTCGTGTACTTGAGGATATTTCGATCGTCCGCCAAATGACCTTCACCGGATTCGATCGGTATCCGTCATCATGCTCAAAGCATACGAGACATCCGGACGAAAGTACATATCATTGCATACATGATAGATCCAATTGTCAAGCATAAGGGATCTTTTCTCATACGCCTCCTCATCATCTTGTGATTTAGGACATTGGGCCTTAGAGATCTTTACACCATGAGTCACGGTAAGTTTCTCTTTTCGCTTCTTGCATGTCGAACTGCTTCAACACTTTATCAATATATGTATTTTGACTTAGTTTAGCATTTTTCTTGATCTATCTCTATAGATCTTGATACCTAAAATGTAGGCAAAGATCGCCCAAATCTTTCATGGAGAAACATTTTCCTAACCATGTTTTTACAAAATCAGAAGGAAGGAATGTCATTCCCAATAATTAATATGTCATCAACATATAATACTAGGAATACAATGTGACTCCCACTAACCTTCTTATATACACAAGGTTCATCTTCATTTTTAATAAAGCCAAATTCTTTCGATCGCTTCATCAAATCAAGATTCCAACTCCGAGAGGCTTGCTTCAATCCATAAATGGATCGCCGCAGCTTACATACCTTTCCAAAGATCCTTTGAGTGGAAAAACTCAAAGTTGTGTCATATACACATCCTCAAGGAGATTTCCGCTAAGGAAAGCGCTTTTGACATCCATCCGCCAGATTTCAGAATCATAAAAAGTCGTAATAGCAAGTAAGATCCTCGATGGATTTAACCATTGCCACCGGAGAGAAGGTTTCATCATAGTCAACACCTTGAATTTGTTTGAAACCTTTTGCTACCAAATGGCCTTTTATAGGTTTGTACATTACCATCCATGTCGCTTTTCTTCTTGAAAACCCACTTGCACCCGATTGGTTTTATTCTTTCTGTGGATCAACCAGAGTCCATACTTGGTTAGTATACATGGAGTCCATCTCGCATTTCATGGCTTCAAGCCATTTCTAATCTCGTCCATTCATAGCTTCTTGGTAGAAGGTGCTCATCTTGATCTATGAGCATCACATCGCTGCTTTTGAGTCACAAGATATCCATAATATCTCTCGTGCTCTTGGCGTGTCCTACCAGATCTCATTTAATGACTTGTGTAATTTGAGCAGTGTTCACTTTCCACAATTTCTTGTGGTTCCCGCCATGTTCCAACTCAGTTCAATGATATTTTGTGGTTCTCTAATTTCTTCGAAGTTCTACTTTCCTCCCATCGCTTCCTTTAGAGACAAATTCTCTTCTAGAAAAAAATACCTACCGAGCAACAACCACTTTGTTCTCTCGTAAGGTTTGTAGAAATAATACCCTTTTGTTTCCTTTTTGGGTATCCCACAAAATTACATTTGTCGATTTGGGGTCCGAGCTTGTCGTAATTCAGACGCTTTTACTTAACGCCTCGCAACCCCAAATCTTCATGAATCTATATACTAGGACGCTTTCCCACCACATTTCATATGGTGTCTTTCAACCGCCTTTGTAGGAACACACTGCTATGTGAATGCAAATTGCCTGTAGGCATGACCCCGTAAGCTTATCGAAGATCTCGTGATGACTCATCATTGATCGTATCTATGTCCAACAAGGTTCGATTCTCCTCCTCTCGATACACCATTCCATTGCGGTGTTCCGTGGAGTGAGTCGTGATATAATACCACACTCCTTTTAGAAGGTCATCAAAGTCTTGGCTTAAGTATTCACCTCCTCGACGGATCAAGGGCTTTTATGTTTTTGCCAAATTGGTTTTGAACTTCATTCTTGAATTCCTTGAACTTTTCAAAGGATTCGGATTTTGGTCTCATAAGATACACATATCCATATCTACTAAAGTCATCAAGAAATGTAATGAAGTAATAAAACCTACCTCTTGCTAATCTAACTCATGGGTCCACATACATCACTATGTATAAGTCCCAATACATCGCTAGCCCGCTCAATCGTGTCCAAAGTGAAAGGGGCTTTAGTCATCTTGCCTAATAAACAAGACTCAGATTTTCATATGATTCAAAATCAAATGAATCCAAGAACCCATCTTTATGGAGTTTGATATGCTTTCATTTATATGGCCTAAACGACAAAGTTGTTGTAGATATGCTCTGATTTGAATCATTTGATTTAAATCGCTTTTGTATTTATGTTATAGATAGGCATTTCTAAATCAAGAATATAGAGACCGTTAAACAATTGTGCAACACCATAACAAATATCATTTAAGTAAAACAAACAACGATTGTTCTTTATTATAAATGAAAACCTTTCTTGTCCAAACAAGAAATGTAAATAATGTTTTTGCTTATAGCAGTAGCACAAAATAACAATCTTCTAATTCTAAAACTAGCCCAAAGGGCAAAGATAAATGATAAGTTCCTACTACCAAAGCAAAAAGAACTTTTGCTCTATTTCCAACTCGTAGGTCAACCTCTCCTTTCGCTAAAGTTCTACTCCTTCTGAGTCCCCAGACATTAACACAAATGTGAGAACCACATCCAAAGATCCAATACCCATGATGTAGAAGTAGATAAGTTGACTTCTATAACATATATACCGAATCAAGTCGATTTCCTTTTCTTTTCTTCACTTCTTCCAGATAAGCATGACAATTCCTTTTCCAAAGGTCTGTGTTTTCCATGTATGACATTCACCTTTCTTAGCCACCCCACCTTTAGGTTTTAAAGCCTGCTTGGTTTTGGAATTGGGTTTGGCAAAAGATTTAGATCCTATCTTCTTCTCGCCTTTCCATTTCCCCTTAGCATTCCCCTTTGCACCATCATTATGGGAGCGGTCCCGCTTTTTTTCATGTTGTTCTGCAGCCTAACATGCTCAACAACTCAAGAAGGGGTTTTCAATTTCATTCATAAGATAGTTCATAACAAATTGAGAGTAGTCATTGCTCAAAGATTGCAAAACAAGGTCGGGCTTTGGGCTTCCTGAGTGATGGAAAACCCAACCTATCAAGGTACTCAATATACCCAATCATTTTCAAAGACATGTGGACCAACCGGATCACGCTCACCCATTTTGCAAAGTTGATACAACGCCTTGCTTCAGATCATACCTCTCCGCCGAGCATGCCCTTCAACAATTTCTCGAGATGCTCGATCATCTCATAAGCATCCATCAACTCATGTTGCTTTCAAGCTCGCTGCTCATGGTTGCTAGATGACACAACTCACATCCAGAGCATCATCTTGATGCTTGTAAGCATTATGTTCGTGACGTGGTGCAAAGGATACCGGTGCCGCAGAATGGGCCCATCAAGGACATATAGCTTACGCCTTGTTTGAGGACAATCCTCAAGTTCCTATGCCACCAAGGAAATTAATTCCACTTAGCTTGTCCTTTTCAAGGACCGATCAGAATGAAAGACTATTTGTGTTGTTGTTGTTTGCCATTTGATATCTACAATTTATAAGTGCAACAATAATAAGTCAAATTACAGAGTTGATATTATATAATTGATAATAGTACATTCAAAATATACCTCCCACTATTTTATTCAAATTAATAGCCCTCACCATTAATTCGGAAAGCATTTTCTATTAAATCTTTCTAGTGAGCCAAGATCCATATTTCATTATGCCTTAAGTTAGCTTTTTGGCTATTCTCTCAAAACATAATTATTTAGGTAGACAACCCTTTGTCAATTATATCATATATAACTCCCGGATAGTTTGGTAAACAACATTTGTTTCTAGTCCATCTAATGGTACCAACCAAACTCTATGCCTCTAAGTCCACAATCCTATCGAGATAACTTAGTTAAGTTTGGGCCCAATGATTTTAATAGTTTGATATCACAATTATCCTATCGTGATCTTACCTAGATAAATAGGGTACTTTGCTTTGGCAAACCTACATCTATCGATCAAGGTCTTGATGAGTGTTATTCATCGAAGGCATCCGATTTAGACTTAATAATTTAATGAGGATTTTATTAATTTAGATCTCACCAATTTTAATCTTGTTAAGCATGCACATTATTAATCATATCATATCACATACAAGCATAAATAAAGTGCAAAATTAAATGTGTCACGCTTATGGCCCAATCCAATCGTCAATCTTTTTCAAGTTTAATGAAAGATCAAGGTCAATCTAAGGTGGTAAAAGATCTTAAAATAAATAACTTCCTTCGATCTTCCTCTAAGACGCGCCTCCTCTCCATCATCATCTTTCCATTGTGTTCTCCATCTTGACATCTTCATCAATTATGATTATTACATGATGATAAAGAAAACCTCGAAAGTTACATTCGAGGGGATTTAGATGAGAAGAGAATATTACATTAGAATTTATAGAAAGGCACTACATGCAAGCCGTATTTCAAAACCAAAACCACTAACCTATGGGTCAAAAGGCCATAATCAGGCACCATGCATATCACAATAAGCACATAACAATTTATATATAATTAAAGAAAACTATATATAAAATATAGGGGACACGCACCATCGCGTGGCGCCACGACATGGGGTCCAAGGGGGGGTCTCAAGGGGGTCAAGGGGTCTCATCATTCCACAATGAATTTTTGGGCAAATACCGAAAAAATTTTAACTACATTCAGATCATGCGTAATTTTTCCATAATAATCTCTCAAATAGCTTTTAATCATACATTTTAATCCACCAAAACACCCATAATAACAAATCATATATGTCCAGCCGATTTAATCATATTAAAACTAATAACAAAGACACCTGTAATTTATCATATATTTCAGCTTTCGATTAATCATATTAAAACGATTCTTCATGCTTCTAATCCGATTAGAATAGTTATATTGTTATTCCACCGATTAAAGATACGATTATTAACAAGATCATCATATATATTACCGTAATACACATACAACTAATATCATATATTCAATTTTATATCCAGAAACACATCATCATCATATATATATATCGAATACAATTAAAACACGAATCAATTAATCTTTTCGCAAGTAGCTCGATACCACCGCTGGGCTTTCGCATACGTAAACGCACAAATGAAATTAAAATTTTAAAGCAATTTTCAAACCCTAAAAAACAGATCCATGCGAAAAATCAATTAATTCAGAGGTTTAGAGATTATACCAGTATATAAAAAAAAAAACGAGAATCAAACCGATCGCTACTTTAATCTCCAACGCAATACAAACCGATTGCGCTACTACCAGATTCACACATTAACGCCGCATTTAACCGTCGAACGATTCTCGCAATAAGAAGGACTTCACAGACTAGCCACCAAAAGGAATGGATTTTGAAACTGCTTTTCTCTAGTCTCTCTCTAAGAGCTGGCTAGGTTTTTCAATTATATATCTTACCCTAAGTAGTCGCTATATATCATATATATAGTAGTTAAAAGGAATTAATCAAATCAAAACCTAATTTTATAAAATCCAATTTTTATATATATATATATCTCTTAATTAAGTCTTACTTAATTAACTTAATATATATATATACAATTATCCTTTTAATTTAAATTCGTGATTTAAATACTATTAATCATATTAATATATTTAAATCCTTAAAATTTAAATTAATTCCCTTTAAATAACGCTCTATGTGTGTGTGACTTATAGGTTATTATTACGCTGGCAATAATTTTAAAATCATATTATAAAATTATAAACAAAGTGAGCTGCATCTAGTAATGCATCATCGCTACCCAAGTAATAATAAGATCGATGATTCGATGCAACCTTTTTCGTGACCAATGTTTCAATGTAATTTAATCCTTTTAACCTTAATATCCTAGATTAAACTCGAGTCATGGAATGTGTCATACTCTTCATAATTTAACTGAAGTTTTCTTGATCAATGAGTAGACTATATGAAACAAATCACTATTTGAGCATGGCTATGCATTTCATAGTCCTACTCAATCAAGAGGCCTATGGATATCACCCATAATATATAGGATGGTTAAATTCCATCTAGATCACTCATATTTCTCACACGATTAATGATGAACCCAATAATCACCTTTATAGTCCACCCTATTAAAGGTGACATTTGATGATATCAAAGTACATAAATTCTCGGTAGTAATATAGCGATTTCGTGCCTGGGAGGACCATTACATCATTGTCACTATGAGAATTGCTAATGACACTTCGCATAATGCTCCATATAGAATTCTCATGGTGGGTCCGCCCAAAGACATCGCTTTTCAACATGTACCTATGCATCGACTTAATATCTCATATATTTATGACCAATGAGATTTGGTCATCAATAATCCACATATTAGTCTCAATGCATCATTGTTGTCCCATCAACAATGATACTCGACTAGGGACATTTAAGAACACCGATACTAATGGTAATATATAATCTCATGTTCAAGTCACATACTTGAAACTATATAATTTGTATCACTATTCTAAGGAATTTTATTATGTTAACAATTATATTACGCAAAGAATAAAACCATAATAAAATCATATATTTATTCAATCAAATATAATATCAAAACGTTAAGCAATTATATCAAATAATTGGCCTCTAGGCATAAACTCTAACAATTTCTATGTTCAAAGGAAATTCGCCTTCTTTCTAGCAATTCTAACCTCTTAGCAAATTCATCAGATATAAACGAATAAGTAGCACCCGAATCAAATAATACATATGCATCAATATCATTGATTGGGATAATACCTGACACCACATCTTTTGATTTCACAACATCTTGCACAGTCATGTTGAAGGTTCTGGCTGTGGGTTTGTTTAATGCTGCAGGTCCTGCAATGGCCCATGTACCTCCATTGTTACCTCCATTACTTCTGGTAGTCACTCCATCCTTCTTCTTAGGGAATTCACGAGCAAAGTGATCCTTGGATCTGCATATGAAGCACGCATTCTTCTTTGGTTGAGTGCAATTTGGGGCGATGTGACCCTCTTGGCCACAATTGAAGCAAACTCGTTTCCCCATCAAGCATGCACCCTTGTGAAATTTTTCGCATGTCGCACATGCTTCAAACTTTTTGTTTTGCTGGTTACCCTGCTGGTTTCTAGCACCCATGTTTCCATTCCACTTCATCTTCAAACTGTTGTTGTTGTTGTTGTTTCCACCGACCACCTCCATTCTTAATCTCATTTTCATTCTTCTTCTTCTTTTGTTCCTGATTGAACTTTGTCACCGCTTTTGCCTCCACCCTTCAATGCCAGTAACGCTTCTCCATCATCACTTGCAGAACCTCTTGAATTGGAACAGAAAACCCTCAGATGTACCTGTGGTTTCAGTCCTCGTTCAAATCTCTTCGCTTTACTTTCGCTCAGGTCTTTAATTGATATATAATAAAACCTCGCCAATTCGTTGAATTTTGCGGCATACTCAGATACCGTCATCGTTCCCTACTTTAATTCTAGAAATTGCACTTCTAACTGACTCTTCGAAATCTCTGAAAAATAGGTCTCGAAGAACAACTCCTTGAACCTATCCCAGGTCATCACTCCTGGCCCTTCACGAGTTTTATTGGCCTGCCACCAATAACTAACTTCTGCTTTCAACATAAATGTCACGAAAGCAGTCTTCTGATCATCCCCTACCCTAGCGACATTGAATACCTTTTCTATCTCCATAATTCAGGTTTGTGCTTCGACTGGATTCATGGACCCACAGAATTCAGTTGGTCCAACAGCCTTGAAATCCTTAAACGTTGTACCATGGTTTTGTGGTTGATTCTGCAATGCTCCTATCAGTGTCATCACTAGTTGTTGAACGAGGTTACCATCAACATTGTCGTTATTGGTTCCTTCAGTGGTTCTCTGTCGTGGTGGTTGACGTCTTGGAGGCATTTTCTGTTAAAATACATTCATTAGGTTATTATTCAACTCTTTTAAGAAATTTCTACTTAACTTGCCTCCAAAAGAAATAACCACATAACATAATAACACTTTGAATAAAGTAACAACTTTTATTTATTCATAACCTTTTTGAAACATAAAACAATAGCATCAATGCTATTTATAGTACTTTCCTGAACTACAAAAGTTTCAGGACAACATCATAGTCATATCCCATAGGTTGCACAACACTTGGGATTTATAATTTATTTAACCTTTCACTCATCGTACAACAACTACGATGTTCTATTAAGATACTTCTTAACCCTATCACGTTCTTCCTCCATGACCCGGAATATTGTTCTGCAATCTAATACATATGATGGCAGCGTCTCGAACTGAATCGGATATCCCATGACTCGATCTTGAGCTCGATTAATTGCAGTGTTAAATACTTTATCCATCTCTTCCATCTTCATCCTCTTCGCATGTGAGTTCCTTACTGCTCTTCCAGTTCGTTGATAAGCTTCCTCGTATGCATCTTCAGCTCTCGCCCTCTTGGTAGCTTCTTCCTTCAGCTTGTTCTTCAGTTCAGTGACCACCTCGATCAATTGTTCTTTTTCTCCTTCGGTCTGTACTAGATTCTCCTCAGCGTTTGTTAGTCGATCCTCACGATCCTGGATCTTGCCATCTTTTTGTGTCATTGCGGTCTGTTGTTCAACTACTATCTCCTGCAACTCCTCAACTGTATCCTGAAGTTCCACGTTACAGTCGTAGACTTCATCGTACATACGAGCAACCATCAAGGTTAGTGGAGTCTCCTCCTCCTCGTCCTCGTCATCCTTATCCTCCTGTGGTAACTCAATGGGATCCTCCTCATCCGTTTCCATGTCATCATCCTCATCTTCAACTACTGTGACTGAATCGATATTTGTAAATTAACATCATGCTTTAGGAATAATCTAATAGCATAAACATTGAATAATCATAACATAATTTGCTTTGAACAATATTATGTCAAAGTTATTGATAATTGGATACCAAGCATGCATAATGAATAGTAATTTGAACAATAAAGTTGTTCAACACTAGAATATTAAAATATAGCGATTTGCAAGCTAAATAACAAGTTATATATAAAAGAAACTTGCTCAATACTAAATATACGATTTAGAATACTTGCATCCCTATGAACAATTAGATACAAGAGCTTTCTCAATAATAAACCATCTAGCTCTACGAAAGTGTAGAGTTAGCCACTTGTATAATTGAATTTGAACTAAAAACTATAATGTACTCAACGAAATTGAACTTGCATAATGAAGTTTTAGAGTTAGAAAACTTGCATAAACAACTAACTCAATGAAAGTATGGAGTTAGAAAACTTGCTCAAAAGAGTTTAAATATTCACACAATTATAAAAGAAGAGTTAGAGAACTTACCTTGAGCACAAGCTAAACCCCACAACCTGAATCAATACCCTATACATATGTTATCATGACATAATTAGTCATTACCAATATTTTATATCTATATAAACAAGTATATACATCATGTAGGTTTAATTATCAATTCACATAATCGAATTACGTTAATACTAGTTAACCCTTGATAACATGCTCATTCTTAGTTTAGTACTATTGAATTCATCATTTAACAGTCCTATTATTAACACATAACATTTATGCACAAAATTTGTGTAATAAACTAAAATTGTCGAATTATTCTACTAACTCGCATGTTGTACATGAGTCACAAGCCAATAATTACGCCATGAGCTAAACTCTGCAATTTGGCGACCAAGCTCGTCAACAGCATGAACAAAAAGCCAAATTGGCCTACAAGCTCTAATCTAACAAACTAATTACATGTAATATATACAGAGACTTCACGTAAACATATTGCAAAGGCTCCTAGCATGATTCTACCCATACAATAACATAAACATCAAATTTACAACACCCAATTTCATTGTTTTGATAAAAACTACATTTTTGACATTTTTAATGAAAATCAACACTGTGATTTTGTTTTTCAATCAAAACAATAAATTCAAAATACCATAGTTATGATTATACATACTCTATCAAATTTAATAGTCAATTTATCAATTTAACAACTAATTAAACCTTAATTTTTACTTTAAACTAAGCCATATTCATATATATATTTTCATATGAACTCACTGTGATATATTTTCTTCACAATTTACATACATACATAAAGTAATTGATTATAATCATACCTAACCTATGAAAAACAGTTTTACAACAACAATCATCATCTAAAGCTATATATATAAGAAATTCATCATCCATAATTATTTACAGAGAACTTTTTGGAGAAGAAAACTAAACTTTAAAAATAAAAATACATGGATTAATATCCTACCTTTGATTAAGAAGATGATGGCTATCCTTTTGATTATCGCTTCTTTTTTTCCCAATTCCTTTCTCAAATTCTCTAGCCTTCCTTCCTCTCTTCTTTTCTCTTTGTAAACTCTCTTATTCTCTTCCACTGAGTTCTTTCTTCCTAACTCTAACTACGTACTAACAATATAACGTATAATAATAATATATGTATTAAATATATAATATAATTCTAACTTTAACTAACATCAGTTATATTTTATTTGAAAATGAAAAGCCATTAGGCTTATTTGGCTAACCACTAAAAATAATCAATTAATCCTTATGCCTTGTTTGGTAAAATACAATTAGATTAAAGACTTAATAGGCATTTGGCCTTGTTTGGCAAAACTGAATTAAACTCCTTTAATTTATTTTAATAACTCTTTTATAGCAAGGTTATTTATCACACTTCTAATAAATTAAATAATCAATTCAAATACCAATATATTAAATTACTTTAACACATAAATCATTCCCACATAATTATAATTTTCTTTATAATTATAAATTTATTTAACTAACTAGCACCTTATTTTAATTACAAATTCTAATTAAAATATTATAATTCATTTAATCATTATTATCTCTAACTTAATTATTAAATTAAATTAGTATATAATCTCATAACAATTAATTTTCTTAGCTCCTTAATTATTTATTCAACAAATAATTAACTAAACCACATCAACTCAAATTGAACAATTATTTATTCAACAATAAACATATCCATTAAATACTTATATAAATCAATAAAAATTTAATATTATAATTTAAAATTTCGAATGTTACGCTTCTTCGTGAAAAGAGAATATAAATTTGGGACGAGTCAGGAATGTATCGATTGATGCCTAGATGGTTATTTTAGTAGTTCTCACTATTTTATAAAATAGTGTGACAATAAATATAATGAGGACTCCATTGAGTGTGGATATTGTCTAGATGACAATATTCTTATTAAAAACTCTTAGATTATGTTTTGTCGTATTTTACTGTAACATTCCAGAATTTTTAAATGTAATATTAAATATTTATTAATTTATATAAATATTTAATGGATGTGTTTATCGTTGAATAAATATTTGTTTAATTGATTTAATATTATTTGGAGAATTATTTATTAAATAAATAATTGATGAATTAAGGAAATGATTATTATATTGATATTTCAAATTAATGGTTAATTATTTGTATTCATTATGTGATTAAAGGCTTTAATTAAAGGCTTTATTTAATTAATTGTGATTGGAATTAATTAAATTAAGTATGAAAGCTTGATTAATATAGTGTGACAAATAACTATATTATAAGGAGTTATTAAAATAAATTAAAGTAGTTTAATTTAGTTTTTTAACAAAACAAAGCTTAATATATTAATTCTTTAATATTTAAAGGATTTTTGCCAAACAAGCCTTATAGCTTTTGGGATTTCTAGTTTTTATTAAATAAACTAAATAAAATAAATAAAATAAATTAAAATAATAAATATAATATATTTATGTTATATACATTTATCCTAATAACTGATATTACTTATTATGAGTATTAAGCCTATGTCAGTTTTTTTTATTATATCATTACGCATACTAGTTGGTCAGTTGGATATTGGCTTAGTCTGAGTTCAGAGAGAATGATAGAGAGCTTGAGAGATTTGAGAGGAAACCTGTAAATCTTCACAACAATTCCAGTGATCGTAGCAAGAATTACACGCTAATTGAAGGTATGTTCACAACCTTAGAGTTATATATGTGTGTATATACATGTATATGTATTTCACGGCAAGAATTTTTCTCATGTTCTGTAAATTTCATCTCTTCAAATTATTGTTAGATAATTGGTTACTTGTGACTATATGAGTATATAGTGATTAGAGATTATGTTTAAACAACAATTGTATGCTAAATTTATTTGACAGTAGGAAGAAATAATGTCAGTATATATATGTTTTCATGTGTGGCAATGTAAGTATCAATTTTAGTGGCTAAATTGTATGTTAAAGTATAAATTGAAGCTTGTATATGTTAGTTCATTGAGATACGAACATAACGTAATTGGAATGAGATGATTTGGTCAACTAATGAATTCACAGTGATGATTTTTAGGATGAATGTCAAGAAAATTGAGTTTTTATGAAAAACATGAATTTTGAGAAATTGAAATAGTTTTAGTTAGTGTTAAATTGTTCTAATTGGTTGTAAATGTGAGCAATCATGTTTATGATAGTTGTATATTTATTTTACGTGTTGATATTACTGTCTATTGGGTGAAATTTGTGTTTGTTGGGCTAAAGTCTGGCCATTGCTCATGCTTGTGGTTCTGCTGTCTGTTCGAACACCGTACAATTGCTTTGGACCGGTCCCTAAGCGTAAAATGGCATAAATTACTTGGGTCTAAGTTTTGTATGGCAAGCAATTGCCACCATATACTTGCTTTTGAGATTCTCGACTGCTATTTCTGCAGATTTGGGAAAGTGTCATAACATGATCTGAAATTGTGTTAGCATGTTAAATGTGTAATGTTAAGGTTAACATAACATAGTGAATTGTGGTTAGTATGATCAAAGTTGCAAAAATGATTAGTAAATCAAAAACGCGTTATGTGATAATTAGTTTATACAATGAACGTTAGTTAAGTGTTGTGATGATTAACACTTGGGAATTCTGAAATGTAAATGGTAGCTTAAGACTTGTGCTAAAATAACAAGTTTAGCTAGTAATACGTTTTATATTGAAAAGTGAATATTAGTATGTCTAATAGATATTGTGGTTTTAATACTGTGTATAGGTGAACGTGAGTTTTAATATTTTAGCTTACACTCGAGGCAAGTTTTTTAACTCTACACTTTCGTTGAGTTAGTTCTATTATTATAACTTCATGCTTTTGATTGAGCAAGTTTTTTTTATCTTAACTGTTATCGATTAAGTAAATTGTTCCTAAAATCCATTTGAGCAAACTCTAACTCTAATGTTATTGGAAATTCTCAATTTATTGATTCATTCTAACTTGTTTACAGTTAAACAAGTTTCTTAAAGTTCAGGAATTTCATTTCTAATGTTATAAAACTTGAACCTTAGCTTATTTTACTATTCAAGCAAAGGTAAACCATTTCATTCATTTATTGAATGCTTATGCTCTATAGTTATTTCAAGCATGAGTCTGATATGTAGAATCAGTTCATTTATGATTCTCAAATGTTCTAAGTTATGTTGTTATTAAACAACTATTGTATTATCAAGCATTGTTGATTCAACTAGTTCCCTACTTGATGATCATTAAACTTCAATTACCCTTGAAAGCTTATCCAAACCAAACTTTCTTTGGTGTAGACTTGTACTCTAAATACTGAGATGAACAACCCTATGTTTAGGGGTTTACGTTTAACGTTGAAATGGTTGTGCACAATACATTGTACGAAGGATTCACCCCCCTAAGTACGTGGAGTCCTTATAGTCATACGACTATTAAAGTTAAAGTTGAAAGATTACTTATAACTGTGGACATGGTTCATGGTCATTTGTCCCTCAGTAGTATATTTAAGAATGTTAATAGAATAGATCATTCAGTTCTATTGAGCCTATGAATTGGCAAATGTTGAAATGTTAATAGAACATATCATTCAGTTCTATTGAGCCTATTATTTGGTAAATGATGTAAAGATATTTATTCTTATTTCAAGTGAGCTTTGTTTGCTCACTCTTGCATATTTATACATTTATTGCAGCTATGGTTGAGAAGATAGATAAACCTACAACTAGCAAAGGAAAGGGAAAAATGTACAAGTGATGAAGACTTGTAATTTTGTTTTATCGTTATGAAGATAGACTTTTAATAATGACGTGGTGTAATAATTTAATTTCCGCACTTGAATGATTGTATTAAAGGTTAGAGAACCTGAGAGATAATGTTTTATTTTAAAGTAATCCTATATGGGCAGGTTTTTATTATTCAATTTATTATGATTGAGTAGTTAGATATGAATGTTTTGATTACGTGAACACCAAATCATGAGGTAATGAAGTACAGGGATTTGGGGGTGTCACATTTACATGACTGTTGTATAATTAAGTTGTATTTGAATTTTGTACCATGTATTTGGCGACTCAAGATGGGTGATGTATACCTATTTTGGGGGCGCGCCACAAATATCAAAGCTTAGGATATGATCCTGGTGAGATGTGAGACAAGAACTAGGAGGGAGAGACGGGAATTCTTCGCTAGTATGACCTACCTAAGTTTATTTGGTATTTAATTAAATCGATCGAGTATAGGGATAATATGTGACATTTCAATTAACCCTTGTTTTGTGGCAGTATTTGAAAATGGCATCCAAAAATGTTGAGATAAGCAATGAAGCACATGAGACCGTTGAGTCACCAACGATCAATACCCAGGATAATGTGCATCAAGATGGCAATAATCCTCAAGAAAACAACAACGCTGACCAAATGATGAATGACGGGATGTTCAGAGGCTTTATGAAATTCATGCAACATCAGGCGAGAGCGGCTCCTGTTCAAAATGCAGGTGGAAACACTGGCAACTCACGGACGGTCACCGCTAAACAGTTCAAGGAGTTGGGACCACCAGAGTTTATTGGAGAGCCAAAACCACTTAAGGTAGAGACGTGGATAAAGCAGATCACCAATGTGAAGCCCCCAAAACAGGTATACATCACCCATCTTGAGTCGCCAAATACATGGTACAAAATTCAAATATAACTTAATTATACAACAGTCGTGTAAAATACGACAAAACATAATCTAAGAGTTTTAATAAGAATATTGTCATCTAGACAATATCCACACTCAATGGAGTTCTTATTACATTTATTGTCACACTATTTAATAGAATTGTGAGGACTACTAATGCTATCATCTGGACCGTCACTCCGTTCCCCGGCTAGTCCCGGCTATGTTTGTGACACCCCCAAATCATGGTACTTCATTTCCTCAAGATTTGGTGTTCACTTAATCAAAACATTCATTACTAACTACCCAATCATAATAAAATTGAATAATAAAAATCTGCCCATACAGGATTACATTTAATAAAAATCTCCCAGGTTATCTAACCTTTAATTACAATAATTCAAATGCGGAATTTAAAAATTTATTACATCACATCATATTTAAAAGTCTATTATCATAACGATAAAAATAAAATTTCAAGTCTTCATCACTTGTACATTTTTTCCTTTCCTTTGCTAGTGGTAGGTTCATTGACCTTCTCAACCTTAGCTGCAATAAGTGTATAAATATGCAAGAATGAGCAAACAAAGCTCACTTAAAGAAGAATGAATAACTTTACAACATTACAACAATTGCCCGAAATAGGCTCAATAGAACTGAATGATATGTTATATTAACATTCTGAAACATACTACTGAGGGTCTAATGACCACGAATCATGTCCACAGTTATAAGTAATCTTTCAAGTTTAACTTTAACTGTCATAAGACTATAAGGACTCCACGTACTTAGGGGGATCAACCCATCGTACAATGTATTGTGCACAACCATTTCAACGCTAAGCGTAACCTCTAATAAAAGAGTTGTTCATCTCAGTATTTAGAATACAAGTCTGCACCAAAGTAAGTTTGGTTTGGATACATTACAAGGAAAATTTAGAGTTCAATGGTCATTAACTAAGGATTAGTTGAATACAAAAGAACTAACTGTATGCTATGGAATAATCATAACTGAATCGATATTTGTAAATTAACATCATGCTTTAGGAATAATCTAATAGCATAAACATTGAATAATCATAACATAACCTAATTTTCTTGAACAATATTAAGTCAATGTTATTGAAAATTGGATACTAAACATGCATAGTGAATAGTAATTTGAACTATAAAGTTGTTCAATACTAGAATATTAAAATATAGCGACTCGCATGCTAAATAACAAGTTATATATTAAAGAAACTTGCTAAATATTAAAATATAAGATTTGGGATACTTGCATCATTATGAGCAACTAGATACAAGAACTTACTCAATAATAGACAATCTAACTCTATGAAAGTGTAGAGGTAGCAACTTGCAAAATTGTAATTGAATTTGAAAGCAATAACGTACTCAACGAAATTAAACTTGCACATCGAAGTGTTAGGGTTAGAGAACTTGCCTTGATCACAAGCTAAACCTTACAACTTGAATCTCAATACCCTATATATATATATCTCATCATGACATAATTAGTCACTACCAACATTTTATATATATAAACAATTATATACATCATGTAGGTTTAATTATCAATTCACATAATCGAATTATGTTAATACTAATACTAGTTAACCCTTGATAACATGCTCATTCTTAGTTTAGTATTACTGAAATCATAATTTAACAGTTCACATAACATTTATTTTCAGACTTTGTATAATTAAATAAATCTGCTGAGACCATTCGCTTAACTCGGCTCGCTCGTGCCATAGTTTACATCGTGGGTTGGCGTTGTGGTACTGAACAAAGGCTTACACATGAGACTCATGCTAGAAGTTGGCATCATGCGGTGAATCCGGTATTTGCCGTACGAGAATAATATCATTGGTCTGTCATGCATGGCGCAAACTCCAGACTTTGGCGCCCAGCCTCGGCAACAACATGAACAAAAAGCCAAATTAGCCTACAAGCTCCAATCTAACAAACTAATTAACATGTAATACACATATAGACTTCATATAAACATAATTTCAATACTCTTAACATGTTTTTATACATACAATAACATAAACATCAACTTTATAACACCAAATTTCAATGTTTTTGGCAAAAATTCCATTTTTGACATTTTTAATGAAACTTATCACTGTAACTTTGTTTTTCAACCAAAAGCATTAATTCAAACTATCACGTTTATGTTTATTCATCTAGTTTCAAAATCAATAGTCAATATTTATATATTAACAATTAATCCAACCTTAATTTTATTTTAAACTAAGCCATATTCAAATATTTTCATATAAACACTTTGTAATATAGTTTCTTCATAAAACACATACATACATGAACTAGTTTCTCTATTATCATATATAAACTCATGAAACCATCTTATAACCAATAATTTATCATATAAAACCATATACCACATATAATTTATCCTTCATGAAGATTTTTACAAAGAATTTTAGAAGAAGAAAAACTAAACTTTAAAAATAAAAGGATTAAGGTCCTACCTTTGTTTAAGAAGATGATACCCTTCCCTTTTGATCAAGAACCTTCTTTTCCCCAATCTTCTCTCAAAACCTCTCAAGAATTCTCTCTTAGTTTCTTCTTTTCATCTTTTTCTCTCTTCTGAGTTTTTCTTCTCCTACTCTATCTTACGTACTAACATATAATGTATAATAGTAATAATATATTAATTATATAATATAAATATAGATATAATGATATTAGTTATGTAAGTTTTGAAAATCAAAAGCCATAAGGCTTGTTTGGCTAATATAATAAAATAACCCATTAACTCATATACGTTGTTTGGTAAACCTAATCAAAATAAATCAATTATTCCCTATATCTTGTTTGGAAAAACATTATTAGATTAAAGACTTAATATGCATTAAGACTTGTTTGGCAAAACTAATTAAACTCCTTTAATTTATTTTAATAACTCCTTTATAGCAAGGTTCTTTGTCACACTTCTATTTAATTAAATAATCAATTTAATCAATTCAAATACTAATCTATTAAATTACTTTAACACATAAATCAGTACCACATAATTATAATTTCCTTTATAATTATAATTTTATTTAACCAACTAACACCTTATTTTAATTATAAATTTCAATTAAAATATTATAATTCATTTAAACATTATAAGCTCTCTAGCTTAACTATTAAATTAAATTGGTATATAATCTCATAACAATTAATTTTCTTAACTCCTTAATTATTTACTTAACAAATAATTAACTAAACCAAATCAAATCAAATTGAACAGTTATTTATTCAACAATAAACATATCCATTAAATACTTATATAATTCAATAAATATTTAATATTACAATTTAAAATTCTGGAATGTTACATCATTCCCTCCTTACAAGGATTCTGTCCTCAGAATCACAACTCAAACAAATCATTCGTTACATTCTTCCCTACTTATAAAGATTCTGTCCCTAGAATCGAAGACACAGATTAAACAAATAACTCAAGGTAATCTTTCATCATTTTATCCTCGAGTTCCCACGTAGCTTCTTCAGCGTTGTGGTTCCTCCAAATCACCTTCATAGAAGGTATAATTTTATTCCTGAGCACCTGTTCTTTCCTGTCAACTATCTGGATAGGAATCTCTTCATAGGACAAGTCTTTATCAAATTGTAATGGTTTGTACTCGATCATATGCTTGTAATCGGGTTTATACAGTTGTAACACCGAAATGTGAAAAACATTGTGAATGTTCTCCAACTCTGGGGGTAGAGCTACCTCGTAAGCCACTTCTCCCACTCTTCGCAACACTTCAAAGGGTCCAATAAACCTCAGGCTTAGCTTTCCCTTTTTACCAAAACGAATATTCCCCTTCCAAGGAGAAACTTTTAGAAATACGAAAGTTCCTACGTCAAATGCACGATTTTGTCTGTGTTGATCAACATACTTTTTACATGTCATCTTGAGAGTTACCAATCTTGTCTCGATGAGTTTGACAACCTCAGAGTTCTTTTATCGATTCTGGTCCTAACAAATTGGCGTTCACCAACTTCATCCCAAAGACAATCGAGTTTCGACTTTTCGCCATATAAGGCATAAAAGTGACATCTTGGCTCGCGTAATGCTAATTGTTGTAGGAGAATTCCACCAACGATAAATGTTCTTCCCAGTTTCCTTTGAAATCCATGATGCATGCTCTCAGCATATCCTCCAGTGTTTGGATTGTTCGTTCGCTTTGCCCGTCGGTTTGCAGATGGTATGCTGTACTCATTCGCAACTGTGTTCCCATACATTCTTGTAGTCTCATCCAGAAGTTTGATGTGACGCCCCCAAAATAGGTATACATCACCTATTCTGAGTCGCCAAATACATGGTACAGAATACAAATACAATCTTTAATATACAACAAGAGAGCTGTGAGTTTCAATACAAATACTGTCTTCTAGACAATATCCACTCTCAGAATAAGTCCTCATTACATTTATTATCACACTATTTAACAGAATAGTGAGGACTACTAATACTATCATCTGATCCATCACTCCGTTCCCCGACTCATCCCAGCTATATTCTCATTTCCTGAAGAGAACAGTGAAAGAAAGGGTGAGCTCAACTAGCCCAGTAAGAAATATTATGACTAAGATAATGCAGAATAAATTATCATTTGCCTTAAACAGTGTTAAACTGATACAATATAACAAACATCAAGTTTAATTGCAGACGAACAAGCAATCCATTAAAAGAGTCAAGTAGAAAATAAAATCTACTATCTTTTATGATTTAAAAGGTTTTTCACCTTTGTATATCATGAGACTCGACAATAAATAATCCACATCATCGAATCACCCCTGCACTACGGCTAAGGATATTCTTTAGTATCACGACCACAAATTATCCATGCACTACGGGCCAAGGACATTCGTGTATTCATTAATGGTCATAATCATGCCAACAACGGTCCATCAATGCACTACGGGCCAATGAAGATTTTTACCACATCATTTATAACATTACGGTCATGATTGCACCGAATAATCCCTGGTCATAATCATACCAAGTCCATCTATGCACTACAGGCCACAGACGACTTTCAAAAACTATAAACATGAGGATGATGACAATGATATAAGAATTCAATAAAACAAGTTCAAGAATTAATTTATTCAGGAACTAATAACGTCCAAATTGTTAACATGATCTTCGCCATGCGAAAGAAATTAAAGAATGCTCAGAAGAATATTTCCATGAAAAGATATTGGATGAAGCGCAAATATCAAGAATATTCCACTAATTTCATGGAGCATAGAAGTCAAAACTTTAACCAACTGAGTATAATAAGGAATGGAATAACAAAAGAAATCACCAGGCATGCGATAGACCGCACATGCAGGTTATTCAAACAGAATAATAATTAACGGAACCCGAGTTCTACGTAAAATGTCTGAGCAGAGGATATTCCAGCGTAATAATAAAGGCGAGAATCGGTCCGGCGTAAAACGCATGCACGTGATATTCAACAAAATAATAAAGCGGAATCAGTCCAGACGTAAAACGCATGCATAAGAATATTCCAAATGTAATAATAACGAATGGAATAACAGAAGAATTTCTCCAAGTATAGGGTAGCCCGCGTATACAGGTTATTTCAACAGAATAATAAATAATGGAATAACATAAGTTCTCTTCATGAATACAAAAGAAATAATACCCCTTACTAGTAAAAAGAAAGCGTATATAAGAGTAGGGAAGTAGCGAATACTTTTCTATAGTTTTCTATAATTTCTCTCTCTAGAGTTTTAGTGAATTCGTAAGAAATAATGAAGGAATGAGCTTCTATTTATAGAAGAATGGACTGAATAGTAACTAATCCATGAACGGTCCAGATTGATTTACTTTTAATCGGACGGTCCATATTTAAAGCAAAATCTTTTAAATAAAATATAATATATTCTATTTAAAATCTAATAAAACAAAACTTTATATAACAAAAATATATATAATAAAAACACGTTACTCCTTTCGTGACTCCCTGATAACCAATTTTTCTCTCTTCCCCCACTTTTCTTGACAACTTAATAAACATATATATATATATATATATAATAATGTACTCCCTCAATCCACACATGCTAAATCAATTACATAATCTATATACTCCCTCTTTTATACGTTTAAGTCTTTCCCCACCTTCACATATGTATATATATATATATATATATATATATATATATATATATATATATATATATATATATATATATATATATATCTTGCATTAATACTCCTTACCGTGACTTTCAAAATCCCTCCCCATGTTATCATAATTCAACATGTCGCTTATATATATATATATATATATATATATATATATATATATATATATATATATATATATATATAATAAACCCGAGCGACTTCTCACGTAAGCATCAATAATCAATCAGGTGTGCTACTATGCAACCACACGTATTCTTTGTACTTTTACTACCGAGTAGTTCAACAGTATTAACGGTAAAACTTCTGCCGTTATTTTTAATAAAATATTTTTATCGTTTTCTCAATCCGACAATAATTCCGTTGTGGGGTCCACCAATGATTGTGCCGTTGTAAGAATATTCCATGTTAAAACGAATATTCCCCGACCAATCGAATATTATATAACAACTTGCGTACTTTGCAAAATTTATAAATATTACCCACAACTATAACATTATATCAAATTTATTCCATAATATTCAAAAATGATATTTATAGAAAATTCATCTTTATTTATAAAAGTTGGGGTCTTACAACCTCCCATTCTTATGAAATTTAAGCCTCAAAATTAGGGGTGCATTACTGGTATGTCGAAGAGGTAAGGATACCTTGATTTAATTTCAAATTCTAACTCCCAGGTCATTTCCTCAACATCGTGGTTCCTCCACAACACTTTGACTTAAGGTATAACCTTGGAGCGTAGAATATGTTCCTTCTTATCCAAGATTTGAACAGGAACCTCTTCATACGTCAAATCTTCCGCTATTTCGTCTGGTTCTAACTCAATAATGTGGTTCGGGTCTTCCACATATTTACATAACATGGATATGTGAAAACGTTATGAACATTTAGACATACTTGGCGGTGGAAGTCTATAGGCACGCAGTTCCTACTCGATCGAGGATTAAAATGGGCCAATGAATCGAGGGTTGAGCTTTCCTCTCTTTACAAATCTCGTAACTCCTTTCCACGGAGCAACTCGTAATAACACATGATCTCCTATATCAAATTCCACGTCCCTTTCGATGAAGATCAAAGATAACTCTTTTATCGATCTTGTGAGGTTTTTATACGTTGTCGGATCGTTTGAATCTTTTCTGTAGTCATACGTACCAACTCCGGTCCCAACAACGTTGCTTCACCCACCTTATCCCAGCATACTGGAGAACGACACTTTCTTCCATACAACGCCTCGAATGGAGCCATGCCAATGCTTACTTGATAACTGTTGTTGTAGGAAAACTCCACCAACGGTAAGAACTTGTCCCAACTTCCCTTGAAGTCAAGGACACAAAGTCTTAATAAATGTTCCAGAGTTTGAATAGTCCTCTCTGATTGTCCGTCCGTCTGAGGATGATATGCCAAACTAAATCGTATATCCGTGCCCATAGCTTTTTACAAACTAACCCAAAATCATGAAGTGAATCTTGGGTCTCGATCAGAAACTATGGATACTGGCATACCATGCAGTCTTACAATCTCGTTTATGTACATACGAACAAGACGATCAAGTGTATAAGTTTCTCGTATTGGTAAAGAAGTGAGCAGAATTTGTCAATCTATCAACAATGACCCAAATCGCATCTATGCCTTGAGAAACTTTGGGAAGACCGGTAACGAAATCCATGGTAATGTGCTCCCACTTCCATTCTGGAATTTCAAGTGGTTGCAATGGACCTTTTGGTACTTGATGCTCCGCTTTAACTAGTTGACAAGTTAGACATCTTGAGATAAACAACTCTATCTCTCTCTTCATATTGCTCCACCAAAATGTATGTCGAAGATCATGATACATTTTGGTACTCCCAGGATGGATTGCAAACGGTGTGTTGTGCACCTCCATCATGATTTTATACTTTAAATCAATTGTCGTTAGGAACACAAAGTCGGGAGTTGACTCAAGTATTCCTTCTTCATCGATTCTTACTTCTGGCATAGCACCTTCTTGCACTTTCTTCCTCATACGCATCAGCTCCAGATCTGTAACTTGAGAAGCTTTAACTTTATCAATTAAAGTCGGTTCTACTTGTATATGCGCCATCATCATGTAGGTCCCTGGAGTCTTTAACTCTATCTCCATCCTTTGCAAGTCACACAAAATGGGCCTTTGCGTTGACAATATCGCATTCGCACTTGCATATGATCTTCTACTCAATGCATCAGCTACCACGTTCGCTTTTCCAAGATGGTATTGGATGGTATGATCATAATCTTTCAACAGTTCAAGCCAACGTCGTTATCGCATGTTGAGTTCCTTTTGAGTGAAGAAATATTTGAGGCTTTTATGATCCGTAAAGATCTCCACTTTCTCCCCATACAAGTAATGCCTCCAAATCTTTAGTAAAAAGACAATTGTACCGCTAACTCTAGATCATGAGTAGGATAATTCCTCTCATATTATTCTTTGAGTTGTCGTGAGGCATATGCTATGACTTTCCCATGTTGCATGAGAACACATCCTAACCCTTTGCTCAAGCATCATGTAGATGACAAATCCCTCCGAACCGGATGGTATTGTCGGAGCAGTCTTTGAAATGAGTCTCTCTTAAGTTCTTGAAAACTCTTTTCACATTCCTCGCTCCAACCGAACTTTGTATCTTTCGAGTCGGTGAGTTAGTGGAGTAGCAATTCGAGAAAAACCCTTCACGAATCTCCGATAATAATACCAAATAAGTTTGAGAAAGCTACGATCTTGATCCATCGATTTAGGTTGCTCCTAGCTTTGAATAGCTTTAATCTTTGCTGGGTCAACAGATATTCCATAACTTGATACCATGTGCCCAAGGAATGCTACTTCCTCAAGCCAGAACTCACATTTCTACAACTTGGCATAAAGCTTGTATTCACGAAGCTTTTGGAGTATCATCCTGAAGTGTTGCTCATGATCTTCACGGCTTTTGGAATAAATAAGGATGTCATCAATAAAAACGACCATAAAGTGATCCAAATATTCCTTGAATACTCGGTTCATCATATCCATGAAGGTAGCAGGAGCATTAGTCAATCCAAAGGACATGACTAGGAATTCATAATGCTTTCGTCTTAGGAGTTCTCGGCCGTCAATCTTTGGAATGTCATCGGTTCTAATCTTCAATTGGTGATATCCGTAACGAAGATCAATCTTTGAAAAGAATTTGGCTCCTTGCAACTGGTCAAACAGGTCATCAATACGTGGCAATGGGTACCTATTTTTGATGGTGACATGATTCAACTCTCGATAATCAATACAAAGTCGCATACTCCCATCTTTCTTCTTCACGAATAGAACAGGAGCACCCCAAGGAGAAGTACTAGGATGAATAAAGCCAATGTCTAACAATTCCTGCAGTTGAGTCTTTAACTCCTGAAGTTCAATAGGAGCCATTCGATATGGGGCTTTGGAAATGAGTTTTGTATCGGGTTCAAGGTCGATACAAAATTCAATTTCATGCTCTGGGGGTAGGCCAGGAAGTTCTTCAGGGAATACGTCAGGAAATTCATTAACAATAGAAATATTATTCAAAACTGACGTGTTTTTGTTTAGATCCGTGACATGAGCTAAGAAATCTTGACATCCATTTTTTAATAAATGAATAGCTTTATGGCTTTAGATGACAGTGATTGATTTTAATGGTTTGGTTACTTGAATTCGCATAATAGGTTGGTTAGGATTATGAAAGCTAACAACCTTACAAAAACAATCAATTTTTGCATGATGAGTAGTTAACCAATCAATCCCTAGAATCACATCAAATGCAAGTATTTTCAATGAAATAAGATCGACAGGTAATGTGAGGGTACCGATTTGAACCAAACAAGACTTATAAACAGTGGATGTAATGAAAGTTTCTCCCAACGGAGTTTTCACAGATAAGTCAAAGTCTAATTTCTCCGGAGTCAAATTTAATCATTGAGCGGAAGTTGGAGAAATAAAAGAATGGGTAGAATCAATATCAAATAAAGTATAGACTTCGCTAGAGTTTATGATAAGCTTACCCGTGATGACCTCATTCGGGTTCCTTGCTTTCTGGGAGGTCACTACAAACGCTCTCCCTTACACTACCAGCTTTGACTTTTATGGGACGACCTTTGGTGCCTCCATCCTAGCTGAACTTGTCTTCGGTGAACGACAAAATCGGGCTAGGTGACCTTCTCTTCCACAATTATAACATGCTTTGGATGGCATCGCATGATTTTGGTGATGTGTCCCTCCTCCTCATTTGAAGCATATAACATGTGGTCGTTCCTTCCTTCCTTAACAACGGGTCTTTGGTCTTGGCGTCCTTCCATCATTGTTGAATCTCCTCTTCTTGAAATGTCCATTCTTATTATTTTGGCCCTGATTACCACCAAAGTGGTTACTACTTCTGGCCTGTTGATTCCCTCCACGCTTGTTGTCACCGCTTCGATGACTGCTCTCATTGGTATTATCATTTTATCGACTGCTCTCTTTTGGTTGCGTTGACTCGTTATCGCATTCTACTAACTGAGCCCTATTTACAACATCTGAATACAAACACAGTTTATGAGAAATAAGATGTTAACGTATCTCCGGCTTTAAACCTCTTAAAAATATTCGCGTCATTCTCTCTTCATTATCCACCAAGTGGGACGTAAACCGAGACAACTCGGCAAACTTCGCTTCGTACTGCGACACGGTCATATTATTCTACTCCAACTTGATGAACTCTACCTCTTTTATGTGACGAATACTTTTGGGAAAGTACTTGTCGTTGAATAGTTCTCGGAACTTCTCCCAAGACATCTTGGTCTGGCGGGTTGAGTACGCTTTACCGATTCCCACCGATGAATGCCTCTCTCCTCGCAACATAAAGGCGGCAAAGGGAACCTTTTGCTCCTCGGAGCATCCCAAGACATCAACTATCTTGGTGATTTGCTTTATCCATGCCTTCGCCTTAAGTGGTTTTGGCTCTCTAATAAACTCCGGTGGTCCCAGCTCCTTGAACTGTTTAGCGGTGACCGTCCGAGAGTTTTAAGTGTTTCCACCTATATTTTGGACAAGAGCCGCTCTCGCCTGCTGTTGCATTAATTGCATAAAGCCTCTGAACATTCCATCATTCATCATTTGGTCAGTGTTGTTGTTTGCATGAGGATTATCGCCTTCCTGATGCACATTATCCTGATTATTGATCTGTGGAGACTCAACGGTCTCCTGTGCTCCATTGCTATTCTCAACATTCTCGGATGTCATTTTTAGATATTGCCACAAAACAAAGGTTAATTAACATATAACATATTATCCTTATACTTTGACCGACCAATTAAATACCAAATAAACTTAGGTAGGTCATACTAGCGAAGGAATTCCCCGTCTCTCCCCTCCTAGTTCTATTCTCACATCTTAGCAGGGGATCATATCCTAAGCTTTGATACTATTCTGTGGACGCCCCAAAATAGGTATACATCACCTATTCGAGTTGCCAAATACATGGTATGAGAATACAAAAACAATCTTTAATATACAACAAGAGAGTCATGAGTTTCAATACAAATCTTGTCTTCTAGACAATATCCACTCTCAGAATAAGTCCTCATTACATTTATTGTCACACTATTTAACAGAATAGTGAGGACTACTAATACTATCATCTGATCCATCACTCCGTTCCCCGACTCATCCCAGCTATATTCTCATTTCCTGAAGAGAACAGTGAAAGAAAGGGTGAGCTCAACTAGCCCAGTAAGAAATATTATGACTAAGATAATATAGAATAAATTATCATTAGCCTTAAACAGTGTTTAACTGATACAATATAACAAACATCAAGTTTAATTGCAACGGAACAAGCAATCCATTAAAAGAGTCAAGTAGAGAATAAAGTCTACTATCTTTTATGATTTAAAAGGTTTTTCATCACTGTTATCGCTGAGACTCAGCTTAATAAATAATCCACATCATCGAATCACCCCCAGACTTTTCACTAAGGATATTCTTTAGTATCACGACCACAAATTATCCATGCACTACGGGCCAAGGACATTCGTGTATTCATTAATGGTCATGATCATGCCAACAACGGTCCATCAATGCACTACGGGCCAATGATAATTTTTACTACATCATTTATAACATTACGGTCATGATTACACCAAATAATCCCTGGTCATAACCATACCAAGTCCATCTATGCACTACAGGCCACAGATGACTTTCAAAAAATATAAACATGAGGATGATGACAATGATATAAGAATTCAATAAAACAAGTTCAAGAATTAATTTATTCAAGAACTAATAACGTCCAAATTGTCGACATGATCGCTTTGCAAAGTAAAATTCAAGAATGCTCGGAAGAATATTTCCATTAAAAGATCTTTGGATGAAGCGCAAATATCAAGAATATTCCACTAATTTCATGGAGTATAGAAGTCAAAACTTTAACCAACCGAGTATAATAAGGAATGGAATAACAAAAGAAATCACCGAGCATGCGATAGAAGCCGCAAAAATGAAGTTATTCCAGCGAATAATAATTAACGGAACCGGTCCCGTAAAAGCGCCGCTGAAGAAGATATTCAATGAGAATAATAAAAATGAGAATCGGTAAAGATAAAACGCATGCGCAGACGGGATATTCCAACGAGAATAATAAAAGGCGGAATCAAAGTCAAAGCGTAAACGCATGCAGACATGATATTCCAGCAGAATAATTAAGATGAGAATCAAAGTCCGGTAGTAAAATACGAGATAGGATATTCCAATGAATAATAACGAATGGAATAATGGAAGAATTTCACCAAGTATAGGTAGGCAGCGATATCTGAGTTATTCAATGAGAATAATAAATAATGGAATAATGAAGTTCTCTTCATGAATACAAAAGAAATAATACCCCTTACCGTAAAAGAAAGCGTATATAAGAGTAGGGAAGAAGAATACCTTTCTATAGTTTCTCTATAATTTCTCTCTCTAGAGTTTTAGTGAATTAAGTAAGAAATAATGAAAGAATGAGCTTATTTATAGAAGAATAATTTGAATAGTAACTAATCTATGAGCGGTCCAGATTGATTTACTTTTAATCGAACGGTCCATATTTAAAGCAAAATCTTTTAAATAAAATATAATATATTCTATTTAAAATCTAATAAAACAAAACTTTATATAATAAAAATATATATAATAAAAACACGTTACTCCTTCCGTGACTCCCTGATAACCAATTTTTCTCTCTTCCCCCACTTTTCTTGACAACTTGATAACATATATATATATAATAATAATAATAATAATAATAATAATAATAATAATAATGTACTCCCTCAATCCACACATGTTAAATCAATTACATAATCTATATACTCCCTCTTTTGTACGTTTAAGTCTTCCCCCACCTTCACATATGTATAATATATATATATATATATATATATATATATAACCCAATCTTGCATTAATACTCCTTACCGTGACTTTCAAAATCCCTCCCCCCATGTTATCATAATTCAACACGTCGCTTTCATATATATATATATATATATATATATATATAAAACAAAACTGAGTGACTTCTCACGTAAGCATCAATAATCAATCTGTGTGTGCTACTTATGCAACCACGCAGTATTCGCATTACTTTACTACCGAGTAGTTCAACAAAGATTACTTCGGTAAAACTTCCGCCAGTTATTTTCAATAAAATATTTTTATCGTTTTCTCAATCCGACAATAATTCCGTAGTTGGGTCCACCAATGATTGTGCAGTTGTAAGAATATTCCATGTTAAAACGAATATTCCCCGACCAATCGAATATTATATAACAACTTGCGTACTTTGTAAAATTTATAAATATTACCCACAACTATAACATTATATCAAATTTATTCCATAATATTCAAAAATGATATTTATAGAAAATTCATCTTTATTTATAAAAGTTGGGGTCTTACATTTGATGTAAACCTTGGATCTCTATCTGACACAATTGACACTGGAACTCCATGTCTTGACACGATTTCTTTAACGTACAGCTTCGCTAGTTGATTAAGATCAAATCTAATCTTTATTGGCAAAAAGTGTGCAGATTTTGTCAATCTGTCCACTATTACCCATATCGCATCGTATCCTCTCTGAGTAGTTGGAAGACCCACCACAAAATCCACTGTGATGTATTCCCACTTTCATTCTGGTATTTCCAACGGTTGAAGTAATCCGCTTGGTCTTTGATGTTCAGCCTTGACTCTTTGACATGTCAAGCATTTGGCCACACATTCGGCAACATCTCTTTTCATATTTGGCCACCAAAAATGTCGCCATAAATCTTGATACATCTTTGTACTTCCTGGATGAATCGAATATCTTGTGTTGTGTGCTTCGGTCAAGATTTCGTCTTTAAGCTCTGGCACTGCTGGAACCCAAATTCTTCCCTCGAATCGTAGTAATCTTTCGATATCGATCTTGTATTTTACATCACTACCCTCAACCAGATTCTCTTTTATTTTCCCACACTCTTCATCTTGCAGTTGAGCACTCTTCACTTTGTCCACTAAAGTTGGACCAGCTTCTATCTAGAATAGTTGTTCGTCGGATTCTTATGGAAATTTGATTTCCAAGTCTAGCTTTGCCATTGCTGTTATGAGCTCCTCCTGAGTGGTTATCAGCATTAACTTTTCCTGACCTTTCCTGTTTAAATCATCTGTAACCACATTCGCTTTGCCCGGATGATAAAAGATCTCACAATCGTAATCTTTTATCAATTCCATCCATCTTCTTTGACGCATGTTCAGGTCTTTCTGAGTGAAAATATACTTCAGACTCTTATGATCTGTGTAGATTTCACATTTCTCTCCATAGAGATAGTGTCTCCATATCTTCAGAGGAAATACAACTGCAGGCAATTCTAAATCATGAGTCGGATACCCTTTCTCATAATCCTTCAGTTGTCTTGATGAATATGCAATAACTTTGTCGTTCTGCATAAGAACACAACCCAAACCTTTGTGTGAGGCATCACTATACACCACAAAATTTCCTGTATTATCTGGTAATGCCAACACAGGTGCCATAGTTGACCTTTTCTTCAAATCTTGAAAACTTTCTTCACACTTTTCTGTCCAAACAAATTTTACAGCCTTTCTTGTCAAATTTGTTAGCGAAGTGACTATCTTAGAAAAATCTTGAATGAATCTTCTATAATAACTTGCCAGTCCCAAGAAACTCCTCACTTCTGACGATGTTCTTTGTTGTTCCCAATTGATTACAGATTCCACTTTTGATGGATCCACTGAAATCCCATCCTTGTTAATCACATGACCCAAAAATTGTACGCGATCAAGCCAAAATTCACACTTAGAAAATTTCGCGTACAACTTTTCCTTTCTTAGTGTTTCTAATGTCAAACGTAAGTGTTCTATGTGTTCTTCTTGAGTTTTGGAATACACCAGAATGTCATCGATAAATACCACTACAAACTTGTCTAAGAATGGTTTGAACACCCTGTTCATCAAATCCATGAATGCAGTAGGGGCATTGGTTAAACCAAAAGACATCACCAAAAACTTGTAATGTCCATACCGAGTTCTGAATGCCGTTCTAGGTATATCCTCCTTCCTTACCTTCAATTGGTGATACCAGCTTCCCAAATCTATTTTAGAGAAATATTTAGCACCCTTCAACTGATCAAACAAGTCATCTATTCTTGGCAACGGGTATCTATTTTTAATAATGACTTTATTTAATTCCCTATAATCAATGTAAAGTCGCATCGACCCATCCTTCTTTTTCACGAATAATACTGGTGCTCCCCACGATGATACGCTTGGTTGAATATACTTCTTGTCTAGTAGCTCTTGCAATTGCACCATCAGTTCCTTCATCTCTACTGGAGCCATTCTGTACGGGGCCTTCGATATTGGTGTTGTTGTTCGGCGCCAAGTCGATCACTGAACTCAATTTCATTTGTCGGTGAAGTCTTGGCAAATCCTCTGGAAACACGTCCTCGAATTCCCTCACTACTGGTATTTCTTCTAGTTTTACATTCTTCTTCTGAGCATCGACTATGTAAGCTAAATAGCCCACACAGCCTTGACTCAACAATTTCTTGGCTTGCATAATCGTTAGACATTTCATTTGTCTAGGCGACTTGCTACCATAGAATAATACTTTGACGGAGTCATAAGGTTTACACACTTCTTTTGGCAATCAATTACCTCTCCATACTTGAATAACCAATCCATTCCCAAAATAACATCAAACTCTCCAAGTCTAATCAGAATCAAATCTACCATAAAGATATTTTCCTTAATGTTCACCCTACAGTTCTTGTATACAAACCTAATAGGGATTACTTCCTTATTCGCAATTTCTATGTTCAAAGGAAAATTTAGTTCTTCACTAGGCATTCCTAACCTCTTAGCAAATTCATCATATATAAACGAACATGTAGCACCCGAATCAAATAATACATAAGCATTTATATCATTGATTGGGATAATACCTGACACCATATCTTTTGATTGCACAACATCTTGCACAATCATGTTGAAGGTTCTGGCTGTGGGTTTGTTTGATGTTGCAGGTCCTGCAATGGCCCATGTACCTCCATTGTTTCTAGTTGTCATTCCATCCTTCTTCTTAGGGCATTCACGAGCAAAGTGATCCTTGGATCCGCACGTGAAGCACACATTCTTTTTCGATTGAGTGCAATTTAGGGCGATGTGACCCTCCTGGCCATAATTGAAGCAAAATCGTTTCCCCATTAAGCACGCACCCTTATGAAATTTCCCGCATGTCGCACATGCTTCAAACTTTTTGTTTTCCTGGTTACCGTGCTGGTATCCAGCACTCATGTTCCCATTCCACTTCCTCTTCAAGTTGTTGTTGTTGTTGTTGTTTCCACCACTACCACCTCCATTCTTAATCTCTGCCTCATTCTTTTTCTTCTTCTGCTCCTGATTGAACTTTGTCACTGCCTCGCCTGCACCTTCAGCGAGTATTGCTTTCTCCATCACTACTGCAAAAGTTTTTAGCTAAAACAGGGAAACCCTAATGTACAACCAGGGCTTCAATTCCTGTTCTAACCTCTTTGCCTTGTGTCGACATCGGGATTTTTAGATGTCCCTTTCCGTTACTTGTTCTTTGGTGTTCTCAGTTTAGGTGAGATTTGTTTGAAAAAACAAGTAAAAAAGGTCCGACATGTATAATGTCGACGATGGACTGTTAAGAGTCGCCAGTTGATTTTTTAAATGGTTGTACCAACACAATCGAGAAAAGGTTTGCACATTGACCCAATGATGTGACACTGCTATATGGGTCGGTGAAATCGAGATTTATTAGGGTCCGGATTGGTTACACTGCTATCCGTTACCCCGTACAATAGTCACTCAGGATTGGTTAGTCTTGTGGCACATTATTGCGTAGAGATGTTGAGACGACGTGACGTGGCATCGTGTTGGCGAGATGACGATGTTTCCCCTCACTGGTGTTATCGCCGAATTGGGCTGATAAAGCAGACGTTGCTTAGGCTTCACTGAGATTGGACTTTTGCAATTTGTTGAAGGTCCTCATTGTCACCTTTGAGGTGTGCCTGTCTTCCCGATGTCATTTTTGGGGTTGGTACAGTGCATCTCGTTGTGAGCGCCGAGGTTGAAGCTGGTCGCATTTGAAACAAGTATTTCCGGGGTTATCGCCGAAACTACATTCCTCGGGGTTATCACCAAGGTTGGTGGCTATTCCCATGGTTGGGACTGAGACTGGATATCTCGGGGTGATCTCTGAGATTAATCGGTCTTCTCCGGGGTGTGTTCCGGTATTGTATCTGCAGGCCTCGGGGTTATCTCTGAGGTTGGAATTATTACTCCCAGATTGCGATCCGGGGTTGATGCTGAACTTCCGGTGGTATCCGGTATGGATATGGATCGTCTTCTAGGGTTCCCTCTTAAAAGACGAATCGGTCCTCCTGCAATGTTAGTGACAGCAGTACAGAAAATTTTGAGTGTCTACAGATGCCCTTCTTTATCATACTCATGCATGGCGATGCATGGGTAGGATAAAGAATCCTAGACACTTGAAACGCAACAAGACAAACATGGTACTATGGATAGCAACATGATGCAAATGTATGATGCATGTGTACGGGGTTGTAGCCCAACACGCTGGGGATGATAATTCTTGGCTCCCTGTTGCTTCGACTGGGGATTGGCAATGATGACCAAATTTGATGTATAATCCGAATATGTTAGGATGTTGATGTTGGAGTTATAACGAAATTCCTGTGTCTTTGATTATGACTTGATCCTAAAGATGTACCTCTTATGTGTAAGAGATCTGTGGGGATAAAGCTTGATCTGTTTGAGGATGTGTATAACATATTCCATCATCTATCCTCTTTGATAACATTGACTTTTTCTGGTTAGTATCGCCAGAATATGTCAAGATCCTGTTAGATTTACTGCCAACAGCATATGTTGCCAGGGATGCCTGACCTTCGTCGATGTGTGAATCAATGGCTGAAACTCTGTGGGTAGATTGTCAAGGTTTCTTGACATTCACTGTCATGTAGATCACCGGAACATTGCGTTGTGACCCCCGCCGGGGATATGCTGGGGAATACTAGCAGTCGGGTGTGAAAATCTCGAATAGCTCTAGAGCTCTGATAGGTTTAATCGCTATCGGCTGAAATAACGTCAAGGCTGCTTGACCTTCGCTGATTTGTATGTGAATGGATGAGCATGCATTGTTACTCCCGCCGGAGATATACGTTGTAACCCCCGTTGGGGACTCACGTAGGGTAACGACCTGGAGTTGGCGGAATCGGACCTGTATAAGGTATTGCCGTATGTGATTTGTGACAACTGAGATCATCGGCAGGGTATACCTTGTGTTCAGGTGACTACCAATGAGTGATGTACAGATTCAAAGTCTCATCTGAGAAGATCAGGATTGTATGCTGTTTTGCTCAATCGCGTGGCATTTTTATTTTCGACTTTTCTAATCCACAAGAACTCCTTCAGAACTCGAACTAGGCCGAGAAATGGGGGGTGGGACCCACATAGGGGTGCGCAAGTGCTTTTCTTGCAGCCATGCAGGGCCTGCAGGCAATTGCGGATGATAAATTCTAACAGGTTGGTCTCATAAGTCATTTTCAGCTTGTCGCGCGAAGGAAAATCCGTGAGCCTCTTTCAGATCTGCTGAGTTCGGGCTACTTTCTGCAAATTCTATCACCGTACAAGTGTTCTACACTATCCTAGTAATGTATGCATGTATTTTTCCCAGTTTTTATCCGATGGATTTTGAGTTATCGCATGAAATGCATCTAAACACATAGTAGTGATTATGTATGTACAAATGACTTGATATAAAATATTCAACATAGTAAATGTTAGTATTAAACCATGCTGAACATAATGATGTGAAAGAATTTGACTTTTGAGACAGTCAAATTGGCACCTTTTTCTGCTATTTCTTGTCCTATTTGATGTCCAATGAGCAAAAGGTAGAAAAGCAAAGTACTCCTAGTATTGAGGTTGACCTTATGCATGATGATTTTGATTTTTAATGCACATATTATGTATATGACTTTGGGGCAGGTGTGCTACTGAATGGCCACCTAGACATGCCTGTGTGCATGTGGATAGTCCTATTTTCAAAGGGGACTATGACAAAATTTTTCCAAATGTAGGCATTGGGTAGTCATGCATTTTAACTCTATTATATGTTAAAGTAAATGCATACATGCATATAGTCATAAATGCATTTTGGAAAGCTCTAGGTAAGGAAATACCACACCCTTTCTAAGGTGATTTGGAGACTTGTTGTCCAGATATCATGGATCCGGATCAGCTGAGCAGTTCCCATAGGACCACTTCTGGCATAAGGCGGAGGGCTTAGAAGTGCCTCGCCCCTGATTCCGTGACGGACCTCATGGATTGGTGGAGGCCATGATTCACCCTGTCCGGGCAGATGTGCCAGACGTTGATGATGAGGAGGCGGATATTCCGATTGAGGATCCCGCTCCTTCTGCACATGTACCTCGTAGGGAGCTTCCTAGTATTCAGGTGGAAAACCCAGGGTTGCTGGGTGATTTGAGCAGACATCCATCGATGTACTTGCATGCTAACGAGGTATGGCGTTAGACTTTGATCTTCATTCTTTCTTATTGATGAGGATTAAAGGATTTTGATGTTGATCTGCATTTCATGCAGGTTCCTGGTTTTACACAGCCTAGAGGGAATTGGTTCAGCATTCACTCCATGTACCAGGCGCTTCATCCTTACTATAGAGAGGTAGTGCATGAGTGGGGATTTGGGGCATTTTTCTCCATCCTTCCCCGTCGTTGTTCCCGGGGTTACCTCAGGGCATTGTCTGAGCGATGGTTTCATCAGACTCAGTCACTCCATCTGCTAGATTGCGAAGTGATGATGACGCCTATGGATTGGCGATTTTATCACAGGTATGGAGTTTGGAGGGGAGCCAGTGCCTTGCATAGCGAACATTACCCCTACTACCGTTAGATCCTTGTTAGGAGTTCCGGCGGAGGCGCTCAAAGGCAAGACTGTCAGTTCAGGTCCTTTGAGTGTAGATGCTATGAGCGGGCTTTTGAGTGAGCCCATGCCTGATGATATCAGAATCTGGGATCGCATTCTGCGATGATTGTTCTTGATGATCATTCGAGGCTGCTTCATAGAAGATAACTCTTCTACGGTATCTTTCGCTTTGATCAGTGCCACACGTGATGTGGACCGTATTAGAGAGTATGATTGGGGCTCCTATACCTTTGCCTATTTCCTCTGGGGCATACGTATGTGCTCACAGGGTTTGACCGAGGCTTGGCTAGGGTTTTACCCATTTTTGCTGGTGAGTATTTCTCTCGTCTTTTCCCATTTATAGGTTAAGAGTGTTTACTGATAGCAGATGTTTTGCCATTTTGTTGGCAGTTTTGGGCATACGAGAGGCTCCCATGTTTGCGTCCTGTGAGTGTGTTAGGTTTAGATACCTATCCACGAGGCGACGATGGCACCATTCTATTTCTTAGGAGGTCCCCATGGTGAGGATTCACTCATCTTTGCCGTATCAATTTGGAGTTCTTGACGGTGATACCATTACATTGATTCCCTACTCAAGGGAACATTTGACCATTGGCTTTGAGGATGGACACCCGACTGGAGTCGAGTACTTGATTTCCACCAGGAGAGTTCCTCTCTTCACGGATGGAGGTGGGAGCTCTATTTAGAGAGCGTCTTTATTAGGAGCACCACAGGGGAGATCCGTATACCGATCTTGCCTCCCGCCAGCGTCATTGGCTCATATCACGATCACCCATCACTGATATCCCATTGTTGGGAGTTGACAGTTTTGCATTATCAGAGGGTCCATGTACCCAGGAGATGTTCTAGCTGTGGTGGTCCCCTCGCACTAATAGAGCCCAGTCCCGTGCCACACAGTTTATGGGGGATATGGTTCTAGGATCCTTGATGCTGATGGATTGGGTAGCTTGTGTCCGAGCTCCGACTCATATCACCCAGATTGATAGTTTTACCCGGCAGATTGGACGAGCACATATATTTATATCAAGATTTGGGTAGAGATCCAGCAGAGGCGGAGTCATTTGTTCCTTCGAGCTCAGGCGCTGGCCCCTTAGATGACCCATTTGGTTTTACCGGTGTAGATCCTCCTCTTTATAGGCCTGACATCCCTGTTGCTAGAGATCTAGTGACCCAGGAGGAGTTACATCAGGTGGACAGGATTGATGATGTGGACATCGACACCATGGTCTTCTTCTGATGTGTATTCTCGTTATATCTTTTGATAGGCCTCTGTTAGATATTGGGTGGCTGTTATGTGACGCCCCCAAAATAGGTATACATCACCCAACCTATTCTGAGTCGCCAAATACATGGTACAGAAACAACTACAACTTCATTAATACAACATAAAAACTGTGAGTTTAAATACAAATATTGTCATCTAGACAATATTCACACTCAAATAAGTCCTCATTACAATTATTGATACACTATTTTACAAAATAGTGAGGACTACTAAAACAACTGTCTTGAACCATTACTCCACACCCCGACTAGTTCCCGCTATATTCTCGTCTCTTGAGAAGAAAAATGGAACAAAAAGGAAAAGGGTGAGCTTAACTAGCCCAGTAAAGAATATTATGACTAAGATAATGTACAACAAATTATCCTTAGTCTTGAACAGGGAAAAATCTGATAGAATACAATAGACAACAAGTTTTAGATCAACAACTGCAGTGGAAACAACAATTCATTAGAAGAGTTAAGTAGAGAATGAAATCTACTATCATCTATGAATTTAAAAGTCCATCATCGATATTTTATCCATGTAACATCAATCAATATACATCATAAATCAAATAGTCATCTTTGCACTATAGGCCAAAGATATTCATCTGTTAGTCATGTTCATCTCAACACCTGTTCATCTTTGCACTACGGGTCAAAGATATTCATCAGTTGGTCATGTTCATCTAAACACCTGTTCATCTTTGCACTACGGGCCAAAGATATTTATCATAAAATCATTCATCTTTGCACTACAGGCCAAAGATATTCAGTTATATCATCATTTAGGACCAAGGATGATGAAAAATATTTTAAAAAAAAACGAATCCAGTGAAACAAAAGAACAAATATTAAGGATTCGTACTTTAAACAATCCAAGTTCAAAAATACTTCATAAATAACTAGAGTGGAGTAAAATTCAAGAATGAAGAACAAAACATAGATCCAATCAAAGATAGGAATCATAACAGACAATCTTGGACACAGAAAAGAAAATTTAATTTTTCTGTGAATAGTATCGTATTCGTGAATAGTGCCGTATACGTGAATAGTGCCGTATACATGAATAGTAACTCCGACATCAAAAGATAGAAATTTCACAAAAAACATCATCATGCTTCGTGAATAGTACTCATAAATAGTAACTCGTGAATAGTAACTCATGAATAGTAACTCGTGAATAATAACTCATGAATAGTAACCCCGACATAAAAAAGTTCCAAATTTGATAAAAAATTCCAACCAATATTTCGGCATAATGATATTGAAGAAATAATATCATTTACGAAGAAAATAACATCCTTACCTCATAAAAAACAAAGATTTTAGGAATCTTCTAATATCGGATATAGTTTGAAGGAACTTGCACCGTATAACAACACTCAAAGTACCAAAATAATCACAAGAATACGCTCGATAATATAGAGAGAGAAAGAGAGAGAAAACTTTAGTTTCTGGTGTGATTTTTAATTCTAACCTAAGCACCCTATTTATAGGAAATTGCTTAGAACACCAAAGCAGAAAATTTAATATAATAATAATATATTATATATAAATTCCTACACACACATTCAAGGATCTGAATTCAGCCATGCTTAACAACAAGTGGGTCCCACCAACCACAAAAAACATGTTTTAAATAATTTTTGTAACAAAATAAATTCAGACCCAATATTCCAGAACTTTAATAATTCATAATAAATAGCCCTTTTATCACAAAATTTGAATCTGGCGACTTTTTCTAGGAAATTCAATTCTCTACAACTTTGCAGAAGAAAGTTTTTCCAAATTCTAAATAGAAATTGATCGAAATCCACATACGAACGATTTTAAAGGCTATAATCAAATTTCAGTCAAGAAATGGGGTCCACCGACACACAAAATATGTGTTAATCATTTAATGCAACAAAAATACTCTTCCTCCTCATATACTCATATATCCCACATTCATTGTAAAAATATCACCATTAATATATTATTAAAATAATATATTCAAATGAATTATTTTATCAAAATAAAATAAAATATTAATTTTCAACAATTATCACATTTAAAAAATTTTCTCCATCTATAACCACATAAAATCAATATTTTCCTCATCATATAAATCAATAATTAATTATTCACAAATAATATTACAGAATCACAATATTGACAACCAGTGCAGGTTCGTGAAAAAGGGGCTTTCAATAAGAATTTCTCCTTCTTGGTAGCGCAATTAGGTGACCAAACCTCTCCTTAGATGTAACTTTCTAGACATTGCCAATAATGTTTTCTAATAATATTATTCAGATAATATGAATTATTAGCCGATAATGGAAAATTGTGTAGTGATAATTATTGGAACAACAAGAATATAAAATATCAACGCAAAGCAATTATTGAATCAATAAAATAAAATATGAACAAGTAACTCATCGTAATAGCTTATTGAGTAGTGCCTTCACGTAAGAATCAATAATTGGTGAAATACTGTAGTGCTTCTTGTGCAACAACGCAGACATTCGCGTGTTTTAACCAAGAAAGTATTCCAACAAGATAAGCGGTAACAACCGTATGAGTTATTTATAAACAATTTATACTTGTCGTTTTCTTCATCCAATCACTTTCCGTTATGGGGTCCACACAAGGCTGCACCGTCGTACGAATATTCCCCGACAGCAAGAATATTCCACGACCAAACGAATATTCTCCGATAACAATGAGTATTTTATAACTACTTGCTTATTTAAAAATATTTGCGCATTTTACCCATAACTAACCACATTAATCAATTCAACCCTTACTATTTCAAAATAATAAATAGAGGAAATTAAATCTTCATTTATAAAAAGTTGGGGCCTTACATATTCCCCATTCTCGCTATATCTTTTGATAGGCCTCTGTTAGTAGTAGGGCGGTTGTGCCCCATTTCCCTGTATTTGTAGCTGAACAGAGCTGATGTATTAGATGATGATATACTTAGGAATGTATGCACCATTTTTTTGATTCCCTATATCATATTGCCATCCATTATTTGTTATGCATGTATCATGTTATGCATATGTATGTATGTCTAGAGATATTCGGCATTGACCCATGGATGGTCTTATGACACGGCCCACACAGATGTCTTCTTTGACAGTTATCCGTATAGATTATACCCCACCGTCAGTGGTGGTATTGGGTATGTGATCGTGGTATGATAGCATGTCACCACAAGATAGGGTGACTATAGATCAGCTATTGCAGCATACCATAACTTTATTGCCTTTTCAAGGTTCCCGCAGGGTTTGTGGACGGGATGCTAGAGCATTGGCTACCGGATAGGCAGGTATTCCGATTCGGCACCCATGAGTTGACTCCTACTCTGGAGGAGTATGCATGGTTGACGATGCTGCCTATAGACAGACCTTGCGTGCATCTCGCTTTGGGAGACATGGGTAGATGGTTCATGATATCACGGGATTGCGGCTTGATGGCAGATTTGAGCCGGTGACATCCGCCACGTGATATCCCAGCGTTTTCTGTATGACTGATTTGGCTCGGAGGATAGCTATTCATAACAGTCCGGGGATTTCACCACACTGGAGGACCATTGGCGTTTGGCCAGGGTTGATGTACTGATGCTATGCATGCTTTCATATGTCTATATGCCGCGTTACATGGATGAGATAGACATTGGTGTTATCATGGTCGTGAGAGCTCTTAGAGAGGGTCGCACCATTGTACCTATGATTGTAGCAGAGACCTCGCACAACATCTCTTCTTGTACTTACCCGATGGAGTTTTTACGGGTAGTTCTGGCCATGTTTGTATGTGTGGTTTATGTCATACTTGAGACCGATTGGCACTCTTAGACGGCATGGGTATTGGTTCACCCATGATGTAGCCATGTCATACTCCTTTCAGCCTTCGGAGTGTATAGATGCTCTTTCTTGGTCCGCATTTTTGGCAGATATCAGAGATCCATTCAGCATATTGCCGTGCTTGGGGCTTTGCTCCCCATACAGCTTAATTACTCACGCTCCGAGCATGGACTTCCTCCTCCAGGTCGGCTTGAGGGCGTGACTACTTATCACCCATTGGCCGTGATGTGTGATTCGATTCAGTTCTAGGATTTTCATCCTTTCGAGGGGGCGATAGGTCAGCGTTCAGATTCTCGATATCTCTCAGCAGAGGACCGATCCCGTGTGTATGCTTGTTGGGATCGGCGTGAGATAGCTGCTTTTCTTGTCAGTCATCCTGGTTGTTCTGTAGAGTATTCCGCATGGATGGAGACAGAGATTTTATCAGCTGCAGCAGTATCTGCAGTATCGGATAGAGAGTCAGACGATGTAGAGCCCATGGAGGACATCGATACCTACATCGAGGAGGAGCCCGCTGCTGGGTTGCTAGCATTTGTTCTGGATTCTCCTAGTACCAGTACTGTTGTGATTCAACACTCGGCACAGTACTTAGAGCAGAGTCTTCATCTGATGACCTTTGAGAGAAATCAGGCTCGATCTAAGATGTTGACTGCCCTTGATAGGAGGGACGCGACTCTGTTAGAGAGAGACGTGGCATTAGCTCGTCGAGATGCCGCTGTTGTTGAGCGGGATAAGGCCAGATCAACCAGAGACACAGTGATAGTTGAGCGGGATAGTGCCATATCTGCCCGGGATGTAGCCGTCACAGATAGTACTGCTGTGAGATCCCTTACCACTGGCATGATTGCAGAGATGTGCGCATATATTAATGATCATATGGTCACCATGCAGATGGCTACAGATCTGTTGGGTTGTGTGGATATTCTCGTACAGGAGACCACAGCCTCGCCTCCGTCTTCTGAGAGGGACGCCATGTTGGGCTTGTTAGCTCGCATATACCCTAACTTGTAGATGAACTTGTATTTACCTACACAGACTAGCTTAGCCATTTTGTCATGTACAACTTACATTGTATATATATTAAACAACATTATATATATGATAGGGAAATATATTTTTGGATCACTTCCCTTTTAGATATGCCTTGCTATTTGCTTGATATTTTGCCTGCTGCTTCAGGGCTTGTGGTCTTGATGTATTTCAATTCCTCCCGGGTGGATGGACATTGAGTTATCTCGGATAGTTTGAATGGATCATCGATCTATGTGTATCCCTACCATCTTTGGTGTCTTTGGGATTTGGTTTTCGTATGGAAATGTGGAGAGGAGTGTGGCTTTCCTCTCTGAGATTGACCGCACCACAGATGGTTGCCAGTACTTCTATTTAGGAGAAGCCTAGTTAATTCCATCTCTTATGGATTGGTGTTGCTCTTCAAGGTATGACCGCAACTTAGATGGTTGTCGAATCTCCTATTTGGGAGGAGTTCAGGTAATTCCATCCCTTTGGTCTGAAGCCAAATGAAATGTAGTGGATTGAAGTTTCATCCCAGTACCAACTGACAAGGATTTGTGTTTTGGTAGAAGGTGAGACCGCTTTCATGAATGGTCGCCACTCATCTCTATTGAAGAGGAGATCAGGTCTGCGTAGTTCGAACCTGGTGTAAGAGGTTCAACGCTGTATATGGCTGAAAGGGTATAGGAATGTTTTTTGTTGTTTTTTGTGAGGAGAAGATGGTAGAAATGTTTTTGTTGTTTTTGTTTTATTGCGACCGGGCCATATGAAATGGTTGCCTATGTACTCCTATTGAAGAGTAGATCAGGTCGACGTAGTTCACCCCTCAGGGCGAGAAGAAAAGCATAATCCCATGTGCAGGTCAGAGTGCGGGGAAGAGAAAGTTTAATCCTAGTTGAGGATAAACTGTAGGTATGAGAAGTTTGATCCCAGGTATAGGTAGCCAAACTGCAAACGCAAGAGGTTCAATCAGCGGTGGGATGACCTAAGTTGTAGGAACACAAAGGAGAAAGCCAGGATCCTGGCTTTGAAAAGTATGTTTCCCTGAGGGGCAAAGTGTAGAAAAGTTGTATGTGGTAAAGGGTTAAAGAACCGGAATGACTGGTGATCTGATTGTTCCGCACCAGGGTGTTTGCGAATTACTTCAGACATAATACCGTTTCACGGTGTCTGAGTTGATGAGTTGTGGAAATTCATCGCCGTCCATTTCTTGAAATCTGAGAGCGCCCCCTGTCAATACTTCCTTGACAATAAATAGGCCTTCCCAGTTAGGAGCGAATTTTCCCTTAGATTGATCTTGGTTGTCAAGGATCTTCTTCAAAACCAAGTCATATTGTTTAAACTGCCGTAGCCGGACCTTTTTATTGTAGGATCTGGCGATCCTTTGTTAGTATAACTGACCATGGAAGATAGCCGCGGTTCGCCTTTCGTCTATTAGAGAAAATTGGTGATACCTGTCTTGTACCCATTGGTCTTCATCCAGCTGAGCATCTACCAACACTCGAAGGGATTCCATTTCAACTTCTTTGGGGAGCACTGTTTCCATCCCATAGGTTAAAGCATAGGGGGTTGCCCCAATGGAAGTGCGCATTGAGGTTCTGTAGGCTAACAACGTCAGAGGCAATAGGTCGGGCCAATCTTTGTGGTTGGTGGACATCTTTTGCATAATCTTCTTGATGTTTTTGTTAGCCGCTTCAACCGCACCGTTCATCTTCGGACGATAGATGACAGAGTTAAGATGTTTGATGTGGAATTTACCGCATAACTCCTTCATCATTCTGTTGTTGAGGTTCTTAGCATTGTCTGACACAATCACCTCTGGTTGTCCATATCGACAAACGACATTGTTTCTGATGAAAGCAATGATGACTTCTTTAGTAACCCTGGGGAAGGAGGCTGCTTCTACCCACTTGGTGAAGTAGTCGATCATGGTGAAGATAAATCGATGACCATTACTGGCTTTAGGCTCAATGGGCTCGATAACGTCCATTCCCCACATTGAGAAGGGCCAAGGTGAACTCATATTGTGGAGTTCCCGTGGAGGGGCGTGTATAGCATTCCCATAAATCTGGCATTGATAGCATCTCCTGACGTGGTCATTTCAATCAGCTTTGAGAGATAGCCAATAATGTCCTGTCCTGAGGACTTTCTTAACAAGGAGGGGGTCACTCATGTGGGGGCCACAGACTCCACCATGGATTTCATCCATAAGCCTTTGGGCTTGATCTTTGTCTAAACATCTGAGGAGACCTAGTCCTGCATCTCTTTTGTAGAGCACATCTCCACTCAGGTATGAATTTCACAACAAGTCAATGGATCCGCCTTTTCTCAGTCGGGCTCGCCTCAGCGGGTGTAGATCCATCTCGTAGGTATTCCTTGATATGTTGATACCAAGGATGTTGGATGGGAGGTAGCTCATCCGATACTTCTCCAACGTAATTCCCATAGGCTGGGACCTTGTGCAGGGAAATTGTGACGCTTGGTAAATGTTACTTGTCTGATATGCGAATCAGGGAGGCCAAAGTTGCTAACGCGTTCGCAAAGTCATTCCTATTACGAGGGACATGTAGAAAGGAGATTTTTTCAAACTCCAAAGCCATCTTCAAAACCTGCCGATGATAAGGCAGCAAATGTAGTTCCTTGGTTTGATAGATTTCGATGGATTGTCTGATTACCAACTCTGAATCTCCAAGGATAGTTAACCGTCTGATGCCCATTGAACGGGCAAGTTTTAGTCCCACGAGACAGCCTTCATACTTTCACCGTATTGTTCTTTGCCATAAATCAGTAACTTGACGGCAACGAGGATCTACCGCTCCCGTGCGGATACTAGAACTGCTCCAGCTCCAGAACCTTGCATATTAACAGCTCCATCAAAATACATCTTCCATGATTGGCGCGTATCGTACTGATGGTATTGCTGCACTGTCATTACTCCTTTATCAGGAAAATATGTTTCCAAGGGTTTGAAATCCCCTGAAGGTGTGGCGGCCAGTTGATCCGCGATTCCTTGACCTTCGATGGACTTTTGAGTCACATATACGATGTCAAATTGTTGTAGGATCAACTGCCATCTAGACAGCTGGCAATTTAACATAGGTTTGTTGAACACGTACTTTAGAGGATCCACGCGGGATATGAGATGGGTTGTGTGACCATGGAGGTAATGCTGTAAGCTCATGGAAGCCCATGCTAAAGCACAACACGTCTTTTCGATCAGAGTGTACTTGTGTTCACTGCTTCTGAACCTTTTGCTGAGGTAATAGACAACTCGTTCTTGGCCTCTATCGTCTTTTGTCGTCTCCAAAGATGCCCATGGCATTGTCACTTACTGGGACGGTACATGAGCAGGGGACAATCATCCTGGGTGGTACCAAGACGGGAGCTTTGATTAGCTGTTTCTTGATTGTGAGGAAGGCATTTTGACACTCATCATTCCATTTCATGGAGGAGTTCTTCCTTAATAGCTTGAAGATTGGCTCACAGGTTGCTGTGAGTTGGGAGATAAACATGCTAATGAAGTTGATTCTTCCCAAAAATCCCTATATTTCCTTTTCTGTCTGAGGAATGGGCATTTCAGTGATGGCTTGGATTTTGGCAGGATCTAGCTCAATCCCTTTGTGGCTGACTAGAAATCCTAGCAACTTGCCTAATTTAACGCCAAAGACGCACTTAGCTGGATTCAACTTCAAGTTGTACTTACGAAATCTGTTGAACAACTTTTTGAGATGGTCTATATGGTCATCCTCCTTCCAGGACTTGACAATGATGTCATCCACGTAGATCTCGATCTCTTTATGCATTAAGTCATGGAAAGAGCCATCATCCACGTAGCTCATCGTCTATAACAAAAAGTTCCCCAAGGCGTGATGAAAGCAGTTTTCTCACGATCTTCCTCAGCAACCATGATCTGATGATACCCCGCAAAGCAATCAGCAAAGGAGTACATGTCGTATTGCGCAGTATTGTCAATGAGAATGTGGATAAATGGCACGGGTGTAAGTCCCCGAATTTTATAAAATAAAAGTATTCAATTTTTCTTATAATTACTATTCACGAGTTACTATTCATGAGTTACTATTCATGAGTTACTATTCACGAGTTACTATTCATAAATACTATTCATGAAGCATGATGATTTTTGTTATAGTAATTACTGTTCAATATTTTATTTTATTGATTCAATAATTGCTACGTTGATATTTTATATTATTGTTGTTTCAATAATTGTCACGGCACATTATTTCCCATTATCGGATCAATAATTCATATTATTTGGATAATATTATTAGATAGCATTGTTGGCAATGTCTAGAAAGTTCTGTCAAGGAGAGGTTTGGTCATCTAATTGCGTGCCAGTAAGGAGAAATCCTTATTGGAAAGCCCCCTCTTTCCTGGGAACTGCCTAGTTGTCAGTATTGTGATTCTGTAATATTATTTATGAATAATTAATTATTGATATATATGATGAGGAAAATATTGATTTTATGAGGATATAGATGGAGGAAAATTTTAATGTGACAATTGTTGAAAATTAATATTTTATCTTTTTCTGATAAAATAATTCTTTTAAATATATTATTTTTACAATGAATATGGGATATATGAGTATATGAGGAGGAAGATTATTTTGTGGCATTAACTGTTTAACACATGTTTTGTGTGTTGGTGGACACAATTATTGACCGAAATTTGATTATAACTTTAAAAAATCCCCGTTTGTGGATTTTGGTCAATTTACATTTGGAATTTGGAAAAACTTTCTTTTGCAAAGTTGTAGAGAATTGAATTTCCTATAGAAATTTGCGAGATTCGAATTTTCTGATAAAAGAGCTATTTATTGTGAATTATTAAAATTTCGGTATATCGGGTGTGAATTGATTTTTGGAGTTTAAATTATTTTGTTAGAAAAAGCGTTTTTGTATTTTTTTTGGACATCATTAACATGTGTGGCTGGTGTTTTTGACCAAAAGGTGGGCTAAGGAAAATTTGTATAATTATATTAATATTATATTCATTTTTCTGCTTTGGTGTTCTAAGCAATTTACTATAAATAGGTGCTTAGGTTAGAATTGAAAATCACACCAGAAACTAAAGTTTTCTCTCTATATTATCAAGTGTATTCTTGTGAGTATTTTGATATCTTGAGTGTTGCTATACTCTGCAAGCAAGTTCAAACGTTATTCCGATTAAAGTACTTCTCTTTTGAGGTAAGGGATAGTAAGGGATTTTTAAGGGTGATTATGTTTTTCAGTTTTGTATTTTTTCGGAACTTTAAAAATTCTGGAAAAATTTGAAATGATATTTTGATGAGTTTTGTAGATTGTGTCCAAAAATGACGATTTTTGGATGTATACATTAGGAGTTATGAATTTTATGAGAAAAGACTATTTTAAAATTAACCGCCTCCTTGTGATTAACTCCAAAATTGATGAAATTTTTATTGGGAGAACATCTATATAATATCAGTATACCGTGTAAATTTCAGAATATTTGGACAAAAGTACAATTTATGATAAATATTTTAATATTCGACGGTTTTGGTCATATGAAAAATAGTAAATGAATTTTAAAAATTCTGAGAAAAATATATGTTCAATATGGGAATATATTCTGCTAAATCTCAAAAAAGAAATATTATTGGAACAGATTTGGTATTTTTTATGAAAATGGTCTAGTTATGAGTAAATAAATTAAATATGTTATATGAAGGAAGAAAATTGAAAAATATGATTTTATGGATTGAGAATAATATATGAGGTATATGCAGATTTTTGATGAGAGTTTTGGTTATTGGTGATGAAATCTTATAAGTTTGACATTTTATGGTGATTAAATGCATTAATTAGTAAAGTGTAAACAATTTAATTAAATTGTTTATAAGTTTAAGAAATTATTAAATATTGTTGTAATATTAAGAATATTAAGATTTTGATATTATTAAGTGATTTATAACATTTGGATTAAGGTGTTATAAATATTGATATGAATTTTATTGTGAAATTTTATCTCTTTGTGTTGGGGTTACTATTCACGTATACGGCACTATTCACGAATACGACACTATTCACCGAAAATGTAATTTTTCTTTTTATCCAAGATGTTTATTATGGCTATTATCTTTGATTGAATTCATATTTTGATAATATTATTTTTATTATCATATATAACATTTTTATAATCCTGGTGAAGAAATTTCTTTTTGAATTGAGTGTAAAGATGGGTAGATTATTGGTATGATCGTGACTATAGGTTCTCTCTTTGCCGAGAAAGTGCAAAGTTGAATTGTTGACTGGTATGATCATGACCATTGAATTTATAATTGAATATCTTTAACTTAAGTGCAAAGGTGAATTGATCAACATATATGGTCATAATTATGGTTTATATCAATTCTGAAATGATTATGTATTTTTTTGAGATATGAATATCTTTGGCTTGCAGTACAAAGATCAATTATTGATGAATATCTTTGGTCTGTAGTGTAAAGATGACCCGTTGTTGAATATCTTTGGCATGTAGTGCAAAGATGACTTGTTGTTGAATATCTTTGGCATGTAGTGCAAAGATGAACTGTTGATGAATATCTTTGGCCCATGGTGCAAAGATGAATTTATTAGTATGATTATGAACAGGAACTGGGATTTGGTATAACCATGATCTTTGATGTTTCAGGTAAAGAAAGGTGATGAAAATTATCTTCGTCTTGAATGCGAAGAAGAATTTAGAATCACAATAATGATTATGAGTTATTCATATGATTATGGAAAGGAAGTGTTGATTGATGTTACAGGGATAAAATATTGTTGGTAGACTTTTAACGTGGAGAAGATAATAGACTTTATAGTCTATTTAACTCTTCCAATGGATTGCTCGTTCCGCTGCAACTATGGTTGAAAAGTTTTATTATCTACCATATGTTCTAAATCTCTGATTTATTACTGATGAAGTCTATTGATAATGTAATTATCTTTAGTCATAATATTCTTTATTGAGCTAGTTGTGCTCACCCTTTTGCTTCACAATTCCTTTCAGGTAATAAGAGTATAGCTGGGTCGAGCGAGAATAACAGGGGAATAGTGTGATGGTTCGGGTCTGTTAAAGTTTCTCAACACATTATAAAATGACATGACATACAATATATAATTGTATTGAGGACCTAAGATGTGTGTGTCGTATATTATACGTCACTTAATAATTGATTTTGGTGAACAACAATAGGGTGAGGCGAACCCAACTTTGGAAGGGTGTTTTATCACTATCATACAAGATGTCTAATGACATACAACCTCGCGTTATCATAAGACAGGATTGTGAAAATCCACTTGCTGAGTATATCTACGAGCACTACCTATATGATCTTGGAGTTTATTTGAAACATAATGTTCAATTGCAGACGGTGGAGATAGTTATATGCCAAGAGAAGACTCACCATTGGAAAGAAGATGATAGTAATCTTCTTATTTTTCTTTGGGGTCTATTGGGTCAACCAAGGATAATTCTGTGGGCATATAATATCTATCATAACCTAGACGCATGGCCTCCCATGTACGGAAGGTTTCCTGAGCACTTCCCAAAGATTTTAATTTCTAAAAGCAGTTCTAGATTGTACCTTTATGTAAGGTATCCTTTGTGAGGTGTTGTCCATAGTTGGGACATGAGTCATAGTTGGTATTAAAACTCACAAGATATGTGTTGTTGTATTTTGCACGACAATTGTAGTAATAAAGTTGTAGTTATTTTTTTGTACCATGTATTTGGCGAATTCGAGAATAGGTTGGATGGATTGGCCTGTTTTGGGGTCGTCGCGGTTAATATCGTGGGCTTAGGATATGATCTCTGGCGGAGATCGAGGAATAGAACTAGGAGGGGAGAGACGAGTAAATCATTCTCTAGTGTGTCCTACCTAAGCTGAATTTTCTTTCATAAGTTGACAAATTGTGATATGTCAATTAACCTTTGTTTTGTAGCTGTATTCTAGAATGATATTTGAAATACAGGAGATGAGCAATGGAGAAATCATGAGGACATAGAAGATGGAATTTGAAATGAAAGCAAGGTATTCTCAACTCTTTGAAATACCAGGTACGTAAATTTCGGGGACGAAATTTCATAAAGAGGGGAGATTGTAAGACCCCGAATTTTATGAAATAAAAGTATTCAATTTTTCTTATAATTACTATTCACGAGTTACTATTCACGAGTTACTATTCATGAGTTACTATTCACGAGTTACTATTCATGAGTTACTATTCACGAGTTACTATTCATAAATACTATTCATGAAGCATGATGATTTTTGTTATAGTAATTACTGTTCAATATTTTATTTTATTGATTTAATAATTGCTACGTTGATATTTTATATTATTTTTGTTTCAATAATTGTCACGACACATTATTTCCCATTATCGGATCAATAATTCATATTATTTGGATAATATTATTAGATAGCATTGTTGGCAATGTCTAGAAAGTTCTGTCAAGGAGAGGTTTGGTCATCTAATTGCGCGCCAGTAAGGAGAAATCCTTATTGGAAAGCCCCCTCTTTCCTGGGAACTGCCTAGTTGTCAGTATTGTGATTCTGTAATATTATTTATGAATAATTAATTATTGATATATATGATGAGGAAATATTGATTTTATGAGGATATAGATGGAGGAAAATTTTAATGTGACAATTGTTGAAAATTAATATTTTATCTTTTTATGATAAAATAATTCTTTTAAATATATTATTTTTACAATGAATATGAGATATATGAGTATATGAGGAGGAAGAGTATTTTGTGGCATTAAATGTTTAACACATGTTTTGTGTGTTGGTGGACACAATTATTGACCGAAATTTGATTATAGCCTGTAAAATCTCCCGTTTGTGGATTTCGGTCAATTTCTGTTTGGAATTTGGAAAAGCTTTCTTCTGCAAAGTTGTAGAGAATTGAATTTCCTATAGAAATTTGTGAGATTCGAATTTTCTGATAAAAGAACTATTTATTGTGAATTATTAAAATTTCGGTATATCGGGTGTGAATTGATTTTTGGAGTTTAAATTATTTTTGTTAGAAAAACGTTTTTTGTATTTTTTGGACATCATTAACATGTGTGGCTGGTGTTTTTGACCAAAAGGTGGGCTAAGGAAAATTTGTATAATTATATTAATATTATATTCAATTTTCTGCTTTGGTGTTCTAAGCAATTTACTATAAATAGGTGCTTAGGTTAGAATTGAAAATCACACCAGAAACTGAAGTTTTCTCTCTATTTCTCTCTATATTATCAAGTGTATTCTTGTGAGTATTTTGATATCTTGAGTGTTGCTATACGGTGCAAGTTCGTTCAGCGTTATTCCAGTCAGAAGTACTGCTCTTTTGAGGTAAGGGATAGTATGAAATTTTATCTCTTTGTGTTGGGGTTACTATTCACGTATACGACACTATTCACGAATACGACACTATTCACCGAAAAATGTAATTTTTCTTTTTATCCAAGATGTTTACTATGGTTATTATCTTTGATTGAATTCATATTTTGATAATATTATTTTTATTATCATATATAACATTTTTATAATCCTGGTGAAGAAATTTCTCTTTGAATTGAGTGTAAAGATGGGTAGATTATTGGTATGATCGTGACTATAGGTTCTCTTTGGCCAGTAGTGCAAAGTTGAATTGTTGACTGGTATGATCATGACCACTGAATTTATAATTGAATATCTTTAGCTTAAGTGCGAAGGTGAATTGATCAACATATATTGTTATAATTATGGTTTATATCAATTCTGAAATGAATATGTATTTTTTTGAGATATGAATATCTTTGGCTTGCAGTACAAAGATCAATTATTGATGAATATCTTTGGTCCGTAGTGTAAACATGACCCGTTGTTGAATATCTTTGGCATGTAGTGCAAAGATGACTTGTTGTTGAATATCTTTGGCATGTAGTGCAAAGATGAACTATTGATGAATATCTTTGGCCCGTGGTGCAAAGATGAATTTATTAGTATGATTATGAACAGGAACTGGGATTTGGTATAACCATGATCTTTGATGTTTCAGGTAAAGACAGGTGATGAAAATTATCTTCGTCTTGAATGCGAAGAGGAATTTAGAATCACAATTATGATTATGAGTTATTCATATGATTGTGGAAAGGAAGTGTTGATTGATGTTACAGGGATAAAACATTGTTGGTAGACTTTTAACGTGGAGAAGATAATAGACTTTATAGTCTATTTGACTCTTCTAATGGATTGCTCGTTCCGCTGCAACTATGGTTGAAAAGTTTTATTAGCTACCATATATTATAAATCTCTGATTTATTACTGATGAAGTCTATTGATAATGTAATTATCTTTAGTCATAATATTCTTTACTGAGCTAGTTGTGCTCACCCTTTTGCTTCACAATTCCTTTCAGGTAATAAGTGTAGCTGGGTCGAGCGAGAATAATAGGGGAATAGTGTGATGGTTCGGGTCTGTCAAAGTTTCTCAACACATTATAAAATGACATGACATACAATATATAATTGTATTGAGGACCTAAGATGTGTGTGTCGTATATTATACGTCACTTAATAATTGATTTTGGTGAACAACAATAGGGTGAGGCGAACCCAACTTTGGAAGGGTGTTTTATCACTATCATACAAGATGTCTAATGACATACAACCTCACGTTATCATAAGACAGGGTTGTGCAAATCCACTCACTGAGTATATCTACGAGCACTACCTATATGATCTTGGAGTTTATTTGAAACATAATGTTCAATTGCTGACGGTGGAGATAGTTATATGCCAAGAGAAGACTCACCATTGGAAAGAAGATGATAGTAATCTTCTCGTTTTTCTTTAGGGTCTATTGGGTCAACCAAGGATAATTCTGTGGGCATATGATATCTATCATAACCTAGACGCATGGCCTCCCATGTACGAAGGTTTCCCTGAGCACTTCCCAAAGATTTTAATTTCTAAAACAGTTCTAGATTGTACCTTTGTGTAAGGTATCACTGTGAGGTGCTGTCCATAGTTGGGACATGAGTCATAGTTGGTATTAAAACTCACAGTATATGTGTTGTTGTATTTTGCACGACAATTATAGTAATAAAGTTGTAGTTATTTTCTGTACCATGTATTTGGCGACTCAGAATAGGTTGAATGGATTGGACCTATTTTGTGTTCGTCACAACAGGAAAGCTATCATTTAAGCAAGCTTTGTTCAAGTCCCGGTAATCCACGTAAATTTGCATCTTCCCTCTAGGTTTAGGCACAGGCACAATGTTGGATATCCACTCAGGATATGTAGACACCATTATGATGCCAGCTTGAAATTGTTTCCCAATTTCTTCTTTCACCTTTAAACTCCACTCAGGTTTCAATCGCCTGAGCTTTTGCTTGACTGGTTTAAATCCCTCTTTAATGGGAAGGCGATGAAGGACAATGTCAGTGGACAAACCCACCATGTCTTCATGAGACCATGCAAACACATCCTGGAACTGGGTTAGTAGCGTAACCATGTCATTCCGTTAGTTTGGGGTAAGGTCTGAACCAATCTGGATTAACTTAGGACTTTCTAAGGTTCCGAGATTGAAAGAAGTGGTTTGATCATGGTTGGGTTTAGGTGTGTCTTTGACCCATTCTTGAATTTCTGGAGGCACCCTAATGTCATCCTGTATATCCATCAAAGCTGAATTCATCTCTACATCAAAGGTACAATCCTTGTGGAGAAGAGGTACCGTATCAGCAAGTACATGCACGTCTAAATTCAGAGTCCTGAAACAAAATATGCTTTCACTTAATATATATGAAATGTGTTGATCATATATAGTGTTAGCATATACTAACAAAATAAACTGCTAATACTGCATGTAAAAGTAAGTAAGTTATTATATCTCAGGCGTAAAGAGTTTACCGCTTTTACTGTCGTCATCAATGCAAGGAATCTCGCTCCAATTGGCAAGAGCAAAGTCTGGGTGGACCGCAGTGATGGAGGGATTGTCATCATCCTCCTTGTCCCGAATGATGGCCATTATGTCTGGGCAATCATTGTCTGCGGTGTATCTGTTGGTATGTTCATCATGAACGATGATGCGTATGCCCGACATCATTAGGATGGCGTCTTGCTTGATTCTTCGTTCCTCTTCTTCCACTGCGGGATTTGGAACAAAGACCTCTTTCTCCTTTACCGGTATCGGCTTGGGAAATAACATAGCCATTACTTTGGATGGCACCTTTACAGGAGGTTGTGCGGACTCAGAGTTTGAAGGCGAAGATAAACGCCGCATGGTTGAAGCTGAAGGAATCTGCTCATGCTTATGAGGATTCCTATGATTAGAGCTGGCAGAATAGCCTAGCCCAACTATTCCAGTTTGCCTGGTTAATCGAATTGGGTATTTGATACCCTGGCAATCTTTACCCAACCTTTGTCCCGGTTTATGACCCAACGACATTATTTCTTAAGTAGCCGACATTACCTCGGCAGAAATCTTGGGTTTGGGCAATGGCGTTCCAATAGCATGGTATTGGGTATTGCTTATTTCCAAAGCAAGAAAACTGACTGGTTCAACATCCTCATTGGCATTGATGAACGGCATGTCCCCGTGTTGAAGACACTCTGGTTCAGTGTTGACCGTGACCAGGCTATTGTTGATAATGTATTTCAATTGTTGATGAAGGGTGTAGGGGACTGCCCCATCCATGTGAATCCATGGTCGTCCCAAGAGCAGGTTATATCCCGAATCTATCTTGAGCACATGGAAAGATACGCAGAATATGTGAGGACCAATTTCGATTGACAGCTCAATTACTCTGACCGAATTTCGGTGGGCTCCATCAAAAGCTTTGATGATAGTATGGCTACTCTGAATTCGGTTGAGATTGATATTCATCTTGGATAAGGTGGCGGAATGCCCAACATTTTTCTGTGTTGTGACCGCGAGACTGGGAGTGATATTGACATACTCCATCAGAGTTGTATCATCCTGAATGGGGGTTGATTGGAGGTAGAAGGGAACTGATCCTTCCTTCATTAATTAACATATAAAGAATTTCCTCCATAGGTTGGCCCAAATAGGTGAATTCCCTTTTGTTGGCGAAATCCCGACGGGCTTTGGCATTCGCTCTCTTCGTCACTTTGTCTTCCAGCATTTCATTTTCTGAAAGTGACGAGGGAATATTCATGACAAGGGGTAAGAGGCTGGCATGCTTCTGGCTGATTAACTGATGTGTCACTTGATGCTGATAAGTCACCAGTTCCGCCAATTGCTCAATTTGCTTGCAGAGAGCTTTCATCTTTCGTTCCATTATGAACTAGAACTTGGCATAATACCATCTGTCATCACCGTCTTTGAGGGTCTGGGAAGATTCACAGCTGAAATTGGAACTCTGTCCATTTCTCTAATTAATCATGTTGACCTCTTCTTCTTTGTGTTGAGGAAGAGGGTTGTCTTGTACGTGAGGCTGATCTGGTTTGGTGACCACGATTTCCCCATTGTCTATTAGGTCCTGGATCTTGTGTTTGAAGGCCCAACAATCCTGAGTATCATGTCCAGGTGCCCCGGCATGATAAGCACATTTCCTAGCAGCATTGAAACCCCATCCATTAGGGCTGGCTGGTGGAAGAAGATACGTAATTTTCTTCTGTGTTGTCAGAAGATTTAAAATGTTCTCGAGGGTATCCCCTAAGGGTGTAAACACTCGAGGGCGTTTGACTTCTCCACCTTTTGGTATTGGAGGGTTTACAGACTGTGCTTGAAAGGGAGTGTAGTTTCTCCTTTGAATAGGCATGTTCTGATTGCCTTTTTGCCCCTGTAGTATCAGGGAAACATCTTCTTCTTTCTTTTTATAGACCCTCCGGGGGTTGTTCCCATAATTTCTAGATTGGATGTGATCAGCAACAGCTTTGAGTGTAGCTAGGTCTTGAATCTTTCCGGACTTCAATCCCATCTCAGCCATCTCCCCATGTTTGACCATTTCAGAAAATGGTTTGCCGATGCCGGCTAAAACTCTCTCATAGAAGGGAGCTTCTTGTATGTCTATGAAAGTCATGACCATCTCTGATTCTGTCATGGAAGGACTAACTTGGACAGCCAGGCGTCTCCACCTTTGAGCATACTCTCTAAAAGACTCGTTAGACTATTTCTTAATCTTGGTAATTTGATACCGATCAGGAGCCATCTAAGACTGAAAACTGTATTGAGTAAGGAAAACATGTGCTAGCTCTTCCCAGCTATGGATCTTTGAATTGTCTAATCTTGTGTATCATGAATCCAGGCTTCTCAGTTAGACTTTTTGGAATAATTGCATTCTGAGTTTTTCGTCCTCTGCATAAGATCCAAGTTCTCCAATAAACACCTTTAAATGTGTGTAAGGATCTCCTAACCCGTCATATTTTTCAAAGTCAGGAGTTTTAAATTTTTCAGGATAATGAACACCAGGGAAAATACAAAGATCAGCATATGAAACACTCCCGTGTGTTCCAATTCCTTTGATAACACGAAGGGTCTCTTCCATTTGGAGGACTTTCTTTTTGATGTCACCAGTGTATGGGTGTCCAGTGGGATGGGCATCATCATGAGTTTTGTTGGTCGTATCCAACTGTAGTTCAGGTATGGTAATGACCGGGATTCCTCCTTGTGTGTAGGATTCAGCATGTACGGGTATTTATGGACCCTGATTAGACTGGTGTAATTCTTTGAGTAGAATAGCCAAATCTATAATTTGCTTGCTTAATCCGTTGAATTATTTGTGAGAAACTGGATTAAGTTCAGTCTGGTCGGATGAAGACATGTTTGACTGTAGGCCTGTTGTCTTTTTGGACTTTAACCGGGTAGTAGGTCCGATTGATTCCATGCGAAAGACTTGCATAGTTTAGTCTTTAGGGAATGTGGATAATAACATGCTATGTGATGTGTCCATTTTAGGAATTTTATCCAACACAACGGATGTCAGCTGTTTGTATGTGTACACATTTCTTCATATTTCTCATTACATGGAGATAGATATGAAATGAAATTACAAGTAATTGTGTTTACAAATAATTGAAATGAGAGAGCATGAAGAGACTTTCCTCCGTTTTGGGTTTATCAGAGGCTGACCTATCTTAGGTTTCTCTCGCGGCTTTTTGGCATGAAGGTTCCCAAATCATCGCAATCTACTTGACGGGAATTTAATCTGGTCTTTCAACTGGAGCGAATTTGGGTGGTGCCTTTCTTGAGCATTGGAGAATTAGTCTTCTCACAAGTCCAGTAATCAAACATCGACGGGATAGCCTCCTGGTGGAGGGACCACACAACATACATTCACATACATCGCGTCTCACCGTATGAAATGATGACATGTGCGAAGCACTAATATCATAAGCAGTTATAGTGCGAAGCACTAAGTGCAATAAGGAAATGCATTCGTACACATTCATCAAATGTAAATGCAACATCCACACACAAGCAGATAACAATTTTGAAAAGATTGAAATAGCGGCTTAAGTCCTCTTACTGGAGTCCCCAGCAGAGTCGCCACCTGTCGACGTCGGGATTTTTAGATGTCCCTTTCAGTTACTTGTTCTTTGGTGTTCTCAGTTTAGGTGAGATTTGTTTGAAAAAATAAGTGAAAAAGGTCCGACATGTATAATGTCGACGATGGACTGTTAAGAGTCGTTAGTTGATTTTTTAAATGGTTGTACCAACACAACCGAGAAAAGGTTTGCACATTGACCCAGTGATGTGACACTGCTATACGGGTCGGTGAAATCGAGATTCATTAGGGTTCGGGGACTTGGTTATGCGGGGGGAAGGTGTTAGGCACCCCCCGACATCCGTGTTACCACGGTGACCGCCTCTTTTCAAGAAACTATTATCTGAATGTGTGTGTGTGTGTGGATCAATGTGTTATTATTTAGAAGTAGTGCGAGGCCTCGTTCGCACCTATATACATAGGGTTTGAATTTATGTAAAAATTCAATTTTAAGCAAGATATGGCAGTGATGTTTTACAAAAGAGGTTTTTCAAACCCTGATGCCTAATAGTAATTGAGACCTTTTACACTCCCATTTTATTAAGTGTTCGGCTTGATTGATTTTATTTGATGATCATGAGGCATCCAAATGCGAAAATAATGTACAAAATAATGCCGATTTTCTCGTGGGTATGGAAACCATCCGAGGAGATTCGCATAACACATAATAATTTACTAAGTCGCTTACGGTGAAAATGTCCATCACGGAACAAAATCTAGATTCAATGGGATGAATGCATGATCACATGATTCTTAGGCTATACGTAGAATCGCAATTTGTATGAAAGCGAAGTTAGATATATATATAAAAGTCAGAAATATATATATATACGAGATATGATCACCAACCACGAAGCACCTCCATGGGGATCGTAAATATAAATAAAGTCAAAAAGCTATCAATCGCCACGGAGGAAACTCAAGGCGGGACGAAATATAAATAAAAATGTAAATACGATCAACCGCCACGAAGGAAACTTTCAAAGGGACAAAATGTAAATAAAGTTGTACAAAGCGATCAAATCGCCACTTAAGTAAACTCTGTGGGATTTAAACGTAAAGAAAGTCATAAAAGTTTATCAACCACCACGTAAGTAAACTCGGTGGGATATATATATATATATATATATATATATATATATATATATATATATATATATATATATATATCTCTAAATAAACGCATCCGGATGTAAAATCGAGCTCATCGAACGAGTTCGACCACGATTCATATATATAAGTATATATATATATATATATAAAAGCTTAATAAATGCAGGATATAAAATCTGTGCTCATCGAGCAGTCCCACACACAGTTATATATATATATATATATATATATATATATATATATATATATATATATATTAAAGTAGTAAACGCATAGGATATAAAATCTGGGCTCATCGTAAGTGAGTCCACACACACAGTTAATATATATATATATATATATATATATATAATATGTATATATACTGATCGAAATGAAACCACGGACCAAAGTAGGGTAAAAGCAAGCAACACGACTCTCAACGTGTAGAAGGGTGTGTGCAGAGAGATGAAGAGAAAGACTCTAAAGTGTGTGAGAAGGCTTATAGTGAACGCCAAAGAAGACTTCTATATCTTTAGAGTGGGTAAACACTTGGCTTTTGTAGGTACAAAAGGGCTATATATGAGCTCACTTGGGGTGTTTAAAAGGGAAAATACATCTGCATGGGGTGAGTGCAGAGCAAATTAAGGTGGCTTCCTCGCCTTTTTTCTCTTGCAAAATGGGCCCAAGCCCTCTATTTATAAGCAATTTAGTCAGCAGTGTACGAGAGGTAACCGGGTGGGCCAGTGTTTTTTGAATTGGTCGTCTCAAGCACGTGCACTCGAGCAATCGTAATGTCCACTTGAACTTTAAGAAGTGCAACCGCATCCGCTTGAGGTATCAGACCTATTTCGGACCGCCGTTGTCAAGAGTCAGACGATGGCATGGGATTATAGTTTGTACGAAGTCATTGAAGATGGGACGATGCCCTCTGGTCTTCAAGCTTCACCTTTCATCCGTTACCCCGTATAATAGTCTTGTGGGACATTGTTGCGTAGAGATGTTGAGACGACATGATGTGGCATTGTGTTGGCGAGATGACAATGTTTCCCATCACCGGTGTTATCGCTGGATTGGGCTGATAAAGCAGACGTTGCTCAGGCTTCGCTGAGATTGGACTGCTGCAATTTATTGAAGGTCCTCATTGTCACCTTTGAGGTGTGCTTGTCTTCCCGATGTCATTGCCGAGTTGGTACAATGCATCTCTTTATGAGCGCCGAGATTGAAGCTGGTTGCATTTGAAACAAGCATTTCCAGGGTTATTGCCGACACTGTATTCCTTGGGGTTATCACCAAGGTTGGTACTAGATATCTCGGGGTGATCTCTGAGATTAATCGGTCTTCTCCGGGGTTATCTCCGAGGTTGGAATTGTTACTCCTAGATTGCGATCCGGGGTTGATGCTGAACTTCCGGTGGTATCCGGTATGAATATGGATTGTCTTCTAGGGTTCCCTCTTGAAAAGACTAATTTGTCTCCCGCTTGATGTTAGTAGTGATGAGTCTGTAAAAATTCGAGTGTCTACACCTTGCGTTCGTCCGTACTGACTTGATATGGCGCAAACCTTGCCAATTCATTGAATTTAGTGGCATACTCAGATACAATCATCGTTCCTTGCTTTAGTTCCAGAAACTTCCCTTCTAGCTGACTCTTCAAACTCTCCGGGAAATAGGTCTCGAAGAATATTTCCTTAAACCTATCCCAGGTCATCACCCCTGGCCCTTCACGACTTTTATTGGCCTACCACCAATAACTAGCTTCTGCTTTCAACATGAATGTTGCGAAAGCAGTCTTCTGATCATCCCCTACCCTAGCAACATCGAACACCTTTTCTATCTCCATAATCCAGGTCTGTGCTTCGACGGGATTTATGGACCCACTGAACTCAGGTGGTCCAACCGCTTTGAAATCCTTAAATGTTGTACCTTGGTTTTGTGGTTGATTTTGCAACGCTCCTGTCAGTAGCGTCACTAGTTGTTGAACGGGGTTACCATCAACATTGTCGTTATTGTTGGTTCCTTCAGTTGTTCTCTGTTGTGGTGGTTAACGTCCGGGAGGCATTTTCTGTTAAAAGTACACTCATTAGATTATTATTCAACTCCTTTAAGTAATTTCTACTTAACTTGCCTCCAAAAAGAAATAACCACATAACACATAGCACTTTGAATAAAGTAACAACTTTTATTTATTCAAAACCTTTTTAAAAACATAAAACAATAGCATCACTGCTATTTACATTACTTTCCTGAACTACAAAAGTTTCAGGACAATATCACCGTTATATCCCATAGGTTGCATAGCACTTGGGATTTACAATTTATTTAAAAATTTATTCATCATACAACAACTACAATGTTCTACTAAGATACTGCTTAGCCTTACTACGTTCTTCCTCCATGACCCAGAACATTATTCTGCGATCTAATACGTATGATGGCAGCGTCTCGAACTGAATAGGATATCCCATGACCCGATCTTGAGCTCGATTAATCGTGGTGTTAAATACTTTATCCATCTCTTCCATCCTCATCCTCTTTGACTGCGCGTCTCTCACTTCTATTCTGGTTCATTGATAAGCTTCCTCGTAGGCACCTTCAGCTCTTGCCCTCTTAGTAGCTTCTTCTCTTAGCTTGTTCTTTAGTTCAGCGACCACTTCGATCAGTTGTTCTTTCTCTCCTTCAGTCTGTACTAGTTTCTCCTTGACATTTGTCAGTCGTTCTTCACGATCCTGGATCTCGCCGTCTTTTTGTGTCATTGCGGTCTGTTGTTCAGCTACTATCTGCTGCAACTCCTCAACTATATCCTGAAGTTCCACGTTATGGTCGTAGACTTCATCGTACATACGAGCATCCATCGAGGTTAATGGAGTCTCTTCCTCCTCATCCTCCTGTGGCAACTCAACGGGATCCTCCTCATCCGTCTCCACGTCGTCATCCTCATCTTCAACTACTGTGACCAACGGGGCCGACTCCCGTGGCAGTAATTGCTCCCAAACAACCTGAATGTCGCGAGGCTCCTCCTATATAGGCATCTGAGGTCCCTCCTCCCTAGCCTGACTGGATTCTCCGACATTAGTCATCCTGACAACAAAATTTTAAGTTTTAATTATTAATCATTACTACTCGACACTCACGAGCACATAAGTTATAAGCACATAAACACATAAGTGTTTTATTACTTCTTCCTTAAAACTCAATAAGAGTTAATCACCACTATCTTTTCAAAGGTTACTTCCTAAGGCTTTCCCCAACTAAGGTTCATAACCTAAAGCTTTGATACAAGCTTGTGACACCCCCAAATCCTGGTACTTCATTTCCTCAAGATTTGGTGTTCACTTAATCAAAACATTCATTACTAACTACCCAATCATAATAAAATTGAATAATAAAAACCTGCCCATACAGGATTACATTTAATAAAAATCTCCCAGGTTATCTAACCTTTAATTACAATCATTCAAATGCGGAATTTAAAAATTTATTACATCACATCATATTTAAAAGTCTATTATCATAACGATAAAAATAAAATTTCAAGTCTTCATCACTTGTACATTTTTCCCTTTCCTTTGCTAGTGGTAGGTTCATTGACCTTCTCAGCCTTAGCTGCAATAAGTGTATAAATATGCAAGAGTGAGCAAACAAAGCTCACTTAAAGAAGAATGAATAACTTTATAACATTACAACAATTGCCCGAAATACGCTCAATAGAACTGAATGATATGTTCTATTAACATTCTGAAACATACTACTGAGGGTCTAATGACCACGAATCATGTCCACAGTTATAAGTAATCTTTCAACTTTAACTTTAACAGTCATAAGACTATAAGGACTCCACGTACTTAGGAGGATCAACCCTTCGTAAAATGTATTGTGCACAACCATTTCAACGCTAAGCGTAACCTCTAATAAAAGAGTTGTTCATCTCAGTATTTAGAATACAAGTCCGCACCAAAGTAGGTTTGGTTTGGATACATTACAAGGAAAATTTAGAGTTCAACGGTCATCAACCAAGGATTAGTTGAATACAAAAGAACTAACTGTATGCTCTGGAATAATCATAACTGAATCGATATTTGTAAATTAACATCATGCTTTAGGAATAATCTAATAGCATAAACAACGAATAATCATAACCTAATTTGCTTGAACAATATTAAGTCAAGGTTATTGAAAATTGGATACTAAACATGCATAGTGAATAGTAATTTGAACTATAAAGTTGTTCAATACTAGAATATTAAAATATAGCGACTTGCATGCTACATAACAAGTTACATATTAAAGAAACTTGCTAAATATTAAAATATAAGATTTGGGATACTTGCATCATTATGAGCAACTAGATACAAGAACTTACTCAATAATAGACAATCTAGCTCTACGAAAGTGTAGAGGTAGCAACTTGCAAAATTGCCTTGAGCACAAGCAATAACATACTCAACGAAATTAAACTTGTACAACGAAGTTTTAGGGTTAGAGAACTTGCCTTGAGCACAAGCTAAACCTTACAACTTGAATCTCAATACCCTATATATATGTCATCATGACATAATTAGTCACTACCAACATTTTATATATATAAACAAGTATATACATCATGTAGGTTTAATTATCAATTCACATAATCGAATTACGTTAATACTAATACTAGTTAACCCTTGATAACATGCTCATTCTTAGTTTAGTATTACTGAAATCATAATTTAACAGTCCACATAACATTTATTTTCAGACTTTGTATAATTAAATAAAGCATGAGACCATTCTCTTAACTTCATTATGACATTGAAATATTGATTTGGCCGCGATGAGACTCAACTAGCGATTGGCGACTATGACGATAATGCTACGTGGCTATGAGAATATATTCTTTGGTATACTGCAAGGCCAAACTCCGAGACTTTGGCGCGTGACCTCGGCAACATCATGAACAAAAAGCCAAATTGGCATACAAGCTCCAATCTAACAAACTAATTAACATGTAATACGCATACAGACTTCATATAAACATAATTTCAATACTCTTAACATGTCTTTACACATACAATAACATAAACATCAACTTTATAACACCCAATTTCAATGTTTTTGGCAAAAACTCTATTTTTGACATTTTTAATGAAACTTATCACTTTAACTTTGTTTTTCAACCAAAACCATTAATTCAAACTATCACGTTTATGTTTATTCATCTACTTTCAAAATCAATAGTCAATATTTATATATTAACAATTAATCCAACCTTAATTTTATTTTAAACTAAGCCATATTCATATATTTTCATATAAACACTCTGTAATATAGTTTCTTCATAAAACACATACATACATGAACTAGTTTCTCTATAATCATATATAAACTCATGAAACCATTTTACAACCAATAATTTATCATATATAACCATATACCACATATAATTTATCCTTCATGAAGATTTTTACAAAGAATTTTAGAAGAGGAAAAACTAAACTTTAAAAATAAAAGGATTAAGGTCATACCTTTGTTTAAGAAAATGATACCCTTTCCTTTTGATCAAGAACCTTCTTTTCCCCAATCTTCTCTCAAAACCTCTCAAGAATTCTCTCTAATTCTTTCTTAGTTTCTTCTTTTCATCTTTTTCTTTCTTTTGAGTTTTTCTTCTCCTACTCTATCTTACGTACTAACATATAACATATAATAGTAATAATATATTAATTATATAATATAAATATAGATATAATGATATCAGTTATATAAGTTTTGAAAATCAAAAGCCACAAGGCTTGTTTGGCTAACATAATAAAATAACCCATTAACTCATATACCTTGTTTGGTAAACCTAATCAAAATAAATCAATTAATCCATATACCTTGTTTGGAAAAACATTATTAGATTAAAGACTTTATATGCATTAAGACTTGTTTGGCAAAACTAATTAAACTCCTTTAATTTATTTTAATAACTCCTTTATAGCAAGGTTCTCTGTCACACTTCTATTTAATTAAATAATCAATTTAATCAATTCAAATACTAATCTATTAAATTACTTTAACACATAAATAACTACCACATAATTATAATTTCCTTTATAATTATAATTTTATTTAATCAACTAACACCTTATTTTAATTACAAATTTCAATTAAAATATTATAATTCATTTAATCATTATAAGCTCTCTAGCTTAACTATTAAATTAAATGGGTATATAATCTCATAAGAATTAATTTTCTTAACTCCTTAATTATTTACTTAACAAATAATTAACTTAACCAAATCAAATCAAATTGAACAATTATTTATTCAACAATAAACATATCCATTAAATACTTATATAATTCAATAAATATTTAATATTACAATTTAAAATTCTGGAATGTTACAACGTTCTCATTTCTTGAAGAGAACATTGAAAGAAAGGGTGAGCTCAACTAGCCCAGTAAGAAATATTATGACTAAGATAATGTAGAATAAACTATCATTAGCCTTCAACAATGTTAAACTGATAGAATATAATAGACAACAAGTTTAACTACAACGAAATAAGCAATCCATTAGAAGAGTCAAGTAGAGCATAAAATCTTCTATCTTCTATGATTTAAAAAGCTTTTCATCAACTTTATCTCTGAGACTCAGCTTAATAAATAAAATCGAATCATCCCTGCATCACGGCTAAGGATATTCATGTAATTATCAATGGTCATGATTATACCGAATTATCCCTGGTCATAATCATACCAACAACTGTCCATCAATGAACTACAGGCCCATGAGGATTTTTACCACATCATTCGTCACATTATGGTCATGATTACACCGAATAATCCCTGGTCATAATCATACCAAGTCCATCTATGCACGTAAGCCAAAGATGACTTTAATCACAATATAAGCATGATGATGATGACAATGACATAATAATTCAATAAAACAAGTTCAAGGATAAATTTTAAAGATTTATAATTTTAATTTATCCAGAAATCAATAACGTCCAAATTGTCAACATGATACTTCTTTGTGGAGTAAAATTCAAGAATGCTCAGAAGAATATTTTCATGAAAATATACTGGATGAAGCGAAAATATCAAGGATATTCCACTAATTTCATGGAGTATAGAAGCCAAAACTTTAACCAAGTGAGTACAATAGAATATATGAAACCGCAAATAGATTTTTGCCCGCCATGCGGTAATCCACATAGACAGATCATTTCCACAATTTAATAAGAAATGAATACGAAGGATCATTCACCATACATGCAGTAATCCACTTAGACAAGTTATTCCAACAGAATACTCAAGAATGTAATAACATAAGAATTCACCAGGCGTGCGTAATCCGCACAGACATGTTATTCCAACAAAATAATAAAGAATGGAACCAGGTCATGCGTAACGTATGCAGCGTCTGATGAGGATATTCCAAAGTAATAATAAAGAATGGAACTGTGTCATGCATAATCCGCATGCATATGATATTCCAAATGTAATAATAAAGAACGGAATACCAACAGAATTCATCGTGCATGCGATAGGCAAGACATACAAAGTTATTCCAAGAATAATAAAGAATGGAATAATGTAAGAATTTTACAATGTATGTGGTACTTCAGATAGGCAAAGTTATTTCAACATAATAATAAAGAATGGAATAACAACCCTTACAGTATTGAAAGAAAATAACTCTCTTCATGAATACGAAAGAATAATACCCCTTACCTTAGAAGAATACTGGATACTGGAATAGTGAGGTAGCAAACTTCTCTTCTTCTTTCTCTCTATAATAATTTCTCTATAACTTTAGTGAATTGGTGAGAAATGAAGGAAAAATGAGCTTCTATTTATAGGAAAATATAGTTTCGATAATTGCATATTTTGGGGCTCAAAATATTACAGTATAATACCTTCCTCTTTTTCTTCATTTTTAATTTAGTCCTGCAAGTATTATCAAACTTGCACCACCTTCCCTAATAGTAAATAATGTTAATTAATAGTTCATTCATGTGACTTAATAGTATAATCACGTGAAAAAACTAATTACAGTATAGTACCTTCAACTATACCTCCATTTTTAACTTAGTCATGCAAGTATTATCAATCTTGCACCACCTCCCCTAATAGTACAAGAATGTGAATCAATAGTACACACATGTGAATAAATAGTTATAATCAAGTGAATTAATAGCAATTAATTGCTCATTTATCTGGTTAATTATCCGATTGGTCAACATAACCTCCAGACATCAATTATTATCGAAATAAATGTCGATTTTCACTAACACTAATAATTCCAACACAATGGAACTATCCATTTCATCTTTAATCAACACGAACTTATTCATCATTAATATTATAATTCACAATATTTAACAACTAGGTCGTTCCCAGGAAAGAGGGGGCTTTTCGATAAGGATTTTTCCTTATTGGCGCGTAATTAGATGACCAAACCTCTCATTGACAGAACTTCTAGACATTGTCAATATTGCAAATAATAATATGAATAATTTTGCCGTCTCAATTATTGATTTAATAATAATTAATATTATACAGATGATACTGTGACAATAATTGAATCAATAATATGAGAGATATGATGCATCAATTACTATAACAATAATTGAGTATAACTGAGTGACTTCTCACGTAAGCATCAATAATCAATACGTGTGCTACTATGCATGCACGCCAGACATCTTTGTACTTTTACTACCGGGTAGTTCAACAGTTTAACTGTAACCCTTTCGCCGTTATTTTTATAAAAAGATAATTCTATCGTTTTCTAACTACAACAATACTTCCGTTGTGGGGTCCACCAATGATTGTGCCGTCGTACGAATATTCCTTGTTAAAACGAATATTTCCCGACCAATCGAATATTATATAACCACTTGCTTACTTTGCAAAATTTGTAAATATTACCCACAACAATAACATTATATCAAATCCACACCATAATATTCAAAAATATATTTCGAGAAAATTATTCTTTATTCATAAAAGTTTGGGTCTTACAACCAAGATATTTGATGTCTTGGGATGCTCTGAGGAGCAAAAGATTCACGTTGCCACCTTTATGTTGCGAGGAGAGGCAGATTACTGGTGGAAATCTGTAAAGCGTACTCAACCTGCCGCACTGAAGATGTCTTGGGAGAAATTCCAAGAACTGTTCAACGACAAGTACTTTCCCGAAAGTATTCATCACATGAAAGAGGTAGAGCTCATCAAGCTGGAGCAGAACAATATGACCGTGTTATAGTACGAAGCTAAGTTTGCCGAGCTGTCCTAGTTTGCGCCCCACTTAGTTGATAATGAGGAGAGAATGACGCGGATGTTTCTAAGATTTTTGAAACCCGAGATACGTCAATACTTAATTTCTCACAAACTGTGTTTATATTCAGATGTTGTAAATAGGGCCCAGTATTAGAACGTGATAACGAGTCAACCCAACCAAGAGAGAGAGCATCCGAAAAAATTATAATACCAATGGTAGTAGTCATCGAGGCGGTGACAACAAACGTGGAGGGAATCAACATGCTAGAAATGGTAACCACTTCGGTGGTAATCATGGCCAAGATAATAGAAGTGGAAATTTCAAGAAAAGGAGATTCAACAATGATGGAAAGACGTCATCACTAACACTTGTTGTTAAGGAAGGGGAACGACATCCAATCGTATATTATAAATGTGGAGGGGAGGGACATATCAGTCCGAACTGTATGCAACAATCCAAAGCGTGTTATAATTGCGGAAGAGAAGGTCACCTTGCCCGATTTTATCATGCACCGAAGTCAAGTCCAGCTGGGATGGAGGCATAAAAGGTCGTCCCAGACAAGACAAAACTGGTAGTTCAAGGGAGAGCATTTGTCGTAACCTTCCAAAAAGTGAGGAATCCGAACGAGGTGATCACGGGTAAGCCGTGACACCCCCAAATCCGTGTAACATCGATTACAGGACATGGTGCTCACGATATAACATACATCATCTATATATCTAAGTAACTATAATAATAATAATAATAATAATAATAATAATAATAATAATAATAATAATAATAATAATAATAATAATAATAATATTAACTATTACATACTTATTCAAAATAAAGTCCCAAGTCTTTACAACCTTTAATAAACTGAAACTTAAACTTAGCATTTATCGCTACATCACATCATATGTGGAAATATAATTATTACATAAATAACTCTCATCATTTCATCTTAGACTTTTCTTTGTCCTTGCCCGAGCCCTCAGCGTTATCAACCTTAACTGAAATGTTTAAACAAGAATGAGCACAAATTGCCCGACAAATATATAAAGTAGTTTAAGAACATACATAGGAAGTAAAAGCATTAGTATGAATATTTCTCAACAGTTGAAATAAATATCAAGAGATAAACTGGAATATCAAGATAAGAGTTATGGAATTATCAATAGCATACTAAGGGGTGTTAGATACCCTAAACATTACTTTGTTTCATCAAAAACCATCAGACAGTTTAACAATCAAATAGATTGTAAACAGTCTCTGCAAGTACTCCAGGTGATCAGCCTATCGTACCCTACATTGTGCACAAGTATAAAGTTTAAACGCATAAGCGTAAATGGGACTATATGCCTGTCATTTGTTACCCCGTTATCCGGGTTGATAATCTTAGTATTCATACGGGACCTCACCAAAGCAATTTGGATTGGTAAACATCAAATAGCTTCAAAGGATTTAAATTATTTAAACAATATACTATGTTTGCATCAATAACATCTAGCTGGAACGAAAGCTAGAAAGTAATGCTTGAATATAGTTCATCAAGGGAATACGAACTTTAAAGTATAGCAGTTGCAATAGGAACTGAATAATCATAAATAACGTTTCGCATCACAATTGAAGTTATAGAACTTTACAATAAAGGAGCTTGCACGCATGATTAATTAATCACAAGCCCAAACTTACACTCGCTGCAATCAACTGAATAAGAGTTGAATAAATTTATAATGAAAAATAGGGTAAGAAACTTGCCTGTTACGTCTTCTACAATTACTGCTATCTACTTGCCCTTCACGTAACCTATTCACATGTGTCACGTTAAGTAATTTAGTTCTCAAACACCACTTTGAAGTGTAATGGTTCCCTTTTATTTTAATAAAAAGATTAAACTCATACGTATTCAAATACAATTCAATTACCTAACATGTTGCTATAAATAGGCCACGTGGTTAAATAAAAGAAACTAGGAAACATAAATTTGCGACATTTTTCGGACCAAAAATCTGCATAAAATATGCTTAAGGGTCTCAAGTCGGAAAATCTCATTTTCCATAATTATGACATCACATATATAATAAAATTCATTTATCCATATAGCATCATTTATATAAAAAATACCAAATCAGTCCCAAAAATATTTCTTATCTGGAATTTTGTAGAATATAGTCCCACATTGAACATATAATTTTCCCGAAATTTTTAAAATTCATCTACTATTTTTAAATAGTCCATAATAGCCAAATATTCTCAGATTTTTCTTAAATCGAGATTATCTCCAACAATTCTGAAAGTTTCAGGGTTAACTCCTGTTATACACATGTACTTCCAGTAAACATTTCATAATTTTTGGACTTACACACAAAGAGTTATTCGGGTATCTTCTCAAAAAATGTCCCTAACCGTAAAATTCATAACTCTCAAACCGTATGGCCAAAAATTCTCAAATTTTTATAGGACCTTCATATCTTCTTATATTAATACTAAAAATGTTTCTAGAATTTTTAAAGTACAACACAGTGGATGAAAATGCCCACGAAACAGACTGATCCAAACAGTTCCAAGAAAGACATCAAATTTTCGTTTCTTGCAGCCACTTTTGCGATTTTATTCTCGCTTATCCAAAGATGATATGACCATGATACTTGGGCACAATAAACTTCATATAGCAAGGTATTTTACAAAAATATAATATTCATAAAACTAGGATGCTAAGACCACAAACCAACTGCATAGAAAAGCGTGCCAGCACTAGTTTTATACTTTAAAAAAATCTGGAAATTCCATATTTTCTGCAGTTTATATTATGAGCATGCTTGCTTACGATTTTCATAACTTGATGATTACAACTCCGATTCAAACAAAATTTGGGTCAGATTAGACTTCATACTACATACTATTTTATAAAATTATTACATACGCTAATCAAGTCATATAAACCATGATTCTAAGGCTCCGAAAAACCCAAAAATCACAGATTTCATATTCTACCAACTTTGAAAAATTTTGTGATTTTGATTCTAGCATGCATGGGCTTGACTCCTACTGTCCAGATCACTTCTACCAACATATATGAACATGCTACAACAAACCAACCCACTAAATCATCATGCTTTTAACAAATTGACTACTAAAAGGCATGTATCAAACATATCGCATACATACATGAAATCTTTGATTCTCTATGTAATTGAAATATGTTTAAACCATAATTTTCATTCCTTATCATCCTCATAAAAGAAACCAACATTAGCATAGCCTTACGAAATCAACATAAACCATTTACCATGGCTATACATGCTTTTTCACTATTTTTCTTCAAGAACATGAAAAAGAGAGTTTCATGGCTTACCTTTTTGGATGAATTTCCCTTGTGTTAATTTGATTATCCCTCTTCCTTACTTGTTAGTTGCTATGTAATCTCCAGAATACTACCACACTATCTATCACTCTCAACTTCTCTCCATGCTTACTCACTTGGTGGAAATTTCTTAAGAGAAAAAAAATGTTTGAGTGATATGTATATATGTATAACTTGATGGATATATGCTTGAGTCTTTTGATTCCCATAACCCCCAACTCCCATAACCCCAACTCTAATTATTATTTACACATAATACTTAATAATACAATAATTTAGTTAATTAATAGGAAGAAAGTGGGAGTTAGAGAAAATGAATGTGGGAGTTAGAAAAATAAAAAGATTTTGGTTTTAAGAAATAAAATAAAGTACTCCGACCTTAGATATTATGTAATATACGTATACTCCCTCCCTTGTCCCAAATCGTGAGTCACAAGGGTTCCACCAGCTGCTGACTTGTTTAAATAAAATATTATAATAATTAATTAATCAATTAATAAATTATTTTGACCATTTTGCCCTTCGTAGCCGAACGTTGCGAACCTTATATCGATTCTTACTAAAGTCGACATTCTGGACGCCATGGGACTATCCGTTTAGTCAAATTCACCTCTGAAATTCATAATTGACTTTTTCCTTAAAAAAGTCAACTAGTTGACTTTGACCAAAAAGTTAACCGTGACACTTTTTCGTGAATACAGTCTATCCTGACTAATTTCGACGTTCCAGACTCGAATACGCAGTCCGCGTGTCTAAATTCCGCTCCAAACTCCAGCTCATGATTTAATACCATCCGACGTAATAAATAGAATAATTCCCTACTTAATCAATTTAAATAATTAAATAAAACTAAACCAACCATTTAAATACATCTCATCACATATCTTGAAATAACACATATATGTACAACACATATACATCTAATAAATGAAATCACCCAAAAATTTTATATAAATTCGTTTATTAATAATTCTTAAATTACATAAAAAAAAAATCTCGAATATTACATAAGCTAATTATAAACTCTAGTAAAGTATATATCTTATTTGATACCGGTTCTACCCATTCTTTTATTTCTCCTACTTGCGCTCAACGTTTAAATTTGACTCCAGAGAAATTAAACTTTGATTTATCTGTTGAAACTCCGTTAGGAGAAACCTTCATCACATCCACTGTTTATAAGTTTTGTTTGATTCAAATCGGTAACGGCACGTTACCTGTCGATCTTATCTCCTTAAAAATACTTGCATTTAACGTGATTCTAGGGATTGATTGGTTAACTACTCATCATGCTAAAATTGTTTGTTTTCGTAAGGTTGTTAGCTTTCATATTCCTAATCAACCTATTACGCGAATTCAAGTGACCAAACCATTAAAATCAATCACGGTCATCTCAAGCCATAAAGCTATTCGTTTATTGAAAAACGGATGCCAAGCTTTCTTAGCTCATGTCACAGATTTAAACAAAAATACGTCAGATTTGAATGATATTTCTATTGTTAATAAATTTCCTGACGTATTCCCCGAAGAACTTCCTGGCCTACCCCCGAAGCGTGAAATCGAGTTTGGTATCGACCTTGAACCCGGTACAAAACCCATTTCCAAAGCCCCATATCGAATGACTCCTATTGAACTTCAGGAGTTAAAAACCCAACTACAGGAATTGTTAGACATCGGTTTCATTCGTCCTAGTACGTCTCTTTGGGGTGCTCCTGTTCTATTCGTGAAGAAGAAAGAAGGAAGTATGTGACTTTGTATTGATTATCGGGAGTTGCATCATGTCACCATCAAAAATAGGTACCCATTACCTCGTATTGATGATCTGTTTGACTAGTCGCAAGGCACCAAATTCTTTTCAAAGATCGATCTTCGTTCTGGATATCATCAGTTGAAGATTAAAACTGATGACATTCCAAAGACTGCTTTCAGAACTCGGTACATGCATTATGAATTCTTAGTTATGTCTTTTGGATTGAATAATGCTCTTGCTGCCTTCATGGATATGATGAACTGAGTATTCAAGGAATATTTGGATCACTTTGTGGTCGTCTGTATTGATGACATCCTCATATACTCCAAAACCCGTGAAGACCATGAGCAATACTTGAGGCTGATACTTCAAAAGCTTCGTGAAAACAAGCTATATGCCAAGTTAAAGAAATATGAGTTCTGGCTTGAGGAAGTTGCATTCCTTGGGCACGTGATATCAAATTACGGAATATTTGTTGACCCGACAAAGATTGAAGCAATTCAAAGCTGGGAGCAACCTAAGTCAGTGACCGAAGTACGTAGCTTTCTCGACTTAGCTGGTTATTATCGGAGATTCGTAGAAGGGTTTTCTCGAATCGCTACTCCATTAACACAGCTAACTCGAAAAGATATAAAATTCGGTTGGAACGAGGAATGTGAGAAGAGTTTTCAAGAACTCAAGAGGAGACTCATTTTAGCACCTATTCTGACAATACCATCTGGCACGGAGGGATTTGTCATTTACAGTGATGCTTCAGACAAAGGGTTAGGATGTGTTCTTATGCATCATTGGAAAGTCATAGCCTATGCCTCACGATAATTCAAAGAATATGAGTGGAATTATCCTACTCATGATCTAGAGTTGGCAGTAGTCGTTTTTGGGCTTAAGATTTGGAGGCATTACCTGTATGGAGAGAAGGTGGAGATCTAAACGGATCATAAAAGCCTCAAATATTTCTTCACTCAAAAAGAACTCAACATGCGGCAACAACGATGGCTTGAACTATTGAAAGATTATGATCATACCATCCAATACCATCTTGGAAAAATGAACGTAGTAGCTGACGCATTGAGTAGAAGATCATATGCGGGTACGAGTGAAATATTGTCAACGTAAAAGCCCATTTTGTATGACTTACAAAGGATGGAGATAGAGTTAAAGACTCCAGGGACCCATGTGATGATGGTGAATGTACGAGTATAACCGACTTTAATCGATAAAGTTAAAGCTGCACAAGCTACAGACCTGGAGCTGATGCATATGAGGAAGAAAGTACAAGAAGGTGCCATTCCAGAAGCAAGAATCGATGAAGAAGGAATACTTCAAGTCAACTCCAGACTTTGTGTTCCTAACGATTCTGACTTGAAGTATAAAATCATGATGGAGGCGCACAACACACCGTATGCAATCCATCTTGGGAGTACCAAAATGTATCGTGATCTTCAACATACATTTTGATGGAGCAATATGAAGAGAGAGATAGCGGGGTTTATCTCAAGGTGTCTAACTTGTCAATGAGTCAAGACAGAGCATCAAGTGCCAAAAGGTCCATTGCAACCACTTGAAATTCCAAAATGGAAGTGGGAGCACATTACCATGGATTTCGTTACTGGTCTTCCCAAGGTTTCTCAAGGCAAAGATGCGATTTGGGTCATTATCGATAGATTAACCAAGTCTGCTCATTTCTTACCGATACGAGAAACTTATACACTTGAACGTTTTGCTAGTATGTACATAAACGAGATTGTAAGATTGTATGGTATGCCTGTATCCATAGTTTCTGATCGAGACCCAAGATTCACTTCAAGATTTTGGGTTAGTTTGCAAAAAGCTATGGGCACAGATTTACGATTTAGTTTGGCATATCATCCTCAAAGCGGATGAGCAAATCGAAAAGGACTATTCAAACTCTTGAAGATTTATTAAGACTTTGTGTCCTTGACTTCAAGGGAAGTTAGGACAAGTTCTTACCATTGGTGGAGTTTTCCTACAACAATAGTTATCAAGCAAGTACTGGCATGGCTACATTTGAGGCGTTGTATGGAAGAAAGTGTCGTTCTCCAGTATGCTGGGATGAGGTGGGTGAAGCAACGTTGTTGGGACCAGAGTTGGTACGTATGACTACGAAAAAGATTCAAACGATCCGCAACGTATAAAAACCTCACAGGATCGACAAAAGAGTTATGTTGATCTTCATCGAAAGGACGTGGAATTCAATATTGGAGATCATGTGTTGTTACGTGTTGCTCCATGGAAAGGAGTTACTAGATTTGGAAAGAGAGGAAAGCTCAATCCTCAATTCATTGGCCCATTTATAATCCTCGATTGAGTAGGAACTGTGGCCTATAGACTCGCCTTACCGCCAAGTATGTCTCGTGCTCATAACGTTTTTCACATATCTATGTTACGTAAATATGTGAAAGACCCGAACCACATTATTGAATTAGAACCAGATGAGATAAAGGAAGATTTTACGTATGAAGAGTTACCTGTTAAAATCTTGGACAAGAAGGATCATATTCTATGCTCCAAGGTTATACCTCAAGTCAAAGTTTTGTGGAGAAACCACGATGTGGAAGAAATAACCTAGGAGTTAGAATCTGAGATGAAGTCAAGATATCCTCACTTCTTCCATTTACCAGGTATGTACCCTAATTTCGAGGATGAAATTTCATAAGAAGGGGAGGTTGTAAGACCCTAACTTTTATGAATAAAGAATAATTTTCTCGAAATATATTCTTGAATATTATGGTGTGGATTTGATATAATGTTATAGTTGTGGGTAATGTTTAAAATTTTTTCAAAGTAAACAAGTGGTTATATAATATTCGATTGGTCGGGGAATATTCGTTTTAACAGGGAATATTCGTACGACGTCACAATCATTGGTGGACCCCACAACGAAAGTATTATCGTAGTTAGAAAATGACATAATTATCTTTTTATAAAAATAACGGCGAAAGTGTTACCGTTAAAACTGTTGAACTACCTGGTAGTAAAAATACGATGTCTGGCGTGGTTGCATAGTAGCATACAGTATTGATTATTGATGATTACGTGAGAAGTCACTTAGTTATACTCAATTATTGCTACAGTAATTGCTGCATCATATCTCTCATATTATTGATTCAATTATTGTCACATTATCATCTGCATAATATTTTATATATTATTAAATCAATAATTGTGACGACAAAGTTATTCATATTATTATTTATAATATTGACAATGTCTAGAAGTTCTGTCAAGGAGAGGTTTGGTCACCTAATTGCGCGTCAATAAGGAGAAATCCTTATCGTAAAACCCCCTCTTTCTTTGGAACAACCTGGTTTTTAAATATTGTGAGTTATAATATTAATGATGAATAAGTTCGTATTGATTAAAGATGAAATTGATATTTCTATTGTGTTGAGATTATTAGTGTTAGTGAAAATCGACATTTATTTCGATAATAATTGATGTCTGGAGGTTATGTTGACCAATCGGATAATTAACCAGATAAATGAGCAATTAATTGCTATTAATTCACTTGATTATAACTATTTATTCACATGTGTGTACTATTGATTCACATTCTTGTACTATTAGGGGAGGTGGTGCAAGATTGATAATACTTGCATGACTAAATTAAAAATGGAGGTATAGATGAAGGTACTATATTGTAATTAGTTTTTTCACATGATTATACTATTAAGTCACATGAATGAACTATTAATTCACATTATTTAATATTAGGGGAGGTGCTGCAAGTTTTATAATACTTGCAGGACTAAATTAAAAATGAAGAAAAAGAGGAAGGTATTATACTGTAATATTTCGAGCCCCAAAATGTGCAATTAATGAAACTATATTTTCCTATAAATAGAAGCTCATTCTTATTTCATTCTCACCAATTCACTAAGTCTCACAAGGGCAATTATTATAGAGAGAAATTATAGAGAGAAAGAAGAAGAGAAGTCTGCTACCTCACTATTCCAAAAAGATCCGGTTTCTTCTAAGGTAAGGGGTATTATTTCTTTCAGTATTCATGAAGAGAGTTATTTTCTTTCAATACTCGTAAGGGTTATTATTCCATTCTTTATTATTCTATTCGAATATCCTGTATGTGCGGTCTATCGCATTACGGTGAATTCTTACATTATTCCATTCTTTATTATAACTTTTATGCATGCGGTTTATCACATACCGTGAATTCTTACATTATTCCATTCTTTATTATTACATTGGAATAACTTTTATGCATGTGGTCTATCGCATGCACGGTGAATTCTTTCATTATTCCATTCTTTATTATTCATTGGAATAACCTGTCTATGTGGACTACTGCATGCATGGTGAATGATCCTTCGTATGCATTCCTTATTAAATTATGGAAATGATATGTCTACGTGAATTATTGGATGGCGGACAAAAATCCATTTGCAGTTTCATATATTCTATTATACTCAGTTGGTTAAAGTTTTGGCTTCTATACTCCATGAAATTAGTAGAATATTTGAGCTTCATCCAATATCTATTCATGGAAATATTCTTCTGAGCATTCTTGAATTTTACTCCACAAAGCAGTATCATGTTGACAATTTGGATGTTATTGATTTCTGGATAAATTAAATTATAAATCTTTAAAATTTATCTTGAACTTGTTTTATTGAATTATTATGTCATTGTCATCATCCTCATGCTTATACTGTGATGAAAGTCATCTTTGGCTTACGTGCATAGATGAACTTGGTATGATTATGACCAGGGATTATTCGGTATAATCATGACCGTAATATGACGAATGATGTGGTGAAAGTCCTCATTGGCATGTATTTCATTGATGGACAGTTGTTGGTATGATTATGACCAGGGATTATTCGGTATAATCATGACCATTGATGATTACATGAATATCCTTGGCCGTGATGTAGGGATGATTCGATTTTATTTATTAAGCTGAGTCTCAGCGATAAAGTTGATGAAAAACTTTTTAAATCATAGAATATAGTAGATTTTATGCTTTACTTGACTCTTCTAATGGATTGCTTATTCCACTGCAGTTGTTGATCTAAAACTTGTTGTCTATTATATTCTATCAGTTGTTATACTGTTGAAGGCTAAAGATAATTTATTATGCATTATCTTAGTCATAATATTTCTTACTAGGCTAGTTGAGCTCACCCTTTCTTTCACTGTTCTCTTCAGGAAAAGAGAATATAGCTGGGACGAGTCGGGGAACGGATTGACGGTCCAGATGGTTGTTTTAGTAGTTCTCACTATTCTATAAAATATTGTGACAATAAATGTAATGAGGACTCCATTGAGTGTGGATATTGTCTAGATGACAATATTCTTATTAAAAACTCTTAGATTATGTTTTGTCGTATTTTACACGACTTTTGTATAATTAAGTTGTATTTGAATTTTGTACCATGTATTTGGCGACTCAAGATGGGTGATGTATACCTATTTTGGGGGCATCACACAAGGACTTAGTGATAGATCAAAATTGTTAGGTTGATCTAAGCCTTTAATGGTTATCATTCTGTAATTGAATATATAGATAAAGAGATCAAAAATGTTAGGTTGATCTATGTCTTGAAATGTAATAGATAGGCTTCAACCAGATCGCAGTCTATCGAACTGATCAGAAGATTACAGAAGGCAAGGAAGAATCGTAGAGCATTGAAGATCGTAGTGTGACTGCCTTGAAGGGCCTCTACAGAAATCGTAGATTTTATTCTCTACTTTACTCTTCTAATGGATTGCTTGTTCCGTTGCAGTTAAACTTGATGTTTGTTATATTTTATCAATTTAACACTGTTGAAGGCTAACGATAAATTATTCTGCATTATCTTAGTCATAATATTTCTTCTTTGGGCTAGTTAAGCTCACCCTTTCTTTTCACCGTTCTCTTCGTGAAATGAGAATATAGCTGGGACGAGTCGGGGAGCAGATTGACGGTCCAGGTGGTTATTTTAGTAGTCCTCACTATTCTATAAAATAGTATGACAATAAATGTAATGAGGACTCCATTGAGTGTGGATATTGTCTAGATGACAATATTCTTATTAAAACTCTTAGATTATGTTTTGTCGTATTTTACACATAATCGTTGTATAATTAAGTTGTATTTGAATTTTGTACCATGTATTTGGCTACTCAAGATGGGTGATGTATACCTATTTTGGGGGCGTCACACCCATCGCCCCAATTGCAATTAACCCAAGAAGAACATGTGCTTCACGTGCGGGTCGAAGGATAACTTTGCTCGTGAGTGCCCTAAAAAGAAAGCTGGAGAGACAACGGGAAGCAAGGGAGGTAGCAGTGGAGGTACATGGGCCCTTGCTTGACCAATAGCATTAAACAAACCCACAACCAGAACCTTCAACATGACTGTCTAAGATGCTGTGCAATCAAAGGATGTGGTGTCAAGTAGTATCCCAATCAATGATATTGATGCTTATGTATTATTTGATTCGGGTGCTACTTGCTCGTTTATATCTGATGAATTTGCTAAGAGGTTAGAATTGCCTAGTGAAGAATTAAATTTTCCTTTAAATATAAAAATTGCGAATAAGGAAGTAATTCATGTTAGGTTCGTATACAATAATTGTAGGGTGAATATTAAGGGGAATATCATAATGGTAGATTTAATTTCGATTAGACTTGGAGAGTTTGATGTTATTTTGGGAATGGATTGGCTGTTCAATTATGGAGCAGTAATTGATTGCCAAAAGAAATGTGTAAACCTATGACTCCGTCAAAGGTAGTTTTCTATGGTAGCAAATCGCCTAGACAAATGAGATGTCTGACGATTATGCAGGCCAATAAGTTGTTGAGACAAGGATGTGTGGGTTATTTAGCTTACATAGTCGATAATCAGAAGAAGGGTGTGAAATTGGAAGAGATACCAGTGGTTAGGGAATTTGTTGATGTGTTTTCGGAGGATTTGCCAGGACTTCCGCCTGATAGAGAGATTGAGTTCGTGATCGACTTAGCGCCAGGAACAATACCGATATCGAAGGCCCCATACAGAATGGCTCAGATAGAGATGAAGGAACTGATGGTACAATTGCAGGAGCTGTTAGATAAGAAGTATATTCAACCAAGCGTATCACCGTGGGGAGTGTCAGTGTTATTCGTGAAGAAGAAGGATGGGTCAATGCATTTTTGCATTGATTATAGAGAATTAAACAAAGTCACTATTAAGAATAAATATCCGTTGCCAAGAATAGATGACTTGTTTGATCAATTGAAGGGTGCTAAATACTTCTCAAAAATAGATTTGAGAAGTGGATATCACCAATTGAAGGTAAGAAAGGAGGATATGCCTAGAACGACATTCAGAACTCGGTATGGACATTATGAGTTTTTGGTGATGTCTTTTGGTTTGCCAAACGCCCCTGGTACATTCATGGATTTGATGAACATGGTGTTTAAACCATTCTTAGACAAGTTTGTGGTAGTATTTATCGATGACATTCTGGTGTATTCCAAGGCTCAAGAAGAACACATAGAACATTTACGTTTGATGTTGGAGACACTAAGAAAGGAAAAGTTATACGAGAAATTCTCTAAATGCGAATTTTGGTTAGATCGAGTACAATTTTTGGGACATGTGATTGACAAAGATGGGATTTCAGTGGATCCATCAAAAGTTGAAGCCGTAATCAATTGGGAACAACCAAGAACACCGTCGAAAGTGAGAAGTTTCTTGGGACTGGTCGATTATTATAGACGGTTTATTCAAGATTTTTCCAAGATAGACACTCCGCTAACAAATTTGACGAGGAAAGCTGTAAAATTTGTTTGGACGGAGAAGTGTGAAGAGAGTTTTCATGATTTGAAGAAGAAGTTAAGTGTGGCACCTGTGTTGTCATTACCAGATAATACGGGAAACTTTGTGGTGTATAGTGATGCCTCACATAAAGGATTGGGTTGTGTTCTTATGCAGAATGGAAAGGTTATTGCATATGCATCAAGACATCTGAAGGACTATGAGAAAGGGTATCCGACTCATGATTTAGAGTAGGCTGCAGTAGTATTTCTTCTGAAGATATGGAGACACTATCTCTATGGAGAGAAATGTGAGATCTACACAGACCATAAAAGTCTAAAGTATATTTTCACATAGAAGGACCTGAACATGCGTCAAAGGAGATGGATGGAATTAATAAAAGATTATGATTGCGAGATCTTTTATCATCCAGGAAAAGCAAACGTTGTTGCGGATGCCTTGAGTAGAAAGGGTCGTGAGAAGTTGATGTTATTAACCAACCAGGAGGAACATATTTCAGCAATGGAAAGGCTAGATTTGGAAATCAAATTTGCAAAAGAGTCCGACGAAAAATTGTACCAGATGGAATCTAGTCCAACTTTGGTGGACAAGGTGAAGAATGCTCAATTACAAGATGAAGAATGCAGAAAAAATAAAGGAAAGTGTGGTCGAGGGTAAAGAGGTGAAGTATAAGGTTGATACTGATGGAATGCTAAGATTCGAGGGATGAATTTGGGTTCCAGTATTACAGGATATTAAAGAAGACATCTTGACAGAAGCTCATAACTCAAGATATTCAATTCATCTGGGAAGGACAAAAATGTATCAAGATTTGCGGCGACATTTTTGGTGGCCAAATATGAAATGAGACGTTGTAGAATGCGTTGCAAAGTGCTTGATATGTCAGAGAGTGAAGGCCGAGAATCAGAGACCAAGCGGATTACTTCAGCCATTGGAAATACCGGAATGGAAGTGGGAGCATATCACAATGGATTTTGTTGTAGGTCTTCCAACTAACAAAATCAGCACACTTTTTGCCCATAAAGATTAGATTTAATCATGATCAGCTGGAAAAACTATATGTCAAAGAGATCGTATCGAGACATAGAGTTCCAGTGTCAATAGTATCAGATAGAGATCCAAGATTCACGTCAAATTTCTAGAACAAACTGCAAGAATGCATGGGAACGCAACTGAGGATGAGTACAACATATCACCCGCTAACCGATGGCTAAAGCGAACGAACAATCCAGACGTTAGAAGATATACTTAGAGTGTGCATCATGGATTTCAATGGAAACTGGGATGATCATTTACCGTTAGTAGAATTTGCCTATAATAACAGTTACCACACAAGCATAGGAATGCCGCTTTATGAAGCATTATATAGAAGGAAGTGCAGAACTCCACTGTGCTGAGATGAAGTCGGTGAACGCCAACTATTAGGACCAGAACTGGTTCAACTAACTGTTGAGGTTGTCAAACTCATCAGAACAAGATTGGTAGCTGCTCAAGACAGATAGAAGAAATATGCTGATCAACACAGGCAGAATCGCGAATTTGAAGCATGAAATTTTGTTTTCCTAAAAGTTTCTCCTTGGAAGGGGAAAATTCGTTTTGGCAATAAAGGAAAGCTAAGCCCAAGGTTTATTGGACCTTTCGAGATACTACGAAGAGTGGGAGAAGTAGCTTATAAGGTAGCTTTACCTCTTGAATTAGAACATGTTCACAATATTTTTCATGTTTCGGTGTTACGACCGTATAAATCCGATTACAAACATGTGATCGAGTACGGACTATTGCAGTTTGATAAAAACTTGTCCTATTAAGAGATTCCTATCTAGATAGTCGACAGGAAAGAACAAGCGCTCATGAATAAAATGATACCTTCTGTAAAGGTGATATAGAGGAACCACAATGTCGAAGAGGCGATGTGGGAACTCGAAGCTGAAATGATGAAGAATTACGCTGAGTTATTTGTTTAGTTTGTGTCTTCGATTCTGGGGACAGAATCTTTGTAAGGAGGGAATAATGTGACGATTTGATTGTTTGAGTTGTGATTCTGGGGACAGAATCCTTGTAAGGAGGGAATGATGTAACAATCCAAGATTTTATTATATTGTAATTTAAAATATTTATTAAATGAAATAAATATTTTATCGATGTGATTGTTGTTATTAAATTTTTATGAATTAATAATATTCTAAATTAATTTAATTTATAATTTAGAGAGTTGTAAATAATATGAGATGTTATATTGTTGTTTTAATTTAATAATTTAAAATGGTAAGTTAAGTTAATAAATAAAATTATAATGAAGTTATAATTTTGCGATATTTGATTAGGTGGAAAGTTTATTTAAATTATAGTATGTGTAATTAAATTATTTGATTACTGTTGGATATAGAAATCCAAATAAATAATATTTGATTATAAATTATAAACTAAATTGTTTAATAAAATAATTAAAGGAGTTTAAATCAGTTTTGCCAAACAAGGCTTAAAAATATTAAGTCTTTAAATTTTAAAGAGTTTTGCCAAACAATGCCTTATGGCTTTTGGATTTTTAATTTTTAGATAATATAAATAAAATAAATAAAATAAATTAAACAATAAATATAATATATTTATAAGATAAGCGTTATATTGTAACTGATATTCTAACAATTAGACGTATTATGGTTTATCAGTTTAAGTGTGTATTAGTTTTACGTGAATTGTTATTTGGCCTAAGAAGAAAAGCTGTCGAGAACTTGAGAGAGGATAGATGGAGAGATTTAGAGAAACCTAAGGATTTGCAAAGCAATTTCAGCGGGTTTAGCAAGAATTATCAAGCAATTTGAAGGTATTTTCTCTAACAACTTGATATTATATATATATATATATGTATGTATATATGAGTTTTACGGCATGAAGCTTCAAACTCTATGAATTTTTTATTTGAATTGTTGCTATACAACTAAATCATGGTGGTTGTATGTGTTTAAGATGCTAGAGTTTATGTTTAAATAAGGAATTTGTAGGCTAATTACAGTTAAAAGTAAGAAAAGTAAATTGCAGTATATATTTTTCACGTGGCTTGTGAAAGTACCAATTTTAGTGGTTAATTTGTATGTTAAACTGTAAATTGAGTTTTGATTATGCTAGTCCATTAAAAAACGAAGAGAACGTAGTTTGAATGAAGTGATTCGGACAAGAATAGTGATCACAATGATGAATTCTATGAAGAATGTCAAAAATGGAGTTTTGTGTAAAAACATGAAATTTAAGGAATTTAATTAGTTGAAGTTGTAAAATTGTTCTAAGTGGTTGAATATGTGAGGAAACATGTTTATGTTAGTTCTATACCAATCGCATGTGTTATTTTCACTATTTTGTGGGTAAAATTCGTGTTAGTTGGCTTAAGAGCTGTGTCAAAATCACGTTCAGAACCTGAATTGAGTGCGTAGATAGTATGCGCGACCTCTTGGCATGGTAATGCTGCCTTTCAATAATCTCCGCTGCAGACCAGTGAAGTCTGTTAATTCTACAGATTTTGAAACTTTAATGTAACCTAGTTTAGTGATGTGTTAATGTGAGAAACATGTAATGTAAGGGTTAAAACAGAATAGTATCATGTGGTTAGTAACTCTAAAATGTAAAGTTAGTAAGTTGTGAAAATGATATGTGTGACGCCTCCAAAATAGATATACATCACCCATTTTGAGTCGCTAAATACATGGTACAGAAATAAATACAACTTCAGTAATATAATTGTTGTGCAAAATACGACAACACATATACTGTGAGTTTGAATACAAATATTGTCTAATAGACAGTATACAAACTTAAAAGGAGTCCTCATTATAATTATTGATACACTATTTTACAAAATAGTGAGGACTACTAAAACAACTATCCTGAACCATCACTCCAAACCCCGGCTAGTTCCTGCTATGTTCTCACCTCATGAGAAGAAAAATGGAACAAAAAGGAAAATGGTGAGCTCAACTAGTCCAGTAAAAAATATTATGACTAAGATAATATACAAAAATTTATCATTAGTCTTCAACAGGGAAAAATTTGATAGAACATAATAGACAACAAGTTTTAGATCAACAACTACAGCGGAAACAACAATCCATTAGAAGAGTCAAGTAGAGAAAGAATTCTACTATCTTATAAGATTTAGAAGTCCATCATCAATATTTTATCCTTGTAACATCAATCAATATACATCTTGAATCAAATATTCATCTTTGCACTACAGGCCAAAGATATTCATTTGTATCACCAGTTGGTCATGTTCATCTCAACACTTGTTCATCTTTGCACTACGGGCCAAAGATATTCATTAGTTAATCATTCATCTTTGCACTACAGGCCAAAGATATTCAGTAATATCATCATTTAGGACTGAGGATGATGAAAAATATCTTAAAGAAAACGAATCCAGTGAGATAAAAGATCAAAGATTATGGATTCGTACTTTAGTTTATCCAAGTTCAAAAATACTCTATAATAACCAATTGTGAATCAGAATTCAAAAATAAAGTTCAAAACATGGATACAATTAAAGATAGTAACCATAATAGACATCTTGGACAAAAAGGAGAAAATTTCATTTTTTGGTGAATAGTGTCGTATTCGTGAATAGTGCCGTATACGTGAATAGCAACCCCGACACAAAAAGGTAGAAATTCCACAATAAAATCCATACCAATATTTTGGTATAATGATATTGAAAGAATAACATTATTTGAAAGAAAATAACATCCCTTACCTCAAAAGAAAAGTACTTCCGGCTGAAATATCAGGTATAAGGCTGAATGAAACTTGCACTAATGAATAGCAACTCACAAAGTATCTAAATACTCACAAAATACGCTCGATAATATAGAGAGAGAAAGAGAGAAAACTTGTTTCTGGTGTGATTTACAATTCTAACTAAACACCTTATTTATAGGAAAATGCTTAGAACGCCATAGCAGACTAACCTGCTACCTGATGGCTTTACCTGCTACTATTCAAGCCCACCACTTTTAAAAATAAATTCCAGCACATTTCATTTCTCACCATCTAAAAGTGGGGCCCACCATATTTTTAATAAAAATATTTATTTTTGAAACTTCAATAATTCATAATAAATAGCTCTTTTATCAGAAAAACTCGAATCTCATGTCTATTCCATAGGAAGTTAAATTCTCTACAACTTTGTAAGTTTAAGTTTTTCCAAATTCCACACAAAAAATAACCGAAATCCACATACGGATGATTTTCAAAACTTCCATTCTGACAAAATACTGATAAAATACCTCAACATTAATTCCTTCATTTATGTCCACATTAAATATATCCATCATTTATATCCACATAAATTAAATATTTCCTCATCATATAAATCAATAATTAATTATTCATAAATAATATTACAGAATCACAATTATGACAACTAGGTCGTTCCCAGGAAAGAGGGGGCTTTTCGATAAAGATTTCTCCTTATTGGTGCGCAATTAGGTGACCAAACCCCTTTCCTAGACAGAACTTCCTTAGGCATTGCCAATAATTCTATCTAACAATATTATTCAAATAATATGAATTATTGATCTGATAATGGAAATACTGATAATTATTGAAACAATAATAATATAAAATATCAACTCAGCAATTATTGAATCAATAAAATAAAATCATGAACAGTAATTACTGTAACAATTATTGGGTAGTGCCTTCTTACGTAAGAATCAATAATTCAACAATCTTGCATGCAATACTGGTGCTATCTTGTGCTCCACGCCAGTATTCATCGTATTTTAACCATCGGGTATTCCAACAGTGTTAACGGTAACAACTACGTCGTTATTTATAACTCAAACTTGTCGTTTTCTTCATCCGACAGTTATCCGTTATGGGGTCAACAAATGGCTGCGCCATCATACGAATATTTCCCGACAGTAGGAATATTCCACGACCAAATGAATATTCCCCGACAACATTGAATATTTTATAACCACTTGCTTATTTTGCAAAATTTGCACTTTTCACCCATAACCAAAGCATTATATCAAATTAACACCTTATTATTCACAATAATAAATAGAGGAAATTCGATTTTATTTATAAAAAGTTGGGGTCTTACAACTTTCCCTTCTTATGAAATTTCATCCTCGAAATTGACGTACGTACCTGGTGTTTCGAAAAGATGAGAATACCTCGCTTTCATTTCTGATTCGAACTCCCAGGTCATTTATTCAATAACATGGTTTCTCCATAAAACCTTGACTTGTGGTATAACCTTCGTGCGTAGGACATACTCTTTCCTATCCAAGATTATAACAGGTACTTCCTCGTACGTTAAATCTTCGGCTATCTCGTCCGGTTCTAACTCAATAATGTGGTTCGGGTCTTTCACATATTTACGAAGCATAGATATGTGAAAAACATTATGAATACGAGACATGCTTGGAGGTAATGCGAGTCTATAGGCCACATTTCCTATTCGGTCAAGAATCTCAAATGGACCAACAAATCTTGGATTGAGCTTTCCTCTCTTCCCAAATCTTGTAACTCCCTTCCATGGAGCAATACATAACAATACATGATCTCCAATATTAAATTCCACGTCCTTTCGATGAAGATCCGCATAACTCTTTTGTCGATCATGTGCCGTTTGTATACGTTATCGAATCGTTTGGATCTTCTCTGTAGTCATTCGTACCAACTCTGGTCCTAATAATATTGCTTTTCCCACCTCATCCCGGCATACTAGAGAGCGACACTTTCGTCCATACACTGCTTCAAATGGAGCCACACCTATACATGCCTGATAACTGTTGTTATAGGAGAATTCCACCAATGGTAGGTACTTATCCCAACTCCCTTTGAAATCTAGGACACGAGTCTTAATAGATCTTCAAGAGTTTGAATAGTCCTCTCTTGATTGTCCGTCCATTTGAGGATGGTATCTGCCGAATCAATCGTAAATCCGTGCCCATAGCTTTTACGCAAGCTAACCCAAAATCATGAAGTGAATCTTGGGTCACGATCTGAAACTATGGATACTGGCATGCCATACAATGTCACAATCTCATTTACGTAAATACTAGCAAGACGTTCAAGGGAATAAGTCTCCCGTATAGGTAAAAAATGGGCAGACTTGGTTAATCTATCAATAATAACCCAAATCACATCTATGCCTTGAGAAACCTTGGGAATACCCGTAACGGAATCCATAGTAACGTGTTCCCACTTCCATGTTAGAATCTCAAGTGGTTGTAATGGACCCTTTGACACTTGATGCTCCGCTTTTACACGCTGACAAGTTAAACACCCCGAGATAAACTCCGTGATCTCTCTCTTCATATTGTTCCACCAAAATGTATGTCGAAGATCATGATACATTTTGGTACTACTAGGATGGATTGTAAACGGTGTGTTGTGTGCCTCCATCATGATTCTATGCTTCAAGTCAGAATCATTAGGAATGCAAATTCTGGAGTTAAGTCGAAGTATTCCTTCTTCATCGATTTTTGCTTATGGAATAACACCTTCTTGCACTTTCTTCTTCATACGCATCAGCTCCATGTCCGTAGCTTGAACAGTTTTAACTTTATCGATTAAAGTCGGTTCTACTCATATGCTTGATATCATCACGTGGGTACTAGGAGCATTTACCTCTATCTCTATCCTTTGCAAGTCATAAAAAATAGGCTTTTTTGTTAACAACATTGCACTCGTACCCGCGTATGATCTTCTACTCAATGCGCCAGCTACCACGTTTGCTTTTCCAGGATGATATTGGATGGTATGGTCATAATCTTTCAACAACTCGAGCCAACGTCGTTGCCGCATGTTGAGTTCCTTTTGGGTGAAGAAATATTTTAGGCTTTTATAATCTGTATATATCTCCATTTTCTCCCCATACAGGTAGTGTCTCCAGATCTTCAACACGAAAATGACTGCTGCCAACTCCAAATCATGAGTAGGATAATTCCTCTCATATTCTTTGAGTTGTCGCGAGGCATATGCTATGACTTTCTTATATTGCATGAGAACACATCCTAACCCTTTGCCTGAAGCATCGTTGTAGATAAAAAATCCATCAGAACCAGATGGTATTGTCAGAACAGGTGCCGAAATGAGTCCCCTCTTGAGTTCTTGAAAACTCTTCTCACAATCCTCGCTCCAACTGAATTTTGTATCTTTCCGAGTCAGCTGAGTTAACGGAGTAGCGATTCTAGAAAATCCTTCCATAAATCTCCGATAATAACCAGCTAAGCCCAGAAAGCTACGTACTTTGGTCACCGACTTTGGTTGCTCCCAACTTTGCATTGCTTCAATCTTCGCCGGGTCGACAGATACTCAATATTTTGACACCACGTGCCCAAGGAATGCTACTTTCTCAAGCCAGAACTCGCATTTCTTTAGGTTGGCATATAGCTTGTTATTGCAAAGCCTTTGCAGTACCAGCTTCAAATGGTGCTAATGATCTTCACGGCTTTTGGAATAGATGAGGATGTCTTCAATAAAGACAACAACGAACTGATCAAAATATTCTTTGAACACACGGTTCATCATATCCATAAAAGAAGCAGGAGCATTAGTCAATCCAAAAGACATGACTAAGAATTCATAATGCCCGTACCGAGTTCTGAAGGCAGTCTTTGGAATATCCTCAGTTTTAATCTTTAGCTGATGATATCCAGAACGAAGATCAATCTTCGAAAAGAATTGTGCTCCTTGAAACTGGTCAAACAAGTCATCAATGCGAGGTAGTGGATACCTATTCTTGATGGTGACATGGTTCAATTCCCGGTAGTCAATACAAAGTCGCATACTCCCGTCTTTCTTCTTTACGAATAACACAGGAGCACCCCAAGGAGATGTACTAGGACGAATGAAACCGATGTCCAATAACTCCTGAAGTTGGACCTTTAACTCCTGAAGTTCAATAGGAGCCATTCGATATGGGGTTTTAGAAATGGGCTTTGTACAAGGTTCAAGGTCAATAAAGAATTCAACTTCACGTTCTGGGGGTAGACCGGGATGTTCTTCAGGAAATTCACTAACGGTAGAAATATTATTCAAATGTGACGTGTTTTTGTTCAAGTCTGTGACATGGGCTAAGAAAGCTTGACATCCGTTTTTCAATAAACGAATAACTTTATGGCTTGATATGACAGTGATTGACTTTAGTGGTTTTATTATTTGAATTTGCATAACAGGTTGGTTAGGAATATGAAAACTAACAACCTTACGAAAACAATCAATTTTAGCATGATGAGTGGTTAACCAATCAATCCCTAAAATCACATCAAATGCAAGAATTTTCAACGAAATAAGATCGACAGGTAATGTGATGGTACCAACTTGGATCAAGCAAGATTTATAAACAGTAGATGTAATGAAAGTTTCTCCTAACGGAGTCTCAACAGATAAGTCAAAGTCTAATTTCTCAGGAGTCAAGTTCAATCGTTGAGCATAAGCAGGAGAGATAAAAGAATGGGTAGAACCGGTATCTAATAAGGTATAAACTTCGTAAGAGTTTATGATAAGATTACCCGTGATCACCTCTTTCGGGTTTCTCGCATTTTGGCTAGTCACAACAAACGCCCTCCCTTGAACCACCGACTTTGTTTTGTCCGTAATAGCCTTTGGTGTCGTCGTCCCAGTTGGACTTGACTTCGCTACCGAACAAAACCGGGATATATGACCGTCTTTTCCACAACTGAAACACACCTTGGAAGGCTGTGAACAATTTGGACTTATGTGTCCCTCCTCTCTCCATCTGTAGCATCTAACTGGCGGTTGTTCTCCTCCCCTAGAATTTGTTGTTGGTGCTGGTGCTGCTGCTGATGTCTTCTCGTCATTGTTGAATCTCCTCTTTCTGAAATTTACACTTGACTCACCTCTCCTATTATCATGGCCACGATTACCACCTGAGTGGTTATCACTTTTGTTTGTATTGTTCCCTCCCCGCTGGTTATCATCGCTTCGATGACTGCTGTCATTGGTATGACCCTGATTGTGGTCCCTCGGTTGAGCATACTTATTATCTCGCTCTAATAATTGAGCCCTATTGACAACATCTGAATATAAAAAAATTTTGTGAGAGATAAGATATTGCCGAATCTCGGGTTTTAGACCTCTCAGGAACATCCGCGTCATTCGTTCCTCATTCTCTACCAAATGAGGTGCAAACCTGGATAATTCTGCGAACTTCGCCTCATACTGGGACACCGTCATGTTGTTTTGCTCCAGTCTAATAAACTCTACCTCCTTCATATGACGAATACTTTCAGGAAAGTACTTGTCGTTAAACAATTTCTAAAACATTTCCCAAGACATGTTAAGTGCGGCAGGCTGGGTACGCTTCACAAACTCCCACCAGTAGTCTGCCTCACCACGGAACATAAAGGTGGTGAATGGAACCTTATGTTCTTTCGTGCATCCCAAGACATCGAATATCTTGGTAATTTGCTTGACCCAATTTCTGCCTTAATCGGATCCGTCTTTCCCGTAAATTCTGGTGGTCCCAACTCCTTGAACTGCTTGGCTGTGACAAGCCGTACATTGCTATCATTTCCATCCGTATTTTGTACACGAGTCTCCTTCGTCTGATTTTGCATGAACTGCAAAAAGCTTCTAAACATCCCATCATTCATCATTTGTTCGGTAGTGTTGTTTATAGGAGGAATATTGCCTTCCTATTACATGTTCCCCTAGGTGGTTATTAAAGGTGTCTCCACGGTCTGATTCACTCCATTGTTAATATTTCCAGCTGCCATTCTCAAATACTGCCACAAAATAAGGGTTAATTGACATGTCACATATTATCCCTATACTCTGACTGACCAAATAAACTTAGTCAGGTCATACTAGAGAAGGAATTCCCCATCTCTCCCCTCCTAGTTCTTGTCTCACATCTCAGCTAGGGATCATATCCCTAAGCTTTGATACCAACTGTGACGCCCCCAAAATAGGTATACATCACCCATTCTGAGTCGCCAAATACATGGTATAGAAACAAATACAACTTCAGTAATATAATTGTCGTGAAAAATACGACAACACATATACTGTGAGTTTGAATACAAATATTGTCTAATAGATAGTATACAAACTCAAAAGGTGTCCTCATTACAATTATTGATACAGTATTTTACAAAATAGTGAGGACTACTAAAACAACTATCCTGAACCATCACTCCAAACCCCGGCTAGTTCCTGCTATGTTCTCACCTCCTAAGAAGAAAAATGGATCAAAAAGGAATATGGTGAGCTCAACTAGCCCAGTAAAGAATATTATGACTAAGATAATATACAACAATTTATCGTTAGTCTTCAACAGGGAAAAATCTGATAGAACATAATAGACAACAAGTTTTAGATCAACAACTGTAGCGGAAACAACAATCCATTAGAAGAGTCAAGTAGAGAAAGAATTCTACTATCTTCTAAGATTTAAAAGTTCATCATCAATATTTTATCCCTGTAACATCAATCAATATACATCTTGAATCAAATATTCATCTTTGCACTACACAGCCAAAGATATTCATTTGTATCACCCGAGTTGGTCATGTTCATCTCAACACTGCTCATCTTTTTTACTACGGGCCAAAGATATTCATTAGGTAATCATTCATCTTTGCACTACGTGCCAAAGATATTCAAGAATATCATCATTTAGGACTGAGGATGATGAAAAATATCTTAAAGAAAATGAATCCAGTGAGATAAAAGATCAAAGATTAGGGATTCGTACTTTAGTTTATTCAAGTTCAAAAATACTCCATAATAACAAATTGTGAAGCAAAATTCAAAAATAAAGATCAAAACATGGATACAATCAAAGACAGTAACCATAATAGACATCTTGGACAAAAAGGAGAAAATTTCATTTTTCGGTGAATAGTGTCGTATTCGTTAATAGTGCCGTATACATGAATAGTGTCATATACTTGAATAGTAACCCCGACACAAAAAGGTATAAATTTCACAATAAAATCCATACCAATATTTCGGTATAATGATATTGAAAGAATAACATCATTAGGAAGAAAATAACATCCCTTACCTCAAAAAGAACAAGACTTTTGATTTGAAAATATCGTATAAGGTGAATGAAACTTCAAATAGATGAATAACAACTCACAAAGTATCTAAATACTCACAAAATACGCTCGATAATATAGAGAGAGAAAGAGAGAAAACTTGTTTCTGGTGTGATTTTCAATTTTAACTAAGCACCCTATTTATAGGAAAATGCTTAGAACGTCATAGCAGACTAACCTGCTACTATTCAAGCCCACAACTTTTGAAAATAAATTCCAGCACATTTCATTTCTCGCCAACCAAAAGTGGGGCCCACCATATTTTTAATAAAAATATTTATTTCTGAAACTTCAATAATTCATAATAAATAGCCCTTTTATCAGAAAAATTCGAATTTCATGTCTATTTCATAAGAAATTAAATTATCTACAACTTTGTAAGTTTATGTTTTTCCAAATTCCAAACGAAAAATGACCGAAATCCACATACGAACGATTTTCAAAACCTCCATTCCAACAAAATACTAATAAAATACCTCAACATTAATTCCTTCATTTATGTCCACATAAAATATATCCATCATTTATATCCACATAAAATAAATATTTCCTCATCATATAAATCAATAATTAATTATTCATAAATAATATTACAGAATCACAATTATGACAACCAGGTAGTTCCTAGGAAAGAGGGGGCTTTCCGATAAAGATTTCTCCTTATTGGCGTGCAATTAGGTGACCAAACCCCTTTCCTAGACAGAACTTCCTTAGACATTGCCAATAATTCTATCTAACAATATTATTCAAATAATATGAAATGTTGATTTGATAATGGAAATACTGACAATTATTGAAACAACAATAATATAAAATATCAAAATCAGCAATTATTGAATCAATAAAATAAATTATTGAATAATAATTACTGTAACAATTATTGAGTAGTGCCTTATTATGTAAGAATCAATAATTCAACAATACTGTGCAATACCATGTGCTACTGTGCATCCACGTGTATTACTGTATTTTAACCATCGGGTATTCCAACAGTGTTAACGGTAACATCTACGCCGTTATTTATAAAAACTCAAACTTGTCGTTTTCTTCATCTGACAGTTATCCGTTATGGGATCCACAAATGGCTGCACCATAGTACGAATATTCCCCGACAACAGGAATATTCCACGACCAAATGAATATTCCCCGACAATAATGAATATTTTATAACCACTTGCTTATTTTGCAAAATTTGCACTTGTCACCCATAACCAAAGCATTATATCAAATTAACACTTTATTATTCACAATAATAAATAGAGGAAATTCGATTTTATTTATAAAAAGTTGGGGTCTTACAACCTTCCCTTCTTATGAAATTTCATCCTCGAAATTGACATACGTACCTAGTGTTTCGAAAAGGTGAGGATATCTCGCTTTCATTTATGATTCCAACTCCCAGGTCATTTCTTCAATAGCATGGTTTCTCCACAAAACCTTAACTTGTGGTATAACCTTCGTGCGTAGGACATGCTCTTTCCTATCCAAGATCATAACAGGTATCTCCTCGTACGTTAAATCTTCGGCTATCTCATCTGGTTCTAACTCAATAATGTGGTTCGGGTCTTTCACATATTTACGAAGCATAGATATGTGAAAAACATTATGAACACGAGACATGCTTGGAGGTAATGCGAGTCTATAGGCCACATTTCCTATTCGGTCAAAAATCTCAAATGGACCAATAAATCTTGGATTGAGCTTTCCTCTCTTCCCAAATCTTGTAACTCCCTTCCATGGAGCAATACATAACAATACATGATCTCCAATATTAAATTCCACGTCCTTTCGATGAAGATCCGCATAACTCTTTTGTCGATCCTGTGCCGTTTGTATACGTTATCGAATCGTTTGGATCTTCTCTGTAGTCATTCGTACCAACTCTGGTCCTAATAATATTGCTTCTCCCACCTCATCCCGGCATACTAGAGAGCGACACTTTCGTCCATACAATGCTTCAAATGGAGCCACACCTATACTTGCCTGATAACTGTTGTTGTAGGAGAATTCCACCAATGGTAGGTACTTATCCCAACTCCCTTTGAAATTTAGGACATAGAGTCTTAATAGATCTTCAAGAGTTTGAATAGTCCTCTGTGATTGTCCGTTCGTTTGAGGATGGTATGCCGAACTGAATCATAAATCCGTGCCCATAGCTTTCTACAAGCTAACCCAAAATCGTGAAGTGAATCTTGGGTCACGATTCGAAACTATGGATACTGGCATGCCATGCAATCTCACAATCTCATTTACGTACGTACTAGCAAGACGTTCAAGGGAATAAGTATGACGCCCCCAAAATGGGCATACATCACCCATCTTGAGTCGCCTGATACATGGTACATAAATTCAAATACAACTTAATTTTACAATAGTCGTGTAAAATACGACAAAACATAGCTGAGAGTTTAAACAAGAATATTGTCATCTAGATAATATCCACATTGAATGGTGTCCTCATTATAATTATTATCACACTATTTTATAGAATAGTGAGGACTACTAAAGCCATTTATCCTAGACCATCACTCCATTCCCCGACTCGTCCCAGCTATATTCTCATTTCCTGAAGAGAACAATGAAAGAAAGGGTGAGCTCAACTAGCCCAGTAAGAAATATTATGACTAAGATAATGCAGAATAAATTATCCTTAGCCTTCTACAGTATAACAACGGATACAATATAATAGAAAACAAGTTTTAGATCAACAACTACAACGGAATAAGCAATCCACCAGAAGAGTCGAGTAGAGAATAAAATCTACTATCTTCTATGATTTAAAAAGTTTTTCATCAACTTTATCGCTGAGACTCAGCTTAATATATAAAATCAAATCATCCCTGCACCACGACCAAGGATATTCATGTAATCATCAATGGTCATGATTATACCGAATAATCCCTGGTCATAATTATACCAACAACTGTCCATCAATGAACTACAGGCCAATGAGGACTTTCACCACATCATTCATCACATTATGGTCATGATTATACCGAATAATCCCTAGTCATAATCATACCAAGTCCATCTCTGCATGTAAGCGAAAGATGACTTTCATCACAATATAAGCATGAGGATGATGACAATGACATAATAATTCAATAAAATAAGTTCAAGGATAAAATTTAAAGATTTATAATTTAATTTATCCAGAAATCAATAATGTCCAAATTGTCAACATGATACTGCTTTATAGAGTAAAATTCAAGAATAATATTCATGTACCAAAAATAATTTGGACAGAAAAGAAATATATTTTTCGATTAAATAGTACTTCAGGAATAGTACCTCGTGAATAGTACCCCGACATGAAAAGTACCCCAAATACCCGAGTGAATAATATTCGGGTGAATAGTAATTTGGGTGAATAGTAACCCGTGAATAGTAACTCGTGAATAGTACTCTGACATAAAAAGTGTCCTGAATACCCGAGTAAATAATACTAGAGTGAATAGTAACTAGGTGAATAATAACCCATGAATAGTAACTGTTGATTTATGTCACACTCCATGTTTTGATGATGACCTTATTGTTCCTCTAATCATGCTATATTACATTTCAGGGAAAGATATGAAAATTCAGAAACATCAAGGAGGAAATTACAAAGCCAAGACATCCTTGAAGAAAGAAAAGCAAAATTGAGTCTTAGGAATATATGTAAGATCTTAGCACTTGTTACTTTCCAAAATAAGGCTCTAGGACATGTGCATTACATACATATACTTGCATTCATATTTGATGCTGCATGATTAATAGTATGCATGGCCAAATTTGCTCAACATAAGGAATCAAATCCTGTTGAATAGACCCACACGGTAGAGCATGAAATGGGTTAGATAAATTTTCATAAATTATGCATCACGGTTAAGACAACAATTGGATATCAGGAGTCTTGCATTACAATTCAAGAAATCTAATTGGTTATCTCCAACGGTCCAATACATATGGACACCGGCCAGCAGATAATTATGGTAAGCATAAATCATGACATCATAGATCTTGCATCATAAATCATGCTACACAAACTATGCATCATAAATCAGGGGTCTTAATTCTAGGCAAGCAATTAAGAAATCTAGTTGATTGATTACCATATGCGGTACATGAATCATGAGCCATGATTTGGGAAATCTAATTGGTTGGGTCTAACGGTCAAATATATATTGAGAAATATGGAAACTTGCTTGTAAATGTGTATAGTAATATAAAGTGTTGATTTCCGGCTTTTTAGAAATTAGGACATGCCTAAATCAATTAGTCTTAAAAATATTGACAGCGTGATATCTCAAATAATGGAAATGGAAATCAAGCTGAGTATATCATGATTGACATAGACTGCAAGATTTGTTCTAAGTGGTTTTAAACGTGCATATTACAGCATCAAATCTGTGCAACAAAAATATTCTCGAGAGGTCTATATAAACAGAACTCGTTAACATATTCAAACACAAAAAACATACACAACACGATATAGCATACAAGTTACGAAATTGTTTTTCACTAAGACAGACATTGATTGCATTAAGAACAGAGTTGCAGCTACGAAGAACATATAGAATATATTCTGGTAATATTCTTCTTGCATATCATTTCATTCCATACTAGAGCCTTAAGTTGGTAAGTGATATATTGCTTGATCATTAGACCTCTAGTATGTATTTTAATTGTCATATCTAAATCTATATTGTATTGGGTAATCCTGTTTGGGTTGATAATTTATTACAGTCGAGTTGAAGGAAAGAATAGGTGATTAAGAGTGCACAGGTGCACAAGGAACAAAAGTGTTCAAATTGGCTAGAATTTGTATTGTAATTGGAAGAGTTTAATAAAAGTGAGTCTCCAATACTAGTTGGTATTGGGCGTAGATTAGGTTACTATTCTGGAGGGTAGTAGTTGAACCATGTAAAAATTCTGGTGTTTGTGTGATTACATTCTGTACTTAAATATTCTGTTATTTATCCAGCAACCTGCATTCCATTCATATCAATAATCTAGCTTGCTGCATTAAGAAATAAAAATTGGACATAGTTTATGCCTAAATTAAATTTCATTTGGTATTAGAGCTTGGCTCTACTTATCTTGGTCTTAAAGGTGACTTGTAGGGAAAGATTCTGACATGGCACAACTTAGAAACGCTCATCACGAAGGTCAATCAACAAACCAACCTCCACTACTCTTTGTAACTGAGAACTATAACTTCTGGAAATTTTGGATGAGGATATATCTTATGCGAGACCCATGGGAATGGTGGGTGGTAGAGAATGGACCAGTAATCCCAATGAGAGATGATGGCACTCCAAAAACTCTACTCGAGATGGACTCAACCGAAACATACATGTTTTCATACGATTCAAAAGCAATGAACACTCTTCTCAGTGGCATGGTGCAATCCGAAATAGATAAAGTTTCTTCATGCAACACATCAAAGGAGATATGGGATACCCTAGTGGTAAGTCACGAAGGAACTTCCAAAGTACGAGAAGTTAAGCTAAGTATGCTCATGCATGACTACGAAATGTTCAAACTTGAAAGAGACAAAACAATCAAAATGGCTCAAGCACGATTCTTGGTACTTATAAATTCTTTAAAGTTACTCGACAAGTCAATTCCACAAAGTGAAATCAACCGTAAGTTACTTCGGGCTATGCCCAAAAGGTTTGCATCTAAAATTACTACTCTTCAAGATTCCGTCAATATTTCTTCTATGGATATATTAACTCTCTTCGGTGAACTGGATGAATATGAACATCAATTAAAAAGATATGATGACGAGGAAGAAGTTCCTCGAAAGAAGGTACTAGCTTTAAATGCAGGAATTGAAGAAGAGCTTGAGAATAACTCGGATGATGAAATAGCCATGATGTCAAGAAGACTTAAGGGCCTACTTCAAAGAAAGAATCAAAGGAAAAATGCATTCAACGCAAACAAATTCAATAGCTAAGCCAACCGAAGAAACCTATTTCGAGTGTGGACGACCAAGTCACTTTAAAAAGGACTGCTTCCAACTCAAAAACAAAGGAAAGCAAGGCAATAAGGAGTTCAAAAAGCATAAAGCATTCCTAACATGGAGTGATGATGAAGAATCCGAAGTGGAAATAGATGCAAACGATGAACTGGCTCAAATATGCTTCATGGGACTTGAAGGTGAATCTAGTGAGGTACCTCTTTCTGATGTTATCATTTTGAAACAAGAAAATAAAAAACTAAAAGAAAAAAATATGCACTTAAAAGATCTAGTAAACACTTTAATGGGCGAAGTGGAAGCACTAATAGATGAAAAAAAAGAATTAGGAAAGGTAACACACACAAATGAGGAAAAGGTATTAGCAGCAAAGAATGAATATTTAGATAATTTCAATAAAATATTGTTCAACAAAGTAAAACAGCTAAATAATGAAGTTCAAAAACTAAAAAATTGGATAAAAATGAGAGACGTGTGCATTGATGCATTTGGTAATGAATCGACTAATAAAACACCTTCAACTAATGATCTACAAAAAGAAATAGAATCGTTAAAAATCTCTCTAGCTAAATTTGTTCATGGGGAAGAAAACCTAAATGTCATGCTAGGAAAACAAAGACCCAGCTATGATAAACAAGGCATAGGTTACAACCCAATATATAGAAAAGAAGTTAAAATGCTAAAATTTAAATCATCGTTTAAATTAAATTATTGCACGCCTTTTACTTCTTGCAAAAATTGTGGCATTAAAGGACATCTAAAGATAAACTGCTCAAGAAAGAAAAATCAAAGTAAAGTTGTATGGATAAAGAAAAGTGATGTGATTTCAACTAACAAAAGTGGACCCAAAAATATATGGGTACCAAAAATATAAATTGTATCTCTCTTATACAGGTATGTTTCAAAGCCAAAGTATCTTCCCAAAAGTGGATCCTTGACAGCAGATGTTCACGTCATATGACGGGAGACAAATCTAAGTTCGTGGAACTAAATGTCAAAAAGAAACATGGAACTGTCACATTCGGTGATAATCGGTCATGTGAAATAATTGGGAAAGGTAAAATCGGTAATGGTAAGGTTAACATTAATAATGTTCACCTTGTTAACAGACTAGAATTCAATCTTATCAGTGTTAGTCAATTAATGGATAATGGACATCAAGTAAAGTTTGAAAAAGATAAATGTACAATTTCACATGGTACTAACAATGCTGCTTTAGTTGCCCAAAGAGAAGGGAATATATATACTCTTGATTTTGAGCGACAGGAGGAAGAATTATGTCTTGCAACTATTCAAGATGAAGCGAACCTATGGCATAGAAGGATGGAACCTATTCATATGGACCTCATTAAGAAGTTGTCATCAAAGAACTTAGTAAGAGGATTACCCAAAGTGAATTTCGAGAAGAAAGGTATATGCGAACCTTGTCAACTTGGAAAATAAGTAAGAACATCGTTCACAGCCAAAAACATGGTATCAACTTCTTCTCCCTTATAATTGCTTCATCTCGATTTATTTGGACCTGAAAGGCACGCTAGTCTAAACGGTAAATTCTATGCTTTTGTGATAGTCGATGATTTCTCTAGATATACATGGGTACTATTCCTTAGAACATAAGATGAGGCATTTAAAGAATTTGAAAAACTGATTAAAAATTTGGAAACCAAATATAGTCTTAATCTTATAAGAATCAGAAGTGACCATGGTACTGAATTTCAAAAGGATTTTATTACATTCTCGTAATCAAAAGGAATAACTCATGAATTCTCAAAGACCTAGAACCCCTCAACAAAATGGAGTGGTAGAAAGAAAAATCAGACGTTACAAGAAACAATTAGAACACTGATTCAAGAAAGTAAACTCCCAAAGAAATTTTGAAATTTGGAAAGTCGTAAACACATCATGTTATATACTAAATAGAGTGTTAATCCAGCCCAATTCTTTTGAAAACACCATATGAATTATTAAATAAACGACTTCCTAATATAAGCTATTTCAAAATCTTTGGATCTAAATGTTTTATTCTTGACACTAGTGGGAACTTAGGCAAGTTTGATGCTAGATCTTATGTGGGAATCTTCATTGGCTATGCACAAAATAGTAGAGCATATCGCATTTATAATGTGTAAAAGCTGTGTATCGAAGAATCTATACATATCAGGTTTAATGAGCTTAACCATGATATTCCAAAAGAAAGAGAAGCAGATGCAGGAATTTTAGAGACTGCTGCAAATCCATCATACCACATAAAGAAAAACAACAAGACTATGGAACCGATCCAGAAAGCTGGATTAGAAGAACAGCAAGATCAAGACTCTATCCAGCAAGCTGAATACGAAAAATTAGGAACATATCCAGCAAGTTGAAATTAATGACACACATGACAATAACTCAGAAACTACTGAAGAAGTGATCCATGACATTCAACTTCCAAAATCAGCAAGATTCGTTAAAAATCATCCCCCTGATAACATCATTGGAAACATAAATGAAGGAGTTATTACAAGAAGAAAAGCACAAAACATGTGTGCTTTCTCAGCATTCCTATCACAGATTGAACCAAAGAACGCCAAAGAAGCCATACTTGATTAAAATTGGCTACTAGCAATGCAAGAAGAGTTACAACAATTTGAAAGATGTCAAGTGTGGGAATTGATGCCTCCTCCGAAAGATGTATTCATTATTGGAATTAAATGGGTATTCAAAAACAAACTTGACGAATACGGAACAATTACAAGAAACAAAGCGAGACTAGTTGCTCAAGGATACAACCAGTAAGAAGGAATAGACTATGAAGAAATATTTGCTCCAGTAGCCCGCTTGGAATCCATTCGTATACTACTAGCATTTGCTTGTTTCAGAAAGTTCAAGCTACACCAAATGGACGTCAAAAACGCCTTCCTCAACGGGTGCATAAATGAAGAAGTCTATGTAAAATAGCCACCTGGATTTGAGCATGACAAGTTCCCACATTACGTGTACAAACTCAAGAAGGCACTCTATGGACTCAAACAAGCTCCAAGGGCTTGGTACGAAAGATTAAGTAAGTATCTCCTATCAAATGGGTTCGTACGAGGTAAAATTGACTCCACGCTATTTATTAAACGTCAAAATAAAGATATTATTATTGCACAAATCTATGTAGACGATATAATATTTGGTGCTACTAATAATTTATTTTGTGAGTGGTTTTCCAAATGCATGCACAAAGAGTTTGACATGAGCCTGATGGGAGAACTCAACTACTTTCTGGGCCTTCAAATTAAACAAAATCATGAAGGTATATTCATTCATCAAACCAAGTACACACAAGAGTTACTTAAGAGATTCGGGTTTGATAATTCAAACTCAAAGACCACACCAATGAGTACATCAATAAAACTCATAGCAGATGAAAAAGGTACGGATGTAGAGGTAATAAAATACAGAGGTATGATTGGATCCCTACTATATTTAACTGCTTCTAGACCTGATATAATGTACAATGTGTGTCTATGTGCTCGGTTTCAGGCCAAACCCAAAGAATCCCACTTACAGGTTGTTAAACGAATATTTAAATATTTGAGTGGTACTACTAATTTAGAATTATTCTATCCAAAATGTAACAATTTTGATCTAATGGGTTATTCAGATGCTGACTATGCAGGTTGTCAAATAGATAGAAAAAGCACAAGCGGTGCATGCACATTTTTGGGACAAAGTCTTGTCTCATGGCACAACAAGAAGCAAATGTCAATCGCTCTATCCACCACTAAGGGTGAATATTTAGCAGCAGGAAGTTGCTGCTCCCAAATTTTATGCATGCGTCAAACACTGTGTGACTTTGACATCATATGTGAAAATGTGCCCATATACTGTGATAATATAAACACCATAGCCGTCTCTAAAAACCCAGTACTACATTCTCGCACAAAACACATAGAAGTACGCCACCATTTTCTTAGAGACAATGTGTCCAAAGGGTTAATAAGATTAATATTTATTCCCACTGAGCATCAACCAGTAGATATATTTACAAAACCTCTAGGGGAAGAAAGATTCAGTACTCTAAGGAGAGAACTCGAAATGTGTCTAATACAAATATGAACCGAGTGGGTTAAAGATATTAGACAGCCAAATTACTGGGGTATCTATTCAGCCATAATTACGCCCATTAAAATCTATTTCAATTCTCTTTCCCAAAGCCAGCTTCACTACTTCCCATATCTCGATAACGTGTTCTCTATATAAAAGACCAGACGCCGCCTTACTCTTTTTCCCTGTCTTTGACTCTCCAGTCTCTGAATATCTCCCATCCCCCTCCTCCATCTAAATCGACTCAACTCCTCTCTGCAACAATGAGAACTAGGCGTGGCAAACAACTTCGTGATGAATCGGAAGACGAAGTCTCACCTCCCTCTCCACCATCTCAACCACCGGTCACTCGACGACTGAAACGAAGGCCATCCTCTGTCACGATCATCTCCGGTGGATCATCTACTGCCAAATCCGAAGTTAGTCTACCTTCTCCACCTCCAATCGGGACATCGACAGGTCACAAACGACGCAAGATCACCGACCCCTCACATGGCTCGCCTTCGATACCGGTAACTCCTCTCTCCGTCTCCTTGCATGATGTACTTGACGATTTTTTTAGAGGCCATAATTTCGAACTCCATTTTAAAACCTCTATCTGCCAAAAATCTTTTGTCTATGAAAAATCGATCAACATGTTTTACTACCAAAACTCGCCCCTTCATCGTCTCTTTGAGTCATGTGGTCTGTCTTCATTAAGTACTCCTCCCTCGGTAGCCTACCCAATATTAGTTCAGCAGTTTTATACCAATCTTGAGAATAATGGCGATTGCTTCACTTCATTTGTCAAAGGTAAATCTTTGTTCTTCACAGCTATGGATTTAGGGAGTATACTATCAATTCCATACACCGGTGACTGCCCCTTCACCCTTAAAGGACCAATCTCTACTCCCATGTCTCCCCTAGTACAGCTTCGCATTGTCATGGATAACCCAATAGTGTCCTCCATCACCCTCCCTAAAACGACCGAAGTGTCTCCTTTTGCAATAGTTCTCCACAAAATGTTACGGTACAATCTCCTCCCTCGTCTCGGTGGTGGCGCTGAATTCACGTATCAGGATTTGGTCTTGGTGGCCTTAATAATGATCGGCCAAACATTTAATTTTTCACTGATGATGCTCAAACACATGATTCACTGTGTCAAACATTCCAAAAAGTGTCTGCCCTACAGCTGTTTCCTCACCAAACTATTTACTCACTTCCAAATTCCACTTGACGATAAGGGTTCCATCAAATTAACTGATTCTATCGATTCTACCTATCTCAAAGGGGCTCATATCACTCTTCTTAAAGTAAAGTTCATCCGTGTGGTACCCAAAATTCCCAAACCCATACCTCCTACTTCCTCGCCTTCCCCCCCTAACATTCTAACTATCCTTCACACCATTGCAAATAATCAAGCCCAAATCACTTCTGATGTCAAAGATATTCAACTCCGTCTCTCCGTCCTTGAAAAAGGCAAACTTCCCATCCGTCATGCTGATCTTCAGGCTATGTTTCGCAATGTGGAAGATGAGTTCATAGACCTTCAAGCTGGATTCGAGTTGCATACTCGGGCGATGGTTGAAGCCCTGCAATGGAAGATGAACCGCAACACCTGCCAATTAAGCACAGAGCTTAAGTTTATCAGCCATCAAATTGGGACTCTTGGACGATTTACAGAGCGTCGCATGAATGACCTCAGTGAGGAGCTGCAAGTAGACCAAGTCCAAGCGCGCATACCTGAATGGCCCCAATGCAATTGGATGGCAGAATTTCAAGGCAACTTTCTGGACCTGCCTCTCCCACCTCCCACCTTTATTGCTCGTCCTCCCCGCTTTGCTAACTCACTGTCCCTTGAAGAGATCGAACACCACAGTCGTCGCCAACCCTATTTCATAGCTCACGAGGCCAATCACATTAATCTTGACGAGGAGGATGCTTAGCCAGCCTGCCCCTCTTTGGCTTCTAGACACACCTTTTTGATGGATGCCAAAGGGGGAGAAGAATTATAATTATGCTTGCTCTTCTCCCAAAGACAATTTTTTTAACTTTTCATGCATGATAACTTATGTTGTTACAACTATGGTTTAAATCTGTTGATGGATGATGGATTAATCGTTTAATCTTTTGCTTAACATATTATTGACTAACCAGAAAATGCAGGGTGATTGTTAAAAGTTTCATAAACTGCAAAAAGCAGTGTTATTCAAACACTACACATATGCAGTCAATAGTATACATGATCTAAGGGGGAGCTGTAACTCTCTTAAAATGCATGGCTTTAGGGGGAGCCATAATTATCTTGTTGTCATCATCAAAAAGGGGGATAATGTTGATTTATGTAACACTCCATGTTTTGATGATGACCTTATTGTTCCTCTAATCATGCTATATTACATTTCAAGGAATGATATAAAAATTTAGAAACATCAAGGAGGAAATTACAAAGCCAAGACGTCCTTGAAGAAAGAAAAGCAAAATTGAGTCCTAGGAATATATGTAGATCTTAGCACTTGTTACTTTCCAAAATAAGGCTCTAGGACATGTGCATTACATACATATACTTGCATTCATATTTGATGCTGCATGATTAATAATATGCATGACCAAATTTTCTCAACATAAGGAATCAAATCCTGTTGAATAGACCCACACGGTAGAGCATAAAATGGGGTAGATAAATTTTCATAAATTATGCATCACGGTTAAGACAACAATGGGATAGCAGGAGTCTTTCATTACAATTCAAGAAATCTGATTGGTTATCTCCAACGGTCCAATACATATGTACACCGGCCATCAGATAATTATGGTAAACACAAATCATGACATCATAGATCTTGCATCATAAATCATGCTACACAAACTATGCGTCATAAATCAGGGGTCTTAATTCTAGGCAAGCAATTAAGAAATCTAGTTGATTGATTACCATATGCGGTACAGGAATCATGAGCCATGATTTGGGAAATCTAATTGGTTGGGTCTAACGGTCAAATATATATTGAGATATATGGAAACTTGCTTGTAAATGTGTATGGTAATATAAAGTGTTGATTTCTGGCTTTTTAGAAATTGGGACATACCTAAATCAATTAGTCTTAAAAATATTGATAGCGTGATATCTCAGATAATGGAAATGGAAATCAAGCTGAGTATATCATGACTGACATAGACTGCAAGATTTGTGCTAAGTGGTTTTAAACGTGCATATTATAGCATCAAATCTGTGCAACAAAAATATTCTCAAGAGGTCTATATAAACAGAACTCGTTAACATATTCAAACACGAAAAACATACACAGCACGATATAGCATACAAGTTACGAAATTGTTTTTCACTGAGACAGACATTGATTGCATTAAGAACAGAGTTGCAGCTACGAAGAACATATAGAATATATTCTGGTAATATTCTTCTTGCATATCATTTAATTCCATACTAGAGCCTTAAGTTGGTAAGTGATATATTGCTTGATCATTAGACCTCTAGTATGTATTTTAATTGTCATATCTAAATCTATATTGTATTGGGTAATCCTGTTTGGGTTGATAATTTATTACAGTCAAGTTGAAGGAAAGCATAGGTGCACAAGGAACAAAGGTGTTAAAATTGGCTAGAACTTGTATTATAATTGGAAGAGTTTAATAAAAGTCAGTGTCCAATACTAGTTGGTATTGGACGTGGATTAGGCTACTATTCTAGAGGGTAGTAGTTGAACCACGTAAAAATTCTGGTGTTTGTGTGATTACATTATGTACTTAAATATTCTGTTATTTATCCAGCAACTTGCATTCCATTCATATCAATAATCCAGCTTGTTGTATTAAGAAATAAAAATTGGATATAGTTTGTGCCTACACTTATTCAACCCCCCCTTCTAAGTGTACCTAGTTAAATTTTAGTAACTCGTAAATAAAATTCCAAATAAAATGATATTTCATGACGAGTACAAAAGAAATGATATCTCATACAAGTATAATAGAATATACGAAACTGCAAATGGATTTTCACCCGCCATGTGGTAATCCACGTAGACATATCATTTCCACAATTTAATAAAGAATAAATACGAAAGGTCATTCACACATGCATATGTAGTCCGCAGCAGACAAAAGTTATTCCAATGTAATAATAAAGAATGAAATAACAAAAGAATTCACCAGCATGTGATAAATCAAGATGTATAAAAGTTATTCCCAATGTAATAATAAAGAATGGAATAATGTAAGTATTCACTGTGCATGCGATAGACCAAGATAGATAGGTTATTCCCAATGTAATAATAAATAGTGGAACCAGTCATGCGTAATACATGATAGATGGGATATTCCAATGTAATAATAAAGAATGGAACCGAAGTCACGCGTAATCCGCATTGATAGATAGGATATTCCAATGTAATAATAAAGAATGGAATAATGTAAAAATTTCACCATGTATGCAAAGATTTGCATAGACAAAGTTATTCCAACATCATAATAAAGAATGGAATAATGTAAGCTCTCTTCATAAATCTGAAAGAAATAATACCCTTACCTTAGAAGAACACCGGATAATTGGAATAGTGAGGTAGCAGACTTTCTTCTTATTTCTCTCTATAATTTCTCTCTATAATTATTGCTTCTATAGCTTTAGTGAATTGGTGAGAAATGAAGGAAGAATGAGCTTCTATTTATAGAAAATATAGTTTCGATAATTGCACATTTTGGGGCTCAAAATATTACAGTATAATACCTTCCTCTTTTCCTTCATTTTTAATTTAGTCCTGCAAGTATTATCAAACTTGCACCACCTCCTCTAATAGTAAATCATGTGAATCAATAGTTCTAATCATGTGAAAAAAAAACAATTATAGTATAGTATCTTCATCTATACCTCCATTTTTAATTTAGTCATGCAAGTATTATCAATCTTGCACCAACTCCCCTAATAGTAAATGAATGTGAGTCAATAGTACACATATGTGAAGAAATAGTTATAATCATGTGAATTAATAGCAATTAATTGCTCATTTATCCGGTTAATTATCCGATTGGTCAATATAACCTCCAGACATCAATTATTATCGAAATAAATGTCGATTTTCACTAACACTAAAAATTCCAACACAATGGAACTATCAATTTCATCTTTAATCAACACAAACTTATTCATCATTAATATTATAACCCACAATATTTAACAACCACGTCATTCCAAGGAAAGAGGTGGCTTTTCGATAAGAATTTCTCCTTATTGGCTCGCAATTAGGTGACCAAACCACTCCTTGACAGAAATTCTAGACATTCTCAATATTGCAAATAATAATATGAATAACTTTGTCATCTCAATTATTGATTTAATAATATAACATATTATACTGATTTACATCTTGTGACAATAATTGAATCAATAATATGAGAGATATGATGCAAAGAATTACTATAGCAATAATTGAATATAATTGAGTGACTTCTTACGTAAGCATCAATAATCAATACCTGGTGCTACTATGCAACCACGCCAGACATCGTATTTTTTTACTACCGGGTATTTCAACAATTTTAACGGTAACACTTTCGCCGTTATTTTTATAAAAAGATAATTTTGTCGTTTTCTAATTACGACAATACTTCCTTTGTGGGGTCCACCAATGATTGTGCCATCGTACGGATATTTCCCGACAAAAAGAATATTCCCCAACCAAACGAATATTTTATAACAACTTGCATACTTTGCAAAATTTATAAATATTACCCACAACAATAACATTATATCAAATCCACACCATAATATTTAAAAAAAATATTTCGAGAAATTTAAATCTTTATTCATAAAATTTGGGGTCTCACAATAAGTCTCCCGTATAGGCAAGAAATGGGTATACTTGATTAATCTATCAATAATAACCCAAATCGCATCTATGCCTTGAGAAATCTTGGGAAGACCCGTAACAAAATCCATAGTAATGTGTTTCCACTTCCATGTCGGAATCTCAAGTGGTTGCAATGGACCCTTTGGCACTTGATTCTCCGATTTTACACGTTGACAAGTTAAACACCTCGGGATAAACTCCGCGATCTCTCTCTTCATATTGTTCCACCAAAATGTATGTCGAAGATCATGATACATTTTGGTACTACCAAGATGGATTGCAAACGGTGTGTTGTGTGCCTCCATCATGATTTTATGCTTCAAGTCAGAATCGTTAGGAACGCAAAGTCCGGAGTTGACTCGAAGTATTCCTTCTTCATCGATTCTTGCTTCTGGAATAACACCTTCTTGCACTTTCTTCTTCATACGCATCAGCTCCATGTCCATAGCTTGAGCAACTTTAACTTTATCGATTAAAGTCGGTTCTACTCGTATGCTTGATATCATCACGTGGGTACTAGGAGAATTTACCTCTATCTCTATCCTTTGCAAGTCATAAAAAATAGGCTTTTTTGTTAACAACATTGCACTCGTACCCGCGTATGATCTTCTACTCAATGCGCCAGCTACCACGTTTGCTTTTCCAGGATGATATTTGATGGTATGGTCATAATCTTTCAACAACTCGAGCCAACATCGTTACCACATGTTAAGTTCCTTTTGGGTGAATAAATATTTGAGGCTTTTATGATTTGTATAGATCTCCACTTTCTACCCATACATGTAGTGTCTCCAGATCTTCAACGCGAAAACGACTGCTGCTAACTCCAAATCATGAGTAGGATAATTCCTCTCATATTCTTTAAGTTGTCGCGAGGCATATGCTATGACTTTCCCATGTTGCATGAGAACATATCCTAACCCTTTGTGGTCGTGATACTAATGAATATCCTTGGCCGTAGTGCAGGGATGATTCGATGATGTGGATTATTTATTAAGCTGAGTCTCAGCGATAAAACTGTTGATAAACTTATTAAATCATAGAAGATAGTAGATATCATGCTCTACTTGACTCTTTTAATGGATTGCTTGTTCTGCTGCAGTTAAACTTGATGTCTATTATATTTTATCAGTTTAACACTGTTGAAGGCTTACAATAATTTATTCTGCATTATCTTAGTCATAATATTTCTTACTGGGCTAGTTGAGCTCATCCTTTGATTTTATTGTTCTCTTCAGGAAATGAGAATATAGCTGGGACTAGTCGGGGAATGGAGTGACGATCCAGATGTCTACATTAGTAGTCCTCACTATTTTGTGAAAATAAATGTAATAATATTGAATTTGAGTTTGTATATTGTCTAGAAGACAATATTTGTATTAAAACTCACAGCTTATGTTTTGTCGTACTTTACACTACAGTTGTATAATTAAGTTGTATTTGAATTCTGTACCATGTATTTGGCGACCCAAAGTGGGTGATGTATACCTGTTTTGGGGGCATCACACATAGCTTACGCACGAGGCAAGTTTCTAAACCTTATCTTTTTACATTGAACGAGTTTCTTACTCTAAACTTTAATTATTCAAATTCTTGTATTCCTAATCATTATTTGAGCAAGCTATAACTTTAACTTTATTCGAACAGGTTTTGAATTCCAATAGTTATTGATGTATTCTAACTTGTTTATTGTTAGACAAGTTTCTTTAGTGTCATTCTTGTATTGTGAATGCAATTTCTTGAATTCCAATTCCTAATGTCGAATTATCTTATTTCAATTACTTGACACAAGTTATTCTCATAATGAGCAAGTTTTACTTTCAACTTGTTATTACTTAAGATATATTCAATAATTCATAACCCAATTATGCTTAATGTTATTCAAGCAAGGTTTATTGTTTTATTCAATACTTATGCTTTTTAGTTGTTTATAAGCATGAGTTTAATATATAGTTAGTTTACTTATGATTATTCGTGTGACGCCCCCAAAATCGGTATACATCACCCATCTTGAGTCGCCAAATACATAGTACAAAATTCAAATACAACTTAATTATACAATAGTCGTGTAAAATACGACTAAACATATGCTGTGAGTTTTAATACAAATATTATCATCTAGACAATATACAAACTCAATGGGGTCCTCATTACATTTATTATCACACTATTTCATAGAATAGTGAGGACTACTAATGCTATCATCTGGACCGTCACTCCGTTCCCCGACTAGTCCCTGCTACGTTCTCATTTCTTGAAGAGAACAATGAAAGCAAAAAGGGTGAGCTCAACTAGCCCAGTAAGAAATATTATGACTAAGATAATGCAGAATAAATTATCATTAGCCTTCAACAGTGTTAAACTGATAAAATATAACAAACATCAAGTTTAACTGCAGCGGAATAAACAATCCATTAGAAGAGTCAAGTAGAGAATAAAATCTATTATCTTCTATGATTTAAAAGGTTTTTCATTACTTTTATCACTGAGACTCAGCTTAATAAATAATCCATATCATCCCTGCACTATGGCCAATGGTATTCATTAGTATCACGACCACAAATTATCCATGCACTACGGGCCAAGGATATTCGTATATTCATTAATGGTCATGATCATGCCAACTACTGTCCATCAATGCACTACGGGCCAATGAGGACTTTTCCACCTCATTTGTAACATTACTGTTATGATTACACCGAATAATCCTTGGTCATAATCATACCAAGTCCATCTATGCACTACAGGCCACATATGACTTTCAACATAATATAAACATGAGGATGATGACAATGATATAAGAATTCAATAAAACAAGTTCAATAATTAATTTATCCAGGAACTATTAACGTCCAAATTGTCAACATGATACTTCTTTGTGGAGTAAAATTCAAGAATGCTTAGAAGAATATTTCCATGAAAAGATACTGGATGAAGCGCAAATATCAAGGATATTCCACTAATTTCATGGAGTATAGAATTCAAAACTTTAACCAACTGAGTATGATAGTTGTTGTAAAGATTTTATTCATTATTATTTCAAGTGAGCTTTGTTTGCTCTCTCTTGCTTATATAAACATTACAGCTAAAGTTGAGAAGGTTGACGTACCTAGCACCAGTAAGAGAAAGGGAAAGATGAACAAGTATTGAAGACTTGTAACATGTTGACATTTTATTGTCGAAATTTATTTTTAATGATTGTAATGAAGATATTTATTTTCCACATTTGAATGATTGTATTTAAAGGTTAGATAACCTGAGAGATTTTTATTAATGTAATCCTTTAATAGGAAGGTTTATTATTCAATTTTATTATGATTGGGTAGTTAGATATGAATGTTTTTATTAAGTGAATACCAAATCTTGTGGTAATGAAGTACGCGGATTTGGGGGTGTCACAGTGCTCATCAATGAATACACTAATCTTTTCCATAATGTTAGCAGTATGAGATCTCAATGCAGTACTATTTATAGTGGAAGCATCTTGGGTAGCTAGAGCCTCATCCCGCTTAACAACAGCTGCATCTCTAGATGATCGAGCCTCATCCTGCTCGATAATAGCGGTATCCTTGTGAGATAGAGCATCATCTCTCTCTACCAAAGCGATGTCTCTATTAGAAAGAGATGTCAACATTAAGGCCCTAGCCTGATCCTTCTCAAATGTCATAGAATGTAAACTCTGCTCTAAATACTCTGCAGAATGTGGAGTCACAACAACATGAATACTGGGGGAATCAACCAGAGCTAGTGATAAGCCAGTAAACAACTCATCCTCAATGGGAGAATCAGGGTACTCCATAGGTTCCCCACTATCAAAATCAATATTTGGCTTTGAGGATACAACCCTAGCTGATGCAATCTCTGCCTCCAACAATGCAGAATACTCTAGAGAGCGACCTGGATTGCTAGTCAAAAAGTCATCCCTCTCTCGACGGGTCCAACAGTCATAAACCCTGGACAAATCCAATGCTGATAGAAGCCGAGATGACAAACGTTGACCCACTGCCCCGTCAAAGGGATGAATATCCTGAAACTAGTCAAACTGTGTCATAACAGCGAGTGAATGATATGTGGTCACACCCCTCAAATCGGCCAGTGGAAGATAGTTCATGCCAGCTGCATGAGTGATAAAGCTATAGGGAGAGCTGAGCCCTGAACATGGCAAAATATCAAACGGGTCCTCGATCCCTGACAAGAAAGCCAGCAAAGAAGCTGCATATATACACTCAGCCAGCTAAAAGGAATATAATATGGCTATCTTATGGGAAAAATAGAACCCATGGCGTCTGAAAGTGCAAATCGGTCTCAAGTGTGTCATAAACCACATGTACAACTAGACCGCACTACCTATAAAAACCCCTACTGAATGGGTGTGGCAAAATGTGGCCGACCTCAAGGTCTCTGCCAAATCATCGATAAGATGGTATGTCCCTCCCTGAGAACACGAACTACCATGATCACGTCGATATCTAAGTGGTCCATGTACAATGACATGTACTAAGACACTATGCACATCAAGAGTATGTCTACACGGGAGACATGCTAATCACCATAAAAAATGGTGAAGTCCCTAGAGTATCGCAGATAGCTGTCCAACGACCCAAATTTGTCAATCAAGAAACTCATGGACACTACATGCGCCGAGGAAGTCTCGTGCAGGGCAACTCTATGCCCTAAGCCTGTTAAGGTCATAAATTGCCGACTTATGTCACCGATAGCCATCCGAGCGCAAGGCCTATCCAATGGAAAGTCTGTAAGACGCTCGCACTCCTCCGAAGTGGGAGTTAACTCCTAGGTATTAAATCTGAATACCTGTCTATCTAGTACCCAATGCCCAAGCATGCCTTATATAAATCCCAATGGAACCTAAAATGTCAAGAGGGTCATAAAGTGTCACAGTAGATGATCAACTATCGCCCGATCTAGGGAAGACAAATTATTATACCACATTATCAAGGAAGATGCCACCAACACTGGTGGGATACGCTCAATCAGGCTAACAGTGGATGATGACATCTATGGAGACGTATCATAAGACCATCCAGGGGTAAATGCTAAACTTATCTCTGGAAATGCATGTCCATAACATAATGCATGCAGAATAAACAACAAATGACAATATGATGTAGAGAATGAAAAATATTATACATACATTCCTTAGTACATCATCATCTAAATACATCAGCTCTGTATACAACTGAAAAATATATGGAAATGGGGCACAGTCGCCCAACATCTAACAGAGGCCTATCAAAAGATATAATGAGAAATGGGGCGCAGCCGCCAAATATCTAACAGAGGCCTATCAAAAGATATAGCGAGAAATATATAAGAAGAAGTCAATGGTGTTGATGTTCACATCATCGAATCTGTCTATCCGATGTAACTCCTCATGAGTCACTAAATCTTTGCTAGAAGGGATATCAAGTCAATACAACGGAGGATCTGCATCGAAGGGACAACCCCAGAGTTGGAAAGATCAACAGTATCCGCCTCAAAAGAATCTTTACCTAAATGCTGGATAAAGAAATGTGCTCGGTCCAACTGTTGGGTCAAACTATCAATTTGCGTCACATGAGTGGGCTCTCGGACGTAGGTAATCCAATCTGTCATCATGATGAGGCCAGGAACCATATCCCCCATGAACTGTGTGGCGCATGTCTGAGCTCCAATGGTGCGAGGGAACCACCAGCGGTAGAAAGCCTCCTGAGTGAAAGGTCCCTCTAACAAAGTAAAGCCATCCACGCCCATCAATGGGATCCCAGTGATCGGCTGTGACAAAGGTTAATAACGCCTAGCAGGAGGAAATATTGAAATGCGAATCTCTCTTGTAGTGCTCCTAATAGCACACTCTCCTAAATAAAGCTCCCAACCTCAGTCTGTAAGGACAGGAATCCGACGGGTGGACAATACATACTCGACACCAGTCGGGAAACCACCCTCGAAGCCAACTAATAAGTGGTTCTCAGAGTAAGGAACCCATGTAATGACATCAACGGTCAACAACTCCAACTGTAGGCGTGAATGGGTGAAACCCTCATGCACATGTACCTCCATCAAAGTGGAGTAATGTCATCATTGTCCCCATGGATAGGTGTCTAAACCTAACAGGCTATCGGGACGAAGACATCGGAGCCTGTCGTAGGCCCAAAACTGCCAATACAAGGTCAAATATCTTTGGTCAGTCAAGCTGGTAACCTGAACAAGCAAAGTTAAAAGAAAAAGTACTCACCAGTAGGAATTGGGTAAACCCTAACCAAGCCTCTATCACGCCCTCTGAGCGTAGATGCATCCCCCTAAGGAAGTAGACAAAGGTGTAGGAGCCCCAATCAAACTCTCCAATACGGTCCACCTCTCGTGTGGTGGTAACTAAAGCGAATGACATCGTCGAAGAGTTATCAGCTAGGAAACAACCCCTGAGGATGATTAAGAACAATCGCCGAAGGATGCAATCCCTAATCCTCCGATCATCGGGAAATAGCTCAGTTAAAGCCCCACTCACGAAATCTACACTCAAGGGACCAGAACAAACTGTCCTACCCTTGATTGTCGTAGCTGGGACTCTCAACAAGGATCTGACGGCAGTCGGGGAAATGTCTGCCACCAAAGGCACTGGGGCCCCGAAAAACTCCATCTCAGTGATGAACCTCCAATCCATCGGTGTCATCATCACCTCACAATGTAGCAAATAGAGAGATTAGGTCTGGTGAAACCAGTGCTCAGACAAAGCCCTGAGGTAACCCCATGGACAACGACGAGGGTGGATGGAGAAGAAAGCCTCGAAGCCCCAATCATATACCATCTCTCGGTACTTTAGATGAAGAGTCTGGTATAGAGAATGTATGCTAAACCAGTTCCCTCTGGGTTGCGTAAATCCAGGAACCTGCATCACAATGCAAATCAAAATCAGAACCCTTAACCCAATAAATGGGAAAAGGAAGATCAACACGGCTTTTACCTCATTCGCGTAAAGATAGATGGAGGGGAGATGACTCAAATCATCCAGAAGCTCTACAATCATCATATTTATAGTTGCAAGCTCCCTGTGGGGAATGGAAGAAGAAAGAGCAAGATCCATTATGGTTACGTCCTCCTCCTCGTCCTCAACATCCGGTCTCTCAACCCGGATATGATGAATCACTGACTCCGTCAATCGATGAGGCTGTCGGGCTAGGCGAGGCCGAGGCACATCTGAAGCTCTCCTCCTCACACCTGAAGAGCTCCTACGGGAGCTACTCGGCTGGTTCGGATCCATATATCTGCACAAAAGTCTCCAAATCACCTTAGGAAAAGGTGTGGTAAATTCTAACCTGGAGCTCATTAAATGCAGTTCATAACTATATGCATGCATGCATTACTTTAACATACATCTACAGTAGAGTTAAAAATGCATGTTCATTTAATGCCTAGACTCGTGAATTTTTTTTGCCAAAATCTCCTTTTGTAAAAAGGACTATCCACATGTGTGTATGCATGACTTGGTGGCCATTCAGTAGCACACCAACTCAAAGTCATAAACATCCTATATGCATGAAAAACATCAAAGTCATAATCCATAAGGGTATCCTAATTACCAGGATTACTCTGCTTCAAAACCTTTGCGCATTTGTCCTCAAATAGGATGAAAAAATAGCAGAAAAAGGTACCAAATTTACTAGTTTAAAAGTCAATTTTTCACATCAATACGTTCAGCATGGTAAAATACTAACATTTAATGCGTTGAATAATTTTTATCAAGTCATATGAGCATGCATATTCACTACTATGTGTTTTGAAGCATTTCTTATGATATCTCACTTTCCAACGATCAAAATTGGAAAAGAAAACATGTAAACGTTACCAGGATAGTGCAGAACGATTGTACGATGACGTATTTTATAGAAAACAACCATAACTCAGTAGATTTGAAGATGAAATCTCGGATTCTCTATGTGGCTTCAACTAGAAAATGACTTGTGAAAGGGAAAGGCAAGTGAGATATAGCCCATGGGTGGTCGCGAGTCAACTTGCGGTAGCGGCGGATCTACCTGTGGCTACCCTAGGTTGTCCCCACCCCCTCTGGCTCGATCAAATTTGAGTTGCAAAGGAGGTCCCGCAAGCTAAAAAGTTAAATCAAGAAAAAAGATGGTACACGATTAAGCGAAAGAGCCTGAAATCCTGATTTTTAGAGACCAAACTGCGGGTCTACATATCAATCATTGGTATTTTCCTGGATACAGGGTTCATAAAGTTGATGATCAAAGCTATTGAAAGCTGCCCTTAAACGCATAACAAAGGTTTAATGCCATCAACCTGGGGTTATAATTGCAATCAAAAGCATAAATCTCGTCAGAAATCCATCCCCAGCGGAGATTTCATACATCCTTAGCCGTTGAAAGCTATTTCAATGAGGGTCAGGCAGCCCTGACATTACCAACCATTGGCGATAACTCCAACGAAGTATTGGAGGTGGTCTGATGAGTCTAGCCATTGAGAACTACTTCAATGAGGGTCAGGCATCCCTGACAGTACAAACTTTTAGCAGTAACTCTAGCGAAGCGTCATAAAGTCTTGACGATGAAAACCATGGAAAACCATTCTCATCGGGGAGGACCAATGATGGAATCTATTATACAGATCCTCAACAATCAAAATTTGATTCCCCAAAGAGTCACTCGCACATGAGAAGAGCATCTTCGATGGAAAAGCCTGTAATGAGGATTAATGACTTTGGTGATAACCCCGATGTCAACATCTTGTAATCTCAGTTATGGAAAAACCTCCATTCCAAATATTTTGAAGACATCTTTGCAACTTGTCGGAAAATCAGGCTCAAATAGCATTGATGGACAGTTCAAACCGCTGGAGATAACCCCAGTGTGGCATCAGGAGATTCCTGTGATAAGAGCTTTGGAAACTACAGGGTCATCATTAATAACTCCATCTCCTAACAGAAGCGATGGGAGCATGGAGTTATCACATCCTGTTGGAAACCATTCTAATAAATAACACTCAGCATAACATTTACATCATGCTGCATTGCATTTGCATCATGATTGTTTTGCCACATTTTCAAGTGTCTAATGATCTTTATCCTCTCCATGCCATTACATTGCATGAATATGATAAAGAGGGGCATCTGTAGACACTCAAAATTTTACGTTTATGTTACTAGCCCTGCAGGAGGGCAGAATCATCTTCCAGAGTAACCCTGGAAGTTAAATCATTTTCAACCCCAAAGACAACCCCGGGAAGTCCAGTTTTCAATCTTGGAGATAACTCCGAGAGACTCAATTTCAATCCCAGAGATAACCCCAGGAGATTCAATCACAACCTTGGAGATAACCTCGAGGGATCCAGTTCAAGTTCCGGAGATAGCCCCGAAAAACTTAGTTCAACCCCGGAGATAACCCCCGGGAGGCTCAGTTTAACCCCGGAAATAACCCCTGGAGATCAAGCCAACCTCAGAGATAACCTTGAGGACATTCAGCACCCATAACAACCCAATCTCAGAGATAACCCTGAGAAACGGCTGCTACATCTGCACAAAAGCCAGAGATAACCTCAATGTGGGAAAAATCATCATTTTGCCACCTCAACATCACATTCACGTCATCTCAACACAATTCAATCCACACTGCGTACCAAGGTATCCCATAAAAACCATAACTCAAATCCCGAGTGACAACTGCACAAGACAGTACAACGGATAAACTTTGAAGACTTAGAGATCTAGTCATGGACCCATCTTCCCGGCTTCATACAACCTCTAATCCCATGTCATTGTGTAGCTCTCGACAACAACATTCCGAAAAGGTACAACACTCCTTTATCGGATGCCTGAATTGAAAGTTATAATGGTTCGAGCGGACAACGCGTAGCCTGAGTGAACGTACTTCGAGACGACATTACCCACATGGCCCAAGGTAGGCAGGCAAATGCAGTAGAGATTGTGCTGCCATGGGTTGAATTCGCATGACGACCATCTGGTCTTTAAATATGAGCTCTTGGCAGCTCATTTAAAAAAAGAAAAGAAAAAGAGAGAAAACTCTGTCCTTTTTAGCATGTAACCCCTGCTAGAGTGCTCTAAACTAAGTGATTCTTCTTTCTAAACACTTGTAAGCTCGTGTTTTTAACACACTGAAGTTTAACCGGTGGAAATCGAGTTTTTAGGGCTCAAAAAATGAGTAACCCGAATGAAGTTAGCACGGGTTAGTTAATTATAAATTCTTGCAAAATCTATACCTTATTAGATACCGGTTCTACCCACTCTTTTATTTCTCCTACTTGTGCTCAACGTTTAAATTTAACTCCGGAGAAATTAGACTTTGATTTATCTGTGGAAACTCCGTTAGGAGAAACCTTCGTTACATCCACCATTTATAAATCTTGTTTGATTCAAATTGACACTTTCATGTTACCTGTCGATCTTATCTCTTTGAAAATACATGCCTTTGATGTGATTCTAGGAATTGATTGATTAACCACTCATCATGCTAAAATTGATTATTTTCGTAAGGTTGTTAGCTTTCATATTCCTAACCAACCTGTTATGCGAATTCAAGTAACTAAACCACTAAAGTCAATCACTATCATATCAAGCCATAAAGCTATTCGTTTATTGAAAAATGGATGTCAAGCTTTCTTAGCCCATGTCACAGATTTAAACAAAAATACGTCAGATTTGAATGATATTCCTATTGTTAATAAATTTCCTGACGTATTCTCTGAAGACTTCCTGGCCTAGCCCAAGAGCGTGAAATCGAATTTTGTATCGACCTTGAACCAGGTACAAAACCCTCAAATATTTCTTCACCTAAAACGAATGTAACATGTGCCAAATACATTGACTTAAGCTGTTGAAGGATTACCATTATACCGTTCAATACCATCTTAGAAAAGCGAACGTGGTAGATGACGCGTTGAGTAGAAGATCGTTTGCGTTTATGAGTGCGATATTGTTAACACAAAGACCCATCTCGTATGACTTACAAAAGATGGAGATAGAGTTAAAGACTCCAAGAACCTACGTGAAGATAACGAATATACGATTAGAATCGATTTTAATCGATAAAGTTAAAGCCGCTCAAGCTACAGACTTAAAGTTGATTAATGGGAAGAAGAAGGTTCAAGATGAGGTTATTCTAGAAGCAAGAATCGACGAAGAGAGGAAATCTCAACCCTCGATTTTATTGGCCTATTTGAAATCCTCGATCAAGTAGGAACTGTGGCTTATAGACTCGCCTTACCGCCAAGTACGTCTCGTGTTCATAACGTTTTTCATGTATCAATGTTACGTAAATACGTGGACGACCCGAACCACATTATTGAATTAGAACCGAACGAGATAGCAGAAGATTTAACGTATGAAGAGGTACCTGTTAAAATCTTGGATAAGAAGGATCATATTTTACGCTCAAAGGTTATACCTCAAGAGTTATAATCTAAATAATGTATCCTCACCTCTTCGGCATACCAAGTACGTACGTAAATTTCGAGGGTGAAATTTCATAAGGAGGGGAGATTGTAAGACCCCGAATTTTATGAAATGAAAGTATTCAATTTTCTTATAATTGTTATTCTATTTATTAAATAGTTAAATTGATAAAATGTTAAAGTTAAGGGTGATATTTGAAAATTTTGCAAAGTAAGCAAGTTTGTGAGACCCCAGATTTTATGAATAAAGATTTAATTTTCTCGAAATTTTATATATATATATTATGGTGTTGATTTGATGTAATGTTATAGTTGTGGGTAATATTTACAAATTTTGTAAAGTAAGCAAGTCGTTATATAATATTCGATTGGTCGGGGAATATTCTTTTTGTTTGGGGAATATCCAAATGCGACGAAGACAATCATTGGTGGACCCATAATAGAATTATTATTCGGAGAGAAAATGACAAAAATACTTTATAAAAATAACGGCGGAAGTTTTACCGTTAATTGTTGAAACACCTGGTATTAAAAGTACAGAAATACGCGTGGTTGAACAGTAGCACACGGTATTGATTATTGATGCTTACGTGAGAAGTCACTCGATTATACTTAATTATTGCTACGAGAATTCTTTGCATCATATCTCTCATATTATTGATTCAATTATTGTTATAGTATCATGTGCATAATATGATATATTATTCAATCGGGTATTCGGGACACTTTTCGTGTCGGAGTACTATTCATGAGTTACTATTCACGAGTTACTATTCATGAGTTACTATTCACAAGTTTCTATTCACGAGTTACTATTCATGAGTTACTATTCATGAGTTACTATTCACGAGTTACTATTCATGAGTTATTATTCACGGGGTACTATTGATCACCTGTAAAATATATTTCTTTTCGGTCCAAATCATTTTTGGGTACAATACTATTCTATGAGGAGATGTGCTAATTTTTCAGACCGTTGGTTGAAGATATAACAGTGAATCAATATGGACCGCTGGTGGAAGTTATAATAGTAAATCAATATGTATCGCTGGTTTAAAGTTTTAATAGTAAATCAGTGTGGACCATTATTTTAAGTTTTAATAGTAAACCAATCTGGATCGTCCGTTTAAAGTAAATCAATCTGGACCGTTCATGAGTTAGTTACTATGCAGTCCATTTTTCTATAAATAGAACTCATTCCTTCATTATTTCTTACGAATTCACTAAAATTCTAGAGAGAGAATTATAAGAGAACCTATAAAAAAGTATTTTGCTACTTCCCTACTCTTATATTCAGTTTCTTTTACGGTAAGGGATATTATTTCTTTTGTATTCATGAAGAGAACTTCTGTTATTCTATTATTTATTATTCTGTTGGAATAACCTGTATACGCGGGCTACCCTATACTTGGTGAAATTCTTCTGTTATTTCATTCTTTATTATTTGTCGGAATATCCTGTCTGTGTGTTTACGCCGGACCTGGTTCCATTATTTATTATTTACGTAGAAAATCACATGCTGTGTGTTTATGCTTGGGACTGGTTCCATTCTCATATTATTCGTTGGAATATCACGCTCATGCATTTTACGGACTGGTTCCGTTATTTATTATTCTGTTGGAATAACCTGTTTGTGCGGTCTATCACATGCATGGTAATTTCTTTTGTTATTCCATTCTATATTATACTCAGTTGATTAAAACTTTGACTTCTATACTCTATGAAATTAGTGGAATATCCTTTATATTTGCGCTTCATCCAGTATCTTTTCATGGAAATATTCTTCTGAGCATTCTTGAATTTTACTCTATAAAGCAGTATCATGTTGACAATTTGGACGTTATCAGTTCCTAGATAAATTAATTCTTGAACTTGTTTTATTGAATTCTTATATCATTGTCATCATCCTCATGTTTATATTTTGTTGAAAGTCATCTGTGGCCTGTAGTGCATAGATGGACTTGCTATGATTATGACCACGGATTATTCGGTGTAATCATGACCGTAATGTTACAAATGATGTGGAAAAAGTCCTCATTGGCCCGTAGTACATTGATGGACTATTTTTGGTATGATTATGGCTATGGATTCTCTTTGGCCGTAGTGCAAAGATGAATTATTTTATGGCATGATCAGGACCGTTGATGAAAACATTATTATCTTTAGCCATAGTGCATGGATAATTCGTGGTCGTGATACTAAAGAATATCCTTGGCCTGTAGTGAAGGGGTGATTCGATGATGTGGATTATTTATTAAACTGAGTCTCAGCGATAAAAGTGATGAAAAACCTTTTAAATCATAGAAAATAGTAGATTTTATTCTCTACTTGACTCTTCTAATGGATTTCTTGTTCATTGCAGATTAAACTTGATAGTTATTATATTTTATCGGTTTTAACTTTCTGTTGAAGGCTAACGATAAATTATTCTCGCATTATCTTAGTCATAATATTTCTTACTAGGCTAGATGAGCTCACCTTTCTTTCTTTGTTCTCTCGTGAAATGAGAGCGTGGAATGGGACTAGTCGGGAACAGAGTGATGGTCCTAGATGGTGCATTAGTAGTCCTCGAAGATTCGTGAAATAGTGTGATAATAATTGTAATGAGGACTCCTTTTGAGTTTGTATAATCTCTAGTAGACAATATTTGTATTCAAACTCACAGTTTATCTTTTGTCGTATTGTACACGACAGTTGTATTATTAAGTTATTTTTGAATTTTGTACCATGTATCTGGCGAGTCAAGATGGGTGATGTATACCTAATTTTGGGGGCGTCATAGTTGGTATCAAAGCTTAGGGATATGATCCCTGGCTAGGATGTGAGAATAGAACTAGGAGGGGAGAGACGGTGAATTCCTTCACTAGTATGACCTACCTAAGTTTATTTGGTATTTAATTGGTAGGTCAGAATAAAGGAATAATATGTTACATGTCAATTAACCTTTGTTTTGTGGCAGTATCTGAAAATGACATCTGAGAATGTTGAGAATAGCAATGGAGCACAGGAGACCGTTGATTCTCCATAGATCAATAATCAGGACAATGTGCAGCAGGATGACGATAATCCTCCTGTAAACAACAACACTGATCAATTGACGAATGACGGTACGTTTAGGAGCTTTTTAGAATTCATGCAACATCAGGCGAAGACGGCTCCTGTTCATAATGCAGGAGGAAACAATGGCAACCCACGGTTGGTCACTGCTAAGCAATTCAAGGAGCTGGGACCACCAGAGTTTTTGGGAAAGCCAAAACCACTTAAGGCGGAGACGTGGTTAAAGCAGATCACCAAGATATTTGATGTCTTAGGATGCTCCGAGGAGCAAAAGGTTCCCCTTGCCACCTTTATGTTGCGTGAAGAGGCAGATCACTGGTGGGAATCATTAAACGCATTACTCGACTGGACGACTCAAGATGTCTTGGGAGAAGTTCCAAGAGTCATTCAATGACAAGTACTTTCCCGAAAGCATTCGTCACATGAAGGAGGTGGAATTTATCAAGTTGGAGCAAAACAACATGGACCGAGTGTCGCGACGGAAGCCAAGTTTGCCGAGTTGTCCCGATTTTCGTCCACTTGGTTGATAATGAAGAGAGGCGACGCGGATATTTTTAAGAGGTTTGAAGCGAGATATCGTCAATATCTTATTTCTCATAAACCGTGTTTGTATTAGGATGTTGTAAATAGGGCTCGGTTAGTGGAGCGCGATAACGAGTCAAAGTAACCAAAAGAGAGCAGCCGGAAAAATGATAATACCGGTGATAACAGTCATCAAAGGGTGACAATAAGCATGGAGGGAATCAACATGCCAGAAATGGTAACCACTTCGGTGGTAATCATGGTCAAAATAATATGAATGGACATTTCATGAAGAGGAGATTCAACAATGATGGAAAGACATCAGCACCAACACCTGTTGTTAAGGAAGGAGAATGACCACCTATCATATGCTTCAAATGTGGAGGGGAGGGACACATCAGTCCAAACTGCGCGATACTATCCAAAGCATGCTATAATTATTGAAGAGAAGGTCACTTAGCCCGATTTTATCGTTCACCGAAGACAAGTTCAGCTAGGATGGAGGCACCAAAGGATGTCCCAAACAAGCCAAAGCCAGTAGTTTAAGAGAGAGTGTTTTTTTTTCGTGACGAGGAACCTGAATAAAATTATCACGGGTATGTTAGTCATAAACTCTTGTGAAGTCTATACCGTGTTAAATACAGGTTCTACTCACTCTTTTATTGCACCTAGTTGTGTTCAATGTTTGAAGTTAACTCCGGAGAAGTTAGACTTTGATATATCTGTTTAAACTCCGTTGGGATAAACCTTCGTTACCTCCACTATTTATAAATCTTGTTCAAATCAACACTTTCACATTACCTGTCAATCTTATCTCTTTGAAAATACTTGCCTTTGATCTGATTTTTGGAAACGATTGGTTAACTACTCATCATGCTTTTCGTAAGGTTGTTAACTTTCATACTCCTAACCAACCTATTATGCGAATTAAAGCAACCAAACCACTAAAGTCAATCATTGTCATATCAAGCCATAAGTAAAGAGCCCCGGTCCTTTCGTTGTTAACTTTCTTGTGTGGAATGCACCGAAGCCAGACTTTCTGTAGGCGACGTCGTGAATGACGATGGGAAGTTGATAGGTATCAATGTGACGTGCTATCCAAGTCTTGGATGAGAGTCACAGTTTTGAATGATATTTCTATTATTAATAAATTTCCTGACGTATTCTTGAAGACTTCTTAGCCTACCCCTAGAGCGTGAAATCGAATTTTGTATTAACCCTAGTACAAAACCCATTTCTAAAACCCTCAAATATTTTCTTCACCTAAAACGAACGTGTAATGTACCAAAGGCGTTGGCTCGAGCTGTTGAAGATTACGATCGTACCATTCAATATCATCGTGGAAGAGCAAACGTGGTAGCTGACGTGTTGAGTAGAAGATCGTATGCGTTTACGAGTGCAATGTTGTTAACACAAAGACTCATTTCGTATAACTTACAAATGATGAAGATAGAGTTAAAAACTCTAGGGACCCACATGAAGATAACAAATATACGAGTAGAATCAACTTTAATCGATAAAGTTAAAGCCGTGCAAGCTACAGATCTGGAGCGGATGAATACTAAGAAGAAGTTTCAAGAGGGCGTTATTTTAAAAGCAAGAGTTGCTGAAGAGAGGAAATCTCAACCCTCGATTTAATTGGCCCATTTGAAATCCTCGATCAAGTAGGAACTGGGGCTTATAGACTCGTTTTACCGCCAAGTATGTCGTGTGTTCATAACGTTTTTAACGTATCGATGTTACGTAAATATGTGGACGACCCGAACCACATTATTAATTTAGAATCGGACGAGATAGTAGAAGATTTAACGTATGAGGAGATACGTGTTAACATTTTAGATAAGAAGGATCATATTCGATGCTCAAAGGTTATACCTCAAGAGTAAGAATTTGAAGTGAAGTCAAGGAATCCTCACCTGTTCGGCATACCAGGTACGTACGTAAATTTCGAGGGTGAAATTTCATAAGGAGGGGAGATTGTGAGACCCCAGATTTTATGAATAAAGATTTAATTTTCTCGAAATAATTTTTTATATATTATGGTGTAGATTTGATGTAATGTTATAGCTGTGGGTAATATTTACAAATTTTGCAAAGTAAGTAAGTGGTTATATAATATTCGATTGGTCGGGGAATATTCTTTTTGTCAGGGAATATTAAATGCGACCAAGACAATCATTAGTGGACCCATAATAGAATTATTGTCGACAGAGAAAACGACAAAAATACTTTATGAAAATAACGGCGGATGTTTTTACCGTTAACTGTTGAAACACCCGGTGTTAAAGAAATCAAGAATCTGGCGTGGTTGCACAAGAGTAGCACCAGTATTGATTATTGATGCTTACGTGAGAAGTCACTCAGTTATACTCAATTATTGCTACAGTAATTGTTGCATCATGTCTCTCATATTATTGATTCAATTATTGTTATAGTATCATCTGCATAATATGATATATTGTTCAATCGGGTATTCGGGACACTTTTTGTGTCGGAGTACTATTCATGAGTTACTATTCACGAGTTACTATTCATGAGTTACTATTCACAGGATACTATTGATCACCCGTAAAATATATTTCTTTTCGGTCCAAATCATTTTTGGGTACAATATTATTCTTTGAGGAGATGTGCTAATTTTTTAGACCATTGGTTGAAGATATAACAGTGAATCAATATGGACCGCTGGTGGAAGTTATAATAGTAAATCAATATGGATCGCTAGTTTAAAGTTTTAATAGTAAATTAGTATGGACCATTGTTTTAAGTTTTAATAGTAAACCAATCTGGATCGTCCGTTTAAAGTAAATCAATCTGGACCGTTCATGAGTTAGTTACTATGCGGTCCATTTTTCTATAAATAGAATCTCATTCCTTCATTATTTCTTACAAATTCACTAAAACTCTAGAGAGAGAATTATAAGAGAACCTATAGAAAAGTATTTTGCTACGTCCCTACTCTTATATTCAGTTTCTTTTACGGTAAGGGATATTATTTCTTTTGTATTCATGAAGAGAACTTCTGTTATTCTATTATTTATTATTCTGTTGGAATAACTTGTATACGCGGGCTACCCTATACTTGGTGAAATTCTTCTGTTATTTCATTCTTTATTATTCTGTCGGAATATCCTGTCTGTGCGTTTACGCCGGACCTGGTTCCATTATTTATTATTCTGTCGGAATATCATGTCTGTGCGTTTATGCCGGACCTGGTTCCATTCTTTATTATTCTGTTGGAATATCCTGTCTGTGCGTTTTACGTCGGACCTGGTTCCGTTATTTATTATTCTGTTGGAATAACCTGTTTGTGCGGTCTATCGCATGCATGGTAATTTCTTTTGTTATTCCATTCTTTATTATACTCAGTTGGTTAAAACTTTGACTTCTATACTCCATGAAATTAGTGGAATATCCTTGATATTTGCGCTTCATCCAGTATCTTTTCATGGAAATATTCTTCTGAGCATTCTTGAATTTTACTCTACAAAGCAGTATCATGTTGACAATTTGGACGTTATCAGTTCCTAGATAAATTAATTCTTGAACTTGTTTTATTGAATTCTTATATCATTGTCATCATCCTCATGTTTATATTTTGTTGAAAGTCATCTGTGGCCTGTAGTGCATAGATGGACTTGGTATGATTATGACCACGGATTATTCGGTGTAATCATGACCGTAATGTTACAAATGATGTGGAAAAAGTCCTCATTGGCCCGTAGTGCATTGATGGACAGTTTTTGGTATGATTATAGCTATGGATTCTCTTTGACCGTAGTGCAAAGATGAATTATTTTATGGCATGATCAGGACCATTGATGAAAACATTATTATCTTTAGCCGTAGTGCATGGATAATTCGTGGTCGTGATACTAAAGAATATCCTTGGCCCAGTAAGTGAGGGTGATTCGATGATGTGGATTATTTATTGTCGAGTCTCGTGATAAAAGTGATGAAAAACCTTTTAAATTATAGAAAATAGTAGATTTTATTCTCTACTTGACTCTTCTAATGGATTTCTTGTTCATCCGCAGATTAAACTTGATAGTTATTATATTTTATCGGTTTAAATCTTTATTTGAAGGCTAACGATAAATTATTCTCGCATTATCTTAGTCATAATATTTCTTATTGGGCTAGTTGAGCTCACCCTTTCTTTCCTTTGTTCTCTTGAGGATATGAGAACGTAATGGGACTAGTCGGGGAACAGAGTGATGGTCCTAGATGGTGCATTAGTAGTCCTCGATGATTCTCGTGAAATAGTGTGATAATAATTGTAATGAGGACTCCTTTTGAGTTTGTATAATCTCTAGTAGACAATATTTGTATTCAAACTCACAGTTTATGTTTTGTCGTATTGTACACGACAGTTGTATTATTAAGTTATTTTGGAATTCTGTACCATGTATCTGGCGACTCAAGATGGGTGATGTATACCTTATTTTGGGGGCGTCACAAAGTTGATATAAAATATTCGTTGTGTCAAGTAATATTCGATTGGTCGGGGAATATTCGTTTTAACAGGGAATATTCGTACAACGATACAATCACTGGTGGACCCCACAACGGAATGATTGTCGTAGTTAGAAAATGACAGAAATATCTTTTTATAAAAATAACGGCGAAAGTTTTACCGTTAAACTGTTGAACTACCCTTGGTTAAAAAATGCGATGTCTGGCGTGGTTGCATAGTAGCACACGATATTGATTATTGATGCCTACGTAAGAAGCCACTCAGTTCACTCAATTATTTTTACAGTAATTGTTGCATAGTATCTCACATTATTTTATTCAATTATTGTCACAATATTATCTGCATAATATTTTATATTATTAAATCAATAATTGAGACAACAAAGTTATTCATATTATTATTTGCAATATTGACGATGTCTAGAAAGTTCTGTCGAGGAGAGATTTGTTCACCTAATTGGGCGCCAATAGGGAGAAATACTTATCGGAAAGCCCCCTCTTTCTTGGGAATGATCTGGTTGTTAAATATTATGAGTTATAATATTAATGATGAATAATTATTGAAGTATTAAGAATGTGTTTATTGAAGATAAGTGAATTACAAAAGTTAGAGGGGAATAATGCAAACATGGAAAACTTTAGAGGAACTAAAGTGTAATAAGTTACATCAATCTGGACCATTGGTGGTGGTTTTAATAGTAAATCAATCTGGACCTTTGGTGTTGGTTTTAATAGTAAATCAATCTGGACCGTCGATGGTGGTTTTAATAGTAAATCAATTTGGACCGTCGATGGTGGTTTTAAAAGTAAATCAATCTGGAATATTATTCTTGAATTTTACTCCACAAAGCAGTATCATGTTGACAATTTGGATATTTTTAAACTCTGGATAAATTTAAAGTCTTTAATATTTATCGACGTCGGGATTTTTGGATGTCCCTTTCCGTTACTTGTTCTTTGGTGTTCTCATTTTAGGTGAGATTTGTTTGAAAAAACAAGTGAAAAAGGTCCGACATGTATAATGTCGACGATGGACTATTAAGAGTCGCCAGTTGATTTTTTAAATGGTTGTACCAACATAACCGAGAAAAGGTTTGCACATTGATCCAGTGATGTGACACTGCTATACGGGTCGGTGAAACAGAGATTCATTAGGGTCTGGGGACTTGGTTATGCGAGGGGAAGGTGTTAGGCACCCCCCGACATCTGTGTTACAACGGTGACCGCCTCTTTTCAAGAAACTGTTATCTGAATGTGTGTGTGTGGGGGTCAATGTGATGTTATTTGGAAGTAGTGCGAGGCCTCGTTCGAACCTATATACACAGGGTTTGAATTTATATAAAAATTCAGTTTTTAGCAAGATATAACAATGATGTTTTATAAAAAGGTTTTTCAAACCCTGATGCTCAATAGTAATTGAGACCTTTTACACTCCCATTTTATTAAGTGTTCGACTTGATTGATTTTATTTGACAGATGCGAGGCATCCGTACGAAAATAATGTACAAAATAATGCCGACTTCTTCGTGGGTATGGAAACCATCTGAGGAAATTCAGACACCGCAGAATAATTTACAAAGTCATTTACTGACTAGAAATGTCCATCAGGAACCGAATCTAGATCCAATGGGATGAATCTGTGATCACATGATTCCTAAAGCGCACAAGATACCATAATTTGTATGAAAGCCGTAGCGGTATATATATAAAAGGCTGTAAATATATATATATATATATATATATATATATATATATATATATATATATATACAGACAGGATCACCAACCACGAAGCACCTCCATGGGGGATCAAAATATAAATAAAGCTGTAAAAGCTATCAACCGCCACGGAGGAAACTCAAGGCTAGACAAGCGTAAATACAAAACTGTAGTATATCGGTCAACCGTATACGTAAGGTAAATCCAAAGCGAGACGAAATGTAAATAAAGTCGTAAAATCGATCAAGCGCCACTTGAAGGAAACTCGGTAGGATGAATATATATATATATATATATATATATATATATATAAAAGCAATAAACGCATATAGGATATAAAATTCAAGCTCATCGAGTTAGTTCACCACGATTCATATATATATATATATATATATATATATATATATATATATATATATATATATATATATATATATATAAAAGCAAATAAACGCATAGGATGTAAAATTCAAGCTCATCGAACGCAGTCAGGACATACAGTTAATATATATAAATGTATATATATATTAAAAGCGAAACGCACTCGCATCAAGTCTCAGGCTCATCGAACAAAGTTTGACACACAATTAATATATATAAATATATATATATATATATATATATATATATATATTAAAGCAAATAAATGCTCCGCATCAAGTCAGGCTCATCGAACAAAGTTCGACACACGATTAATATATATAAATGTATATATATATATATATATATATATATATATATATATATATATATATATTAAAGCAAATAAACGCTGCATCAAGTCTCAGGCTCATCGAACAAAGTTCGACACACGATTAATATATATAAATGAATATATATATATATATATATATATATATATATATATATATATATTAAAGCAAATAAACGCTCTCTGCAAAGTTCAGGCTCAATCGAGGCATAACTCGATAATGTTAGTCAATATATATGTAAAATATATATATATAATATATATATATATATATATACAGACTGAAATGAAACCACGGACCGAAGTCCTGGCAAAAGCAAGCAACACGACTCTCAACGTGTAGAAGGGTGTGTGCAGAGATGAAGAGAAAGACTCTAAAGTGTGTGAGAAGGCTTATAGCTGATTGCCAAAGAAGACTTCTATATCTTTAGAGTGGGTAAACACTGACTTTTGTAGGTACAAAAGGGCTATATATGAGCTCACAGGTGTTTAAAAGGGGAAAGTACACTGCATGGGGTGAGTGCAGAGCAAATTGGGCAGGGCTTCCTTGCCTTTTTCTCTTGCAAAATGGGCAGCCCAAGCCCTCTATTTATAGGCAATTTAGCCATTGGAGTTTACTTTGGTGAGCCAGCAGTGTACCAGAGGCAACTTGGGTGGGCCCCGGTTTTTGGTCGAGTCAGTCATCTCAATCACGCACTCGTGCAATCGTAATGTCCACTCAAACTTTAAGAAAGTGCAACCGCATCCGTTTGAGGGTATCTGAGGACCTATTTCGGACGCCGTTGTCGAGAGTTGTATGATGGCATGGGATCGGAGTTTGTCTTAAGTCATTGAAGATGGGGACGGTGCCTCCGGTCTTCAAGCTTCAACTTTCATCCGCTTACCCGCGCATAATAGTCACTCGGGATTGGTTAGTCTTGTGGGACATCGTTGCGCAGAGACGCGTGGCGTGGCATTGTGTTGACAATATGACGATGTTGCCTCACCGGATTATTATCGCCGGATTGGGCTAATAAATGAGCGTTGCTCGAGACTTTCACGAGATTGAATGCACTGATTATTGAAAGGTCCTCATTGTCATCTTTGAGGTGTGCCTGTCTTCCCGATGTTATCTCCGGGTTGGTACAGTGTATCTCGCTATGAGCACCGAGATTGAAGCTGGTTGCATTTGAAACAAGCATTTCCGGGGTTATCGTCGAAACTGCATTCCTTGGGGTTATCACCAAGGTTGGTGGCTATTCCGATGGTTGGGACTGAGATTGGATACCTCGGGGTTATCTCCGAGATTAATCAGTCTTCTCCGGTGTGTGTTCCGATATTGGATCTGCATGCCTCGGGGTTACATCCGAGGTTGGAATTGTTACTCCCAGAGTGTTATCTGGGGTTGATACTGAACTTCCGGTAGTATTCGGTATGGATTTGGATTGTCTTCCAGGGTTCCCTCTTAAAAGATGAATCTGTCCTCCTGCAATGTTAGTGACATTAGTACAGAAAATTTCGAGTGTCTACAAATGCCCCTCTTTATCATACTCATGCATGGCGATGCATTGGGTAGGATAAAGAATCCTAGACACTTGAAATGCAACAAGACGAACATGGTACTATGGATAGCAACATGATGCAAATATATGATGCATGTGTACGGGGTTGTAGCCCAACAGGCTGGGGATGATTGCTGGCTCCCTGTTGCTTCAACTGGTGATTGGCAATGCTGACCAGATTTGGTGTGTAATCTGAATCTGTTAGGATGTTGATGTTGGAGTTATCACCAATTTCCTGTGTCTTTGATAATGACTCCTGCAGAGGTACCTCTTATGTGTAAGAGATCTATGGGGATAAAGTTTGGTCTGTTTGAGGATGTGTATAACATATTCCATCATCTATCCTCTTTGATAACATGGACCTTTCCTGGTTAGTATTGCCAGAATATGTCACGATTCGGTTGGATTTACTGCCAACAACAAATGCTGTCAGGGATGCCTGACCTTCGTTGACGTGTGCTTCATCGACATGTGAATCAACGGCTGAAACATCCTGTGGGATATCTTTTTGTCGAGGCTACTTGACTTCGGGCCGACGCGACGGTGATGTGAATCGGCATTTGAGATTACGTGAGTAGATCGTCAAGGTTATTTGACCAACGCTGATGTGTGAATCAACGGAACATTGCGTTGTGACCCCCGCCGGGGATCCACTGGGGGAATATGAGTAATCGAGCATGAAATCCTTGAATAGCTCTAGAGCTCTGATAGGTTTAATTGTTATCGGCTGAGATAACGTCAAGGCTGTTTGACCTTCATTGGTATATGTGTTAACGACTTAACTATACGTTATAATCCTCTGCTGGGGCTTCACGTTGTAACCCCCGTTGGGGACATACGTTGTAACCCCCATCGGGGATCTACGTTGTAACCCCCGTCGGGGATCACGTTGATCTTTTAGGGTAATGACCCGGAGTTGGCGGCATTGGATCTGTACAAGGTATTACCGGATGTGATTTATAACAAATGAGATCATTGGCAGGGTATACCTCGTGTTCGGGTGACTACCAATGAGTGATGTACAGATTCAAAATCTCATCTGAGAAGACCAGGATTGTATGTTGGTTTGCTCAATCGCGTGGCGTCTTTATTCTCGATTTGACCTTTCTAGTCCGTAAGAACTCCTTTGCAACTCGAACTAGACCGAGCCGGAGGGGTGGGACCCACATAGGGGTGTCGCAGGTGCACCTGCTGCAGCTGCAGATGAGCCTGCGACAAACCGTGGATGATAAAATCCAGCAGGTTGGTCTCACAAGTCATTTTCAACTTTGCGCGCGAAGGAAAATATGTGAGCCTCTTTCAGATCTGTTGAGTTCGGGCTATTTTCTGCAAATTTTGTCACCGTACAAGTGTTCTACACTATCCTGGTAACGTATGCATGTATTTTTTTCCAGTTTTTATCTGTTGGATTGTGAGTTATCGCACGAAATGCATCTAAACACATAGTAGTGATTATGTATGCACAAATGACTTGATAAAAAATATTCAACATAGTAAATGTTAGTATTAAACCATGCTGAACCTAATGATGTGAAAAAAATTGACTTTTAAGCAGTCAAATTGGCACCTTTTTCTGCTATTTTTTGTCCTATTTGAGGTCCAATGAGCACAAGATAGCAAGGCAAAGTACTCCTAGTATTGAGGTTGGCCTTATGCATGATGATTTTGATTTTTAATGTATATATTGTGTATATGACTTTTGGGAGGCGGTGTCTTCTTGAATGGCCACCTAGACATGCCTATGTGCATGTGGATAGTCCTATTTTCAAAGGGGACTATGGCAAAAATTTTCCAAATGTAGGCATTGGGTAGTCATGCATTTTAACTCTATTATATGTTAAAGTAAATGCATGCATGCATATAGTCATAAATGCATTTTAGAACGCTCCAGGTAAGGAAATACCACACCCTTTCTGAGGTGATTTGGGAGAATTGTTGTCCAGATACTATGGATCTAGATCAGCCGAGCAGTTCTTATAGGACCACTTCTGGCGTATGGCGGAGGGCTTCTAAAGTTCCTCGTCCTCGTTCTGTCAGACAGCCTCGTCGGTTGGTGGAGGCCGTGACTCGTCCTATCCGGGTAGATGCGCCAGACGTTGAGGACGAGGAGGCGGATATTCCGATCGAGGATCCCGCTCCTGCTGCACATGTCCCTCACAGGGAGCTTCCGAGTATTCAGGTGGTAAACCCAGAGTTACTGGGTGATTTGAGTAGACATCCATCGATGTATTTGCATGCTAACGAGGTATGGCGTTAGACTTTGATCTTCCTTCTTTCCTATTGATAAGGACTAAAGGGTTCTGATGTTGATCTGCATTTCATGTAGGTTCCTGGTTTTACATAGCCTTGAGGGAACTGGTTCAGCATTCACTCCATGTACCAGGCGCTTCATCCTGACTATAGAGAAGTAGTGCATGAGTGGGGATTCGGTGCATTCTTCTGCATCCTTCCCCGTCGTTGTCCCTGGGGTTACCTCAGGGCATTGTCTAAGTGATGGTTTCATCAGACTCAATCACTCCATCTGCTGGATTGCGAGGTGATGATGACGCCTATGGATTGGCAATTTATCACAGGTATGGAGTTTGGAGGGGAGCCAGTGCCTTGCATGGCGAATATTACCCCTACTGCCGTCAGATCCTTATTAGGAGTTCCAGAGAAGGCGCTCAAAGGCAGGACTGTCTGTTCAGGTCCTTTGAGCATAGATGCTATGAGTGGGCTTTTGAGTGAGCACATGCCTGATGATGTCAGAATCAGGGATCGCATTCTGCGGCGATTGTTCCTGATGATCATTCGAGGCAGCTTCATAGCAGATAACTCTTCTACGGTATCCTTTACTTTGATCAGCGCCACACGTGATGTGGACTGTATTGGAGAGTATGATTGGGGCTCTTACACCTTTCTCTATTTCCTCCAGGGCATGCATATGCGCTCACAGGGTTTGACCGAGGCTTGGCTAGAATTTTACCCATTTCTACTGGTGAGTATTTCTCTTGTCTTTTCCCATTTATAGGTTAAGAGTGTGTACTGATAGCATATGTTTTGCCATTGTGTTGGCAGTTTTGGGCCTATGAGAGGCTCTCATGCTTGCGTCCTGTGAGTGTGTTAGGTTTAGATACCTATCCACGAGGACGACGATGGCACCATTCTATTTTGCCGGAGGTCCCTATAGCGGAGGGCTTCACTCACTGCCGTATGCAGCTGGAGTTGTTGACAGCTGATGCCATCACATGGATTCCCTATTCAGAGGAACATTTGACCATCGGCTTTTAGGATGGACACCCGACTGGGGTCGAGTATTTGATTTCCACCAGGAGAGTTCCTCTCTTCACAGATGGAGGCTGGGAGCTCTATTTAGGATAGCGTGTTATTAGGAACACCATAGGGGAGATCTGTATACCGATCTTGCCTCCTGCCAGGCATCATTGGCCCGTATCACAGTCATCCGTCACTGATATCCCATTGTTAGGGGTTGACGGTTTTACATTATCAGAAGGTCCATGTACTCAGGAGACGTTCCAGCGGTGGTGGTCCCCTCGCACTATTGGAGCCTAGTCCCGCGCCACTCAGTTTATGGGGGATATGGTTCCAGGATCCTTGATGATGACGGATTGGGTAGCTTGTGTCCGAGCTCCGACTCATATGACCTAGATTGATAGTTTGACCCGGTAGTTGGACCAGGCACATATATTTATCCAGCATTTGGGCAGAGATCCAGCAGAGGCGGAGTCATTTATTCCTTCTAGCTCATGTGCTGGCCCCTCAGACAACCCATTTGGTTTTGCCGGTGCAGATCCTCCTCTTTATAGGCCTGACATCCCTGTTGATAGAGATCTAGTGACTCAGGAGGAATTACATCAGGTGGACAGGATTAATGACGTGGACATCGAGACCCTAGTCTTCTTCTAATGTATATTCTTGTTATATCTTTTGATAGGCCTCTGTTAAATATTGGGTGGTTGTTCCCCATTCTCGTTATATCTTTTGATAGGCCTCTGTTAGTAGTAGGGCGGCTGTGCCCCATTTCTCTGTATTTGTAGCTGTACAGAGCTGATGTATTAGATGATGATATACTTATGAATGTATGCACCGTTTTTTCATTCCCTATATCATATTGCCATCCATTATCTATTATGCATGTATCATGTTATGAATGTGTATGTATTGTTGGGTTTCGGCACAGAAACGCACAACAAAAATAAAATTTTAAAGCAATTTCCGAAACCCTAAGACAGGATTCATGCGAAAAATTTAATTAATTCAGAGGTTAGAAATTATACCGATTGTTAAAGCTAGAATCGATGCGGTTGAATCTCCAACGCAATTCAAACGGACTGCGTCTCTACGGTATCCACACGAATCATCCTACGATCTGCAGAAGAAGGAATCCCGGTACTAGCCACCAAGGATGAGGATTTTTGAAACTGTTTTCTCTAGTCTCTCTCTAAGAGCGGCTTAGGTTTTTAAGTTTTTTTATTGTCTTCCTAAGTGGCTGTTATATATCATATATATAGTAGTTAAAAGGTATTAATCAAAAACCTAATTTCATAAAATCCGAATTTATATATACATCTCTTAATTAAGTCTTACTTAATTAATACACATATATACAAATTATCCTTTTCATTTAAATTCGTGATTTAAATATTATTAATCATATTAATATATTTAAATCCTTAAAATTTAAATTAATTCCCCTTTAAATTACGTTCTATGTGTGTGACCCTATAGGTTATTATTACGTTGGCAATAATTTTAAAATCATATTATAAAATTATAAATAGTGAGCGACATCTAGTAATGCATCACTGCTACCCAAGTAATAATAAGATCGATGATTCGATGCAACCTTTTAAATGACCAATGTTTTAATGTAATTTAATCCTTTTAACCTTAATATCCTAGATTAAACTCGAGTCATGGAATGTGTCATACTCTTCATAATTTAATCTGAGTTTTCTTGATCAATGAGTAGACTATATGAAACAAATCACTATTTGTGCACGGCCATGCATTTCATAGTCCTACTCAATCAAGAGGCCTATGGATATCATCCATAATATATAGGATGGTTAAATTCCATCTAGATCACTCATATTTTAGGTTTTGGAATTGGGTTTGGCAAAAGATTTAGATACTATCTTCTTCTTGCCTTTCCAATTTCCCTTAGCATTCCCCTTTTGCACCATTATTATGGGAGCGGGTCTTGCCTTTTTCATGTTGTTCTCGGTAATTCTTAACATGCTCAACAACTCAGTAAGGGGTTTCTCAATTTCATTCATAAGATAGTTCATAACAAATTGAGAGTAGCTGTTGTTCAAAGATTGCAAAACAAGATCAGTTTGGGCTTCCGGAGTGATTGGAAAACCCAACCTATCAAGGTACTCAATATACCCAATCATTTTCAGCACATGTGGACCAATTGGATCACGTTCACCCATCTTGCAGTGATACAACGCCTTGCTTGTATCATACCTCTCCTGTCGAGTATGCCCTTCGAACAATTTCTTGAGATGCTCGATCATCTCATAAGCATCAATCAACTCATGTTGCTTCTGAAGATCAGCGTTCATGGTTGCTAGCATGACACAACTCACGTCCAGAACATCATCTTGATGCTTCTTGTCGAGATTATGCTATATGCGTGGTGCGATGATAGGCCGGTCTTTGCAGGAATGGGCCCATCAAGGACATAAAGTTTGCGCTCTTGTTTGAGGACAATCCTCAAGTTCCTATGCCAGTCAAGGAAATTAATTCCACTCAACTTGTCCTTTTCAAGGACTGATCGCAATGAAAGACTATTTGTGTTGTTGTTGTTTGCCATTGATATCTACAATTTATAAGTGCAAAAATAATAAGTCAAATTGCAGAGTTGCTATTATGTAATTGATAATAGTACATTCAAAATATACCTCCCACTATTTTATTCAAATCAATAGCCCTCACCATTAATTCGGAAAGCATTTTCTATTAAAACTTTCTAGTGAGACAAGATCTATATTTCATTATGCCTTAAGTTAGCTTTGGCTAATATCTTAAAACATAATTATTTAGGTAGACAACCCTTTGTCAATTATATCATATATAACTCCTGGATAGTTTGGTAAACAACAATTGTTTCTAGTCCATCTAATGGTACCTACCAAACTCTATGCCTCTAAGTCCACAATCCTATTGAGATAACTTAGTTAAGTCCGGCCCAATGATTTTAACAGTTTGGATATCACAATTATCCTATCGCATCTTACCTAGATAAATAGGGTACTTTGCTTTGGAAAACCTACATCTATTGATCAAGGTCTTGATGAGTGTTATTCATTGGAAGGCATCTGATTTAGACTTAATAATTTAATGAGGGATTTTATTAATTAATTTAGATCTCACCAATTTTAATCTTATTAAACATGCACATTATTTATCATATCATATCACATACAAGCATAAATAAAGTGCAAAATTAAATGTGTCACAGTTATGACCCAATCCTCTGTTAATCTTTTCAAGCTAATGAAAGATTGAAGGTCAATCTAAGGTGGTAAAAGATCTTAAAATAAATAGCTTCCTTGGATCTTCCTCAAGCATGTGCCTCCTCTCCATCATCATCTTTCCATCGTGTTCTCCATCTTGTCATCGTCATCGATTAAAGATTATTACATGACATAAAGAAACCTCGAGTTACATTCGAGGGGATTTAGATGAGAAGAGAATATTACATTAGAATTTATAGAAAGGCACGACATGCAATCCATATTTCAAAACCAAAAACCACTAACCTATGGGTCAAAAGGCCATAACTGTGCACCATGCATATCACAATAAGCATAAAACAATTTATATATAATTAAAGAAAACTATATATAACATATTGGGGTCACGATCATCAAATCTCTTGCAATTTGGGGTCGAGGGGTGGAAAAGGCGCCCCTGAAGAAAATTTTTTTCGAACTACAATCTGTATTGCAAAATTTTTTCATACGAATCTCTGAAATAGTTTCAGAATCATATATTTAATCCACCAAAATAGTCATAATAACAATACACCCGGTACATATCATATATGTCCAGTTTCAATTAATCATATTAAACTGAATCTGCATACTTCTAATCTAATTAGAACATAAGTTGTATACTGTTATTACGCCATATAAGATACAATTAACAGAACATCATATACATGCATATCTATTATTGATATTCATAATACCAGAATATGTCGATTACAGAATATCATATACTCAATTAATAGAACATCATATACATGCATATCGATTACTGATATTCATAATACCGAATATGTTGATTTACGAATATCATATACTCAATTAACAGTTCAGTAAAATTATATCATCATATATCATATATATCGAAAACAATATAATCAATTTCAGACTGGTAAAATTGTATCATCACATATCATATATATCGAAAACAATTAAACACGTTATCTGAATTAATCGTTTCGCAAGTAGCTCTGATACCACCTTTGTTGGTTTTGACGCATTTAAACGCACAATGAAATAAAATTTTAAAGCAATTTTCGAAACCCTAAGACAGGATCCATGCGAAAAAAATCAATTAATTCATTGGTTAGAAATTATACCGATTGTTAAAGCTAGAATCGATGCGGTCGAATCTCCAACACAATTCAAACGGACTGCGTCTCTACGGTATCCACATGAACGCTCCACACGAATTATCCTACGATCTGCAGAAGAAGGAATCGCGGTAGTAGCCACTAAGGATGAGGATTTTCGAAACTGTTTTCTCTAGTCTCTCTCTAAGAGTGGCTAGGGTTTTTAAGTTTTTGATTGTCTTCCTAAGTGGCTGCTATATATCATATATATAGTAGTTAAAAGGTATTAATCAAAAACCTAATTTCATAAAATCTGAATTTATATATATATCTCTTAATTAAGTCTTACTTAATTAATATACATATATACAAATTATCCTTTTCATTTAAATTTGTGATTTAAATACAATTAATCATATTAATATATTTAAATCCTTAAAATTTAAATTAATTCCCTTTTAAATTACGTTACATGTGTGTGACCCTATAGGTTATTATTACGTTGGAAATAATTTTAAAATCATATTATAAAATTATAAGCGTTGAAAGCGACATCTAGTAATGCATCATCACTTGCAGAGAGTAATAATAAGATCGATGATTCGATGCAACCTTTTTCGTGACCAATGTTTCAATGTAATTTAATCCTTTTAACCTTAATATCCTAGATTAAACTCGAGTCATGGAATGCGTCATACTCTTCATAATTTAATCTAAGTTTTCCTGATCAATGAGTAGACTATATGAAACAAATCACTATTTAAGCACGGCCATGCATTTCATAGTCCTACTCAATCAAGAGGCCTATGGATATCACCCATAATATATAGGATGGTTAAATTCCATCTAGATCACTCATATTTCTCACACGATTCATGATGAACCCAATAATCACCTTTATAGTCCACCATATTAAAGGTGACATTTGATGATATCAAAGTACATAAATTCTCGTAGTAGTAATATAGCGATTTCGGCTGGGAGGACCATTACATCATTATCACTATGAGAATTGCTAATGACACTTCGCATAATGCTCCATATAGAATTCTCATGGTGGGTCCGCCCAAAGACATCGTTCTCAACATGTACCTATACATTGACTTAATATCTCATATATTTATGACCAATGAGATTTGGTCATTAGTCAATCCACATATTTAGTCTCGATGCATCATTGTTGTCCCATCAACAATGATACTCGACTAGGGACATTTAAGAACAATGATACTAATTGTAATTATAATCTCATGTTCAAGTCACATACTTGAAACTATATAATTTGTATCACTATTCTAAGGAATTTTATTATGTTAACAATTATATTACGCAGTAAATAAAACCATAATAAAACTATTTATTTATTCAATCAAATATAATATCAAAACGATAAGAAATTATATCAAATAATTGGCCTCTAGGGCATAAACTCTAACATGTATGTCCAGAGATATTTAGCATTGACCCCTGGATGGTCTTATGACACGGCCCGTACAGATGTCTTCTTCGACAGTTAGCCGTATAGATCATACCCCACCGTCGGTGGTGGTTTGGGTATGTGATCGTGGTATGATAGCATGTCACCACCAAACAGGTGGGTCAGAGATAGATCGATTCTTAAAGATACCATGAATTTATTGATGTTTCAGGGTTCGTAGGGTTTGTAGGCCGGATGCTAGAGCATTGGCTCACGGACAGGCGGTATTCGATTTGGTACCCATGAGTTGACTCCTACTTTGGAGGAGTACGCACGTTTGACGATGCTTCCTTTAGACAGACCTTGCGTGCATCTGGCTTTGTGAGACATAAGTAGACGATTTATGACTCTCACAGGATTGCGGCGCAGAGTGGTGCAGGACGAGTTAACATCTAGCCACGTGATATCCCAGTGTTTTCTGTACAACATATTTGGCTCGGAGGATAGCTATTCACGACATTTTGGGGATTTTACCGCACCGGAGGATCATTGGCGCTTGGCCAGAGTTGATGTACTATTGTTGTGCGTATTATCGTATGTCTATATGCCGCGATATATGGACGAGATAGACATTGGTGTCATTATGGCTATGAGAGCTCTTAGAGAGGGTCGTACCATTATACCTATGATTGTAGCAGAGACCATGCGGTCAATGTCCTATTGTTGCACTTATCCTACAGGAGTGTTCACTCGGAGTTCGGTCATGCTGTACGTGTGGTTTATGTCACACTTGAGACCGGTTGGTACCCTTAGACGGCATGGGTATTGGTTCACCCATGATGTAGCCATGTCATACTCCTTTCAGCCGTCGGAGTGTATAGATGCTCTGTCTTGGTCCGTATTTTTGGCAGATATCAGAGATCCATTTAGCATATTGCCGTGCTCGGGGCTTTTCTCACCATACAGCTTTATTACTCATGCTCCGGGCATGGACTTCCGCCCTCTGGCTAGCTTGAGGGGCGTGACTTCTTATCACCCACTCGCCGTGATGTCACAGTTCGACTAGTTCCAGGATTTTCATCCTTTTGAGGGGGCGATAGGTCAGTGTTCAGCTTCTAGATATCTCTCAGCAGAGGACCGATCCCGTGTGTATGCTTGTTGGGATCAGCGTGAGATAGCTTCTTTTTCTGTCAGTCGTCCAGGTTGTTCTGTAGAGTATTCCGCATGGATGGAGACATAGATTTTGTTGACTGCAATAGTATCTGCAGCACCGGATAGCGAGTCAGACGATGCAGAGCCCATAGAGGACATCGATACCTACATCGAGGAGAGTCCGCTACCGGTTACCGAAGATTTCTTAGGATTCTCCTAGTACCAGTACTGTTGTGATTCAGCACTCGACATAGTACTTAGAGCAGAGTCTTCATCTGATGACCTTTGAGAGAGATCATGCTCGATCTATGATGTTGACTGCCCTTGATGGAGAGACGCAGCTCTATTAGAGAGAGACGAGGCATTAGATCGCAGAGATGTCGTTGTTGTTGAGCGGGATGAGGCCATATCAGCCAGAGATGCAGTGATAGTTGAGTGGGATAGTGCTTTATCTACCCGGGATGTAGCTGTCACAGATAGTACTGTAGTGAGGTCCCTTACCACTGGCATGATCACAGAGATGAGCGCATATATTGATGATCATATGGTCACCATGCAGATGGCTACAGATCTGTTGGGTCGTGTGGATATTCTCGTACAGGAGACCATAGCTTCGCCTCCTTCTTCTGAGAGGGACGCCATGTTGGGCTTGTTAGCTCGCATATACCCCGACTTGTAGATGAGCTTGTATTTTCCTGCATAGACTAGCTTAGCCATTTTGTTATGTACAGTTTACATTGTATAGATCAAACAACATTATATATATGACAGGGAAATATATTTGTGGATCACTTCCCTTTTAGATATGCCTTGCTATTTGCTTGATATTTTTCCTGCTGCTTCAGGGCTTGTGGTCTTGATGTATTGTGAATTCCTCCTAGGTGGATGGACATTGAGTTGTCTCTGGATAGTTCAGAATGGATCATCGATCTATGTGTATCCCTACCATCTTTGGTGTCTTGGGACTAGTTTACGGATGGAAATATGGAGAGAGTGTGGCTTTCTCTCTCGAGATTGACCGCACTACGATGGTCGCCAAGATTTCTATTTAGGAGAAGCTTCTAGTTAATTCCATCTCTTATGGATTAGTGTTGCTCTTCAAGGTATGACTGCAGCTTAGATGGTCGCTGAATCTCCTATTTGGGAAGAGTTCAGGTAATTCCATCCCTTTGGTCTGAAGCCGAATGAAATGTAGTGGATTGAAGTTTGATTCGAGTACCAACTGACAAGGGTTTGGGTTTTTGTAGGGGGTGAGACCGCACCATAAATGGCTGCCTACGTACTCCTATTGAAGAGGAGATCAGGTCTGCATAGTTCGAACCTGGTGTAAGAGGTTCAATGCTGTGTATAGTTGGAATGGTGTAGGAATGTTTTTGGTTGTTTTTGTTTTTGTAAGGGTAGAAATGTTTTTGTTGTTTTTGTTTTATTGCGACCGGTCCATATGAAATTGTTGCCTACGTACTCCTATTGAAGAGGAGATCAGGTCGATGTAGTTCGTCCCTCGTATGTAGAGGAACGATGATCCATATGCAGTCGAGTGCGGGGAGGAGAAAGTTTAGTCCTAGGTTGAGGGAAAAGCTGCGGTATGAGAAGTTTGATCCCATGTATGGGTAGCCAAACCGCAAGTGTGAGAGGTTCAATCCGGGTGGTGGGATGACCTAAGTCGTAGGAATGCAAAGGAGAGCCAGGCTGCTGGCTTGAAAAGTATGTTTCCCTGAGGGGCAAAGTGTAGGAAAGTTGTAGGTGGAAAAGGGTTTAAGAACCGGAATGACTAGTGACCTGATGGTCCGACACCAGGGTGTTTGCGAATTACTTCAGACATAGTACTGTTTCACGGCGTCTGAGTTGATGAGTTGTGGAAATTCATCGCCGTCCATTTCTTGTAATCTTAGGCGCCTCTATCAATACTTCTTTGACAACAAACGGGCCTTCCCCAGGTTAGGAGTTTAATTTTCCTTAGATTGATCTTGGTTGTCAAGGATCTTTTTCAAAACCAAGTCGTGTTGTTTGAACCCATAGTAGCGGATTTTTTTTTTGTAGGATCTGGCGATCCTTTGTTGATATAATCGACCATGGAAGATAGCGCGGTTCGCTTTTCGTCTATCGAGACAATTGGTGATACATCATGTACCCATTGATCTTCATCCGATTGAGCATCTATTAGCACTCTAAAGGATTCCATTTCAAGTTCTATAGAGTCTTTGCTTCCATCCCATAGGTTAAAGCGTAGGGGTTGCCCCGGTGGAAAAACGCATTGAGGTTCTCAGAGGCTATGAGTGCGAGGCAATAGGTCGAGGCCAATCTTTGTGGTTGGTGGACATCTTTGCATAATCTTCTTGATGTTTTTGTTAGCCGCTTCAACCACACCATTCTTCTTTGGATGATAGATGACAGAGTTGAGATGTTTGATGCAGAATTTACTGCATAATTCCTCCATCATTTTGTTGTTGAGGTTCTTGGCATTGTCTGACACAATCACCTCTGGTTGTCCATATCGACAAACGACATTGTTTCTGATGAAAGCAGCGATGACTTCTTTAGTAACCCTGGGAAGGAGGCTGGTTCTACCCACTTGGTGAAGTAGTCGATCATGGTGAAGATAAATCGGTGACCATTACTGGATTTAGGCTCGATGGGCCCGATAACGTCCATTCCCCACATTGAGAAGGGCTAATGTGAACTCATATTGTGGAGTTCCCGTGGAGGGGCGTGTATAGCATTCCCATGAATCTGGCACTGATAGAATCTCCTGACGTGGTCATTGCAATCAGCTTTGAGAGATAGCCATTAATGTCCAGTCCTGAGGATTTTTTGGACAAGGAGGGAGCCACTCATGTGGGGGCCACAGACTCCACCATGGATTTCATCCATAAGCCTTTGGGCTTGATCTTTGTCTAAACATCTGAGGAGACCTAGTCCTGCATCTCTTTTACAGAGCGCATCTCCACTCAGGTAGAATTTCATAGCAAGTCTATGGATCCGCCTTTTCTCAGTCGGGCTCGCCTCAGCGGGTGTAGATCCCATCTCGTAGATATTCCTTGATTTGCTGATACCAAGGATGTTGGATGGGAGGTAGCTCATCCGATACTTCTCCAACGTAATTCCCATAGGCTGGGGCCTTGTGCAGGGAAATTGTGACGCTCGACAAGTGTTCCTTATCTGATATATAAATCAAGGAGGCCAAAGTTGCTAATGCGTCCGCAAAGTCATTCCTGTTACGAGGAATGTGTAGAAAGGAGATTTCTTCAAACTCCAAAGCCATCTTTAAAACCTGCCGATGGTAAGGCAGCAAATGTAGTTCCTTGGTTTGATAGATTCCGGTGGATTGTCTGATTACCAACTCTGAATCTCCAAAGACAGTTAACCGCCTGATGCCCATTGAACGGGCAAGTTTTAGCCCCATGAGACAGCCTTCATACTCAGCCGTATTGTTGGTGCTAACAAACTATAATTTGAAGGCAACGGGATACTGCTCCCCCGTACCAGATACTAGAACTGCTCCAGCTCCTGAACCTTCCATATTAACAGTTCCATCAAAATACACTTCCATAATTGGTAGCGTATCGTGATCGATGATATTCTTTGCATTTGTCATTACTCCTTCATCGGGAAATATGTTTCAAGGGTTTGAAATCCCCTCGAAGGTGAGGCGCGATTGATCCGCAATTCCTTGACCTTTGACGGACTTTTGAGTCACATATACGATGTCAAATTGTTGTAGGATCAACTTCCATCTGGACAGCTGGCAATTTAACATTTGTTTATTTAACACGTACTTGAGAGGATCCACACGGGATATGAGATGGGTTGTGTGACCATGGAGGTAATGTTGTAACCTCATGGAAGCCCATGCTAAAGCACAACACGTCTTATCGATCAAAGTGTACTTGTGTTAACTGATGCTGAACCTTTTGCTGAGGTAATAGATAGCTCATTCTTGTTCTTTATCGTCCTTCTGTCCCAGCATGCAGCCCATGGCATTGTCACTTATGGACAGGTACATAAATAGGGAAACATCATCCCTAGGTGGTACTAACACGGGAGCTTTGATTAGTTGTTTCTTGATTATGAGGAAGGTATTTTGACACTCATCATTCCATTTCATGGAGGAGTTCTTCCTTAATAGCTTGAAGATTAGCTCACAGGTTGCTGTGAGTTGAGAGATAAACCTGCTAATGAAGTTGATTCTTCCCAAAAATTCCCGTATTTCCTTCTTTGTCTGAGGAATGGGCATTTCTGTGATGACTTGGATTTTGGCAGGATCCAGCTCAATCCCCTTGTGGCTGACTAGAAATCCGAGAAACTTGCCCGATTTAACGCCAGAGGCGCATTTAGCTGGATTCAACTTCAAGTTGTACTTACGCAACCTATTGAACAATTTTCTGAGATGGTCTAGATGGTAATCCTCCTTCTGGGATTTGACAATGATGTCATCCACGTAGATCTCAATCTCTTTATGCATTAAGTCATGGAAAAGAGCCATCATAGCTCGTTGATAGGTGGTTCCGGCATTGATGAGGCCGAATGACAACCGTCTATAGCAAAAGGTTCCCCAAGGCATGATGAAAGCAGTCTTCTCACGATCTTCCTCAGCAACCATAATCTGATGATACCCCGTAAAGCAATCAGCAAAGGAGTACATATCGTATTGCGCAGTATTGTCAATGAGAATGTGGATAAATGGCACGGGAAAGCTATATTTTAAGCAAACTTTGTTCAAGTACCGGTAATCCACGCAAACTCGCACCTTCCCTCCAGGTATAGGCATGGGCACAATGTTGGATATCCACTCGGGATATGTAGACACCTTTATGATGCCAACTTGAAATTGTTTCACAATTTCTTCTTTCACTTTTAAACTCCATTCAGGTTTCAATCGCCTAAGCTTTTGCTTGACTGGCTTAAATCCCTCTTTAATGGGAAGGCGATGAAGGACAATGTCAGTGGACAAACCCACCATGTCTTCATGAGACCATGCAAACACATCCTGGAATTGGGTTAAGAGCGTAACCATGTCATTCCGTTGGTTTGGGGTAAGGTCTGAACCAATCTGGATTAACTTAGGGCTTTCTAAGGTTTCGAGATTGAAAGAAGTGGTTTGATCAAGGTTGGGTTTGGGTTTGTCTTTTACCCATTCTTGAATTTTTGGAGGCACCTCAATGTCATCCGGTATATCCATCAAGGCTGAATTCATCTCTACATCAAAGGTACAATCCTTGTGGAGAAGAGGCACCGTGTCGCAAATACAGCACATCTAAATTTGAGTCCGAAACAAAATATACTTTCACTTAGTATATATGAAATGTGTTGATCATACACAAGTGTTAGCATATCTTGGCAAAATAAAGCGCTAATCTTATGCATGAGAAAAGTAAGCAATTATTATATCTACAGGCGTAAAGAGTTTACGCTGCTTTACCCTCGACGACCAATGCGAGGAATGTTGTTCCAATTGGCGAGGCAAAGTCCGTGTGGACCGCTTGATGATGGAGGATTCTCATCGTCCTACCTATCCCGAATGATGGCCATTATATGTCCGGGCAATCATGCAGGGTGTATCTGTTGGTATGTTAAATCATGAACGATGATGCGATATATCGGACATCATCCGTATGACGTCTTGCTTGATCCTTCATTCATCTTCTTCCCGCTGCGCGGATTTGGATCAAAGACTTCTTTCTCCTTTCTGAAGTGCATCGGCAGAAATAACATAGCCATCACATTGGTGGCACCTTTACGAGGAGGTTGTGCGGACACGAGTTTGAAGGCGAAGATAACGCGCCACATGGTTGAAGTGAAGGAATCTCATTGATGCTTATGAGGATTCTGTGACTAGAATCGCGAATAGCCTAGTCCAAATTGCTCCAATTTGCTGGTTGCTTAATTGGGTACTTGATACTACTGAAATCTTTACCCAACCCTTGTCGGCTTGTGACCCAACGACATCATTTCTTGAGTATTGAGCATTACTTGGTAAATCTTCAGGTTAAGGTAATGGTGTTCCAATAGCATGGTATTGGGTATTGCTTATTTCTAAAGCATGAAAACTGATTGGTTCTACATCTGCATTGGTATTGATGAATGGTATGTCTCCGTGATGAGGAATCTCAGGTTCAGCGTTGACTGTGACAAGGCTATTGTTGATAATGTATTTCAGCTCCGCGGTGAAGAGTGGAGGGATCGCTTGACCATATGAATCCATGGTCATCCCAAGAGCAGGTTGTATCCCGAATCTATCTTGAGCACATGGAAAGATACGCAGAATGTGTGAGGACCAATTTCGATTGGCAGCTCAATTACTCCTACCGAATTCCGGTGGGCTCCATCAAAAGCTTTGATGATAGTATGGCTACTCCGAATTCGGTTGAGATTGATATTCATCTTCACCGAGGTAGCGTATGGGCATATATTCAGCGAGGAACCTCCATCTATTAAGACTCCAACTACCATATATCCGGAGGACAAGACCACAATGTGCAACGGCTTGCAATGACCGGTCCCTTCGGGCGGTATGTCATCATTAGTGAAGGATATCACATTGTTGTTGAATAAGTTATCAACCAGATGTTGAAACTTTTCCGTATCCACTGATGTCGGGAGATGGGCTTCTTCTAAAACCTTTAACAAGACCTTCCGGTGATTCTCGGAAGTTAGGACCAAGTCCAAAATTGATATTTGTTATGGAGCTTCTTTCAAGCTTAAAACCACCGTAGCTTCATTATGACCCACAGCGCAGAGGAATTTTTCAATCTTCTCCATGGGTATTTTCCCCTTTTATTTGGTGGTGGGCTTCATCACCCGGTGGGGAAGATACAATTGATTTTCCTTCGACACTATAGCAGTTGTATGTGAGGTGGATCCTTCACCTTCTCCATAATTCTACAGAAATGTGCGCAAGCTAACAATAGGATATTGTGCTCTGCACGGCAAGTTGATTGGCTCGGGAGCGACCAATTTCAAAGGATTGTTGCCTCCCTTGAGTTGAATTGTTAGCGTTGTGAGTAATGTATTAATCCCATCAGTTTCAGTGGATATGACTGCTACCACACTTTTCCACTTAGTAGGGCCTACATTCTCACTTGCACGTAACACAGTATCGTCGTCCGCTAGGCGCAGGACACCATTGTCGATTAGATTTTGAATAAGGTGGCGGAGTGCCCATCATTCTTCTGTGCTGTGACCGCGAGACTGGGAATGATATTGACACACTCCATCAGAGTTTTATCGTCCTGAATGGGGGTTGATTGGAGGTAGAATGGAACTGATCCTTCCTTCATTGATTAACATATGAAGGATTTCCTCCATAGGTTGGCCCAGATAGGTGAATTCCCTTTTGTTGGCGAAATCCCGACGGGCTTTGGCATTTGCTCTCTTTGTCACTTTGTCTTTCAGCATTTCATTTTTTGAAAATGACAAGGGAATATTCATGACAAGAGGTAGGAGACTTGCATGCTCCTGGCTGATTAATTGACGTGTAACTTGATGCTGATAAGTCACCAGTTCTGCCAATTGTTCAATTTATTTGCATAGAGCTTTCATCTTTCGTTCCATTGTGAACTACAACTTGGCATAATCCCATTTGTCATCACCGTCTTTGAGGGTTTGGGATGATTCACAACTAAAATTGGAACTCTGTCCGTTGCTCCAATTGATCATGTTAACCTCTTCTTCTTTATGTTGAGGAAGAGGGTTGTGTTGAACATGAGGCTGATCTGGTTTGGTGACCACGATCTCTCAGTTATCTATCAGGTCCTGGATCTTGTGTTTTAAGGCCCAACAATCCTGAGTATCATGTCCAGGTGCCCCGGCATGATAAGCACATTTCCAAGCAGCATTGAAACCCTGTCGTCAAAAGATTGAGAATATTCTCGAGGGTGTCCCCTAAGGGTGTAAACACTCGAGGGCGTTTGACTTCTCCACCTTTTGGTATTGGAGGGTTTACAGACTGTGCTTTAAAGGGAGTGTAGTTTTTCCTTTGAATAGGCATGTTTTGATTGCCTTTTTGCCCCTATAGTATCAGGAAAACATCTTCCTCTTTCTTTTTATGGAACCTCCGGGGGTTGTTCCCATAATTTCTAGATTGGATGTGATCAAAGAATGACTTTTGAGTGCAGCTAGGTCTTGAATCTTTCCGGACTTCAATCCCATCTCAGCCATCTCCCCATGTTTGACCATTTCAGAAAATGGTTTGCCGATGCTGGCTAAAACTCTCTCAGAGAAGGGAGCTTCTTGTACGTCTATGAAAGCCATGACCTTTTCTGATTCTGTCATGTAAGGACTAACTTGGGCAGCCAGACGTCTCCACCTCTGAGCATACTCTCTGAAAGATTCGTTAGACTATTTCTTGATCTTGGTAGTTTGATACCGATCAGGAGCCATTTGAGTTTGAAAGCTGTATTGAGTGAGGAAAGCATGTGCTAGCTCTTCCCAGCTATGGATTTTGGAGTTGTCTAATCTTGTGTACCACGAACGGGCTTCTCCAGTTAGACTCTTCTGGAACAATTGCATTCTAAGCTTTTCGTCCTCTGTATAAGATCCAAGTTCTCCAATAAACACCTTTAAATGTGTGTAAGGATCTCTTAACCCGTCATATTTTTCAAAGTCAGGAGTTTTAAATTTTTCTGGATAATGAACACCAGGAAAAATACACAGATCAGCATATGAAACACTCCCGTGTGTTCCAATTCCTTTGATAAAGACGAAGGGTTTCTTCCATTTGGAGGACTTTCTTTTGATGTCACCGAAGGTCTCGGATCTCCAGTGGGATGGGCAAGATCATGAGTTTTGTTGGTCGATCCAATCGTAGCTCGTGTATGGTAATGACCGGATTCCTCCTTGTGTGGAGGATTCAAGCATGTCTGGTATTTTTCGACCTGTGTGTAGACTAGTGTAATTCTTTTAGTAGTAATGACCCAAATCAGAACTGCTTTGCTTAATCCAGTTAATTCTTTGCATGAGAAACTGGATTAAGTTTAGTCTGGTTGGATGATGACATGATTGACTGTAGGCCTGTTGCCTTTTTGGACTTTGACCGGGTAGTAGGTCTGATTGATTCCCTATGAAAGACTTGCATAGTTTAGTCTTTAGGGAATGTGTATAATAACATGCTATGCGATGTGTCTATTTTAGTAATTTTATCCTGCAAAACAGATGTCAGCTGTTTGTAGCATGTTAATATGTATGTGTATACATTTCTTCATATTTCTCAATACATGGAGATAGATATGGAATGTAAGTACAAGTAATTTGAAATGAGAGCATGGAGAGACTTTCCTCCGTTTTGGGTTTATCAGAGGCTGGCCTATCTTAGGTTACTCTCGCGGCTTTTTGGCATGAAGGTTCCCAAATCATCGCAATCTACTAGACGGGAAGTTAATCCGGTCTTTCAACTGGAGCAAATTTGGGTGGTGCCTTTTCCGAGCCTCGGAGAATTAGTCTTCTCACGAGTCCGAAGAATCAAACACCAAGCGGGATAGCCTCACGGTGGAGGACCACACAACATACATTCACATACATCAAGGCGTCTCACGCAGTGTGAAAATGATGATATGTGCGAAGCACTAATATCACAAGCAGATATGGTGCGAAGCAATAATATCACAAGCATTTATGGTGTGAAGCACTAAGTGCAATAAGGAAATGCATTCGTACACATTCATCAAATGTAAATGCAACATCCACACACAAGCAGGAAATAGTTTTGAAAAGATCGTAATAGCGGCTTAAGTCCTCTTACTGGAGTCCCCAGCAGATTCGCCACCTGTCGACGTCGGGATTTTCGAATGTCCCTTTCTGTTACTTGTTCTTTGGTGTTCTCATTTTATGTGAGATTTGTTTGGAAAAACAAGTGAAAAAGGTCTGACATGTATAATGTCGACGGTGGACTGTTAAGAGTCTCCAGTTGGTTTTTTAAATGGTTGTACCAACACAACCAAGAAAAGGTTTGGACATTGACCCAGTGATGTGACATTGCTATACGGGTCGGTGAAACCAAGATTCATTAGGTTCCGGGGACTTGGTTATGCTGGGGGAAGGTGTTAGGCACTCCCCGACATCCGTGTTACCATGGTGACCACCTCTTTTCAAGAAACTATTATCTGAATGTGTGTGTGTGGGGGTCAATGTGCTGTTATTTGGAAGTAGTGCGAGGCCTCGTTCGAACCTATATACACATGGTTTGAATTTATGTAAAAATTTAGTTTTTAGCAAGATATAGCAATGATGTTTTATAAAAAGGTTTTTCAAACCCTGATGCTCAATAGTAATTGAGACCTTTTACACTCCCATTTTATTAAGTGTTCGGCTTGATTGATTTTTATTTGACATATGCGGGGCATCCGTACGAAAATAATGTACAAAATAATGCCGACTTCCTCGTGGGTATGGAAACCATCTGAGGAAATTCAGACACTGCAGAATAATTTACAAGTTGTTAACAGCTGGAAATGTCCATCACGGGAACCGAATCTAGATCCAATGGGATGAATCTGTGATCACATGATTCCTAGGCGCACAAGATACCGCAATTTGTATGAAAGCAGTAAGCAGGTATATATATAAAAGCTGTAAATATATTTATACAGATAGGATCACCAACCACGAAGCACCTCCATGGGGGATCAAAAATGTAAATAAAGCTGTAAAAGCTATCAACCGCCACAAAGGAAACTCCATGCGGGATTTAAACGTAAATCAAGTCAGAATATCGGCCAACCGCCACGAAGGTAACTTCAAAGCGGATGAAATGTAAATAAAGCTATAAAGCGTATCAATCGCCACGAAGGAAACTCAGGCGGGATATATATATATATATATATATATATATATATATATATATATATATATATATATATATATATATATAATAAAGAATAAACGCATATAGGATATAAAATCTGTGCTCATCGTAATGTAGTTCGACCACGATTCATATATATATATATATATATATATATATAGTTTAATAAATGCATCGGATTTAAAATCAGTGCTCATCGAGCAGTCGACACACAGTTAATATATATAAATGTATATATATATATATATATATATATATATATATATATATATATATATATATATATATATATATTAAAGCGATAAACTCACTGCATCAAGTTCAGGCTCATCGAACAAAGTTCGACACACGATTAATATATATAAATGTATATATATATATATATATATTAAAGCAAATAAACGCTCTGCATCAAGTTCAGGCTCAATCGAGGCATAACTCGATAATGTTAGTCAATATATATGTATATATATATATATATATATATATATATATATATATATATATATATATATATATATATATATATATATATATATATTACATAATGAAACCTCGGGATCAAGTCTAGGGCAAAAACAAGCAACACGACTCTCAACGTGTAGAAGGGTGTGTGTAGAGATGAAGAGAAAGACTCTAAAGTGTGTGAGAAGGCTTATAGCTAACTGCCAAAGAAGACTTCTATATCTTTAGAGTGGGTAAACTCTTGACTTTTGTAGGTACAAAAGGGCTATATATGAGCTCTGCTGTGTTTAAAGGGGGAAAGTACAATCGCATGGGGTGAGTGCAGAGCAAATAAGGCAAGGTGGCTTCCTCGCCTTTTTCTCTTGCAAAATGGGCAGCCCAAGCCCTCTATTTATAGGCAATTTAGCCCTGTGTGTACCAAGAATCGAGCCAGCAGTGTACCAGAGGCAACCTGTGGGGCAGAGTTTTTTAGTCGGGTGTCGTCTCAAGCACGTGCACTCGTGCAATCGTAATGTCCACTCGAACTTTCAGAAGTGCAATCTGGGCATCCGTTTGAGGTATACAGGACCTATTCCTTTGGGTTATCACTAAGGTTGGTGGCTATTCCCATGGTTGGGACTGAGACTGGATACCTCGGGGTTATCTCCGAGATTAATCGGTCTTCTCCGATGTGTGTTCCGGTATTGGATCTGCATGCCTCGGTGTTACATCCGAGGTTGGAATTGTTACTCCCAGAGTGTGATCTGGGGTTGATGCTGAACTTCCGGTAGTATCCGGTATGGATTTAGATTGTCTTCCAGGGTTCCCTCTTAAAAGACGAATCTGTCCTCCTGCAATGTTAGTGATAGTAGTATAGAAAATTTTGAGTGTCTACAATATTTATTCTTGATCTCGTTTGATTGAATTCTTATATCATTGTCATCGTCCTCATGCTTATATTGTGATGAAAGTCATCTTTGGCTTACATGCATAGATGGACTGTTGATTGGTATGGTTATTACCAGGGATCATTCGGTATAATCATGACCCGTAATGTTACAAATGATGTGGTAACAATCCTCATTGGCCTGTAATGCATTGATGGACAGTTGTTGGTATGATTATGACCAGGGATTATTCGGTATAATCTTGACCATTGATGATTACATGCATATCCTTGGCCCGTAGTGCAGGGATGATTAAATTATGTGGTTTATTTATTAAGCTGAGTCTCAGCGATAAAGTTGATGAAAACCTTTTTAAATCATAGAAGATAGTAGATATCATGCTCTACTTGACTCTTCTAATGGATTGCTTATTCTACTGCAGTTAAACTTGTTGTCGATTATATTCTATCAGATTAACATTGTTGAAGGCTAATGATAACTTATTCTGCATTATCTTAGTCATAATATTTCTTACTGGGCTAGTTGAACTCACCCTTTTACTTCCATTGTTCTCTTTAGGAAATGAGAACGTAGCCGGAACTAGTCGGGGAATGGAGTGATGGCCCGAGATGGTGTTATAGTAGTCCTCAATATTCTATAAAATAGTGTGACAATAAATGTAATGAGGAATCCATTTGAGTTTGGATATTATCTAGAAGACAATATTCGTGTAAAAACTCTCAGCTCATGTTGTATAATTAAGTTTGTATTTGTATTCAGTAACGTGTATTTGGCAACCCAAGATGAGTGATGTATACCTATTTTGGGGGCGTCACAATATATATATATATATATATATATATATACATTTCAAAGTCCTGCCTGGAGTTCACTTCGTGGCAGTTGATCGTTCATATATGTATACATATATATATATATATATATATATATATATATATCGCTTTATACAAATATCTGCTTTAACTGCTTTCATAATGTAGATATTTAATCTTTCAGCCTGCGGGCTAGATTTTCCAAAATCTGACTACTTCTAACTTTAACCAGTTCAAAAGTGACTAAACTGAAACCGTTGAAGCTAGAATGGTTTAGATTTATTCAAATCTAGTTCTTTTTCTAGCTTTTGTACATATCACTCTTTTATGTGAGCTTAAGAATCATGTGATCACAGATTCAGCCTCTGAATCTAGATTCGGTTCCCGTGATGGACATTTTTGCATCTACAGCCAGCTTGTAAATTTCTACGGTACCTGAATATCCTTAGATGTCTCTCATCCCCACAAGGAGCTCGGCACTGCTATGTATCTTATTTTCTCAAAGATGCATCGCATCTCAAAAATAAAAGCAATCAAGCCCAACACATAATAAAATGGAAGTATCAAATGCCTCAATTACTATTGAGCATAAGGGTTTGAAAAACCAGTTTTACAAAACTTCACTACTATATCTTGTTAAAATTGAAGTTTTATACAAATTGTATATAGGTACAAACGAGGCATATCACTACTTCTAGATAATTGCATATAGACCTAACACACACACACACACACATGCAGATAAAAGTTAATGAAAAGTGGATGTAACCGTGTTATCAGAGAAGTCGGGGGGTGCCTAACACTTTTCCTCCACTTAATCAAGCCCCCGGACCCTAACGAATCTTGGTTTCCCAGACCAATTAAACAGTGTCAAAACATTGGGTCTTTGTAATACCCGAGAATTTCCACGTATTATAAAATGAATATATTAATGGAAATAATATTTTTGTAAATATAAGTGTTATTGATTTATGAGTTGGTTAATGAAATTGATTCATATTAGATCAATGTGTATGAGAAGTGTGAAATGCCTTGTGTGGCATAATGCGAAACGAGAAAATTCATTAAGCGAATTAAAACGAGAATTAAAAAGATTAATCGTGTTGATCATGTGAATTCGTATAAGAAATTAATATGCTCGTAGACTTGTAGTAATACTCTTGTGAACATTAATTCATGTCGTATAAACGATTTAGCGATGAAGATTGGCACGGGCTTAAGCTAAACCAGTCTTGACATTGTTGTATGGTAGCAAGAATGCGCCATCCAAGAAGATATAAATGGCTGCAATTGCCTAATAATAGTCGATTGGAGAAAAGTAATTTTTCCACTTGGGAAATTAAATGGAACAATTATGTGATATGTGTGACATTAATAAACCATGAAATAAAATGCGCAATTAAGTAATATCAATTGTTAATTGTTATATTAATTAATTATTAATGGTTGTGGTAGAATATTGAATTCTTAGTAATTAACTAATAATGTGTGATTACTATAAATTGCAATATATTATAAAGATGAATAATGATTATGGAAGTCCATAATTACATTAATCAATGGTTAAATTAATTAATATTGGTGTTAATTAATTAAGGAAGTGCATGATTATTTATTTAACATAATTAAGTGAGTTATTAATATAATAATATTATCTTCGATAGTTATGTGCATATGAACAATAATACAACTATACTATATAGTGTAGTATGACATTTACATGACTATATATTAAGTTTTATAAAATTATATTGTATGATGCAATGTGAGTAAACATATTGAGACTATATGTTATAAATACATTATCTATGTGGCAATATGTATGTGGGTATGTATTAAAATAATATACCATGAACATATTGTAAACTAGTATTTTAATAAATGTATCAGTGTGGTAAAATGTACATGGATTATATGTATATTACATTTCGATATTTCATCTACTACCTTGAAACATTAATTATTAAAGTGTGACATATAGTTATAATTAATGTATGGTTGATATAACATAAGGATAAGGGTTATGAATAAGTATAGTCTAAGTGTTGCTAGAATGCTGAGCATTTAAATTGTCCCAAATTGAGTGTCCCATTTGCTCCTTCCTCAGTCACGTGTGGAACAAAAAGTCTAAGCCTACTACTTCTTCCAACTTTTTAGCTGATGATTATGGTAGGGAGTGGTGATTATGATGAGTTTCAACCACCATCTAACAACTCCTCCATAACCTTCATGCAATCCTACAATCCATGGGTTTGATTTAATGGAAAATTGTTATGTCTAGGTATGAAATTTTCTATAAATAGCAGACATGTTTTATCAGTTGGTGTTGCTGGAATTTCCTGGTATTTGCTAAGTGAGGTTGAGAGCATACTAACATTCTAAGAGTTTGAGAGTTCATTGGAGCAAGTTCCTATCATATTTCAGAGGTATAACTCCTTTCTTCTTACTTCCATTTCCATTTCTGTTAAACAGAGTTCTTGAGTTCTTAAAATTCAAATTCTTGAAATCATGGAAATGGATATTAGTATGGTTGAGTAATGTACATATGGTTGTTATATGACCTTACAAGCATGTTTAAACTGATACATAAATGTTTAGGAATGATTTCGTGAGTAATTTTTGTGTTTGGGCTAAACAATTCTTTGAGGTTTCTCGTTTTGGTCCGAACCGGACATGGCGGTGACTATCTTAGGAATTGACTTGGTAGCAGTAGCAATTGCATATTACCTCTGAAATTTGTTTTGAGCTTCTGTTTTGTAGATTGTTGAAGTACTATGTAGTGTACTAACATGCAAACATGTTTTAAGGGTATAGATAGCTATATGGACCTAATGTGAGTATGTTAGACTAGCATTAGCATGATTAACGGAAGTGTGTAGTTGAAACAAATTTAGAAACTTTAGCAATGAACTTGATGAGTATGAGTGCCATGTTTATGCACTGACCCGCAAGCACATTGATATGATTTAGACATGCATGATGTATGACTCTTAATTCCTTGTTCATGACCAAACTTATTAGGATTTATGTTAAAGAAGTTTTCAAGAAAACTTAGTCTAGCGAACTAACATGCATGATTCTACATAATGTATATTCTGACTTTGCCAACATGATAGCATGAATTAGAAATGAATGAATAAATTTTTAGCTTGTGTATATGAGATTTGTAGGCAAACATGAATGTATTGAACTAACTAGTAAGCTTTGAACGTGAATATTCACATGCTACATTGAGGGTTAGAATCTAGCAATTGTGATCATATTTGATGACTCTCTTAGACTCACTCATGTAGTATAAACGTATATATACCATGCTTGAGTATCACATTTGAAGAAAAGCATAAACGAAGTATATTCTCAACTAAAGCGGTATTAGTTTCACTTAAATGTTATGAGTACTCGTACGTATGCTTAATATGGGTGTTATTACTATCTTGAATGTTTAGAAAGCAAGCATGATAGGTTTTGTGGTTTCATGAACTTAACTTGTCGAAATAACTAATTTAGAAATATGTTATAAAAGGGAACGTAGATGTACTTGAGAAGCATGAAAAGACATTTAACATAACATATATTACATGTGTGAGAGTTTTGGTCAATAGAACAAAAACCACAAAGGCAAAGAATCGAGTTTTGGCATAACTAGGAGGATGCCACAACTTATGCCCTAAACTTAACCATGGCGCAAATTGCGTCATCTTGACGATCATAAATAGTTTCTATTTTTGGTCTGATGTTTGAAGCATGCCTACATGATTACTTTAACTTATCTTATATGACTAATGTGCTAGTTAATGTGTTAAGGAGCATGCTAAGTGATAGGGTCGAGTGTTGATCATAACTTCCGGATGTTAAGTCCAAAGAATATCTTCAAGAAATCAGGACATCATTGTAATTGTGATGACTTCAAACTTATTTTTGTACCATATTTGCTTACTTGTATCATGTCAAGCTTGATTAAAGAATATGTTAGCTAATGAACATCTTGAACATATAATACGTTATAAATAGGATTCGAAAGTGTTGATGTGAGATCCCGAATTTTATGAAATGAAAGTATTTAATTTTCTTATAATTATTATTTTATTTCATAAATGGTTAAATTGATAAAAAGTTAAAGTTAAGGGTGATATGTGAAAATTTTGCAAAGTATGCAAGTTGTTATAAAATATTCGTTTGGTCACGGGATATTTGTTTTGTCGGGGAATATTCGTACGACGGCACAATCATTGGTGGACCCCACAACAGAAGTATTTTCGTAGTTAGAAAATGACAGAATTATCTTTTTATAAAAATAACGGTGAAAGTGTTACCGTTAAAACTGTTGAACTACCCGGTAGTAAAAGTACAGTAATACGCGTGGTTGCATAGTAGCACACGGTGTTAATTATTGATGCTTACATAAGAAGTCACTCAGTTATACTCAATTATTGCTACAGTAATTGTTGCATCATATCTCTCATATTATTGATTCAATTATTATCACACTATCATCTGTATAATATGTTATATTATTAAATCAATAATTGAGATGACAAAGTTATTCATATTATTATTTGCAATATTGATAATGTCTAGAAGTTCTGTTAAGGAGAGGTTTGGTCACCTAATTGCGCGCCAATAAGGAGAAATCCTTATTGAAAAGCCCCCTCTTTCCTGGGAACGACCTGGTTGTTAAATATTGTGAGTTATAATATTAATGATGAATAAGTTCGTGTTGATTAAAGATGAAATTTGTGACACCCCCAAATCCGGGTTACCCGACCCTCGAGTTTGGTGTTCACGATCCACAATATAATAACATCTAACTACCCATTTAAATATAAATAGGAATACATAACTCATTAACCTAAGTTGTTAATGCATAAGTCCTAGGTTTGCTAACCTTAAAATTATAAACATACCCCTTAAATAAACAAAAAGGGTTTACAAATACAACATAATAGTAAGTTCTTTATAACTACTCCAGCATCTTGCCTTTGCCTTTGTTCTTCTTTGACCCGCTAGCCTCTTCGTTCCTAGCTGAAATATTTTATTTATAGCAAGGGTGAGCAACAAGTTTGCCCCACAAGTTAAGACATACAATAAAGGTATACAAATAAACAAGAATAGACTATCCATTTTGATAGAATGAAACCAAAGTTCGGTGAACTTTGAAATAGCTGAACAAATCGTTAATCAATAACAAGTCTTCTCGTATTCTAGGCAACACAATAATCTGATAATGAAAGAGTACAACGCTTTCAAAGTTTCTGCGATATTCTAATGAATAATCAAGAATCAATTCTACAAAATTACAAAGTGGAATGTTTTCCAGATTTATGCTGAGAGATCCATTGGATCTAGAACTTCTACTTTCTCAGGTATCTATCAAAGATTTACTTTGATACATACGCATGAGTATCAGATAACCATAAAGATTAAATCATACCCCTCTGCAAGTATTTAGAGCCGGTCAACTCCTGGTACCCTATATTATGCATAATAGTTAACAGTGCGCAATGGTCGAATATACGACCTAAAATGTTCCCTTTATATAAAAGGTTGTTCTTCTCAGTCTTAAAATCAAGATTTTGATTTAACAACGAAATACTGTGATTTCAAATTCTAGTTACTTCTTGATCTAGCCGAAATAATTGGCATCGATCTGTCAATAATAATTGAATTCTCTTTTCGAACCTATCAAGTTTTAACAAATGTTCGTCTAGTCCAGAATAAATGGGCTGACATTTATCAACATAATTCAATAATAAACAAGAATTATCTGTACTGTCGATATTAGCTTCTACGAATTTAAATATCCAACAACAGTTATTCTACGAATATACTTTCAGAATCAGTAATTCAATTTGAATTATTAAATACGCACTAACTGCGAATAATCAACAATAAATCCCTGGACGTGGTATAATTAACAATAATTAACCACCATAATAATTGAACAATATTAACTCAAGGTTGAGTTAGGAAACTTGCCTTCCACGTTGATTACAGCTACAGAATATAATTAACTGCGTTCGTAAGACCTATAATTAACAATGTCGGTCTCACAATTAGCACAATCATTTATAACACGTAACACTATATCCTACTGTCAAACTTCTCCTAGGCACATTATCACATAATCACATCAGTGTTTATAACCTATATAAACACTTATCAAGTCTAACTATTTCGGTCTGGTTGGACTTCGGTCCATTCTCAGTGTTCTGGTCACCCTATCCGACAATTAACACATTGATTGTAAATTAAACTTGGTCTCTACAGCTTCAATATTATTTTAGATAAGTTAAATATCATTTATAATATTTTTTGGATACTTTTAATAATTTATAAACAATTATTATAATTTATAATAATTTTCCAAACACTTAAATCATTTTTAAATGATTTAATTATCAAATAATCTTATTATCATTAATATTTAATAATATAAAAATATTAATTTTATATCTGTCAAAATATTAAAGTTATTAGTAATAACTTAAAATATTTTTAAATCATCTATATTCTACTTAAATGATTTTTAAAATAATTAAAATCATTTTTAAATTATCACCATTAATATTTAAATATTAATGAAATTATTATCAAAATATTAAAAGTCGTTAATTATAACTTAAAATATTTTTAAAACATTTATCTCATTTTAAAATCAATAAAACCATTTTTAATTCATTAATTTAATTAAATAAATAAATAATCTAATATCATTAATATTAATTTATTAATGAGAATTCTCCAAAAATATTGAAAATTATATTTTATAATTCAAAATATTTTCTAACACTTTAATCTTATTTTTAAATTAATAAAATCATTTTTTATCTTATTTATTTAATTTAATAATTAAATAAATCTAATATCATTAATATTAAATTATTAATGAAAATTTTCCAAAAATATTAAAAGTTACATTTTATAACTCAAAATATTTTTAAATACATTATTCTTATTTAAAATGATTTTTCATAATATTAAATCATTTTCTCTAATTTATTAAATATACTAATTAAATAAATTAAATACCATTTCTATTCAAATAATTATAATTATTAAAGAAAAATGTCCCAAATAATTAAAATTTAATTTTCAGAATTTAAAATGATTTTTAAAACCATTTTTAGAAATTTTTAGAATTTATTTCTATTTTTAAATAATTTTCGGAATATTCAAAAATTAGAAAATAAATAAACCGTTCTAATGACCTATAGCGACACTTAGCGTCTCTGTTGGTGTTCTTGAGCCTCAAGACCACTGACAGCTCAGTGTTTAGAGGACCACGTTTGACCAGCGTTTAATCTCAGTTCAAAATTGTTTCAGGCTAGTTTGAACATCCAACTTGTAGTGGTTATGTAACTCTACAAGTTATAATTTTTATTTGGGTCATACTACATCAAATCATCAAGATCCATCCATGTAAAGTCACTGTCAGGGCTGCCTGGGTTTTCCAGAAACCCAGGCAGTTCGACCTGATACTTTCCAGCCCAAATTAATCAAGGTTCGGATATTTGTGTAAGTGATTTATTACTTTATAATTGTAGTATACATGACAATGAACAACGAGATATCAAGATATCAGTCCAACAACAACATATACTCCAGATCCAATCCGGTCAAACCCTGTCAGAATCTTTGTTCATACCGATTCTGGGTTTCCCAAAAACGTAAAATCAGTTCCGGTGGCCTAGTTTGACCATCCATAAAATCCCACAGGTTTGTTATTTAAGCGATCTAAAGGTATAGATCTCAAGTCCACATATCATATTACACACTTGTTATCATAACATTAACTTAACACGTAACCACTGACATATCAAAGCATTTCAAAAACTGTCAGACTCGGTTTTTAAAATTTCTAGGTTACCCAAATTTCAGTCGGTCAAGCTCGGTCAACGGGGTTTGACCGTCTATAAAATAAAATCTAAACATCCAATGACTGAAGTTTCACTTCCAGATGAAAGATCTCATACCAAATTACAGATCTAAAACATAAAACAACAAGAATCATAAACACAACAAGAATCATAAACAGACACGAATCTGTGGCTCCTGACATTAGCTTGTCAGACCACAAATTCTGTTCTTGAGCAGTTTTTGAAAAACACCAAATTAAGGCACTTTGATGCTATGGATATATGTTTGATTATCATAGATCAACATAAAACATCCTCTAATATGAATCTAAACACATAAACACTATTTTTTTCTTAACATGTAAAATCAAAAAATCGAATTAGGGTTTATACCTCTTTTGTTCAAATCTTGATATTGATCTTCCAAACTGGTATTGGATGATCTAAGGGTTGATTGTAGGACTGATCTACTTATGTATTTCGTTGGTTTAGCAGAGAGAGAGAGTTGGTGAGAGCAAGAGAGAAATTGGCTTAGTTTTTATGAATTTTCTCTCTCCAAAATCAATATATACTACTTAGATACATGAATGATCTGAGATTTTTGGCTGGTGGCTGAGATTTTTAAGTTACCAAAGTCAACTTAGTTGGTAAACCACTAAAGGTGTTGGCCATTTTACAAGTTACATAAATAAAAATCCAAAAAGGGCATTTTGGTCTTTAGCAAAATAAATTTAATGGCATTCTTGACAATTGCACAAACCTTTAGGGTTTAACCCTTAGGTTTTAACCCTTAGGTTTTAACCCTTAGGGTTTAACCCTAAGGTTCTAACCTTTAGGTTTTAAAATACTCTAATTCTAGAATTTTCTAATTAGGGTTTAAAAATAGAAAATTAAGAATTTCAAAATTGTAATTGTGGTTTAAAATAGAAATTAATATTTCTAAAGTATAATTAGGGTTTCCTAATTATATTAACACATACTAATCACTTTAGACTTGCTAATTAGGATTAGAGTTTCCTAATTAGGGTTTTTAATTAGAAAAATTAAAAATTAAAATTTCTAAATTACAATTAGGGTTTGTAAAATAGAAATTAAGATAACTAAAATATAATTAGGGTTTTATAATCATATTTAAGTTTAATAAACACATTCAGCTTACTAGTTAGGATTAGGGTTTTCTAATTAGGGTTTTAGGATTCCTGAATTTAAAATTAGGGTTTCCCGGCTTTCGATTAGGGTTTTTAACGGTACGTTAGGGTTTCTAATCCTGAAATTAGGGTTTTTAATATCTTATCAGGGTTTATAAATTTAAACCTTATCCGATCAATCATTGATCAATAAATCTCTTCGGTACAAACACATACTTATTAAAATAATTATTTTAATTATATTTGCTATTAAATCCCTATCCGAACTTAGAATTAGGGTTTCTAATCTTGTTAAGCACAACTCCACTATAATTTTATTAATCAATACAAAAATTGACCTTCTCGAGACTCGTATCACAGAAACTTGTCACAAAATTAATAATCAATTTTAATATTAATAAAAAAAAAATTATTCGCAAATTTTGGATTATTCAAAATCCCGGGTTATCACATTCACCCCTCCTTAAAAGGATTTCGTCCTCGGAATCACCGCTTTCTTATTCTCTACAATCTTTTAAAGTTGTATCATCAATTCATTTTTATCAACTCAATATTAATTTGTGTTTCAAATTCTAACATGTGACTTGAATCTATAAAAGAAAACAGTTCACAGAAATATCTGACTCATATTACTCGCGTAATTTAAGTATTAAGCAAAATCATTACCTGCTGCCACCTCCTGGACAACCCCTGCATCTTACGCCGTCATGTTGAATATACGGGTCATTGGTCTTCCTGGATGTGCAGGTCCTCGAATCGCTAATGTTCCACCGCCGGGTCCCTTGTTGCCACTTTCTATCTCCGCATTCTTCTTCGGACAGTTCCGAACCAAATGATCAATCGATCCACATGCAAAGCAACCTTGAATTTTCTTCGGATTGGGGAAATTAGGCGATATGTGTCCCTCTTGTCCGCAATTGTAACAAACTCCCTTCTTCTTCAAGCAAATTCCAGCATGATTCTTCCCGTAAGTTGCGCATGGCTCCCTCCCTTTCCTATTATCTTCTGTCTTGCCTCCTGATTGGGTATTCTCACTCAACTTTCTCTTATTTGGGTTACTACCACCACTGCTTCCTTCATCGTTTGTCTTCTTCTTCTTATCCTGATGAAATCGAGATGCAGCTTCGCTCCCTCCTTCAGCAATTGACGCTTTCTCCATCAAGGTCGCGAACGTGTTAATCTGCAATACCGCTACCTTATTGAATATCCCCGACTTCAGTCCGTTCTCGAATCTTCTCGCCTTTGTGTCCACCTGATGAGGTGCAAATCTTGCCAACTCATTGAATTTGGCAGCGTATTCTGTTACCGACATGTTCTCCTGCTTCAATTCTAGAAATTTAACTTCCATCCTGGATTGCATACTCGGCGAGAAGTAGTTCTCAAAGAACAACTCCTTGAATCTTGTCCACAATACCACCGTTGTACCAGCTCTTGCCTGATTAGTCTCGCACCAGTAATTGGCTTCTCCCTTCATTAAGTATGTCACAAAAGCTGTCTTCTGTTCTTCTGCCACTCGCGCAATGACGAATGTTTTCTCCATCTCCTTCACCCAAGTTTGGGCTTCAATCGGATTTGTGGTCCCTTTGAATTCAGGCGGTCCTACCGCTTTAAAGTCTTTTAAGTTAGCCAATCTGTCGGCTGGCTGATTCCTCGCTCTTCCTCTTGCAGCTGGAGCTCTATTCTCCATAGCTTCGGCTATCATATTTGCAAAGTTTTGCATTGGGTCAGCTTGACCTCCTTCGTTATTCACTAACTGTTCTTCTCATTGGTTTTGATTTTGTCGTCTAAGCGACATGATCTGATTTAAATAAAAATCTTATATTAATTCTCTTTCTTTACACAATTAGAATTCAACACATATTTCTCACATAATCGCATATTTATTGAAATAACACATAATACATATAGTACTTAACACATTCACTATCCCTTTGTAAATCATATCAGGATTAACAACACAACTTTACACCAAAAAGTTGCAATTCTCTATTCACACATGGTTATTACCAGTTCGCCAAAATTACCACACTTATGAGTTCAGGAACTTGCCACAATTATATGAGTGTATGAACTTATCCTAGTCAAACCTTTGGCGTCCATTCGCTGAGGGGTTCAAAACATTTCATATAATTATGAGTCATTAACTTACCATAAGTATGAGTTTTAAGAACACACAAATTAATCTTAATCTTATATTCATATAGAAAATAAAGATTTCATTCATACAAACATATTTATATTTACATATGCTGAAACATCATTATCGATATTACAACACTTAATATCATAAACTTCTACCAAAAGATACTATTACATATATTTAAGTTATCTACCGACCACTCCCTTCACCAATCTTCTTCTTGTTGGGACACTTGTTGAATTCGTGAACCATTTGCTCACATGAAAAACACTTCCTCAAATTTGGCTTAGGACAATGCAGAGAAATATGTCCTTCCTGCTTACAATTGAAGCACACATTCTTCCACATCATACATTCTCCCGCGTGAGTCTTCCCACACTTGCTACAGGCTTGCTTCTTCTTCGGGCTTGACTTTTCAGAATTAAGGATGTTGTTGTCCCTTTTTCTCTTTTTCTTGTCTTTCTGTTGCTTGATTGTCCCTTCAGACGATCCACCACCTTCCGCCTTAATCCACTCTACCTACACCTTGAGCTCGTTCCTTTCTTCAGTCATTTTGCGTAACGCTCGCTCTGTCTTCCACAGTTACTCCAAGAGAAATGCCTTACACCGGAGTTCTTGAACTTCTGTAACTAGTTGATCTTGTTCTTCAACTTTAGTCTTATTCTTTAACTCTACCTTAGCTAGCTCAGACTCTGCCTCCTCATCTCCACTCAGATACATCTCGGGATAATCGTCATGATCGCTCCCCAGATTGACCATGGGTTCGTCATCTCCCAACATCTCAACTGATTCGCTTTGCGTTGGCACCTCGGCTTCTGGCACTGGTGCAACAGCCGCTAGCATCTCCGCACTCATTTGATCTTCTCCAGACATCCTACAATCAGTTTAAACAACTTGATTAGTACTTCACCAGTACAAAATTCTCAAACTATGTGTCCACTTATCTCACTATTGATGCACTTCGGCAATCCCTCACTTAGAACTCTAAATAAGTTTTCTCTATCGCTTATGGTTATAATCCTAGGGTTTTCCCCCACCCCACTTAAGGTTTATAACCTATAGCTCGCTTACTAACTTGTGACGCCTTGGTCACTACGACTTTGATACCAACTGCGTGACACCCCAAATGGGTTACCCGACCCCTAGTTTGGTGCTCACGATCCACAATATAATAACATCTAACTACCCATTTAAATATAAATAGAATACATAACTCATTAACATAAGTTGTTAATACATAAGTCCTGTGTTTGCTAACCTTAAAATTACAAACATACCCTTAGATAAACAAAAAGGGTTTACAAATACAACATAATAATAAGTTCTTTATAACTACTCCAGCATCTTGCCTTTGTGTTTGTTCTTCTTTGACCCGCTGGCCTCTTCGTTCCTAGCTGAAATGTTTTATTTATAGCAAGGGGGAGCAACAAGTTTGCCCCGCAAGTTAAGACATACAATAAAGGTATACGAATCAACAAGAACAGACTATCTATTTTGATAGAATGAAACCAAAGTTCGGTGAACTTTGAAATAGCTGAACAAATCGTTAATCAATAACAAGTCTTCTCGTATTCTAGGCAACACAATAATCTGATAATAAAAGAGTACAACACTTTCAAAGTTTCTGCAATATTCTAATGAATAATCAAGAATCAATTCTACGAAATTACAAAGTAGAATGTTTTCCAGATTTATGCTGAGCGATCCATTGGATCTAGAAGTACTTAAAGAGCCAACTCACCTCGCACCGTGATATTATGCATAATACTTAATAAAGTCTTGCAATGGTCGAATATACGACCTAAAATGTTCCCTTTATATAAAAGGTTGTTCTTCTCAGTCTTAGAATCAAGATTTTGATTTAACAACGAAATACTGTGATTTCAAATTCTAGTTACTTCTTGATCTAGCCGAAATAATTGGCATCGATCTGTCAATAATAATTGAATTCTCTTTTCGAACCTATCAAGTTTTAACAAATGTTCGTCTAGTCCAGAATAAATGGGACATTTATCAACATAATTCGATAATAAACAGGAATTATATGTACTGTCGATATTAGCTTCTACGAATTTAAATATCCAACAACAGTTATTCTATGAATATACTTTCAGAATCAGTAATTCAATTTGAATTATTAAATACGCACTAACTGCGAATAATCAACAATAAATCCCTGGACGTGGTATAATTAACAATAATTAACCACCATAATAATTGAACAATATTAACTCAAGGTTGAGTTAGAAAACTTGCCTTTCGCGTTGATTACAGCTACACAATATAATTAACTACATTCGTAAGACCTATAATCAATAATGTCGGTCTCACAATTAGCACAATCATTTATAACACGTAACACTATATTCCACAGTCAAACTTCTCCTAGGCACAATATCACATAATCACATCAGTGTTTATAACCTATATAAACACTTATCAAGTCTAACTATTTCGGTCTGGTTGGACTACGGTCCATTCTCGGTATTCTAGTTACCCTATCCGACAATTAACACATTGATTGTCAATTAAACTTGGTCTCTACAGCTTCAATATTATTTTAGATAAGTCAAATATCGTTTATAATATTTTTCAGGAAGATTTTAATAATTTATAAACAATTATTATAATTTATAATAATTTTGCAAACACTTAAATCATTTTTAAATGATTTAATTATCAAATAATCTTATTATCATTAATATTTAATAATATAAAAATATTAATGTTATACTTTGTCAAAATATTAAAGTTATTATTAATAACTTAAAATATTTTTAAATCATCAATATTCTATTTAAATGATTTTAAAATAATTAAAATCAATTTTAAATTATCACCATTAATATTTAAATATTAATGAAATTATTATCAAAATATTAAAAGTCATTAATTATAACTTAAAATATTATTAAAACATTTATCTCATTTTTAAATCAATAAAACCATTTTAATTCATTTATTTAATTAAATAAATAAATAATCTAATATCATTAATATTAATTTCTTAATGAGAATTCTCCAAAAATATTGAAAATTATATTTTATAATTCAAAATATTTTCTAACACTATAATCTTATTTTTAAATTAATAAAATAATTTTTTTTCTTATTTATTTAATTAAATAATTAAATAAATCTAATATCATTAATATTAAATTATTAATGAAAATTCTCCAAAAATATTAAAAGCTACATTTTATAACTCAAAATATTTTTTAATACATTATTCTTATTTAAAATAATTTTTCATAATAATAAATCATTTTCTCTAATTTATTAAATATACTAATTAAATAAATTAAATATCATTTTTATTCAAATAATTATAATTATTAAAGAAAAATGTCCCAAATAATTAAAAGTTAATTTTTTAGAATTTAAAATGATTTTTAAAACCATTTTTAGAAATTTTTATAATTTATTTCTATTTTTAAATAATTTTCGGAATATTCAGAAATTAGAAAATAAATTAATCGTCACTAATGACCTATAGCGACACTTAGCGTCGCTGTTGGTGTTCTTGAGCCTCAAGAACACTGACAGCTCAGTGCTTAGGGGACCACGTTTGACCAGCATTTAATCTCGGTTCAAAAATGTTTCTGGCTAGTTTGAACATCCAACTTGTAGTGGTTATGTAACTCTACAAGTTACAATTCTTATTTGGGTCATACTACATCAAATCATCAAGATCCAGCCATGTAAAGTCACTGTTAGGGGCTACTTGGGTTTTCCGTAAACCCAAAGCGATTCGAATTCGATACTTTCCCATTCAAATTAATCAAGGTTCAGATATTTGTTTAAATGATTTATTACTTTATAATTGTAGTATACATGACAATGAATAACGAGATATCAAGATATCAGTCCAACAACAACATATACTCCAGATCCAATCCGGTCAAACCCTGTCAGAATCTTTGTTCATACCTATTCTGGGTTTCCCAGAAACGTAAAATCTTCCGGTGGCGTAGTTTGACCATCAATAAAATCCCACTGGTTTGTTATTTAAGCGGTCTAAAGGTATAAATCTCAAGTCCACATATCATATTACACACTTGTTATCATAAAATTAACTTAACACGTAACCACTGACAGATCAAAGCGTTTCAAAAACTATCAGACTCGGTTTTTAAAATTTTTGGGTTACCTAGATTTCAGTGGTTCAAGCTCGATCAACGGGGTTTGACCATCTATAAAATAAAATCTAAACATCCAATGACTAAAGTTTCACTTCCAGATGAAAGATCTCATACCAAATTACAGATATAAATCATAAAACAACAAGTATCATAAACATACATGAATTTGTGGCTCCTGACAATAGCTTGTCAGACCACAAATTATGTTCTTGAGCAGTTTTTGAAAAACACCAAATTAAGGCACTTTGATGCTATGGATATATGTTTGATCATCATAGATCAACATAAAACATCCTCTAGCATGAATCTAAACACATAAACACAATTTTTTTCGTAACATGTAAAATCAAAAAATCAAATTAGGGTTTATACCTTTTTTGTTCAAATCTTGATCTTGATCTTCCAAACTGGTATTGGATGATCTAAGGGTTGATTCTAGGACTGATCTACTTATGTATTTCGTTGATTTAGGAGAGAGAGAGAGAGTTGGTGAGAGCAAGAGAGAAATTGGCTTAGTTTTTATGAATTTTCTCTCTCCAAAATCAATATATATACTACTTAGATACATGCATGATCTGAGATTTTTGGCTGGTGGCTGAGATTTTTAAGTCACCAAAGTCAACTTAGTTGGTTAACCACTAAAGGTGTTGGCCATTTTACAAGTTACATAAATAAAAATCCAAAAAGGGCATTTTGGTCTTTAGCAAAATAAATTTAATGTCATTCTTGACAATTGCACAAGCCCTTAGGGTTTAACCCTTAGGTTTTAATCCTTAGGGTTTAACCCTAAGGTTGTAACCCTTAGGTTTTAAAATACTCCAATTCTAGAATTTTCTAATTAGGGTTTAAAAATAGAAAATTAAGAATTTCAAAAATGTAATTATTGTTTAAAATAGAAATTAATATTTCTAAAGTATAATCAGGGTTTCCTAATTATATTAACACATACTAATCACTTTAGGCTTGCTAATTAGGATTAGGGTTTCCTAATTAGGGTTTTTAATTAGAAAAATTAAAAATTCTAAATTACAATTAGGGTTTGTAAAATAGAAATTAAGATAACTAAAATATAATTAGGGTTTTATAATCATATTTAACTTTAATAAACACATTCAGCTTACTAATTAGGATTAGGGTTTCCTAATTAGGGTTTTAGGATTCTCGAATTTAAAATTAGGGTTTCTCGACTTTCGATTAGTGTTTCTAACGGTACGTTATGATTTTTAATCCTGAAATTAGGGTTTCTAATCTCTTATTAGGGTTTATAATTTTCAACCTTATCCGATCAATCATTGATCAATAAATCTCTTCGATACAAACACATACTCATTAAAATAATTATTTTAATTATATTTTCTAACGAATCCCTATCCGGACTTAGGGTTAGGGTTTCTAATCTTGTTAAGCACAACTCTAATCTAATTTTATTAGTCAATACACAAATTTACCTTCTCGAGACTCGTATCACAGAAACTTGTCACAAAATTAATAATCAATATTAATATTAATAATAAAAAAAAAATTATTCGCAAATTTTGGATTATTCGAAATCCCGGGTTATCACAAAATTGATAGTTCCATTGTGTGGGAATTATTAGTGTTAGTGGAAATTGACATTTATTTCGATAATAATTGATGTTTGGAGGTTATATTGACCAATCGGGTAATTCACCGGATAAATGAGAAATTAATTCACATGCTTATAACTATGTGTTCACATGTGTGTACTATTGATTCACATGATTTACTATTAAGGGAGTTGTGCAAATTGATAATACTTGCATGACTAAATTAAAAATGGAGGTATAGATGAAGGTACTATACTATAATTAATTTTTTCACATGTTTAGAACTATTGACTCACATGATTTACTATTGATTCACATGATTTACTATTAGGGGAGGTGGTGCAAGTTTGATAATACTTGCAGGACTAAATTAAAAATGAAGAAAAAGAGGAAGGTATTATACTGTAATATTTTGAGCCCCAAAATGTGCAATTATTGAAACTATATTTTCCTATAAATAGAATCTCATTCTTCTTTTATTCTCACCAATTCACTAAGTCTCACAAGACCAATTATTATAGAGAGAAATTATAGAGAAAGAAGAAGAGAAGTCTGCCACCTCACTATTCCAAAGATCGATTTCTTCTAAGGTAAGGGGTATTATTTCTTTTGTATTCATGAAGAGAGTTATTTTCTTTCAATACTCGTAAGGGTTGTTATTCCATTCTTTATTATTCTATTGAATAACTTTGCATCACTGTGAAGCTCACCGTATCCATGGTGAATTCTTTCATTATTCCATTCTTTATAATTCATTGGAATAACCATCTTGCATGCGGTCTATCGCATGCCTGGTGAATTCTTCGTTATTCCATTCTTTATTATCCTTTTGGAATAATGCATGCGCATGCGTCTATCGCGTGCTGGTGAATTCTTTTGTTATTCCATTCTTTATTATTACGTTGAATAACTCGTCATCTGAGCTACCGCATGCATGGTGAATTCTTTTGTTATTCCATTCTTTATTATTATGTTGGAATAACCTGTTTATGTGGACTACCGCATGCATGGTGAATGAGCCTTCGTATTCATTCCTTATTAAATTGTGGAAATGATATGTCTACGTGGATTACCGCATGGCGGGCAAAAATCAATTTGCAATTTCATATATTCTATTATACTCAGTTGGTTAAAATCTTGGCTTCTATACTCCATGAAATTAGTAGAATATCCTGGATATTTGCGCTTCAGCCAGTATCTTTTCATGAAAATATTCTTCTGAGCATTCTTGAATTTTACTCCACAAAATAGCATCATGTTGACAATTTGGACGTTGTTGATTTCTGGATAAATTAAATTATAAATCTTTAAAATTTATCTTGAACTTGTTTTATTGAATTATTATGTCAATGTCATCATCCTCATGCTTATATTGTGATGAAAGTCATCTTTGGCTTACGTGCATAGATGGACTTGGTATGATTATGACCATGGATTATTCGGTATAATCATGACCGTAATGTGACGAATGATGTGGTGAAAGTCCTCATTGGCCTGTAGTTCATTGATGGACAGTTGTTGGTATGATTATAACCAGGTATTATTTGGTATAATCATGACCATTGATGATTACATGAATATCTTTGGTCTTGATGCATGGATGAATCGATTTTATTTATTAAGCTGAGTCTCATCGATAAAGTTGATGAAAAACTTTTTAAATCATAGAAGGTAGTAGATTTTATGCTCAACTTGACTCTTCTAATGGATTGCTTATTCCGCTGTAGTTGTTGATCTAAAACTTGTTGTCTATTATATTCTATCAGTTGTTTTACTGTTGAAGGCTAAGGATAATTTATTCTACATTATCTTAGTCAAAATATTTCTTACTGGGCTAGTTGAGCTCACCCTTTCTTTTACTGTTCTCTTCAAGAAATGAGAATATATTTGGGGATTTAGTGGTGAACGGATTGATTTGGTCCAGATGGTTGTTTTAGTAGTCCTCACTATTCTATAAAAAATTATGACAATAAATGTAATGAGGACTCCATTGAGTGTGGATATTGTCTAGATGATAATATTCTTATTAAAACTCTTAGATTATGTTTTGTCATATTTTACACGATTGTTGTATACTTAAATTGTATTTGAATTTTGTACCATGTATTTGACGACTCAAGATGGGTGATGTATACCTATTTTGGGGGCGTCACAGTTGGTATCAAAACCTTAGAAAAGAGCCCCGAGCCTTTATCTGGTGACTTCCAAGTCTTGTGATGCACCGAAGCTAGACTTTCCGTAGGGGATGTAGACATTCGAAATTTTCTGTACACTTGTCACTAACATTGCAGGAGGACATATTCGTCTTTTAAGAGGGAACCCTTTAAGATAGTCCATATCCATTCTAGATACTGCCGAAAGTTTAGCATCAACCCCGGAACACACACTGGGAGTAACAATTCCAACCTCGGATATAACCCAGAGGCGTGCAGATCCAATACCGGAACACACACCGGAGAAGACCGATTAATCTCGGAGATAACCCCGAGGTATCTAGTCTCAGTCCTAATCATGGGAATAGCCACCAACCTTGATGATCACCCCAAGGAATGCAGTTTCGACGATAACCCCGGAAATGCTTGTTTCAAATACAACCAACTTCAATCTCAGCGCTCACAATGAGATATTCAGTACCAACCCGGAGATAACATCGGGAGGACAGGCACACCTCAGAGATGACACTAAGGACCTTCAACAATTGCAGCAGTCCAATCTCAGCGAAGCTTTGAGCAACGTCTGCTTTATCAGCCCAAATCGGCGATAACACCGGTGAAGGGCAACATCTTCATCTCGCCAACGTGATGCCACGCCACGTCGTCTCAACATTTCAGACATACATCTCTACACAACGATGTCCCACAAGACTCACCAATCCTGAGTGACTATTATGCGGGGTAACGGATAGAATTTGAAGCTTGAAGACCGGAGGGCATCGTCCCATCTTCAATGACTTCGTACAAACTCTAATCCCATGCCATTGTACAACTCTCGACAACGGCGGTCCAAAATAGGTCCTGTATACCTCAATCGGATGCTCGAATTGCACTTTTAAAAGTTTGAGCGGACATTACAAAGGTCCGAGAGTGCACGTCTTTCTGAGACAACTTTAACCCGACCCGAGAAACTCTGGGCAAACTCGGGTTGCCTTTTTGTACACTCATGGCTCCACCTCTATAAATAGATGGCTTGGGATGGCCATTTTGCAAGAGAAAACTATGAGGAAGCCCGCCCAATTTGCTCTCAAGACTCACCCCATATCTGATGTACTTTCTCATTTTAAACACCTGTGAGCTCATATATAGCTACTTTTACACCTATAAAAAGACAAAGTGTTTACCCACTTTAAAGATATATAAGTCTTCTTTGGCAGCCCATTGTAAGCCTTCTCACACACTTTAAAGCCTTTCTCTTCATCTTTGCACACACCCTTCTTCACGTTGAGAGTCGTGTCGCGTACGTTTGCCCAGACTTCGATCTGTTGTTTTATTTCAGTCTGTATATACATATATATTATATATATATATAAGAAAATAACTTGATAATGTTAGTCAATATATATATATATATTAATATATATATGAATTGTGTGTCGAACTTCGTTCGATGAGCCTAGACTTTGGTCTGGAGCATTTATTGCTTTAATATATATATATATATATATATAATAAAGAAACGCACTGCATCAAGATGATTAATATATATATATATATATATATATATATATATATATACTTATATATATGAACCGTTGTCGAACTCTATTTGATGAGCCTGGATTTCACATCCGGTGCGTTTATTCGCTTTTTTATATATATACTTATATATATGAATCATTGTCGAACTCGCTCGATGAGCACCGATTTTACATCCAATGCGTTTATCGCTTATATATATATATATATATATATATATATATATATATATATATATATTTCATCCCACCTTGAGTTTACTTCGTGGTGGTTGATTGCTTTTACAGCTTTCTTTACGTTTCGTCCTGCCTAGAGTTTACTTCATGGCGCTTGATTGCTTTTATATGACTTTATTTACATTTTCGTCACTTTGGAGTTCCTCCGTGGCGGTTGGACCGTATTACAACTTTATTTACGTTTCGTTCCGCCTTGAGTTTCCTCCGTGGGCGCTTGATAGCTTTTATGACTTTATTTATATTTCCGATCCTCATGGAGGTGCTTCGTGGTTGGTGATCATGTCTGTATATATATATATTTATAGCTTTTATATATATATATATATATATATATATATATATACCGCCATCGCTTTCATACAAATTATGTATCATATGCTTTAGAATAATATGATCACAGATTGACCCATTGGATCTAGATTCGGTTCCGTGATGGACATTTTTTAGTGTAAGCGTTTTATAAATTATTTCATGGTGTCTCAAATTTCTCGGATGGTTTCCATACCCATAAGAAAGTCGACATTATTTTGTATATTATTTTCGCATACGGATGCCTCGTGATCGTAAAATAAAATCAATCAAATAGAACACTTAATAAAATAGGAGTGTAAAAGGTCTCAATTACTATTGAGCATCAGGGTTTGAAAAACCTCTTTTATAAAACATCACTGCCATATCTTGCTAAAAATTGATTTTTTACATAAATTCAAACCCTGTGTATATCGGTGTGAACGAGGCCTCGCACTACTTCCAAATAACAACACATTGATCCACACACACACACATTCAGATAATAGTTTCTTGAAAAGAGGCGGTCACCATGGTAACACGAATGTCGGGGGGTGCCTAACACCTTCCCTTCGCATAACCAAGTCCCCGGACCCTAATGAATCTCGATTTCACCGACCCGTTTAGCAGTGTCGTATCACTGGGTCAATGTGCAAACCTTTTCTCGGTTGTGTTGGTATAACTATTTAAAAAACCAACTGATGACTCTTAACAGTCCATCGTCGACATTATACATGTCAGACCTTTTTCACTTGTTTTTTCAAACAAATCTCACCTAAAATGAGAACACCAAAGAACAAGTAATTGGAAAGGGACATCCGAAAATCCCGGCGTCGATTGTGTGGAGACTCATTGGGACTCCAAAGAAGAGGACTAAAAGCATTATTACAATCTTTTAAGATCATATTATCGCTTGTGTGTGGATGTTGCATTTACATTTATGATGAATGTGTACGAATGCATTTACTTATTGCACTTAGTGCTTCGCACCATATCTGCTTGTGATATTAGTGCTTCGCACATGTCATCATTTTAATACGGTGAGATACGATGTATATGAATGTATGTTGTGTGGTCTCTCCACCAGGAGGCTATCCCGTCGATGTTTGATTACTGGACTCGTGGGAAGACTAATTCCCCGAGGCTCAGGAAAGGCACCACCCAAATTAGCTCCAGTTGAAAGACCGGATTAATTTCCCATCAAGTAAATTGCGATGATTTGGGAACCTTTATGCCAAAAAGCCACGAGAGTAACCTAAGATAGGTCAGCCTCTGATAAACCCAAAACAAAGGTAAGTCTCTTTATGCTCTCATTTCAATTACTTGTAAACACAATTACTTGTAATTTCATTCCATATCTATCTCCATGTAATGAGAAATATGAAGAAATGTGTACACATACATATTTAATTAACATGCTACAAACAACTGACATCCGTTTTGCAGGATAAAATTTATAAAATGGACACATCACATAGCATGTTATTATACACATTCCCTAAAGACTAAACTATGCAAGTCTTTCGCAGGGAACCAATCGGACCTACTACCCGGTCAAAATCCAAAAGGCTACAGCCTCACATCCAATCATGTCGTCATCGGACCAGCATCGAACATAATCCGATTTTCATAAAGAATTTGTGGATTAAGCAAACAAATTATAGATTTGGTTGTTCTACTCAAAGAAGTACACACCAAATTCAATCGTGGTCCAAAAATACCCATACATGCTGAATCCTCCACACAAGGGGGAACCCAGGTCATTACAATACCTGAACTGCAGTTAGATACGACCAACAAAACTCATGATGCTGCCCATCCCACTGGAGATCTAGACACTAGTGACATCAAAAAAGAAAGTCCTCCAAATGGAAGAGACCCTTCGTACTATCAAAGGAATTGGAACACACGGGAGTGTTTCATATTCTGATCTTTGTATTTTTCCTAGTGTTCATTATCCAGAAAAGTTTAAAACTCCTGACTTTGAAAATATGACGGGTTAGGAGATCCTTACACACATTTAAAGGTGTTTATTGGAGAACTTGGATCTTATGCAGAGGACGAAAAACTCAGAATGCAATTGTTCCAGAAAAGTCTAACTGGAGAAGCCCGTTCGTGGTACACAAGATTAGACAACTCAAAGATCCATAGCTGGGAAGAGCTAGCACATGCTTTCCTCACTCAATACAACTTTCAATCTCAGATGGCTCCTGATCAGTATCAAATTACCAAGATCAAGAAACAGTCTAACGAGTCTTTCAGAGAGTATGCTCAAAGGTGGAGACGCCTGGCTGCCCAAGTTAGTCCTTCCATGACAGAATCAGAGATGGTCATTACTTTCATAGACATACAAGAAGCTCCTTTCTATGAAAGAGTTTTAGTCGGCATCGGTAAACCATTTTCTAAAATGGTCAAACATGGGGAGATGGCTGAGATGGGTTTGATGTCCGAAAAAATTCAAGACCTAGCTGCACTCAAAGTTGTTGTTGATCACATCCAATCCGGAAATTATGGAAACAACCCCCGGAGGGTCCATAAAAAGAAAGAGGAAGATGTTTCCCTCATACTACAGGGTCAAAAAGGTAATCAGAACATGCCTATTCAAAGGAGAAACTACACTCCCTTTCAAGCACAGTCTGCGAACCCTCCAATACCAAAAGGTGGAGAAGTCAAACGCCCTAGAGTGTTTACACCCTTAGGGGACACCCTTGAGAACATTCTCAATCTTCTGATAAAACAGAAGAAAATTACGCATCTTCTTCCACCAACCAGCCCTAATGGACGGGGTTTCAATGCTACTCAAAAATGTGCTTATCATGCCGGGGCACCTGGACAAGATACTCGGGATTTTTGGGCCTTAAAACACAAGATCCAAGACCTGATAGACAACGGTGAGATCATGGTCACCAAACCAGATCAGCCTCACGTTCAAGACAACCCTCTTCCTCAACACAAAGAAGAAGAGGTCAACATAATCAATTGGAGCAACGGACAGAGTTCCAATTTCAGCTGTGAATCCTCCCAGACCCTCAAAGATGGTGTTGACAAATGGGATTATGCCAAGTTCCAGTTCACAATAGAACGAAAGATGAAAGCTCTATGCAAGCAAATTGAACAATTGGCAGAACTGGTGACTTATCAGCATCAAGTGACACGTCAATTAATCAGCCAGGAGCATGCCAGTCTCCTACCTCTCGTCATGAATATTCCCTCGTCACTTTCAGAAAATGAAATGCTGGAAGACAAATTGACAAAGAGAGCAAATGCCAAAGCCTGTCGGGATTTTGCCAACAAAAGGGAATTCACCTATTTAGGCCCACCTATGGAGGAAATCCTTCAGATGTTAATCAATGAAGGAAGGATCAGTTCCCTTCTACCTCCAATCAAACACCTGATTCAGTATAGACAACTCGATGGAGTATGTCAATATCACTCCCGCCTCTCATGGTCACAACACGAGAAGAATCTTTGGGCACTCCACCACCTCATCCAAAATCTAATTGACGGTGGTTTCACGCACCTAATGGACGACGACATCGTGTTACGTGCGGTGAGAATACAGGTCCTACTAAGTGGAAGAGTGTGGTAGCAGTCATATCCATTGAAACTGATGGGGCTAATAGATTACTCACAATGCCAACAATTCAACTCAAGGGAAGCAACAATCCCTTGAAAGTGGCCACTCCCGAGCCAATCAACTTACCGTGTAGAGCACAATATCCTATTGTTAGCTTGCGCAAAGTTCCATGGAATTATGGAGAAGGTGAAGGATCCACCTCACATACAACTACTACATTGTTGAAGGAAAATCCACTGTATCTTCCCCAACGGGTTATGAAGCCTACCATCAAATCAAAGGGGAAAATACCCATGGAGAAGATTGAAAAATTCCTCCGCACTATGGGTCATAACAAAGCCAAGGTGGTTTTAAGCTTAAAAGAAGCTCCACAATAGATATCAGTTTTGGACTTGGTCCTAACTTCCGAGAATCACCGGAAGTTCTAGTTGAAGGTTTTAGAAGAAGCCCCTCTACCAACATCAGTTGATACGGAAAAATTTCAACATCTGGTTGATCACATTTTCAACAACAATGTGATATCCTTCACTGATGATGACATACCACCCGAGGGGATCGGTCATTGCAAGCCGTAGCACATTGTGGTCTTATCCTCTAGATACATGCTAGTTGGAGTCTTGATAGATGGAGGTTCATCTCTAAATATCTATCCATACACTACTTTGGTGAAGATGAATATCAATCCCAACAGAATTCGGAGTAGTCATAACGTCATCAAAGCTTTTGATGGAGCCCGTCGGAATTCGGTCAGAGTAATTGAACTGCCAATCGAAATTGGTCCCCATACATTCTGCGTATCTTTCCACGTACTCAAGATAGATTCGGATACAACTTTGCTCTTGGGATGACCTTGGATTCATATGGCGAGGGTCCCTCCACTCTTCTTCAACAGATTGAAATACATTACAGAAAGCATCCCGAATCCGGGTCCCAAATCGCCATACGGATCCCAGATACTATTTCTATCACTATTGCGGAAGATATAAACATAAATTGTTTATACATTAAACTTTTACACATCATTCCCAAGGTCTACAACCTTAACTTAATACATACCTTCAATATCTTAGAAGATTTACAATACTATTTTCATCAGAAAATTTAATAAATTTAACTACAACATAAAGAAACTTTGCACTTTGTCTTTGCCTCTGTCCTTATTCAAGCCTTCATCTTAATCTAAAAATTTTATCATGATATAGCAAGGGTGAGCAACAAATTTGCCCAGCAAGTTTTACATACAAAGGAGATATATCATGATTGAAAAGAATGGATAAGCTTTCAAGTTTTCAACAATATAATAATTGTGAAATAACATGAATCAATTTTTCAACGATTGAATGACTGAACCAATAATAATGGATGTCAACAATTAACATGAACAAGTTTAACTGAAACATATGGTAATGAAGGTGATCAGCCTTTCATACCTGATGAACATATACAACATGCACAATGTGCGAATCAATAATTTATTGACGTGGTATAATCAACAATAATTAACCACTAACATGCTTTGAATTAACAACTCAAGTTGAGTTAGGAAACTTGCACAATAATTAGAAGTTCAAGTTTAGGAACTTTTCTGCAGATTGATTACCGCTAAGCAATCAATTTAATCTCTTATAAAAGACCTATCATTAATAAGATCGATCCTCCAATTAGCATAATACATTTTATCCCACAACACTATTACTCAAATAATAAATTAGCTAACATTTAGTCACATAATTAAACATTAAATAATTCTTTAACTCATTAGTAATATTATTATCCCTTAATAATATTACTATCACTTATCCATTATCTTAAACTTTTGCCTAATATTCTTTTTATAGAATATTTATCATTTACAAATATTATTAATCATTTAATAATATTTAAATCCTTTACTAATATTATTAATCATTTAATAATATTGTAATCACCTTCTAATATTATTAATCATGTAATAATATTTTACTTGTTTCATAAATAATAAAGGTCTCACACATTTTAAGATGCAAATACTTTACATCTTGAAACTTAAACCATTTAAATTTCATTTCAGAAATATCTTTTACCTCTACTCGCAAATTCGGAGTTTAAACAGCTAATGTATAACTTTTATAGTAAAAATCAATTTACTATATTATTTCTTCACTTTAAATAACTTTTACTTCAGTTTGTCCGTTCATGAGTCAACACTGACTATTGCCTCATATATAAACATTTTATCTCACTAGCACATTCGCTTTATTTATTTTTTTCATTTTACGATTATTCGCATTTTTGCTTCGTTACTTAAATCTCAGCTCAAAAACTTCATTTTGAGCACTGAAAATCTCAAAATATCATTTTTTATGATTAATACAATATTTCAAAAGTTTTACATTCTTTGTTCCACCACAAAATAATTTTTATAGGCAACTATATATAATATATATATATATTTCATTAAATATGTAATTTATATTTATTACATATTTTTATTGCTTTTATTTATGCCTCGAAAGAAAGTTTCTAAGATAAAATATTACTTATAGTCAAATTTCGCACCATAAGACTTTATTAGATTATTATGACTTATTATTTCTCTATCATATGCCCAAACACATAATATACTTCATTGAATATCAATTTCAACAATTACATTGAAAAATATCATAAATCTCTTATTAAATCTCCCGTCAAATATTATTAATTATGTAATAATATTTTACGCTAAGGTTACTAACCTTTTAATAACATTCCAGTCACATACTACTAATAATATCTCAATACCATATTATTAGTCACATAAAAATAATTTATGTCATTAATCACTTAAATAAACAATTATTTCAATTGTTTTCCTTCCCGTAATTAATAAACTTGTTTAAACATTTTAAAATGTCATAAACATCACAACACCTTAAACCCGACCCAAAACTTCATTACAAATTTGCATACGCCATGCTCACGGGTCTCACTTCATACATCGCATTTTTCCTATTTTTGGACACTTTTGATTTTTTTGAAATTTTTAACCAGCCTCACTAAAACAGCCATAACTCTCGCGTTTTAAAACATTTTTGAGCGATTCTTGAGCCCACGCGAAGATAACTTCAAGGGCTACAACTTTTGTCTCACAATATTTTTCCAAAATCATAACACATCAGTCCAGAAATTTACACAAAGGTGGCTGTTCGGAATTTGATTTAACAGTTTTGATACACATCTCCCGAACGCCATAACTACCTCATCCGGAATCGGAATTAGTCCGTTCCGGAGTCTATGGAAAGCTAAATCAGAGTACTACAACATACCAAAAGCCCAGAATTTTTAAAGTACAAAAACTGGACGAAATTGCCCTCGCTACTGACTGCCCCGAATCTGCCCATTTTTGGTTATAAAAACGGAACTGTTTTCACCAATTCAGTCACTACCCCATGTAAACTCAACATTTTTGAGTACTACCACTTGGGTTAACTACTAAACACATATATCTAACATCCCTTTTTGACGGATCGCAAAAAGAAGTCATAGATTTAAAACGGTGAAATTTCAAAGTACTAGAAAATTTCGGATTCAAAACTAGAAAATAAATTTTCTTTATTCTTTTGATTCCACCCAAATCAACATCAAAAATGAGTAAATCCATACATGAATCCATATATATCACATAGATCTTAGGGTTTTAAACACCCAAATCAAAAACCCCTTTCATCAATTTCTTAAAAAAAAAATTTAGAGAGAGAGATTATACCTTTTGTTTTTTTTCTTCTTCCTTCTTCTTATTCTCTTCCATCCATGGAGATTTTCTTCTACTACCCACACATGGGGCTGCCGAAGCCTCCCTCTCTCTCCCTCCCTCCCACGGTTCCCCCGTGCTTCTTCTTCCCTTCTCTCGGCTCCTCCTCTCTCTTCTTTTCTATCTTGCCGATCTTCTTCTTTTTCTTTTTTTGCAATATTCGGCCACTTGGCCTTTAAATTGCCACATGATGGTTTAATTAATTGTTTTCATTAAATTTCTTTATTAAATGACCACCATGCCCATCATCACTAATTGGGTTAAAATAAATTGAGACATGTCCCATAAATGTGTTGGGCTCTCAATTTAATCTTTTTGGGCCATGAAATATATACATAGTCCAATCATTCTATCTTATCTCACCCTAAATATTTAATTAGGGTATCCATTCCAAATAATTAGAATTTAAAATCAACACTCTATTACATTTAATTTTGTAACTCAATTAAGCTTATTTTAATTAAGTTACAAAATTAATAATTTGAGATAATAAAAATATATCTCTTAACTTAATACAAATTTTTTTTTTTTCTCCCACAAGTGGCTTAGCTTGGGCTCTAAATTAATTCCATTGAGCTAGCCTTATTTACTTGTTTTACTTACTAACAAAAACTAACTTGAGCTTTCAACCCTAAATAGATTGGGTCATTATAATACTTGTCACATACATAATATGTTGGGCTAGATTAAATAATTTAATCATCCTTAATCATTTATCTACAAGTTCCCATGCTTAATTAATTAATTGGGCTTGTTTAAATAATATAACCTCCTTGGCCCATTAAATCCACTTCTCTTGGACTCTATTCAAAATAATTGGGCTATAACCTTATTATAATCCATTATTTTTAATTCTATTTCATTTTACCCTTATCTTTAAATTAGGGTTTACATCTCTCACTCTAGAAAATAAATTCCTTACTCATGCCCTTTTAATTTCATAAACCAAATTATACTTGGTTATAAAATTAATTATTGGAGATATATAAAATAAATCTCTTAATGTCAAGATATACATTTATATACTAATATTCTCTCATATTATAACCTCTCAGATTATTTAATCACCACACCTAATATATATATTAGGTTACATAACTTAATTCTTACTTCACCCTTATATACAAAATAAATGTATTCACATTATATAATGTATATTTATTTACTCATATCCATAATTCATATAATCATAACATATTTCACTTCTCACACTAATTTTGACTTTTCTCCATAAAAAGTTAACTGTTGACTTTGACCAAAAGTCAACCTTTACACATTTTGTGCTTACTGTCCATTCTGACTAAACTCGACGTTTTGGACGCAATCGAGCAGTCCATGCTTCAAAATTCTATCTCTAACTCAAATTTTGAGTTTTAAATTACTCAATTCTCATTACTAATCGTATTAACTAACGACCTTATACTTCTTCAAATTCTTATTTGTTACCAAGGCTAACACTCAAGCTATGTTAATTACTAACATAGTTTTATCTTGATCATTAACTTGATTCATCATTCCTCTTGCTAAAATATATATATATATATATATATATATATATATACACATAGCATCTCTTCTCGTGAAATCTTATCTCCAATAATAAAATTTCCATATGTACTTATATAACATTTCTTAGACTATTAGGTTCACATCGAATTTACAGGTATCGTAATACCTTATTCTTGATATTCCTCCAAGTACATATTAATTCATTTCTAGGGTTTTGGAATTTTGTAACCCATATTTTCTCTATTCTCATTCGAATATCAAACCATATAGGTTTTTCTTGAAAATTTTAAATAAATTCTCAAATTCTCATCTAGGTTTTATTCTTTAACCTTTATTCTAATCATTCAAGACTTTAGAAACTTTTCGGGTTGTCACATTCACCCCTTCTTCTAAGAATTTCGTCCTCGAAATTAAAGCATACTAATATCTGCTTATTCTCTTCATCAAAACTAGGTTGTTAATTTAACCTTTACAATTTCCTCCTTTGAGGATTCCTCTTTCTATCATCACATTTCACCATAACTACTCACTAGGAGTTTATATTTTCTAAACATTCTTCAAAACTAGGTTGTCGTAATAACCTTTATTCAATCATCTCAGATTCTACTCGTACACAACGAGTTTACATTATTTCATATCAATCATCACGTTCTACCACAACATTACTCTGAAGGGTTTAAAAAAAACTTTTCATATCTGTCTGAGGGATCATAAAAATTATGAACTTTGAACTCCGAGGTTTAGGGGTATTTCTACCTGCTACCTCTTTCAATTAAGAAAGAAAGGTAGTCTACCTCTTAAACATTTCTTTAATAGGTATGTTTACAATCACGAAGAAGGTAAACTACCAATTCTGGTACTTTAGATGATCAGTCTATTGTACCTTAGTAATCTGAACGACTATATGCGTCCTTAGATTGGAATATTTTATCCAATTAGTATATCTCCATTTTCAGGGTTGTTCACCTCAGACTTATCATAAGATTCCGCACCAAAACAATTTGGTTTGGCATAAGCTTTCAAAGAATACTTTGAATTTCATAAACATTTGTCTAGCTGAATCAAATAGCTTAGACACATATCAATAATTCGAATTTCAATCGAAATATTTCTGGCCAAATTCAGTTAGCATAAATTATCTTTAAAATTCTTAAAATCATTTTGACGTCATGATACCGTGATCAGAGTATATACAAATTCAGTTGAGGATTTCATTAATTTATGACTTTGTCATACTACATCATACTATAGTGGGGTGATGATCTTTAGATCACATCCAACACTAAGTAATTCTGCATTGATAACTCCATCATTTTTTATCATCTTTGCACAGGTTGCATGATGCATTAATGATATAAAAATACATTTTGACATCTCAAATCATTTTCGTCTAGCCAAATCAATAAGCATAGACTCTTCTTTAAATCGTTCAAAAACCTTTTGCAAATATGTTTTATCATCTCGATAGGCAAAGAGGCTCATGTGGCGAAGTCCACACGCACACAATGGTCAATTTGAGTTGAGAATAAAAATTTATTTTTCAAAAGCACATAGTGCGTATTTAGCTTGATGTCAAAAACTTCGAAGTCTAGCATAGCTAGAAGATTTGGAATACCTATGCTTCCATCATCAACTTCACTTTTTCTACTGATCTATTGCTTAATAAATCTATCTATTCTTATAATCCTCAATGCTCCATTCACAACTTTGCTATACCCCAGTTCATCAAACTTACCACACATTATGGGTTCAGAACTTGTCACAATCATATGGGTTTAAGAACTTATCCTAGTCAGACCATAGGCGTCCATTCGCTGAGGGGTTCAAAACATACCATATGATTATGAGTCATGAACTTACCATAAGTATGAGTTTTAAGAACTCATAACTTAACCTTATATCCTCTACCTATTCGTTATACACATGAGAAAAGAATCATCTTCTCAACATGCATATAACAAATAGCGCGACATTAGGTTCCAATGATTATCATTATCAGAAACTAAGTGGTTGTCAAACCAAACTCGGCCACTAATCAATATAGGAAGCTAAGCGGACAATTCCACGCCCATACAAAGAATTTGTCAACCTAACCACTATATCAACCAGGAAGCTAAGTGATTCTAAAACCAAGTACAAATTCCCACCCATACAAGGAATCATACAACTCAAATTTCTTGACATTGAGTCCTCAGTTGAAAACCCACATAATCTTAACTTTCTCTTTTCTTAATACGAATTTTCTTTAATCCGTATCTTAATATTTTCCACTCATTTCTGAGTTTACATTGTACCATTTCATAGTACCTTCTCTTTATAGCATCAAGCTATATCATTCCAATCACTTAACAAATCATATGTTATTCAATGATTTAATCTGATCACGTGGTGATCTTATTTCGTAATCATTTCTCCTTATGCTTACGATCATTTTATTTTACGATCTTCTTATTCTTCTCTTTAATCATATTATATTATGATTTTATTTACACTTTTCATCTTATAGACATAGTCTATTTATCTTCACTTTTCATCTCTATTACTGGAGTTAGGTAACTCCGGTTTCTTATTCTTATAGCTCTTTAAGATTCTTCTTTGAATCTTCTTTATCTTTCTCTTTACTTAATGATGAATTTCCATAAACTCATCTCTTATCGCTTAAACTCTATTCGAGTTTATTACTTATCATCTTTGTGGTTATAGCCTAAGGTACACCTACCTAAGGTTTATAACCTCTGACTTTGATACTGTTGTAACATCCCCGAATCCGGGTCCCAAATCGCCATACGGATCCTAAGTATACTATTTCTATCACTATTGCGGAAGATATAAACATAAATTGTTTATACATTAAACTTTTACACATCATTCCCAAGGTCTACAACCTTAACTTAATACATACCTTCAATATCTTAGAAGATTTACAATACTATTTTCATCGAGAAAATTTAATAAATTTAACTTCTACAACATAAAGAAACTTTGCACTTTGTCTTTTGCCTCGTCCTTATTCAAGCCTTCATCTTAATCTAAAAATTTTATCATGATATAGCAAGGGTGAGCAACAAATTTGCCCAAACAAGTTTTACATACAAAGGAGATATATCATGATTGAAAAGAATGGATAAGCTTTCAAGTTTTCAACAATATAATAATTGTGAAATAACATGAATTAATTTTTTCAACGATTGAATAGTGAACCAATAATAATGGATGTCAACAATTAACATGAACAAGTTTAAGCTGAAACATATGGTAATGAAGGTGATCGACCTTTCATACACGATGAACATATACAACATGCATGATAATGCGAATCAATAATTTATTGACGTGGTATAATCAACAATAATTAACCACTAACATGCTTTGAATTAACAACTCAAGTTGAGTTAGGAAACTTGCACAATAATTAGAAGTTCAAGTTTAGGAACTTGCATCATCTGATTGATTACCGCTAAGCAATCAATTTAATCTCTTATAAAAGACCTATCATTAATAAGATCGATCCTCCAATTAGCATAATACATTTTATCCCACAACACTATTACTCAAATAATAAATTAGCTAACATTTAGTCACATAATTAAACATTAAATAATTCTTTAACTCATTAGTAATATTATTATCCTTAATAATATTACTATCACTTATCCATTATCTTAAACTTTTTGCCTAATATTCTTTTTATAGAATATTTATCATTTACAAATATTATTAATCATTTAATAATATTTAAATCATTTACTAATATTATTAATCATTTAATAATATTGTAATCACCTTCTAATATTATTAATCATGTAATAATATTTTACTTGTTTCATAAATAATAAAGGTCTCACACATTTTAAGATGCAAATACTTTACATCTTGAAACTTAAACCATTTAAATTTCATTTCAGAAATATCTTTTACCTCTACTCGCAAATTCGGAGTTTAAACAGCTAATGTATAACTTTTATAGTAAAAATCAATTTACTATATTATTTCTTCACTTTAAATAACTTTTACTTCAGTTTGTCCGTTCATGAGTCAACACTGACTATTGCCTCATATATAAACATTTTATCTCACTAGCACATTCGCTTTATTTATTTTTTTCATTTTACGATTATTCGCATTTTTGCTTCGTTACTTAAATCTCAGCTCAAAAACTTCATTTTGAGCACTGAAAACCTCAAAATATCATTTTTTATGATTAATACAATATTTCAAAGGTTTTACATTCTTTGTTCCACCACAAAATAATTTTTATAGGCAACTATATAAATATATATATATTTTTCGCTTAAATATGTAATTTATATTTATTACATATTTTTATTGCTTTATTTATGCCTGAAAGAAAGTTTCTCGGCATAAAATATTACTTATAGTCAAATTTCGCACCATAAGACTTTATTAGATTATTATGACTTATTATTTCTCTATCATATGCCCAAACACATAATATACTTCATTGAATATCAATTTCAACAATTACATTGAAAAATATCATAAATCTCTTTATTAAATCTCCGTCAAATATTATTAATTATGTAATAATATTTTACGCATTACTAACCTTTTAATAACATTCCAGTCACATACTACTAATAATATCTCAATACCATATTATTAGTCACATAAAAATAATTTATGTCATTAATCACTTAAATAAACAATTATTTCAATTGTTTTCCTTCCCGTAATTAATAAACTTGTTTAAACATTTTAAAATGTCATAAACATCACAACACCTTAAACCCGACCCAAAACTTCATTACAAATTTGCATACGCCATGCTCACGGGTCTCACTTCATACATCGCATTTTTCCTATTTTTGGACACTTTTGATTTTTTTGAAATTTTTAACCAGCCTCACTAAAACAGCCATAACTCTCGCGTTTTAAAACATTTTTGAGCGATTCTTGAGCCCACGCGAAGATAACTTCAAGGGCTACAACTTTTGTCTCACAATATTTTTCCAAAATCATAACACATCAGTCCAGAAATTTACACAAAGGTGGCTGTTCGGAATTTGATTTAACAGTTTTGATACACATCTCCCGAACGCCATAACTACCTCATCCGGAATCGGAATTAGTCCGTTCCGGAGTCTATGGAAAGCTAAATCAGAGTACTACAACATACCAAAAGCCCAGAATTTTTAAAGTACAAAAACTGGACGAAATTGCCCTCGCTACTGACTGCCCCGAATCTGCCCATTTTGGTTATAAAAGCGAACTGTTTTCACCAATTCAGTCACTACCCCATGTAAACTCAACATTTTTGAGTACTACCACTTGGGTTAACTACTAAACACATATATCTAACATCCCTTTTTGACGGATCGCAAAAAGAAGTCATAGATTTAAAACGGTGAAATTTCAAAGTACTAGAAAATTTCGGATTCAAAACTAGAAAATAAATTTTCTTTATTCTTTTGATTCCACCCAAATCAACATCAAAAATGAGTAAATCCATACATGAATCCATATATATCACATAGATCTTAGGGTTTTAAACACCCAAATCAAAAACCCCTTTCATCAATTTCTTAAAAAAAAAATTTAGAGAGAGAAATTATACCTTTTGTTTTTTTGCTTCTTCCTTCTTCTTATTCTCTTCCATCCATGGAGATTTTCTTCTACTACCCACACATGGGGCTGCCGAAGCCTCCCTCTCTCTCCCTCCCACGGTTCCCCCGTGCTTCTTCTTCCCTTCTCTCGGCTCCTCCTCTCTCTTCTTTTCTATCTTGCCGATCTTCTTCTTTTTCTTTTTTTGCAATATTCGGCCACTTGGCCTTTAAATTGCCACATGATGGTTTAATTAATTGTTTTCATTAAATTTCTTTATTAAATGACCACCATGCCCATCATCACTAATTGGGTTAAAATAAATTGAGACATGTCCCATAAATGTGTTGGGCTCTCAATTTAATCTTTTTGGGCCATGAAATATATACATAGTCCAATCATTCTATCTTATCTCACCCTAAATATTTAATTAGGGTATCCATTCCAAATAATTAGAATTTAAAATCAACACTCTATTACATTTAATTTTGTAACCCAATTAAGCTTATTTTAATTAAGTTACAAAATTAATAATTTGAGATAATAAAAATATATCTCTTAACTTAATACAAATTTTTTTTTTTCTTCCACAAGTGGCTTAGCTTGGGCTCTAAATTAATTCCATTGAGCTAGCCTTATTTACTTATTTTACTTACTAACAAAAACTAACTTGAGCTTTCAACCCTAAATAGATTAGGTCATTATAATACTTGTCACATACATAATATGTTGGGCTAGATTAAATAATTTAATCATCCTTAATCATTTATCTACAAGTTCCCATGCTTAATTAATTAATTGGGCTTGTTTAAATAATATAACCTCCTTGGCCCATTAAATCCACTTCTCTTGGACTCTATTCAAAATAATTGGGCTATAACCTTATTATAATCCATTATTTTTAATTCTATTTCATTCTACCCTTATCTTTAAATTAGGGTTTACATCTCTCACTCTAGAAAATAAATTCCTTACTCACGCCCTTTTAATTTCATAAACCAAATTATACTTGGTTATAAAATTAATTATTGGAGATATATAAAATAAATCTCTTAATGTCGTAAGATATATACATTTATATACTAATATTCTCTCATATTATAACCTCTCAGTTATTATTTAATCACCACACCTAATATATATATTAGGTTACATAACTTAATTCTTACTTCACCCTTATATACAAAATAAATGTATTCACATTATATAATGTATATTTATTTACTCATATCCATAATTCATATAATCATAACATATTTCACTTCTCACACTAATTTTGACTTTTCTCCATAAAAAGTTAATCGTTGATTTTGACCAAAAGTCAACCTTTACACATTTTGTGCTTATTGTCCATTTCGACTAAACTCGACGTTTTGGGACTTAATCGAAAGCGATCCATGCTTCAAAATTCTATCTCTAACTCAAATTTTGAGTTTTAAATTACTCCATTCTCATTACTAATCGTATTAACTAACGATTTTATACTTCTTCAAATTCTTATTTGTCGACCAAGGCCTAACACTCAAGCTATGTTAATTACTAACATAGTTTTATCTTGATCATTAACTTGATTCATCATTCCTCTTGCTAAAAATATATATATATATATATATATATATATATATATAACATCTCTTCTTCTTGTGAAATCTTATCTCCAATAATAAAATTTCCATATGTACTTATATAACATTTCTTAGACTATTCAGTTCACATCGAATTTACAGGTATCGTAATACCTTATTCTTGATATTCCTCCAAGTACATATTAATTCATTTCTAGGGTTTTGGAATTTTGTAACCCATATTTTCTCTATTCTCATTCGAATATCAAACCATATAGGTTTTTCTTGAAAATTTTAAATAAATTCTCAAATTCTCATCTAGGTTTTATTCTTTAACCTTTATTCTAATCATTCAAGATTTTAGAAACTTTTCGGGTTGTCACATTCACCCCTTCTTCTAAGAATTTCGTCCTCGAAATTAAAGCATACTAATATCTGCTTATTCTCTTCATCAAAACTAGGTTGTTAATTTAACCTTTACAATTTCCTCCTTTGAGGATTCCTCTTTCTATCATCACATTTCACCATAACTACTCACTAGGAGTTTATATTTTCTAAACATTCTTCAAAACTAGGTTGTCGTAATAACCTTTATTCAATCATCTCGAGATTCTACTAGCATACAACGAGTTTACATTATTTCATATCAATCATCACATTCTACCACAACATTACTCAAGGGTTTAAAAAAACTTTTCATATCTCATGCGAGGGATCATAAAATTATGAACTTTGAACTCCGAGGTTTTGGGGTATTTCTACCGCTACCTCTTTCAATTAAGAAAGAAAGGTAGTCTACCTCTTAAACATTTCTTTAATAGGTATGTTTACAATCACGAAGAAGGTAAACTACCATTTTCGTACTTTAGATGATTAGTCTATTGTACCTTAGTAATCCGAAACGACTATATCGTCCTTAGATTGGAATATTTTATCCAATTAGTATATCTCCATTTTCGTGGTTGTTCACCTCGGACTTAGTATAAGATTCCGCACCAAAACAATTTGGTTTGGCATAAGCTTTCAAAGAATACTTTGAATTTCATAAACATTTGTCTAATTGAATCAAATAGCTTAGAATATATATCGATAATTCAATTTCAATCGAAATATTTCGCCAAATTCCATTAGCATAAATTATCTTTAAAATTTTAAAATCATTTTGAGAGAATACGATATGATGACATCGATATATACAAATTCATTGAGGATTTCATCAATTTATGATTTTGTCATACTACATCATACTATAGTGGGGTGATGATCTTAGATCACATCCAACACTAAGTAATTCTGCATTGATAACTCCATCATTTTTTATCATCTTTGCACCGAGGTTGCATGATGCATTAATGATATAAAAATACACTTTGACATCTCAAATCATTTTCGTCTAGCCAAATCAATAAGCATAGACTCTTCTTTAAATCGTTCAAAAACCTTTTGCAAATATGTTTTATCATCTCGATAGGCAACGAAGGTGTCGGAGTCAGAAGTCACGCATGATACACAATGGTCACCCGAGTTGAGAATAAAATTTATTTTTCAAAAGCACATAGTGCATATTTAGCTTGATGTCAAAACTTCAAGTCTAGCATAGCTAGAAGATTTGGAATACCTATGCTTCCATCATCAACTTCACTTTTTCTCTTGATCCATTGCTTAATAAATCTATCTATTCTTATAATCCTCAATGCTCCATTCACAACTTTCTATATAGGGTTCATCAAACTTACCACACATTATGGGTTCAAGAACTTGTCACAATCATATGGGTTTAAAAACTTATCCTAGTCGGACCATAAAGCGTCCATTCATTTGAGGGGTTAAAACATACCATATGATTATGAGTCATGAACTTACCATAAGTATGAGTTTTAAGAACTCACAACTTAACCTTATATCCTCTACCTATTTCGTTATACACATGAGAAAAGAATCATCTTCTCAACATGCATATAACAAATAGCGCGACATTAGGTTCCAATGATTATCATTATCGAAACTAAGTGGTTGTCAAACCCAAACTCGACCACTAATCAATATAGGAAGCTAAGCGGACAATTCCCACGCCCATACAAAGAATTTGTCAACCTAACCACTATATCAACCAGAAGCTAAGTGATTCTAAAACCAAGTACAAATTCCCCTGCCCATACAAGGAATCATACAACTCAACACGACTTTTGAGTCCTCAATTGAAAACCCATATAATCTTAACTTTCTCTTTTTCTTAATCTGAATTTTCTTTAATCAGTATCTTAATATTTTCCACTCATTTACGAGTTTACATTGTACCATTTCATAGTACCTTCTCTTTATAGCATCAAGCTATATCATTCCAATCACTTAACAAATCATATGTTATTCAATGATTTAATCGATCACGCGTGGTGATCTTATTTCGTAATCATTTCTCCTTATCTTTACGATCATTTTTTTATTTTACGATCTTCTTATTCTTCTCTTTAATCATATTATATTATGATTTTATTTACACTTTTCATCTTATAGACATAGTCTATTTATCTTCACTTTTCATCTCTATTCTTTGGAGTTAGGTAACTCCGATTTCTTATTCTTATAGCTCTTTAAGATTCTTCTTTTGAATCTTCTTTATCTTTTCTTTTACTTAATGATGAATTTCCATAAACTCATCTCTTATCGCTTAAACTCTATTCGAGTTTATTACTTATCATCTTTGTGGTTATAGCCTAAGGTACACCTACCTAAGGTTTATAACCTACAACTTTGATAATCCGTAGATCCCAAATCGGGTCCCAAATCGCATTACGGATCCTAAGATACTATTTCTATCACTATTGCGGAAGATATAAACATAAATTGTTTATACATTAAACTTTTTTACACATCATTCCCAAGGTCTACAACCTTAACTTAATACATACCTTCAATATCTTAGAAGATTTACAATACTATTTTCATCGAAAATTTAATAAATTTAACTACAACATAAAGAAACTTTGCACTTTGTTTTGCCTCGTCCTTATTCAAGCCTTCATCTTAATCTCAAAATTTTATCATGATATAGCAAGGGTGAGCAACAAATTTGCCCAAAGAAGTTTTACATACAAAAGGAGATATATCATGATTGAAAAGAATGGATAAGCTTTCAAGTTTTCAACAATATAATAATTGTGAAATAACATGAATCAATTTTTAAACGATTGAACGATCGAACCAATAATAATGGATGTCAACAATTAATATGAACAAGTTTAATCGAAACATATGGTAATGAAGGTGATCAAATTTTTCATACCGATGAACATATACAACATGCACAATGTGCTTAATCAATAATTTATCGACGTGGTATAATCAACAATAATTAACCACTAACATGCTTTGAATTAACAACTCAAGTCGAGTTAGAAACTTGCACAATAATTAGAAGTTCAAGTTTAGGAACTTCACTGCATCATTGATTACCGCTAAGCAATCAATTTAATCTCTTATAAAAGACCTATCATTAATAAGATCGATCCTCCAATTAGCATAATACATTTTATCCCACAACACTATTACTCAAATAATAAATTAGCTAACATTTAGCCACATAATTAAACATTAAATAATTTTTAACTCATTAGTAATATTATTATCCCTTAATAATATTACTATCACTTAACCATTATCTTAAACTTTTGCCTAATATTTTTTTTTATAGAATATTTATCATTTACAAATATTATTAATCATTTAATAATATTTAAATCTTTTACTAATATTATTAATCATTTAATAATATTGTAATCACCTTCTAATATTATTAATCATGTAATAATATTTTACTTGTTTCATAAATAATAAAGGTCTCACACATTTTAAGATGCAAATATTTTACATCTTGAAACTTAAACCATTTAAATTTCATTTTAGAAATATCTTTTACCTCTACTCTTAAATTTGAGTTTAAAAATAACTAATGTATAGCTTTTATAGTAAAAATCAATTTACTATATTATTTCTTCACTTTAAATAACTTTTACTTGCTTTTGTCCGCTCATGAGTCAACACCCCGACTATTGCCTCATATATAAACATTTTATCTCACTAGCACATTCGCTTTTTTTTTTTTTTCATTTTACGATTATTCGCATTTTTGCTTCTTCGTTATTTAAATCTCAAATTTCAAAAACTTCATTTTGAGTAAAACCTCAAAATATCATTTTTATGATTAATACAATATTTCAAAGGTTTTACATTCTTTGTTCCACCACAAAATAATTTTTTATAGGCAACTATATATATATATATATATATTTTTCGCTTAAATATGTAATTTATATTTATTACATATTTTTATTGTTTTATTTATGCCTCGAAAGAAAGTTTCTCAAGATAAAATATTACTTATAGTCAAATTTCGCACTATAAGACTTTTATTAGATTATTATGACTTATTATCTCTATCATATGCCCAAACACATAATATACTTCATTGAATATCAATTTCAACAATTACATTGAAAAATATCATAAATCTCTTATTAAATCTCCCGTCAAATATTATTAATTATGTAATAATATTTTACGCTAAGGTTACTAACCTTTTAATAACATTCCAGTCACATACTACTAATAATATCTCAATACCATATTATTAGTCACATAAAAATAATTTATGTCATTAATCACTTAAATAAACAATTATTTCAATTGTTTTCCTTCCCGTAATTAATAAACTTGTTTAAACATTTTAAAATGTCATAAACATCACAACACCTTAAACCCGACCCAAAACTTCATTACAAACTTGCATACGCCATGCTCACGGGTCTCACTTCATACATCGATTTTTCCTATTTTTGGACACTTTTGATTTTTTTGAAATTTTTACCCAGCCTCACTAAAAACAGCCATAACTCTCGCGTTTTAAAACATTTTTGAGCGATTCTTGAGCCCACGCCAAGATAACTTCCAGGGCTACAACTTTTGTCTCACGACATTTTTCCAAAATCAGAACACATCAGTCCAAAAATTTACACAAAGAAGGCTGTTCGGAAATTGAGGAACAGTTTTGATACACATCTCCTAACGCCATAACTACCTCATCCGAATCGGAATTAGTCCGCTCCGGAGTCTATGGAAAGCTAAACAGAGTACTACAACATACCAAAAGCCCAGAATTTTTAAAGCACAAAACTGGACGAAATTGCCTCGCTACTGACTGCCTGAATCTGCCCATTTTTGGTTATAAAACGGAACTGTTTTCACCAAATCAGTCACTACCCCATGTAAACTCAACATTTTTGAGTACTACCACTTGGGTTAACTACTAAACACATATATCTAACATCCCTTTTGACGGATCGCAAAAAGAAGTCATAGATTTAAAACGGTGAAATTTCAAAGTATATAGAAAATTTTGATTCAAAACTAGAAAAAAATTTTCTTTTTATTTTTGATTCACCCAAATCAACATCAAAATGAGTAAATCCATACATGAATCCATATAAAACACATAGATCTTAGGTTTTAAACATCCAAATCAAAAACCCCTTTCATAAAAAATTCAATAAAAAAATTTAGAGAGAGAAATTATACCTTTTCTTTTTTTCTTCTTCTTCTCCTTCTTCTTCATGGAGATCCTTCCATCTCCTCCCTTCTTCCACACATGGAGGCCAAGCCTCCCTCTCTCTCTCTCTCTTCTCTTCCTCCCATTTCTTCTCTCTCCTCTCTCATCTCTCTTCTTATCTTTTCTTTTCTTTCTTTATTTTAGCAATATATCTCTTTTTTTTTGGCCTTTAAATTCGCCAAGTGCCTCCAAATCATCCAATGGTTTTAATTTAATTTACTTCCTAAATGACCATAAAATGTCCTTCCAAAATTGGCCAACACTTGGACATTTGGTTTTAATTAATTCCTTTGGGCTATGTAATATTTACATAGTCCAATCATTTTCAATCTTGTCTCACCCTAAATATTTAATTAGGTATCCATTCCAAATATTTAGAATTTAAATCATTCACTCTACTACATTAAATTTTATAACCCAATTAAGCTTTATTTTAATTAAGTTATAAAATTAATAACTTGAGATAATAAAAAATATATCTCTTAACTTAATATAATTTATTATTATCCCACAAGTGGCTTAACTTGGGCCATTAATTAATTCCATTGAGCTAGCCATTTTACTTATTTTACTTACTAACAAAAACTAACTTGGGCTTCCACCCAAAATTTGATTACGTCATTATAATACTTGTCACATACATAATATGTTGGGCTAGATTAAATAATTTAATCATCCTTAATCATTTATCTACAAGTTCCCATGCTTAATTAATTAATTGGGCTTGTTTAAATAATATAACCTCCTTAGCCCATTAAATCCACTTCTCTTGGACTCTATTCAAAATAATTGGGCTATAACCTTATTATAATCCATTATTTTTAATTCTATTTCATTCTACCCTTATCTTTAAATTAGGTTTACATCTCTCACTCTAGAAAATAAATTCCTTTACTCATGCCCTTTTAATTTCATAAACCAAATTATACTTGGTTATAAAATTAATTATTGAGATATATAAAATAAATCTCTTAATGTCAAGATATACATTTATATACTAATATTCTCCCATATTATAACCTCTCAAAGTTATTTAATCACCACACCTAATATATATATTAGGTTACATAACTTAATTCTTACTTCACCCTTATATACAAAATAAATGTATTCACATTATATAATGTATATTTATTTACTCATATCCATAATTCATATAATCATAACATATTTCACTTCTCACACTAATTTTGACTTTTCTCCATAAAAGTTAATCGTTGACTTTGACCAAAAGTCAACCTTTTACACATTTTGTGCTTATCGTCCATTTCGACTAAACTCGACGTTTTGGACGCAATCGAAAATTCCATGCTTCAAAATTCTATCTCTAACTCAAATTTTGAGTTTTAAATTACTCCATTCTCATTACTAATCGTATTAACTAACGATTTTATACTTCTTCAAATTCTTATTTGTCATCAAGGCCAACACTCAAGCTATGTTAATTACTAACATAGTTTTATCTTGATCATTAACTTGATTCATCATTCCTCTTGCTAAAATATATATATATATATATATATATATATATATATACTCAAGCTTAACATAGCATCTCTTCATGTGAAATCTTATCTCCAATAATAAAATTTCCATATGTACTTATATAACATTTCTTAGACTATTCAAATTCACATCGAATTTATGTGTATCGTAATACCTTATTCTTGATATTCCTCCAAGTACATATTAATTCATTTCTAGGGTTTTGGAATTTTGTAACCCATATTTTCTCTATTCTCATTCTAATATCAAACCATATATATAGGTTTTTCTTGAAAATTTTAAATAAATTCTCAAATTCTCATCTAGGTTTTATTCTTTAACCTTTATTCTAATCATTCAAGATTTTAGAAACTTTTCAAAGTTGTCACATTCACCCTTCTTCTAAGAATTTCATCCCTAAAATTAAAGCATACTAATATCTCGCTTATTCTCTTCATTCAAACTAGGTTGTTAATTTAACCTTTACAATTTCCTCCTTTGAGGATTTCTCTTCTATCATCACATTTCACCATAACTACTCACTAGGAGTTTACATTTTCTAAACATTCTTCAAAACTAGGTTGTCATAATAACCTTTATTCAATCATCTCGCATTCTACTCGACACAACGAGTTTACATTATTTCATATCAATCATCACATTCTACTACAACATTACTCTGAAGGGTTTAAAAAAAACTTTTCATATCTGTCGAGGGATCATAAAAATTATGAACTTTGAACTCCGAGGTTTAGGGGTATTTCTACCTGCTACCTCTTTCAATTAAGAAAGAAAGGTACTCTACCTCTTAAACATTTCTTTAATAGGTATGTTTACAATCACGAAGAAGGTAAACTACCAATTCTGGTACTTTAGATGATTAGTCTATTGTACCTTAGTAATCCGAACGACTATATATGCCCTTAGATTGGAATATTTTATCCAATTAGTATATATCCCCATTTTCGTGGTTGTTCACCTCGCACTTATCATAAGATTCGCGCATCAAAACAATTTGGTTTGGCATAAGCTTTCAAAGAATACTTTGAATTTCATAAACATTTGTCTAAATCAATCAAATAAGATAGATATCATATCGATAATTCAATTTCAATAGAAATATTTTATCGCCAAATTCATTGGCATAAATTATCTTTAAAATTTTAAAATCATTTTGACGCCATGATACCGCATCAGTATATACAAATTCATTGAGGATTCCGTCATTTATGATTTTATCATACTACATCATACTATAGTGGGGTGATGATCTTTAGATCACATCCAACACTAAGTAATTCTCGCATTGATAACTCCATCATTTTTATCATCTTTGCACCAAAGTTGCATGATGCATTAATGATATAAAATACATTTTGACATCTCAAATCATTTTCGTCTAGCCAAATCAATAAGCATAGACTCTTCTTTAAATCGCTCAAAAACCTTTTGCAAATATGTTTTATCATCTCAATAGTAACGAGGTGCTCAGAGTCTCAAGTCCACGATACACAATGGTCACCCTGAGTTGAGAATAAAATTTATTTTTAAAAAAAGCACATAGTGCGATTTAGCTTGATGTCAAAACTTCAAGTCTAGCATAGCTAGAAGATTTGGAATACCTATGCTTCCATCATCAACTTCACTTTTTCTATCGATCCATTGCTTAATAAATCTATCTATTCTTATAATCCTCAATGCTCCATTCACAACTTTGCTATACCCAGTTCATCAAACTTACACACATTATGGGTTCAGAACTTGCCACAATCATATGGGTTTAAGAACTTATCCTAGTCGCACCATAGGCGCCCATTCACCGAGGGGTTCAAAACATACCATATGATTATGAGTCATGAACTTACCATAAGTATGAGTTTTAAGAACTCACAACTTAACCTTATATTCTCTACCTATTCGTTATACACATGAGAAAAGAATCACCTTCTCAACATGCATATAACAAATAGCGACATTAGGTTCCAATGATTATCATTATAAGAAACTAAGTGGTTGTCAAACCAAACTCTACCACTAATCAATATAGAAGCTAAGCGGACAATTCCACGCCCATACAAAGAATTTGTCAACCTAACCACTATATCAACCAGAAGCTAAGTGATTCTAAAACCAAGTACAAATTCTCGCCCATACAAGGAATCATACAACTCAACCACCGAATTCGAGTCCTCAATTGAAAACCCACATAATCTTAACTTTCTTTTCTTAATAATTAATTTTCTTTAATCCGTATCTTAATATTTTCCACTCATTTCTCGAGTTTACATTGTACCATTTCATAGTACTTCTCTTTATAGCATCAAGCTATATCATTCCAATCACTTAACAAATCATATGTTATTCAATGATTTAACTCGATCACGTGGTGATCTTATTTCGTAATCATTTCTCCTTATGCTTACGATCATTTTATTTTACGATCTTCTTATTCTTCTCTTTAATCATATTATATTATGATTTTATTTACACTTTTCATCTTATAGACATAGTCTATTTATCTTCACTTTTCATCTCTATTACTGGAGTTAGGTAACTCCTGTTTCTTATTCTTATAGCTCTTTAAGATTCTTCTTTCAATCTTCTTTATCTTTCTCTTTACTTAATGATGAATTTCCATAAACTCATCTCTTATCGCTTAAACTCTATTCGAGTTTATTACTTATCATCTTTGTGGTTATAGCCTAAGGTACACCTACCTAAGGTTTATAACCCACAAACTTTGATACTAATGTAGAAGATCCCCGAATCCGGGTCCCAAATCGCCATTTGATCCCAGATACTATTTCTATCACTATTGCGGAAGATATAAACATAAATTGTTTATACATTAAACTTTTTACACATCATTCCCAAGGTCTACAACCTTAACTTAATACATACCTTCAATATCTTAGAAGATTTACAATACTATTTTCATCGTAAAATTTAATAAATTTAACTACAACAATAAAGAAACTTTGCACTTTGTCTTTTGCTCTCCGCCCTTATTCAAGCCTTCATCTTAATCTAAAAATTTTATCATGATATAGCAAGGGTGAGCAACAAATTTGCCCAAACAAGTTTTACATACAAAGGAGATATATCATGATTGAAAAGAATGGATAAGCTTTCAAGTTTTCAACAATATAATAATTGTGAAATAACATGAATCAATTTTTCAACGATTGAATGATCGAACCAATAATAATGGATGTCAACAATTAACATGAACAAGTTTAATCAAACATATGGTAATGAAGGTGATCAATTTTCATACCGATGAACATATACAATATGCACAATATGCTAATCAATAATTTATCGACGTGGTATAATCAACAATAATTAACCACTAACATGCTTTTGAATTAACAACTCAAGTTGAGTTAGAAACTTGCACAATAATTAGAAGTTCAAGTTTAGGAACTTGCCTGCATCATTGATTACCGCTAAGCAATCAATTTAATCTCTTATAAAAGACCTATCATTAATAAGATCGATCCTCCAATTAGCATAATACATTTTATCCCACAACACTATTACTCAAATAATAAATTAGCTAACATTTAGCCACATAATTAAACATTAAATAATTTTTTTAACTCATTAGTAATATTATTATCCCTTAATAATATTACTATCACTTAACCATTATCTTAAACTTTTGCCTAATATTTTTTTTATAGAATATTTATCATTTACAAATATTATTAATCATTTAATAATATTTAAATCCTTTACTAATATTATTAATCATTTAATAATATTGTAATCACCTTCTAATATTATTAATCATGTAATAATATTTTACTTGTTTCATAAATAATAAAGGTCTCACACATTTTAAGATGCAAATATTTTACATCTTGAAACTTAAACCATTTAAATTTCATTTTAGAAATATCTTTTACCTCTACTCGCAAATTTGAGTTTAAATAAATTTAATGTATAGCTTTTATAGTAAAAATCAATTTACTATATTATTTCTTCACTTTAAATAACTTTTACTTGGTTTTGTCCGCTCATGAGTCAGTCAACACCGACTATTGCCTCATATATAAACATTTTATCTCACTAGCACATTCGCTTTATTTTTTTTTTTCATTTTACGATTATTCGCATTTTTGCTTCATTATTTAAATCTCAAATTTCAAAAACTTCATTTTGAGTAATCAAAACCTCAAAATATCATTTTTATGATTAATACAATATTTCAAAGGTTTTACATTCTTTGTTCCACCACAAAATAATTTTTTATAGGCAACTATATAAATATATATATATTTTTCGCTTAAATATGTAATTTATATTTATTACATATTTTTATTGCTTTATTTATGCCCGAAAGAAAGTTTCTCAAGATAAAATATTACTTATAGTCAAATTTCGCATCCATAAGACTTTATTAGATTATTATGACTTATTATTTCTCTATCATATGCCCAAACACATAATATACTTCATTGAATATCAATTTCAACAATTACATTGAAAAATATCATAAATCTCTTTATTAAATCTCCGTCAAATATTATTAATTATGTAATAATATTTTACGCTAAGGTTACTAACCTTTTAATAACATTCCAATCACATACTACTAATAATATCTCAATACCATATTATTAGTCACATAAAAATAATTTATGTCATTAATCACTTAAATAAACAATTATTTCAATTGTTTTCCTTCCCGTAATTAATAAACTTGTTTAAACATTTTAAAATGTCATAAACATCACAACACCTTAAACCCCACCCAAAACTTCATTACAAATTTGCACGCCCATGCTCACGGGTCTCACTTCATACATCGCATTTTTCCTATTTTTGGACACTTTTGATTTTTTTGAAATTTTACCCAGCCTCACTAAAACAGCCATAACTCTCGCTTTTTAAAACATTTTTGAGCGATTCTTGAGCCCACGCTGAAGATAACTTCCAGGGCTACAACTTTGTCTCACAACATTTTTCCAAAATCATAACACATCAGTCCAAAAATTTACATCAAGGTGGCTGTTCGGAATTTGATTTAACAGTTTTGATACACATCTCTCCTAACGCCATAACTACCTCATCCGAATCGGAATTAGTCCGCTCCGGAGTCTATGGAAAGCTAAATCAGAGTACTACAACATACCAAAAGCCCAGAATTTTTAAAGCACAAAAACTGGACGAAATTGCCCTCGCCATTGACTGCCCTGAATCTGCCCATTTTTGGTTATAAAACGGAACTGTTTTCACCAAATCAGTCACTACCCCATGTAAACTCAACATTTTTGAGTACTACCACTTGGGTTAACTACTAAACACATATATCTAACATCCCTTTTGACGGATCGCAAAAGAAGTCATAGATTTAAACGGTGAAATTTCAAAGTACTAGAAATTTTGATTCAAAACTAGAAAATAAATTTTCTTTATTCTTTTGATTCCACCCAAATCAACATCAAAATGAGTAAATCCATACATGAATCATATATAATCACATAGATCTTAGGGTTTTAAACACCCAAATCAAAAACCCCTTTCATCAATTTCAATAAAAAAAATTAGAGAGAGAGATTATACCTTTTTTTTTTTTCTTTCTCCTTCTTCTTATTCTCTTCCATCCATGGAGATTTTCATCTCCTCCTCTTCCCACACAAAAGCCTCCCTCTCTCTCTCTCTCCCACGGTTCCTCTCTTCTTCTTCCATTTTCTCTCTCTCTCTCTCTTTCATCTATCTCTTATCTTCTTCTTTTTTTTTTTTTTTTAATATTCGCCACTTGGCCTTTAAATTGCCACAGATGGTTTAATTAATTGTTTTCATTAAATTTCTTTATTAAATAACCACCATGCCCATCATCACTAAATGTCCTAAAATAAATTGAGACATGTCCCATAAATGTGACATTTCAATTTAATCTTTTGGGCCATGAATATATATACATAGTCCAATCATTTTATCTTATCTCACCCTAAATATTTAATTAGGGTATCCATTCCAAATAATTAGAATTTAAATCAACACTCTATTACATTTAAATTTTGTAACCCAATTAAGCTTATTTTAATTAAGTTACAAAATTAATAACTTGAGATAATAAAAATATATCTCTTAACTTAATATAATTTTTTTTTATTCTCCCACAAGTGGCTTAACTTGGGCATTAAATTAATTCCATTGAGCTAATTTTATTTACTTATTTTACTTACTAACAAAAACTAACTTGAGCTTTCAACCCAAAATTGATTGGGTCATTATAATACTTGTCACATACATAATATGTTGGGCTAGATTAAATAATTTAATCATCCTTAATCATTTATCTACAAGTTCCCATGCTTAATTAATTAATTGGGCTTGTTTAAATAATATAACCTCCTTGGCCCATTAAATCCACTTCTCTTGGACTCTATTCAAAATAATTGGGCTATAACCTTATTATAATCCATTATTTTTAATTCTATTTCATTCTACCCTTATCTTTAAATTAGGGTTTACATCTCTCACTCTAGAAAATAAATTCCTTACTCATGCCCTTTTAATTTCATAAACCAAATTATACTTGGTTATAAAATTAATTATTGGAGATATATAAAATAAATCTCTTAATGTCAGTATATACATTTATATACTAATATTCTCTCATATTATAACCTCTCAGATTATTTAATCACCACACCTAATATATATATTAGGTTACATAACTTAATTCTTACTTCACCCTTATATACAAAATAAATGTATTCACATTATATAATGTATATTTATTTACTCATATCCATAATTCATATAATCATAACATATTTCACTTCTCACACTAATTTTGACTTTTCTCCATAAAAAGTTAACTGTTGACTTTGACCAAAAGTCAATCTTTACACATTTTGTGCTTACTGTCCATTCTGACTAAACTCGACGTTTTGGACGCAATCGAGCAGTCCATGCTTCAAAATTCTATCTCTAACTCAAATTTTGAGTTTTAAATTACTCCATTCTCATTACTAATCGTATTAACTAACGACCTTTATACTTCTTCAAATTTTTTTTTTTAGTCAAGGCCAACACTCAAGCTATGTTAATTACTAACATAGTTTTATCTTGATCATTAACTTGATTCATCATTCTCTTGCTAAATATATATATATATATATATATATATATATATATAACATCTCTTCCCGTGAAATCTTATCTCCAATAATAAAATTTCCATATGTACTTATATAACATTTCTTAGACTATTCAGGTTCACATCGAATTCTGTGTATCGTAATACCTTATTCTTGATATTCCTCCAAGTACATATTAATTCATTTTTAGGGTTTTGGAATTTTGTAACCCATATTTTCTCTATTCTCATTCGAATATCAAACCATATAGGTTTTTCTTGAAAATTTTAAATAAATTCTCAAATTCTCATCTAGGTTTTATTCTTTAACCTTTATTCTAATCATTCAAGATTTTAGAAACTTTTCTAGGTTGTCACATTCACCCTTCTTCTAAGAATTTTGTCCTCGAAATTAAAGCATACTAATATCTCGCTTATTCTCTTCATCAAAACTAGGTTGTTAATTTAACCTTTACAATTTCCTCCTTTGAGGATTCTCTTCTATCATCACATTTCACCATAACTACTCACTAGGAGTTTATATTTTCTAAACATTCTTCAAAACTAGGTTGTCGTAATAACCTTTATTCAATCATCTCGCATTCTACTCGTACACAACGAGTTTACATTATTTCATATCAATCATCACATTCTACCACAACATTACTCTCAAGGGTTTAAAAAACTTTTCATATCTCATTCGAGGATCATAAAAATTATGAACTTTGAACTCCGAGGTTTAGGGTATTTCTACCGCTACCTCTTTTCAATTAAGAAAGAAAGGTAGTCTACCTCTTAAACATTTCTTTAATAGGTATGTTTACAATCACGAAGAAGGTAAACTACCAATTCTGGTACTTTAGATGATCAGTCTATTGTACCTTAGTAATCTGAACGACTATATGCGTCCTTAGATTGGAATATTTTATCCAATTAGTATATCTCCATTTTCAGGGTTGTTCACCTCAGACTTATCATAAGATTCCGCACCAAAACAATTTGGTTTGGCATAAGCTTTCAAAGAATACTTTGAATTTCATAAACATTTGTCTAATGAATCAAATAGCTTAGACACATATCAATAATTCAATTTCAATAGAAATATTTCGCCAAGCCAAACTTAGCATAAATTATCTTTAAAATTTTTAAAATCATTTTGACGTTATGATGCCGCAGATCGTATATACAAATTCGCATTGAGGATTTAAATCAATTTATGATTTTATCATACTACATCATACTATAAGGGGTGATGATCTTTAGATCACATCCAACACTAAGTAATTCTGCATTGATAACTCCATCATTTTTATCATCTTTGCACCAAAGTTGTATGATGCATTAATGATATAAAATACATTTTGACATCTCAAATCATTTTCATTCAGCCAAATCAATAAGCATAGACTCTTCTTTAAATCGTTCAAAAACCTTTGCAAATATGTTTTATCATCTCAATAGGCAACGAGGTGCTCGGTGAGTTCAAGTCCAATACACAATGGTCACCCGAGTTGAGAATAAAATTTATTTTTAAAAAGCACATAGTGCGATTTAGCTTGATGTCAAAACTTCAAGTCTAGCATAGCTAGAAGATTTGGAATACCTATGCTTCCATCATCAACTTCACTTTTTCGATCGATCTATTGCTTAATAAATCTATCTATTCTTATAATCCTCAAAGCTCCATTCACAACTTTGCTATACCCCAGCTTCATCAAACTTTACACATTATGGGTTCAAGAACTTGTCACAATCATATGGGTTTAAGAACTTATCCTAGTCGGACCAAAGCGCCCATTCACGAGGGTTCAAAACATACCATATGATTATGAGTCATGAACTTACCATAAGTATGAGTTTTAAGAACTCATAACTTAACCTTATATATCTTCTACTCTATTCGTTATACACATGAGAAAAGAATCATCTTTCAACATGCATATAACAAAAAGCGCGACATTAGGTTCCAATGATTATCATTATCGAAACTAAGTGGTTGTCAAACCAAACTCTACCACTAATCAATATAGAAGCTGTTTTGACAATTCCACGCCCATACAAAGAATTTGTCAACCTAACCACTATATCAACCAGAAGCTAAGTGATTCTAAAACCAAGTACAAATTCCACGCCCATACAAGGAATCATACAACTCAAATACGAATTCGAGTCCTCAATTGAAAACCCACATAATCTTAACTTTTCTTTTCTTAATACGTAATTTTCTTTAATCCAGTATCTTAATATTTTCCACTCATTTCGAGTTTACATTGTACCATTTCATAGTACCTTCTCTTTATAGCATCAAGCTATATCATTCCAATCACTTAACAAATCATATGTTATTCAATGATTTAATCTGATCACGTGGTGATCTTATTTCGTAATCATTTCTCCTTATGCTTACCATCATTTTATTTTACGGATCTTCTTATTCTTCTCTTTAATCATATTATATTATGATTTTATTTACACTTTTCATCTTATAGACATAGTCTATTTATCTTCACTTTTCATCTCTATTACTGGAGTTAGGTAACTCCGATTTCTTATTCTTATAGCTCTTTAAGATTCTTCTTTGAATCTTCTTTATCTTTCTCTTTACTTAATGATGAATTTCCATAAACTCATCTCTTATCGCTTAAACTCTATTCGAGTTTATTACTTATCATCTTTGTGGTTATAGCCTAAGGTACACCTACCTAAGGTTTATAACCTCATGACTGATTGATACTAATCAGTAGCATCCCCGAATCAAGGGTCCCAAATCGCTACTTGATCCTAAGATACTATTTCTATCACTATTGCGGAAGATATAAACATAAATTGTTTATACATTAAACTTTTACACATCATTCCCAAGGTCTACAACCTTAACTTAATACATACCTTCAATATCTTAGAAGATTTACAATACTATTTTCATCGTAAAATTTAATAAATTTAACTACAACATAAAGAAACTTTGCACTTTGTCTTTGCCTCGTCATTCTTATTCAAGCCTTCATCTTAATCTAAAAATTTTATCATGATATAGCAAGGGTGAGCAACAAATTTGCCAAAGAAGTTTTATATACAAAAGGAGATATATCATGATTGAAAAGAATGGATAAGCTTTCAAGTTTTCAACAATATAATAATTGTGAAATAACATGAATCAATTTTTCAACGATTGAATGACTGAACCAATAATAATGGATGTCAACAATTAATATGAACAAGTTTAACTGAAACATATGGTAATGAAGGTGATCAGCCTTTCATACCGATGAACATATATGACAACATGCACAATGTGCGAATCAATAATTTATTGACGTGGTATAATCAACAATAATTAACCACTAACATGCTTTGAATTAACAACTCAAGTTGAGTTAGAAACTTGCACAATAATTAGAAGTTCAAGTTTAGGAACTTGCTCTGCATCTGCTGATTACCGCTAAGCAATCAATTTAATCTCTTATAAAAGACCTATCATTAATAAGATCGATCCTCCAATTAGCATAATACATTTTATCCCACAACACTATTACTCAAATAATAAATTAGCTAACATTTAGTCACATAATTAAACATTAAATAATTCTTTAACTCATTAGTAATATTATTATCCCTTAATAATATTACTATCACTTATCCATTATCTTAAACTTTTGCCTAATATTTTTTTTATAGAATATTTATCATTTACAAATATTATTAATCATTTAATAATATTTAAATCTTTTTACTAATATTATTAATCATTTAATAATATTGTAATCACCTTCTAATATTATTAATCATGTAATAATATTTTACTTGTTTCATAAATAATAAAGGTCTCACACATTTTAAGATGCAAATATTTTACATCTTGAAACTTAAACCATTTAAATTTCATTTTTAGAAATATCTTTTACCTCTACTCGCAAATTTTGAGTTTAAATAAATTTAATGTATAACTTTTATAGTAAAAATCAATTTACTATATTATTTCTTCACTTTAAATAACTTTTACTTGGTTTGTCCGTTCATGAGTCAACACTGACTATTGCCTCATATATAAACATTTTATCTCACTAGCACATTCGCTTTATTTATTTTTTTCATTTTACGATTATTCGCATTTTTGCTTCGTTACTTAAATCTCAGCTCAAAAACTTCATTTTGAGCAATCGAAAACCTCAAAATATCATTTTTATGATTAATACAATATTTCAAAGGTTTTACATTCTTTGTTCCACCACAAAATAATTTTTATAGGCAACTATATAAATATATATATATTTTTCACTTAAATATGTAATTTATATTTATTACATATTTTTATTGCTTTATTTATGCCTGAAAGAAAGTTTCTCGGCATAAAATATTACTTATAGTCAAATTTCGCACCATAAGACTTTATTAGATTATTATGACTTATTATTTCTCTATCATATGCCCAAACACATAATATACTTCATTGAATATCAATTTTAACAATTACATTGAAAAATATCATAAATCTCTTATTAAATCTCCCGTCAAATATTATTAATTATGTAATAATATTTTACGCTAAGGTTACTAACCTTTTAATAACATTCCAGTCACATACTACTAATAATATCTCAATACCATATTATTAGTCACATAAAAATAATTTATGTCATTAATCACTTAAATAAACAATTATTTCAATTGTTTTCCTTCCCGTAATTAATAAACTTGTTTAAACATTTTAAAATGTCATAAACATCACAACACCTTAAACCCGACCCAAAACTTCATTACAAATTTGCATACGCCATGCTCACGGGTCTCACTTCATACATCGCATTTTTCCTATTTTTGGACACTTTTGATTTTTTTGAAATTTTTACCCAGCCTCACTAAAACAGCCATAACTCTCGCGTTTTAAAACATTTTTGAGCGATTCTTGAGCCCACGCGAAGATAACTTCAAGGGCTACAACTTTTGTCTCACGACGACATTTTTCCAAAATCATAACACATCAGTCCAGAAATTTACACAAAGGTGGCTGTTCGGAATTTGATTTAACAGTTTTGATACACATCTCCCGAACGCCATAACTACCTCATCCGGAATCGGAATTAGTCCGTTCCGGAGTCTATGGAAAGCTAAATCAGAGTAATACAACATACCAAAAGCCCAGAATTTTAAAGTACAAAACTGGACGAAATTGCCTCGCCATTGACTGCCTTGAATCTGCCCATTTTTGGTTATAAAACGGAACTGTTTTCACCAATTCAGTCACTACCCCATGTAAACTCAACATTTTTGAGTACTACCACTTGGGTTAACTACTAAACACATATATCTAACATCCCTTTTTGACGGATCGCAAAAAGAAGTCATAGATTTAAAACGGTGAAATTTCAAAGTACTAGAAAATTTCGGATTCAAAACTAGAAAATAAATTTTCTTTATTCTTTTGATTCCACCCAAATCAACATCAAAAATGAGTAAATCCATACATGAATCCATATATATCACATAGATCTTAGGGTTTTAAACACCCAAATCAAAAACCCCTTTCATCAATTTCTTAAAAAAAAAATTTAGAGAGAGAGATTATACCTTTTGTTTTTTTGCTTCTTCCTTCTTCTTATTCTCTTCCATCCATGGAGATTTTCTTCTACTACCCACACATGGGGCTGCCGAAGCCTCCCTCTCTCTCCCTCCCACGGTTCTTTCTGCTTCTTCTTCCTTCTCTAATCCTCCTCCTCTCTTCTTTTCTATCTTCAAGATCTTCTTCTTTTTCTTTTTTTTGCAATATTCGGCCACTTGGCCTTTAAATTGCCACATGATGGTTTAATTAATTGTTTTCATTAAATTTCTTTATTAAATGACCACCATGCCCATCATCACTAATTGGGTTAAAATAAATTGAGACATGTCCCATAAATGTGTTGGGCTCTCAATTTAATCTTTTTGGGCCATGAAATATATACATAGTCCAATCATTCTATCTTATCTCACCCTAAATATTTAATTAGGGTATCCATTCCAAATAATTAGAATTTAAAATCAACACTCTATTACATTTAATTTTGTAACCCAATTAAGCTTATTTTAATTAAGTTACAAAATTAATAATTTGAGATAATAAAAATATATCTCTTAACTTAATACAAATTTTTTTTTCTCCCACAAGTGGCTTAGCTTGGGCTCTAAATTAATTCCATTGAGCTAGCCTTATTTACTTGTTTTACTTACTAACAAAAACTAACTTGAGCTTTCAACCCTAAATAGATTGGGTCATTATAATACTTGTCACATACATAATATGTTGGGTTAGATTAAATAATTTAATCATCCTTAATCATTTATCTACAAGTTCCCATGCTTAATTAATTAATTGGGCTTGTTTAAATAATATAACCTCCTTGGCCCATTAAATCCACTTCTCTTGGACTCTATTCAAAATAATTGGGCTATAACCTTATTATAATCCATTATTTTTAATTCTATTTCATTCTACCCTTATCTTTAAATTAGGGTTTACATCTCTCACTCTAGAAAATAAATTCCTTACTCATGCCCTTTTAATTTCATAAACCAAATTATACTTGGTTATAAAATTAATTATTGGAGATATATAAAATAAATCTCTTAATGTCAAGATATACATTTATATACTAATATTCTCTCATATTATAACCTCTCTCGATTATTTAATCACCACACCTAATATATATTAGGTTACATAACTTAATTCTTACTTCACCCTTATATACAAAATAAATGTATTCACATTATATAATGCATATTTATTTACTCATATCCATAATTCATATAATCATAACATATTTCACTTCTCACACTAATTTTGACTTTTCTCCATAAAAGTTAATCTGTTGACTTTGACCAAAAGTCAACCTTTACACATTTTGTGCTTCATCGTCCATTTCGACTAAACTCGACGTTTTGGACGCAATCGAGCGTATCCATGCTTCAAAATTCTATCTCTAACTCAAATTTTGAGTTTTAAATTACTCCATTCTCATTACTAATCGTATTAACTAACTAATTTTATACTTCTTCAAATTCTTATTTGTCACCAAGGCTAACACTCAAGCTATGTTAATTACTAACATAGTTTTATCTTGATCATTAACTTGATTCATCATTCCTCTTGCTATATAAATATATATATATATATATATACATAACATCTCTTCTGTGAAATCTTATCTCCAATAATAAAATTTCCATATGTACTTATATAACATTTCTTAGACTATTCAATTTCACATCGAATTTAGGTATCGTAATACCTTATTCTTGATATTCCTCCAAGTACATATTAATTCATTTCTAGGGTTTTGGAATTTTGTAACCCATATTTTCTCTATTCTCATTCGAATATCAAACCATATAGGTTTTTCTTGAAAATTTTAAATAAATTCTCAAATTCTCATCTAGGTTTTATTCTTTAACCTTTATTCTAATCATTCAAGATTTTAGAAACTTTTCGGGTTGTCACACATTATCAACAATAGTCTGGTCACGGTCAACGCTGAACCAGAGTGTCCTTAACACGGGGACATGCCATTCATCAATGCCAATGCAGATGTTGAACCGGTCAGTTTTCATGCCTTGGAAGTAAGCAATACCCAATACTATGCTATTGGAATGCCATTACCCGAACCCAATATTTCTGCCGAGGTAATGTCGGCTACTCAAGAAATGATGTCATTGGGTCATAAATCGGGACAAGGGCTGGGTAAAGATTTCCAGGGTATCAAGTACCCAATTCGATTAACCAAGCAAAACTGGAGCAATTTGGCTAGACTATTACGCCGAGTTCTAGTAACAGAATCCTCATAAGCATCGGTGATTCCTTGACTTCAACCATGCGGCGTTTATCTTCGCCTTCAAACTCTGAGTCCGCACAACCTCCTGCAAAGGTGCCAGCCAATGTAATGGCTATGTTATTTCCCAAGACGACACCGGTTAAGGAGAAAGAAGTCTTTGTTCCGAATCCCGCAGTGGAAGAAGAGGAACAAAGAATCAAGCAAGACGTCATCCGAAAGATGTCAGGCATACACATCATCGTTCATGATAAACATACCAATAGATACACCCAAGTCAATGATTGCCCAGATATAATGGCCATCATTCAGGACAGGGATAATGATGACAATCCCTCCATCACTGCGGTCCATCCTGACTTTTCCCTTGCCAATTGGAATAGCACTCCTTGCATTGGTCGTCGAGAGGTAAAGCGCGTAAACTCTTTACGCCTGTAGATATAATAACTGCTTACTTTTCTGTACAATATTAGCAGTTTATTTTGCCAATATATGCTAATAATGTGTATGATCAACACATTTCATATATACTAAGTGAAAGCATATTTTGTTTCAGGACTCTGAATTTAGATGTTCCTGTACTTGCTAATATGGTGCCTCTTCTCCACAAGGATTGTACCTTTGATGTAGAGATGAATTCAGCCTTGATGGAAATACAGGATGACATTGAGGTGCCTCCAAAAATTCAAGAATGGGTCAAAGACAAACCTAAACCCAACCTTGATCAAACTACTTCTTTCAATCTCAGAACCTTTGAAAGCCCTAAGTTAATCCAGATTGGTTCAGACCTTACCCCAAACCAAAGGAATGACATGGTTACACTATTAACCCAATTCCAGGATGTGTTTGCATGGTCTCATGAAGACATGGTGGGTTTGTCCACTGACATTGTCCTTTATCGCCTTCCCATTAAAGAGGGATTTAAGCCAGTCAAGCAAAAGCTCGGGCGATTGAAACCTGAGTGGAGTTTAAAGGTGAAAGAAGAAATTGTGAAACAATTTCAAGCTGGCATCATCATGGTGTCCACATATCCTGAGTAGATATCCAACATTGTTTCTGTGCCTAAACCCGGAGGGAAGGTGCGAGTTTGCGTGGATTACCGGGACTTGAACAAAGCTTGCTTAAAAGATAGATTTCCCGTGCCATTTATCCACATTCTCATTGACAATACTGCGCTATACGATATGTACTCCTTTGCTGATTGTTTCGCTGGGTATCATCAGATCATTGTTGCTGAGGAAGATCGTGAGAAAACTGCTTTCATCATTCCTTGGGGAAACTTTTGCTATAGACGGTTGTCATTCGACCTCATCAATGCCGGAGCCACCTATCTACGAGCTATGATGGCTCTTTTCCACGACTTAATGCACAAAGAGATCGAGATCTACGTGGATGACATCATCGTCAAGTTGCAGAAGGAGGATGACCATATAAACCATCTCAGAAAGTTGTTCAACAGGTTGCGTAAGTACAACTTGAAGTTAAATCTAGCTAAATGCTCCTTTGGCGTTAAATCAGGCAAGTTGCTAGGATTTCTAGTCAGCCACAAAGGGATTGAGATGGATCCTGCCAAAATCTAGGCCATCACGGAAATGCCCATTCCTCAGACAGAAAAGGAAATATGGGGATTTTTGGGAAGAATCAACTTCATTAGCAGGTTTATCTCTCAACTCACAGCAACTTGTGAGCCAATATTCAAGCTATTAAGGAAGAACTCCTCCATGAAATGGAATGATGAGTGCCAGAATGCCTTCTTCACAATCAAGAAATAACTAGTCAAAGCTCCCGTGTTGGTACCACCCAGGGATGATGTTCCCCTGTTCATGTACCTGTCCATAAGTGACAATGCCATGGGCTGCATGCTGGGACAAAAAGACGATAGAGGCCAAGAACGAGCTATCTATTACCTCAGCAAAAGGTTCAGCAGCAGTGAACACAAGTACACTTTGATTGAGAAGACTTGTTGTGCTTTAGCATGGGCTTCCATGAGGTTACAACATTACCTCCATGGTCACACAACCCATCTCATATCTCGCATGGATCCTCTCAAATACGTGTTCAATAAACCCATGTTAAATTGTCGGCTATCCAGATGGCAGTTGATCTTACAACAATTTGACATCGTATATGTGACTCAAAAGTCCATCAAAGGTTAAGGAATTGCTAATCAACTGGCCGCCGCACCTTCTGGGGATTTCAAACCCTTGGAAACATATTTTCCCGATGAAGGAGTAATGACAGTTCAGCAACACCATCAGTACGATACGCGCCAATCATGGAAGATGTATTTTGATGGAGCTATTAATATGGAAGGTTCTGGAGCTGGAGCAGTTCTAGTATCTGGTACGGGAGAGCGATATCCGTCATTTGTTAAATTGCGATTTGTCGACCAACAACACAGCTGAGTATGAAGGCTATCTCATGGGGCTAAAACTTGCCCGTTCAATGGGCGTCAGGCGGTTAACTATTTTTGGAGATTTAGAGTTGGTAATCAGATAATCCACCGGAATCTATCAAACCAAGGAACTACATTTGTTGCCCTACCATCAACAAGTTTTTCAGATAGTTTTGGAGTTCGAAGAAATCTCCTTTCTACACATTCCTCGTAATAGGAATGACTTTGTGGACGCGTTAGCAACTTTGGCCTCCTTGATTAGTATATCAGACAAGGAACACTTGCCAAGCGTCACAATTTCCCTGCACAAGGCCCCAGCCTATGGGAATTACGTTAGAGAAGTATCGGATGAGCTACCTCCCATACAACATCCTTGGTATCATCATATCAAGGAATATCTACGAGATGGATCTACACCCGCGGGAGCGAGCTCGACTGAGAAAAGACGGATCCATCGACTTGCTATGAAATTCTACTTGAGTGGAGATGCGGTCTACAAAAGAGATGCAAGACTAGGTCTCCTCAGATGTTTAGACAAAGATCAACCCCAAAGGCTCATGGATGAAATCCATGGTGGAGTCTGTGGTCCCCACATGAGTGGCCCCCTCCTTGTCAAGAAATTCCTCAGGACAGGACATTATTGGCTATCTCTTAAAGCTGATTGCAATGACCACGTCAAGAGATGCTATCAATGCCAAATTCATGGGAATGCTATACACGCCCCTCCAAGGGAACTCCACAACATGAGTTCACCTTGGCCCTTCAATTTGGACGCCGTGAAACGGTACTATGTCTGAAGTTGCCCTCAAGCAAACATCCTGGTGTTGGACCATCAAATCACCAGTCATTCCAGTTCTTTAACCCTTTACCACATACAACTCTTCCACACTGTGCCCCTCAGGGAAACATACTTTTCAAGCCAGCAGCCTGGCTCCTCTCACTACGGATTGAACCTCTCACATTTGCAGTTTGGCTACCCATACATGGGATCAAACTTCTCATACCTGCAGTTTATCCTCAACCTAGGATTAAACCTTCTCCTTCCCGCAATCTGACCTGCACATGGGATCACGCTTTTCATCTCGCCCTAAGGGGCGAACTACGTTGCCCTGATCTCCTCTTCAATAGGAGTACGTAGGAAACCATTTCATATGGCCCGGTCGCAATAAAACAAAAACAACAAAAACATTTCTACCCTTACAAAAACAAAAACAACCAAAAACATTCCTACACCATTTACGCCACATCTGACGTTGAACCTTTTACACCGTGTTGAATTCACGATACCGATCTCCTCTTCAATAGGAGTATGTAGGCAGCCATTCATGTTTCGGTCTCATGCCCTACCAAAACACAAACCCTTGTAAGTTGGTACTAGGATCACCTTTCAATCCACTACATTTCATCGGCTTCAGAGCAAAGGGATGGAATTACCTGAACTCCTCCCAAATAGGAGATTCGGCGACCATCTAAGCTGCGGTCATACCTTTAAGAGAAACACCAATCCATAAGAGATGGAATTAACTAGGCTTCTCCTAAATAGAAGTACTGGCAACCATCTGTGGTGCGATGAATCTCAGAGAGGAAAGCCACACACCTCTCTACATTTCTATACAAAAACCAGTCCCAAGACACCACAGATGGTAGGGATACATATAGATCGATGATCCATTCTGAACTATGCAGAGATAACTCAATGTCCATCCACCCAGGAGGAATTCAGAATACATCAAGATTGCAAGCCATGAAGCAGCAGGCAAAATATCAAGCAAGTAGCAAAGCATATCTAAAAGAGAACTGATCCAAAAAATATATTTCCATGTCGTATATATAATGTTGTTTGATATATACAATGTAAACTGTACATGACAAAATGGATAAGCTAGTCTGTGCAGGTAAATACAAGCTCATCTACAAGTCAGGGTATATGCGAGCTAACAAGACCAACATGGCGTCCCTCTCAGAAGAAGGAGGCAAAGCTGTGATCTCCTGTACGAGAATATGCACATGACCCAACAGATCTGCAGCCATCTGCATAGTGACCATATGCTCATTAATGTAAGTGCTCATCTCTGCGATCATGCCAGTGGTAAGGGACTTCACTGCAGTACTATCTTTGACGGCTACATCCCAGGCAGATATGGCACTATCCCGCTCAACTATCACTGCATCTTTGACTGATCTGATCAACAACAGCGACATCTCTGCGAGCTAATGCCTCGTCTCTCTCTAACAGAGCTGCGTCTCTCCCGTCAAGCACAGTCAACATCAAAGATCGAGCATGATCTCTCTCGAAGGTCATCAGATAAAGACTCTACTCAAGGTACTATGCTGAGTATTGAATCACAACAGTACTGGAACTGGGAGAATCTAGAGGAAATACTGGCAACCCAGCAGCGGGCTCCTCCTTGATATGGGAATCGATGTCCTCCATGGGCTCTACATCATCTGACTAACTATTCGGTACTGTGGATACTACCGCAACTGATAAAATCTCTGCCTCCATCCATGCGGAATACTCTGCAGAACAACCTGGATAAATAATAGAAAAATTAGCTATCTCACGCTGATCCCAACATGCATACACACGGGATCGGTCCTCTGCTGAAAGATAGAGAGAAGGTGAACGCTGACCTATCGCCCCCTCGAAAGGATGAAAATCCTGAAACTGGTCAAACTGCGACATCACGGCCAGCGGGTGATAAGTAGTCACACCCCTCAAACCAGCCAGAGGGAGGTAGTCCATGCCCGGAGCATGAGTAATAAAGCTGTATGGTGAGCTAAGCCCCGAACACGGCAATATGACAAATGGATCTCTGATATCCGCCAAAAATGTGGACCAAGACATAACATCTATACACTCTGATGGCTGAAAGAAGTATGACATGGCTATATCATGTGTGAACCAGTACCCATGTCGTCTAAGAGTGCCAATCGGTCTCATGTGGGACATAAACCACACATATAGCATGACCGACCTACCCGTGAACACTCCTATCGGATAAGTGCAGCAGTAGGATACTGACCGCAGGGTCTCTGCTACAATCATAGATATAATGGTACGACCCTCCCTGAGAGCTCTCACCACCATGATGACTTCGATGTCTATCTCATCCATGTACCGTGGCATATAGACATACGATAGTACGCATAACAACAGTACATCAACCCTGGCTAAACGCCAATGATCCTCCGGTGCGATGAAATCCCCGGAATGTCGTGAATAGCTATCCTCAGAGCCAAATCTGTCATACAGAAAATGATGGGATATCACGTGGCCAGATGTCAGCTCATCCTGCACCACTCTGTGCCACAATCCAGTGAGAGTCATGAACCGTCTACTCGTGTCTCCTAAAGCCATATGCATGCAAGGTTTGTCTAATGGAAGCATCGTCAATCGAGCATATTCCTCCAAAGTAAGAGTCAACTCATGGGTCCCAAATCAGAAAACATGCCTATCCGATACCCAATGCTCTAGCATCCCGTCCATAAACCCTGCGAGAACCTGAAACATCAATAAGGTCATAAGATATCTTTAAAGAAACGATCTACGGTCACCACCGCTCGATGGTGACATGCTATCATACCACGATCGCATACCCGATGCCACCAATGATGGTGGGGTATGATCTATACAGCTAACTGTCGAAGAAGACATTTGTACGGGCCGTGTCATAAGACCATCCAGGGGTCAATGTTGAATATCTCTGGACATACATACATATGCTTAACATGATACATGCATAACAGATAATAGATGGCAATATGATATAAGGAATGAAAAACTGTTCATATATTCCTAAGTATATCAACATCTAAAACATCATCTCTGTACAGCTACAAATACAGGGAAATGGGGCACAGACGCCCTACTACTAACAGAGGCCTATCAAAAGATATAGTGAGAATGGGGCACAACCACCCAATATCTAACAGAGGCCTATCAAAAGATATAATGAGAATGCACATCAGAAGAAGACAATGGTGTCAATATCTATATCATCAATCCTGTCCACCTGATGTAACTCCTCCTGAGTCACCGGATCTCTATCAACAGGGATGTCAGGCCTATATAAAGGAGGATCTGTCTGAAGCAAAACCGAATGGGTCATCCGAGGGCCGGCCACCGAGTGGAAGGATCAAACGGTCGCTTCTGCCTGCCGGATCTCTGCCCAAATGCTGGATAAATATGTGTGCCTGGTCCAATTGTTGGGTCAAACTATCAATCTGTGTCATATGAGTCGGATCTCGGACACAAGCTATCTAATCCATCATCATCACGGATCCTGGAACCATATCCCCCATAAACTGTGTGGCGCGGGTCTAGGCTCCGATAGTACGAGGGAACCACCAATGCCGGAACGTCTCCTGAGTTGAAGGACCCTCTGATAATGTAAAGCCGTTAAACCCCAACAATGGGATATCAGTGATGGGTGACTGCGATACAGGCCAATGACGCCTGGCAGGAGGCAAGATCGGCATGCGAATCTCCCCTGTGGTGCTCCTAATAGCACACTCTCCTAAATAGAGCTCCAAGCCTCCATCTGTGAAGAGAGGAACTCTCCTGGTGGAAATCACATACTCGACTCCAGTCGGGTATCCATCCTCAAAGCCGATGGTCAAGTGTTCCCTTGAATAGGGAATCCATGTGATGGTATCGGTTGTCAACAACTTCGGTTGATACGGCGGTTGAGTGAAACCCTCATTTCTGCTGGGGACCTCCGGCAAAATGGAATGATGCCATTGTTGTCCTCGTGGATAGGTATCTAAACCTAACACACTCACATGACGCAAGCATGGGAGCCTCTCGTAGGCCCAAAACTGCCAACACAACGGCAAAACATCAGCGATCAGTAAACACTCTTAACCTATAAATAGGAAATGACAAGAGAAATACTCACCAGCAAAAATGGGTAGAAGCCTAGCCAAGCCTCGGTCAAACCCTATGAGCGCATTCGCATGCCCCGGAGGAAATAGGCAAAGGTGTAGGAACCCCAATCATACTCTCCAATACAGTCCACGTGACACGTGGCGTTGATCAAAGAAAAAGACATCGTAGAAGAGTTATCTGCTATGAAGCAGCCTCTAATGATCATTAGGAACAATCACCGCAGAATGCGATCCCTGATTCTGACATCATCAGGCATGGGCTCACTCAAAAGCCCGCTCATAGCATCTATGCTCAAAGGACCTGAACGAACAGTCCTGCCCTTGAGCGCCTCCGCCGGAACTCCTAATAAGGATCTGACGGCAGTAGGGGTAATATTTGCCATGCAGGGCACTGGCTCCCCTCCAAACTCCATACCTGTGATAAATCGCCAATCCATCGACGTCATCATCACCTCGCAATCCAGCAGATGGAGTGACTGAGTCTAATGAAACCATCGCTCAGACAATGCCCTGAGGTAACCCCAGGGACAACGACGGGGAAGGATGGAGAAGGATGCCCCGAATCCCCAATCATGCACTACAGCTCTGTAATCAGGATGAAGAGCCTGATACATGGAGTGTATAATAAACCAAATCCCTCGAGGCTGTATGAAGCCAGGAACCTACATGAAATGCAGATCAACATCAGAATCCTTTACTCCTCGTCAATAGGAAAGAAGGAAGATCAAGATCTAACGTCATACCTCGTTAGCATGCAAGTACATCGAGGGATGTCTGCTCAAATCACCCAGAAGTTCTAGGTTTGCCACCTGAATACAAGGGAGCTCCTTACGGGGAACATGTATAGCAGGAGCGGGATCCTCGATCGGAATATCCTCATCCACGTCCTCAACGTCTGGCACGTCTGCCCGGACTGGACGGATAACGGCCTCCACCAATCGACGAGGCTGTCTGACAGAACGGGGTCGAGGCACTTCAGAAGCCCTCCTTCGTATACCAGAAGTGGTCTTACGGGAACTACTAGGCTGATCCGGATCCATGATATCTGGACAACAAGTCTCCAAATCACCTCAGAAAGGGTGTGGTATTTCCTTACCTGGAGCTTTCTAGAATGCATTTTATGACTATATGCATGCATGCATTTACTTTAACATATAATAGAGTTAAAATGCATGACTACCCAATGCCTATATTTTGAAATTTTTTGCCATAGTCCCCTTTTAAAATAGGACTATCCACATGTACATAGGCATGTTTAGGTGGCCATTTAGTAGCACACCTGCCCCAAAGTCATATACATAATATATGCATTAAAAATAAAAATCATACATGCATAAGGTTAACCTCAATATCATGAGTACTTTGCTTTTCTACCTTTTGCTCATTGGACCTCAAATAGGATAAAAAATGGCAGAAAAAGGTGCCAATTTGACTGTCTCAAAAGTCAATTTTTTTTACATCATTATTTTCAGCATGGTTTAATACTAACATTTACTATGTTGAATATTTTTTATCAAGTCATTTGTGCGTACATAATCACTACTATGTGTTTAGATGCATTTCATGCGATAACTCAAATTCCAACGGATAAAAACTGGAAAAAATACATGCATACGTTACGGGATAGTGCGTAACAGAACACTGCGGTGATGTAATTAGCGTAAAATACTTTGAACTCAAAGAAATTTGAAGGAGGCTCATGGATTTCTCATAGCGAATCAAGTTGAAAATGACTTGTGAGACCAACTCATTGGATTATATCATCCACGATATCGTCGCGAGCTCATACGTGGTCAGAGAAAGTGCACTGCTGCGGCACCCCCTATGTGGGCCCCACCCCTCCGACTCTCAGTCGGTTTGAGTTGCAAAGGAGTTTTTTGCGGACTAGAAAGGTCAAATCGGGAATAAAATGCCACTTGATTGAAAGCAAAACAAAGCATGCAACCCTGGTCTTATCAGGTGAAACTTTGAGTCTGTGTATCACTCATTGGTAGTCACCCGAACACGAGGTATACCATGCCAATGATCTCATTTGTTACAAATCACATCCGGCAATACCTTGTACAGGTTCGATGCTGCCAACTCTGGGTCATTACCCTAAAAGATCAACGTGATCCCCGACGGGGGTTACAACGTGAAGCCCCGGCAAGCCCCGGCAGGGATTAAAACGCGCATTCAAGCCATTGACACATATATCAACAAAGGTCAAGCAGCCTTGATGTTATCTAAGCTGATGGCGATTAAACCTATCAAAGCTCTAGAGCTATTCGAGGATTTCATGCTCGATTACTCATATTCCCCAATGGATCCCATGGGGTCACAACGCAATGTTAGTTGATTCACACGTCGTGAAAGGTCAAGCCACCTTGACAATCTACCCACGAGTGTCACCGTTGATTCACATCGTCGTGTCAAGGTCAAGCAACCTTCGATAGCCTATCCCATTGTGGTTTTTTCAAATTGATTCACATGTCGATGAAGTACACGTCAATGAAGGTTAGGCATCCCTGGCAGCATTTGTTGTTGGCAATAAATCCAATAGAATCTTGACATATCCTGAAAATACCAAACAGGAGAGGTCAATGTTATCAAGGAGGATCGATGATGGAATATGTTATACACATCCTAAAAAAGACCAAGCTTTATCCCCACAGATCTCTTACACATAAGAGGTACATCTTCAGGATCAAGTCATTATCAAAGACCAAGGAATTTGGTGATAACCCCAACATCAACATCCTAATAGATTTAGATTACACATCAAATCTAATCATCATTGCCAATCCCCAGTTGAAGCAACAGGGAGCCAGCAATCATCCCCAGTATGTTAGGCTACAACCCCGTACACATTCATCATACATTTGCGTTATGTTGCTACATATAGTACTATGTTTGTCTTGTTGCGTTTCAAGTGTCTAGGATTCTTTATCCTACCCATGCATCGCCATGCATGAGTATAATAAAGAGGGGCATCTGTAGACACTCGAAATTTTATGTACACTTGTCACTAACATTACAGGAGGACAGATTTGACTTTTAAGAGGGAACCCTGGAAGACAATCCATATCCATTCCGGATACTACCAGAAGTTCAGCATCAACCCCGGAACACACACTGGGAGTAGAAATTCTAATCTCGGATATAACCCCGAGGTGTGCAGATCCAATACTGGAACACACACTGGAGAAGACCGATTAATCTAGGAGATAACCCCGAGGTATCCAATCTCAGTCCCAATAATGGGAATAGCCTCCAACCTTGGTGATCACCCCAATGAATGCAGTTTCGACGATAACCCTAGAAATGCTTGTTTCAAATACAACCAGCTTCAATCTCGGCGCTCACAATGAGATATTAAGTACCAACCCGGAGATAACACCAGGAGGACAGGCACACCTCAAAGATGACACTGAGGACCTTCAACAATTGCAGCAATCTAATCTTAGCGAAGCCTTGAGCAACGTCTGCTTTATCAGCCCAAACTGGTGATAACACCGGTGAGGGGCAACATCATCATCTCGCCAATGCGATGCCATGCCACGTCGTCTTAACATTTCAGACAAACATCTCTACACAATGATGTCCCACAAGACTCACCAATCCCGAGTGACTATTGTGCAGGGTAACGGATAGAATTTGAAGCTTGAAGACCGAAGGGCATTGTCCCATCTTCAATGACTTCGTACAAACTCTAATCCCATGCCATTGTACAACTCTTGACAACGGCGGTCTGAAATAGGTCCTGTATACCTCAATCGGATACTCAGATTGCACTTCTGAAAGTTCGAGCGGACATTATAGTGCCTGAGTGCACGTACTACGAGACGACCTGACCCGAGAAACCCGCAGCAACCCGGGTTGCCTCTAGTACACCTGCAGCCCAGCCGCAGGTACACCTGTGGCTCCACCCTCTATAAATAGAGGGCTTGGGGTGGCCATTTTGCAAGAGAAAATGGCGAGGAAGCCCTGCCCAATTTGCTCTACACTCACCCCATACAGTGTACTTTCTCATTTTAAACACCTGTGAGCTCATATATAGCTACTTTTGTACTTACAAAAGCCAGTGTTTACCCACTTTAAAGATATAGAAGTCTTCTTTGGCAGCCCACTATAAGACTTCTCACACACTTTAAAGCCTTTCTCTTCATCTTTGCACACACCCTTCTTCATGTTGAGAGTGGTGTCGCGTGCGTTTGCCCGAACTTCGGTCTGTGGTTTTATTTCAGTCTATATATACATATATATTATATATATATATATATATTTATATATATATTGACTAACATTATCGAGTTATGCCTTGATTGAGCCTAGACTTCGGTCTGGAGCGTTTATTTGCTTATATATATATATATATATATATACTTATATATATTAACTGTGTGTCAAACTTTGTTCGATGAGCATAGACTTCGGTCTGGTGCGTTTACCGCTTATATATATATATACTTATATATATGAACTATTCTCGAACTTTGTTCGATGAGCCTGGATTTTACATCCGGTGTGTTTATTCGATTTTATATATATATACTTATATATATGAACTGTTGTCGAACTTTGTTCGATGAGCCTGGATTTTACATCCAGTGCGTTTATCGCTTATATATATATATATATATATATCGTCCCACCTGGAGTTTACTTCGTGGTGGTTGATCACTTTCTTGACTTTCTTTACGTTTCATCCCGCTTCGAGTTTACTTTCGTGGCGGTTGATTGCTTTGTACAACTTTATTTACATTTTCGTCACGCCGAGTTCCTCTCCGTGGCGGTTGACCGTATATTCTGACTTTATTTACGTTTCGTCCTTTGGAGTTTTTTCCGTGGTGGTTGATAGCTTTCTGACTTTATTTATATTTTTGATCCCCATGGAGGTGCTTCATGGTTGGTGATCATGTCTCATATATATATATTTACAACTTTTATATATATATACCGCCATCGCTTTCATACAAATTGCGGTATCATATATGCTTTAGGAATCATGTGATCACAGATTCAAATTAATTGGATCTAGATTCGGTTCCCGTGATGGACATTTTCAGCTGTAAGTAGCTTGTAAATTATTCTGCAGTGTCTGAATTTCCTCAAATGCTTTCCATACCCATGAGGAAGTCGGCACTATTTTGTATATTATTTTTGAACGGATGCCTCACATCTATAAAATAAAATCAATCAAGCCGAACACTTAATAAAATGGGAGTGTAAAAGGTCTCAATTACTATTGATCATCAGGTTTTGAAAAACCTCTTTTATAAAACATCACTGTTATATCTTGCTAAAAAATGAATTTTTATATAAATTCAAACCCTGTGTATATAGGTGTGAACGAGGCCTCGCACTACTTCCAAATAACAGCACATTGACCCACACACACACATATTCAGATAATAGTTTCTTGAAAAGAGGCGGTCACCGTGGTAACACAGATGTCGGGGGGTGCCTAACACCTTCCCTCCACAAAACCAAGTCCCCGGACCCAAATGAATCTCGGTTTCACCGACCCGTTTAGCAGTGTCATATCACTAGGTCAATGTGCAAACCTTTTCTCGGTTGTGTTGGTACAACCATTTAAAAAACCAACTGGCAACTCTTAACAGTCCATCGTCGACATTATACATGTCGAACCTTTTTCACTTATTTTTTCAAACAAATCTCACCTAAAATGAGAACCCCAAAGAACAAGTAACGGAAAAGGACATCTGAAAAGTTGAATAGGTATCATTGTGAGGTGTTATCCAAGTCCTGGATGCAGGTCACAGTTGGTATCAAAGCTTAGGGATATGATCCCTGGCTGAGATGTGAGACATGAACTAGGAGGGGAGAGACAGGGAATTCCTTCGCTAGTATGACCTACCTAAGTTTATTTGGTATTTAATTGGTCGGTTAGAGTATAAGGATAATATGTGATATGTTAACTAACCCTTGTTTTTTGACAGTGTTTAAAAATGGCATCTGAAAATGTTAAGATCAACAATGAAGCACATGAGACCATTGAGTCACCCACGATCAATACCCATGATAATGTGCAATAGGAAGACAATAATCCTCAGGTAAACAACAACACCGATCAAATGATGAACGATGGGATTTTCAGAGGCTTTATGCAATTCATGCAACATCCGGCGAGAGAGACTCTTGTTCATAATGCAGGTGGAAACAATGGCAACCCACGGCTGGTCACCGCTAAGCAGTTCAAAGAGCTGGGACCACCGGAGTTTTTGGGAAAGCCAGAACTACTTAAGGCGGAGACGTGGTTAAAGCAGATCACCAAGATATTTGATGTCCTGGGATGCTCCGAGGAGCAAAAGGTTCTTTTTGCCACCTTTTTGTTGCATGAAGAGGCAGATTACTGGTAGGAATCTGTAAAACGTACCCAACCTAACGCACTCAAGATGTCTTGGGAGAAGTTCCAAGAGCTGTTCAACGACAAGTACTTTCCCGAAAGTATTCGTCACATGAAGGAGGTGGAGTTTATCAAGTTGGAGCAAAACAATATGACTGTGTCGCAATACGAGGCTAAATTTGCGGAGTTATCCTGGTTTGCATCCCGTTTGGTCGATAATGAGGAGCGAATGACGCGAATGTTTCTAAGAGGTTTAAAACTCGATATACGATAATACCTTATTTCTCACAAACTTTGTTTATATTCAGATGTTGTGAATAGGGCTTAGTTATTGGAGCGCGATAATGAGTCAGTACAACCAAAAGGTAACGAGCAACAACACGATAAAAATCATACCGGTGGCAACGGCCATCGGAACAATGATAACCATCGTGGGGGAACTTATCATGCCAAGAATGGTAACCACTTAGGTGGTAATCATGGCCAAGATAATAGGAGTGGAAATTTCAAGAAGAGAAGGTTCAACAACGATGGAAAGACAACAGCACCAACACCTATTTTCAAGGAAGGAGAACGACCACTAATTGTATGCTTCAAATGCAGAGGGGAGGGACATATCAGTCCAAACTGCGTGATGCAGTCCAAAGTATGTTACAATTGTGGAAAAGAAGGTCACCTAGCCCGATTTTATCGTGCACCAAAGTCAAGTCCAGCTGGGACGGTGGCACCAAAGGTGGATATGGACAAAACAAAGTCGGTGGTTTCAGGGAGAGCATTTTTCATGACTTCTCAAAAAGCGAGTAACCCAAACGAAGTTAGCACGGGTTAGTTAATTATAAATTCTTGCGAAGTCTATACCTTATTAGATACCGGTTCTACCCATTTTTTATCTCTCTTGCTTGCGCTCAACGTTTAAATTTGACTCAGGAGAAATTAGACTTTGACTTATCGGTTGAAACTACATTAGGAGAAACCTTCATTATATGTGTTATCCAAGTCTTGGATGAGAGTCACAGTTTTGAATGATATTTCTATTGTTAATAAATTTCCTGACGTATTCCTGAAGACTTCCTAGCCTACCCCTATAGCGTGAAATCGAATTTTGTATTGACCCCAGTACAAAACCCATTTCTCAAACCCTCAAATACTTCTTCACCTAGGACGAACATAACATACACCTAGGACGTTGGCTCAAGCTGTTTAAGATTACGACTATACCATTCAATATCATAGTGGAAGAGCAAACGTTGTAGCTGACGCATTGAGTAGAAGATCGTATGCGTTTATGAGTGCGATATTGTTAACACAAAGACCTCATTCGTACGACTTATAAAAGATGGAGATTGAGTTAAAGACTCCAAGAACCCACGTGAAGATAACGAATATAAGATTAGAATCAACTTTAATTGATAAAGTTAAGGCCGTTCAATCTATACACCCAGAGCTGATGAAGATGAAGAAGAATGTTCAAGAAGGCGTTATTCTAGAAGCATGAGTCGATGAATAGAGGAAATATCAACCCTCGATTTAATTGGCCCATTTGAAATCCTCGATCGAGTAGGAACTGTGGCTCATAGACTTGTTTTACTGCTAAGTATGTCGCATGTTCATAACGTTATTTTTCACGTATTGATGTTACGTAAATATGTGGAAGACTCAAACCACATTATTGAATTAGAACTAGACGAGATAGCAGAAGATTTAACGTATGAGGAGATGCGTGTTAAAATCTTAGATAAGAAGGATATATTCTACACTCAAAGGTTATACCTCAAGAGTTAGAATCTGACGAGGTATCCTTACCTCTTCGGCATACCAGGTACGTACGTAAATTTTGAGGGCGAAATTTCATAAGGAGGGGAGATTAATGTAAGACCCCAACTTTTATGAATAAAGATTAATTTTTTTTCTCGAAATATATTTTTGAATATTATGGTGTGGATTTGATATAATGTCATAGTTGTGGGTAATATTTACAAATTTTGCAAAGTAAGCAAGTTGTTATAAAATATTCGTTTGGTCGGGAAATATTCTTTTTGTCAGGGAATATCCGTACGACGGCACAATCGTTGGTGGACCCCACAACGGAAGTATTGTCGTAGTAAGAAAATGACAGAATTATCATTTTATAAAAATAACGACGAAAGTGTTACCATTAAAACTGTTTAACTACCCGGTAGTAAAAATACAGTAATACGCATGGTTGCATAGTAGCACACGGTATTGATTATTGATGCTTACGTAGGAAGTCACTTAGTTATACTCAATTATTGGTACAGTAATTGCTGCATCATATCTCTCATATTATTGATTCAATTATTGTCACGGTATCATCTGTAAAATATGTTATATTTTTAAATCAATACTTGAGACGACAAAGTTATTCATATTATTATTTGCAATATTGACAATGTACAGAAGTTCATCGAGGAGAGGTTTGGTCACCTAATTGCTGCATGATAAGGAGAAATCCTTATCGAAAAGCCCCCTCTTTCACAGGAGCGACACGGTTGTTAAATATTGTGAGTTATAATATTAATGATGAATAACTTCGTGTTGATTAAAGATGATATTGATAGTTCCATTGTGTTGGAATTACTAGTGTTAGTGAAAATTGACATTTATTTCGATAATAATTGATGTCTGGAGGTTATATTGACCAATCGAGTAATTAACCAGATAAATGAGCAATTAATTGCTATTGATTCAGATGATTATAACTATTTGTTCACATGATTGAACTAATGATTCACATTATTTACTATTAGTGTAAGACCCCGAATTTTATGAAATAAAAGTATTCAATTTTTCTTATAATTACAATTCAGTAAATGATTAAATTGATAAAAGTTTAAAGTTAAGGGCGAGATATGAATTTTTTTAAAAAAATATGCAAGTGGTTATAAAATATTCAATTGTCGGGAAATATTCGTTTGGTCGTGGAATATTCTTGTTGTCGGGGAATATTCATAATGACGGTAGCTTGATCGTTATGGGGCCTATAATGGAATAAGCTGTCGGATGAAGAAAACGACAAGCTTGAGTTTTATAAATAATTGGCGTAATTATTACTGATTAACTTTGTTAGATTACACGGTGGTTAAAAAATCTGATGTCTGGCGTGGTTGCATTAAAGAAGATTGCTACGGTATTGCAGTATTGTTGAATTATTGATTCTTACGTGAAGGCCTTTACTCAATAATTATTACGATAATTCTTGTTTAATATTTTATTTTATTGATTCAATAATTGCTTTGCGTTGATATTTTATATAATTGTTGTTTCAATAATTGTCCTTTGCATAGTATTTTCCATTATCGGATCAATAATTTATATTATTTGAATAATATTATTAGATAACATTATTGGCAATGTCTAGAAAGTTACATCAAGGAGAGGTTTGGTCACCTAATTGCGGCTGCCGATGGAGAAATCCTTATTGGAAGCCCCTCTCTCTCTGGAGCGACACGGTTGTCATAATTGTGATTACGGAATATTATTTATGAATAATTAATTATTCATTTATATGATAAGGGAATATTTATTTTATGTGGATATAAATGAAGGAATTTTGCATGAAATAATTGTTGAAAGTTTGGCATATTTTCTGTGAAATTATAATTATTTCTCCGATAAAATATTCATTCATATATAATATTATAATAATTGTTTAATAATATTATTATTATAATATATACGCATGTAGTTAATATTTGAATACTTTGTTGTAACATTGAAATGGTGGGTGGAAGATGTTATCTGCAAAATTTATTCCAAATGGTGGACCTTACCAATTGTGATTAATTGCTATGTTAAGCATTGAAAAGTGAGAAGCTTGGCTTTGATCTTCTTGTTTTTCAAAATAGGGTATTACATTTCTTCCTTTTCAAAACCATGTCTTCGATTTCATTTGTTTCTCCAAGAACTCATTACATATTTCCTATGTCATGGGCCCTCAACCAATAAGAGTTAGGATGTTTGGAAATGAATTGTTTGCAAAGTCATTATGTGGCCCCAACCATTGAAATAAGAGAAATTTAGGCAAAAGGTTAGGCAGGAAAGAAATTAAGCAATTGCCTTCGTCCGAATTTTAGTATAAATAGAGGGGTAACCCTCATTCCACATCACACCATTCTCAAATTCAGAAATTAGTATTGTGAGTATTTTTCTTGAGTATAAGAATATTTTGAGCGTAGTTTTCAGAAGATTTTTCGAGAATAATATAGATATTCGGTCAAATCCGGTTCTACCAAGGTAAAGGATATTATTTTATTTCAATACTGTGAGAAATATTATTTTCTTTCATACTCCATAGTATGGAAGGATATTATTTAATTTCATATTCCTAAAATTGAACTTACTATGGTAAGTATTACTTATAATTCACTGAAATGATTAGAAATTTCGTTTCATCTAATATCATTTCATAAGATTATTAGTCCGAACTTTTTATCAAATTTGGAACTTTTCATGATTTGGGTATTGTTTCACATTTAGCATCTTGTTCAAAAGTCTTTATTCACGCCATTATTCACGAAATCTTGTTCACGGTATTATTCACAAAAAAAAAAATTATTTTTTTTCTCTTCCAAGTTATCTGTTGTGACCCTTATTCTTGAAATTTAATTCATGTTTTGATCATATTGTTTTTATTATCATATATAACATTTTTATAATCTTAGTGATGAAATTTCTCTTTGACTTAAGTGTAAAGATGGGTAGATTATTTGTATGATAGTGACTATAGGTTATCTTTGGCCAGTAGTGCAAAGTTGAATCGTTGACTGGTATGATCATGACAATTGAATTTACAATTGAATATTTTTAGCTTAAGTGCAAAGGTGAATGGATCAACATGGTTATAATTATTGTTTATATAAATTCTGAAATGATTATATATTTCTTTGAGATAATAATATATTTGGCCTATAGTGCAAATATGAACTGTTGATGAATATATTTGGCCTGTAGTGCAAATATGAACTGTTGAGGAATATCTTTGGCACTGAGTGCAAAGATGAATTGTTGATGAATATCTTTGGCCGTAGTGCAAAGATGACATGTTGTTGAATATCTTTGGCGGTGAGTACAAAGATGAAGCAGTGTTGAGATGAACATGACCAACTGGTGATACAAATGAATATCTTTGGCCGTAGTGCAAAGATGAAGTTATTAGTATGATTATGAACAAGAAATGTGATTTGGTGTAACCATGATCTTTGATATTTCAGGTAAAGAGAGGTGATGAAAATTATCTTCGTCCTGGATGAGAAGAGGAATTTAGAACTACAATTATGATTATGAGTTATTCATATGATTGTGGACCAGTGTTGTTGATTGATGTTACAGGGATAAAACATTGTTGGTGGATTTTTAACATGGAGAAGATAATAGACTTTATATTCTATTTGACTCTTCAAATGGATTGCTCGTTCCGCTGCAACTATGGTTGAAATTTTTTATCATCTACCATATGTTCTAAATCTCTGATTTATTACTGATGAAGGCTATTGATAATTTAATTATCTTTAGTCATGATATTCTTAACTGGGCTAGTTGTGCTAACCCTTTTGCTTCACAATTCCTTTTCAGGTAATAAGAGTGTAGGTAGTGGGTGTGAGTGAGGGTGGGAAATAGAACGGTGGTCTCTAGCTGTGGAGGTTCTCCCTAAGCAGTGTAGAAAAGTGTTGTATACATCATTTAGTAGTTATATTTGTTGAATCACATAGGGTGAGGCAAACCCAACGTTGGAAGGGTGTTTTGCCACTATCATACAAGATGTCTAATGACATACAACCTCCTGTCATCATAAGACAGGGTTGTGCTCATCCACTTTCTGAGTATATTTACGAGCACTTCCTATATAATCTTGGTATTTGTTTGGAGTATAATTCACGATTAGAGACAGTGGAGATAATGATATGTCAAGAAAAGACTCACCATTTGGAAGAATATGATAGTAATCTTCTCGTTTTTCTTTGGGGTCTATTGGGTCAACCAAAGATAATTCTATGGCCATATGATATCTATCATAACCTAGACGCATGGCCTCCCATGTACGAAGGTTTCCTTGAGCACTTCCCAAAGATTCTAATTTCTAAAATAGTTTTTGACTATACCTTCATGTAAGGTGTCATTGTGAGGTGATGGGACATGAGTCACAGTTGGTATATATTTGTATCCAAACTCACAGCATATGTGTTGTTGTATTTTGTAAAACAATTGTTGTAATAAAGTTGTAGTTATTTTCTGTAACATGTATTTGGCGACTCAGAATGGGTTGGATGGAATGGACCTATTTTGGGGTTGTCACAATTAGGGGAGGTGGTGCAAGTTTGATAATACTTGCAGGACTAAATTAAAAATGAAGAAAAGGAGGAAGGTATTATACTGTAATATTTTGAGCCCCAAAACGTGCAATTATCGAAATTATATTTTCCTATAAATAGAAGCTCATTCTTCCTTCATTTCTCACCAATTCACTAAAGCTATAGAGCAATTATTATAGAGAGAAATTATAGAGAAAAGAATAAGAGAAGTCTGCTACCTCACTATTCCAGTATCAAGTCTTCTTCTAAGGTAAGGGGTATTATTCTTTCGTATTCATGAAGAAAGTTATTTTCTTTCAATACTCGTAAGGGTTGTTATTCTATTCTTTATTATTATGTTGGAATAACCTGTCTATGCGAAGTACCGCATACATGGTGAAATTCTTCTATTATTCCATTCTTTATTATTCTGTTGGAATAATCTATCTGTGCGGTCTATTGCATGCATGGTGAATTTTGTTGTTATTCCATTCTTTATTATTCTATTGGAATATCCTGTCTGTGCGGATTACGCATGAACTGGTTCCGTTCTTTATTATTCTATTGGAATATCCACATGCATGCGGATTACACGCATGACCTGGTTCCATTCTTTATTATTACGTTGGAATAACCACATGCATGCGGATTACGCACGCCTGGTGAATGATCCTTCGTATTCATTCTTTATTAAATTGTGGAAATGATCTGTCTACGTGGATTACCGCATGGCGGGTGAAAATCCATTTGCAGTTTCGTATATTCTATTATACTTATATGAGATATCATTTCTTTTGTACTCGTCATGAAATATCATTTTCTTTGGTATTTTTTCTTTTACGAGTTATTATTCACGGGTTACTATTCACCTTATTACTATTCACTCGGGTATTCGGGACACTTTTCATGTCGGGGTACTATTCACGGGGTACTATTCCCGAAGTACTATTCACGGGGTACTATTCACCCGAAAAATATATTTCTTTTATGTCTAAATTATTTTTGGTACATGAATATTATTCTTGAATTTTACCCCACAAAGCAGTATCATATTGACAATTTGGACGTTATTGATTTCTGGATAAATTAAATTATAAATCTTTAAAATTTATCCTTGAACTTGTTTTATTGAATTATTATGTCATTGTCATCATCCTCATGTTTATATTGTGATGAAAGTAATCTTTGGCTTACGTGCATAGATGGACTTGGTATGATTATAACCAGGGATTATTCGATATAATCATGACCGTAATGTAACGAATGATGTGGTAAAAGTCCTCATTGGCATGTAGTCCATTGATGGACAGTTGTTGGTATGATTATGACCAAGGTTTATTCGGTATAATAATGACCATTGATGATTACATGAATATCCTTGGACGTGGTACATGGATGATTTGATGATGTGGTTTATTTATTAAACTGAGTCTCAGCGATAAAGTTGATGAAAAACTTTCTAAATCATAGAAGATAGTAGATTTTATGCTCTACTTGACTCTTCTAATGGATTGCTTATTTCCGCTGCAGTTGTTGAGCTAAAACTTGTTGTCTATTGTATTCTATCAGTTGTTATACAGTTGAAGGCTAAGGATAATTTATTCTGCATTATCTTAGTCATAATATTTCTTACTGGGCTAGTTGAGCTCACCCTTTCTTTCATTGTTCTCTTAAGGAAATGAGAATATAGTCGGGACGAGTCGGGGAATGGAGTGATGGTCCAGGATAAATGGCTTTAGTAGTCCTCACTATTCTACGGAATAATGTGATAATAATTGTAATGAGGACACCATTGAGTGTGGATATTATCTAGATGACAATATTCTTGGTTAAACTCCCAGCTATGTTTTGTCGTATTTTACACGACTGTTGTATAATTAAGTTGTATTTGAATTTTGTACCATGTATTTGGCGACTCAAGATGGGTGATGTATACCTATTTTGGGGGCGTCACATTAGCTCCCCAAATATGTTCTTGGTGTTCTAGGAGGTGTTTTAGGGATTGAAAAACTTGTAATTTTCGGAGGTTGGGAGAGAGAAAGAGTTGTTGAGAGCTAGAGTGCAAAATGAGCAACTTTATAGACTTTCTATCTCTTTATCTCTTATAATATGATACAATGTATCTATACAATGCAAGGTGTCATGCTAGATCAGTTTATGGCTTAGAAATAAGTCAAATGTTGAACTTTAGTTGGTCACCCACTCTCATTTTGACAAGATTTACAAGTTACTTAATAAAAAAAATGCAAAAAGGGCATTTTGGACATTTGCATTATAATTTTAATGGCATTCTAGACATTTGTCCAAACCCTTAGGGTTTAACCCTAAGGTTCTAACCCTTAGGTTTTACAACTTTATATTCTAGGATTTTCTAATTAGGATTTTTAAAATAGAAAATTAAGATTTCTAAAATATAATTAGGGTTTCCTAATTATATTAAAGGTTACTAATCACATTAAAGGTTACTAATCACATAAGTCTTGCTAATTAGGATTAGGGTTTCCTAATTAGGGTTTAGGATTCTCGAATTTAAAATTAGGGTTTCCTAACATCTGATTAGGGTTCCTAACTGTGCGTTAGGGTTTCTAGATCTGAGATTAAGGTTTCTAATACTTATTAGGGTTTACTAATATTGTACCCTACCCGATCAACCATTGATCAAAATTTCTCTACAGTGCAACTACGTACTCATCAATATAATTATTTTAATTATATTTTCTATCGAATCCCTATCCAGACTTAGGGTTAGGGTTTCTATTCTCTGTTAAGAACAACTCTACTCTTATTTTCTCAATCAATACATAAATTGACCACATCCCATGACTCGTATCACAGATACACATCACAAAATTTATAATCAATATTAATATTAAATAAAAAAAATTTATTCATAAAATTTGGATTATTCGAAATCCCGGGTTATCATATTCTCCCCTTCTTATAAGGATTTCGTCCCCGGAATCACCGCTTTCTTATTCTCTACAATCTTTTAAAGTTGTACCATCAATTCATTCTTATAAGCACAATATTCATTTGTGTCACATATTCTAACATGGGACTTGGATCTGTGATAACCCGGGATTTCGAATAATCCAAATTTTACGAATAATTTTTTTTTATTAATATTATTATTAATTATCAGTATTGTGTTGTGTATATGTGATACGAGCTGTGAGACTTAGTCAATTTGGGTATTGACTAATAAATTTAGAGTAGAGTTGTGCTTAATTAACAGCTTTAGAAACCCTAAACCTAATTTTTGGATAGGGATTTGATAGAAAATATAATTAAAATAATTATATTGATGAATATGTATTTGTACTGTATAGAGATTTTGATCAAATGATTGATCGGATAAGGTTTAAAATTAATAAACCCTAATAAGAGATTAGAAACCTTAATCTCATGATTAGAAACCCAAACGCGCAGTTGGAAACCCTAATCGAAAGACGGGAAACCCTTATTTCATATCCGGGATTCCTAAACCCTAATTAGGAAACCCTTATCCTATTTGGCAAGCTTAATGTGTTTATTAAACATTGGTGTGATTAGGAAACCCTAATTTTAGTTTTAAACTTATAATTTTCTAATTTAAAAACCCTAATTAGAAAATCCTAGAAAGCTAAAGTTTTTAAACCTAAGGGTTAGAACTATAATGTTTAACCCTAAGGGTTTGGACAATGTCAATTATGCCATTAAAAATATAATGCTAAAGACCAAAATGCCCTTTTAGTATATTTTAATATATAACTTGTAAATTTTCCAAGAGCTTTAGTTGGTAACCTAGCAACTTAACTTTGTGACTCCTAAAAATCTCAGCAATCAGCCTCCAATTGACACCTAACATCAGATCTAGCAACATATCACATTATATAAGAAATCAAAGAGAGAGAAAGTGCATATATTTGGCCTGTTAGATATCCAACTCTCCCACAAGTCTCTCTCTCTACATATCCGAAATTCACAAGTTACTCAGTCCCTAACACAGCCCTTAGATCATTAAGATCAGTTAAGGAGAGCAAGAGTCAAAGATTAAGCTAGAAGGTATAAATTCCTAATTTGATTTTTGATCTTACATGTTAAGAAAAATATTGTGTTTATGTGTTTAGATTCATGCTAGAGGATGTTTTATGTTGATCTATGATGATCAAACATATATCCATAGCATCAAAATGCTTTAAAATGATGATTTTGAAAAACTGCCCAAGAACAAATTTTGTGGTCTGACAAGCTAATGTCACGAGCCACGGATTCCTGTTCGTTTATGGTTTTTGATGTTTTAAAGTTGTTATGTGTAGCTTGTAATGTGGTCTTTAATATGCAAGTGGAATCAGTGTCATTTGATGTTTAGATTTGTAGTTATTAACGGTCAAAACCCATTGACCGGGCATGACCGAGCCAAATCTGGGTAACCCATAAATGGTTTACCAGCGTCTGACAATGATTTCAAGCTCCCAGATTTGTCAAGTTTTACGCGTTTTGTTGTTGTTGTTGTTGTTGTTGTTGTTGTAATCTATCTATATCCTGGCATATGTACTGTATGTTTATGGCTTTATATCGTGTTAATAATAAACAGATTGAATGTAATATAAGGTCAAAGTAGCCATCCGAGCCTAAGTTAGCATTTTTGGGAATTCCCAGAAACTCTATGAACACCCTTTCTATTAGAGTTTAACCAAGTGATATATTGTGATTATGTTGTAGTTGGACTGGGATCTTGGTATATAAATGTTCCTTGACATGCGTACTATAGTTCTTAACCTTCATAACACCTATACAATGACTGGAACATAAACTTAATTGAGCATGAAAATTACCAGTCGAAGTTCTGGGTTTCTGGGGAAACCCAGGTATGGTCTGACAATATGTTTGAGAGTCCAGATCGATTTGTTGTGTTGTTGTTTGACCGAGATAAGAATTTATAACGGTAGTACTATATACTGACTACAAGATCAATGCTTGAGATAGCTCAGAACATGTTTATTCTATGAATTCCAAGCGGTCAAACAAGGCATGTTGATAACGAAGCTGTCAGTGTTCTTGAGCTCAAGAACACCAACAGTGACGCTTTGTGTCGCTAAAGGCCTATAGCGACGGTTTTTAATATTTTTAATTTCTAATTTTCCAGAAATTATTTAAAAATAGAAATAAATTATAAAATTACCAAAAATGGTTTTAAAAATTATTTTAAATTTTGAAAAATAATTTCTGACTATTTGAGATATTTTCATTAATATTTATAATTATTTGCATATTAATGATAATTAATTTATTTAATTAGTATATTAAATAAATTAGAGAAAAATGATTTTAACTATATAAAAAATCATTTTAAATAAGAATAATGTATTTAAAATTATTTTGAGTTATAAAATAAAACTTTTAATATTTTAGAGAATTTTCATTAATAATTTAATATTAATGGTATTAGATTTATTTAATTATTAAATTAAATAAATAAGTTAAAAATTATTTTGAGTTATAGAATGTAACTTTTAATATTTTAGAGAATTTTCAATAATAATTTAATATTAATAATATTAGATTTATTTAATTATTGTATAAAATAAATAAGTTAAAAATGATTTTATTGATTTAAAAATCATTTTAAATGAGAAATAAAGTGTTAGAAAATATTTTGAATTATAAAATATAATTTTCAATATTTTTGGAGAATTCTCATTAATAAACTAATATTAATGATATTAGATTTATTTAATTATTATATTAAATAAATTAATTAAAATTGATTTTATTGATTTAAAATCATTTAAAAATGAGAAAATGATTTAAAATATTTTAAGTTATAATTAATGACTTTTAATATTTTGATAATAATTTCACTAATATTTAAATATTAAAGGTAATGATTTAAAAATGATTTTAATTATTTTAAAAACTATTTAAGTAGAATGTTGATGATTTAAAATATTTTAAGTTATTAATAATAACTTTAATATTTTGACAAGTATTTCATTAATATTTTTATATTATTAAATATTAATGATAATGGAATTATTTAGTATTGAAATCATTTAAAATGATTCTGATATTTGAAAAATTATTATAAATTATAATAATTGTTTATAAATTATTTAAAGTTTTCAAAAAATATTATAAATGATATTTGACTTATCTAGAATAATATTGAAGCTTAGAGACCAAGTTTAATTGACAATATTAGTGTTAATTGTCAGGTAGGGTGACCAAGACGCCGAGAATAGACCGAAGTCCAACCAGACCGAACTAGTTAGACTTTGTAAGTGTTTATATAGGTTATAAACACTGATGTGGCTATGTGGTAATGTGTCTAGGAGAAGTATGGACTGTAAATTACAGTATTGTGTTGTGAATTATTTTGCTAATTGTAAGACCGATATTGTGATTATAGGTCCTTCAAACGCAGATAAGTATATTGTATAGCAGTAATCAACGCAGAAGGCAAGTTTCCTAACTCAACCTTGAGTTAGTATTGTTCAATTATTATGGTGGTTAATTATTGTGACGAACGAGATTTTTGTATATTAATTTTTAATATTTATTGAATTAAATAAAAAAAATTCGATGATTTAATTATTGGATTAAATAATTAATTGATGCAGTTGTGGTAGATTAATTTAATTATATGTGTTACATTTATTAAATTAATATGGAGAATTTTTATTATCGAAGTATGTCATTACGTGAGCTTATTGTATTAAAAGAAATATTTAATAAGCCTAATGTTATTTTAATTAGTTTAATTATTAATTAGAGAATTAATAATTTGACATTATTTATTAATGAGAAAATTAATTATATAACTATGTGAATTTATGAGAAGTTATTATATTTATTTTATATTAAATTAAATAAGATATTTGAATTGGGTGTGACATGATTTAAACTATATTATAAAGCTTTTATTAAATTAAATGACTTTGAAGCAATTAAGGGTTGCCAAACAAGGCCCTAGTAGTGGTTGGATGTAGTTACCCATGTTTGGGTTAACTGACCATTATACGCGTTAGTTTTCTCATTTATTATCATACGTCTTTTTATTTTCTTTCATTCTTCTAAGTCTAGCAAATGAAATCACAAAGAGAGTTTGAGAACTTTGAGAGAGATTGTGAATACTATGATTAAAGGAAGAGAAGTGTGAGAAATTGGGAATTGTTGTCACCTTGTGTAGTCTCTTTCATCTGATCATAAAACATGCTCCACGGTGCTAAAGTTCACACAAACATTTTGATTTGAAATGCCGAAAAGGCGAATATGTCTTATATATATTCCAAAACAATACTACCATTTTTGTGGGGGTTCTTTATAAGCGTTACATTTGTTCTTGTCATAATATCAAATATTATCATTACAAACCTATACTATATATATAGGCAAATCTATACGTTTACTTTAGCCTTATCTTTATCCTTGTAGAATCCTTTATCAAATATTATCGATCAAAAGCTATTCATTCATATGGTTCAAGCAAGAGTGAGCATAATCCTTTCGGTCAAGTACAACAATTTCATTTTAAAAGCAATTTGCTTGAAAGCATGCTTGAAACATAGGAAATATCGTATATCTTCAATAAGCTGGATGATAGTTACGAAGTACTATCAATACTTCAAAAATAGCTTTCCTTTTTCCTTCAAAACATTTTACAATAATAATATTCATCAATTCATCAATTATGGTTCAAGGCGTGAGCGTCTTATAGTTTCTTTGAAAAGGACAACCCGACACTAAGTTAAGTAAGTCAGAAGCATAGCTTACGAGTACATCTAGGTGATCGACCTATAGTACCTATGTTGATCAACACTACATCCATTAAGCGTGTATACGTTTAAGTTGTGGCAACCTCACGTGCCCATCGAATACTCGATGAAAATACATTTGTTTATACATATTCGGGCTTACCTTGAATCGTACCAATTAGTTGGCGTGGGATAGCGTTAGCAATTCTATATTGAAATACTTGTAAGCAGTTCAATCAATCTATTACGATTAGTCTAAGCCAGAGCTAAAAGCGGCATCGACTCTTTCTTTAAAACCATACATGCATCTCATAACTTGAATCATTTGAAAACTTTGGCTAACACGAAGGTTAGACAAGCGTTTAAGAAAAACTTGCCTTGACGTGCCTTGCTACGGTATAATTACGTTTCCTTTGAGTCTTTACAATCTCTACAATACATAATCACATAACATACCACATTAGGTCATGAATGAACATACATAGTTCTAAAGAATCTTACCCTACTTCTCAATCTAATCATGTATTAGATTTGTTATTATTAGTTCGGCTTTCAGTCATTCTTTACATCATTCTTCTGAGACTTATGTCTCTTCCATAACTTAAGTGAAGTTATTTCATTAGTACAACTTCGGTTCAAGTTAATTATCCTTCCTCACGACTTACTAACGTCCTTACGTTATCATCAAAACTTCGATCGTCATTGGTTAAGTATACTTATTGCATATCGTTCACGTTCATCTTCAATTGACTTTCTTTAACCCTAAGTAATCATACTTGAGTTTTAATTATGACTTAATAATATTTTATTAAAGTCCTTTGTTCGTTACTAAACAATTTCCCTTCATGTTCCACTTGTAACCATTCTTCATTGTCTAAGTTTTAAAATTTGGGGTTGTTGCTGTGACTATTACTACTTGATGATGATGTATTTGTCATGTCACCCACTTATTACTCAAAATCCGGACTTCGTATTGTGGCTGAGTCTCTCGTATTCTTAGTCGTCTTGCGTGCGAACTCTTGCGGTGTGCTCGATTCTTTGTTTAGCGCTTGCATGCGTGGTCATTTTGCCTAGGGTTGGCGTGGTGGCTGGCTGACTCTGCACTGAAAAACAATTTGAGTTTTGAAATTTTGTGAACTTCGGACGCATAATCTTCTTCGTTATAAGTCCGAATTGGCTCGTTCAAAAGCCTACGGTTCACAAATTACGTACTCTACGTGTTCATGCAAGAATTTTATCTATTTGACCGTTTGCTAAAATTTCACCTATTAGTCCATTTTTCAACGAAAAGCAGTAAGCGTTAAGTGAGCGTTCAGCGCTTTCGTTCTTCGTTCTAAGTCGGAATCGGCCATTTTGAGTCGCAACTCTATAATGACAAATCGACTTGCCTCCATTGAAAACCAATGTTTCCAAGCTCAATATCAAATTTGACTTCCATTCGAGAATTTCACGAATTGACGATCGTAAATCTAATCGTGTGCATTAAGTGAAACTTCGTTACTTGAGATTTTTAAACCATTTCACTTGGATTCAATCCATTATACTATCATCTTGACATACATGCTTCGTTAACTTATATCCATGATAAGTTATTAATTGTTCTTAATAAGTTCAAAACTCATAAACTTATAAACTACTTATTAAAGTATAACATACTTAATTTCATTGCTTATGACTTATTCATAGGTTAAGTCCTTTAATCATTATTCTTACATCTTCTTATCATACTAGTTCTATTAAGGTAAACATATGTTACAAGTTATAACAAGTTTCTATACTTCCATTATAAGTTCATAACTTATTTACAAATGAATTTCTTATTTATGACTTATCAAAGCTTATTAAGACTTAAGCCCTTTGATTCATTATTCAACCTCTTCTTAGCATGCTTGTTCTACCAATACCCCCTTCTCTAACAATGGAAGAAAAGAAACATGGTTCAAGAACACTTACTCTTTGATGATATCTTGCTTAATCCTTAATCTCCTTCTTGATTCTTGAACTTCAAAGGTTAACTTGCTAGCTTATTCTCACTTATTCTCTCTAACCAATAAGCTATAAGTTATTGGTGGAAAAACTAACAAAGAAAGTCTAACTTTATAAGTGCTTATTCTCTCAACCAAATAAGCTCTCAACCTTAAGTTGGATGAAAATATAACAACCCACAAATGAATTACAAAGCTTGCTATTTATAGGAAATCCTAAGTTAGGGTAGTTTAGTCTTTAATCCATCCACCTCCTTACTATTCATTACCTAGGCATTAAGTAAACTTGCTCCCCACATTATTTGCTTGCTCACCACATATACTTGGCCATCACACTTACTTAATCATTAAGTCTACTTGCTCCCCACAACACTTAGCCCTTAAGTTTACTTTGTCATCACTTATAAGCACTTTTGTGTGATCCACACTAACAGCCTCTAAGTTTACTTGTTCATCACCTTGGATTATCCATGGGTTGCCCCATTGGTTTAAACCATCCCCTAACCCATTGGATATTTACCTTGGGCCTTATCTTAATTAATCTTAGCTTAATCATTTGGGCTTGCATTAACAATTCTTTGGGCTTGCATTAAGTTACTTTGGGCTTCTCATTAATCAACCACTTGGGCTTATCAATATCTTATTGGACTTTACAATTTCTTACATAACTCAAATATTGATACATTTCTTTTGGCTTAAAGCCTTATAACATATATTATACGTATAATTCTCGTATTCCCTCGTATATTTATTCAACATATCGATATACCATCATTCATACGTACTTTCGTATAATACCTCGTATTATACTCGTATTCTCTACCTCGTACAATACCTCGTATTATCTGATCATCGCTTAATTCATTAATCACATTACATTTCCTTCTCGAAAGTCACATTTCCTAAGCGTTAGGTTTTTAAGTCCACAGGTGAAATATTACATTTTCCATAAGCTGAAATATTATTGGATATTCCATCTCACATCAATATTCTATCGTTCGTATTTCTCGGAAGTTCAAAAATAATTCCGGCGAAATCGTGAATAGTGTTTTTTTGGAAAATTTCTCGAAAGCTTTTATTTTCGTCTTGGAAATTCAAACACTTTAATTCTACCACGTAGCCAAAATCCTACGATGTTACGACATTTCTAGGCGAGGAGAGCGGCGTTCGATTAGCTTGCTCCATAAATAATTGATTAAATTCATTTAATAAAAATAAAATTTAATTCTCAAAAATCCGATTTTCTCAAAGGCGTTACACTCTTCCCTCCTTATAAGGATTACATCCCCAGAATCTCGCTAATAATACCTACACCACGAGAGGATAATTTTCCTTTATTTTAATCTCGAGTTCCCCTAATGCTTCTTGACATTGGGGTTCTTCCATTCACCTTCATCGAAGGTATTATCTTTTCACACATGACTTATCACTTCACTGTTAACAATTTGAGTTGGAAGTTAAACACTTACTAACACACACGATATCTATCTTTATATCATCTAGGTTATCCTTTTAACGTTCGGACTTATATGGAACTCAAATTCCTCCCTCAAAATAAGACTATACTTAGTCTTCTACTTATCTGCATCATCTTCTTCATTTGCTTACATTCCTCATTACCTAGTTGTACTTCATTAACTTTCGTTCCATTATCGTGAATTGAGTCTATGTTTTAAATAACAATTCTACCCCTTCATTTAGTAATTTAACTTCTAACTCTGATCTTACCATTTCGTTATTAACTCATTACGAGTCGTTAACATCGATAGCTTTCCTACCCCTCTACTTAGCAGCGTCGGTTTCTAGCGTTTACCTTCCCTGAATGATATAAGATATCATAGTCCTCTCTCTACTACATATTCAACTTTTTACGTGTGGAGATATATTTGAGACTCTTAAAGTTAAGTGTATATATCTCACATTTCTCTCTCATATAAATACTATCTTCATATTTTTAATTCAAAAACTTCTATTTGCCAATTATAGATCATAAGTAGGATAGACCTCCTCATAATCCTCTAAGCGGCGTGATGCATACCTGATGACATTGCCATGCTATAAAAACGCACAATCATGTCATCTATCACGAACATCGAGATACTACTACAAAATTCCCGTATCATCGATAAAGATAATCTGGTGTCTTACTTAACCATCTTGATAAATCTGTGATGATAATGGTACCTTCAACCATAGCACCTCACAAGAATATCTATCAAATTGGCCCGCAGACTTGATTGGGCCCCTTACGGAAAAAACCTACTTCCGCACATTAGTCGACCTAAATGACATAACGAAACTTGTCATAACCATAGCAATTACGAGCGTATCTTAGGTACCTCCTCCTTCTTCCTTACTTCCAATCGACTATACCCCATACATACATCTATCTTTAAAAAAATTCTTTGCCCTCTCAAGTGACCAAATAGATCATCGATCTGGGCCATGGGTATTTATCCTTAACGCTATCTTACTCCTATTACGATAGTCGATATGCAGTAAGTAACAACTCATCCTCTTCCTTAACACCAACCTAACTTGAGTCATGGTTTGACAATAATAATGTCGCGGTATTTTATTATAAGTAAATTACTACCTTAGATTTTACGAGAAAACTAAAGGTTCACACTTTTCTTATAACTATTTGTTATAGCTCTATGGTTAATCAACCCATTCATCTGAGAAATTTCCTCAAATTCTCTCAACATGAAACGATGCTTATCTCTTGATACCTACTTACTTTGATTATCCATGAAATAATTTTCACGAATATAATTTAACGAAAGTTATTTCCTCTTCCTCTATTTTAATGTTTAAAGGTATTTATAACCCCTTTTCATCTGAGACTCCTAGATAAGTCTTTCCACTATCTTACACACCTTAATCCTACACTTAGGATCCCCTTGTCCCCACTCGAGTATTCCAGAAGTTAAAATTTTTTCATTTTGGGCATCTTTTTTGAGATGGCATTCTTTGCCTTGGTTCCTCCTCTCTCTTGCTCTCATTCTTTCCCTCTTTGTGGTATTGAGTTTACAACTCACTATCATCTTATTCTATAATCACCTTCTCGAGAATGATCCCATAGGAAACACTCTAGATCACCAAAATCCCTTATAGAGCTAGGGTTTGGGGCCTGCTCAACCTCTGAGCCTTCACCTCCTTCTTGTCCACTTGATGTGAAACAAACCTTGCCAATTCATTTGAATTTGGTGGCGTCTTTGAGGAAATATCATATCCCTTGCTTAAGTTCTTAGAATTCAATCTCTATCCTCCTCACATATTTGTAGGAAATAATTCTCAAAGAAAACCTTCTTGAATTGTTTCCACGTTCTTACTACATCTGTTCTAACCCCACCACTGGTGAGCCTTACTACAAAAGTTGGCTTCACTCTTTCTCGTGTAAGTCACAAAATAAAACTTACGCATCTCTCACCTCGCTTGTAATAACAAAGCGCCTTCTTTATTTCTTTTACCCGGTATGGGCCTCGATTGGGTCCGTCGTTCATTTTGAACTCGGCGGACCTATGCTTTTAAACTCTTTAAAGGTAATCATTCTAGCTACCTTAGGTTTTGGGTACTCTACCCCGGTTTGGGTAAATCGGTAGTTAATAACTTAACGAACTCTTGCATAGGGTTGTTTTGACCCCATTAATTATCATTATGTGATTTCGCTTCCTTATTACGTTATCTTCTCCTGGCGACATTTTTAGATTAAATAAAATTTCATTATTATCTATTTACTTACTTCGTTATTAATTGCCACATACCAAATCGCATCATAACAAATCATTTCCATGAAAACTTCATTATATACATATGCTTCTTCATAGTTTGAAACTATTTACAATTTACGTTCATAGCAAAAGCTATTACATTTTTATCCATGATTGAACTTCACAAAAGTTGGGATTTACAAAAAAGACTACCCTTTTATACAAAGAGGGCTTCACATCACTACACATATTTATAACTCTAACGTTCTAATAATGCATATGACATCCTCGTGTTTCTCATTTGCAATCATTTGCTCTGATATCCCGAGCTAATAGTATAGCCGGGTTTGTCACGACTCATTGGAATAACAAGCAACCTTGACTTGAAATCCTTATGTGCACTCTCATGGATGTAAGACATCCGTGCTATCTTAGGTCCTTCTCCCCGGTTCTCTCTGAGCTCATTGGCCTCCTTCTTAAAATCCCTAGCCTTATTTATCATGAGCACCTTCTCATCGTGCTCTAACTCAAAATCTGCTTACTGGAGACTCTTAGCTTCATGGAGAGCACTAATCTCTTCATTTTGTTTACACACAATTTGTACCCTCGAGTTGCACATTCTGTCAATATTTGCCGGATACAATGCTTCCATTGCATGGAGGTGATGACTCAATGTAAGTACCTGCAAGTAATGTAGATGTTACCTCTCTTTCTTCCTCCATATCATTCATCATACTAAGGTATGACGATATATCCATCTCTCCCTCTGAGTAGTCTTCCTCGGAAAAGTACTCCTCTGCCTCCGACTCCGCTAGAATCACTAATGGTACCTCCGCCACTGGCATAGGTACAGGCTCTACTTGGTTCACAAGCTCTTCGCTCACCGCGTGTATATCTCTATACATCAAGCTATCGATCGACATCCTACAATAACACATATGTTGATTAGTACATAACACAGAATCGTATAAGCACAAATCACATTTAATTTATTTAGGGTTACTTTCCATCTTTTAAATCTTTTGATACTGAGTTTCCTCAATACCTTATTGACTCATTCAACTCAAGTAAAGCTCAAGTTTTTCTTCCTTTGAACTTCTCTTCCTTAACGAGGTTATGAGCCTAAGGTTCTTCCCCCCTTAAGTTTTATAACCTAATGCTTTGATACCAACTTTGTGGCGCCCCAAATCGGGTCTCTTTCAACTTGAGCATATGGTGCTCCACGGTGCTTCTGATTCACACAAACATTCAATTGAAATGCCTCAAAAGAGCGAATATGTCTTATATATATTCCAAAACAATACTACCCATTTCCCGGGTTCTTTATAAGCTAGAATTACATTTGTTCTTGTCGTAATATCAAATATTATCATTACAAACCTATACTATTACATAGGCAATCTACCGTTCACTTTAGCCTTCTCTTTATCCTTGTCGAATCCTTTGGTCCATTCGATCTAAAATTTGTAATCATATGGTTCAAGCAAGAGTGAGCATAACAAGCTCAAGCAAGTACAACAATTTCATTTTTAAAAGCATGCTTGAAACATAGGAATCGTATATCTTCAATAAGCTGGATGATAGTTACAAAGTACTATCAATACTTCAAAATAAGCTTTCCTTTTTCCTTCAAAACATTTTACAATAATAATATTCATCAATTCATCAATTATGGTTCAAGGCGTGAGCGTCTTATAGTTTCTTTGAAAAGGACAACCCGGCACGAAGTCAAGTAAGTCGGCATAGCTTACGAGTACATCTAGGTGATCGACCTATAGTACCCTATGTTGATCGACACTACATCCATTAAGCGTGTATGCGTTTAAGTTGTGGCAACCTCACGTGCCCATCGAATACTCGATGAAAATACATTTGTTTATACATATTAGGGCTTACCTTGAATCCGTACCAATTAGTTGGCGTGGGATAGCGTTAGCAATTCTATATTGAAAGACTTGTAAGCAGTTCAATCAATCTATTACGATTAGTCTAAGTAGAGCTAAAAGCGGCATCGACTCTTTCTTTAAAACCATACATGCATCTCATGCTTGAATCATTTGAAAACTTTGGCTAACACGAAGGTTAGACAAGCGTTTAAGAAAAACTTGCCTTGATATGCTTTCTACGGTATAATTACGTTTCCTTTGAGTCTTTACAATCTCTACAATACATAATCACATAACATACCACATTAGGTCATGAATGAACATACATAGTTCTAAAGAATCTTACCTACTTCTCAATCTAATCCCGTATTAGATTTGTTATTATTAGTTCGGCTTTCCAGTCATTCTTTACATCATTCTTACTGAGCTTACATCTCTTCCATAACTTAAGTGAAGTTATTTCATTAGTACAACTTCGGTTCAAGTTAATTATCCTTCCTCACGACTTACTAACGTCCTTACGTTATCATCGAAACTTCGATCGTCATTGGTTAAGTATACTTATTGCATATCGTTCACGTTCATCTTCAATTGACTTTCTTTAACCTAAGTAATCATACTTGAGTTTTAATTATGACTTAATAATATTTTATTAAGTCCCTTTGTTAGATTACTAAACAATTTCCCTTCATGTTCCACTTGTAACCATTCTTCATTGTCTAAGTTTTAAGGTTTTGTTTGTATTGCTGTATTGACTATTACACTTGATGATGCGTATTTGCTTGTCATCACCTTATTGCTCAAAATCCGGACTTCGGCGGCATGGCGCGAGTCTACGTATTCTTAGTCGTTTTATGGCGAACTCTTGCGATGTCTGCTCGATTCTTTGTTCGCCTTGTATGGTGTGGTCATTTTGCCTAGGGTTGGCGTGGTGGCGCTGACTACATGCACTGAAAACAATTTCGATTTTGAAATTTTGTGAACTTCGAGGACGCATAATTTCTTCGTTATAAGTCGAATTGGCTCGTTCAAAAGCCTACGGTTCACAAATTACGTACTCTACGTGTTCATGCAAAATTTTATCTATTCGACCCGTTTGCTAAAAATTCACCTATTAGTCCATTTTTTCAACAAAAAGCAGTAAGCGTTAAGTGAGCGTTCGGCCTTTCGTTCTTTCGTTCTAAAGTGGAATCCGGCCATTTTGAGTCATAACTCTATAATGACAAATCGACTTGCCTCCATTGAAAACCAATGTTTCCAAGCTCAATATCAAAATTAGACTTCCATTAGAGAATTTCACGAATTCGACGATAAATAAATCTAATCGTGTGCATTAAGTGAAACCGTTACTTGAGATTTTAAACCATTTCACTTGGATTCAATCCATTATACTATCATCTTGACATACATGCTTCGTTAACTTATATCCATGATAAGTTATTAATTGTTCTTAATAAGTTCAAAACTCATAAACTTATAAACTACTTATTAAAGTATAACATACTTAATTTCATTGCTTATGACTTATTCATAGGTTAAGTCCTTTAATCATTATTCTTACATCTTCTTATCATACTAGTTCTATTAAGGTAAACATATTTACAAGTTATAACAAGTTTCTATACTTCCATTATAAGTTCATAACTTATTTACAAATGAATTTCTTATTTATGACTTATCAAACTTATTAAGACTTAAGCCCTTTGATTCATTATTCCAACCTCTTCTTAGCATGCTTGTTCTACCAATACCCCTTCTCTAACAATGGAAGAAAAGAAACATGGTTCAAGAACACTTACTCTTTGATGATATCTTGCTTAATCCTTAATCTCCTTCTTGATTCTTGAACTTCAAAGGTTAACTTGCTAGCTTATTCTCACTTATTCTCTCTAACGATAAAGCTATAAGTTATTGGTGGAAAAACTAACAAAGAAAGTCTAACTTTATAAGTGCTTATTCTCTCAACCAAATAAGCTCTCAACCTTAAGTTGGATGAAAATATAACAACCCACAAATGAATTACAAAGCTTGCTATTTATAGGAAATCCTAAGTTAGGGTAGTTTAGTCTTTAATCCATCCACCTCCCTTCTTATTCATTACCTAGGCATTAAGTAAACTTGCTCCCCACATTATTTGCTTGCTCACCACATATACTTGGCCATCACACTTACTTAATCATTAAGTCTACTTGCTCCCCACAACACTTAGCCCTTAAGTTTACTTTGTCATCACTTATAAGCACTTTGTGTGATCACCACACTAAACTTAGCCTCTAAGTTTACTTGTTCATCACCTTGGATTATCCATGGGTTGCCCCATTGGTTTAAACCATCCCCTAACCCATTGGATATTTACCTTGGGCCTTATCTTAATTAATCTTAGCTTAATCATTTGGGCTTGCATTAACAATTCTTTGGGCTTGCATTAAGTTACTTTGGGCTTCTCATTAATCAACCACTTGGGCTTATCAATATCTTATTGGACTTTACAATTTCTTACATAACTCAAATATTCAATACATTTCTTTTGGCTTAAAGCCTTATAACATATATTATACATATAATTCTCGTATTCCCCTCGTATATTTATTCAACATATACGATATACCATCATTCATACGTACTCGTATAATACCTCGTATTATACTCGTATTCTCTACCTCGTACAATACCTACGTATTATACAATCATCGCTTAATTCATTAATCACATTACATTTCCTTCTCGAAAGTCACATTTCCTAAACGTTAGGTTTTAAGTCCACAGGCGAAATATTACATTTTCCATAACTGAAATATTATTGGATATTCCATCTCACATCAATATTCTATCGTTACGTATTTCTCGGAAGTTCAAAAAATAATTCCGAGCAAAAATGCGTGAATAGTGGTTTTTTGGAAAATTTCTCGGAAAGCTTTTATTTTCGTCTTGGAAATTCAAACACTTTAATTCTACCACGTAGCCAAAATCCTACGATGTTCTGACATTTCTAGGCGGAAGAGCGACGTTCGATTAAAGCTTGCTCCATAAATAATTGATTAAATTCATTTAATAAAAATAAAAATTTAATTCTCAAAAATCCGATTTTCTCGAGGCGTTAGTTCGTCATCGCGCATGGCTTCAGATCCTCAAGCCTTATGTCTCAAATAGCAGCTTTTGTGTCTCAAGCCACAACGCCTTGCAACCTTGCAAAAATAAAGCCTTAGTACAAAAGTGAAATAGCTTGTTTTCACTCTCCGAAAAGTTCAAATGTAATTTTTTAAAGTGTTAAGTCTAGCAATGTATTGTTAACTTAATGTAATGAACATGTAAACATGTTAGAAGTATAATGACATGTAAAATAGATGTTTAACATGTAAATAACATAATTGCATGTGGATCGAATTATTGAATACATAATTAGCTTATTGTTCATGAAGTATAAATTATATGACGAAGTGGTAAATTAACTAAGTATAGTTAATAATCAAAGTAGACAAAGAGAATGAGTTTTGATGATTAATTAAGTTATAATTAACTGGTATTGTGAATGTGAATGGTATGTAGGATTAAATTCAAAGAACGTGCTTAGTTAAAGTGTAATTTACGCACGAGGCAAGTTTTCTAACCCTACTTGTCATTATTGTTCAAGTTTATTATTTACCTCGAGTAAATTATCATTACTATTATTCAAGTTCAAATGTTATATTAAAGATTGATTATCTTTTCAAAGCATGATTCAGTTATACAATAATTGTCCTATTGTATACTTCTTGAGATTATTATTCAAATTGAATATCATGATTGTTGAACCTTATTAGACTAGTGAACTTCATTGATTCAACTAGTCCTTAGTTGATGAACGTTCTAAATTTTAGAACCCTTATTGAATTATCCAAACCAAACTTCCTTTGGTGCGAACTCGAATGTCAAACTGAGATGAACAACCCTGCAAAGGGATTTACTTATGTGTTAGCGTTAAGATATTGTGCACAGTATGGTACTAAGGGCTGATCCCCCTAAGTATGAGTAGAAGGTCCATAGTCTTATGACTGTTAAAGGTTTCAAGTATAACCCTTGATAACCTAGGACATAGTTCAAGGTCTTATGACCCTCAGAATTCTTTTGATTCTTGTTATTCATTCTTGATTCAAAAGTTGAGCTTTTATTCAGATGTCTTTGATTTACTCGCATGTTATTATACTATTATTTCATTATTATACTTGTGGACAATAGTGCTCACTCTTGCTTAATAATAACATTGCAGTTAAGAACGAAAGAACTGATGAACCTTCCACTAGTAAAGGCAAGGGCAAAGTTAGCAAGTGATGAAGACTTGTTATTTTTATTAGATGATGTATTTATGTTTAAGACTTGAGTTAATGATGTTGTTTAAGACTTATTTGTTTATGATTCCACACAGATGTTTAAGGTTAGTTTAACCTAGGATTGTATTATTATTATTCAGATGTTGTAACCCTTAAGGGGAAGATTTTTATTCTATCTATTGCATGGCTTGCATTTATTATGGGTAGATAGATAGATGATATTTGTACAGTGAACACCAAATCCCGTGGAATTGAAGTACCCGGATTTGGGGGTGTCACAATTATTATTGATTAGACCACGTCCAATAATTTATAGTTGATTATTCGCAGTTAGTGCATGTTTAATAATTCAAATTGAATTAGTGATTTTGAGAATATACTTGTAGAATAATTATTGTTCGATATTCACATCCGTAGAAGCTATTATTGATTTCAAATAGTACAGTTAAATTTTCTCTATTGTGTAATCGTATTGAAACATGTCTGAGCTAATTGTTTTGGCTAGACGAACATTTGTTAGAACTTGATAGGTTCAAGAAGATAAGAGAAGAGAATTCAATTATTATTGATAGATCAATGCCAGTTGTTTTGGTTAGATCAAAAAAGCAAACTTGATAGGTTTGAGAAGAGAAAAGAAGTGATTAGATATTGAAATCATTGCATTTCGTTGTTAAATCATATTCTGATTCAAAGATTGAGAAAAACTACCTTTTATATAAAGGGAACATTTTAGATCGTATATTCGGCCATTGCGCACTGTTAAGTATTATGCATAATATATGGTATAATAAAGCTGATCACTTGTTATACTTGTAGAGGGGTATGATTTAATCTTTATGGTTATCTGATACACCTGCGTATATATCAAAGTAAATCTTTAATAGATACCCGAGAAGAGAAGTTCTAGATCCAATGAATCGCTTAGCATAAATCTGGAAAACATTCCACTTTGTTATTGCGTAGAATTGATTCTTGTTTATTCAATAGAATATCGTAGAAACTTTGAAAGCTTTGCACTCTTTCGTTATCAAATTATTGTGTTGCATAGATTGTGAGAAGACTTGTTAGTAATTAGAGATTGGTTCAGCTATTGCAAAGTTCCCCGATATTTGATGTTATTCTATCAAAATAGATAGTCTATTATTCTGATACTTATACATTCATTGTATATCTTAACTGGCGGGACAAATTTGTTGCTCACCCTTTCTAAATAAAATTTTTCAGTTAGGGACGAAGTGGCAGGAGGTGCTGTGAAGAACAAAGGCAAAGGCATAGTGATAGCATAATTTATGAAGCATATTTATTATGTTGTTTGTAAACCCTTTTTGTATATCTAAGGGGTATGTTTGTAATGTTAAGGTTAGCGGACCTAAGACTAATTGTAAGACCCCAACTTTTATGAATAAAGATTAATTTCTCTCGAAATATATTTTTGAATATTATGGTGTGGATATAATATAATGTTATAGTTGTGGGTAATATTTACAAATTTTGCAAAGTAAGCAAGTGGTTATATAATATTCGATTGGTGGGGAATATTCGTTTTAACGAGGGAATATTAAATGACGACAGCACAATCATTAGTGGACCCCACAACGGAAGTATTGTCGTAGTAAAAAATGATGTAATTATCTTTTATAAAAATAACTTGGCGGAAGTGTTACCGTTAAAACCGTTGAACTACCCGGTAGTAAAAGTACAAGAATACTGCGGGTTGCATAGTAGCACACGGTATTGGTTATTGATGCTTAGTTGAGAAGTCGCTCAGTAATACTTAATTATTGCTACAATAATTATTGCATCATATCTCTCATATTATTGATTCGATTATTGTCACAATATCATCTTCATAATATGTTATATTATTAAATCAATAATTGAGATGATAAAGTTATTCATATTATTAAATTGCAATATTTACAATGTCTGGAAGTTCTATCAAGGAGAGGTTTGGTCACCTAATTGCGCGCCAATAAGGAGAAATCCTTATTGGAAAGCCTCCTCTTTCCTGGAAACGACCTGGTTGTTAAATATTGTGAGTTATAATATTAATGATGAATAAGTTCGTATTGATTAAAGATGAATTTTATAGTTCTATTGTGTTAAAATTATTTGTGTCTGGAGGTTATATTATTCAATCAGGTATTCGGGGCACTTTTCGTGTCGGAGTTACTATTCACGAGTTACTATTCATGAGTTACTATTCATGAGTTACTATTCATGGGGTATTATTCACCCAAAAAATATAATTCTTTTCGGTCCAAATCATTTTTGGGTACAATATTATTCCATGAGGAGATGTGATAATTTTTCAGACCGTTGGTTGAAGTTATACTAGTAAATCAATATGGATCGTTGGTTGAAGATATAATAGTAAATCAATATGGACCGCTGGTGGAAAGTTATAATAGTAAATCAATATGGATCGCTGGTTTAAAGTTTTAATAGTAAATCAGTATGGACTTTTGCTTTAAGTTTTAATAGTAAATAAATATGGACCGTCCGTTTAAAAGTAAATTAATCTGGATCGTTCATAAATTAGTTACTATTCAGTCCATTCTCCTATAAATAGAAGCTCATTCCTTCATTATTTCTTACGAATTCACTGAAACTCTAGAGAGAGAAACTATAGAGAGAAAGAAAAAAAGTATTCTGCAACTTCACTACTCTAATATCCAGTTTCTTCTAAGGTAAGGGATATTATTTGTTGTACTCGTAAGGAGTATTATTCTTTCATATTCATGAAGAGAACTATTTTTCTTTCAATACTCGTAAGGGGTATTATTTCTTTCGTATTCATGAAGAGAACTTCTGTTATTCCATTCTTTATTACTATGTTGGAATAACCTGTATATGCGAAGTACCGCATACATGGTGAAATTCTTCTTTATTCCATTCTTATTATTCTGTTGTAATAACCTGTTTATGCGAAGTACCGCATACATGGTGAAATTCTTCTAATATTCCGTTCTTTATTATTCTATCGGAATATCATGTTTGTGCGTTTACGCCGGACCTGGTTCCATTATTAATTATTCTGTCAGAATATCCTATTTGTGTGTTAACGCCGGACCTGGTTCCATTATTTATTATTCTGTCAGAATATCATGTCTGTGCGTTTATGTCGGACCTGGTTCCATTATTTATTATTTTGCCTTAATATCTTGTCTATGCGTTTATGTCGGACCTGGTTCCATTATTTATTATTCTATTGGAAATAACCTGTCTGTGCAATCTATCGCACGCATGGTGAATCCTTCTGTTATTCCATTCTTTATTATTCTGTAAGAATAACCTGTCTATGTGGATTACCACATGCATGGTGAATGATCCTTTGTATTCATTCCTTATTAAATTATGGAAATGATCTGTGTACGTGGATTATCGCATGGCGGGTGAAGATCCATTTGTAGTTTCATATATTCTATTATACTCAGTTGGTTAAAGTTTTGGCTTCTATACTCCATGAAATTAGTAGAATATCCTGGATATTTGTGTTTCATCTAGTATCTTTTCATGGAAATATTCTTCTGAGCATTCTTGAATTTTACTCCACAAAGCAGTATCATGTTGACAATTTGAACGTTATTGAGTTCAGGATAAATTAACTTATTAATCTTTAAAATTTATTGTTGAACTTGTTTTATTGAATTATTATGTCATTGTCATCATCCTTACGCTTATATTGTAATGAAAGTCATCTTTGGCTTACGTGCATAGATGGACTTAGTATGATTATGACCAGGGATCATTCGGTATAATCATGACCTGCAATGTTATAAATGATGTGGTAAAAGTCCTCAGTGGCCTATAATGCATTGATGGACAGTTTTTGGTATGATTATGACCAGGGATTATTTGGTATAGTCATGACCGTTGATGATTTAATGAATATCCTTGGCCCATAATATAAGGATGATTAGATGATGTGGTTTATTTATTAAGCTGAGTCTCAGCAATAAAAATTGATAAAAACATTTTTAAATCATAGAAGATAGTAGATATCATGCTGTACTTGACTCTTCTAATGGATTGCTTATTTCGCTGCAGTTAAACTTGATGTTTATTGTATTTTATCAGTTTAACATTGTTGAAGACTATTGATAATTTATTTTGTATTATCTAAGTCATGATATTTCTTACTGGGCTAGTTGAGCTCACCCTTTCTTTCACTGTTCTCTTCAGGAAATGAGAATATAGTTGGGACGAGTCAGGGAAAAGAGTGACGGTCCAGATGATATCATTAGTAGTCCTTACTATTCTGTTAAATAGTGTGACAATAAATGTAATGAGGACTCCTTTGAGTGTGGATATTGTCTAGATGACAATATTCCTATTAAAACTCTCAGTTTATGTATTGTCGTATATTACATGACGGTTGTATAATTAAGTTTGTATTTATATTTTGTACCTTATATCTGGCGACCCAAGATGGGTGATGTATACCTGTTTTGGGGCCGTCACAGTTGGTATCAAAGCTTAGGGATATGATCCCTGGCTGAGATGTTAGACAATAACTAGGAGGGGAGAGACGAGGATTTCCTTCACTAGTATGACCTACATAAGTTTATTCGCTATTTAATTGGTCGGTCAGAGTATAAGGACAATATGTGATATGTTAATTAACCATTGTTTTGTTGCAGTATTTGAAATGGCATCCGAAAATGTTGAGATAAGCAATGAAGCACATGAGACCATTGAGTCACCAACGATCAATGCCCAAGGTAATGTGCAACAAGAAGACAATAATCCTCATGTAAACAATAACACCGATGAAATGGTGAACGATGGGATGGTCAGAGGCTTTATGCAATTCATGCAACATCAGGCGAAGGCGGCTCCTATCCAAAATGTTGGTGGAAACACTGACAACTCTCGGACGGTCACCGCTAAGCAGTTTAAGGAGCTGGGACCACCAGAGTTTTTTGGAGAGCCAAAACCACTTAAGGCAGAGACGTGAATAAAGCAGATCAACAAGATATTTGATGTCTTGGGATGCTCCGAGGAGCAAAAGGTTCCCTTTGCCACCATCATGTTACGTGCAGAGGCAAATTACTGGTGGGAATCTGTAAAGCGTACTCAACCTGCCGTACTGAAGATGTATTGGGAGAAGTTCCAAGAGCTGTTCAACGACAAGTACTTTCTTGAAAGCATTCGTCACATAAAGGAGGTAGAGTTCATCAAGCTTGAGCAAAACAATATGACCGTGGCGCAGTACGAAGCTAAGTTTACCGAGTTGTCTCGGTTTGTGTCCCACTTGGTTGATAATGAGGAAAGAATGACGCGGATGTTTCTAAGAGGTTTGAAACCCGAGATACGTCAATATCATATCTCTCATAAACTGTGTTTGTATTCAGATGTTGTGAATAGGGCTCAGTTATTGGAGCGCGATAATGAGTCAACCCAACTAAGAAAGAGCATACGATAAGTCGATAATACCCGTGGTAGCAGTCATCGAAGCGGTGACAACAAACGTGGAGGGATTCAACATGCCAGAAATGATAACCATTTCGGTGGTAATCATGGCCAAGATAATAGGAGTGGAAAGTTCAAGAAGAGAAGGTTCAGCAAAGATGGAAAGATGTCAGTACCAGCACCCATTGTTAAGGAAGGAGAACGACCGCCGGTCGTATGTTACAAATGTGGAGCGGAAGGACACATAAGTCTAAACTTCACTATGCAATCCAAAGAATGTTATAATTGTGGAAAAGAAGGCCACCTCGCCCAATTTTGTCGTGCACCAAAGTCAAGTCCAGTTGGGATGGAGGCATTAAAGGGTGTCCCAGACAAGACAAAACCGGTAGTTCAAGGGAAAACGTTTGTCGTAACCTCCCAAAAAGCGAGGAATCCGAACGAGGTGATCACGGGTAAGCTAACCATAAACTCTAGCGAAGTTTATACTTTATTTGATACCGGTTCTACCCATTCCTTTATTTCTCTTACTTGCGCTCAACGTTTAAATTTGACTCCGGAGAAATTAGACTTTGATTTATCTGTTGAAACTCCGTTGGGAGAAACCTTCATTACATCCACGGTTTATAAGTCTTATTTGATTCAAATCAGAATCATACGTTACTCCGTCGATCTTATTTCTTTGAAAATACTTGCATTTGATGTGATTTTAGGGATTGATTGGTTAACTACTCATCATGCTAAAATTGATTGTTTTCGTAAGGTTGTTAGCTTTCATATTCCTAACCAACCTATTATACGAATTCAAGCAGCCAAACCACTAAAATCAATCACTGTCATATCAAGCCATAAAGCTATTTGTTTATTGAAAAATGGATGTCAAGCTTTCTTAGCTCATGTTACGAATCTAAACAAAAATACGTCAATTTTGAATGATATTTCAATTGTTAATAAATTTCCTGACGTATTCCCCGAAGAACTTCCTGGCCTACCCCCAGAGCGTGAAATTGAATTTTGTATCGACCTTGAATCCCAGACAAAACCATTTCCAAAGCCCCATATCGAATGGCTCTATTGAACTTCGTGAGTTAAAACCCAACTATAGGAATTGTTAGACATAGGTTTCATTCATCCCCAAGACGTCTCCTTGGGGTGCTCTTGTTCTATTCGTGAAGAAGAAAGATGGAAGTATGCAAATTTGTATTGATTATTGGGAGTTGAATCATGTCACCATCAAAAAATAGGTGCAATTACCTCGTATTGATGATCTGTTTGACCAGTTGCAAGGTGCCAAATTCTTTTCAAAGATCGATCTTCGTTCTGGATATCATCAGTTGAAGATTAAAACTGATGACATTCCAAAGACTGCTTTCAAAACTCGGTACGGGCATTATGAATTCCTAGTCATGTCTTTTGGATTGACTAATGCTCCTACTACCTTCATGGACATGATGAACCGAGTATTCAAGGAATATTTGGATCACTTTGTGGTCGTCTTTATTGATGACATCCTCATATACTCCAAAACTCGTGAAGACCATGAGCAATACTTGAGGCTGATACTTCAAAAGCTTCGTGAAAACAAGCTATATGCCAAGTTGAAGAAATATGAGTTCTGGCTTGAGGAAGTTGTATTCCTTGGGCACGTGATATCAAATTACGGAATATTTGTTGACCCGACAAAGATTGAAGCAATTCAAAGCTGGGAGCAACCTAAGTTAGTGATCGAAGTACGTAGCTTTCTCGACTTAGCTGGTTATTATCGGAGATTCGTAGAAGGGTTTTCTCGAATTGCTACTCCATTAACACAGCTAACTCGAAAAGATATAAAATTCGGTTGGAGCGAGGAATGTGAGAAGAGTTTTCAAGAACTCAAGAGGAGACTCATTTCAGCACCTGTTCTGACAATACCATCTGGCACGGAGGGATTTGTCATTTACAGTGATGCTTCAGGCAAAGGGTTAGGATGTGTTCTTATGCATCATTGGAAAGTCATAGCCTATGCCTCACAACAATTCAAAGAATATGAGTGGAATTATCCTACTCATGATCTAGAGTTGGCAGCTGTTGTTTTTGCGCTTAAGATCTGGAGGCATTACTTGTATGGAGAGAAGGTGGAAATCTATACGGATCATAAAAGCCTCAAATATTTCTTCACTTAAAAGGAACTCAACATGCGGCAACGACATTGGCTTGAGTTGTTGAAAGATTATGATCATACCATCCAATACCATCCTGGAAAAGCGAACGTAGTAGCTGACGCGTTGAGTAGAAGATCATATTGTGGCACGAGTGCATTATTGTCAATGCAAGGGCCCATTATGTATGACTTACGAAGGATGGAGATAGAGTTAAAGACTCCAGGGACCCATATGACGATGGCAAATATACGAGTAGAACCGACTTTAATCGATAAAGTTAAAGCTACTCAAGCTACAGACCTGGAGCTGATGCATATGAAGAAGAAAATGGAAGAAGGTGCTATTCCGGAAGCAAGAATCGATGCAGAAGGAATACTTCGAGTAAACTCCAGACTTTGTGTTCCTAACGATTCTGACTTGAAGTATAAAATCATGATGGAAGTGCACAACACACCGTTTGCAATCCATCCTAGAAGTACCAAAATGTATCGTGATCTTCGTCATACATTTTGGTGGAGCAATATGAAGAGAGAGATAGCGCTGTTTATCTCAAGGTGTCTAACTTGTCAACGAGTCAAGGCGGAGCATCAAGTGCCAAAAGGTCCATTGCAACAACTTGAAATTCCAGAACGGAAGTGGGAGCACATTACTGTAACGCCCCGAGAAAATTGGATTTTTGAGAATTAAATTTTTATTTTTATTAAATGAATTTAATCAATTATTTATGGAGCAAGCTAATCGAATGTCGTTCTCTAGCCTAGAAATGCCAGAACGTCGTAGGATTTTGGCTAAATGGTAGAATTAAAGTGTTTGAATTTCCAAAACGAAAATAAAAGCTTTCCGAGAAATTTTTTGAAAAACACTATTCATGCATTTCTGCTCGGGAATTATTTTTGAACTTCCGAGAAATACGTAACGATAAATATTGATGTGAGATGGAATATCCAATAATATTTCAGTTATGAAAAATGTAATATTTCGCCTGTGGACTTAAAACCTTTACGTTTAGGAAATGTGACTTTCGAGAAGGAAATGTAATGTGATTAATGAATTAAGCGATGATTGTATAATATGTAGGTATTGTACGAGGTAGAGAATACGAGGTATTATACGAGTACGTATGAATGATGGTATATCGTATATGTTGAATAAATATACGAGGGGAATACGAGAATTATATGTATAATATATGTTATAAGGCTTTAAGCCAAAAGAAATGTATTGAATATTTGAGTTATGTAAGAAATTGTAAAGTCCAATAAGATATTGATAAGCCCAAGTGGTTGATTAATGAGAAGCCCAAAGTAACTTAATGCAAGCCCAAAGAATTGTTAATGCAAGCCCAAATGATTAAGCTAAGATTAATTAAGATAAGGCCCAAGGTAAATATCCAATGGGTTAGGGGATGGTTTAAACCAATGGGGCAACCCATAGATAATCCAAGGTGATGAACAAGTAAACTTAGAGGCTAAGTTAGTGTGGTGATCACACAAAGTGCTTATAAGTGATGACAAAATAAACTTAAGGGCTAAGTGTTGTGGGGAGCAAGTAGACTTAATGATTAAGTAAGTGTGATGGCCAAGTATATGTGGTGAGCAAACAAATAATGTGGGGAGCAAGTTTACTTAATGCCTAGGTAATGAATAGTAAGGAGGTGGATGGATTAAAGACTAAACAACCCTAACTTAGGATTTCCTATAAATAGCAAGCTTTGTAATTCATTTGTGGGTTGTTATATTTTCATCCAACTCAAGGTTGAGAGCTTATTTGGTTGAGAGAATAAGCACTTATAAAGTTAGACTTTCTTTGTTAGTTTTTCCACCAATAACTTATAGTTTATTGGTTAGAGAGAATAAGTGAGAATAAGCTAGCAAGTTAACCTTTGAAGTTCAAGAATCAAGAAGGAGATTAAGGATTAAGCAAGATATCATCAAAGAGTAAGTGTTCTTGAACCATGTTTCTCTTTTTCTTCCATTGTTAGAGAAGGGGGTATTGGTAGAACAAGCATGCTAAGAAGAGGTTGGAATAATGAATCAAAGGGCTTAAGTCTTAATAAGCCGGATAAGTCATAAATAAGAAATTCATTTATAAATAAGTTATGAACTTATAATGGAAGTATAGAAACTTGTTATAACTTGTAACATGTTTACCTTAATAGAACTAGTATGATAAGAAGATGTAAGAATAATGATTAAAGGACTTAACCTATGAATAAGTCATAAGCAATGAAATTAAGTATGTTATACTTTAATAAGTAGTTTATAAGTTTATGAGTTATGAACTTATTAAGAACAATTAATAACTTATCATGGATATAAGTTAGCGAAGCATGTATGTCAAGATGATAGTATAATGGATTGAATCCAAGTGAAATGGTTTAAAAATCTCAAGTAATTGAAGTTTATTGAATGGAATGCACACGATTAGACGACGATCGTCGAATTCGTGAAATTCTCGGAATGGAAGTCGAATTTTGATATTGAGCTTGGAAACATTGGTTTTCAATGGAGGCAAGTCGTATTTATCATTATAGAGTTGCGAACTCAAAAATGGTCGGATTACAACTTAGAACGAAGAAACGAGCGTTGAACGTTCACGAACGTTTACCATTTTCGTTGAAAATGGACTAATAGGTGAATTTTTAGTGTAACGACCCCAAAATAGGTCCATTCCATCCAACCCATTCTGAGTCTCCAAATACATGGTACAGAAAATAACTACAACTTTATTACAATAATTGTCGTGCAAAATACAACAACACATATGCTGTGAGTTTGGATACAAATATATATCAACTATGACTCATGTCCCAACCGTGGATAGCACCTCATAATGACACCTTACATAAAGGTATAGTCGAAAACTGTTTTAGAAATTAAAATCTTTGGGAAGTGCTCAAGGAAACCTTCGTACATGGGAGACCATGCGTCTAGGTTATGGTAGATATCATATGGCCACAGAATTATCCTTGGTTGATCCAATAGATCCCAAAGAAAAACGAGAAGATTACTATCACATTCTTCCCAGTGATGAGTCTTCTCTTGACATATCATTATCTCCACTGTCTCTAATTGAGGGTTATATTTCAAATAGACTCCAAGATCATATAGATAGTCTTTGGTAGATATACTCAAGAAGTGGATTAGCACAACCACGTCTTATGATGACACGAGGTTGTATGTCATTAGACATCTTGTATGATAGTGGCAAAACACCCTTCCAAGTTAAATTCACCTCACCCTCAACATCTATAGACCACCGTTGCCTCTATTCCCTTGTTATTCCCTTCGACCCAACTACACTTTTATTACCCGAAAGGAATTGTGAAGCAAAAAGGGTGAGCACAACTAGCTTCAAGAAAGAATATCATGACTAAAGATAAATAAATTATCAATAGCCTTCAACAAAGAATAAATCGTAGATTTAGAACATATGGTAGATGATAAAACTTTTCAACCATAGTCTGCACGTTTGAACGAAGCAATCCATTAGAAGAGTCAAATAGACTATAAAGTCTATTATCTTCTCCATGTTAAAAGTCCACCAACAATGTTTTATCCCCGTGACACCAATCAACAATTCATGTCCACAATCACATGTATAACTCATAATCGTAATTGTAGTTCTAAATTTCTTTTCTCATCCAGGACAAAGATAATTTTCATCACTCAAACATCAAAGATTATGGTTATACCAAATAACAGCTTTATGTTCATAATCCCATTAATAAATTCATCTTCTTGCACTACTACCAAAGATATTCATCAACAAGTTATCTTTGCACTACGTGCCAAAGATATTCATCAACAAGTCATCTTTGCACTACAGCCAAAGATATTCATCAACAGTTCATCTTTGCACCATGTGCCAAAGATATTCAACAACAGTCATCTTTGCACTACGCACCCAAAGATATTCATCCACAATTCATCTTTGCACCACAGCCAAAGATATTCCTCAATAGTTCATATTTGCATTACATGCATCAAATATATTAATATCTCAAAGAAATATATAATCATTTCGTAATTTATATAAACAATAATTATAACTATGTTGATCAATTCACCTTTGCACTTAAGCTAAAGATATTCAATTATAAATTCAATGGTCATGATCATATCATCACAATTCAACTTTTCACCATCGCCAAAGAGAACCCTAGTCATGATCATACCAATAATCTACCCATCTTTACACTCTAAAGGAAAGAGAATTTCAACATCGAGGTTATAAAATGTTATATATGATAATATAATCAATATAATCAATATATAGTTTCAATCTCCGAGTAAAATTCATAAATCAACTATAATTTGGTTAGAAAAAAAACAATTTTGTCATGAATAGAACTCATGAATAGTAATTTCGTGAATAGTAACTCATGAATAGTAACTCGTGAATAAGATCTCATGAATAGTAAACCCGACTCAAAAAAGGTAGAAATTCCACAATAAAATCCATACCAATATTTTTAAGTATAATGATATTGAAAAAGAATAATATTTTTTTAAGCTTATAAACAATTTATTTTAATTGTTTACACTTTACTAAATAATGCATTTAATCATTCTAAAATGCCAAACTCATAAGATTTCATCACCAATAACCAAAATCCTCATCAAAAAATCAGATATACCTCATGTAGGATTCTCAAGCCATAAAATCCTATTTTCTAATTTTCTTACTTCACATAACATATTTAATTCATTTACTCATAACTAGTCCATTTTCATGAAAAATAACAAATCAGTTCCAAAAATATTTCTTTTTCTCGAATTTAGCGTAATATAGTACTATATTGAACATATATATTTTCTCGAAATTTTAAAAGTCATTTACTAGTTTTTCACATGGCCAAAACCACCGAATATTTAAACATTTATCATAAATTTTACTTTTATCCAAAAATTCTGAAATTTACATGATATACTGATATTATATAGATGTACTCCCAATAAAAATTTCATCAATTTTGGAATTAATCACAAGGAGTTATAAGGGTTTTCTTTTAAAATAGTCTTTCCTCATAAAATTCATAACTCTTAATCTATACATCCAAAAATCGTCATTTTTGGACACAATCAACAAAACTCATCAAATTATCATTTCAAATTTTTTTAGAATTTTTGAAGGTTCAGAAGAATTTCGAAATAATAACCCTTAAAATCTCTTATTATCCCTTACCTCAAAAGAGAAAAGAGATTACGATCGGAATAACGTTGAACGAACTTGCACCATATAGCAATACTCAAAGTATACTCAAAATACTCACAAGAATACGCTCGATAATATAGAGAGAGAAAACTTCAGTTTCTGGTGTGATTTTCAATTATAACCTAAGCACCCTATTTATAGGAAATTGCTTAGAACACCAAAGCAGAAAATTTAATTTAATAATAATATATATAAATCAAGATTCCTACGCCTCTAGAAATCTGATTTTAGCTTAATAAGCACATGCTAGGGCTGCCCACAAAAAAAACGTTTTTCACACTTTAAATATTTTAAACTTCCAAAAATCAATTATTTCGGAGCTTCGGAACTTCAATAATTCATAATAAATAGCCATTTTGCCAGAAAATTCGAATTTTGCGAGTTTTAATAGGAAATTCAATTCTCTACAACTTTACAGAAGAACGTTTTTCCAAATTCCAAATAGAAATTGACCGAAATCCACAAACGGACGATTTTACAGGCTATAATCAAATTTCAGTCAAGAAATGGGGTCCACCGACATGTTTAACATGTTTTAAACATTTTTGCTAACAAAAATACTCCTCCTCCACATATACTCATATATCCCACATTCATCGTAAAAATATCATCATTAATATATTATTAAAATAATATATTTAATTGAATTATTTTATCAGAAAAAGATAAAATATTAATTTTCAACAATTGTCACATTAAAAATTTTCTCCATCTATATCCTCATAAAATCAATATTTTCCTCATCATATAAATCAATAATTAATTATTCACAAATAATATTACGTAAACACATTATTGACAACCGTGCAGTTCAGAAAGAGGGGCTTTCAATAAGAATTTCTCCTCATGGCGCCGCAATTAGGTGACCAAACCTCTCCTTAGATGTAACTTTCTAGACATTGCCAATAATGCTATCTAATAATATTATTCAAATAATATAAATTATTGATCGATAATTAATGAAAAAATATTGTGTAGTGACAATTATAAAATATCAACGCAAAGAATTATTGAATCAAAATAAAATATTGAATAAGAATTAATCGTGTAACAATTATTGAGTAGTGCCTTTTCACGTAAGAATCAATAATTGGTGCAATCGTGTCCCATCTTGCGTGCAACAACGCGTATTACTTTACTTTACCCAACGGGTATTCCAACAATGATGTTAATAAAGAACTACTACGCCATTATTTATAAAAACTTTAATTTGTCTTTTCTTCATCCGACGCTTATTCTCATTATGGGGTCCACAAATGGATGCTACCATCATACTTAATATTCCCAACAGAAAGAATATTCCCCGACCCAACGAATATTCCCCGACAACAATGAATATTTTATAACCACTTGCATATTTTTGAAAAAATTTCATATATCACCCTTAACTTTAACTTTTTATCAATTTAACCATTTACTGAATTGTAATTATAAGAAAAATTGAATACTTTTATTTCATAAAATTCGGGGTCTTACATTTAGCAAACGAAGTTGAATAGATAAAATTCTTGCATGAACACGTAGAGTACGTAATTTGTGAACCGTAGGTTTTGAACGAGCCAATTCGGACTTATAACGAAGAAATTATGCGTCTGGGAAGTTCACAAAATATCAAAACTGAAATTATTTTCTGGTGCACAGAGTTGGTGCATGGCGCCAACCCAAACAAAATGACATGTGTGGCCATGACGCGAACGATGTCGAGCACCTTTGCAAGAGTTCGCCGCAAGCAAGACGACCCGAGAATAGAGAGAGATGCCATGGCAGCACGAGTCCGGATTTTGAATAAATAAGTGGTGGCCCAAGAATACGCAGCATCAAGTAATAATAATCAGTGGCAAATGCTGGACTTAAAACTTAGACAATGAAGAATGGTTACAAGTGGAACATGAATGGGAATTGTTAATAATGAGTTAAGGAACTTAATCAAACATTGTTAAGTTATAATTAAACCCCAAGTATGATCTCTTAGGGTTAAAGAAAGTCAATTGAAGATGAACGCAAAAGGTATGCAATAAGCGTACTTAACCATTGACTATCGAGTTTCGATTAATGACGTACGGACATTAGTAAGCCGTGAGGAAGGATAATTAACTTGAACCGAGTTGTATTAATGAAATAATTTCACTTTAAGTATAAGAGAACGAAGTTGGTAAGAATGATGTAAAAGAATAACGGAAAGCCGGAACCCATAATAACAGATCTAATACGGGATTAGATTGAGAAGTAGGGTAAGATTCTTTAGGAACTATGTATGTTCATTCATGACCTAATGTGGTATGTTATGTGATTATGTATTGTAGAGACTGTAAAGACTCAAAGGAAGCGTAATTTCTTTCATGAGAGTGCATTTGAAGGCAAGTTTTTCTTAAACGCTTGTCTAACCTTCGTGTTAGCCAGGTTTTCAAATGATTCAAATTATGAGATGCATGTATGGTTTCAAAGAAAGAGTCGATGCCAGTTTTAGCTCGGCTAGACTAATCGTGATAGATTTATTGAACTGTTTATAAGTCTTTCAATATAGAATTGATAACCCTATCCTACGCCAATTAATTGGTACGGATTCAAGGTAAGCCTGAATATGTATAAACAAATGTATTTTCATCGAGTATTCGATGGGCACGTGAGGTTGCCACAACTTAAACGTATACACGTTTAATGGATGTAGTGTTGATCAACATAGGGTACTATAGGCTGATCACCTAGATGTACTCGTAAGCTATGCCGGACTTACGGACTTCGTGTCGGGTTGTCCTTTTCAAAGAAACTATAAGACGTTCACGTCTTGAACCAGAATTGATGAATTGATGAATATTGTTGTTGTAAAATGTTTTGAAGGAAAAAGGAAAGCTATTTTGAATTATTGATAGTACTTCGTAACTATCATCCAGTTATTGAAGATATACAATTCCTATGTTTCAAGCATGCTTTTAAAAATGAAATTGTTGTACTTGCTGAGCTTGTTATGCTCACTCTTGCTTGAACCATATGAATGCAACTTAGGCAAGATATGGTACGAAGGATTCTCTGACAGGATAAAGAGAAGGCTAAAGTGAACGTGTAGATTGCCTATGTAATAGTATAGGTTTGTAATGATAATATTTGATATTATGACAAGAACAAATGTAACGGTTATAAAGAACCTGGGGAATGGTAGTATTGTTTTGGAATATATATAAGACATATTCGTTCTTTTGAGGCATTTCAATTGAATGTTTGTGTGAACTGTAGCACCGTGGAGCACCATATGTCGGATTGAAAGAGACTCGGATTTGGGGGTGTCACAGGTTGGTATCAAAGCATTAGGTTATAAAACTTAAGGGGGGAAGAACCTTAGGCTAATAACCTCGTTAAGGAAGAGAAGTCCGAATGAAGTAAACTCGAGCTTTACTTAAGTTGAATGAGTCAATAAGGTATTGAGGAAACTCAGTACCAAAAGATTTAAAAGATGGAAAGTAACCCTAAATAAATTAAATGTGATTTGTGCTTATACGATTCTGTGTTATGTACTAATCAACATATGTGTTATTGTAGGATGTCGATCGATAGCTTGATGTATAGAGATATACACGCGGTGAGTGAAGAGCTTGTGAACCGAGTAGAGCCTGTACCTATGCCGGTGGCGGAGGTACCATTAGTGATTCTAGTGGAGTCGGAGGCAGATGAGTACTTTTCCGAGGAAGACTACTCAGAGGGAGAGATGGATATATCATCATACCTTAGTATGATGAATGATATGGAGGAAGAAAGAGAGGTAACATTGGTTACTACGATGGTACCTACATTGGAGTCATCACCTCTAGATGCAATGGAAGCATTGTATTCCGGCGGTAACAACGAGGAATGTGCAAGCGGGTACGGTTGTGCGTAATCGAGTGAAGAGATTAGTTATCTCCATGAAGCTAAGATGTCTGCAGAAGCAAATTTTGAGTTAGAACACGATAAGCAGGTGCTTATGGCAGAGAAGGCTAGGAATTATAAGGTAGAGGCCGATGAGCTTCTTAGAGAACTGGGGGAGAAGGACCGGAAGATATCACAGATGTCTTACATCCATGAGAGTGCACATAAGGATTTCAAGCTGAAGGTTGCTTGTTATTCCATTGAGTCAGGACAAACCCATCATATGATTAGTCGGGATACTGTAGCAATGATTGCGAATGAGAAACACGAGGATGCTGTTATGCATTATTAGAAATCTAAAGTTATAAATATGTGTGTAATAACATAAAACCCTCTTTTAAAGGGTAGTCTTTTTGTAAATCCCAACTTTTGTGAAGTTTAATTGTGGGATAGAAAATGTAATAGCTTTTGGCTATGAACGTAAATTGTAAATAGTTTCAAACTATAAAGAAGCATATGTATATAATGAAGTTTTCATGGAAATGATTTGTTATGATGCGATCTGGTATGTGGCGATTAATAACGAAGTAAGTAAATAGATAATAATGAAATTTAATTTATTTAATCAGGAAATGCCGCTAAGGAAAAGATAACGTAATCAGGAAGCGGAATCACATAATGATAAATTAATGGGGTCAACACAACCCTATACAAGAATTCGTTAATTTATTAATGGCTACATTAACCGAACCAGGGGTAGAATATCTGCGGAACCTAGGGTAGCTAGAACGATTACCTATAAATAGTTTAAAAGCGTAGGTCTGCCGGAGTTCAAAGGAACGACGGACCTAATAGAGTCCCAGACATGGGTAAACGTAATAGAGAAGGCGTTTTATTATTACAAACGTAGGTGAGCCGTAGAAGTTTTCTTTTGTGACTTACCTAAGGAAGAGTAAAGCCAACTTTTGGTGGGAGGCTCACCAGGGTGGGGCTGGAACAGAGGTAGTAACGTGGGAACAATTCAAGAAGGTTTTCTTCAAGAATTATTTTCCCTATAAGACATGTGAGGGAGGATAGAGATTGAATTCTTAGAACTTAAGCAAGGGGATATGATATTTCCCCAGTACGCGACAAAATTCAAATGAATTGGCAAGGTTTGTTTCACATCAAGTGGACACGGAAGAGGTGAAGGCTCGTAGGTTGGAGCAGGGCCTGAGACCCTAGCTCTATAGTGAGATTTTGGTGATCTAGAATGTTTCTTATGGGATCATTCTGGAGAAGGTGATTATAGCATAAGGTGATAGTGAGTTGTAGACTCAATACCACAAAGAGGGAAAAGATGAGAGCAAAAGAGAGGGAGGAACCAAGGTAGAGAATGGTAGTGGCAGTATGCCAAAGAGACATAAATTTTTAACTCCGAGAATACTGAAGTTGGACAAAGGGATCCTAAGTGAAGGATCGAGGTGTGTAAGACATGTGGAAAGACTCATCTAGGAGTCTGTTTGGAAGGGATTATAAATATCTTTAAAACATTAAGGTAGAGAATGAGGAAATAACTTTCGTTAAATTATATTCATGAAAATTGTTTCATGGATAATAGAAGTAAGTAGGTATCAGTAGATAAGTACTGTTCATGTTGAGAGAATTGGAGGAAATTCTCGGTATGAATGGGTTGATTAACCATAGAGCTATAACAAATAGTTATAAGTAAAGTGTGAACCTTTAGTTTTCTCAGAAAATCTAAGGTAGTAATTTACGGTAATAAAATACCGCGACATTATTATTGTCGAACCATGACTCAAGTTAGGTTGGTGTTAAGGAAGAGGATGAGTTGTTACGGTTGCATATCGACTATTGTAATAGGAGTAAGATAGCGGTTAATGATAAATACCCATGGCCCAGGATCGATGATCTATTTGGTCAGTTGAGAGGGGCAAAGAATTTGTATAAAGATAGATGTATGTATGGGGTATAGTCGGTTGGAAGTAAGGAAGAAGGAGGATGTACCTAAGATGACGTTCAGAATTAGTTATGGTTATGACAAGTTTACGGTTATGTCATTTAGGTTGACTAAATGAGAAGTAGGTTTTTTTTCGTAAGGGCGCCAATCAAGTGGTGGCCAATTTGATAGATATTCTTCTGAGGTGCTATGGTTGAAGGTACCATTAGCGTCACAGGATTATTGAAGACGGTTAAGTAAGACACCTGTATTATCTTTATCAGATAATACGGAGAATTTTGTAGTGTATCTCGATGTTCGCATAGATGACATGATTGCGTGCTCTTATAGCATGGCAATGTCATTGTGTATGCATCACCCCAGTTAGAGGATTATGAGGAGGTCTATCCTACTTATGATCTAGAATTGGCAGTTGTAGTTTTGAAGTAACAATCTGAAGATAGTATTTATATGGGGAGAAATGTGAGATATACACGGACTTGAAGAGTCTGAAATATATCTTCACACAGGAAAAGTTGAATATGCAGTACGGGGAGGACTATGATATCTTATATCATTTAAGGAAGGTAGACGTAGAAACCGACGCGTTAAGTATGAAGGGTAAGGAAAAGCTATCGATGTTAGCAACTCAAAAGGAGTTAATAACGGAAATGGTAAAATCGGAGTTAGGAGTTAAATTACGGAATGAAGGGGTAGAATTGTTATTTAAAACGTAGACCCAATGCACGTTAATGAAACGAGTTAATGAAGTACAACTAGGTAAGGAGGAATGTAAGTAAATGAAGAAGATGAGGCAGGATAAGTAGAAGACTAAGTATAGTTTTTTTTTTGACGGAGGAATTTGAGTTCCAAATAAGTTTAACGTTAAAAGAAGAGCTAGTAAAAGGAAGATATCGTAATGTGTTTTTAAGTGTTTAACATCCAACTCAAATTGTTAACCGGAAGTGATAAGTCATGTGTGAAAAGATAATACCTTCGATGAAAGTGAAATGGAAGAACCCCAATATCGAAGAAGCATTGTGGGAACTCGAGATTAAAATAAAGGAAAAAATATCCTCTGTGGTGTAAGTATTATTAGCGAGATTCTGGGGATAGAATCCTTAAAGGAGGGAAGAGTGTAACGCCCCGAGAAAATCGGATTTTTGAGAATTAAATTTTTATTTTTATTAAATGAATTTAATCAATTATTTATGGAGCAAGCTAATCGAACGTCGTTCTCTGGCCTAGAAATGTCAGAACGTCGTAGGATTTTGGCTACATGGTAGAATTAAAGTGTTTGAATTTCCAAAACAAAAATAAAAACTTTCCGAGAAATTTTTCGAAAAACACTATTCACGCATTTCTGCTCGGGAATTATTTTTGAACTTCCGAGAAATATGTAACGATAGAATATTGATGTGAGATGGAATATCCAATAATATTTCAGTTATGGAAAATGTAATATTTCGCTTGTGGACTTAATGTGACACCCCCAAAATAGGTATACATCACCCATTCTGAGTTGTCAATACACGGTACAGAAACAACTACAACCTTATTATTACAACAAGAAGCTGTGAGTTTAAATACAAGATATTGCCATCTAAACAATATCCACATACAAATAAATCCTCATCATAATTATTGATACATTATTTTACAAAATGGTGAGGACTACTAAACAACTCTCTAAAACCATCATTCCATACCCCGACTCGTACTCGCTACATTCTCGCCTCCTGAGAAGAAAAATGGAACAAAAAGGAAAAGGGTGAGCTCAACTAGCCCAGTAAAGAATATTATGACTAAGATAATATACAACAAATTATCGTTAGTCTTCAACAGGGAAAAATTTAATAGAATACAATAGACAACAAGTTTTAAATCAATACTAGTGTTGAAAATATTAATTCATAGAAGAGTTACGTAGAGGATGAAATCTACTAATATCTATGAATTTAACAGTCCATCATCAATATTTTTATCCCTGTAACATCAATCAATATATATATGGAATCATATATTCATCCTTGCACTACAGGCCAAGGACATTCACCAGTTGGTCATGTTCATCTAAACACCTGTTCATCTTTGCACTACGGGCCAAAGATATTCATCAGAAATCATTCATCTTTGCACTACAGGCCAAAGATATTCAATAATATCATCATTTAAGACTGAGGATGATGAATTTATTTTTTTTTTAAAGAAACGAATCCAGTGAAACAAAATGACAAGGATTAAGGATTAAGGATTCGTACTTTGTTTTATCCACGTCCAAAAATACCTCAAAAATAATCATAGTGGTGTAAAATTCAAGAATGATCAAAACATGGATACAATCAAAACTAGTATCCACAATAGATATTTTGGACAAAAAGGAAAATTTTCATTTTTTGATGAATAGTGCCGTATTCGTGAATAGTAACTCCGACACCAAAAGTTCCAAATTTGATAAAAACTTCAGATCAATATTTCAGCATAATGATATTGAAGAAATAATATCATTACGAAAAAAAATAATATCCCTTACCTCGGAAAAGACAAAGATTTAACGGAATATCGGATATAGGCTATAACTTGAACTTTCACCGTATAGCAATACTCAAAGTATACTCAAAATACTCACAAGAATACGCTCGATAATATAGAGAGAGAAAACTTCAGTTTTTGGTGTGATTTTCAATTCTAACCTAAGCACCTATTTATAGGAAATTGCTTAAAACACCAAAGCAGAAAATTTAATATAATAATATATTTATAAAAAAAATTCTACGCCATCCTTTGGGAATCTGAAATCAGCCACCTAGCATGTGATTAATGAGGCTCACAACATATAAAAAACGTTTTTGTTATTTTAAACAATTAAAACTTCCAAAAATCAATTATTTGAAACTCCTAACTTCAATAATTCACAATAAATAGCCCTTTTGTCGAAAATTTGAATCTAAAGAGACTTTTTATAGGAAATTCAATTCTCTACAACTTTTAGAAGAAAGTTTTTTCAAATTCCAAATGTAAATGGACCGAAATCCACAAACCAAGCGATTTTACTGAGATTATAATCAAATTTAGGTCAATAAATGGGTCCACCGACATGTTTAACATGTTTTAAACATTTATTGCAACAAAAATACTCTTCCTCCTCAGATACTCATATATCCCACATTCGTTGTAAAAATATCACCATTATTATATTATTAAAATATAATAATATATATATATTTAAATGAATTATTTTATCGAGAAAAAGATAAAATTTCAATTTTCAACAATTGTCACATTAAAAAAATTTCTCCATCTATATCCACATAAAATCAATATTTTCCTCATCATATGAATCAATAATTAATTATTCACAAATAATATTATGTAATCACAATATTGACAACTCAAAGTAGGTTCACAGGAAAGAGGAGCTTTCCAATAAGAATTTTTCCTTCATGGCGCAATTAGGTGACCAAACCTCTCCTTAGAGCGTAACTTTCTAGACATTGCCAATAATGTTATCTAATAATATTATTAGGATAATATGAATTATTGCTTCGATAATGAAAAAATATCGTGTAATGACAATTATTGAAATAACAGCAATATAAAATATCAACAAAACAACTATTGAACCAATAAAATACTGAACAGTAATTACTGTAACCATTATTGAGTAGTGCATTCTTACGTAAGAGTGAATAATTGGTGCAATACCGTGTGCTACTGTGCAACAACGCGTATTACTATGTTTTAACCACCGGGTATTCCAACAGTGTAAACGATAACAATTATGCCGTTATTTTTAAACAACTTATATTTGTCGTTTTCTTCCTCCAATCGCTTTTCGTTATGGGGCCCACACATGGCTGCGCCGTCGTATGAATATTCCCCGACAGTATGAATATTCCACGACTAAACGAATATTCCCCGACAACAATGAATATTTTATAACCACTTGCTTATTTTGAAATATTTGCGTATTTTACCCATAAATATCCACATTAATCACATCAACCCTTACTATTTCAAAATAATAATTAGAGGAAATTAAATTTCATTTATTAATTATTTGGGGTCTTACAACCTCCCCTCCTTGTGAAATTTCGTCCTCGAAATTGACATACGCATACTGGTGTTTCAAAAGATGAGGATACCTCGCTTTCATTTCCGCTTCCAATTCCTGTGTCATTTCTTCTATAGCATGGTTCCTCCACAAGACTTTAACTTGTGGTATGACCTTCGTGCGTAAGACATGCTCCTTCCTATCCAAGATCTTGACAGGTATCTCCTCATACGTTAAGTCTTCAGCTATCTCATCCGGTTCTAACTCAATAACGTGGTTCGGGTCTTTCACATATTTACGAAGTACAGATATGTGAAACACATTATGAACACGAGACATACTTGGAGGTAAAGCGAGTCTATAGGCTACATTTCCTACTCGGTCAAGAATTTGAAATGGACCAATAAATCATGGATTGAGCTTTCCTCTCTTCCCAAATCTTATAACTCCCTTCCATGGGGCAACACGCAACAATACATGATCCCCTATACTAAACTCCACGTCCTTTCGATGAAGATCCGCATAACTCTTTTGTCGATCTTGTGCCGTTTGTATGCGTTGTCTAATCATTTGGATCTTTTCTGTGGTCATACGTACCAACTCGGGTCCCAACAATGTTGCTTCACCCACCTCGTCCCAACATACTGGAGAGCGACATTTTCGTCCATATAATGCTTCGAATGGGGCACACCTATACTTACATGATAACTGTTATTGTAGGAGAATTCCACCTATGGTAAATACTTATCCCAACTGCCCTTGAAGTCTAGGACACATAGTCTTAATAAATCTTCAAGAGTTTGAATAGTCCTCTCTGATTGTCCGTCCGTTTGAGGATGGTATGCCGAACTGAATCGTAAATCCGTACCCATAGCTTTTTGCAAGCTAACCCAAAATCTTGAAGTGAATCTTGGGTCACGATCCAAAACTATAGATACTGGCATGCCATGCAATCTCACAATCTCATTTACATACATACTAGCAAAGGCGTTCAAGAGAATAAGTCTCCGATCGGCAAGAAATGTGCGAGACTTGGTTAATCTATCAACAATAACCCAAATAGCATTTATGTCTTGAGAAACCGTGGGAAGACCCATAACGAAATCCATGGTAATGTGTTCCCACTTCCATTTAAGAATCTCAAGTGGTTGCAATGGTCCCTTAGGCACTTGATGCTCCGCCTTTACACGTTGACAAGTTAAACATGTTGAGATAAACTTTGCAATCTCTCTCTTCATATTGTTCCACCAAAATGTATGTCGAAGATCACGATACATTTTAGTACTTCCAGGATGGATTGCAAATGGTGTATTGTGTGCCTCCATCATAATCTTGTACTTCAAATCAGAGTCGTTAGGAACACAAAGTCTAGAGTGGACTCGAAGTATTCCTTCTTCATCGATTCTCGCTTCCAGAATAGCACCTTCTTGTACTTTCTTCTTCATATGCATCAGCTCCGGGTCGGTGGCTTGAGCAACCTTAACTTTTTCTATTAAAGTTGGCTCTATGCGTATACTTGACATCATCACACTCGTTCCTCGCATATGATCTTCTACTCAATAAACTACCACGTTCGCTTTTCGGGATGGTATTGAATAGTGTGGTCGTAGTCTTTCAATAGCTCGAGCCAACGTCCGCCGCCAAGATGTTAAGTTCTTTTTGAGTGAAGAAATATTTAAGCTTTTATGGTCCGAATATATCTCCACTTTCTCCCCATAAAGATAGTGCCTCCGGATCTTTAGCTAGCGAAAACGATCACGCCAACTCTAGATCATAAGTAGGATAATTCCTCTCATATTCTTTAAGTTGTCATGAGGCATAGGCTATGACTTTCCCATGTTGCATGAGAACACATCCTAACCCTTTGCAGGAAGCATCGTCAGTAGATAACAAATCCATCCGAACCGGATGGTATTGTTAGAACAGTGCCAAATAAGTCTCCTCTTAAGCTCTTGGAAACTCTTCTCGCATTCTTCACTCCAAACGAATTTTGTATCCTTCCGAGTCAATCGAAGTTAATGGAGTAGCGATTCGAGAAAACCCTTCCACGAATCTCCGATAATAACCAACTAGACCCGTAAAGCTACGTACTTGACCACCGTCTTGGTTGCTCCCAACTTTGTATTACTTCAATCTTTCAGGTCAACAGATACTCCATGTTTTGACACCACGTGCCCAAGAAATGTTACTTCCTCAAGCCAGAACTCGTATTTCTTTAACTTGGCATATAACTTATTTTCACGAAGCCTTTGTAGTACCAGCTTCAAATGGTGCTCATGATCTTCACGACTTTTGGAATATATGAGGATGTCATCAATAAAGACAACAACGAATTGATCCAAATATTCCTTGAATACTCGGTTCATCATATCCATGAAATCCGCAGGGGCATTAGTCAATCCAAAAGACATGACTAGGAATTCATAATGCCTGTACCGAGTTTTAAAGGCAGTCTTTGGAATATCCTCAGTTCTAATCTTCAACTTGATGATATCCGAACGAAGATCGATTTTTGAAAAGAATTGTGCTCCTTGCAACTGGTCAAACAAGTCATCAATACGAGGTAGAGGATACCTATTCTTGATAGTGACATGGTTCAATTTCGATAGTCAATATAAAGTCGCATATTTCCGTCTTTCTTCTTCTACGAATAAAACAGAGCACCCCAAGGAGATGTACTAGGGACGAATGAAATCGATGTCCAACAACTCACGTAGTTGTGACACCCCAAATCTAAGTTCTAAACCTCAGATTCAAAGTGCTCACGATCCTATCATCATCATAAGCATTCTATAACTATTTCAAAATAATAAACATACATTGTTCATTATAATAAAGTCTCATAACATGGTCCCAAGGTCTCCATAACCTTAACTTTAAATACACCATTTATAATACAAATAGTTTACTTAAGAAATTCCATTAGATAATAACTAATTTAACATTCATTCTAAATTACCCCGGATCTTGCCCTTGCCCTTGTCCTTCGTGTTGGATCCTTCTAAGCTTAATCGAAATAGATGTCATGATATAGCAAGAGTAAGCAACTAATTTGCTTCACAAGTTTATATAGACAATGAAGATATATCATGACTTAGAAAGAAATATTGCCTTCAATGTTCAACAATAATATAAGATTGTGAAGGAACATGAATTAATAATCAACAATTGAATATTCGATAATTGAATAACATGAATCGAGTGGTTTTGAATAACCATGAACATTTGCCAAGGTGCTCAAAGTGATTTAAATCGACCTTTTAATAAGTTTTGGTATTCAAGGATCACCTTTTCATACCCCGTGATTTATGCATAAACACTTAATAATCCCAAGATTGATATCATGCCTTAATCAAATTCGCCCTTTTCTCACCAAGAGTTCTTATCATATCAATTTAATAAGAACAAACTATTTAAAAACACATTTGATTTAACAAATTTAGACATGCTTGATCTAGTCGATACAATTAGCATAGATCTATTTCATAAACAATTCATAAATGAAGAACTTTAATTTAATTCACAGCTCAATAGTAGTAGAACAGAATTCAATCGCACAAAGTGTGAATTTTAATAATCAATATAGACGTGAATAATCATCAATAATTATTCACTAACATATTTTTTGAAAATGATAACTCAAGTTCGAGTTAGAAAACTTGTCTCGATCGTAGGTTACAGCCTATTAAATTAATTTCTATCCACTATGCAGCTTAAATTATCTTCCTTGAGAGACCTATAATTAGTCTTTCAATTAGTCAATGCATAACATCGATTATGTAATCACATAGATATTATACATTACATTAAGTTCTTATAAACATTATCATGTCTAGATAGTGTTATTATTAATTAACGACTACCTTTAACTCACATAATATTATTAACTTAGATAATATTAATTCACCTTCTAGTATTATTGGTTCACTAATAATACTTTTAAATCATTTACTAATATTTTATTCACTTACTAATATTATTAATCATTTAATAATATTTTATCCCTTTACTAATATTATTAATCATTTAATATTTTATTCACTTACTAATATTATTAATCATTTAATAATATTTTATTTAATCTCTAATATTATTATTTAATAATAATACTCTAATCTAATATTTTTATTTACATAACAACATCATATTATAATATTATTAATATTATAATAATATTCCAATGATTTATTAAATTAATAAACAATTTATTCTAATTGTTCATCCTTTATTAACCCTTATTTAATATCCATAAAAGGTCATAAATAATATTTATTATTATAAATTACCAAAATGCACTAAGATAGTCATGATATAATATATTATGAGCATTCAAGCATAAAAATCATATTTTTCTCATTAAAGACATCATTTAACTATTTATTTCCTTTTATTCATAACTTAATCATTTTTAGGAAAAATAGCAAACTGATTTCAAAAATTCTCAGCTTCTGGATTTTGACAGAATATGAACCAACAATGAACCTCTAATTTTTCTAGAATTTTACAACATGATTTACTATTTTTAAAGTGCCTAAAACACTCGGATCTTGCTCTATTTTTCATAAATTGAGTTTTACTCAGACAAATCTGAAATTTTCAGGGTATGCTCTCTTAACATATATGAAGCTACTGTAAAATATTTGGAATTTTCCAGTATATACACAGTGAGATATTCGTAGGATAATATTTATGGAGTCCTTTACGTAAATAGTCATTACGACATAATATATAACTCAAACGTGTCCCTCTTTTTTCCTGCACGTAGATAACTTCTTAAGGTACATTTGTGATTTTTTCCAGATTTTTAAAATACATTTAACTGACCGAAACAGTCCCAACAAAAACAAAATCATTAGCCATTTTAGGATTTTCAAAGCCTCACATATAAAGTGGACTGTTTTTGGAAAAAAAAATCTCAAAGGTTTCAAAACTTGCTAGATTTGTGATCTACAACTTGGGTTTACTACATAACTCATGTATCTAGCACCCCCCTTCGACGGATCACAATTCCAAGTTGTAGAACTTGAGTTACACAAGATTTAGTGGAAGAAAAACAAGAGTTTTCACCCTTGGAGAACATATGCTCATTTTCTTCCTCTAAGTCTTGATCTAACACTCAAGATACTTAATTTCATGCATGATGATTGAGTAGTTGTACACAACCCCATCAAAACTCAAGCTAGCAAAACAAGGTAAAAGAAGAAGATGAAGGTACATTATACCTTGACTTAGTTGCTACCTTTCTTGATTTTCCAAAGTAACTAATAAACTTAGGGCATGAACAACTAGCACTCCTATCTTTTCTCTCTATAGCCTAAACCCTCACTCTCTCCTCTCTCTTTGAAGTTGGCTAGCTTGGGAGCAAAAGATAGAAGAAGAAGATGAGAGAAAATGAGATGTTGGAAGAATGAAATGTGTTTACAAAATGAAATGGCCAATTCACTAATAATTCTCCCATAACTATTTTGTTGCCCATTGGTAAAAACTTTGTATTATTACTTCCATTAGGCTAAACATGATTAAATGTGCATAATGGAGTGGCAACCAATGGGAGCTTGACAACATTGTCCTTGTGTTTAATAATGTCTACTAATGGACAAGTTAGCTTAATTATTCCACTTAGGATCCTCATAATATCCTCCATTTAGCTTTTATTTTAAATGCCCAATTTTGATTAATCAAATGTCTAGAATACCCCTAATCAAGTGGGCTAAGTATTGGATTGTATTTTATTTCCTTTGGGCTTTTCCTTTAATTGATTTGGGCTAGATAATAAACATAGTCTAGCAATTTTAATAATGTTACCCAATTTGATAATTTAGGGCTTTCATTTCCAATCATATGAAGTTTAATTACTTATACATATGATTTTATCTCATAACCTAATTAGATTTACAAGAATTAGGTTTAAAATTATTAGTCACTTGAAATACTAAGTTTACCCACTTAAGTTAGTATACATATAAAATACTAACTTTTTCAGATTACCATAACCCTTAGGTTATTTAATAGTCTTACCTAATATATAATTAGGTCACAAGGCTTTCATTTTTAATGAAATCTATAAATGTATGTATCCATAACTATAATATATATGTTAATTGACCCATGCACCGCTTCACATGTGTTGTCACATATTAAATCCTTATGTAACACAAGGTTAAAAAAATCCATAATGTATATACATATATAGTGACTTAAATTTCACTGTTATTACATCCTCCCCCCTTATAAGAATTCGCCCCTGGAATTTCATATATAGGTTACTCAAAAGGTGTGGATAATTTTTTCATTTTTCTTCGAGTTCCCACGTAGCTTCTTCAAAGATTGTGGTTCCTCCAAAGAACTTTTTATGTAATGTATAATCTTATTTCGCAATTTTTGTTCCTTTCTATCTAAAATTTCAACCAAAATTTCCTCGACGACAAATCCCTTTCGACCGAATTGGCTCAGACGATATCACGTGCTTTGTAATCGTGCTTATATGGTCGTAGAAGATCGACACATACGAAACACATTATGAATATGTTCCAATTCAGAGGTAGAGCTACCTCAGACGCCACTTCGCCTATCTTCTTCAAGATCTCAAATGGTCCAATAAATCTTTGACTCAATTTACTTTTACCTTTCCTTCCAAACCTTATCTTCCCTTTCCAGGAGATACTTTCAAAAATGCATAGCTTCCCACCTCAAAATCTCGCTCTCGTGATGTAAGTCCAGATACTTCTTTCAGCGATCTTGAGATGCTACTAGTGGGCTCTAATCACCTTGATGGTCTCTACTATTCGCCGCACCAGCGCTCGTCCCAATACCACGCTCACCCACTTCATCCCAAAGATAAGGGTATGCTTCTACATTTCCTTCCATACAAAAGCTTCAGACGGCGGCATTCCGATGTCAAGGCGTGGTAGCTATTGTTGTATGCTAACTCTACCAATGGAAGATGATCCTCCCAACTACCCTTGAAGTCCATCACAAGTTCTAAGCATGTCTTCAAGTGTTTGAATCGTTCTCTCGCTTTGCCCATCTGGCTCATGGATGATACGCGGTGCTCATCCGTAGTCAATTCCCCATTCTTTCCTCAAGACTCTTCCGTAAAGTTTGACGTGAATCATGGATCCCTATCCGGACACAATAGATATTGGTACGCCATGTCTCGAGATAATTTCTTTGATATATAATTTGGCTAATGGGTCCAGACTATACCGATCTTGATCGGCAAAAGTGAGCCGATTTCAGAAGACGATCTACGATCACCCATATGGCGTCGTGTCCTTTTTTACGTTGTTGGAAGTCCCACCACAAAATCCATCGTGATGTGCTCCCATTTCCACTGGAATCTCTAAAGGTCGTAATAATCCACTCTTGGCCGTTGATGCTCTCGCCTTGACTCTCCGACAAGTTAGACATCTCACGACGATTCTCGCAACCTCTCTCTTCATGTTTGGCCACCAAAAGTGTTGACGTAAATCTTGATACATCTTTGTACTTCCCGGGTGTATTGAGTACCTCAGATCTTTCAGGCGCTTCATGCAAAATCTCTTCTCTTAATTTCGTACTAATGGTACCCAAATTCGCCTTTCAAATCTTAGCAACTGGTGCCATCAATCTTGTATTTCAATTCATCCCTTCAGCCTAACCGCTTTTGATGATGTCGCAATCTTCATCCTTCTCTTGAGCCTCTTTAACCTTATCTAATAAAGTAGGGCTCACGCCATAGTAAATAATTTTTCATCGATCTCCATCGGATACTTAACCTCTAAGTCAAGTCGCTCAAATCCTTCACCAATTCCTCTTGAATGGTTAACTTCAATAACTTCTCTCTCGCTTTTTTCGCTTCTGTGGCATCACCACTACATTTGCTTTTTGCTCGGATGGTATGTAATCTCACAATCATAGTCCTTGATCAATTCTAGCCATGCGCACGCTTCATATTTAGCTCCTTCGCGTGAAGATATACTTTAGACTCTTATGATCCGTGATATATCTCACACTTCTCTCCATACAAATAGTGCCTCCAAATTTTCAAGGCAAAAACCATCGTCGCTAACTCCTGTGTCATGAGTCTGATAACCCTTCTCATAGTCCTTTAGTCGACGTGAAGCGACGCTGAGAATGACCTTGCCATGCCAGATCAAGACACAACCAAGACCCTTGTGTGACGATCACTATACACTACAAATCCTCCCGTGTTGTCCTCAGAAAGCCAAAGACAAAGTGCTCGATCGAGCCTCTTCTTCAATTCCATGAAACTCTATTCACATTTTTCCGCCCAAACGAACTTCACCGCTTTTCTAGTAAGGTTGGTCAATGGCGATGCTACCTTTGAAAAATCTTGGATGAAATCTTCGATAAGATCCTCGCTAATCCCAAGAAACTCCTAATTTTCGCTTGTCTTTGGCTATTCTCAGCTTGATAACCGCTTCTACTTTTGCTAGATCTACCAAACACCATCTTTGTCGATAACGTGACCCAAAAACCGTACTCTTCACAACTAAAATTCACACTTGGAGAACTTTGCATACAACTTCTCCCTCCTTAACGCCTCCAACACTTTCCTTAGATGTTTAGCGTGATCTTCTCTCTCTCTCGAATATACCGTAATGTCATCGATGAACACGACAACAAACTTATCCAAATATCGCTAAAAACACTGCTCATCAAATCCATGAATGTCATTGGTGCATTAGTTAACCCAAAAGACATTACCGTAAACTCAAAGTGTCCATACCGAGTTCAATGCCGCCTTTAGAACATCCTCATGTCTCACCTTCAATTGGTGATAACCAGTCCTCAAGTCAATTTTTGAAAAGTATTTTGCCCCCTTCAACTAATCAAACAAATCATCGATCCTAGGCAACGGGTACTTGTTCTTAATGGTGACCTTGTTCAACTCCCGTTAGTCGATACAAAGCCTTAATGACCCATCCTTCTTCTTTACTTAATAAGACCGGTGCTCCCCACGGTGATACGCTTGGTCGAATGTATCCCTTATCTAACAACTCTTGTAGTTGAACCATCAGTTCCTTCATTTCTACCGGAGCCATATGATACGGCGCTTTGGATACCGGTGATGTCCTCTGGCGCTAAATCGATAACAAACTCTATCTCTATATCGTGGCAATCCTGAGAATCTCATCCGGGAAAACGTCAACGAATTCCCTTATAATAGGTATTTGACCAGCTTCACCCTCGATTCTCGCGGGTATCCACAACGTGAGCCAAATAACCTATACAACCCTTCCTAAGAAACTTCTTGCTTGCATCATCGCCGACAACAAGATTGTCTTGGCGATTTATCGCCATGAAATACCACCTTTCGACTTATTCGAGTCTTTAGGTGTACACACTTTTTCTTACAATCAACGATCGCTTCCATGACTTGATAACCAATCCATCCCAAGGATTACATCAAACTCTCCAAGATTTAATCCAGATCAAATCCACGTTAAGCTTAAAACCTCTTACATTAGCACAACAGCTTCCTATAGATGTAGTCTATGTGGATAATTTCTTTGTTTGCTACTTCTACATTCATTGGGTGTTCTAATAGTTCATGAGGTAAACTTAATCTTTGAGCAAATTCATCGATACAAAAGAACATGAAGCTCCCGAATCTAATAACACATAGGCATTTATATCATTGATCGAAATTATACCGACACCACCTCCCGGATGCCACGACATCTTGTGATCGCCATATTGAATGTCCGTCTTGCTTCGGCTTGTTTGGTCCGGGCCGGTCCTCCACCGGGTTGTCTTAGTGTTATTGCCTCGCTGCCATTTTCGCCATCCGTGCTTTTCTTCTTGGGCAATCCTTGATCCGATGTCCCACTTCACCACAATTAAAGCAACCTCCTTTCTTCACCTTAGACAATTGGGTGAGGTATGCCCTTCTTGCCCACATGTATAACATATCGCTTTTTCCTTTCAAGCACTTCGAGTGACCCTTTCCATAGTTCCCACACATCGACTTCTTTTGTTGCACACTTCCTGTTTGAGATCTCCAGATTACTACCCCCACTCGCTTCCATTTCCGCTTCTTGTTGTTGCTACCGCCATCGCCGACATTCCGATTCCCACCTTCCGCTTTCTTTCTTGTTTTCTCCCGATTGTTTTTCGAGACCGCTTCGCTTCCACCTTGTCGCTATAAGAGCTTTCTCCAACAGAGTTGAGAATGATGTGATTTGTAAAACCGCTACCTTACTATAAATCCACGGCTTTAGTCCATTTTCAAACCTTCTCGCTTTCCTCACCTCTCGTGTCCACCGATGTGGAGTTTAATCCGCCAATTCATTGAACTTCGCAAAGATACTCGACATCGATATATTCTCCTGCTTCAGCCCAAAACTTGATCTCCATTCTTGCTTGAGTACTCTCAGGAAAGTAGTTCTCAAAGAACAACTTCTTGAATTCTTCCCAAGTCACGATTCCAGTTCCGGCTTTGTTCTGGTTGGCCTCCCACCAATAGTTAGCCTCACCCTTCATTAAGTAGGTAGCAAAAATTGTCTTTTGCTCTTCTGCTACTCTAGCAATAATGAAGGCCTTCTCAATCTCCTTTACCCACGCTTGGGCTTCTATCGGTCTCATTGTTCCTCCAACTCCGGCCATCCCACCGCCTTTGAAGTCCTTAAAGTCGACTAGTTGGTTGTTCACTCGATTTCGCAGTTGAGCTTGATTCCTCATGGCTTCAACCATCATGTTGATAAAATCTTGCATTGGGTTTTGTTGAGCTCTCGCTACATTATTAATCGACTCTTCAATCTCTTGGTTCCTCACCCACGCCTCAAGCGCCATTATCTAGTGAAACAAAATTCTAACACGTTACTTTTGATTTATTATCATATGATTACTTAGCATGTAACACGCTATTTATTTAAACAATCGATGATCATTATGTGAGAGTTTTAAGTTACCAAGATTTGGAAGTCTTTCTCCCTGCTTAGTGGGTTAAGTTTGTTTTTAAAGAACATTTTCCAAATAAGTCTACTGGATTCACATAACATTAAATAGACAATTTAGTATTTAAAATTTTTCCAACACATATCATAATAATACTGCATTTATATTCATACACCAATCTTCAGTGACTTACATGATTAATATAGGTATATTTTATAAATGCTACTATCCCATTTTAAACACAAAAGATGGGATTAACTCATAATGATACCTCCCTACAACACAATTAGGGATAGTACCTAACTTCTTACTACCTCACACCCACCGAGGTTTACATCATTATAAAACCTTATTACACAAAAAGAAAGGTACTAATGCATCTATCTACAACCTGGGTCATCACATCATCACCACATCGGTGGCCTCGCCGGGTCACTCTGCAGACAGCTCCTAGGGAAGCAACTACTCCAGAACTCCACGTCGAATCTGATCGACTAGACTCTCCTATCTCGAGTGGACCTCCTAGCCCCAATCGCTACCGCCCCCTCATACGCAGGGTCTAATGCCAATCCTAAAGTCTCTCTCCTCGACCTTCATGGCATCCAAAGGCCATCTCTAATAGGTCCACCTGCTTGGCCGATTTTATGAAATGCTTCTTCCACCAGATCTTGTCTCGCAATCTCTACGTTAAACTCACTCAGATCGCAGATGCTCTACTCTCAATGTCGCGAACTTTGCTTTCCTCGCTCTAGCCGGACTCAGATCTCGCTAGCTCCATCTCAGGCTCGATAAGCAAGATCCTTATACCGCCGCCTCCGCAGCCGATGGTTCATATTCTCCGCTCCAACTCGAAAAAATCTTTTGCTCCTCGAAAGCATGGTTTTTTCTAACAAAGTTACTAATCATCACATCCTTCGAGGTGTCCGACACCTCCTCCGGGACGACTCCTCCCCGGTCTATGTAATGGCTCCCCGACTATCACCGCATCCTATAAAACAAGGATACAACATCAAGATTACAATAAAATATATCCATTGATGAAATGAAATAATATTTTATTAATATAACACATACTCGATGAATTTCCACAATCCATCTCCTAACATACTCCATAAGAGTTTTCTACTAAGGTTATAACCTAGGTTTCAGATTCCTAATGTTTATAACCCATGCCTTTGATACCAACTCTGACGCCCCCAAATCCAAAGTTCTCTAACCTCGTATTATGTGCTCACGATCCTATCATCATCATAAGCATTCTATAACTATTTCAAATAATAAACATACATTGTTCATTATAATAAAGTCTCATAACATGGTCCCAAGGTCTCCATAACCTTAACTTTAAATACACCATTTATAATACAAATAGTTTACTTAAGAAATTCCATTAGATAATAACTAATTTAATATTCATTCTAAATTACTCCCGGATCTTGCCCTTGCCTCTTGTCCTTCGTGGTTGGATCCTTTCAAGCTTAATCAAATAGATGTCATGATATAGCAAGAGTAAGCAACTAATTTGCTTCACAAGTTTATATAGACAAGGAAGATATATCATGACTTAGAAAGAAATATTGCCTTCAATGTTCAACAATAATATAAGATTGTGAAGGAACATGAATTAATAATCAACAATTGAATATTCGATAATTGAATAACATGAATCGAGTGGTTTTGAATAACCATGAACATTTGCCAAGGTGCTCAAATGATTTAAATCGACCTTTTAATAAGTTTTGGTATTCAAGGATCAGCCTTTCATACCCCGTGATTTATGCATAAACACTTAATAATCCCAAGCATTGATATCATGCCTTAATCAAATTCGCCCTTTTTCAAATACCAAGAGTTCTTATCATATCAATTTAATAAGAATAAACTATTTAAAACACATTTGATTTAACAAATTTAGACATGCTTGATCTAATCGATACAATTAGCATAGATCTATTTCATAAACAATTCATAAATGAAGAACTTTAATTTAATTCACAGCTCAATAGTAGTAGAACGGAATTCAATCGCACAAAGTGTGAATTTCAATAATCAATATAGACGTGAATAATCATCAATAATTATTCACTAACATACTTTTGAAAATGATAACTCAAGTTTGAGTTAGAAAACTTGCCTCGATCGAGGTTACAATGCCATTTAAATTAATTTCTATCCACTATGCAGCTTAAATTATCTTCCTTTGAGAGACCTATAATTAGTCTTTCAATTAGTCAATGCATAACATCGATTATGTAATCACATAGATATTATACATTACATTAAGTTCTTATAAACATTATCATGTCTAGATAGTGTTATTATTAATTAACGACTACCTTTAACTCACATAATATTATTAACTTAGATAATATTAATTCACCTTCTAGTATTATTGGTTCACTAATAATACTTTTAAATCATTTACTAATATTTTGTTCACTTACTAATATTATTAATCATTTAATAATATTTTATCCCTTTACTAATATTATTAATCATTTAATATTTTATTCACTTACTAATATTATTAATCATTTAATAATATTTTATTTAATCTCTAATATTATTATTTAATAATAATACTCTAATCTAATATTTTTATTTACATAACAACATCATATTATAATATTATTAATATTATAATAATATTCCAATGATTTATTAAATTAATAAACAATTTATTCTAATTGTTCATCCTTTATTAACCCCTTATTTAATATCCATAAAAGGTCATAAATAATATTTATTATTATAAATTACCAAAATACACTAAGATAGTCATGATATAATATATTATGAGCATTCAAGCATAAAAATCATATTTTTCTCTTTAAAGACATCATTTAACTATTTATTTCCTTTTATTCATAACTTAATCATTTTTAGGAAAAATAACAAACTGATTCCAAAATTCTCAGCTTCTGGATTTTGACAGAATATGAACCAACAATGATCCTCTAATTTTTCTAGAATTTTAGAAAATGATTTACTATTTTTAAAGTGCCCAAAACACTCGGATCTTGCTCTATTTGTCATAAATTGAATTTTACTCAGAAAAATCTGATATTTTCAGGGTATGCTCTCTTAACATATATGAAGCTACTGTAAAAATTTTGGAATTTTCCAGTGTATACACAAAGTGAGATATTCGTAGGATAATATTTATGGAGTCCTTTACTAAATAGTCATTACGCATAATATATAACTCAAACGTGTCCGCTTTTTTTTCTCGCACGTAGATAACTTCTTAAGGTACCATTGTGATTTTTTCCAGATTTTTAAAATATATTTAATTGACCCAAACAGTCCCAACAAAAACAAAATCAAGAGCCATTTTAGGATTTTCAAAGCCTCACATATAAAGTGGACTGCTTTTGAAAAAAAATCTCAAAGGTTTCAAAACTTGCTAGATTTGTGATCTACAACTTGGGTTTACTACATAACTCATGTATCTAGCACCCCCTTCGACGGATCACAATTCCAAGTTGTAGAACTTGAGTTACACAAGATTTAGTGGAAGAAAAACAAGAGTTTTCACCTCGAGAACATATGCTCATTTTCTTCCTCTAAGTCTTGATCTAACACTCAAGATACTTAATTTCATGCATGATGATTGAGTAGTTGTACACAACCCCATCAAAACTCAAGCTAGCAAAACAAGGTAAAAGAAGAAGATGAAGGTACATTATACCTCGACTTAGTTGCTACCTTTCTTGATTTTTCAAAAGTAACTAATAAACTTAGGGGCATGAACAACTAGCACTCCTATCTTTTCTCTCTATAGCCTAAACCCTCACTCTCCTCTCTCTTTGAAGTTGGCTAGCTTGGGAGCAAAAAAGATAGAAGAAGAAGACGGAGAGAAAATGAGATGTTGGAAGAATGAAATGTGTTTACAAAATGAAATGGCCAATTCACTAATAATTCTCCCATAACTATTTTGTTGCCCATTGGTAAAAACTTTGTATTATTACTTCCATTAGGCTAAACATGATTAAATGTGCATAATGGAGTGGCAACCAATGGGAGCTTGACAACATTGTCCTTGTGTTTAATAATGTCTACTAATGGACAAGTTAGCTTAATTATTCCACTTAGGATCCTCATAATATCCTCCATTTAGCTTTTATTTTAAATGCCCAATTTTGATTAATCAAATGTCTAGAATAATACCCCTAATCAAGTGGGCTAAGTATTGGATTGTATTTTATTTCCTTTGGGCTTTTCCTTTAATTGATTTGGGCTAGATAATAAACATAGTCTAGCAATTTTAATAATGTTACCCAATTTGATAATTTAGGGCTTTCATTTCCAATCATATGAAGTTTAATTACTTATACATATGATTTTATCTCATAACCTAATTAGATTTACAAGAATTAGGTTTAAAATTATTAGTCACTTGAAATACTAAGTTTACCCACTTAAGTTAGTATACATATAAAATACTAACTTTTTTCAGATTACTATAACCCTTAGGTTATTTAATAGTCTTACCTAATATATAATTAGGTCACAAGGTTTTCATTTTTAATGAAATCTATAAATGTATGTATCCATAACTATAATATATATGTTAATTGACCCATGCACCGCTTCACATGTGTTGTCACATATTAAATCCCATACATATATATGTAACACAAGGTTAAAAAAAATCCATAATGTACATACATATATTGGCATGATGACTTAAATTTCACATCAATTAGTATCGTTAAATCTCCTCTTTTTTAAAATCTCCTCCCGACTCGCTTCTTCTATTTTCATGGCCATGATTACCACAAGAGTGGTTACCATTTTGTCCGTCTTTTTTCTTTCTCCCTTTGGTTATTGTTGTTTTGTTGGATCGCTATCTCCCAGATGATCCTCGATTGTGGTACCTCGGTTGGACAGTACTCATTATCTCGCTCTAATAATTGAGCCATGTTAACAACATCCGAATAGAGAGAAAATTTATGAGAGATGAGATATCGACGTATCTTGGGGTTTCAAACCTCTAGTAAACATCCATGTCATACGTTCCTCATTCTCCACCAAATGAGGTGCAAAACCTAGATAACTCGCAAACTTCGCCTCATCTTTGAGACACCAAATCATGTTGTTCTGCCTCGATCTAATAAACTCCACTTTTCCTTCATATGACAAACACTTTCGGGAAAGTATTTGTCATTAAATAGTTTCAAATGTCTCCCAAGACATCTTTGAAGTCTTGGTGGATGGGTACGCTTCACGAGACTCCACCCGATGAGTCCGCGCGCCACTTAAACATAAAGGTGGCGAATGGAACCTTCTGTTCCTCTGTGCATCCCAAGACATTGCATATCTTGATAATTTGCTTGACCCATGTTTTCGCATGATCGGATCTGGCTTTCCTTAAATTCGGTGGTCCCAACTCTTTAAACCGCTTGGTTGTGTGACAACCCGTGAATTGCTATCATTTCCTCCTATGTTTTGAACACAGAGTCTCCTCGTCGATTTTGCATGAATCGCAAAAAGCTTCTAAACATTCGCGCGTTCATCGTCGATCAATTGGTGTTGTTCACGGGAGGAACATTGCCCGACTGTTACGTTCTTCTCGTTGGTGAGTCTGAGCGTCTCCACGGTCTCATTTCCATTGTTAATATTCTCGATCGACATTCTCAAAACATCGCCATAAAATAAGGGTTAATTAAGGAAATCAATATATCACATAATATCCCTATATCTTGACCAACTATCAAATAAGCTTAGGTAGGACACACTAGCGAAGGATTTACTCGTCTCTCCCTCCTAGTTCTATTCCCGATCTCCGCTGGAGATCATATCCCTAAGCTCGATACCAACCGTGACACCCCCAAAATAGGTATACATCACCCATTCGAGTTGTCAATACACCTGATGTAAACAACTACAACTTTATTATTACAACAAGAAAGCGTGAGTTTAAATACGAGATATTGCCATCTAAACAATATCCACATACAAATAAATCCCCATCATAATTATTGATACATTATTTTACAAAAATGGTGAGGACTACTAAACAACTCTCTAAAACCATCATTCCATACCCCAGACTGCGTACTCGCTTACATTCTCGCCTCCCGAGAAGAAAATGGAACAAAAAGGAAAAGGGTGAGCTCAACTAGCCCAAGAAGAATATTATGACTAAGATAATATACAACAAATTATCGTTAGTCTTCAACAGAAAAAATTTAATAGAATACAATAAACAACAAGTTTTAAATCAATACTCATGAACGAAAATATTAATTCATAGAAAGAGTTACGTAGAGGATGAAATCTACTAATATCTATGAATTTAACGATCCATCATCAATATTTTTATCCCGTAACATCAATCAATATATATCGGAATCATATATTCATCCTCGCACTACTACGTGCCAAGGACATTCACCGATTAGTCATGTTCATCTAAACACTGCTTATCTTTGCACTACGGCCAAAGATATTCATCGAAATCATTCATCTTTGCACTACAGGCCAAAGATATTCAATAATATCATCATTTAAGACTGAGGATGATGAAAAATATTTTTTTTTTTAAAGAAACGAATCCAGTGAAATAAAATGACATGGATTAAGGATTAAGGATTCGCACTTTGTTTTATCCACGTCCAAAAATACCTCAAAAATAATCATAGTGGTGTAAAATTCAAGAATGATCAAAACATGGATACAATCAAAACTAGTATCCACAATAGATATTTTGGACGAAAAGGAAAATTTTTATTTTTCGATGAATAGTTGCCGTATTCGTGAATAGTACCTTATCGTGAATAGTCGCGATAACGTAAATAGTAACTCCGACACCAAAAGTTCCAAATTTGATAAAAACTTCAGATCAATATTTCAAAGCATAATGATATTGAAGAAATAATATCATTACGAAAAAAATAATATTCCTTACCTCGGAAAGACAGTACTTCTAACTGGAATACTGGATATAGGCTATAACTTGAACTTTCACCGTATAACAATACTCAAAGTATACTCAAAATACTCACAAGAATACGCTCGATAATATAGAGAGAGAAAACTTTAGTTTCTGGTGTGATTTTCAATTCTAACATAAGCACCTATTTATAGGAAATTTCTTAGAACACCAAAGCAGAAAATTTAATATAATAATATATTTATAAAAAAATTTCTACGCCATCCTTTGGGAATCTGAAATCAGCCACCTAGCATGTGATTAATGAGGCTCACAACATATAAAAAACGTTTTTGTTATTTTAAACAATTAAAACTTCCAAAAATCAATTATTTTGAACTCGTAACTTCAATAATTCACAATAAATAGCCCTTTTGTCGGAAAATTGAATCTCATGAGTTTTTATAGGAAATTCAATTCTCTACAACTTTACTGGAAGAAAGTTTTTCAAATTCCAAACAAGAATTGATCGAAATCCACAAACCAAGCGATTTTACTGTGCTATAATCATATTTGATCAATAAATAGGGTCCATAGAGCATGTTTAACATGTTTTAAACATTTATTGCAACAAAATACTCTTCCTCCTCGTATCACATTCGTTTGTAAAAATATCACCATTATTATATTATTAAAATATAATATATATATATATATATATATATATATTTAAATGAATTATTTTATTAGAAAAGATAAAATTTCAATTTTCAACAATTGTCACATTAAAAATTTTCTCCATCTATATCCACATAAAATCAATATTTTCTCATCATATGAATCAATAATTAATTATTCATAAATAATATTCTGAGAATCACAATATCGACAACCGTGCAGGTTCACTAGGAAAGAGGGGCTTTCAATAAGAATTTCTCCTTCTTGGTGCCGCAATTAGGTGACCAAACCTCTCCTTAGATGTAACTTTTGACATTGCCAATAATGTTATCTAATAATATTATTCAAATAATATGAATTATTGCTTCGATAATGAAAAATACTTGTGTAATGACAATTATTGAAACAACAAACAATATAAAATATCAACACAACAATTATTGAACCAATAAATATTTGAGCAAGAATTATCAGTAACCATTATTGAGTAGTGCCTTCTTACGTAAGAGTAAATAATTGGTGCAATACGCGGTGCTCTTCTTTGTAACAACAGCAGATTATCTTGTGTTTTAACCACGGGTATTCCAACGAAGGTAAAAGCGGTAACAATTACGCAGATTATTTTTAAACAACTTATATTTGTGGTTTTCTTCCTCCAATCGCTTTCCGTTATGGGGCCCACACATGGTTGCGCCGTCGTACGAATATTCCCCGACAGTACGAATATTCCACGACCAAACGAATATTCCAAACAACAATGAATATTTTATAACCACTTGCTTATTTTGAAATATTTGCGTATTTTACCCATAACTATCCACATTAATCACATCAACCCTTACTATTTCAAAATAATAATTAGAGGAAATTAAATTTCATTTATTAATTATTTGGGGTCATACACTTAAAACCTAACGTTTAGGAAATGTGACTTTCGAGAAGGAAATGTAATGTGATTAATGAATTAAGTGATGATTGTATAATACGTAGGAATTGTACGAGGTAGAGAATACGAGTATTATACGAGTACGTATGAATGATGGCATATCGTATATGTTGAATAAATATACGAGGGGAATACGAGAATTATACGTATAATATATGTTATAAGGCTTTAAGCCAAAAGAAATGTATTGAATATTTGAGTTATGTAAGAAATTGTAAAGTCCAATAAGATATTGATAAGCCCAAGTGGTTGATTAATGAGAAGCCCAAAGTAACTTAATGCAAGCCCAAAGAATTGTTAATGCAAGCCCAAATGATTAAGCTAAGATTAATTAAGATAAGGCCCAAGGTAAATATCCAATTGGTTAGGGGATGGTTTAAACCAATGGGGCAACCCATGGATAATCCAAGGTGATGAACAAGTAAACTTAGAGGCTAAGTTAGTGTGGTGATCACACAAAGTGCTTATAAGTGATGACAAAGTAAACTTAAGGGCTAAGTGTTGTGGGGAGCAAGTAGACTTAATGATTAAGTAAGTGTGATGGCCAAGTATATGTGGTGAGCAAGCAAATAATGTGGGGAGCAAGTTTACTTAATGCCTAGGTAATGAATAGTAAGGAGGTGGATGGATTAAAGACTAAATTACCCTAACCTAGGATTTCCTATAAATAGCAAGCTTTGTAATTCATTTGTGGGTTGTTATATTTTCATCCAACTTAAGGTTGAGAGCTTATTTGGTTGAGAGAATAAGCACTTATAAAGTTAGACTTTCTTTGTTAGTTTTTCCACCAATAACTTATAGTTTATTGGTTAGAGAGAATAAGTGAGAATAAGCTAGCAAGTTAACCTTTGAAGTTCATGAATCAAGAAGGAGATTAAGGATTAAGCAAGATATCATAAAAGAGTAAGTGTTCTTGAACCATGTTTCTCTTTCTCTTCCATTGTTAGAGAAGGGGTATTGGTAGAACAAGCATGCTAAGAAGAGGTTGGAATAATGAATCAAAGGGCTTAAGTCTTAATAAGCCGGATAAGTCATAAATAAGAATTTCATTTGTAAATAAGTTATGAACTTATAATGGAAGTATAGAAACTTGTTATAACTTGTAACATGTTTACCTTAATAGAACTAGTATGATAAGAAGATGTAAGAATAATGATTAAAGGACTTAACCTATGAATAAGTCATAAGCAATGAAATTAAGTATGTTATACTTTAATAAGTAGTTTATAAGTTTATGAGTTTTGAACTTATTAAGAACAATTAATAACTTATCATGGATATAAGTTAGCGAAGCATGTATGTCAAGATGATAGTATAATGGATTGAATCCAAGTGAAATGGTTTAAAAATCTCAAGTAATCTAAGTTTCACTTTAATGCATACTACGATTGAGGCGGCGATCGTCGAATTCGTGAAATTCTCGGAATGGAAGTCGAATTTTGATATTGAGCTTGGAAACATTGGTTTTCAATGGAGGCAAGTCGTATTTGTCATTATAGAGTTGCAGACTCGAAAATGGCCGGATTCTGACTTAGAACGAAGAAAAGCGGCGTTGAACGTTCACGAACGTTACTGATTTTTCATTGAAAATAGACTAATAGGTGAATTTTTAGCAAACGAAGTTGAATAGATAAAATTCTTGCATGAACACATATAGTACGTAATTTTTGAACCGTAGGATTTTGAACGAGCCAATTCGGACTTATAACGAAGAAATTATGCGTCTGGGAAGTTCACAAAATTTCAAAACTGAAATTATTTTCGGTGCACGTGAGTTGGTGTGCCTTGCTATGCCAACCCTAGCAAAATGATTCATGTGCCATGCGATGCGGAAAAGTAATCGAGCACATTTGCAGAGAGTTTTGCATGTCAATACGACCAAGAATTCTGAGACTTCATATGGCGTGGCCGAAAGTCCGAATTTTGATGATAAGTGGTGGTGATGTACAATCGCAGCATCAAAGTAATAGCCGTATTGCTTATTTTTGGACTTAAAACTTAGACAATGAAGAATGGTTACAAGTGGAACATGAATGGGAATTGTTAATAATGAGTTAAGGAACTTAATCAAACATTGTTAAGTTATAATTAAACCCCAAGTATGATCTCTTAGGGTTAAAGAAAGTCAATTGAAGATGAACGCAAATGGTATGCAATAAGCGTACTTAACCATTGACTATCGAGTTTCGATTAATGACGTACGGACATTAGTAAGTCGTGAGAAAGGATAATTAACTCGAACCGAGTTGTATTAATGAAATAATTTCACTTAAGTATAAGAGAACGAAGTTGGTAAGAATGATGTAAAAGAATGATGGAAAGCCGGAACCCATAATAATAGATCTAATACGGGATTAGATTGAGAAGTAGGGTAAGATTCTTTAGGAACTATGTATGTTCATTCATGACCTAATGTGGTATGTTATGTGATTATGTATTGTAGAGACTGTAAAGACTCAAAGGAAACGTAATTTTACTGTAGCAGACGCTGAAGGCAAGTTTTTCTTAAACGCTTGTCTAACCTTCGTGTTAGCCAGGTTTTCAAATGATTCAAATTCTGAGATGCATGTATGGTTTCAAAGAAATAGTCGATGCCAGTTTTAGCTCGGCTAAACTAATCATGATAGATTGATTGAACTGCTTACAAGTCTTTCAATATAGAATTGCTAATGCTATCCTACGCCAATTAATTGGTAAGGATTCATGGTAAGCCTGAATATGTATAAACAAATGTATTTTCATCGAGTATTCGATGGGCACGTGAGGTTGCCACAACTTAAACGTACACACGTTTAATGGATGTAGTGTTGATCAACATAGGTACTATAGGTGATCACCTAGATGTACTCGTAAGCTATCTTGGGACTTACGGACTTCGTGCCGGGTTGTCCTTTTCAAAGAAACTATAAGACGTTCACGTCTTGAACCAGAATTGATGAATTGATGAATATTGTTGTTGTAAAATGTTTTGAAGGAAAAAGGAAAGCTATTTTTAATTATTGACAGTACTTCGTAACTATCATCCAGTTATTGAAGATATACGATTCCTATGTTTCAAGCATGCTTTTAAAAATGAAATTGTTGTACTTGTTGAGCTTGTTATGCTCACTCTTGCTTGAACCATATGAATGCAGCTTAGACCAAATGGTACGAAGGATTCTACAAGGATAAAGAGAAGGCTAAAGTGAACGTGTAGATTGCCTATGTAATAGTATAGGTTTGTAATGATAATATTTGATATTATGACAAGAACAAATGTAACGGTTATAAAGAACCTGGGGAATGGTAGTATTGTTTTGGAATATATATATAGACATTCGTTCTTTTGAGGCATTTCAATTGAATGTTTGTGTGAACTATAGTACCGTGGAGCACCATATGTCGGGTTGAAAGAGACCCGGATTTGGGGGCGTCACAGCATGGATTTCGTTACTGGTCTTCCCAAGGTTTCTCAAGGCATAGATGCGATTTGGGTCATTATTAATAGATTAACCAAGTCTGCTCATTTCTTACCGATACGAGAAACTTATACACTTGAACGTCTTGCTAGTATGTATATAAACGAGATTGTAAGATTGCATGGTATGCCAATATCCATAGTTTCTGATCGAGACCCAAGATTCACTTCAAGATTTTGGGTTAGTTTGCAAAAAACTATGGGCACAAATTTACGATTTAGTTCGGCATATCATCCTCAGACGGACGGACAATCAGAGAGGACTATTCAAACTCTTGAAGATTTATTAAGACTCTGTGTCCTTGACTTCAAGGGAAGTTGGGACAAGTTCTTACCATTGGTAAAGTTTTCCTACAACAATAGTTATCAAGCAAGTATTGGCATGGCTCCATTTGGGGCATTGTAAGGAAGAAAGTGTCGTTCGCCAGTATGCTGGGATGAGGTGGGTGAAGCAACGTTGTTGGGACTAGATTTGGTACGTATGACTATGGAAAAGATTCAAACGATCTGGCAACGTATAAAAACCTCACAAGATCGACAAAAAAGTTATGCTGATCTTCATCGAAAGGACGTGGAATTCGATATTGGAGATCATGTGTTGTTACGTGTTGTTCCATGGAAAGGAGTTGCGAGATTTGGAAAGAGAGGAAAGCTCAATCATCGATTCATTGGACCATTTATAATCCTCGAACGAGTAGGAACTGTGGCCTATAGACTCGCCTTACCGCCAAGTATGTCTCGTGTATATAACGTTTTTTATATATCTATGTTACGTAAATATGTGAAAGACCCGAACCACATTATTGAATTAGAACCAGATGAGATAGAGGAAGATTTAACGTATGAAGAGTTACCTGTTAAAATCTTGGATAAGAACTATCATATTCTACGCTCTAAGGTTATACCTCAAGTCAAAGTTTTGTGGAGAAACCACGATGTGGAAGAAATGACCTGGGAGTTAGAATCTGAGATGAAGTCAAGATATCCTCACCTTTTCGATATACCAGGTACGCACCCTAATTTTGAGGACGAAATTTCATAAGAAAGGGAGGTTGTAAGACCCCAACTTTTATGAATAAAGATTAATTTCTCTCGAAATATATTTTTGAATATTATGGTGTGGATATAATATAATGTTATAGCTGTGGGTAATATTTACAAATTTTGCAAAGTAAGCAAGTGGTTATATAATATTCGATTGGTCGGGAAATATTCATTTTAACAGGGAATATTAAATGACGGCAAGACAATCATTAAGTGGACCCTACAAGCGAAAGTATTATCGTAGTAAAAAATGGCGTAATTATCTTTTATAAAAATAACGGTGGAAGTGTTACCGTTCAAACTGTTGAACTACCCGGTAGTAAAAGTACAGTAATATGTGTGGTTGCATAGTAGCACACGGTATTGGTTATTGATGTTTACGTGAGAAGTCACTCAGTAATACTCAATTATTGCTACAATAATTATTGCATCATATCTCTCATATTATTGATTCGATTATTGTCACAGTATCATCTGCATAATATGTTATATTATTAAATCAATAATTGAGACGACAAAGTTATTCATATTATTAAATTGCAATATTTATAATGTCTAGAAGTTCTGTCAAGGAGAGGTTTGGTCACCTAATTGTGCGCCAATAGGGAGAAATCCTTATTGGAAAGCCCCCTCTTTCCTGGGAATGACCTGGTTGTTAAATATTGTGAGTTATAATATTAATGATGAATAAGTTCGTGTTGATTAAAGATGAATTTTATAGTTCCATTGTGTTGAAATTATTTGTGTCTGGAGGTTATATTGTTCAATCGGGTATTCGGGGAACTTTTCGTGTTTAAGTTACTATTCACGAGTTACTATTTATGAGTTATTATTCACGGGGTAGTATTCACCCGAAAAATATAATTCTTTTCGGTCCAAATCATTTTTGGGTACAATATTATTCCATGAGGATATGTGATCATTTTTCAGACCGTTGGTTGAAGTTATACTAGTAAATTAATATGGATCGTTGGTTGAAGATATAATAGTAAATCAATATGGACCACTGGTGGAAAGTTATAATAGTAAATCAATATGGATCGCTGGTTTAAAGTTTTAATAGTAAATTAGTATGGACCTTTGCTTTAAGTTTTAATAGTAAATCAATATGGACCGTCCTTTTAAAAATAAATCAATCTAGACCGTTCATGAATTAGTTACTGTTCAGTTTATTCTCCTATAAATAGAAGCTCATTCCTTCATTATTTCTTACGAATTCACTGAAACTCTAGAGAGAGAAACTATAGAGAGAAAGAAGAAAAGTATTCTGCTACTTCACTACTCCAATATCCAATTTCTTCTAAGGTAAGGGATATTATTTGTTGTACTCGTAAGGGGTATTATTCTTTCATATTCATGAAGAGAACTATTTTTCTTTCAATAATCGTAAGGGATATTATTTCTTTCGTATTCATGAAAATAACTTCTATTAGTCCATTCTTTATTACTATGTTAGAATAACCTGTATATGCGAAGTACCGCATACATGGTGAAATTCTTTTGTTATTCCATTCTTATTATTCTGTTGGAAAAACCTGTTTATGCGAAGTACCGCATACATGGTGAAATTCTTCTAATATTTCGTTCTTTATTATTCTGTCGAAATATCCTGTCTGTGCGTTTACGCCAGACCTGGTTCCATTATTGATTATTCTATTAGAATATACTGTCTGTGCGTTTACGTCGGACCTAGTTCCTTTATTTATTATTCTCGCTGAATATATCATGTATGTAATGCGTTCTGGCGGGACTGGTTCCATTATTTATTATTCGTCAGAGTATCCTCGTCTGTATGCGTTTATCTGGGACCGGTTCCATTATTTATTATTCTGTTGGGAATAACCTATATGTGCAGTCTATCGCACGCATGGTGAATCCTTCTGTTATTCCATTCTTTATTATTCTGTTGGAATAACATGTTTATGTGGATTACCACATGCATGGTGAATGATCCTTTGTATTCATTCCTTATTAAATTGTGGAAATGATCTGTGTACGTGGATTATCGCATGGAGGGTGAAGATCTATTTGTAGTTTCATATATTCTATTATACTCAGTTGGTTAAAGTTTTGGCTTCTATACTCCATGAAATTAGTAGAATATCCTAGATATTTGCGCTTCATCCAGTATCTTTTCATAGAAATATTCTTCTGAGCATTCTTGAATTTTACTCCTCAAAGTTCTTCATGTTGACAATTTGGACGTTATTGAGTTCAGGATAAATTAACTTATTAATCTTTAAAATTTATTCTTGAACTTTTTTTATTGAATTATTATGTCATTGTCATCATCCTCATGCTTATATTGTAATGAAAGTCATCTTTCTCTTACGTGCATAGATGGACTTAGTATGATTATGACCAGGGATCATTCGGTATAATCATGACCTTAAATGTTATAAATGATGTGGTAAAAGTCCTCAGTGGCCTATAATGCATTGATGGACAGTTTTTGGTATGATTATGACCAGGGATTATTCGGTATAGTCATGACCGTTGATGATTTAATGAATATCCTTGGCCCATAATACAGGGATGATTAGATGATGTGGTTTATTTATTAAGCTGAGTCTCAGCGATAAAAATTGATGAAAACATTTTTAAATCATAGAAGATAGTAGATATCATGCTCTACTTTACTTTTCTAATGGATTGCTTATTTCGTTGCGGTTAAACTTGATGTCTATTGTATTTTATCAGTTTAACATTGTTGAAGACTATTGATAATTTATTCTGCATTATCTTAGGCATGATATTTATTACTAGGCTAGTTGAGCTCACCCTTTCTTTCACTGTTCTTTTCAGGAAATGAGAATATAGCTGGGATGAGTCGGGGAAAGGAGTGACGGTCCAGATGATAGCATTAGTAGTCCTCACTATTCTGCTAAATAGTGTGACAATAAATGTAATGAGGACTCCTTTGAGTGTGGATATTGTCTAGATGACAATATTCCTATTAAAACTCGCAGTTTATGTATTGTCGTATATTACACGACGGTTGTATAATTAAGTTTGTATTTATATTCTGTACCATGTATTTGGAGACTCAAGATGGGTGATGTACACCTATTTTGGGGGCGTTACACTAATGTATTAACAACATATGTTAATGTTGTGACGCCCCCAAAATAGGTCCATTCCACCCAACCCATTCTGAGTCGCCAAATACATGGTATGTAAATAACTACAACTTCAATAATACAAATGTCGTGTGAAATACTGACAATACATCTCGTGAGTTTAAATACGATATTGTCGTCTGCAGACAATATCCACACGCAAATAAATCCCCATCATAATTATTGATACATTATTTTACAAAATGGTGAGGACTACTAAACAACTCTCTCTAGAACCTTCATTCCATACCTCGACTCGATCTCGCTATGTTTCACCTCCCGAGAAGAAAATGGAACAACAAGGAAAAGGGTGAGCTCAACTAGCCCAAGAAGAATATTATGACTAAGATAATATACAACAAATTATCGTTAGTCTTCAACAGGGAAAAATCTAATAGAATACAATAGACAACAAGTTTTAGATCAACAAATGCAGCGGAAACAACAATCCATTAGAAGAGTCACGTAGAGAATGAATTCTACTGTCTTCTAAGATTTAAAATTCCATCATCAATATTTCATCCCTGTAACAACAATCAATATACATCTTTAATCATCTTTGCACTACAGGCCAAAGATATTCATCAGTTTAATCATTTATCTTTGCACTACAGGCCAAAGATATTCATCAAGTATCACCATTAAGGACTGAGGATGATGAAAAACATTTTTAAGAACGAATCCAGTGAGATAGAAGGACAAATATTAGGGATTCGTACAACAGTTTATCCAAGATCGATAATATTTCATAATAAACGATTTTGAAGCAGAACTCAAAAATAACGATCAAAACATGGATACAATCAAAGATAGTAGCCAAAATAGACATCTTGGACAAAAAGAAAAATTTTCATTTTTTGGTGAATAGTCAGTATTCGTGAATAGTGTCAGATACGTGAATAAAGGTCGATATACGTGAATAGTAAACCCGACACAAAAATATTGAACAATTATTGAATCAATAAAATATTGAGCGAAGAATTACCGTAATAATTATTGAGTAGTGCCTTTTACGTAAGAATCAATAATTCAACAATACTGTAATACCGGTAGTTATTCTTCATACAACCACGCAGACATCGTATTTTAACCACGGGTATTCCAACAAATGTAAACGGTAATAACTACGTTATTTTTAAACAACTTATATTTGTCGTTTTTCTTCCTCCAATCGCTTTCCAAGTTATGGGGCCATTACATGGTCGCTGGTAAATCGCATTTAATATTCCACGACCAAACGAATATTCCCCGACAACAATGAATATTTTATAACCACTTGCTTATTTTGTAAAATTTTGCGCATTTTACCCATAACTAACCACATTAATCAAATCAACCCTTACTATTTCAAAATAATAAATAAAGGAAATTCCATTTTATTTATAAAAAAAAAAAAATCGGGGTCTTACAACCTCCCCTCCTTATGAAATTTCGTCCTCGAAATTGGCGACGCGATACTGTGTGTTTGAAAAGTTGAGGATACCTCGCTTTCATTTCTATTTCCAACTCCCAGGTCATTTCCTCAATAACATGGTTTCTCCACAAAACTTTAACTTGTGGTATGACCTTCGTACGTAGCACATGCTTCTTCCTATCCAAAATCTTGACAGGTACCTCCTCATATGTTAAGTCTTCGGCTATCTCGTCTGGTTCTAACTCAATAATGTGGTTCTGGTCGTCCACATATTTACGTAACATCGATAAGTGAAAAACGTTATGAACACGCGTCATACTTGGCGGTAAAACGAGTCTATAGGCCATAGTTCCTACTCGATCGAGGATTTCAAATGGATTAATAAATCGAAGGTTTGAGCTTTCCTCACCTCACCGATTCTCGCTTTTGAAATAACAACTTCTTGCACCTCCTTCTTCAAATTCATCAGCTCCGGTGTGTAGCCTGAGCGATTTTAACTTTATCGATAAAAGTCGATTATACTCGTATATCATCACGTGGATACCTAGAGTTTTCATCTCCATCTCTAATATTTGTAAGTTATACGAAATGAGTCTTTGACAATATCGTTTTCGTGCATCAGATATCGATCTTTTACTCAACACGTCAGCTACCACGTTCGCTTTTCCAGGATGGCATGGTCAGAACATGTGCTAAAATGAGTCTCCTCTTGAGTTCTTCAAAGCTCTTTCCACATTCCTCGCTTCATTCGAATTTTGTATCTCTACGAGTCAGCTGAGTTAATGGACTAGCGATTTGGGAAAATCTTTCCACGAATCTCCGATAATAACCAACTAAGCCTAGAAAGCTACGTATTTCGATTACTGACTTAGGTTTCTCTCAACTGTAACTCATATCCCAATCTTGGATAGCACGTCACAATGACACATATCGGTTTACTCTTCGCAGACGAATATGGCGTCCCCATACGGAGAGTCGGCGATTGTATTCCACAAAGGAAGTCATAAGATAGAGGCTCGGGTATCAACTTCTATAGTTGGGTTTTAACTCGAAGTTCAATAGGAGCCATTCGATATGAGATTTTAGAAATGGGTTTTGTGTGCATTTAAAGTCGATACAAATTCAATATCACGCCCGGGAGTAGGCCAAGAAATTCCTCAGAAATCGTCGGAAATTCACTAACAACAAAAATATCATTCAAATCGACGATTATTGTTCAAGTCCATAACATGGCTAAGAAAGCTTGACATTCGTTTTTCAATAAACAAATAGCTTTGTGGTTTGATATGACAGTGTTTGACTTCAATGGTTTGGTTGCTTAAATTCGAATAACAGGTTTGCTTAGGAATATGAAAACTAACAACCTTACAAAAGCAATCAATTTGGCATGATGAGTAGTTAACCAATCAATCCCTAAAATCACATCAAAAGCAAGTATCTTTAAAGAAATAAGGTCAACAGGTAATGTGATGGTGCTAACTTGGATCAGACAAGATTTCTAAACAACGGATGTAATGAAAGTTTTTCCTAACGGAGTCTCCATAAATAGGTCAAAGTCTAATTTCTCCGTAGTCAAGTTCAAACGTTGAGCGCAAGCAAGAGAGATAAAAGAATGGGTAGAACCGGTATCTAGTAAGGTATAAACTTCGCAAGAATTATAATTAACTAACCCGTGCTAAACTCATTCGGGTTCCTCGCATTTGACCCGGTCACGACAAACGCTCTTCCAAGAACCGCTGATTTCGACTTATCCGGGACAGCCCTTGGAATCACCACTTCCGCTAAACTTGGTTTCACTATAGTACAATCTCGGCGATGTGGCCTTCCTTTCCACAGCTTGTAACATACCTTGGAATGTTGTGGACAGTTTAATGATATGTCCCTCCTTCGCATTTATAACATACTCTGACGGTGGTCTTTCTCCTCCCTTGGAACCGATTACTCTTGGCGGCCGACGTCTTCACATGGTCGTTGTTGAATCTCCTCTTTTAAAATCTCCTCCCAACTCGCTTCTTCTATTTTCATGGCCACGATTACCACCGGAGTGGTTACCGCCTTTGTCCAGTATTCTTTCCTCCTCATTTGGTTATCATCGTTCTGATGACTACCCTGGTTGTGGTCCCTCGGTTGAGTATACTCACTATCTCGCTCTAATAATTGAGCCCTGTTTACAACATCTGAATATAGAGAAAATTTATGAGAAATGAGGTATTGACGAATTTCGAGTTTTAGACCCCTCAGAAACATACGCGTCATACGTTCCTCATTTTCCACCAAATGAGGTGCAAACATGGATAACTCTGCGAACTTTGCCTCGTACTGAGACACCGTCATGTTGTTCTGTTCGAGTCTAATAAACTCTACCTCCTCCTTATATGACGAATACCGGAAAGTACTTGTCATTGAGCAGTTTCAAATCTTTCCCAAGACATGTTAAGTGCATATGGTAGAGTACGCCTTCTGTGATTCCCACCAGTAATCTGCTTCACCACGAAACATAAAGGTGGCGAATGGAACCTTCTGTTCCTCCGTGCACCCCAAGACATCGAATATCTTGGTAATTTGCTTGACCCACGTTTCTGCCTTGATCGGATCCGGCTTTCCATGGAAATCTGGTGGTCCCAACTCCTTGAACTGCTTGGCTGTGACAGACCGCGCGTTGCCATCATTTCCACCCGTATTTTGTACACGAGTCTCCTAAATGCGATTTTGCATAAAGCGCAAAAGCTCCTAAACATTCCATCGTTCATCGTTTGCTCGGTAGTGTTGTTTACAGGAGGAATATTGCTTTCCTGTTGCACGTTCTCCCGGTTTGCGACTAAAGGTTGTTCCACAGTCTCATAAACTCCATTGTTAACGTTCTCGACAACCATTCTTAAATACTGCCATAAAACAAGGGTTAATTAAATAAATTAACATATCACATAATATCCTATATTATTCTTGATCAACAAATAAGCTTAGGTAGGACACACTAGTGAAGGATTTTCGTCTCTCTCCTCCTAGTTCTATTCCCGATCTCGCCGGAGATCATTTCCCTAAGCTCGATACCAACCGCGACGCGCCCCAAAATAGGTCCATTCCACCCAACCCATTACGAGTCGCCAAATACATGGTACGAAATAACTACAACTTCAATAATACAAATGTCGTGTGAAATACGACAATACATCTTGTGAGTTTAAATACGAGATATTGCCGTGTAGACAATATCCACACATAAATAAATCCCCATCATAATTATTGATACATTATTTTACAAAATGGTGAGGGACTACTAAACAACTCTCTCTAGAACCTTCATTCCATACCCAGACTCGATCCTCGCTTATGTTCTCACCTCACGAGAAGAAAATGGAACAACAAGGAAAAGGGTGAGCTCAACTAGCCCAAGTAAAGAATATTATGACTAAGATAATATACAACAAATTATCGTTAGTCTTCAACAGGAAAAATCTAATAGAATACAATAGACAACAAGTTTTAGATCAACAAATGCGTGAAACAACAATCCATTAGAAGAGTCGCGTAGAGAATGAATTCTACTGTCTTCAAAGATTTAAAAGTCCATCATCAATATTTCATCCTCGTAACAACAATCAATATACATCTTTAATCATCTTTGCACTCATGTGCCAAAGATATTCATCGATTTAATCATTTATCTTTGCACTACGGGCCAAAGATATTCATCAAATATCCTTTATTAAGGATGAGGATGATGAAAACATTTTAAGAAGCGAATCCGATTGAGATAGAAGGACAAATATTAGGGATTAGTACAGCGGTTTATCCAAGATCGATAATATTTCATAATAAACGATTTTGAAGCGAGAACTCAAAAATAACGATCAAAACATGGATACAATCAAAGATAGTAGCCAAAATAGACATCTTGGACAAAAGAAAAATTTTCATTTTTGGTGAATAGTCTTAGTGATTCGTGAATAGTGTCAGTATACGTGAATAGTGTCATTATCGTGAATAGTAACCACGACACAAAAGATAGAAATTTCACAAAAAACATCTTCACGCGCCGTGAATAGTACTCGTGAATAGTAACTCATGAATAGTAACTCGTGAATAGTAACTCATGAATAGTAACTCATAAATAGTAACCCCGACATGAAAAAGTTCCAAATTTGATAAAAAGTCCAACCAATATTTTGGCATAATGATATTGAAGAAAATAATATCATTTGCGAAAGAAATAACATCCCTTACCTTAAAATAACCGTACTTCCGATTTGAATTTCTAGATATAGTCGATGAAACTTCGCAGACCGTATAGCAACACTCAAAGTATACTCACAAGAATACGCTCGATAATTTAGAGAGAAAGAGAGAAAACTTTGTTTCTGGTGTGATTTTCAATTCTAACTTAGCCCTCTATTTATAGGAAAATGTTAGAACGCCAAAGGAGACTAAAATAATAAATTAATATTATTTATTTTTCAAATCCCACGCATGCTTTGAATATTTTGGGCAGCCATGTTGGAAGAATTCAGCAGCCCATGTGTTTTACTCACCAACCAAAAAGTGGGTCCCACCCATTAATTTAATAAAAATTATTTTATTTTCCGAAACTTCAACAATTCGTAGAAAATAGCTCGGTTATCAGAAAAATTCAAAACTCGCGACTTTCCATGGGAAATTCCATTCTCTACAACTTTGCAGAAGAAAGTTTTTCCAAATTCCAAACAGAAATTGACCAAAATCCATAAACGGACGATTTTACGATCATAATCAATTTTCTATTCAAGAATTGTGTCCACAGACACACACAAAACATGTGTTAAATATTTAATGCCACAAAAATACTCTTCCTCCTCATATTCTCATATATCCCACATTCATTGTAAAAATATCACCGTTAATATATTATTAAAATAATATATTTAAATGAATTATTTTATCAGAAAAAGATAAAATATTAATTTTCAACAATTGTCACATTAAAAATTTTCTCCATCTATATCCACATAAAATCAATATCATATAAATCAATAATTAATTATTCACAAATAATATTATAGAATCACATTACTAACAACCAGGCAGTTCCCAGGAAAGAGGGGGCTTTCCAATAAGGATTTCTCCTTACTAGCGCGCAATTAGGTGACCAAACCTCTCCTTAGACAGAACTTTCTAGACATTGCCAATAATGTTATCTGATAATATTATTCAAATAATATGAATTATTGATCTGATAATGGAAAATACTGTGCAGTGACAATTATTGAAACAGTAATAATATAAACTAGCAACGCAACAATTATTGAATCAATAAAATATTGAGCGGTAACTCTCGTAATAATTATTGAGTAGTGCCTTCTCACGTAAGAATCAATAATTCAACAATCTTTGTAATATCTGGTATGCTTCTTTTGTCTGACCACGTAGACATCGTATTTTAACCATAGGGTATTCCACAAATGTAAATTGTAATAACTACTGCCGTTATTTTTAAACAACTTATATTTGTCGTTTTCTTCCTCCAATCGCTTTTTAGTTATGGGGCTCACACATGGTTTAGCTGGCCGCATACGAATATTCCCACAAGATCTGAATATTCCACGACCAAACGAATATTCCTCGACAACAATGAATATTTTATAACCACTTGCTTATTTTGTAAAATTTGCGCATTTTACCCATAACTAACCACATTAATCAAATCAACCCTTACTATTTCAAAATAATAAATAAAGGAAATTCCATTTTATTTAAAAAAAAAAAATTTGGGGTCTTACAAATGTGATATGTATTAATATTTATATATGAATGGGTAGTTAAATGGTATTATATGGTGGATCGTGAACACCAAACTCAGGGGGTCAGATAACCCGAATTTGGGGGTGTCACGGGATCTATAAAAGAAAACAATTCACAGTAATTATCTAATTCAATATTACTCGCGTAATTAAATTTCTAAACAAAATCATTACTTATCACTACCTCCTGAGCAGCCACTGCATCTTACGTCGTTATGTTGAATGCACGAGCTGTTGGTCTTCCTGGATGTACAGGCCCTCGAATCGCCAAGGTTCCGCTACAGGGTCCCTTGTTGATACTTTATTTTTCCAAATTTTTCTTCAGACAGTTCCGAACCAGATGATCAGTCGATCCACACGTAAAACAACCTTGTATCTTCTTTGGATTGGGACAATTGGGGGACATGTGCCCCTCTTGATCGCAGTTGTAACAAACTCCTTTCTTCTTCAGACAAACTCCTGAATGGTTTTTTCCACAAGTCACACATGGCTCCCTCCCTTTCCTATTCTTTTCAGTCTTATTACGCGACTGGGTATTCTCGCTCCACTTTCTCTTGTTCGGATTACTACCAACACTACTACCACCTTCATTTGTCTTCTTCTTCTCCTGATGAAATCGAGATGCAGCTTCACTCCCTCCTTCAACAATTAACGTTTTTTCCATTAAAGCCGCAAATGTAGTTGTAGACACTCGAAATTTTCTACACACCTGTCACTGACATTGCAGGAGGGAAGATTCGTCTTTCAGAGATAACCCAGGAAGACAGCTCATATCCAGTCCGGATACTACCGGAAGTTCAATCTCAACCCCGAAACACACATCGGGAGTATCAGTTCTAACCTCGGAGATAACCCCGAGGCATGCAGTTCCAATACCAGAAATTCTACCGGAGAAGGCCGATTCATCTCGGAGATAACCCTGAGTATTCAGTCTCCGTCCCACCACTGGGAGTAGAAGTTACCAACCTTGGAGATAACCCCAAGGAGTGCAGTTCTGGAGATAACCCCGAAAATGCTTGTTTTAAATGCATGCAATCAGCTTCAACCTCAACACTCACACTGAGGCACTCAGTACAAGACCCAGAGATAACACCGGGAAGACAGGCACACCTCAGAGATGACACTGAGGACATTTAACACCTGCAGCAGTCCAATCTCAAAGATAACCCTGAGCAACGTCTGCTTTATCAGCCCAAACTGGTGATAACTCGGGTGAGGGGAAAAGTCGTCATCTTGCCACCTTGACACCACATCGCACCGTCTCAACATTTCATACATACATTTTTAGACAATAATGTCCCACAAGAACCAGGGAGGTCCAATCCCGAGTGACTATTGCGCAGGGCAACGGATATAATTTGGAGCTTGAAGACTAGAGGGCATGGTCCCATCTTCCTGACTTCGTACAACCTCTAATCACATGTCATTGCCCAACTCTCGACAACGACGGTCCGAAATAGGTTCACATATCTCAGTCATATGCCTGGATTGCAATTTTGAAAGTTCCAGTGGACATTACAGTGCATGTGTGCACGTACTTTGAGACGGTGTGACCCACAAAGCTCGGGGCACCCCGGGCAGCTGCAGGTACATCTGCAGCTAGCCACAGGTACCCCTGGGCTCCCCCTCTATAAATAGAGGGCTTGGGGTGGCCATTTTGAAAAAAAAAGGCGAGGAAGCCCTGTCAAATTTGCTATGTACTCACCCTAAACTGAGTGTTTTCTCATTTTAAACACTTGTGAGCTCACATATAGCTTCTATTTGTACCGGCGGGAGCCGAGTGTTCATCCATTTAATGATATAGATGTCTTCTTTGGTAGCCCACTGTAAGCCTTCTCACACACTTTAAAGCCTTTCTCTTCATCTTTGCACACTCCATTCTTCACGTTGAGAGTCGTGTTGAATGTGTTTGCCCGAACTTTGGTCCATGGTTTCATTTAGGTTTTATATATATATATATATATATATATATATATATATATATATATATATATATATATATATATATATATATATATACTTATATATATTTTTATATATGGACTAACATTATCGAGTTATGCCTCGATTGAGCCTGAACTTACATCTGGAGGCGTTTATTTGCTTTTTATATATATATATATATATATATATATATATATATATATATATATCAATTTGTTGTTGGACTTTGTTCGATGAGCTTTGAATTTTACATCAAATGCGTTTTCAGCTTATACCATATATATATATATATATATATATATATATATATATATATATATATATATATATATATATACATTTAATCACTTTGGAGTTTACTTACGTGGCGGTTGATAAATCTTCTGACTTTCTTTACTTTTCGTCCCTTTCGAGTCTACTCAAGTGGCGGTTGATTACTTTTTACATTATTTACATTTCGATCCACCATGGAGGTGCTTTGAGGTGGCTGATCATGTCTGTATATATATATTTACAGCTTTTATATATATACATGCTTATTGCTTTTTAATCAATTGTGGCATCATGTGAGCCTAGGAATCATGTGATCACAGATATAGTCTACTGCATCTAGATTTGGTTCCCGTGATGCACATTTTCAGTTGTAAGCAGCTTGTAAAGTTATTCACGGTGTTTGGATTTCCTCAGATGGTTTTCATGCCCACGAGGAGTTCGACACTACTTTGTACATTATTTTCTTGAAGATGATTCGTATCGTGAAAATTAAAAGTAATCCAGCCGAACACTTGATAAAAATGGGAGTGTAAAAGGTCTCAATTATTCTTGAGCACAAGGGTTTGAAAAACCTCTTTTATAAAATATCACTGCCATATCTTGTTTAAAACTGAATTTTTACACAAATTCAAACCCAGTGTATATAGGTGCGAACGAGGCCTCGCACTACTTCCAAATAACAACACATTGACCCACCCACCCACACACACACATTCATATAACAGTTTCTTGAAAAGTGGCGGTCACCGTGGTAACACGGATGTCGGGGGGTGCCTAACACCTTCCCTCCGCATAATCAAGTTCCCGGACCCTAATGAATCTCAATTTTACCGACCTGTTTAGCAGTGCCACATCACTAGGTCAATGTGCCAACCTTTTCTCGGTTGTGTCGGTAAAACCATATAAATAACCAACTGATGACTCTTAACAGTCCATCGTCGAAATAATACATGTCAGACCTTTTCACTTATTTTTTCAACAAATCTCACCTAACATTAGAACACCAAAGAACAAGTAATGAAAAGGGACAAATAAAAATCTCGACGTCGACATGTGGCGACTTTGCTGGGGACACCAGTAAGAATGCTTAAGCCGCTATTACAAGCTTTTCAAAACAGTTATATGCTTGTGTGTGAATATTGCATTTACATTTATGATGAATGTGTACGAATGCATATATCTTACTGCGCTTACTACTTTACACTATATCTATATGTGATAATAGTGCTTCGCACATGTCATTATTTTCATAAACGGTGAGACACGTTGTATGTGAATGTATGTTGTGTGGTTTCTCCATTAGGAGGCTATCATGTCGGTGTTTGATTACTGGACTCGTAGGAAGACTAATTCCAACGAGGCTCAGGAAATGCACCACCCAAATTCGCTCCAGTTGAAAGACCGGATTAACTTCTCGTCAAGTAAATTGCGATGATTTGGGAATGTTCATGCCAAAAAGCCGCGAGAGTAACCTAAGATAGGTCAACCTCTGATAAACCAAACGCGGAGGAAAGTCTCTGTGACAACCCGAATTTTTATAAGTTATTAAAATAAGAATTTAATAATTAAAATTCTTATTAGGAGATGTTTTGGGTTTGAGTATGTATATATACGTGTTACATATTTTGAAATATGTGTTACGGTGTGAAGAGAAATATATATATTCATATATTGGGAAAGTGAGGTTTAATAGTTAAATTAACTATTGAAGAAATTAAATGAATTTTATAATTAAGTTTAAATATTTATTGAATTAAACAAATATTTTTAAATAATTTATTTATTGAGAAAAATAAATAATTTATGAAATTATGGTATTATAATTTAGTTACATGTGTATGGTAGTTAAGTTAAAGTAAATGTAAATTTTATTCTTTGAAGATTTAATTTAATGAATTAATTAAATTTTATGAGTTGTTTATTATTAAAGAAATAAATAAATTCAATAAAGTGATGTTTCTAATTTATTAATTAAATTAGGCGTATGTAATTATTTATTAATTATAAGTATAATTATAATAAAAATTATAATTATTATAATTACCATTATAAGTTATTTAAATTAATTAAGCTAAAGTCATTTTAATGAACTAAAATCAAGTGTGACAAAAGTAACTATATAATATAATGTTATTAAAATAATCTAGTATGAGGGAATTTTATGTAGCCAAACACAACTTTATGGCTTTTGGTCTAACATAACTGGTGAACGTGGGGAGTCTTCAGTTTATTTCTAAGCGTCTTTTATTTTTAAGCCAAGTATAGAGAGGGTTTGGAGAGAAGAAGACACACAGAGATTTTAGAGAAGGAGGAATCATAGTGGTTTTGAGAGAGAGTCACCATCTCTTGCTAGCATAAAATTAGGGTTGAAGGTATATTTTATTTCTAATACTATGTTTTGAGTTTCTATGATTATCTTTTATAAATTGCTTATCACAAGGGATTTATACATGTATGTGTGCGGTTTATAATCTATTAATCAACTTATGTGAGTGTTAATTGATGATTAAATACATGAAATTTGGGTTTGTAGGGAGAAAAGTAAATAACAGTGTTTATACATGAAAAATGGCTTAATAAAGTACAAAATTTCATGTTTAATATGTATGAGAATCTGAAAATTGATGTTGGATTATGTTAGTATGTTAAGAAACGAAAGCGGCGTAGTTGAAATCCTGTCAATTGGTCAAGAAACGAATTTGTGGTGATCGAATTAGCTAATAGTGTAAAAATGATGAAAATTGGGTTTTTGATCCTTCAAAATTGTAGGTATAGAGTGTCTATGTTGTTATTATTTGGTATTGCATGTTTATGGATGTTATCACAAAGTTCTAGTTGCTAGCTTTCATGTTTTCTATAGGAATTGGGTTGAGATGGGTGATTCTTAGTAATGTAGTCATTGTTGTAGTTTTCGTATGCGTATGTATGTTGTTCTTGCCTTGCATACCTAGCGAAATTAGCAAGCATTGTACTTATTTGATTAAGCTTGTGATAAGTAAGCAAGCGTCATACAATTTGCCTAAGCCAGTAGTGACTTCTGCCTATTTGCAGGTCATGTGTAATGGACTTATGTTAGCTAAGCAAGCATGTTAATGATGTTAAGACATAATAGAAACTACAATAACAGATTGTAATGTGTTGTAATGCAAAGTGTAAAGATTTTAAGTGTTTGTTTAATTAAGTTATGCAATGGAACTAAATTTGATGTTTTCAAAAGTAAGAAAAAAATGATAAGGTATATGTTGGTTTATAGTGAGATATAAGTTGAAAGAACGATTTGAATGTTAACTTGAGTAGTTAATGTAATTTATGTTTAAAAGGATGTAAATACGCGTAAGAATACTTAACTGTCAATGGTAAGGGAAGCGTAACGAGAAAGGTTATATAACATAGTTGTTGTGAACAAGTGTAACACATCTAATATGAGATAATGAAGTCTATGACAACTTTGCTGAACGTTAAACACCTGAAGTTATGTGTTAAGTTTCAAAGAGACGCAAGTTATAAAAAGATTAAGACTAAGAGTATATTAACGACCAAAGTTGAGAATTAAATTGTATGAATTTTGGGATCATTACAGTCTCTTTATGCTTTATCATTTCAAATTACTCGTAAAATCAGTTACTTGTAATTTCATTCCATATTCATCTCCATCTAATGAGAAATATGAAGAAATATGTGTACATACATAAATTAACATGCTATCATGTATTACAAAAAGCTAACATCAACCTTGCAGGATAATATTCCTAGAACGGATACATCACATAGCATGTAAACATTTACACATTCCCTAAAGACTAAACTACGCAATTCTTTTGCAGGGAAGCAATCAGACCAATTACTCGATCAAAGTCCAAAAAGGTTGCGAGCCTACAGTCAATTATGTCATCATCAGACCAGACTGACCTTAATCTAGTTTCTCGCGATGAATTTGACGGATTAAGTAAATAAATCACAGATTTGGTTGTTCTGTTTAAAGAACTACACCAGTCTACTCAGGGTACAAAGATACCCGTACATGCTGAATCCTCTACACAAGGAGGAACCCAAGGTTCTGATAAAGCCATTACAGTACCTAAACTTTAGTTGGATACGACATAAAAAATTCATGATACTACCCATCTCAGAGGAGATCCAGACACCGGTGACATAACTCGATAACGTTAGTCCATATTGTTAGAATTTATGCCCTAGAGGCAAATTATTTGATATAATTGCTTAACGTTTTGATATTATATTTGATTGAATAAATGAATGATTTTATTATGGTTTTATTTATTGCGTTATATAAATGTTAACATAATAAAAATCCTTAGAATATTGATACAAATTATATAGTTTCAAGTATGTGACTTGAACATGAGATTATATATTTACAATTAGTACCATTATTCTTAAATGTCCCTAGTCGAGTATCATTGTTGATGGGACAACAATGATGTATTAAAACTAGTATGTGGATTGACTGATGACCAAATCTCATTGGTCATAAATATATGAGATATTAAGTCAATGCATAGGTACGTATTAGAAAACGATGTCTTTGGATGGACCCACTTATGAGAATTCTACGTGGAGCATTATGCAAAGTGTCATTAGCAATTCTCATAGTGACAATGATATAATGGTCCTGTGACCTGAAATCACTATATTTCTATACGGGAATTTATGTACTTTGATATCATCAAATGTTACCTTTAATAGGGTGGACTATAAAGGTGATTATTGGGTACATCATGAATCGTGTGAGTAATATGAGTGATCTGGATGGAATTTAACCCTCCTATGTATTATGGGTGATACCCATAGGCCTCTTGATTGAGTAGGACTATGAAATGCATGGCCATTCTCAAATAGTGATTTGTTTCATATAGTCTACTCATTGATCAAGAAAAACTCAGATTAAATTATGAAGAGTATGACACATTCCATGACTCGAGTTTAATCAAGGATATTAAGGTTAAAAAGATTAAATTACATTGAAACATTGGTCACTAAAAGGTTGCATCGAATCATCGATCTTATTATTACTTGGGTAGCGATGATGCATTACTAGATGTCGCTCCTTTGTTTATAAATTTATAATATGATTTTAAAATTATTGCCAACGTAATAATAACCTATGTGGTCACACACATGAAACGTAATTAAAAGGGAATTAATTTAAATTATAAAGATTTAAATATGTAAATATGATTGATAGTATTTAAATTACTTAATTTAAATTAATAGGATAATTTATATATAGGTATATTAATTAAGTAAGACTTAATTAAGATATACATATATAAATTCGAATTTTATTAAATTAGGTTTTAAATAATTCCTTTTAATCGCTATATATATGATATGTAGCAGCCATTTTAGGGATTATTCATTAACCAAAACCCTAGCCGCTCTTAGAGAGAGACTAGAGAGAAAATAGTTTCAGAAAATCCTCATCCTTGGTGGTTAGTACCGCATTTCCTTCTTCTGCAGATCGTAGGATGATTCGTGTGGATACCGTAGAGACGCAGTCCGTTTAAATTACGTTGGAGATTCCACCGCATCGATTCCAGCTTTAACAATCGGTATAATTTCTAACCTCTGAATTAATTAAATTTTTTGCATGGATCCTGTTTTAGGGTTTCAGAATTGCCTTTAATTGGTTTATTTCCGCTGAGTTTCTATGCCAAAACCCAACACATATATAAATATATATATATATATGTATATACAAACTGAAATAAAACCACGGATCGAAGTTCGGGCAAACACACGCAACACGACTCTCAACGTGAAGAAGGGTGTGTGCAAAGATGAAGAGAAATGATTTAAAGTGTGAGAAGGCTTACGATTGAAACGCAAAGAAGACTTTATATCTTTAAAGTGGATGAACACTTGGCTCATGCAGTCTGAAAAGTAGCTATATGTGAGCTCACAAGTGTTTAAAATGAGAAAGCACTCGATATATATTGTAAGTACAGAGCAAATTTAACAGGGCTTCCTCGCCTTTTTTCCCTTCCAAATGGCCACCCCAAGCCCTCTATTTATAGAGGGGGCCGCAGTGTACACAATGGCTAGAAGCATGAATGTACTGCTGGCTGCAAGGTTCCCCCAAGCTTCAGGAGATGCAATCCGGGCATCCGATTGAGGTATGTAAGACCTATTTCAGACCGCCGTTGTCGAGAGTTACGCAATGTCATGTGATTAGAGGTTGTACGAAGTCGGGAAGATGGAACGGTGCCCTCTGGTCTTCGAGCTTCAAATTCTATCTGTTACCCTACGTTATAGTCACTCGGGATTGGTTTTCCTTGATTCTTGTGGGACACTGTTGTGTAGAAGTGTATGTATGAAATGTTGAGACGGCGCTATATGGGGTCATGGTGGCAAGATGATGACTTTTCCCCTCACCGGGGTTGTCTCCAGTTTGGGCTGATAAAGTAGTCGTTGCTCAGGGTTCTCGCTGAGATTGAACTGCTTCAAGTGTTGAAGGTCCTCAGTGTCATCTTTGAGGTGTGCCTATCTTCCCGGTGTTATCTCCAGGTCTTGTATTGAGTGCCTCGGTGTGAGTGTCGAGGTTGAAGTTGATTGCATGCATCTGAAACAAGCATTTTTGGGGTTATCGTCGGAACTGCAACTGCCCTCCTTGGGGTTATCACTAAGGTGGGTAAATAGTACTCCCAGTGTTGGGACTGAGACTGGATACCTCGGGGTTATCTCCGAGGTTGGAACTGTTACTCCCGGTGTGTGTTCCGGGGTTGAGACTAAACTTCCGGTAGTATATGGTCTTGACGTGAACTGTCTTTCAGGGTTATCTCTGAAAGACGAGTCTGCCCTCCTGCAATGTCAGTGACATGTGTGCAAAAAATTTTGAGTGTCTACAGATGCCCATCTTTATCATATTCATGCAATGCAATGCATGGGTAGGATAAAAACTCCTAGACACTTGAAATACAACATGATACAAATGTATGATGCATTTGTGCGGGGTTGTTTCCCAACATGCTAGGGTTGATTGTCGGCTCCCTGTTGCTTTTACCAGGGATTGGCAATGATAACAAGATTGGATGTGTGATCCAAATCTCTTAGGATGTTGACGTTGGGGCTATCACCAAAGTCCTTAATCCTTGATACAGACTTGATTCCAAAGAAGTGCCTCTTATGTGTAAGAGATCTATGGGGATACAACTTTGTCTATTTGAGGATGTGTATAACATACTCCATCATTGATCCTCCTCGATGATGCTGACCTTTCCTGGTTTGTATTGCCAGGATATGTCAAGGTTCTGTTGGATTTACTGCCAACACCATATGCTGTCAGGGTTACCCGACCTTCGTTGATCTGTACTTCACCGACGTGTGAATCAACAGATGAAAACCCTATGGGGGTAGACTATCAAGGCTGCTTGACCTTTGCTGACGTGTGAATCAACAACTGATATACGTTGTAACCCCCACCGGGAATCTGCTTAGGAATATGAGTACCAAAATATGAAATCATCGAATAGCTTTCGATGCTTCGATGGGTTTACTTGTCATCGACTGAAATAACGTCAAGATTGCTTGACCTTCATTGATACGTACACCAATGGATGACAATGTGTTGTGACCCCCGTCGGGGATCTTCTTTTCATGAGTCTGCATTGTGACCCCCATCGGGGATCTTCTTTTCATGAGTCTGCGTTGTGGCACCCACCGAGGATTTTCTTCTTGAGTTTGCGTTGTGACCCCCGCCGGGGATTGCTTGAAAATTGGGGTGACGACCCTGAATTGGCGGCATTGGACCTGCGCAAGGTATTTCCGAGAGTGACTTGTAACATTTAAAATCATCGGCATAGTATACCCTGTGCTAGGGTGAATACCAATGAGTGATATGTAGACCCAAGGTTCAGTTTGAGAAGACCAGGATTTGTAAGCTATTCTGCTCAATCGCGTAGCGTTTTTATTCTTGATTCAACCTTTTCAGTCTGTGAGAACTCCTTTACAACTCAAATTGGACCGAGCCAGAGGAGTAGGACCCAGGAGTTGACTCCCACTCTGGAGGAGTATGCACGGTTAAAGATGCTGCCATTGGACATACCTTATATGTATATGGCTTTGGGGGACATGAGTCGACGGTTCATGACCCTTACTGGATTGAGACGTATGGTGGTGAATGATGAGCTTACATCTGGTCACGTTATATCCCAGCATTTTTTGTTTGACAAATTTGGCTCTGACGATAGTTATACATGACATTCCGGGGATTTCACCACACCGGAGGATCATTGGCGTCTATCCAGGGTGGATGTACTGCTATTATGCATACTGTCATATGTGTACATGCCACAGTACATGGATGAGTTGGAAATAGGAGTTATCATGGTAGTGAGAGCTCTCAGGGAGGGTCATACCATTATACCCATGATTATAATAGAGACTCTGAGGTCAGCTACATACTGCTGCACTTATCCGACATGAGTGTTTACGGGCAGCTCGGTCATGCTGTACGTGTGGTTTATGTCACACTTGAGACCGATTGGCACTTTTAGACGACATGGGTATTGTTTCACCCATGATATAGCCATGTCATACTCCTTTCAGCCTGCGGAGTGTTTGTACGCTATGTCTTGGTCGGTATTTTTGATGGAGATCAGTGATCCATTTAGCATATTGCCGTGCTCGGGGCTTAGCTCACCTTATAGCTTTATTACTCAAACTCCAGGCATGGATTACCTCCCTCTGGCTGGTTTGAGGGGCATAACTACCTATCACCTGATGGTCGTGATGTCGCAGTTTCGTTGGGCCAGTGTTTAGCTTCTTGCTATCTTTTTAAGCAGAGGATCGATCCTGTGTGTATGTTTGTTGGGATCAGCGTGAGATAGCTGCTTTCTCTATTATCCATCTAGGATGTTCGCCAGAGTATTATGCGTGGATGGAGACAGAGATTTCATCGGCTGCGGCAGTATCCACAGTACCGAGTGGTGATTCAGACGATGTAGAGCCCATAGAGGACGTTGATTCCCACCTCGAGGAGGAGCTATTTGTCGGGTTGCCAGCATCTCCTTTAGATTCTCCCAGTACTAGTACTATTGTGATTCAGTATTCAGCACAATACTTTGAGCAGAGTCTTCATCTGATGACCTTCAAGCGAGACCAGACTAGAGCCTTGATGTTGACTGCCCTTGATGGGAGAGACGCAGCTCTGTTAGAGAGAGACGATGCATTAGGTCACAGAGATGCCGCAGTTATTGAGCGGGACGAGGCCAGATCAGCCAGAGATGCAGTGATAGTTGAGCAAGATAGTGCCATATCTGCCTGGGATGTAGCCGTTACATATAGTACTGCAGTGAGGTCCCTTACCACTGGCATGATTGCAGAGATGAGCACTTGCATTGATGAGCATATGGTCACCATGCAGATGGCTGCAGATCTGTAGGGTCGTGTGGATACCCTCGTACAGGAGACCACAGCTTCGCCTCCTTCTTCTGAGAGGGATGCCATGTTGGGCTTGTTAGCTTGCATATACCCTGACTTGTAGATGGGCTGGTATTTTCTTGATATTTTTCCCACTTCTTCAAGACTTGTGATGTTGATGTATTCTGAATTCCTCTTGGATGGATGGACATTGAGTTATCTCTGGATAGTTCAGAATTGATTTGTGTGTATCCCTACCATCTTTGGTGTCTTGGGACTGGTTTCTGTATAGAAGTGTGGAGAGGAGTATGGCTTTCCTCTCTAAGACTGACTGCAGCACAGATGGTCGTCAGTACCCCTATTTAGGACGAGCCTAGTTAATTCCATCTCTTATGAATTGGTGTTGCTCTTTGAGGCACAACCACAGCTTTGATGGTCGCCGAATCTCCTATTTGGGAGGAGTTTAGGTAATTCCATCCCTTTGGTCTGAAGCCAAATGAAATGTAGTGGATTGAAGGATGATCCCAGTACCAGTTGATAAGTGTTTATGTTTTGGTAGGGGTGAGACCAAACCATGAATGGCTGCCTACGTACTCCTATTAAAGAGGAGATCAAGTCTGCGTAGTTCGAATCTGGTGTAAGAGGTTCAACGCTGTATGTGGCAGGAATGGTGTAGGAATGTTTTGTTGTTTTTTGTTTTTGAAAGGAGAAGGGGGTAGAAATGTTTTTGTTATTTTTTTTATTGTGACCGAGCCATGTAAAATGGTTGCCTACGTACTCCTATTGAAGAGGAGATCAGGTCGGCGTAGTTCGCCCCTCAGGACGAGTTGAAAAGCGTGATCCCATGTGCAAGTCAGACTGCGGGGAAGAGAAAGTTTGATCCTAGGCTGAGGATAAACTGCAGGTGTAAAAAGTTTGATCCCACGTTTGGGGGAACAAACTGCAAGCGCGAAAGGTTTAATCCCTAGTGGGATGACAGAAGTCATAGGAACGCGGTGAAGCCAGGCTGCTGGCTTGAAAAGTATGTTTCCCTGAGGGGCAAAGTATGGAAAAAAGTTATATGTGGTAAAGGGTTAAACAACCGGAATGACTGGTGATCTGATGATCCAACACCAGGATGTTTGCTTGATGGTAACTTCAGACGTAGTACCGTTTCACGGTGTCTGAGTTGATGAGTTGTGGAAATTCATCGTCGTCCATTTCTTGCAATCTGAGAGCGCCTCCTGTCAATACTTCCTTGACAACAAAGAGGCCTTCCCAATTAGGAGTGAATTTTCCCTTAGATTGATCTTGGTTGTCAATGATCTTCTTCAAAACCAAGTCATGTTGTTTAAACTGCCGTAGCCGGACTTTTCTGTTGTAGGATCTGGCGATCCTTTGTTGATATAACTGACCATGGAAGATAGTCGCGGCTCGCCTTTCGTCTATTAAAGACAATTGGTGATACCTATCTTGTACCCATTAGTCTTCATCGAGCTGAGCATCTATCATCACTCTGAGGGATTCCATTTCTACTTCTATGGGGAGCAATGCTTCCATCCCATAGGTTAATGTGTACGGGGTTGCCCAAGTGGAAGTACGCATTGATGTTCTGTAGGCTAACAGAGTAAGAGGCAATAAGTCAGGCCATTCTTTATGGTTGGCGGACATCTTTTGCATGATCTTCTTGATAATTTTGTTAGCCGCTTCAACAGCACCATTCATCTTTGGGACCAGTGAATACTTGAGTTAAGATGTTTGATGTGAAATTTACTGCATAACTCCTCCATCATTTTTTTGTTGAGGTTTTTAGCATTGTCTAACACAATTACCTCTGGTTGTCCATATCGACAAATGACATTGTTTCTGATGAAAATAATGATGACTTCTTTGGTAACCCTGGGGAAGGAGCCTTCTTCTACCCACTTGTTGAAGTAGTGGATCATGGTGAATATAAAGCGATGCCCATTACTAGCTTTGGGATCTATGGGTCTGATCACATCCATTCCCCACATTGAGAAGGGCCAAGGCGAACTCATATTGTGGAGTTCCCGTGGAGGGGCGTGGATAGCATTCCCATGAATTTGGCATTAATAACATCTCCTGACATGGTCATCGCAGTCAACTTTGAGAGAGAGCCAGCAATGTCATGTCCTGAGGATCTTTTTAACAAGGAGGGGGCCACTCATGTGTGGGCCACAGACTCCACCATGGATCTCATCCATAAGCCTTTAAGCTTGGTCTTTGTCTAAACATCTGAGGAGACCTTGTCCTGCATCTCTCTTATAGAGGGCATCTCCACTCAGGTAGAATTTCATAGCAAGTCGATGGATCCGCCTTTTCTCATTCGGGCTCGCCTCAGCGGGTGTAGATCCATCTCGTAGGTACTCCTTGATATGCTGATACCAAGGATGTTGGATGGGAGGTAGCTCATTCGATACTTCTCCAACGTAGTTCCCATAGGCTGGTACCTTGTGCAGGGCAATTGTGACGCTTGACAAGTGTCCCTTGTCAGGTATGTGAATCAAGGAGGCCAAAGTTGCTAATGCGTCTGCAAAGTCATTCCTATTATGAGGAATGTGTACAAAGGAGATTTCTTCAAACTCCAAAACCATCTATAAAACTTGCTGATGGTAAGGCAACAAATGTAGATCTTTGGTTTAATAGATTCCCGTGGATTGTCTGACCACTAACTCCGAATCTCCAAAGACAGTTAACCGCCTGATGCTCATTGAACGGGCAAGTTTTAGCCCCATGAGATAGCCTTCATACTCAGCTGTGTTGTTGGTGTTGACAAACTGTAATTTGACGGCGACGGGATACTGCTCCCCCGTAATGGATACTAGAACTGCTCCAGCTCCAGAACTTTCCATATTAACAGCTCCATCAAAATACATCTTCCATGTTTGGCGTGTATCGTACTGATGGTGTTGCTGAACTGTCATTACCAGCCTTTTCTCATTCGGGCTCGCCTCAGCGGGTGTAGATCCATCTCGTAGGTACTCCTTGATATGCTGATACCAAGGATGTTGGATGGGAGGTAGCTCATTCGATACTTCTCCAACGTAGTTCCCATAGGCTGGTACCTTGTGCAGGGCAATTGTGACGCTTGACAAGTGTCCCTTGTCAGGTATGTGAATCAAGGAGGCCAAAGTTGCTAATGCGTCTGCAAAGTCATTCCTATTATGAGGAATGTGTACAAAGGAGATTTCTTCAAACTCCAAAACCATCTATAAAACTTGCTGATGGTAAGGCAACAAATGTAGATCTTTGGTTTAATAGATTCCGTGGATTGTCGACCACCACTAACTCGAATCTCCAAAGGCGATTAACACCGATGCTCATTGAGAAGGCAAGTTTTAGCCCCATGAGATAGCCTTCATACTCAACGGTGTGTTGTTGGTGTTGACAAAGCTGTAATTTGACTACGACGGATATCTGCTCCCCGTAATGGATACTAGAAGCGCTCCACTCGAACTTTCCATATTAATGTACTCCATCAAAATACATCTTCCATGTTTGGCGTGTATCGCATCTTGATGGTGTTCTTTGAAGCTGTCATTACCCCTTCATCGGGGAAGTATGTTTCCAAGGTTTTGAAATCCCCTGAAGGTGTGGCGGCCAGTTGATCTGAAATTCCTTGACCTTCGATGGACTTTTGAGTCACGTAGACGATGTCAAATTGTTGTAGGATCAACTTCTATCTGGACAACCGACAATTTAAAATGGGTTTATTAAACACGTACTTGGGAGGATCCACGCGGGATATGAGATGGGTTGCGTGACCATGGAGGTAATGTTGTAACCTCATGGAAGCCCATGCTAAAGCACAATAAGTCTTCTCAATCAGAATGTACTTGTGTTCACTACTGCTGAATCTTTTGCTGAGGTAATATATAGCTCGTTCTTGGCCTCTATTGTCTTTCTGTCCCAGCATGCAGCCCATGGCATTGTCACTTATGGACAAGTACATGAACAGAAGAACATCATCCCTGGGTGGTACCAAAACGGGAGCTTTGACTAGCTGTTCTTTGATTGTGAGGAAGCCTTCTGGCAATCATCATTCCATTTCTTGAAGGAGTTCTTCTTTAACAGCTTAAAGATTGGCTCACGGGTTGCGGTGAGTTGAGAAATGAACTTGCTAATGAAGTTGATTCTTCCCAAAAATCCCCGTATTTCCTTCTCTATCTGAGGAATGGGCATTTACGTGATGGCCTGGATTTTGGTGGGATCCAGCTTAATCCCTTTGTGGCTGACTAGAAATTCTAGCAACTTGCCTGATTTAACGCCAAAGGCGCACTTGGCTGGATTCAACTTCAAGTTGTACTTACGCAACCTATTGAAGAGCTTCCTGAGAAGGTCTAAGTGGTCTTCCTCCTTCTGGGATTTGACAATGATGTCATCCACATAGATCTCGATCTCTTTATGCATTAAGTCATGGAAGAGAGCCATCATAGCTCGCTGATAGATGGCTCCGGCATTGATGAGGCCGAATGACAACCGTCTATAGCAAAAAGTTCCCCAAGGCTTGATGAAAGCAGTTTTCTCACGATCTTCCTCAGCAACCATGATCTGATGGTACCCCGCAAAGCAATCAGCAAAGGAGTACATGTAGTATTGAGCAGTATTGTCAATGGGAATGTGGATAAATGGAACGGGAAAGCTATCTTTAAGGCAAGCTTTGTTCAAGTCCCGATAATCCATGCAAACTCGCACCTTTCCTCTAGGTTTAGGTACGGGAATGATGTTAGATATCCACTTAGGATATGTTGACACCATGATGATGCCAGCTTGAAATTGTTTCACAATTTCTTCTTTCACCTTTAAACTCCACTCAGGTTTCAATTACCTGAGCTTCTGCTTGACTGGCTTGAATCCCTCTTTAATGGGAAGGCGATGAAGGACAATATAAGTGGACAAGCCCACCATGTCTTCATGAGACCATGCAAACACATCCTAGAATTGGGTTAGTAGCGTAACCATGACATTCCTTTGGTTTGGGGTAAGGTCTAAACCAATCTGGATTAACTTAGGGATTTCTAAGGTTTCGAGATTGAAGGAAGTGGTTTGATCAAGGTTGGGTTTAGGTTTGTCTTCGACCCATTCTTGAATTTCAGGAGGCACCTCAATGTCCTCATGTATTTCCATTAAGGCTAAATTCATCTATACATCAAAGTTACAACCTTTGTGGAGAAGAGGCACCGTATCAGCAAGTACATGCACATCTAAATTTAGGGTCCCTTGTCGACCAATGCAAGGAGTGCTGCTCCAATTGGCAAGGGCAAAGTCCGGGTGGACTGCAGTGACGAAGGGGCTATCATCGTCCTCCTTATCCTGAATGATGACCATTATATCTGGGCAATCATCGTTTGGGTGTATCAGTTTGTATGTTCATCATGAACGATGATGCATATGTCTGACATCATTCTGACGATATCTTGATTGATTCTTCGTTCCTCTTCTTCCACTGCGGGATCTAGAACAAAGACTTCTTTTGCCTTCACCGATACCGACTTGGGAAATAACATAGCCATTACGTTGGTTGGCACCTTTACAGGAGGTTGTGCGAACTCAAATTCGAAGATGAAGATAATCGCCATGCGGCTGAAGCTGAAGGAATCTGCTGATACTTATGAGGATTCCTATGACTAGAACTAGCAGAATAGCCTAGTCCAGCTGTCCCAGTTTGACTAGATACTTGAATGGCGTATTTGATACCCTGGTGATCTTTACCCAGCCATTGTCCCGGCTGATGACCCAATGACATCATTTCTTGAGTAGCCGACATTACTTCGGCAGAAATCTTGGGTACGGAAAATGGCATTCCAATAGCATGGTACTGAGTGTCACTTATTTCCAAGGCATGAAAACTGATCGGTTCAATATCGGAATTGACAGTTATGTATGGTATGTCACCATGTTGAGGACATTCCGGTTCAGCGTTGACCGTGACTAGGCTATTGTTGATAATGTATTTCAGCTGTTGATGAAGGGTGGAGGGGACTGCCCCATCCATATAAATCCACGTCCTTCCTAAGAGCAGGTTGTATCCTGAATCTATCTTTAGTATGTGAAAATACACGCAGAATGTATGGGGACCATTTTCGACTGGCAGCTTCATTACTCTGATCGAATTCTGGTGGGCCCCATCAAAAGCTTTGATAACCATATGGCTGCTCCGGATTCGGTTGAGATAGACATTTAGCTTCAACAAGGTAGCGTATGGACAGATATTTAGAGATGAACCTCCATCTATCAAGACTCCAGCTAGTATATACCTGGAGGATAAGACCGCGATGTGTAACGGCTTGCAATGACCGGTCCCTTCGGGCGGTATATCATCATCAGTGAAGGATATCACATTGTTGTTAAAAATTTGATCAATCAAATGTTGAAATTTTTCCACATCCACTGATTTTGGTAAATAGGCTTCTTCTAAAACCTTCAGTAGGATCTTCCGGTGATCCTTGGAAGTCAAGACCAAGTCCAAAATTAAAATTTGGTGTGGAGCTTCTCTTAAGCTTAAAACCACCTTGGCTTCGTTATGACCCATAATGCGGAGGAATTTTCCAATCTTTTGCATGGGTATTTTCCCCTTTGATTTGATTGTAGACTTCAACACATGTTGGGGAAGATACAATGGATTTTCCTTTGACACTACAGCAGTTGTATGCGAGGTAGGTCCTTCACCTTCTCCATAATTCCATGGAACTTTGTGTAAGCTGACAATAGGATATTGTGCTCTGCATAGTAAGTTGATTGGATCTAGAGCGGCCACTTTCAAAGGATTGTTGCTTACTCTGAGTTGAATTGCTGGTATGGTGAGTGATTTGCTAGTCCCATCAGTCTTAGTGGATATAACTGCTACCACTCCCTTCCACATAGTAGGACAGGTATTCTCACTCTCACGTAGCACAGTATCATCGTCTGCTAGTTGCAGGACACCACTGTCAATTAGATCCTAGATAAGGTGGTGGAGTGCCCATCATTCTTTTGTGATGTGACCGCGAGAATGGGAGTGATATTGACATACTCCATCAGAATTGAACCATCCTGAACGGGGATTAATTGGAGGAAGAAGGGAAGTGATTCTTCCTTCATTAATTAGCATCTGCAGGATTTCCTCCATAGGTTGGCCTAGGTATGTAAATTCCCTTCTATTGGGAAAATCCCGACGGGCTTTGGCATTCGCTCTCTTTATCACTTTGTCCTCCAGCGTTTCATTTTCTAAAGGTGACGAGGGAATATTCATGACAAGAGAAAGGACTAGCATGCTCCTGGCTGACTAACTGGCATGTTACCTGATGATGATAGGTCACCAGTTCTGCTAATTGCTCAATTTACTTGCATAGAGCTTTCATCTTACGTTCCATTGTGAACTGGAACTTGGCATAATCCCATTTGTCAACACCATCTTTGGTGGTTTGAGATGACTCGCCGTTGAAATTGGAACTCTGTCCATTGCTCCAATTAATCATGTTGACCTCTTCTTCTTTGTGTTGAGGAAGAGGATTGTCTTGTACGTGAGGTTGATCTGGTTTGGTGACCACAATCTCACTGTTGTCTATTAGGTCTTGGATCTTGTGTTTCAACGCCCAAAAATCCTGAGTATCATGTCTAGGTTCCCCGGCATGATAAACACATTTTCGAGCAGCATTGAAACCCCTTCAATTAGGGCTGGCTGGTGGAAGAAGATGCGTGATTTTCTTCTGTGTTGTCAGAAGAGTGAGAATATTCTCGAGTGAGCCTAAGGGTGTGAACACTTGAGGGCGTTTGACTTCTCCAGCTTTTGGCATTGGAGGGTTTAAAGATTGTGCTTGAAAGGGAGTGTAATTTCTCCCCTGGATATGAAAGTTCTGATTACCTTTTTAACCCTATAATATCAGGGAAACATCTTCCTCTTTCTTTTTATGGACCCTCCGGGGGTTGTTTCCATAATTTCTTCATTGGATGTGCTCAGCAATAGCTTTAAGGGCAGCTAGGTCTTGAATTTTTCTGGACTCCAATCCCATCTCAGCCATCTCCCCATGTTTGACCATTTCAGAAAATGGTTTACCGATGCCGGCTAAGACTCTTTCATAGAAAGGAGCTTCTTGTATGTCTATGAAGGTCATGACCATTTCTGATTCTGTCATGGAAGGAATAACTTGAGCAGCCAGGCGCTTCCACCTTTGAGCATACTCTTTGAAAGACTCGTTGAACTGTTTCTTGACCTTGGTGATCTGATATCGGTCAGGAGCCATCTGAGACTAGAAGCTGTATTGAGTGAGGAAGGCATGAGCTAGCTCCTCCCAATTATGGATCTTTGAGTTGTCTAATCCGGTATACCACGAACGGGCTTCTTCAGTCAAACTCTTCTGGAACAGCTGCATTCTAAGCATCTCGTCCTCTGCATAAGATCTGAGTTCTCCAATAAACACCTTCAAATGTGTGTAAGGATCTCCTAACCCGTCATACTTTTTGAAGTTAGGAGTCTTAAACTTTTCTTGATAATGAACACCAGGGAATACACATAGGTCAGCATATGAAACACTCTCGTGTGTTCCAATTACTTTGATAGCACAAAGGGTTTCTTCCATTTGAAGGACTTTCTTTCTGATGTCACCGGTGTCTGGATCTCCTGTGAGATGGGTGGCATCATGAATTATGTTGGTCGTATCCAACTGCAGTTCAGGTATCTTAATGGCTTGTGTAGAGGATTCAGCATGTATGGGTATCTTTGGACCTTGAGTAGACTGGTGTAGTTCTTTAAGCAGAACATCCAAATCTGTAATTTATTTGCTTAATCCGTCAAATTCTTTGTGAGAAACTGGATTAAGGTCAGTCTGGTCAGATGACGACATAATTGATTATAGGCTCGCGGCCTTTTTGGATTTTGACCGGGTAGTAGGTTCGATTGTTTCCCTGCAAAAGACTTGCATAGTTTAGTCTTTAGGGAATGTGTAAAAAACATGTTATGTGATGTGTCCGTTTTAAGAATTTTATCATGCGAAACGGATGTTAGCTGTTTGTAATACATGATAGCATGTTAAATTAAATATGTATGTATACACATTTCTTCATATTTCTCATTACATGGAGATGAATATGGAATGAAATTACAAGTAATTGATTTTACAAGTAATTTAAAATGAGAAAGCATGAAGAGACTTTCCTCCGTGTTGGGTTTATCAGAGGCTGACCTATCCTAGGTTACTCTCCCGGCTTTTTAACATGAAGGTTCCCAAATCATCGCAATTTACTCAACGGGAAGTTAATCCGATCTTTCAACTAGAGCGAATTTGGGTGGTGCCTTTCCTGGGCCTCGTTGGAATTAGTCTTCCTACGAGTCCAGTAATCAAACACCGACATGATAGCTTCCTGGTGGAGAGACCACACAACATACATTCACATACAACGTGTCTCACCGTATGAAAACGATGACATGTGCAAAGCACTAATATCACAAGCAGATATGGTGTGAAGCACTAAGTGCAATAAAGGTATGCATTCGTACACATTCATCATAAATATAAATGCAACATCCACATACAAGCAGATAATAGTTTTGAAAAGTTTGGAATAGCGGCTTAAGTCCTCTTCTTTGGGATCCCGGAAGAGTCGCCACTGTCGGCGTTCGGGATTTTTAGTTGTCCCTTTAGTTACTTGTTCTTTGGTGTTCTCATTTTAGGTGAGATTTGTTTGAAAAAACAAGTGAAAAGGTCCGAAACATGTATAATGTCGACGATGGGTATTAAGAGTCGCGGATGGTTTTTAAATGGTTGTACCAACACAACCAGAGAAAGGTTTGCACATTGACCCGATGATGTGACAACGCTAAAGCGAATCGGTGAACCGAGATTCATTAGGGTAAGGGAACTTGATTATGCAGAGAGGGAAGGTGTTAGGCACCCCCGGACATCAAATGTTACGACGTACCGCCACTTTTCAAGAAACCATTATCCGAATATGTGTGTGTGGGTTAATGTCTTTGTTTATTTGGAAGTAAAGGCGAGGCCTCGTTCGCACCTATGTACTGAGGTTTGAATTTATGTAAAAATTCAATTTTTAGCAAAATATGGCAGTGACGTTTTAAAAGAGGTTTTTCAAACCCTTTCGCTCAATAGTAATTGAGACCTTTTACACTTCCATTTTTATTAAGTGTTCGGCTTAATTGCTTTTATTTTCGAGATGCAAAGCATGTGACGCCCCCAAAATAGGTCCAATCCATCCAACCTATTCTAAGTCGCCAAATACATGGTACAGAAAATAACTACAACTTTATTACTACAATTGTCGTGCAAAATATAACAACACATATATTGTGAGTTTTAATACCAACTATGACTCATGTCCCAACTATGAACAGCACCTCACAGTGATACCTTACATAAAGGTACAATCTAGAACTGTTTTAGAAATTAAAATCTTTGGGAAGTGCTAAAAGAAACCTTCGTACATGGGAGGCCATACGTCTAGGTTATGATAGATATCATATGCCCACAGAATTATCCTTGGTTGACCCAATAGACCCCAAAGAAAAACGAGAAGATTACTATAATCTTCTTTCCAATGGTGAGTCTTCTCTTGACATATAACTATCTCCATCGTCTGCAACTGAACATTATGTTTCAAATAAACTCCAAGATCATATAGGTAGTGCTCGTAGATATACTCAGCGAGTGGATTTGCACAACCCTGTCTTATGATAACGCGAGGTTGTATGTCATTAGACATCTTATATGATAGTGATAAAATACCCTTCCAAAGTTAGGTTCGCCTCACCCTATTGTTGTTCACCAAAATCAATTATTAAGTGACGTATAATATACGACACACACATCTTAGGTCCTCAATACAAATATATATTGTATGTCATGCCGTTTTATAATGTGTTGATAAACTTTGACAGACCCAAACCATCACACTATTCCTGTTATTCTCGCCGACCCACCCAATTTACACTCTTATTACCTGAAAGGAATTGTGAAGCAAAAGGGTGAGCACAACTAGCTCAGTAAAGAATATTATGACTAAAGATAATTACATTATCAATAGACTTCATCAGTAATAAATCAGAGATTTAGAACATATGGTAGATAATAAAACTTTTCAACCATAGTTGCAGCGGAACGAGCAATCCATTAGAAGAGTCAAATAGACTATAAAGTCTATTATCTTCTCCACGTTAAAAGTCTACCAACAATGTTTTATCCCTGTAACATCAATCAACAGTTCCTTTCCACAATCATATGAATAACTCATAATCATAATTATGATTCTAAATTTCTCTTCGCATCCAAGACGAAGATAATTTTTATCACATGTCTTTACCTGAAACATCAAAGATCATGGTTATACCAAATCACAGTTCCTATTCATAATCATACTAATAAATTCATCTTTACACCACAGGCCAAAGATATTCATCAACAGTTCATCTTTGCACTACAGGCCAAAGATATTCAACAACATGTCATCTTTGCACTACAGGCCAAAGACATTCATATCTCAAAGAAATACATAATCATTTCAGAATTTATATAAACCATAATTATAACCATGTTGATCAATTCACCTTGCACTTAAGCTAAAAATATTCCATTGTAAATTCAATGGTCATGATCATACTAGTCAACAATTCATCTTTGCACTACTGGCCAAAGAGAACTCATAGTCACGATCTTACCAATAATCTACCCATCTTTATACTCAAGTCAAAGAGAAATATCATCTTTAGGGTTATAAGAATGTTATATATGATAATAAAAATAATATAATCAATATATAGATTTAATCTCAAGAGTAAGATTCATAAATCAATGATTTCATAACACCATAATCCAAATGTTATAAATCACTTAATAATCTCATAATCTAATATTATTAATATTACCACAATATCTTAATCATTTTATTAAACTTATAAACAATTTATTTTAATTATTTACACTTTACTAATAAATGCATTTAATCATCCTAAAATGTCAAACTCATAAGATTTCATCACCAATAACCAAAACCCTCATCAAAAATCTGCATATACCTCATATATGATTCTCAAGCCATAAAATCATATTTTCCAATTTTCTAACTTCACATAACCTATTTAATTCATCTACTCACAACTAGACCATTTTTATGAAAAATACCAAATCAGTTCCAAAAATATTTCTTTTCTGGGATTTAGCATAATATAGTCCTATATTGAACATATATTTTTCTTGAAAGTTTTAAAATTCATTTACTATTTTTCATATGGCCAAAACTGCCGAATATTTAAACATTTATCATAAATTGTACTTTTGTCCAAAACTTCTAAAATTTACACGGTATACTTCTTTTATATACATGTACTCCCAATAAAAATTTTATCAATTTTGGAATTAACCACAAGGAATTATAAGCGTTTACTTTTAAAATAGTCTTTTCTCATAAAATCAATAACTCTTAATCTATATATCCAAAAATCGCCAGTTTTGGACACAATCAATAAAACTCATCAAATTATCATTTCAAATTTTTTCAGAATTTTTGAGGGTTCACAAAAATTTCGAAACTGAAAAACATAATAACCCTTAAAATCTCTTACTATCCCTTATCTCAAAAGAGCAGTACTTCTGACTTGAATAACGCTGAACGAACTTGCACCGTATAGCAATACTCAAGATATCAAAATATTCACAAGAATACACTCGATAATATAGAGAGAGAAATAGAGAGAAAACTTCAGTTTCTAGTGTGATTTTCAATTCTAATCTAAGCACCTATTTATAGGAAATTACTTAGAACACCAAAGCAGAAAATTTAATATAATAATAATTTATATATATAATTTTCCTTAGCCCACCTTGACCATCTGAATTCAGCATCTAACATGTGCAAGTGGGTCCCACAACAATGATAAAAACGTTTTTCTTTAAAAAAGATTTAAAACTTCAAAAATCAATTATTCCGGAACTTCAATAATTCATAATAAATGGCCCTTTTATTAGAAAATTCGAATCTTGCGACTTTTTATAGGAAATTCAATTCTCTACAACTTTACAGAAGAAAATTTTTCCAAATTCCAAACAGAATTTGACCGAAATCCACAAACGGGTGATTTTATAGGCTATAATCAGATTTCAGTCAAAATTTGTGTACACCATCATGTTTAACATGTGTTAAACATTTTTTGTAACACACAAAACATGTGTTTAGCATTTAATACAACAAAACTACTCTTCCTCCTCATTTATTCATATATCACACATTCATTGTAAAAATATCACCATTATTATATTACTGTAATATAATAATATATTTTATCGTAAAAGATAAAATATCAATTTTCAACAATTGTCAAATAAAAATTTTTCTCCATCTATAACCACATAAAATAATATTTTCTTATCAATAATTAATTATTCACAAATAATATTAATCATTGATCCGATAATGAGAAATATTGTGTGGTGACAATTATTAAAACAACAATAATATAAAATTTTAACGTAGCAATTATTGAATCAATAAAATAAAATATTGAGCAAAGAATTCTTTGTAACAATTATTGAGTAATGCATTCTTACAAAAAAAATTATCATGCTTCATGAATAGTACTCGTGAATAGTAACTCGTGAATAGTAACTCATGAATAGTAATTATAAAAAATTGAATACTTTTATTTCATAAAATTCGGGGTCTTACAATCTCCCATCCTTATGAAATTTCGTCCCCGAAATTTACGTACCTAGTATTTCAAAGAGTTGAGAATACCTTGCTTTCATTTCAGATTCCATCTTCTATGTCCTCATGATTTCTCCATTGCTCATCTCCTGTATTTCAGATATCATTCTAGAATACAGCTTCAAAACAAAGGTTAATTGACATATCACAATTTGTCAACTTATGAAAGAAAATTCAGCTTAGGTGGGATACACTAGCGAAGGATTTACTCGTCTCTCCCTTCCTAGTTCTATTCAGCGATCTCCGCCAGAGATCATATCCCTAAGCTCTGATACCAACTGTGACGCCCCCAAAATAGGTCCAATCCATCCAACCTATTCTAAGTCGCCAAATACATGGTACAGAAAATAACTACAACTTTATTACTACAATTGTCGTGCAAAATATAACAACACATATACTGTGAGTTTTAATACCAACTATGACTCATGTCCCAACTATGAACAGCACCTCACAGTGATACCTTACATAAAGGTACAATCTAGAACTGTTTTAGAAATTAAAATCTTTGGGAAGTGCTAAAGGAAACCTTCGTACATGGGAGGCCATACGTCTAGGTTATGATAGATATCATATGCCCTTGTAATTATCCTTAGTTGATCTGATAGACCCCTAAAGAAAAAGCGAGAAGATTACTATAATCTTCTTTCCAATGGTGAGTCTTCTCTTGACATATAACTATCTCCATATTCTCGCAATTGAACATTATGTTTCAAATAAACTCCAAGATCATATAGGTAGTGCTCGTAGATATACTCGGTGAGTGGATTTACCTGACCTCGTCTTATGATAACGCGAGGTTGTATGTCATTAGACATCTTATATGATAGTGATAAAACACCCTTCCAAAGTTAGGTTCGCCTCACCCTATTGTTGTTCACCAAAATCAATTATTAAGTGACGTATAATATACGACACACACATCTTAGGTCCTCAATACAAATATATATTGTATGTCATGCCGTTTTATAATGTGTTGATAAACTTTGACAGACCCAAACCATCACACTATTCCCCTGTTATTCTCGCTCGACCCAGCTACACTCTTATTACCTGAAAGGAATTGTGAAGCAAAAGGGTGAGCACAACTAACTTCGAAGAAAGAATATTATGACTAAAGATAATTACATTATCAATAGACTTCATCGATAATAAATCGAGATTTAGAACATATGGTAGATAATAAAACTTTTCAACCATAGTTGCGGTGAACGAAAGCAATCCATTAGAAGAGTCAAATAGACTATAAAGTCTATTATCTTCTCCACGTTAAAAGTCTACCAACAATGTTTTATCCTCGTAACATCAATCAACGGTTCCTTTCCACAATCATATGAATAACTCATAATCATAATTATGATTCTAAATTTCTCTTAGCATCCAAGGCGAAGATAATTTTTATCACATGTCTTTACCTGAAACATCAAAGATCATGGTTATACCAAATCACAGTTCCTATTCATAATCATACTAATAAATTCATCTTTACACCACGGGCCAAAGATATTCATCAACAGTTCATCTTTGCACTACAGGACAAAGATATTCAACAACAGGTCATCTTTGCAGACTATGTGCCAAAGACATTCATATCTCAAAGAAATACATAATCATTTCAGAATTTATATAAACCATAATTATAACTATGTTGATCAATTCACCTTGCACTTAAGCTAAAAATATTCCATTGTAAATTCAATGGTCATGATCATACCAGTCAACAATTCATCTTTGCCTTTCTTCGCCAAAGAGAACCCATAGTCACGATCTTACCAATAATCTACCCATCTTTATACTCAAGTCAAAGAGAAATATCATCTTTAGGGTTATAAGAATGTTATATATGATAATAAAAATAATATAATCAATATATAGATTTAATCTCAAGAGTAAGATTCATAAATCAATGATTTCATAACACCATAATCCAAATGTTATAAATCACTTAATAATCTCATAATCTAATATTATTAATATTACCACAATATCTTAATCATTTCTTAAACTTATAAACAATTTATTTTAATTGTATACACTTTACTAATAAATGCATTTAATCGTCCTAAAATGTCAAACTCATAAGATTTCATCACCAATAACCAAAACCCTCATCAAAAATCTGCATATACCTCATATATGATTCTCAAGCCATAAAATCATATTTTTCAATTTTCTTACTTCACATAACCTATTTAATTCATCTACTCATAACTATACTATTTTCATGAAAAATACCAAATCAGTTCCAAAAATATTTCTTTTCTTGGATTTAGTATAATATAGTCCCATATTGAACATATATTTTTCTTGAAATTTTTAAAATTCATTTACTATTTTTCATATGGCCAAAACTGCCGAATATTTAAACATTTATCATAAATTGTACTTTTGTCCAAAACTTCTGAAATTTACACGGTATACTTCTTTTATATACATGTACTCCCAATAAATATTTTATCAATTTTGGAATTAACCACAAGGAGTTATAAGCGTTTACTTTTAAAATAGTCTTTTCTCATAAAATCAATAACTCTTAATCTATATATCCAAAAATCGCCATTTTTGGACACATTCAACAAAACTCATCAAATTATCATTTCAAATTTTTCCAGAATTTTTGAAGGTTCACAAAAATTTTGAAATTGAAAAACATAATAACCCTTAAAATCTCTTACTATCCCTTACCTCAAAAGAGCAGTACTTCTGACTTGAATAACGCTGAACGAACTTGCACCGTATAGCAATACTCAAGATATCAAAATACTCACAAGAATACACTCGATAATATAGAGAGAGAAATAGAGAGAAAACTTCAGTTTCTAGTTTGATTTTCAATTCTAATCTAAGCACCTATTTATAGGAAATTGCTTAGAACACCAAAGCAGAAAATTTAATATAATAATAATATATATATAAAATTTTCCTTAGCCCACCTTGACCATCTAAATTCAGCATCTAACATGTGCAAGTGGGTCCCACAACAATGATAAAAACGTTTTTCTTTAAAAAAGATTTAAAACTTCAAAAATCAATTATTCCGGAAATTCAATAATTCATAATAAATAGTCCTTTTATCAGAAAATTTGAATCTCGCGATTTTTTATAGGAAATTCAATTCTCTACAACTTTGCAGAAGAAAGTTTTTCCAAATTCCAAACAAAAATTGACCGAAATCCACAAACGGGCGATTTTACAGGCTATAATCAGATTTCAGTCAAAATTTGTGTACACCATCATGTTTAACATGTGTTAAACATTTTTTGTAACACACAAAACATGTGTTTAGCATTTAATGCAACAAAACTACTCTTCCTCCTCATTTATTCATATATCACACATTCATTGTAAAAATATCACCATTATTATATTCTATGTAATATAATAATATATTTTATCAGAAAAGATAAAATATCAATTTTCAACAATTGTCAAATAAAAAAAATTTCTCCATCTATAACCACATAAAATGAATATTTTTCTTATCAATAATTAATTATTCAAAAAATAATATTAATCATTGATCTGATAATGGGAAATATTGTGTGGTGACAATTATTAAAACAACAATAATATAAAATTTTAACGTAGCAATTATTGAATCAATAAAATAAAATATTGAACAGTAATTACTGTAACAATTATTGAGTAATGCATTCTTATAAAAAAAATTATCATGCTTCATGAATAGTACTTGTGAATAGTAACTCATGAATAGTAATTATAAAAAATTGAATACTTTTATTTCATAAAATTCGGGGTCTTACAAAGCATCTATAATAAAAATAATGTACAAAATAATGCCGACTTCCTCGTGGGTATGAAAACCATCTGAAGAAATTCAGACACCGCAGATAAATTTACAAAGTCACTGCTAATTACAGCTGAAAATGTCCATCATGGGAACTGAATCTAGATCCAATAGACTGAATCTGTGATCACATGATTCCTAGGCTCACATGATGCCGCAATTTATATGAAAGCGATGGCGGTATATATATATATATATATATATATATATATATATATATATATATATATATATATATATATACATACATACATGACCACCACGAAGCACCTCCATGGGGGATCAGAAATTGTAAATAAAGCTGTAAAAGTCATCAACCGCCACTAAGGAAACTCCAGGCGGGACGAAACGTAAAGAAAGTTGTAAAAGCGATCAACCACCACGAAGTAAACTCAAGGAGGGACGAAATATATATATATATATATATATATATATATATATATATATATATATATATAAAAAACGCTCTCTAGGATGTAAAATCCATGCTCATCGAACAAAGTCGACAACAAGCAGTTATATATATATATATATATATATATATATTTATATTAAAGCGATGGCGCTCGAGGGCATCAAGTCTAGGCTCATCGAATAAAGTCCGACAACAATTAATAAATATAAGTATATATATTAAAGTAGTAAACGCTCCAGACCGAAGTCTAGGCTCAATCGAGGCATAACTCGATAATGTTAGTCCATATATATAAATATATATATATATATATATATATATATGTATATACAAACTGAAATAAAACCACGGACCGAAGTTCGGTCAAACACACGCAACACGACTCTCAACGTGAAGAAGGGTGTGTGCAAAGATGTAGAGAAATGCTTTAAAGTGTGTGAGAAGGCTTATAGTGGGCTGCCAAAGAAGACTTCTATATCTTTAAATTGGATGAACACTCGGCTCTCGCCGGTACAAAAGTAGCTATATGTGAGCTCACAAGTGTTTAAAATGAGAAAGCACTCAGTATATTGTAAGTACAGAGCAAATTTGACAGGGCTTCCTCGCCTTTTTTCCCTTCCAAATGGCCACCCCAAGCCCTCTATTTATAGATGGGGAGTCGAGGAATGTGTACTGCTGGCTAGGCATGAGATGTACTCATGACTACGCAAGGTTGCCCCAAGCTTCGCGTGTTGCAATCTGGGCATCCGATTGAGGTATGTAAGACCTATTTCGGACCGCCGTTGTTGAGAGTTAAGAAATGTTATGGGATTAAAGGTTGTACAAAGTCAAGAAGATGGGACGGTGCCCTCCGGTCTTCAAGCTTCAATTTCTATCTGTTACCCTACGTAATAGTCACTCGGGATTGGTTTTCCTAGATTCTTGTGGGACACTGTTGTGTAGAAGTGTATGTATGAAATGTTAAGACGGCACTATGTGGCGTCATGGTGGCAAGATGAAGACTTTTCCCTTCACCGGGGTTGTCTCCAGTTTGGGCTGATAAGGCAATCGTTGCTCAGGGTTATCGTTGAGATTGGACTGCTGCAAGTGTTGAAGGTCCTCGGTGTCATCTTTGAGGTGTGTCTGTCTTCCCGGTGTTATCCTCGGGTCTTGTACTGAGTGCCTTGGTGTGAGTGCCGAGGTTGAAGCTGATTGCATGCATCTGAAACAAGCACTTCCGGGGTTATCGTCGGAACTGCAACTGCCCTCCTTGGGGTTATCACTAAGGTGGGTAAATCCTACTCCCAGTGTTGGGACTGAGACTGGATACCTCGGGGTTATCTCCGAGATTAATCGTTCTTCTCCGGTGGAATTTCCGGTATTGGAATTGCATGCCTCGGGGTTATCTCCGAGGTTGGAACTGTTACTCCCGGTGTATGTTTCGGGGTTGAGACTGAACTTCCAGTAGTATCCGGTCTTGACGTGAACTGTCTTACAGGGTTATCTTTGAAAGATGAATCTTCCCTCTTGCAATGTCAGTGACAGATGTGCAGAAAATTTTGAGTGTCTACAACCCCCAGAGGGTCCATAAAAAGAAAGAGGATGATGTTTTCTTGATACTACAAGGTCAGTCTTCAAACCCTCCATTGACAAAAGGTGGAGAAGTCAAACGCCCTCGAGTGTTCACACCCTTAGGGGACTCACTCGAGAACATTCTCACTCTTCTGACGACACAGAAGAAAATCACGCATCTTCTTCCACCAGCCAACCCAAATGGGAGGGGTTTCAATGCTGCTCGGAAATGTGTTTATCATGCCGGGGCAATTGGACATGATACTCAAGATTGTTGGGCCTTGAAACACAAGATCCAAGATTTAAAAGACAACGGTGAGATCGTGGTCTCCAAACCAGATCAACCTCTCGTACAAGATAACCCCCTTCCTCAACACAAAGAGGAAGAGGTCAACATGATTAATTGGAGCAGTGGACAGAGTTCCAATTTTAACGGTGAATCGTCCCAGACCATCAAAGACGGTGTTGACAAATGGGATTATGCCAAGTTCTAGTTTGTGGTGGAACAAAAGATGAAAGCTTTGTGTAAGCAAATTGAGCAATTGGCAGAACTGGTAACTTATCAGCATCAAGTCACACACCAATTAGTCAGCCAGGAGCATGCTAGTCTCCTCCCTTTTGTTATGAATACTCCATCGTCACCTTCAGAGAAAGAAACACTGGAAGACAAAGTGACGAAGAGAGCAAGTGCTAAAGCCCGTCGGGATTTTGCCAATAGAAGGGAATTTACATACATGGGCTAACCTATGGAGGAGATACTTCAGATGTTAATCAATGAAGGAAGGATCACTTCCCTTCTACCTCTAATTAATCCCCGTTCAGGATGGTTTAATTCTGATGGAGTATGTCAATATCACTCTCATTCTCGCAGTCACAACACGGAAGAATGATGGGCACTCCGCCACCTCATTCAAAATCTAGTCGATGATTGTCCTGCGGTGGCGACCGCAACGACGATCTTATATCGTTATTTGAGAGTGAGAATACTTGTCCTATTAAATGGAAGGGACTGGTAGCAGTTATATCTGCTGAGGCTGATGGGACTGTCAAACCTTTCATAATACAAGCAATTCAACTCAAAGGAATTGATAATCCTTTGAGAGTGGCTGCTCCAGAGCTAATCAACTTGCCATTCAGATCACAATATCTTGTTATAAGCTTACAAAAAGTCCCATGGAATTATGGAGATGCTGAAGGATCCACATCCCATACAACTGCTATAGTGTCGAAGGAGAATCCACTGTATCTTCCCCAACGGGTGATGAAGCCTACCATCAAATCAAAGGGGAAAATACCCATGGAGAAAATTGAAAAGTTCCTCCGCACTATGGGTCATAATGAAGCCAAGGTGGTTTTAAGCTTAAGAGAAGCTCCACATCAAATTTAAATACTAGACTTGGTTTTAACTTCCGAGGATCACATGAAGATCTTACTGAAGGTTTTGGAAGAAGCCTATTTGCCGAAATCAGTGGATGTGGAAAAATTTCAACATTTGGTTGATCACATTTTTAACAACAATGTGATATCCTTCACTGATGATGACATACTGCCTGAAGGGACCGATCATTGCAAGCCGTTGCACATTATAGTTTTGTCCTCCGGATACGTGCTAGCTGGAGTCTTGATAGATGGAGGTTCATCTCTGAATATCTGTCCTTTAGATACGTTGCTGAAAATGAACGTCAATCTCAAACGGATCTGAAGCAGCCATATGGTCATTAAAGCTTTTAACGGAGCCCGTCGAAATTCAGTCGGAGAAATTGAGCTGACAATCGAGATTGGTCCACATAGATTATGCGTATCTTTTCACGTGCTCAAAATAGATTAAGGATATAACCTACTATTGGGAAGGTCGTGGATTCATATGGCTGGGGTCGTCCCCTCCACTCTTCATCAACAACTAAAATACATCATTAATGACAGCCTAGTCACAATCAACGCTAAGTCGGAATGTCCTAAACAGAGTGATATACCACTCATCAGCTTTAATTCAGAAGTTGAGCCGGTCAGTTTTCATGCATTGGAGGTGAGCAACACTCACTACTACACCCTATCAGCGCCACCTCTCACACCCAATTTTACGGAGTGATGGTAGCTACTCAAGAAATGATATCTTTGGGTCATCACCGGACGAGAGGGTGGGTAAAAGTCATCGTGGTATTAAGCACCCGATTCAAGTGATCGATCAAACGATGCAATTTGGATCGGGCTATTCGCCGATTCTAGTCACAGGAATCCACATAAGCATCAACAGATTCCTTCAGTGTCAGTTACACGACAATTGCCTCCACCTACAAATCCTGAGTCCACTCAACCTCTGGTAAAGGTGTCAGCCAACGTAATGGCTATGTTATTTCCCAAGCCGATATCGGTAAAGGAGAAAGAAGTCTTTGTTCCAGATCCCAAAGTGGAAGAAGAGGAATGAATAATTAAGCAAGACATCGTCAGAATGATGTCAGGCATACGCATCATTGTCCATGATGAACATACAAATAGATACACCCCAGATGATGATTGCACAGACGTAATGGTCATCATTTGGGAGAAGGAGGACGATGACAGCCCCTCCATCACTGCAGTCGAACTTTGCCCTCGACAATTGGAGCAGCACTCCTTGCATTGGTTGACGAGGGTAAAGCGCACAGGAACTCTTTCTACCCTGTAGATATCATAACTACTTACTTTTCTATACAGTATTAGCAGTTTTTTTGTCAGTACATGCTAACACTTTGTATGATTAAACCATTTCATATATACTAAGTGAAAGCAAATTTTGTTTCAGGACTATGAATTTAGATGGCATGTACTTGCTGATAAGATGCCTCTTCTCCGCAAGGATTGTAACTTTAATGAAAAGTTGGACTCAGCCTTGATGGAAATACACGAGGACATTGGGTGCCTCAGGAGATCAAAGAATGGGTCGAAGACAAACCTAAACCCAACCTTGATCAAACCACTTCCTTCAATCTCGGAACCTTAGAAAGCCCTAAGTTAATCCAGATTGGTTCAAACCTTCCTCCAAACCAAAGGAATGACATGGTTTCGCTACTAACCCAATTCCAGGATGTGTTTGCATGGTCTCATGAAGACATGGTTGGTTTATCCACTGACATTGTTCTTCATTGCCTTCCCATTAAAGAGGGATTCAAGCAAGTCATGCAAAAGCTCAGGCGATTGAAACCTGAGTGGAGTTTAAAGGTGAAAGAAGAAATTGTGAAACAATTTCAAGCTGGTATTATCATGGTGTCCACATATCCTGAATGGATATCTAATATAGTTCTCGTGCCTAAACCTGGAAGAAAAGTGTGAGTTTGCGTGGATTACTAGGATCTGAACAAAGCTTGCCTTAAAGATAGCTTTCCCGCGCCATTTATCCACATTCTCATTGACAATACTGCTTAATACAACACGTACTCCTTTGCGAATTGCTTCGTGGGGTATCATCAAATCATGTTTGTTGAGGAAGATCGTGAGAAAACTGCTTTCATCACGCCTTGGGGAACCTTTTACTATAGACGGTTGTCATTCGGCCTCATCAATGCCGTAGCCACCTATCAGCGATCTATGATGGCTCTTTTTCCACGACTTAATACACAAGGAGATAGAGATCTACGTGGATGACATCATTGTCAACACCCGAAGGGGAGAAGACCACTTAGACCATTTCAAAAAGCTCTTCAATAGGTTGAGCAAGTACAACTTGAAGTTGAATCCAGCCAAGTATGCCTTTGGCGTTAAATCAGGCAAGTTGCTAAGATTCCTAGTCAGCCACAAAGGGATTGAGCTGGATCCCACCAAAATCCAGACCATCACTGAAATGCCCACTCCTCAGACAGAGAAGGAAATACGGGGATTTATGGGAAGAATCAACTTCATTTGCAGGTTTATTTCTCAACTCATAGCAACCTATGAGCCTATCTACAAGCTGTTAAGGAAGAACTCCTCTATAAAGTGGAATGACGAGTGCCAGAAGGCCTTCCTTACAATCAAAGAGCAGCTAGTCAAAGCTCCCATTTTGGTACCACCTAAGGATGATGTTCCCCTGTTCATGTACATGTCCATAAGTGACAATGACATGGGCTGCATGATGGGACAGAAAGACGATAGAGGCCAGGAACGAGCTATCTATTACCTCATCAAGAGATTCAGTAGCAGTGAACATAAGTACACTCTGATTGAGAAAACTTGTTGTGCTTTAGCATGGGCTTCCATGAGGTTACAACATTACTTCCATGGTCACATAACCCATCTCATATCCCGCGTGGATCCTATCAAGTACGTGTTCAATAAACCCATGTTAAATTGTCGGCTGTCCAGATGGCAGTTGATCCTATAACAATTTGACATCATCTACGTGACGCAAAAGTCTATCAAAGGTCAAAGAATTGCAGATCAACTGGCCGCCGCACCTTTAGGAGACTTCAAACCCTTGGAAACCTACTTCCCCGATGAAGGGGTAATGGCAATTCAACAACACCATCAGTTTGATACATGCCATACATGGAAAATGTATTTCGATGGAGCTGTTAATATGGAAGGTTACGAAGTGGAGCGGTTCTAGTATCTACGATGCATGGGGAGCGATATCCGTCGTCGGCAAAAATAAGTTTTCGGCAAAGACCAACAACACAACTGAGTATGCTACATTTGCTGCCTTACCATCGACAAGATTTACAGATGGCTTCGGAGTTCGGAGATATCTCCTTTCAACACATTCCTCATAATAGGAATGACTTGGCAGACGCGTTAGCAACTTTGGCCTCCTTGATTCACATGCCGGACAAGGAACACATGCCAAGCGTCATATTTTCCTTGCACAAGGCACCAACCTATGGGAACTATGTTGGAGAAGTATCAGATGAGTTACTTCCCATCCAGCACCCTTGGTATCAGCATATCAAGGAGTACCTACGAGATGGATCTACACCCGCTGAGGCGAGCCCGACTGAGAAAAGGCGGATCAATCGACTTGCTATGAAATTTTACCTGAGTAGGGATGCACTCTACAAAAGAGATGCATGACTATGTATCCTCAAATGTTTGGACCAAGACCAAGCTCAGAGGCTCATAGATGAGGTCCATGGTGGAGTATGTGGCCCACACATGAGCGGCCCCCTACTTCTTAAGAAGATCCTTAGGACAGGACATTACTGGCTTACCCTCAAAGCTGACTGTGATGATCACGTCAAGAGGTGCTATCAATGCAAAATTCATGGAAATGTTATCCACGCCCCTCCGAGGGAGCTCCATAATATGAGTTCACCTTGTCCTTTCTCAATGTAGGGAATGGACATGATCGGGCCCACCGATCCCAAAGCCAGTAATGGGCATCGCTTTATCTTCACCATGATCGACTACTTCACTAAATGGGTAGAGGCAGCCTCCTTCCCCAGGGTTACCAAAGAAGTCATCATTGCTTTCATCAGAAACAATGTCATTTGTCGATATGGACAACCCGAGGTAATTGTGTCAGACAATGCTAAGAACCTCAACAACAAAATGATGGAGGAGTTATGCAGTAAATTTCACATCAAACATCTTAACTCCGTTATCTACCGTCCAAAGATGAATGGTGCTGTTGAAGCGGCTAACAAAATTATCAAGAAGATCATGCAAAAGATGTCCGCCAACCATAAAGAATGGCCTGACTTATTGCCTCTTACTCTGTTAGCCTACAGAACATCAATACGTACTTCCACTTGGGCAACCCCGTACGCATTAACCTATGGGATGGAAGCATTGCTCCCCATAGAAGTAGAAATGGAATCCCTCAGAGTGATGATAGATGCTCAGCTCGATGAAGACCAATGGGTACAAGATAGGTATCACCAATTGTCTTTAATAGACGAAAGGCAAGCCGCGACTATCTTCCATGGTCAGTTATATCAACAAAGGATCGCCAGATCCTACAACAGAAAAGTCCGGCTACGGCAGTTTAAACAACATGACTTGGTTTTGAAGAAGATCATTGACAACCGAGATCAATCTAAGGGAAAATTCTCTCCTAACTGGGAAGGCCCGTTTGTTGTCAAGGAAGTATTGACAGGAGGCGCTCTCAGATTGCAAGAAATGGACAGTGATGAATTTCCACAACTCATCAACTCGGACATCGTGAAATGGTACTATGTCTGAAGTTACCATCAAGCAAACATCCTGGTGTTGGATCATCAGATCACCAATCATTTCGGTTCTTTAACCCTTCACTACATACAACTCTTCCCCACACTTTGCCCCTCAGGGAAACATACTCTTCAAGCCAGCAGCCTGGCTTCACTCCGTTCATCCAAGTTCGGTTATCCCACCAGGGATTGAACCTTTCACACTTGCAGTTTGTCCCCACACATGGGATCAAACTTTTTCACACCTGCAGTTTGTCCTGAACTTAGGATCAAACTTTCTTTTTCCTCGCATCGACTCGCATGAGATCAAGTTTTTCGGCTACAAATCGTCCTGAGGGGCGAACTACGTCCACCTGATCTCCTTGATACACGGGAGTACGTAGGCAACCATTTTATATGGCCCGGTCGCAATAAAACAAAAACAACAAAAACATTTCTACACCCTTCGCAATAAAACAAAAACATTTCTACACCCTTCTCATTATAAAAAAAAACAACAAAAACATTCCTACACCCTTTCTGCCACATACAACATTGAACCTCTTACAACAGGTTCGAACTACGCAGACCTGATCTCCTCTTCAATAGGAGTACGTAGGCAGCCATTTATGGTTCGGTCTCACCCCTACCAAAACAAAAACACTTATCAACTTGTACTAGGATAAAACTTCAATCCATCACATTTCATTCGACTTCAGACCAAAGGGATAGAATTACCTGAACTCCTCCTAAATAGGAGATTCGGCGACCATCTAAGCTGCAGTTGTGCCTTAAAGAGCAACACCAATCCATAAGAGATGGAATTAATTAGGCTCCTCCTAAATAGGAGTATTGGCGACCATCTGTGGTGCGGTCAATCTCAGAGAGGAAAGCCACACTCCTCTCCATATTTTCATACAAAAACCAGTCCCAAGACACTTAAGATGGTAGGGATACATCCAGATCAATGCTCCATTCTAAACTGTCTAGAGGTAACTCAATGTACATCCATCAAGGAGGAATTCAGAATACATCAAGATCACAAGCCCTAAAGAAGAATGCAAAATATCAAGTAAGTATCCAGACATATCTAAAAGGGAAGTGATCAAAAATATATTTCCCTACTATATATATATAATGTTGTTTGATATACACAATGTAAATTGTACATGACAAAATGGCTAAGCTAGTCTGTGCAGGAAAATACAAACTCATCTACAAATCAATGTATATGCGAGCTATCAAGACCAACATGGCATCCCTCTCAGTAGAAAGAGGTAAAGTTGTGGTCTCCTATACAAGGGTATCCACGCGAGCCAACAGATCTACAACCATCTGCATGGTGACTCTATGCTCATCAATATACGTGATCATCTCTGCAATCATGCCAGTGGTAAGGGACCTTACTATAGTACTATCTGTGATGGCTACATCCTGGGCAAATATGACACTATCCCTCTCAACTGTCACGACATCTCTAGTTGACCTGGCCTCATCCCGCTCAACAACAGCGGCATCTCTATGAGCTAATGCCTCATCTCTCTCTGACAGAGCTGCGTCTCTCCCATCAAGGGCTGTCAACATCAAGGCTCTAGACTAATCTCTAGCTCTCAAAGGTCATCAGATGAAGACTATGCTCAAAGTATTGTGCTGAATGCTAGATCACAACAGTGCTAGTACTGGGAGAATCTAAAGGAGATGCTGGAAACCCAGTAAATGGCTCCTCGATGTGGGAATCAATGTCCTCCATGGGCTCCCCATCGTCTGAATCTTTATTCGGTACTGTGGATACTGCCGTGACCGATGAAGTATATGTCTCCATCCACGTAGAATAGTCTGGCGAACAGCCCGGATGGCTAATAGAGAAAGCATCTATCTCACGTTGATCCCAACATGCATACACCTGGGATCGGTCCTCTACTGATAGATGGCGAGAAGCTAAACGCTGACCTAGTGCCCCCTCAAAAGGATGGAAGTCCTGGAACTAGTCAAACTGCGACATCACGACCAGTGGGTGGTAGGCAGTCATGCGCCTCAAACCAGTCAGAGGGAGATAATCTATGCCCGGAGCATGAGTAATGAAGCTGTAGGGTGAACTAAGCTCTGTGCACAGTAGAATGCCAAATGGATCTCTGATATCCGCCAAGAACATCAACCAAGACATAGCATCTATACACTCTGATTGCTGAAAGGAGTATGACATGGCTATATAATGGGTAAAGCAGTACCCGTGTCAGCGGAAGGTCACAATCGGTCTCAAGTGTGACATAAACCATATGTACCACATGACTGAACTGCCTGTGAATACCCCTGCAGGGTAAGTGCTGCAAAACGTGGCCGACCTCAGCGTCTCTACCACAATCATCAGAATAATGGTATGATCCTCCTTAAGAGCTCTTACTGCCATGATAACACTGATATCCAGCTCATCCATATATCGTGGCATGTACACATACGCCACTATGCATATCAAGAATGCATCCACTCTGGCCAAATGCCACTGGTCCTCTGGTATGGTGAAATCCCGGAATGTCGAAGCGAAACATCCCCTCGAGCCAAATCATCAATCAGAAAATGTTGGGATATCACGTGGTCGGATGTGATCTCATCATGCACAACCCTACGCCTCATGCCCGTGAGGGTCATGAACTGTCGACTCATGTCCCCAATAGCCATATGCACGTTAGGTCTGTCAAGTGGTTGCATCGTCAAACGTGCATACTCCTCCAGAGTCAGAGTCAACTCCTGGGTCCCAAACCAGAAAACCTACCTTTCTAGTACCCAGTGATCCAGCATGCCCTCCACAAATCCTGCGGGAACCAGAAATATCAAGAGGGTCATAGTATGCTGCAACAGATGATCTACAGTCACCCTTTCTGATGGTGACATATTATCATACCACGATCTAATACGTGATGCTACCAATAATGGTGGGGTATGATCTATGCGGCTGACTATCAAAGAAGACATCTGTGTGGGCCATATCATAAGAACATCCAGGGGTCAATGTTGTATATCTCTGGACATACATACATATGCATAACATGATACACGCATTACATACAATAGATGGCAATATGATATAGGGAATGAAAATCTGTACATATATTCCTAAGTATATCATCATCTAATACATCATCTCTGTACAACTAAAAATACATGGAAATGGGGCACAGACACCCTACTACTAACAGAGGCCTATCAAAAGATATAGCGAGAATGGGGCGTAGCCACCCAATATCTAACAGAGGCCTATCAAAAGAGATAATGAGAATACACATCAGAAGAAGACAATGGTGTCAATATCTACATCATTAATCTTGTCCACCTGATGTAACTCCTCCTGAGTCACTGGATCTCTATCAACAGGGATGTTAGGCCTATACAAAGGAGGATTTGTGTCGGCAAAGCCAAATGGGTCATCATCGAGAGGGGCGCTATCGAGCTGAAGGATCAAACAAATCCTCTCACGGATCTCTCGCCCAAATGTCGGATAAAGAAATCGCTTCGGTCTCATTCATTTGGGTCACAATCTGTGTCAAATGAGTCGAATCTCGGACAAAGGCTAGCCAATTCGTAATCATCACAGATCCTGGAACCATATCCCATAAGAACTGAGTGGCGTGGGTCTGGGCTCCAATAGTACGAGGGACCACCAATACTGGAACATCTCCTGAGTGCAGGGACCCTTTGACAGTGCAAAACTGTCAACACCCAACAATGGGATATCAATGATGGGTGACTGCGACATCGACCAATAACGCCTGGCAGGAGGTAAGATCGGCATACTGATCTCTCCTTTGGTGCTCCTGATAGCACGCTCTCCTAAATAGAGCTCTCATCCTCCATTAGTGAAGAGAGGAACCCTACGGGTGGATATCACATACTCGACACCAGTCGGGTACCCATCCTCAAATCACATGGCCAAGTGCTCCCCAGAATAGGGAATCCATGTGATGACGTCAGCTGTCAACAACTCCACAGTGTGGCGTGCAATGAGTAAAACCCTCATTCTGAGGGACCTCGCCAAGATATGGGTGATGTCATCGCCGTCCTCATGGATAGGTATCTAAACCTAACACACTCACAAGCTCAAACATGGAAGCCTCTCATAGGCCCAAAACTTCCAACACAAAGGCAAACATCTGCTGTCAGTAAACACTCTTAACCTACACATGGGAAATTATAAGAGAAATACTCACCAACAGAAATGGGTAGAATCCTAACTAAGCCTCGGTCAAGCCCTGCGAACGCATATGCATGCCCCTGAGGAAATAGGCAAAGGTATAAGAACCCTAATCATACTCTCCTATATGGTCCAAATGTCGCGTGGTGCTGATCAAAGCGAACGACACCGTAGAAAAGTTATCTGCTATGAAGTAGCCCCTAATGATCATCAGGAACAATCGCCAAAGAATGTGATCCCTAACTCTAACATCAGCTGATATGGGCTCGCTTAACAGTCCACTCATAGCATCTACGCTAAAAGGACTCGTACGGATATTCCTTCCCTTTAGTGCCTCCGTCGGAACTCCTAACAAGGATCTGACGATAATAGGGGTGATATCTTCCGTGCAAGGCATTTATGCCCCTCCAAACTCCATACCTGTGATAAATTGCCAATCCATCAGCGTCATCATCACCTCACAATCCAAGAATGGAGTGGTCGAAGTGCGGTGAAACCAGTAACTCGACAATGCCCCGAGGTAACCCCATCGACAACATGGCGGGAAGGTTAGAAAAGAATGCCCTAAATCCCGGTCATACCTGCATAACGCCTATAGTCGGGATGCGAGCTTGGTACATGGAGTGAATCTTTGAACCGGTTCATTGAGGTGTGTAAAGCTGGGAACCTACATGAAATACAGATCGACATCAAAATCCTTTACTCCTCATCAATAGGAAAGAAGGAAGATTAAAGATCTAACTTGATACCTCGTTAGCGTGCAAATACATCGAGGGGTGTAGACTTAAATCACCCAGAAGCTCTGGGTTAGCCACCTAAATACTTGGGAGGTCCCTATGGGGAACATGTGCAGCAGAAGCGGGGTCCTCAACTGGAACATCCCCCTCCTCGTCCTCGACGTCCGGCACATCAACCTGGACGGGACGTATCACTGCCTCCACTAACCGACGAGGCTATCCAACAGAACGGGGTCAAGGCACTTTAGAAGCCCTCCTCCGTACACCAGAAGTGGTTCTATGGGAACTACTCGGTTAATTTGGATCCATAATATCTGGACAGAAGTCTCCAAATCACCTCAGAAAGGGTGTGGTAATTTCTAACCTGGAGCTTTCTTTTCAAAATGCATTTTATAACTACATGCATGCATGCATTACTTTAACATACATCTATAGTAGAGTTAAAAATGCATGACTATTTAATGCCTACATTTTGGAAATTTTTTGCCATAGTCCCCTATGTAAATAGGACTATCCACATGCACATAGGCATGACTAGGTGTCCATTCAGTAGCACACCTGCCCACAGTCATATACATACTATATGCATTAAAAAGTCAAGCTCATCAATCCATAAGGGTAGTTTAATTACCAGGATTACTTTGTATTTTACCTTTTGCTCATTTATCCTCAGATAGGATAAGAAATAGCAGAAAAAAGGTGCCAATTTGACTGTCTCAAAAGTCCAAAAATTTCACATCATTATGTTCAGCATGGTTTAATACTAACATTTACTATGTTGAATATTTTTTATCAAGTCATTTGAGCATGCATATTCACTACTATGTGTTTAGATGCATTTTATATGATAAGTCATTTTTCAACGGATAAAAACTTGAAAAGAAGACATGCATACGTTACCAGGACAGTGTAAAACACTTGTACGGTGATAGAATTTGCAGAAAGACATCCGAACTCAGCAGATCTGAAGAAGAGCTCTCAGATTTCCTTCGCGGCGCAACATGAAATGACTTGAGAAAGCAACCTTCATCATTAATAGCCATCCACGACTGGGCGCAGTTCCATCTGTGGTCTTTGCAGTGTACCATAGCACCCTCACGGGTCCCACCCTCCGTCTCGGTCCAGGTTTGAGTTTCAATCGAGTTCTCATGTTTGAAAAAGCCAAATCAAGAATAAAAACGATACGCGATTGAGCAGAATAGCTTACAATCCTGGTTTTCTCAGACCGGACCGTGGGTCTGCACATCACTCATTGGTGTTCGCCCGAGTACAGGGTACACTATGTTAATGATGTAAGACCCCAACTTTTATGAATAAAGAATAATTTTCTCGAAATATATTCTTGAATATTATGGTGTGAATTTGATATAATGTTATAGTTGTGGGTAATATTTACAAATTTTGCAAAGTAAGCAAGTGGTTATATAATATTCGATTAGTCGGGGAATATTCGTATGACGTTACAATCATTGGTGGACCCCACAACGGAAGTATTGTCGTAGTTAGAAAACGACAGAATTATCTTTTTATAAAAATAACGGCGAAAGTGTTACCGTTAAAACTGTTGAACTACCCGGTAGTAAAAGTACAGTAATACGTGTGGTTGCATAGTAGCACATGATATTGATTATTGATGTTTATGTGAGAAGTCACTTAGTTATACTCAATTATTGCTACAGTAATTGCTGCATCATATCTCTCATATTATTGATTCAATTATTGTCACATTATCATCTCGCATAATATTTTATATTATTAAATCAATAATTGAGACGCACAAAGTTATTCATATTATTATTTACAATATCGACAATGTCTAGAAGTTACATCAAGGAGAGGTTTGGTCACTTAATCATGCGCTCAATAATGAGAAATCCTTATCGAAAAGCCCCTCTTTCCTGGGAATGATCTGGTTGTTAAATATTATGAGTTATAATATTAATGATGAATAAGTTCGTGTTGATTAAAGATGAAATTGATAGTTCCATTGTGTTGGGATTATTAGTATTAGTGAAAATCGATATCTATTCCGATAGTAATTGATGTCTGGAGGTTATATTGACCAATCGGGTAATTAATTGGATAAATGAGCAATTAATTATTATTAATTCACATGCTTATAACTATTTGTTCACATGTGTGTACTATTTATTCACATGCATGTACTATTAGGGGAGGTGGTGAAAGATTGATAATACTTGCATGACTAAATTAAAAATGGAGGTATAGATGAATGTACTATACTGTAATTAATTTTTTCACATGTATAGAACTATTGAGTCAGATGATTGTACTATTAGGGGAGGTGGTGCAAGTTTGATAATACTTGCAGGACTAAATTAAAAATGAAGGAAAAGATGAAGGTATTATACTGTAATATTTTGAGCCATGAAACGTGCAAATATCAAAACTATATTTTCCTATAAATAGAAGCTCATTCTTCTTTCATTCTCACCAATTCACTAAGACTCACAAGAGCAATTATAGAGAGAGAAGCTATAAAGAGAGAGAAGAAGAAAAGTCTGCTACTTCACTATTCTAGTATCCAGTCTTCTTCTGAGGTAAGGGATATTATTTATTTCATATTCTGAAGAGAAATTTTTTTTCGTATTCGTATGAATATTATTTTTGTTTAATATTTATAAGGGGTATTATTTCTTTCGTATTCATAAGCGATATTATTTTGTTCAGTATTCATAGGAATAATATTTTCTTCCATACTCTGTAGTATGTGAGTAATATTATTTCGACTCGTATTCCTGATTATACCCTCATTTTTGTTAAAGTATTGCTTCTATACTCTGTGAAATTAATAGAATATCCTTGAAATTTGCGCTTCATCTAGTATCGTTTCACAAGAATAATTTCTACACATTCTTGTTAAATTTTAAGTTTTTTATGCTAGAGTATTGTGCATGAGTAGTATTCATTTTTATGGTACTATTCACAAAGTACTATTCACGGGGTACTATTCATAAAGTACTATTCACAAAGTACTATTCACGGGTATTATTCACAAAGTACTATTCACGGGATACTATTCCCAAAGTACTATTCACTCGGGTACTATTTACCCGTGGAATTATTCATGACAAAAATTGATTTCTATGCTGTCAAATTATTTTTGATACAAAATTATTATTGAATTTTACTCCACAAAGCATTATCATGTTGACAATTTGGACATTATTGAATTCTGGATAAATTAAGTTATAAATCTTTAAAAATTTATCCTTTGTTTTCTTTTAATTGAATTCTTATATCATTGTCATCATCCTCATACTTATATTGTGATAAAAGTCATATGTGGCTTACGTGCATAGATGTACTATTGATTGGTATGATTATGATCAGGGATTATCGGTATAATATGTTAGGTTTGTAATATTCATGAACGCAATCAAATTGCACCAATAAACGGAAATGTGAAAAATCAGAGTTTTAAAATTTTACAAACCATATACCCGGATCACCCTTTATGCACAATTATTAAGAAAACAAAAATATGAAGAACAAGAATCATACCCTTGAAGATTCGAGCATCCTCAGGTACAAGTTCACCTCCAATCGTTTCACGTTCAACTTGAATCCACCGGGTTTGGTTCCTTCCTTTGATCAATGTTAGCCACCCAAGTGTTTGGCCTCTAGAGGTGATCCACCAAAGAAGAAGAAAGATTCAAGAAGATGGGTATTTGGCAAAACCCTAATTTTCTATCTCTATAGAAAAATGTGTACTCTCCAACAATTGGAATCACGTATGTTGTGAAAAAGTCAACAACCACCTCACCCATAATAAGACTCCTTTTATTTATAGATGTGGGCAACCGTCCTTAACAATTAAGGAATTGGATTTTCTTTTAATTAATTAAAATCCTTTAATTAATTAAACTCCTTAATCTTATTAGGGATAATTAATTAAACTCTTTTAATTAATTTAACCTCCTAATCTTATTAGGAATAAATGAGAGTACTTTTATTAATTAATTCCCAAACTTCTTTAGGAATTAAATAATAATAGTAGTAGTAATAATAATAATAATAATAAGACTCCTCTTATTAATTTATATTTAATATTTCCAAAATATTAATTAATAAATATTAAGCTATTAATTTATTCTATCACCATAGATTAAATTAAATATACTTAACTTATTATTACGATTATGCCATTTGCTTCTTAAATAATTATTTTTTCTTTTATGGTATGACCCTTTAGGTTCTCCATATTAAATCGGTTGTGAATAAATCAATTAGAACCATTCTAATCTTATTTAAATAAATAAATTAAACTATTAATTTATTTAAATAAATAATATTTATTCTACAATAGGATAAAGCATCCCCAACGATTAACGACTTTCCGGATAATATAGATTTCAACATTAATCATAAAAGAACATTTGAGTAAATAGTTACCATACAATTCAATCCTTCCACCATACAATGTCCCAATTAAATATAAGACATGAAATTACTGTCAAGTCTTATTTATTTAATTATATGTATTTTGATCCTTAAATGCACAACTCCAAATAATGCAAATTAGAAACTCCATTCTAATTTTATTCTGCCTTGGCCAAGGACTATTGGGTTGTCATTTATCGAATCACATAGGACATTTCTCTTCATTTACTAGAAGCGGTAGATTATTTATTGATCATACATTATCTCCATGTATAACTTATTATACTCAAGCATACCCTTTGATATACCCTAAGGGTCTTAAGGAATAAGTCAAAGTATAAGTCATCAAACACAAGATACTATGATGATCTCAAGTCCAAGGATCACTTGTACTACTATCACTACAAGAATTCCTATTGACAGGCAAGTAAAACTCCATTAGGTATTCCTTAGCGAGCCATGTTCAGTAAACTTATTCTCTAATAAACACCTACATACTTACTTTAGTGTCTCCACACAAATGATCATGAGATCAATCATCCTCATCCAATGAGCAAGCAACGTATGTACCAATCTATCCGAATTCACTAATCCCTAATTTAGTAATCCAACGATTGGGAACTATTTTAGTTTTAAGCTTTCTAAGAATTTAGATCTTATTAAAATGATCATCATCATTATTCTAAAAGCATTGCTTAAAACTATGAGTTTATCACATATTATAAAACAACATCATGTAGATAATTAAAAGCTTTTAATAAATTAATACTTTTTATTAATAAATGAATAAGATTGTTACAAAGTATATGCTTATCATCAAAAACATGATGGCTTGTGTGCATACTACTTTCAATCTCCCACTTGCACTAAAGCAAATCGCCATGGTATCTCATACCCTTCTTCTCTAAGTGACGATTATATTGCTGTTTGATAAACTTTAGTTAATGGATATGTAATGTTGTTCTAGAGAATTTACTATCTCTATAGTGATTTCCCATCTTTCAATGATTCTTATAATCAAATGAAAGTGTCATAACACATGTTTAGATCTAATATGAGACTTAGGAACTATTCCTAGTTCTGTAATGAACTTTTCATCCAAACAATCAACTTGCAGCTTCATTTACAGCAACATACTTTTTCTTTATCACTAAATCAACAACTCTTTACTGTTTGAAACATTTCCAATTCAAGGTAATGCTTTACCTTAAAGTGGATTTTCTATTGTCTTGGTCTGTCTGAAAAACTTGAGTCAGTTAAGCCATCTAGTTTTAATTTAGACCCACCATAAATTATAATCACATCCTTAGTGTCACTTAAGTACTTTAAGATGTTTTCATTGTCTTACAGTGATCTTCTTCAGAATTTGACCGATCAACATCAGGTCTCATATATTTCATTGTATACATGAGTGTTACTTATGCGATCTCTCTTTTCAGGGGTCTATGGGGACTATTAAGAGAGATACACTCCGTGGTTCATCAACATGAGACATCTCTTGGAGTTTGCCATGTTAAACAACTTTAGCATTAAATGAATATACGTTCATTGGGTTAAGTCGAGTATCCTATTAAATCTATCTATATAGATTTGTATCCCCAATAACGATAGTCTTCCCAAAATATTCATGGAGGAATGTTTAGACAACTTTATCTTTACTAATTGTAGCATTGGTATGTCATTCCTTATCCGTAGTATATCAACATATAATACTAGGATTGCCACGACACTCCCACTGACCCTTTTGTACACACTAGGTTCATTCTTGTTTTTGATAAAATCAAACTCTTTTGATTGTCCCATCAAAACGAATATTCCATTTTTGAGAAGCTTGCTTCAATTTATTTCTCTGAGTGTCTACAACTCTTACCTCATCGTATATAACTGGATCATCATCTTCTATGATGTGTACCTCATCATCATCATCTATGATAAATTCATACCTCTCAGGTATATTCGGTACTATTCCAGATTTACTATTCGATTGTGGTACAATAGGTCTATCTATAATGATTTGTGGTTTTTGAACTCTTTAAGATCTATTATCCTCCTACTAGCTCCTTCAATGATAAACACCTTTATCTTAGAAGGAAGCGTGTTTCGCAACAAACACCTTTTGTTAAGTAGGATTATAGAACATATGCACTAAACTTACTTTAGGATGTCCCACAAATATGTACTGGTCAAATCTTGTCCCAAGCTTATCCTTTAAAACCTTTTCACATAAGTTGTACAACCCCTTATCTTAACTTAATTAAAATTAGGAATCCTTCCTATCCATAACTTTTATGGAGTCTTATGGCCGGATTTTGAGATTACCTTTTCGTAGATATGCAACCATTTTTCTAGGACTGTATCCCAGAAGGTTACTGAAATGTCGGTAAAATCATTACAGATCGCACCATGTCTAACAAGGTACGATTTTTCCTTTCAGATACATCATTCAATTATTCTATATCAGGAGGCATCCATTATGAGAAAACCATTTAAGATGATCTAGAAATTTATTGCACAAGTATTTATTCCTTGATTCAATCAAAGAATCCTAATACTTTACCAATTTGTTTCACTTCTGAATTCTTTGAAACTTTCAAATAATTCACACTTGTATTTCAGCAAATACACACATTCAACTCTTTGAATGATCATCTCCTTTTCTTATACTAATTTGTTCAATATGCAAAATTATTTTCACGTAAGTCAAGTATACAAAATCCATTATGTAATATTTCAGTTCTATACAAAACATTATTATTATAAATAGAACAACAATTGTTCTTAATTATAATACCAAAAATTTCATTGTCCAACAACAAAATGGAAATAATGTTTCTAACAAGAACTGAAATACAATAACAACTTATTGACTTAATAGATTTGCCCGTAGGCATTGCTAAACTATAAGTTTCTATGGTTAATGTAGCAACCTTTGCTTCATTTCCCACACATAAGATTACTTATCTTTGTTTAGCTTTCTACTTCTGGTCGGTCCCTTCATAAATCTATATTTATGATAACCAAAGCTGGTATCCAATATCTAAGTAGAACCTTGACTTAAAGAAAAATTTATTTCATTCATGAACAAAACTGTATTTGTAACCGAAGCTTCACTAAGCTTCTTCTGGTTAGCTCTGCAAGATGCTTCTCACAGTTTGTTTTCCAGTGTCCAGGCTTATTGCAGTGGAAGCAAACTCCTTTGTTATCCGTAACAGTTTTGTTCTTATTATCCTTTATTTTTGTCTTTCTATTTACCTTCTCTGAATCGTTCTTCTTTTCAGAAGATCCTTTGGCCCCTGCCAGTAAGACATGGTCATTGGAAAGTGACTCTCAACATTTTTCAACATGTTAAGCAAATTAGCTAGGCTGATATCTAGCTTGTTCATATAAAAAATTCACAACAACTGTGAAAGGAGTCCGGGAGTAAGTGCAAGATCAAATCTTGGCTCAACTCTCCATCCATGACAAAAACTGTTGTCCTAATTGATCAATCAAATTGATAATGTTAAGGACTTTTATCTGTACTGTAGTGTCATCGATTATTCTAGATCGGAAGAGCTCCTTAGATATCTGATATCTATCAACCCTACTTTTCTCACCATCAACTACTTGATGTGCAAGAATATAGTAGGAGCATCCATAGTTTCATGCTGATGTTGAAGCTCGTTACTCATGGATGCGAGAATGATGCATTGAGCCAACTGTGTATCATCTTGCCACTTTCTAAAAGTAGCAATCTCTTCGTCAAAGGCATTGTCTGCAACCATTGCAGGGATAGGCGTATTAAGGACATAAATAGCTTTTTAGCCATGAGAACTATTCTCAATTTTCTTAACCAGTCCGTTTAATACGGTCCAGTTAAATAATATCTAATATGTTTCATAGTGATAGTAATTTAGACATTGTAAAATTTTGTAAATGAATTTGTAATTAACAGCATTTTAGCATACATTCTTTTATTAATTACCAAAATAAATTAGGTCTTGTTTTAAATTGGTATCTCCCACTATTTTCATCAAACTATATTACCCTCACTTATATAATTAGGCAAAATCTAATTAAAGATTTGCTAGTGAGAATAAGGATCCCATTTCAAATGTATATAGCCTTGTGGTGACACAATAAACTATATATAAATAAATAGGTAGACAACTCTTGTCAATTACATCAACTATGCAACTCCTTGTATTTTGCCTATTAAATTATTTTAATCAAGTGGTGGCACATCCGAATCAAAATTATCCAAGTTAAGTCTAACCTAGCACTTCATATATTCAAAAAAGAAAAACATTGTCCTTGTGGTGACACAACAAAATAATATTGTTCAATTTTCTTTATAAACATCAAATGTGATAAATTAACATCTTAAATACTTAATACTTGCCTTGTGGTGACACAACAAACCCATATTAAATATTTAATACTCTATTATAATATCATGCAGAAGGCGACATTCGATATTCCAAATATCTTTGAACGCTTAAGACTTAATATAAAATCTTTGAGGGATTTGTTATTAATTTGTCTCATCTTATTTAGCGTGCATGCACATATATATATAAAATACGCCTCATATTAATTAACATGTGAAGCATGTTTGCATAGTATATAATATATATAGTATACGCATGCACATATAGAATACTATATTCTACTTGAATTTATTATGGACTTTTATTCTAGTTTGGTTGACTAGAGCCACCAAGTGAACTAAAAGGTCAAATCCTAGGGGTGCAAGAATTAATATTTAAATATAACTATTACATTTAAACTCGTGCTCCATTACAAATGGGTCTTCAAGCGCTCCTTGTTCCTTGATCCCCAATTCTTCAAAATTAATTCTAATTATTCCTATTACAAAACTATTTAAGATAAATAGAAACCTTGATCAACAATCAATGGGAAGTACATAGGAGGGAGTTAGAATTTACATTAAGAAAAATTTAGAGAAGACGAGGTACGAGACCCCATTTAATAAAACACATACATTCATGCATCCAACTAAAATAAAATCAAATCACATTGGTCAATAGTCCATAATCAATCTCATTTATTATCATACACATCTACATATGCATTAATAAATAATATTCATCTCATGAATAATAAAAATTCAATATATATATTGATATCATTTAATGAGCAAATTTAGTTAGTATAAAATCTACTTTTGAATCAAAATAAACTCCTTTATTTTAATTCAAATTTAAATCAAAATAAACCTCTTTTTATTTTAATTTATCCAATTTTGAATAAAATAAACTATTTTATTTTAATCAAAATCTTTAATCAAAATAAACTCATTTATTTTAATTAATTATGGAATCAAATTCCAAAAAAAACTTTTATTAAAGGTAACACAGATTCTATTTCCTATTCACAAATAAACTCTTTTATTTTGAATAATATGAAATCTTATTCCATATCTAAATAAACTCCTTTATTTAAAGAAATACAGATTCTCTTTCCTATTCACAAATAAACTCCTTTATTTTGAATAATATGAAATCTTATTCCATATCTAAATAAACTCCTTTATTTAAGAAAATATGGAATTCAATTTCAACTCCAATTAATTATCATGAAATCCAATTCCAACTCTAATTAATTAGCATGAAATTCAATTTTAAAATTAAAATAAACTTTTTATTTTAAGATTAAAATAAACTTTTATTTTAATTATAAAATTATTAAGACTATATTATATATATAATACCATACGGTAGTTTAAATATATATATATAGAGTTTACAATATGTACGGATTAAATATATAATATATATTTAAGATACTTAATCCGTGAATCACTTTGTCCATGTTTACATGGAAAACAAACCATTCACCTTGTTAAGTATTACGAAAACATAACTGTTATAGATATAATTTATCATATATCCCCCGAAGCATGTTTAAGAATCAGGCTTAACGTTTTTCAAAATATCAGCCACGGATTTCTTTAAAACGTTTAATTTTTTTATTTTTATTTTTTAAAATAAATTTTATACAAAGAATTATGCTCAATTAAATTGTTTTAAACACATCAATATACATATCAAATTTGAACAATTAATAATTTGCATAAAGGTTTGGCTCTGATGTCACTGTTAGGTTTGTAATATTCATGAACGCAATCAAATTGCACAAATAATCAGAAACGTAGAAAATCAGAGTTTTAAAATTTTACAAACCATATACCCGGATCACCCTTTATGCACAATTATTAATAAAACGAAAAATATAAAGAACAAGAATCATACCCTTGAAGATTCGAGCTTCCTCAGGTACAAGTTAACCTCCAATCTTTTCGCGTTCAACTTGAATCCACCGGGTTTGGTTCCTTCCTTTGATCAACGTTAGTCACCCAAGTGTTTGGCCTCTAGAGGTGATCCACCAAGGAAGAAAAAAGATTCAAGAAGATGGGTATTTGGCAAAACCCTAATTTTCTATCTCTATAGAAAAATGTGTACTCTCCAACAATTGAAATCACGTATGTTGTGAAAAAGTCAACAACCACCTCACCCATAATAAGACTCCTCTAATTTATAAATGTGGGCAACCCTTCTTAACAATTAAGGAATTGGAATTTATTTTAATTAATTAAAATCATTTAATTAATTAAGCTCCCTAATTTTATTAGGAATAATTAATTACTCTTTTAATTAATTTAGCCTCCTAATCTTATTAGGAATAAATGAGAGTAATTTTATTAATTAATTCCCAAACTTCTTTAGGAATTAAATAATAATAATAGTAATAATAATAATAAGACTTCTCTTATTAATTTATATTTAATATTTCCAAAATATTAATTAATAAATATTAAGCTATTAATTTATTCTATCACCATAGATTAAATTAAATATACTTAACTTATTATTACAATTATGCCATTTGCTTCTTAAATAATTATTTTTCTTTTTATGGTGTGACCCTTTAGGTTCTCCATATTAAACCAGTTGTGAATAAATCAATTAGAACAATTCTAATCTTAATTAAATAAATAAATTAAACTATTAATTTATTTAAATAAATAATATTTATTCTACAATAGGGATAAGCCTCCCTAGTGATTAATGACTTTTCAGATAATATAGATTTCAACATTAATCATAAAAGAACCTGTAAATAATTACAGTACAATTCAATCCTTCCACCATACAATGTCCTAATTAAATATAAGACATGGAATTACTGTCAAGTCTTATTTATTTAATTATATGTATTTTGATCCTTAAATGCACAACTCCAAATAATGCAAATTAAAAACTCCTTTCTAATTTCATTATGCCTTGGCCAAGGACTATTGGGTTGTCATTTATTGAATCACATAGGACATTTCTCTTCTTTTACTAGAAACGGTAGATTCTTTATTGATCATACATTCTCTCCATGTATAACTTATTATACCCAAGCATACCCTTTGATATACCCTAAGGGTCTTAAGGAATAAGTCAAAGTATAATTAGCAAAAGCTCTACTAATGTTTCCATTGTGGTCTGATGATTAACGATCTCCATGATTGATATATTTAATCAATTCTGACAGAGAGTACACCTTTAGAAGGAAGACCCTCAAATTCACCTCTTGAAGATTATAAAGTCCAAAGGGCTATGATTTGCTTAATACATATAATTGGCAACTTCTCACATTTTGCAAATTTTCTTATGCTTGATATTACTAAAACTTAAAAGAAAAAAATATACAGTTGAGATTCAATGAAAACCAAATCAAGGAGAATGGGTGGACTACATTATATATTGAAGGCTGAAGAAAATGTGTACCTGGGCAAGATCTTTTTCAGTAACCACAGCAATACGTGCAGACAGGTAGTGACACAGAATTGCCGCAAAATTGAAACCAAACATCAGTAAGACAATATCACACTTAAATCAGGCTCCTCCATCAACAGATGTAGCCCACTTTCCAGGGTCAACATATGCGATTGCAACCAATAGCATGGGTACAAAAGCAGAAAACACCCGCCGAAAAATGCTTGGCTGATGGTTAGCAGCCAAATTCTCATCCATGTTATAAATTGATTTTTCAATAAAAAGAAATTTAGTAGTAGAGTGAGGGTTAATTAGCACTTCCAGGTAACTGAAGAACTTTACAGATGAAGATGAATAATTGCATGGCTTCTCAAAGTAAATGTATTTCAATTAATTATGATCTGACTTAGGATTGGCAACCTATATGGTTAAGTATAACTATATATAGCCCTGGTAAGGCCAGACCAAGATCCCGCGTCATCTTTGGAGAGTATGAACAGAACATGTATATCAAACAACTACATAGAAACAAATCTGGCAGGATAGAATGTAGTTGCCCAACTCAAATTAACAACTTCTCATGAAAAACCATTTGGTTGCATGACAACTTGTTGACATACCAAAACTTCAATTCTAGCCGAGCTCACAGTAATAGCCACCTTCACGCCTATGATGAATCATTTTCGAACGTGAATTTCTCTGAATATATGAAGGGCTAAAAAAACAAATGAAAGAGAACAGCACCGCATAGAAGTTTAATTCTGCATAAAAGATCATGGAAGGATTTTATTTGTGATGCACAAGACAATGTCAAGACTAGTAGTTATTAAAGAAACATTTCCTTTACAAAACAACACTTTAAAGTATTAATGTGCTCATTCTAATTCAATAAAACATATAGAAAATAAATTAATACCACTAAAGGAAACCGATAACATAATGGAGAATATTTCAAATAATACAAGTTGTGAGAAGATAGATTAAGCAGCAGAGGACATAAGGTACAGTACAATTGAGGAACTTAAAAATAGCATTCTATCACCACCTATGCAGCTTGTAAAGACACTAGTGGATACAAAGAAGACCCAACTAAGACAATAACCCGGATTAACAAATATTTTAACATGTTTAAAGGACCTAAAGCAAAGCCATCAGAACACAGAAATCACAATGGCTTACATGATCTCATTACACAACAAGACCCCGACAACCAAAAAAAAAAAAAAAAAAAAAAAAAAAAAAAAGAAAAAAGAAGCCAATTTAACTGGAATTAGGCTAATTGTCTTGCCTATTAAAACCAAAAAACACATCAAATAAGAGGAACAAAATTAGAATCTCAAATGCAAAATCAGTTAAAATCACATAAATCGTAAAATGCAAAAAAGAACCAAACTTTAAACAAACTCAAATCTTCACTGCTCAATTCACACACGAGTACTATTAACAAACACAAACTGTTACTACAGTAAAAAAAAATGAGAAAGTCCAAAACCCTAGGAAAAGGGGTAATTAAGTAGTGAAAATATAGAAAGGAATCAGAAACAGCCGCCATAATCCACAACAAAATTGACTATAACATTCATGGATCTGAAAGTGAAGCAGAGTATTCCATGTAATTCCAGACAGAGATGGGCAATACTAGTAAATAGTAACTAGAGCAACAAGTAGACACATAGATAGATAAATAGATAGCAATAACTGGGTGGGGTTAAACTTAGCAAAAAAAAAAATAATTGGGTGGTTTTTCCTTGGTTACCATCTGCAGGAGGTTTCCTTTTCCATTCTGTGCCAATCCCTCTGCTCTGTTCTGCTCTGCACTGCAGTAAATAGATCAGAGGCCACGCGTAAATTATCAGTAACAAGTAAATATTCGCAAAAAGATGTATAGATTTTAAAGCTGTGAGACTAAAGAGAGAAAGTGATGAAGGGATAGAGGGACGAATATATATATATATATATATATATATATATATATATATATATATATATATATAATATATATATATATAATGAATATAGATGATAATGAATATTTAGATAGCAGTGGCTCTTGAAGGCACCTTGGAAAGAGAAAAAAGATGGAGTTAATTTTTTCTTTCAGCCTCTCTCTCTAAATCCCATAGACAATTGAACCAATTTGGGCTAAAACACAAAGCATGAACAATTGAACCAGCATCCAACGAATACAGTTTCTTCCCCTCAGCAAAATCATAGCAAAATCACCCCCTTTCCCCCACTAGCGCACAGCGACCCATCAGGTGAAATCGCAACTGTATTCACATACCCATTGGGACCCGTCAGTGTGGACCTCAGCTTACAGTTGGTCAAATTCCAGATTTTGACTGTTTTGTCCCACGAAGCAGAGACAATAGTCGGCTGGATTGTGTTCGGGCAGAATAGCACGCAGCTGACCCAGTCGTTATGGGCATCACCGTCTTGGATGGTGTACTTGCATTTGCCCAAAGTGTACCACGGTTTGATCGAACGGTTACGGGATGCGGACACGATCTGACGGTTGTCGATGGAGAATACAACAGAAAGAACGTCTTTGGTGTGGCCGACGAATCGGAAGGCGGTAACACCGGTGCCGAGGTCCCAGAGGCGGAGCTCGCCGTCCCAGGATCCGGAGAGGGCGAACTGACCGTCGGATGAGAGGACGACGTCTTGCACGAAGTGGGAGTGGCCTTCCAAACGACGTACATCGACGCCGTAGGTTTTATCCTCCTTTGGGTACCCGTGATGATCGACGAGGGTCCATTGAAAAGTGAAGGGTGGAGCAAAGGATTTAGTGTTTAAGATATTGGTGGTGGTGAAATTAGCGAGGGATGGTGTAGATTGAGATTTGGGAGAGCTGATTCAGTTGTTTGAAGGCTTAGAGGCTAATATTTCTTTTCTTCTTTTTTTTTGTGGGAGGGTCCTCAATTAATCTTATTTCTTTTCTTCTTCTTTTTTTGTTGATATAGTTGGAGGGAATTTTTGGTGGAAAACTAAAATACTGAGACGGCCGTCTCGAATTCATCTCTAACATCGAATTCATCTCTAACAATAAGGATGGAATTGGAGACTAATATTTGGAGGGAAAATAAACGTCAGAGACGGACATTTCGGTCTCTAATCCATTTCAAACATAAATATTTATTTCTTTTTTTAATTATTAATCTAAGACGAGCACAGTTGGTATCAAATCTGTTTCAAAAATGAGTTTATAATTTTCTAAAAAATACTTACTTTTTGAGACGGTTAAATCTGTCTCTAATCCCGTTTCTAAAATTTGAGACGATGCTTGTGGTTTCAGAATCCGTCTCGATTTTTTACTTCCAAATCATGTCGAGACATAGCAAAATTTTAATTTCTAAGTCCGTCTCAAATTACTAGAATTAGAGATGGAACTTAGTCCGTCTCTAAAAATTGGTTTCAGTTGCCCAGTATTCTAGTAGTGTAGCAACGACTTATAAAGTCGTTGCCCAAAAAATCGTTGCTAAAGGCCCATTTTTTTGTAGTGACACCGACATGTTTCAGAAATTGATCTGGACTTAGATAATTTGATTAGATATGTGTTTATTTGTGATTCAATGGTTGTTAAACATATGTGACAATGTGATTAGGTTATGTGCTGACTACGAAATGCAGTACTATGTGTTATAGTATATTGTTCTAATCGAACGAATGATCTGATTAATTATAGGTCGTGATATAAAAGATAAAATTAAGTTGCGAATTGTAAGCAGCGCATCAGGCAAGTATCTTACCTTTGCATTTCCTTTATGCAATGGACATGAGTAAGAAAGTTTCAGAATTATATTAATATTGTACTAGATTATTAACCTTATTGTCGTATATATTATATCCGATCATTGTTTATCAACATGATATTTTATTATATAACTCATATATTTATTCTGTTCGTTAATTTCGAAATATGGTTATACAAGTGTCCCCACTTGGATAATCATTGTAGTTAAATACATGTTGATATATATATATATATATATATATATATATATATATATATATATATAAAGCCGTCTAAGCTTATTTGACCGATTAGACACATATTCAAAAAATATCATTGAATATGATAAACCTTTTTGTATCCAATCAAATTGTTTTGGTTCGGATTCCAGACTAAGTATGAACATCCCGATCAAGGGAAAACTTTTATGCGCCCAAGGCAGATAGAGTGAACGATAACATCGTTCTTGCAATGTAGTATTGATCAATACAGGGCACATGAGAAGTACAACCTCGCGCCCATAAGTTATGACGGTTTACAGATGAAGTTCTGCTAAACCTTATCAAAAATTTAAAACAATGTTCATAACATGTCACTTAAACCCCTTTTATAGTTAATACGTAGTTTCAAAAATTTGAGATAGAATTGTTATGTTATTATTATCGGATCAGTTTACTTCACAACTATTGAATCGTTGTAGAAGTGATGTATAAAGAAAACATTTAATCCTTTTAGCTAAATATAATTATAATTGCTATTACTTACTGGGCACTCAAATGCTCATCCTTGCTTAATTTAAATGTTTTCAGCCAATCGTGATCAACCTGAAGGGTCATGCAGAAACAAAGGAAAAGGAAAGCAAACAGAATAAGATTTTTGGTATTCTATATAATTGTATTACTTTATTAAGACAATGATAACTATTAAGTATCATGTAAATGAATGTTTAAAGGTCGCGTACTTGGGATTAGACTCTGATAAATGAAAATTAAGTTTGATTTTTATATTATTGTTATTATTATTAGTATTATTCCGCTCATATAAATGGTATCGTGAAGCACCGAGTTTGGATTTCAAGTACCCGGATTTGGGGGCTTTACAACTACCTTCGTCACTTATAATTGCTCTTGGCGTGCCAAACCTCATGAAAATGTTTTTCTTTAGAAATTTTAGGACCACCTTAGCGTTGTTAGATGGGAGTGCTGCAGCTTTAACCCACTTAGATACGTAATCCACTGCGAGTAGAATATACTGATTGTTAAGTGATGACGGGAATGGTCCCATGAAATTGATGCCCCATACATCGAAAATTTCAACTTCGAGAATCGTTTGTAGAGGCATCTCATTCCTTTTCTAAATGTTGCCCACCCTTTGACATCTATTGTAACTCCCGAGAATTTTGGATTTTGAATAAATTAAATTTTTATTTGATTATGTGGATTAAATGAATTTAATTGATTAATTATGCGAGTAAGATGTTTGAAGGTCGTTCTATGACCTAGAATGTGTGAATGTGGTTAGTATTCTGACTGTGTCCTAGGATTAATTATTTTGAGTTATCAAGACGAAAATGAATGTTTTCCGAGAAGTTTTTCGTAAAAACACTATTCATCCAATTTCGTTCGGAGCTTAGGTTTGAAATTCCGAGAAATACATAATGATAGAATATGAAGATATAATGAAATATCCAATAATATTTCTGTTATGGCAAACAAAGTTTTTGCTTGCGAACATAAAACCTAAGGGTTTGTGAAAGAGATTTCCGAAAGGGAAAATGTAATGCGTATATTCATTTCGGTGAATATGCATATGATATACGAGTATTATACTAGTATGAATACGAGTATGGTATGGAGAATAATATGACGTATAATACGAATATCGTATGAGTATTAGAGGAAGAGAATACGTGAGTTATACGTATAGAATACGAGAAGTTCTAATGGATTAGGAGTTAAGGACTTTGGCATAATCTAATTGGATTTGGACTAATAGCAAGCCCAATGAATTGAGTGAACAAGCCCAAGTCAAGGCCCAATATTAAATAAAGATAAGCCCAATCCAAGAAGTTAAACCACTGGTCGAACCGGCGAGTCACGAGATGGGTAAAACCCATGGGGCAACCCATGGGATGAACCAAGAGGGAGTGGGCCGACCACTTGATGGCCAAGTAAAGGTAATACTTGATAACCAAGTACTTTACTTGGTGATAAAGTAGGGAATAGTAAGGAGGTGGGGAAATGGACCATTTTTCCCTCATGTTGGTTTTCTATAAATACAAGACTTGTGTTGGTTATTTTGTTGATTTTCAAAGCTTGACCAATATATATTGAGAGAGAGAAAGAGCTAGAAACACTTAATCACTTTACTTCCAAGCAAACCATAAGACGTTTTCAAAGAACGTGAAGAACGACAAAGGTAAATTCTCATAAACCGTAGTCTTCATCTTTTTCGATTTTTTTCTCATAGAAGAATCGTAGATTGGTCAGCATGTTTATTGAGGAGGTATAAGGATGTCTATTAATGATCAAATCATTGATAAGTCATGACCAAATAGAAATCATAAGTGGTTACGTAAGTTAAAATCGTAGAAAGTTAAGAACGTGAACTTAGTTGTGATCGGATATTTTGAAAACCATCATAGCTAGGGTATATTCATATTATTTGGTTAGGATGTATATGATGAATCAATGGAGTGTTCCATTTGATTTGGCTTATAGAACACGAGAAACGAGGTTATGGCGAATTTTGCGAAAATAGACGTTAAACGTCGAAAACATAAAAATCTCGGATTAAGGGTCAAAAGTTGCCATTTGACTTGAAAATGTTGGTTTCCAATGTCAACATGTGAGATAAGGTATTTAAGAGTCGTGGACGCAAGAATCGTCAAATTCCGACTTATAACGAAGAAAACAAGTATTAAACGGTCGAAAACGTTAAACGAACGCTCAAAAATGAACTCAAAGGTGAATTCAGAGTTAATGGATTCGAAAGTGTAAAATTCTTATATGAACACGTAAAGGATATAATTTGTGAGTTATAGGCTTTCAAATGAGTCAATTCAGATGTAAAACGAAGAACTTATAAAACCGGGAGTTTCGTTAGAAAAGCAAAACTGTTTTGGCCAACTGGTGCACAGGGGTGGCGCCGCAGTGCCAAAACCAGTATAAAAGGTCAGCGCCACAATGCCAGATCCGGCCATGTCCCCTGTTAACTCGCGTCGCAGCGCCGAGTTGTACTAGGGATGTCGCGCCGCAACGCCGTTAGTGTAAAAATGTTGACCAATTTAGGTTTTTGTTTCATTTGAATGTAGACCTAAAGTAAGACATTGAAGGTACTTAATGTACATAATCAAGCTGACCTTAAATCACTTATAAGGTGATAATGTTAGAAGATTTAGTAAGGTTTAATAGAAATTAAATGAATAAATGCGAGAACGTAATAAATAAACCGTAAATGACGTTCAACGTTGGTACTTCACCAATAATGATCGAATGTCGGTTAATAACGTAAGTCGTTAATGAGCCATAACAAAGTATAGAAAGTCGAATCGACTTTAATAATGAAGTTAATTCAAATAAGACATAGAAGAGAAAGAAGTTGGTTAGAACAAATAAAATTAGTTTGTTTAACAACTAATTACAGTGTGTTGTGTGAATATATCATGTAGATCCGGTAAAGACTGAGAATTGTTGAATTATATATTCGAAGACGCTTGAAGGAAAGTCTTTCTTAACGCTTGCCTAACCTTCGTGTTAGTTAAGTTTTATGTGATTCATGTTATAAGATGCATGAATGGTTTTAAAAAAGAGTCGATGCCTGTTTTTACCTCGGCTAGACAAGTGTTGAAGAATGGATTGATTTGTTTACACGTCTTTTCATATAGAACTGTTAACGCTATCCTATGCCAAGTATTTGGTACGGATGAGAAGGTAAGTTTGTCTATGTACAAACAAAAGTATTTTCATCGATTATTCGATGGGCACGTGAGGTTGCCAAATGTTAATCATAAATACGTTTAACGGAAGAGTGTTGATCAATATAGAGTACAATAGGTTGATCACCTAGAAGTGCTCGTAAGTAAAGATGGATGGATGGCCTTAGTGCCGGATGTCCTTTTCAAGTATTAAAACGAAAAGAGTATGTTCATGGTCTTTTGACCGGTTCAGAATTCCTAAGTTATTATGTATAATTTGGAATTGTTGTTATGAAATGAGAAGTACTATTTCATGTTTCTTAGTGCTTTATAGTTAATTGTTCAGTTATGGAAGAAAAGCATGAAATTTCTAATGTGATAGTCATATGATTCTTTGTTAAGACTTGCTGAGCTAGTTATGCTCATTCTTGCTTGAACCATATGTTTGCAGCTAAAGACGAACGATCTGAGAGTTCTAAGAGAGATAAAGGCAAGGCTAAAATGGACAATTGATCGTCCTGTAATAGATTAGTGTATTTATATGTAATATACTTATGAAGAACAAAGAATGTATTAGGTTATGAACACAGGAAAGAATTTATTACTTAATGTAATATGAATATAGTAAATACAATCATTTTGTTGTTGTCTCAATGGAATGACTGTATGAATTATAGTATCGTGGAACACCATCTGTCGGGTTTGAAGATACCCGGATTTGGGGGCGTCACAGGTTGGTATCAAAGCATTAGGTTATAAAACTTAAGGGGGGGAAGAACCTTAGGCTAATAACCTCGTTAGGAAAGGAAGAGTCCGAAGAAAGTTAACTCGAGTCAAATGAGTTAATAAGGTATTGAGGAAACTCAGTACCGAAAGATTTAAAAGATGGAAAGTAACCTTAAATGTATTAAATGTGATTTGTGCTTGTAATTATTGTGTATTATGTACTAATCAATTTGTTATGTGTTATTATAGATGTCGGTCGATAGCTTGATGTATAGGGATATACATGTGGTCTGCGAGGAGTCTGTGAACCGAGTTGGGCCAGTATTTGTGCCTGTAGCAGACATACCTATAGTGATTCTAGAAGAGTCAGAGCCCGAGGAGTATTATTCGGAGGAGGACCATTCCGAAGAGACCATGGGGTTAGCATCATATCTGAATATGATGATAGATGTGGAGGATGACATGGAGGTAACATCGGTTAATACGGTGATGCTTGCCTTTGAGTCGACACCTACAGAGACGATGAGGGCAATGTACCTCTCAGTGCTTGACCGTAACGTGCAACTGCACAATATGGTGCAGCACGAGAAGGAGTAGATCAGTGATCTCTATGGGGCTAAGGAGTCTACAGAGTCAGACTATGGGATAGAGCATGATGAGAAAGTTCTCATGATTGACAAGGCTAGGGACTATAAGAATGAGGTCATAGAACTTCGTAAGAAACTGGCTGAAAAAGACCAGAAGATAGCACGAATGTCATATATAAATGACAGTGCGCACGAGGATTTTAAGCTTAAGATAGCTTGTTATTCTATTGAGTCGGGACAAACTCAACATACTGTAAGTCGAGATATTGTGTTGATTCTAGCTAACGAGAAGCATGAGAATGCTGTTAGACAGTATTAGAAGTAGAATGGTAAATACTTTTGTAGTGACGTAAAACCCTCTTTTGTATAATTAAAGGGTAGTCTTTTTATAAATCCCAATTTTTGTGAAAGTCAATCGCGAGATATAAATGTAATAGCTTTTGGCTATGGAAAACAAGTTGTAAATAGTCTTGAACTATAAAGAAGCATATTAATATAAGGAAGTTTTTCTCTTATGTGCTTTGTTGTGTATGAGTTATTGTTCAGTTGTTCAATGACTAGTAACTAAGAAAGCAAATAAGTAATAACGGAACTTTATTTATTTAATCAAAAATGCCGCCAAGAAGAAGACAACGTAATCAAGAGGTGGAATCGCATAACGATAATCAGGGGGGTCCTAATAACCCTATGCAAGAGTTCGTTAATTTATTAACGGCAGCGTTTAACCAAGCTAGCATTAGAGCACCCGCAGTACCTAGGGTAGCCCGAACAACTACCTTTAAGAAATTTAAAAATGTAGGTCCACCTGAGTTCAAAGGAACGATGGACCCAATGGAGGCCCAGACATGGGTCAAGCAAACAGAGAAGGCGTTTGTGATTACAAACGAAGCTCAGGCGCAAAAGCCCTCTTTTACGACCTATATGATGAAGGGGGAAGCCAACTACTGGTGGGAGGCTCACTGTGGTGAAATTTGGAGCAGAATCTTTGTTGCGTGGGAACAATTCAAGAAGGTATTCTTCGAGAACTATTTCCCTACTAGAATGCAAGGGCGAATGGAGATTAAGTTCCTAGAACTTAAACAGGGGGACATGACGGTTCCCCAATATGCGGCCAAATTCAATGAATTGGCAAGATTTTCTTCACACCAAGTGGACACGGAGGAGAGAAAGGCATGTAGTTTTGAGCAGGGCCTAAAACCCTGGCTCTATAGTAGGATATCGATTTTTCAGAGTGCGTCTTATAGACACTAGAAATTTTTTGTACTACTCTCACTAACATTGCAGGAGGACATATTCGTCTTTTAAGAGGGAACCCTAGAAGACAATCCATATCCATACCGGATACCACCGGAAGTTCAGCATCAACCCCGGATCACAATCTGGGAGTAACAATTCCAACCTCAGAGATAACCCCGAGGCCTGCAGATACAATACCGGAACACACCCCGGAGAAGACTGATTAATCTCAGAGATCACCCCGAGATATCCAGTCTCAGTCCCAACCATGGGAATAGCTACCAACCTTGGTGATAACCCCAAGGAATGCAGTTTCGGCGATAACCCCGAAAATGCTTGTTTCAAATGCGACCAGCTTCAATCTCGGCGCTCACAACGATATGCATTATACCAACCCGGCAATGACATCGAGAAGACAAGCACACCTCAAAGGTGACAATGAGGACCTTCAACAAATTGCAGCAGTCAATCTCAAAGAAAGCACGAGCAACGTCGCTTTATTTTAATCCGTGATAACACCGGTGAGGCGCAACATCGTCATCTTGCCAACACGATGCCACATCACGTCATCTCAACATCTCTACGCAACAATGTCCCACAAGACTAACCAATCCCGAGTGACTATTGTGCGGGGTAACGGATGAAAGGTGAAGCTTGAAGATCGGAGGGCATCGTCCCATCTTCAATGACTTCATACAAACTATAATCCCATGCGGTCCGAAATAGGTCCTGTATACCTCAAAGTTCGAGTGCCCGGATTGCATTTCTTAAAGTTCGAGTGGACATTATAGTGCCTGAGTGCATGTACTTCGAGACGACCTGACCCAAAAAACCCGGGCCCACCCGGGTTGCCTCTAGTACACCTGCGGCTCAACCGCAGGTACACCTGGGGCTAAATTTTCTATAAATAGAGGGCTTGGGCTGCCCCATTTTGCAAGAGAAAAAGGCGAGGAAGCCCTGCCCAATTTGCTCTGCACTCACCCCATGCAGTGTACTTTCCCCTTTTAAACACCTGTGAGCTCATATATAGCCCTTTTGTACCTACAAAAGCCAGTGTTTATCCACTCTAAAGATATAGAAGTCTTCTTTGGCGGTCGTAGTTTGTAAGCCTTCTCACACACTTTAGAGTCTTTCTCTTCATCTCTGCACACACCTTCTACACGTTGAGAGTCGTGTTGCTTGCTTTTATGAGACTTTGGTCCGTGGTTTCATTTGATCTGTATATATATATATATATATATATATATATATATATATATATATATTGACTAACATTATCGAGTTATGCCTCGATGGAGCCTGAACCTCGATGCAGAGTGTTTATTGCTTTTTATATATATATATATATATATATATATATATATATACATATATATATATTAAGCGTGAGTCGAACTTTATTCGATGAGCCTAGACTTGATGCAGTGCGTTTATTGCTTTTTATATATATATATATATATATATATATATATATATATATATATATATATATATATATATATATATATACATTTATATAAATTAATCGTGTGTAGAACTTTGTTCGATGAGCCTGAACTTTGATGCAATGCGTTTATCGCTTTAATATATATATATATATATATATATATATATATATATATATATATATATATATACATTTATATATATTAAGTGTGTGTAGGACTACATTCGATGAGCACCGATTTTATATAGTGCATTTATCGCTTAATATATATATATATATATATATATATATATATATATATATATTAACCGTGTGTGTGGGACTACATTCGATGAGCACAGATTTTACATCAGTGCGTTTATTGCTTATATATATATATATATATATATATATTTAAATCCCCACCTAGAGAGTTTACTTCATGGTGGTTGATCGCTTCTACTTTCTTTACGTTTAAATCTGCCTTGAGTTTACTTACGTGGCGGTTGATCGCTTTATATGACTTTATTTACATTTTGTGTCACCTTGAGTTTCCTTCGTGGCGGTTGGCCGTATTACAATTTTATTTACATTTCATCCCACGGAGTTTCCTCCGTGGCGGTTGATAGCTTTTAAATGACTTTATTTATATTTTTGATCCCCATGGAGGTGCTTCAGTAGTTGGTGATCATGTACAGATATATATATTTACTGACTTTTATATATATACATGCTTATCGCTTTCATATAAATTGCGATTCTTACATGCTTTAGGAATCATGTGATCACAGATTCATCTCATTGAATCTAGATTCGGTTCCGTGATGGACATTTTTCGTTTGTAGCGACTTATAAATTATTCTGTGTTGTCTGAATCTCCTCAGATGGTTTCCATACCCACGAGGAAGTCGACATTATTTTGTACATTATTTTCGTACGGATGCCTCGCATCTGTCAAATAAAATCAATCAAGCCGAACACTTAAATAAAATGAGAGTGTAAAAAGTCTCAATTACTATTGAGCATCAGGGTTTGAAAAACCTCTTTTGTAAAACATCACAGCCATATCTTGCTTAAAATTGAATTTTTACATAAATTCAAACCCTATGTATATAGGTGCGAACGAGGCCTCGCACTACTTCCAAATAATAGCACATTGACACCTCATTTCTTGAAAAGAGGCGGTCACCGTGGTAACACGGATGTCGGGGGGGTGCCTAACACCTTCCCCCCGCATAACCAAGTCCCCGGACCCTAATGAATCTGGGTTTCACCGACCCGTATAGCAGTGTCACATCACTGGGTCAATGTGCAAACCTTTTATCAGTTGTGTTGGTACAACCATTTAAAAAATCAACTGGCGACTCTTAACAGTCCATCGTCGACATTATACATGTCGGATCTTTTTCACTTGTTTTTTCAAATAAATCTCACCTAAACTGAGAACACCAAAGAACAAGTAACGGAAAGGGACATCCAAAAATCCCGACGTCGACAGGTGGCGACTCTGCTAGGGACTCTAGTAAGAGGACTTAAGCCGCTATTTCAATCTTTTCAAAACTGTTATCTGCTTGTGTGTGGATGTTGCATTTACATTTGATGAATGTGTACGAATGCATTTCCTTATTGCATTATAACTGCTTATGATATTAGTGCTTTGCACCATATCTGCTTGTGGTATTAGTGCTTCGCACATGTCATCATTTTCATACGGTGAGACGCGATGTATGTGAATGTATGTTGTGTGGTCCCTCCACCAGGAGGCTATCCCGTCGGTGTTTGATTACTGGACTCGTGAGAAGACTAATTCTTCGAGGCTCAGGAAAAGCACCACCCAAATTCGCTCCAGTTGAAAGACCGGATTAAATTCCCGTCAAGTAGATTGCGATGATTTGGGAACCTTCATGCCAAAAAGCCGCGAGAGTAACCTAAGATAGGTCAGCCTCTGATAAACCCAAAACGGAGGTAAGTCTCTTCATGCTCTCTCATTTCAATTACTTGTAAACACAATTACTTGTAATTTCATTCCATATCTATCTCCATGGAATGAGAAATATGAAGAAATGTGTACACATACAAACAGCTAACATCCGTTGTGCAGGATAAAATTCCTAAAATGGACACATCACATAGCATGTTATTATCCACATTCCCTAAAGTCTAAACTATGCAAGTCTTTCGCAGGGAATCAATCAGACCTATTACCCAGTCAAAGTCCAAAAAGGCAACAGGCCTACAGTCAATCATGTCGTCATCCGACTAGACTGAAGTTAATCCAGTTTCTCGCAAAGAATTCAATGGATTAAGCAAGCAAATTACAGATTTGTCTGTTCTACATAAAGAATTACACCATTCTAATCAGGGACCAAAAATACCCGTACATGTTGAATCCTCCACACAAGGAGGAATCCTGGTCATTACCATACCTGAACTACAGTTGGATACAACCAACAAAACTCATGATGCTGCCCATCCCACTAGAGACCCAGACACTGGTGACATAAAAAAGAAAGTCCTCCAAATGGAAGAGACCCTTTGTGCTATCAAAGGAATTGGAACACACGGAAGTGTTTCATATGTTGATCTTTGTATTTTCCCTGGTGTTCATTATCCAGAAAAATTTAAAACTCCTGACTTTGAAAAATATGATGGGTTAGGAGATCCTTACACACATTTAAAGGTGTTTATTGGAGAACTTGGATCTTATGCAGAGGACGAAAAACTTAGAATGCAATTATTCCAAAAGAGTCTAACTAGAGAAGCCCGTTCGTGGTATACAAGATTAGAAAATTCAAAGATCCATAGCTGGGAAGAGCTAGCACATGCTTTCCTCACTCAATACAACTTTCAGTCTAAGATGGCTCCTGATCGGTGTCAAATTACCAAGATCAAGAAACAGTCTAACAAGTCTTTCAGAGATTATGCTCAAAGATGGAGACGCCTGGCTGCCCAAGTTAGTCCTTCCATTACAGAATCAGAGATGGTCATGACTTTCAGAGACATACAAGAAGCTCCCTTCTATGAGAGAGTTTTAGCCGGCATCGGCAAACCATTTTCTGAAATGGTCAAACATAGGGAGATGGCTGAGATGAGATTGAAGTCCGGAAAGATTCAAGACCTAGCTGCACTCAAAGCTGTTGCTTATCACATCTAATCTGGAAATTATGGGAACAACCCCTGGAGGGTCAATAAAAAGAAAGAAGAAGATGTTTCCCTGATACTATAGGGGAAAAAAGGCAATCAGAACATGCCTATTCAAAGGAGAAACTACACTCCCTTTCAAGCACAGTCTGTAAACCCTCCAATACCAAAAGGTGGAGAAGTCAAACGCCCTCGAGTGTTTACACCCTTAGGGGATACTCTCGAGAACATTTTAAATCTTCTGACAACACAGAAGAAAATTACGCATCTTCTTCCACCAGCCAGCCCTAATGGACGGGGTTTCAATACTGCTAGGAAATGTGCTTATCATGTTGGGGGGCACTGGACATGATACTGTGGATTATTGGGCCTTGAAACACAAGATCCGGGACACGATAGATAACGGGGAGATCGTGGTCACCAAACCAGATCAGCCTCACGTACAAGACAACCCTGTTCCTCAACACAAAGAAGAAGAGGTCAACATGATTAATTGGAACAATGGACAGAGTTCCAATTTTAGCTATGAATCTTCCCAGACCCTCAAAGACGGTGATGACAGATGGGATTATGCCAAGTTCCAGTTCACAATGGAACGAAAGATGAAAGCTCTCTGCAAGCAAATTGAGCAATTGGCGGAACTGGTGACTTATCAACATCAAGTGACACGTCAGTTAATCAGCCAGGAGCATGCCAGCCTCTTACCCCTTGTCATGAATATTCCCTCATCACTTTCAGAAAATGAAATGCTGGAAGACAAAGTGACGAAGAGAGCGAATGCCAAAGCCCGTCGGAATTTCGCCAACAAAAGGGAATTCACCTATTTGGGCCAACCTATGGAGGAAATTCTTCATATGTTAATCAATGAAAGAAGGATCAGTTCCCTTCTACCTCCAATCAACCCCCGTTCAGGACGATACAACTCTGATGGAGTATGTCAATATCACTCCCAGTCTCGCGGTCACAACATAGAAGAATGCTGGGCACTCTGCCACCTTATCCAAAATCTAATTGACAGTGGTGTACTGCACCTAGAAGACAACGATACTGTGTTATGTGCAAGTGAAGATGTAGCCCCTACTAAGTGGAAGAGTGTGGTAGTAGTCATATCCAATGAAACTGATGGGATTAGCAAATCACTTACAATGCCAATAATTCAACTCAAGGGAATTAACCATCCTTTGAAAGTGGCCGCTCCTGGGCCAATCAACTTACCGTGCAGAGCACAATATCCTATTGTTAGCTTGTGCACAATTCCGTGGAATTATGGAGAAGGTGAAGGAGCCACCTCACATACAACTGCTACAGTGTCGAAGGAAAATCCACTGTATCTTCCCCACCGAGTGATGGAGCCTACCATCAAATCAAAGGGGAAAATAGCCATTGAGAAGATTGGAAAATTCCTCCGCGATATGGGTCATAATGAAGCTACGGTGGTTTTAAGCTTGAAAGAAGCTCCACAATAAATATCAATTTTGGACTTGGTCCTAACTTCCGAGAATCACCGGAAGGTCTTGCTGAAGGTTTTAGAAGAAGCCTATCTACCAACATCAGTCAATACGGAAAAGTTTCAACATCTGGTTGTTCAAATTTTCAACAACAATGTGATATCCTTCACTCATGATGACATACCGCCCGAAGGGATCAGTCATTGCAAGCCATTGCACATTGCGGTCTTGTCCTCCAGATATATGGTAGCTGGAGTCTTAATAGATGGAGGTTCCTCTCTGAATATCTACCCATATATTACCTTGGTGAAGATGAATATCAATCTCAACCGAATTCGGAGTAGCCATACTATCATCAAAGCTTTTGATGGAGCCCAGCGAAATTCAGTAGGAGTAATTGAGTTGCCAATCGAAATTGGTCCTCACACATTCTGCGTATCTTTCTATGTGCTCAAGATAGATTTGGGATACAACCTGCTCTTGGGATGACCATGGATTCACATGGCTGGGGCAGTCCCCTCCACCCTTCATCAACAATTGAAATACATTATCAACAATAGCCTGGTCACGGTCAACGCTGAACCAGAGTGTCCTCAACACGGGGACATGTCGTTCATCAATGCCAATGAGGATGTTGAACCAGTCAGTTTTCATGCTTTGGAAATAAGCAATACCCAATACCATGCTATTGGAATGACATTGCCCGAACCCAAGATTTCTACCGAGGTAATGTCGGCTACTCAAGAAATGATGTCGTTGGGTCATAAACCGGGACAAGGGTTGGGTAAAGATTGCCAGGGTATCAAATACCCAATTCGATTAACCAGGCAAACTGCAACAGCTGGGCTAGGCTATTCTGCCAGCTCTAGTCATAGGAATCCTCATAAGCATCAGCAGATTCCTTCAGCTTCAACCATGCGGCGTTTATCTTCGCCTTCAAACTCTGAGTCCGCACAACCTCCTTTAAAGGTGCCAACCAAAGTAATTGCTATGTTATTTCCCAAGCCGGTATCGGTAAAGGAGAAAGAGGTCTTTGTTCCAAATCCCGCAATGGAAGAAGAGGAACGAAGAATCAAGCAAGACGTCACCCGGACTTTGCCCTTGCCAATTGGAATAACATTCCTTGCATTGGTCGATAAGGGTAAAATGGGCAGAACTCTTTATGCCCTGTAGATATAATAACTGCTTACTTTTACATGCAAAGCATTATAGCAGATTTTATTTTGCCAGATATATGCTAATCTTTGTGTATGATCAACACATTTCATATATACTAAGTGAAAGCATATTTTGTTTCAGGACTCGAATTTAGATGTACTCAGATTTAGCGTCTGATTGCCTCTTCTCCACAAGGATTGTACCTTTGATGTAGAGATGAATTCAACCTTGATGGATATCTGAGGATGACATTGAGGTGCCTCAGAAATTCAAGAATGGGTCAAAGACAAACCTAAACCCAACCTTGATCAAACCACTTCTTTCAATCTCGGAACCTTAGAAAGTCCTAAGTTAATCCAGATTGGTTCGAGACCTTACCCCAAACCAGCGGAATGACATGGTTACGCTTACTAACCCGGTTCAGGATATGTTTGCATGGTCTCATGAAGACATGGTGGGTTTGTCCACTGACATTGTCCTTCATCGCCTTCCCATTAAAGAGGGATTTAAACCAGTCAAAGAAAAGCTCAGGCGATTAAAACCTGAGTGGAGTTTAAAGGTGAAAGAAGAAATTATGAAACAATTTCAAGCTGGCATCATAATGGTGTCTACATATCCTGAGTGGATATCCAACATTGTGCCCATGCCTAAACCTGGAGGGAAGGTGCGAGTTTGCGTGGATTACCGGGAGTTGAACAAAGCTTGATTAAAAGATAGCTTTCCCGTGCCATTTATCCACATTCTCATTGACAATACTGCGCAATACGACATGTACTCCTTTGCTGATTGCTTTGCGGGGTATCATCAGATCATGGTTGCTGAGGAAGATCGTGAGAAAACTGTTTTCATCATGCCTTGGAGAACTTTTTGTTATAGACGGTTGTCATTCGGCCTCATCAATGCCGGAGCCACCTATCAACGAGCTATAATGGCTCTTTTCCGTGACTTAATGCATAAAGAGATCGAGATCTACGTGGATGACATCATTGTCAAGTCTCGGAAGGAGGATGACCATATAGACCATCTCAGAAAGTTGTTCAACAGATTGCGTAAGTACAACTTGAAGTTGAATCCAGCTAAGTGCGCCTTTGGCGTTAAATCAGGCAAATTGCTAGGATTTCTAGTCAGCCACAAAGGGATTGAGCTGGATCCTGCTAAAATCTAATCCATCACTGAAATGCCCATTCCTCAGACAGAAAAGGAAATACGGGGATTTTTGGGAAGAATCAACTTCATTAAGGGTTTATCTCCCAACTCACAAAGAACTCGTGAGCCAATCTTCAAGCTATTAAGGAAGAACTCCTCCATGAAATGGAATGATGAGTGTCAAAATGCCTTCCTCACAATCAAGAAGCTTGACTAATCAAAGCTCCGTCTTAGTACCACCCGGGGATGATGTTCCCCTATTCATGTACACTGTAAAGTAGTGACAAATGCATGGATCGCATCTTTGGTCGACGGAAAAGACGATAGAGACCAAGAACGAGCTATCTATTACCTCAAAGCAAAAGGTTCAGCAGTAGTGAACACAAGTACACTCTGATCGAAAAGACGTGTTGTGCTTTAGCATGGGCATCCATGAGGTTACATCATTACCTCCATGGTCACACAACCCATCTCATATCCCGCGTGGATCCTCTCAAGTACGTGTTCACAAACCTATGTTAAATTACCGGCTGTCCAGATGGCAGTTGATCTTACAACAATTTGACATCGTATATGTGACTCAAAAGTCCATCAAAGGTCATGGAATTGCGGATCAACTGGCCACTGTACCTTCAGGGGATTTCAAACCCTTGGAAACATATTTCCCTGATGAAGGAGTAATGTGGTCTTGCAAAGAACACCATTAGTATGATGATACTTAATCATGGAAGATGTATTTTGATGGAGATGCTAATATGGAGGTTCTGGAGCTGGAGCAGTTCTAGTATCTGGTACGGGGGAGCAATATCCCATTGCCGTCAAGTTACAGTTTGTAAGCACCAACAATACAGCTGAGTATGAAGGCTGTCTCGTGGGACTAAAACTTGCCCGTTCAATGGGCATCAGACGATTAACTGTCCTTGGAGATTCAGAGTTGGTAATCAGATAATCCACCAGAATCTATTAAACCAAGGAACTACATTTGTTGCCTTACCATTGACAGGTTTTGAAGATGGCTTTGGAGTTCGAAAAAATCTCCTTTCTACATGTCCCTCGTAATAGGAATGACTTTGCGGACGCGTTAGGAACTTTGGCCTCCCTGATTCGCATATCAGACAAGGAACATTTGCTAAGCGTCATAATTTCCCTGCACAAGGCCTCAGCCTATGGTAATTATGTTGGAGAAGTATCAGATGAGCTACCTCCCATCCAACATCCTTGGTATCAACATATCAAGGAATACCTACGAGATGGATCTACACCAGCTGAGGCGAGCCCGACTGAGAAAAGGCGGATCCATCGACTTGCTATGAAATTCTACCTGAGTGGAGATGCGCTCTACAAAAGAGATGGAGGACTAGGTCTCCTCAGATGTTTAGATAAAGATCAAGCCCAAAGGTTTATGGATGAAATCCATGGTGGAGTCTGTGCCCCCTCCTTGTTAAGAAAGTCCTCTAGACAGGACATTATTGGCTATCTCTGAAAGCTGATTGCAATGACCACGTCAGGAGATGCTATCAATTCTAGATTCATGGGAATGCTATACACGCCCCTCCACGGGAACTCCACAATATGAGTTCACCTTGGCCCTTCTCAATGTGGGGAATGGACGTTATCGTGCCCATTGAGCCTAAAGCCAGTAATGGTCATCGATTTATCTTCACCATGATCGACTACTTCACCAAGTGGGTAAAAGTAGCCTCCTTCCCCAGGGTTACTAAAGAAGTCATCATTGCTTTCATCAGAAAAAATGTCGTTTGTCGATATGGACAACCAGAGGTGATTGTGTCAGACAATGCTAAGAACCTCAACAACAGAATGATGAAGGAGCTATGTGGTAAATTCCACATTAAACATCTTTACTCCGTCATCTATCGTCTAAAGATGAACGGTGCGGTTGAAGCGGCTAACAAAAACATCAAGAAGATTATGCAAAAGATGTCCGCCAACCACAAAGGTTGGCCCAACCTATTGCCTCTGATGCTGTTAGCCTACAGAACCTCAATGCGCACTTCCACTGGGGCAACCCCCTACGCTTTAACCTATGGGATGAAAGAAGTTCTCCCATAGAAGTTGAAATGGAATCCCTTCGAGTGTTGGTAGACGCTCAGCTGGATGAAGACCAATGGGTACAAGACAGGTATCACCAATTGTCTCTAATAGACGAAAGGCGAACCGCGACTATCTTCCATGGTCAGTTATACCAACAAAGGATAGCCAAATCCTACAACAAAAAGGTCCGGCTACGACAGTTTAAACAACATGACTTGGTTTTGAAGAAGATCCTTGACAACCAAGATCAATCGAAGGGAAAATTTGCTCCTAACTGGGAAGGCTCGTTTATTGTCAAGGAAGTATTGACAGGGGGCGCTCTCAGGTTGCAAGAAATGGACGGCGATGAATTTCCATAACTCATCAACTTGGACACCGTGAAATGGTATTATGTCTGAAGTAATTCGTAAACACCCTGGTGCGGAACCATCAGATCACCAGTCATTCCGGTTCTTTAACCCTTTACCACATACAACTTTTCTACACTTTGCCCCTCAGGGAAACTTACTTTTCAAAGCCAACAGTCTGACTTTCTCCTTTGCGTTCCCACAACTTAGGTCATCCCACCGCGGATTGAACCTCTTGCATTTGCAGTTTGGCTACCCATACATGGGATCAAACTTCTCATACCTACAGTTTATTCTCAACATACGATTAAACTTTCTCTTCCCCGCACTCTGACCTGCACATGGGATTACGCTTTTTATCTCACCTTGAGGGGCGAACTACATCGACCTGATCTCCTCTTCAATAGGAGTATGTAGGCAACCATTTCATATGGCCCGGTCGCAATAAAACAAAAACAACAAAAACATTCCTACACTATTTCAGCCATATACAGCGTTGAACCTCTTACACCAGGTTCGAACTACGCAGACCTGATCTCCTCTTCAATAGGAGTACGTAGGCAACCATTCATGGTGCGGTCTCACCCTCTACCAAAACATAAATCCTTGTCAGTTAGTACTGGGATCAAACTTCAATCCACTACATTTCATTTGGCTTCAAACCAAAGGGATGGAATTACCTAAACTCCTCCTAAATAGGATATTCGGCGACCATCTAAGCTGCGGTCATACCTTGAAGAGAAACACCAATCCATAAGAGATGGAATTAATTAGGCTTCTCCTAAATAGAAGTACTGGCGACCATCTGTGGTGCGGTCAATCTCAGAGAGGAAAGCCACACTCCTCTCCACATTTCCATACAGAAACCAGTCCCAAGACACCAAAGATGGTAGGGATACACATAGATCGATGATCCATTCTGAACTATCCGGAGACAACTCAATGTCCATCCACCCAGGAGGAATTCAGAATACATCAAGACCACAAGCCCTGAAGCAGCAGGCAAAATATCAAGCAAATAGGAAGGCATATCTAAAAGGGAAGTGATCCAAAAATATATTTACCTGTCATATATATAATGTTGTTTGATATATATATAATGTAAACTGTACATGACAAAATGGCTAAGCTGGTCTGTGCAGGTAAATACAAGCTCATCTACAAGTCAGGGCATATGCGAGCTAACAAGCCCAACATGGTGTCCCTCTCAGAAGACGGAGGCGAGGCTCAATCGAGGCATAACTCGATAATGTTAGTCAATATATATATATATATATATATATATATATATATATATATATATATACAAGCTGAAACAAAATCGCGGACCAAAGTTTGGGCAAATGCTCGCAACATGACTCTCAACGTGAAGAAGGGTGTGTGCATAGATGAAGAGAAAGACTCTAAAGTGTGTGAGAAGGCTTATAGTTGAATGCCTAAGAAGACTTCTATATCTTTAGAGTGGGTAAACACTGGCTTTTGTAGGTACAAAAGGGGCTATATATGAGCTCACATTTGTTTAAAATGAGAAAGTACACTGCATGGGGTGAATGCAGAGCAAATTGGGCAGGGCTTCCTCGCCGTTTCTCTTACAAAATGGTCACCCCAAGCCCTTTATTTATAGATGGGGGAGCCGCAGGTCTACCTGTGGCACCTAGTAGCAGGTGTATCTACGGCTGCCCGGGGTGCCCCGAGCAATTGTGGGTCCCACTTGTCAAGCACGCACATTTAGACAACGCTACTGCTCGCATTTCGATTCGTTCATAACTTTCAATCTGGGAGTCCGATGGAAGCGTGCCATACCATTCCGGAAAGCTCTTTCTGAGAGCTACACAATGACATAGGATTTGATCTTTTTTGATTCCAGGAAGATGGGTCCATGACCGAAATGGCATTCCCGAAGTTTCCGTGAAAGCGGTCAGATTGAAATTTGCTTTTATGTAGTTTGTGCTCGAAAGTTAAGATATGGTTCTTGTGGGACTTCTATTCAAGTAATTTGAGTTGAAATGAGTTAATTTGATGTGAGTTGAAGTTGAGTTGAAATGAGTTGATTTGATGTGAGTTGAGTTTCGCGCACTTGTAGTAGTCTTTTCTTAGGGTTATCTCTGAGGTTGACCTGATGTTGACTCTGGGTGTCCCCAGGGTTATCTCTGAGGTTGGCTTGACCTCTTGGGGCTATCTCTAGGCTTTGATCTTGATCCCCCGGGGCTATCTCTGGGGTTGAAACTGACTTTCCCGGGGTTATCTCCGGGGTTGGAACCTGATTTCTCAGGGTTATCTTTGGGGTTGAAAACTGGATCTCCCGTGGCTATCTTCGGGGTTGAAATTGATGTTGTGGTCCTCTAATGTTATCTCTGGAGTGTGAAAAAGACGCTTTTGTCCTCCTACATAGTTAGTAATAGGAAAACAAAATTTCGAGTGTCTACAGATGCCCCTCTTTATCATATTCATGCAATGAAATGGAATGGACATGATAAAGATTACTAGACACTTAAAATATGACAAGGTATTTCTAATAATGCAAATCGCAATGTAATGAATGTTTATGATGAATGTTAAAATGTTTTAGCAAATCGCAGTTCGTAAATCGCACATCGCATCTCGCATTTCGCATTTGGCCAAATCGCACATCGTAACTCGTACATCGCATTTTGAATATCGCATCGCAAATCGCATATCGCCTAGGAAATCGCATATCGTAAATCGCAAAATCGCAAATCGCAATGTAATGAATGTTATGATGAATGTTAAAATGTTTTTGCAAATCGCTTTACCTTTACCGATCATTGCTGATGCCTATGCTGGTGTTGACTCCAATGGTTTGGCATTGATTATTTGATGAAGATAAGTTGAGATACTTTCCATATCTCTGATGGGGATGACGTTCTAAAATCACCAGACCCTCCTGATGTATTCGCTGGTAGTTTACAACGGTGCATATCCTGCTGATCGCCAAACATTTTTGGTTCCTACTCGAACGGTGGTATACGAAGCTTTCATCGCTGAACTATCTTGATGTTGCACTGAATTAATGCCAATGATTTAGAATACCGGATCTTCTGATACCTTCGCTGAAGTAATACTCCTAGGTTTGCTTCGCCAGACTCTGCCTTACCCTTTTTAGAGGTGATTTGGAGTTTTCTTTCGATGTTGGGTGCTTGCTTCCCATTTCCTTGAGCGTTTGATTCGTAACCCAGCTGAACTGATGACCTGAATGCCACTGACATCCCTGGAGGGTGCAACTCGTTCTTTCACTGACCAGATTTGAACTTCGGTGTAGAGGTCTCAACTTGTGAGGACTTAACGCATGTTGATGGTGTAGATTTCATTCGCTAGGCCTTTTGTCGTTGACCTTCTGCTTCTGAGTTAAGAGCCTTTTTGTGAAGTTTCCCATTCTTTCGTAGGGGCACGCTTATGTTGCTATGATTTCTTTCAGGAGTTCATCCCCCTTCTTTTTAATGAGAACCTTGATCTCGTCTTAAGCTCCTTCCATTTCTTGGAATTGGAAAAATGCCCCAGTCCTTTCGCATATTGATGCTGAGGGTTCATATGAAAAACTCTCTTTGTTGATGAAGTCGCGAGTGAATAATATCTGAATCGCCATTGAGATGATGATGGACCATGCTGATGGCGCCGACTGGTGCATTTTCCACTATAGGATGGTTGATAAATGCCCCAGTGTTGAGTTGTCACTGCTTCCGAGATTGCCCCAATCTTGTTGTAAGGGATCCAATATTCGGTTGTCGCCAATTTTGAAATTGCCCCAGCCTTGCTCGTTGTTTGGGATAGTTGCTTTGACAGATGGGCTGATAAGATGCCGAGATCGCGAGAAGCTTTCACCTCTGTACCATAAGGTGGATTTGGGATTTGATGTTGACAGCTCTTTTTGAGAGATGTCGCTCTATTTGTGAGAGATGATGCTCTAACTCATAGGGATACCACTGTTGTTGAGTGAGATGACGCTATATCTGCCTGAGATATCGCATATAGTTGGCGGTAGATCTGTTGGCTCGTGTAGAAACAGCGTTACCTCCTTCTTCTGAGAGGGAATCCATGTTGGACTTGATAGCCCGCATATACACTCATTTGTAGATGGACTTGTATTTTTCTGCACAGACTAGCTTAGCCATTTTGTCATGTACAGTACACATTGTATATATCAAACAACATTACATATGGTAGGGAAATATATGTTGATTCACTTCTCTTTTAGTTGTGCCTTGCTACTTGCTTGATATTCGCTTGTTTCTCTAGAACTTTGTGATCTGGATGTATTCTTGTGACGAACGAGATTTTTGTAATTTAATTTTAATATTTATTGAAGTATATAAATATTTTCGATGATTTAATTATTAGATTAAATAATTAATTGATGCACTTGTGGTAGATTAATTTATTTATATGTGTTACATTTATTAAATTAATGTGGAGAATTTTTATTATCGAAGTATGTCATTATGTGAGCTTATTGTATTAAATGAAATATTTAATTAAGCATGGTGTTATTTAATTAATTTAATTATTAATTAGAGAATTAATAATTTGACTTTATTTATTAATGAGAAATTAATTATGTGACTATGTGAATTTATGAGAAATTATTATATGTTATTTAATTAAATTAAATAAGATAATTGAATTATTGTGTAAGGGTGTGACATGATTTAAACTATATGATAAAAGAGTTATTAAATTAAATGAGAATAAGCCTCTTAAGGCTAGCCAAATATGACACTAGTAGAGGTTGAGGGTAGTTAACCCATGATGGGTAACTAACCACAATGCGCCAGATTATTTATTACGACGTCTTCTTTTCTCTTATTATTTTACTAAGTCTAGAGAATACTCAGAGAGAGTTTTTCAGAGATAATTAAAGTATTGTGAAGAAAATTGTGAGTGTGTAATCAAACAAATACCCGTGAAAGGATCACAACTGATCATCTCTTCTAAATCTATACTCTGGGTAGTTTCTCCAAACCAAATTCTGTTTTTACGTCATTGAGTTTTCATAGAAAAATGGCTTTCAAGTTTTCTCTAAATCTCTGTATTTGGGAAATGATATGATTATAAGTTTATATATGTGTTAAATGTTACCATATTGTATTTAATTATATATATTTCATAAACCATATCATCAGTTTCATGAAAACACATGTCGTATATGTTTTTCATAAATTACAGAGTTTGGGTTTGGCCATATGGCCTTATACGTGATATTTCATGTGTTGATCGTATATTATCCCTAAATTTTACACTCATATATTGTTATGCATGTTGATACGAAGACACCAAAGTTTAAATAAATGGATTCGGTGTTATAACGAATCTGTAGTGACAATTTTCATGTTTTATTTTCAAAACCTTTAAGAACATCAAAGTCAGTGAAATTCACATATTTTAGTTCTGTGATTATGTGATTTAATGGGTTAAAACCATTCTATAAATGTTAGGTTATGTTTATGCATGAATTATAACATATGGGTATGATTAATTTCGTGTAGTAGTAATTTAATTGGAGTTTTTTGGCTGTGTTCTGCAATTTTCGCGAATTGCAGTAACAGCTTCGTTTCAATTAAGGTACGCGCTTTGGCCTTCAGTCTTATGGCTATATGGCCACAAGACCATGATCACCACCACAATTATGGCCAGATCTCAAGTCTAGCGTTACTACGCCGCCAAGCAGGCTAATACCAAGTAATAAAAGTATACTGCACATACTCTGCAGAATGTCCAGAAATGAGATATTTTTAATGTTCAAGTCTAGCAATGTAATAACAACTTGATTTAAAGAACATAGAGATATGTTAAAAGTATAATGAGATGATAAAATAGATGTTTAACATGTAAATAACATAATTACATGTAGATTGAGTTATGGACTACATAATTAAATTATTATTCATGAAGTGATATTATGTGACAGTAAATGTGATAATTTGACTAAGTATAGTCATAACCAAAGTTTAGACAAAAGAATAATTGTTGATGATTAGTTAAGTTATAATTAACTGGTATTGTGAATGTGAATGGTATGTAGGATTAAATTCAAAGAACGTGCTTAGTTAAAGTGTAATCTACGCACGAGGCAAGTTTCCTAACCCTACTTGTCATTATTGTTCAAGTTTATTATTTACCTCGAGTAAACTATCATTACTATTATTCAAGTTCAAATGTTATATTAAAGATTGATTATCTTTTCAAAGCATGATTCAGTTATACAATAATTGTCCTATTGTATACTTCTTGAGATTATTATTCAAATTGAATATCATTATTGTTGAACCTTATTAGACTAGTGAACTTTATTGATTCAACTAGTCCTTAGTTGATGAACGTCCTAATTTTCAGAACCCTTATTGAATTATCCAAACCAAACTTCCTTTGGTGTAGACTCGAATGTCAAACTGAGATGAACGACCCTGCAAAGGGATTTACTTATGCGTTAGCGTTAAGATATTGTGCACAGTATGGTACTAAGGGTTGATCCCCCTAAGTAAGAGTAGAAAGGTCCATAGCCTTATGATTGTTAAAGGTTTCAAGTATAGCCCTTGATAACCTAGGACATAGTTCAAGGTCTTATGACCCTCAGAATTCTTTTGATTCTTGCTATTCATTCTTGATTCAAAAGTTGAGCTTTTATTCAGATGTCTTTGATTTACTCGCATGTTATTATACTGTTATTTTCTTATTGTACTTGTGGGCAATAGTGCTCACTCTTGCTTAATAATAACATTGCAGTTAAGAACGAAAGAACTGATGAACCTTCCACTTGTAAGGGCAAGGGCAAAGTTAGCAAGTGACGAAGACTTGTTGTTTATATGATGATGTATTTTGTTTAAGACTTGATTTAATGATGTTGTTAAGACTTATTTGTTTATGATTCCGCACAGATGTTTAAGGTTAGTTTAACCTGGGATTATGTTTATGATTCAGATGTTGTAACCCTTTAAAGGGAAGATTTTATTTCTATCTATTGCATGGTTTGCTTTTATTATGGGTAGATAGATAGATGATATTTGTACAGTGAACACCAAATCCCGTGGAATCGAAGTACCCAGATTTGGGGGTGTCACAATTCTGAACTCCTCCTTGATAAATGGACAGTGAGATGTCTCAGGTTTTTCAGAATGGATCGTCGATCTGTGTGTATTCCCTACCATCTTTGGTGTCTTGGGACTAGTTTCTGTATGTGGCTATGGATATGAGTGTTTCTATTTTTGTTTTTTCGTGGTGAGGCCAGGACCATATAACATGCGCCACCACGCTCTGTGTATTGGGGAGATCGGTCGACGTAGTTCGCCCCCATGTATAGAGGCGGATTGCGGTGAAAAGTTTTAATCCCATGTACGGGATAAATTGAAGGTGTGAAAGGTTTGATCCCTGGCGGGATAATCGAAGTTGTATGAAATGAAGTGAAACCAGGTTGCTGGTTTGAAAAGTGTGTTTTTCCCTGAGGGGCAGGTGGGTAAAAAGGACAGGCTATATGTAGTGAGGGTTAAAGAACCTGAAATGACTGGTGATCTGATGATCCAAAACAAGGATGTTCGCTTGATGGTAACCTCAGACATAGTACTATTTCACGGTGTCCAAATTGATGAGTTGCGGAAATTCATCGCCGTCCATTTCCTATAATCTGAAAGCGCCTCCTGTCAATACCTCCTTGACAATAAACGGGCTTTCCCAGTTTGGAGCAAATTTTCCTTTAGACTGAGTTTGGTTGTCAATGATCTTCTTCAAAACCAAGTCGTGTTGTTTGAACTGCCGTAGTCAGACTTTTCTGTTGTAGGATCTTCTTTACAAGTAGAGGGCCGCTTACGTCTGCGCCATATACTACCCCCTGAATTTCATCCATGAGCCTTTAAGCTTGGTCCTCGTCCAGACATCTGAGGAGACCTCGTCTTGCATCTCTTTTATAGAGTGCATCTCTGCTCAGGTAGAGTTTCATAGCAAGTCGATGGATCCGCCTTTTCTCAGTCGGGCTCGCCTCAGCGGGTGCAGATCTATATTGTGAGTATTTATAGACATGTTGATATCAAGGATGCTGGATGGGAGGTAGCTCATCTGATACTTCTCCAATGTAATTCATATAGGCTGGAGCCTTTTGTTGGGAAAATGTGAGGGTTGGCATGTCTTCCTTGTCATGTATGTTGATCAAAGAGGCCCAGGTTGCTAGAGCATCCGAAAAATCATTCTTATTTCAAGGAATGTGGAGGAAGGATTTTTTTTCATCAAAATCCAAAGCCATCTGTAGAACCTACCGATGGTAAGGCAGCAACTGTAGAACCTGTTGAAGAGATTTTTTTTTCTTTTCTTTTTTTTTCTTTTTTTTCTTTTTTCTTTTGTTTATGAATTAGATAGTGGAAAAGAGCCATATAACTCACTGATAGGTAGCTTCGGCATTGATGAGGCTGAATGACAATCGTCTATAGCAAAAGGTTCCCCAAGGAGTGATGAATGCAGCTTTCTCACGATCCTTTTTAGCAACCATGATTTGATGGTATCCTGAAAAGCCATCCGTAAAGGAGTATATGTCATACTGAGTCGTATTGTCAATGAGTATGTGGATGAATGGCACGTGAAAGTTATCTTTGAGGCAAGCTTTATTCAGATCACAGTAATCCATGCAAACTCGCACCTCTCCTCCCGGTTTTGGCATCGGGACTATGTTGGATAGCCATTCTGGGTATGTTGACACCATGATGCTGCCGACTTGAAATTGTTTCACAATTTCTTCTTTAACTTTTAACTTCCACTCAGGTTTTAATCACCTGGGCTTCTGCCTGAGTGGCTTGAATCCCCCTTAATAGGAAGGCGATAAATGACAATGTCTGTGTATAAACCGACCATGTCTTCGTGAGACCATGCAAACACATCCTGGAATAGGGTCAATAGAGTAACCATGTCATTCCTTTGGTTTGGAGTGAGGTCTGTACCAATTTGGAATTGTTTGGGGTTTTCTAAGGTTTCGAGGTTTAAAAGAAAAAAAAGGTGGTTTGATCAAGATTTCTCTTGGGTTTGTCTTCGACCCATTCTTTGATCTCCTGAGGTATCTCATAGTCCTCTTGTATTTCCATCAAGTCTGAGTCCAACTTTACATCAAAGTTACAGTCCTTGTGGAGAATAGGCACCTCATCAGCAAGTCTAGGCACATCTAACTTTAGAGTCCTGAACCAACATGCTCTCACTTAATATATGGAACTGTTCAATCACACAAAGTGTTAGCATGTAATGACAAAAGTAACTGCTAATACTGTACATAAAAAGTAAGTAGTTATTGCTATCTACAGGGTAGAATGAGTTTCTGCCCATTTTACCATTGTCGACCAATGCAAGGAGTGCTGCTCCAATTGTCGAGGGCAAAGTCATGGTGGACTGCAGTGATGGAGGGGTTGTCATCGTCCTACCTATCCCAAATGATGGCCATTATGTCTGAGCAATCATCGTCTGGGGTGTATTTGTTTGTGTGTTCATCATGGACAATGATGCGTATGCCTGACATCATTCTGACGATGTCTTGTTTAATTCTTCGTTCCTCTTCTTCCACTCCGGGGTCTGGTTCTCCCTTTCCTGTATCGGATTGGGAAATAACATAGCCATTACGCTGGCTGGCACCTTTACAGGAGGTTGTGCGGACTCAGGAGTTGTAGGTGGAGACAATCGTTGTGTGGCTGAAGGAATCTGTCTGTGCTTATGGGGATTCTTGCGACTGGAACTAGCAGTATCTGGACCTTGGGTTCCTCCTTGTGCGGAGGATTCAACATGTATGAGTATTCTTGTACCCTGAGTATATTGGTGTAGTTCTTTAAGTAGAACAGCCAAATCTATAATTTGTTTGCTTAATCCGTCGAATTCTTTGCGAGAAACAGGATTAAGGTCAGTCTGGTCAGATGACGACATGATTGACTGTAGGCCTGCAGCCTTTTTGGATTTTAACCGGGTAGTAGGTCCAATTGGTTCCCTGTGAAAGACTTGCATAGTTTAGTCTTTAGGGAATGTATAATAACATGCTATGCGATGTGTCCAGTTTAGGAATTTTATCTTGCAAAACGGATGTTAGCTATTTGTAGCATGTCAATTTGTATGTGTACACATTTCTTCATATTTCTCATTACATGGAGATAGATATGAAATGAAATTACAAGTAATTGTGTTTACAAGTAATTAAAATGAGAGAGCATGAAGAGACTTTCCTCCGTTTTGGGTTTATCAGAGGCTGACCTATCTTAGGTTACTTTTGCGGCTTTTTGGCATGAAGGTTCACAAATCATCGCAATTTACTCAACGAGAAATTAATTCGGTCTTTCAACAGGAGCGAATTTGGGTGGTGTCTTTCCTGAGCCTCGGAGAATTAGTCTTCTCACGAGTCCAGTAATCAAACACCGGCAGGATAGCCTCCTGGTGGAGGGACCACATAATATACATTCACATACATCGCGTCTCACCGCATGAAAATGATGACATGTACGAAGCACTAATATCACAAGCAGATATGGTGCGAAGCACTAATATCCCAAGCAGTTATGGTGAGAAGCACTAAGTGAAATAAGGAAATGCATTCGTACACATTCATCAAATATAAATGCAACATCCACACACAAGGAGATAACAGTTTCGAAAAGATTGTAATAGAAGTCCTCTTACTGGAGTCCTCAGCAGAGTCGCCACATGTCGACGTCGGGATTTTTGGATGTCCCTTTCCGTTACTTGTTCTTTGGTGTTCTCATTTTAGGTGAGATTTGTTTGAAAAAACAAGTTCAGAAGGTCCGACATGTATAATGTCGATGATGGACTGTTAAGAGTTGCCAGTTGATTTTTTAAATGGTTGTACCAACACAACCAAGAAAAGGTTTGCACATTGACCTTGATGTGTGACATCGCTAAACGGGTCGATTGAATCCGAGATTCATTAGGGTCAGGGGACTTAGTTATCTTGGAGGGAAGGTGTTAGGCACTTCGACATCCGTGTTACCACGGTGACCGCCTCTTTTCAAGATACTATTATCTGAATGTGTGTGTGTGTGTGGGTCAATGTGCTATTATTTGGAAGTAGTGCGAGGCCTCGTCGCACCTATATATTGTGGTTTGAATTTATGTAAAATTCAATTTTAAGCAAGATATGGCGGTGATGTTTTATAAAAGAGGTTTTTCAAACCTCGATGCTCAATAGTAATTGAGACCTTTTACACTCCCATTTTATTAAATGTTCTATTGATTGATTTTATTTGACGAGATGCGAGGCATCCGTGACGAAAATAATGTACAAAATAATGCCGACTTCCTCGTGGGTATGGAAACCAACTGAGGAAATTCAGACAACGCAAAATAATTTACAAAAGTCGCCACAAATTTGAAAATGTCCATCACAGGAACCGAATCTAGATCCAATAGGTTGAATCTGTGATCACATGATTCCTAGGCGCACAAGATATGCGTAATTTGTATGAAAGCAAAGAAACATGTATATATAAAAAGTCAAATATATATATATCTGATACATGATCACCAACCACGAAGCACCTCCATGGGAGATCGAAATGTAAATAAAGCTTTTAAAGCTATCAACATACGGAGAAACACTGGCGGGACGAAATGTAAATAAAGTTGTAAATACGATCAATCGCCACGAAGGAACTCGAGTTGGACAAAATGTAAAAAGAAAAGTCATGTACAAAGTGATCAACTACCACTTAAGTAAACTCGAGCGGATTTAAACGTAAAGAAAGTTGTAAAGTGATCAACCACCACTTAAGTAAACTCCTGTGTGGGGCAATATATATATATATATATATATATATATATATATATATATATATATATATATAATAAAGCAATAAACGCATATAGGATGTAAAATCTGTGCTCATCGAACGAGTTCGACCACGATTAATATATATAATATATATATATATATATATATATATATAAATGAGTAAACGCTTCTAGACCAAAGTCTAGGCTCATCGGACAAAGTTCGACACACTAGTTATATATATATATATATATATATATATATATATATATATATATATATATATATATATATATTAAAGCACTAAACGCTCGGGCATCAAGTTCAGGCTCATCGAACAAAGTTAGACACACGATTAATATATATAGAAGTATATATATATATATATATATATATATATATATATATATTAAAGCAAGAACGCTCGAATGCATCAAGTCTAGGCTCATCGAACCAAGTTTAACACACAATTAATATATATAAAAGTATATATATATATATATATATATATATATATATATATATATATATATATATATATATATATATATATATATTAAAGCAAAAGAACGCTCCTGCATGTAAGTTCAGGCTCATCGAACCAAGTTCGACATACGCTTAATATATATAAAAGTATATATATATATATTAAATCAAGAAACGCTGCATCAAGTTCAGGCTCAATCGAGGCATAACTCGATAATGTTAGTTATATATATATATATATATATATATATATATATATATATATAAGATGAAACAAAACCACGGACCAAAGTCGAGGCAATCATGCCAGTAAACACGACTCTCAACGTGAAGAAGGGTGTGGTTATAGATGAAGAGAAAGACTCTAAAAGTGTGTGAGAAGGCTTACAGTTGACCGCCAAAGAAGACTTCTATATCTTTAGAGTGGGTAAACACTGGCTTTTGTAGGTACAAAAGGGGCTATATATGAGCTCACAGATGTTTAAAATGAGAAAATACACTGCACGGGGTGAGTGCAGAGCAAATTGGGCAGGGCTTCCTCGCCGTTTTCTCTTGGAAAATGGCCACCCCAAGCCCTCTATTCATAGAGGGGGGAGCCGCAGGTCTACCTACGGCTGCCTGGGGTGCCCCGGGCAGTGTGGGTCCCGTCGTGTCAAAGTACGTACATTCGGACAACGCGCTGTTCGCTCGATCATTCATAACTTTCAATCCGGGAGTCCGATGGAAGCGTGCCATACCATTCTGGAAAGCTCTTTCCGAGAGCTACACAATGACATAGGATTTGCCCTTTTTTGATTCCAGGAAGATTGGTCCATCCTCAAAGCCGATGGTCAAATGTTCCCCTGAGTAGGGAATCCATGTAATGGTATCAGCTGTCAACAACTCCAGCTGCATATGGCAGTGAGTGAATCCCTCAGCTACAAGGACCTCTGGCAAAATAGAAAGGTGGCATCGTCGTCCTCGTGGATAGGTATCTAAACCTAACACACTCATAGGATGCAAACATAGGAGCCTCTCATATGCCTAAAACTGCCAACACAATGGCAAAACATCTACTATTAGTAAACACTCTTAACCTATAAATGGGAAAAGATAAGAGAAATACTCACCAGCAGAAATAGGTAAAACCCTAGCCAAAAGCCTCATTGAATTCGTGAGCTTGATACGCATGCGGAGGAGAAAATAGGCAAAGGTATAGGAGCCCCTATCATACTCTCCAATACGGTCCACATCACGTATGGCGCTAATCAAATCGAAAGATATCGTAGAAGAGTTATCTGCTATTAAGCAGCCTCGAATGATCATCAGGAACAATCGTCGCAGAACGCGATCCCTGATTCTGACATCATCAGGCATGGGCTCACTCAAAAGCCCGCTCATAGAATCTACGCTCAAAGGACCTAAACGGATAGTCCTGCCTTTGAGCGCCTCCGCCAGAACTCCTAACAAGGATCTAACGGCAGTAGGGGTAATGTTCGCCATGCAAAGCACTGGCTCCCCTCCAAACTCTATACCTGTGATAAATCGCAAATCCATAGGCGTCATCATCACTTCGCAATCCAGCAGATGGAGTGATTGAGTCTGATGAAACAATCGCTCAAACAATAACCTGAGGTAACCCCAGGGATAACGACGGGGAAGGATGGAGAAAAATGCCCCAAATCCCCACTCATGCACTACCGCTCTATAGTCAGGATGAAGCGCCTGGTACATGGAGTGAATGTTGAACCAGTTCCCTCGAGGCTGTGTAAAATTAGGAACCTGCATGAAATGCAGATCAATATCAAAATCCTTTAATCCTCATCAATAGGAAAGAAGGAAGATCAAAGTCTAACGCCATACCTCGTTAGCATGCAAGTACATCGATGGATGTCTGCTCAAATCACCCAGCAACTCTGGGTTTGCCACATGAATACTCGGAAGCTCCTTACGAGGGACATGTGCAGAAGGAGCGGGATCCTCAATCGGAATATCCGCGTCCTCATCATCAATGTCTGGCACATCTGCCCGGACAGGGCGAATCACGGCCTCCACCAACCGACGAGGCCGTATCGACGGAAGCAGGGGACGAGGCACTTGAAGCCCTCCGCCGTATGCCGAAGTGGTCCGGCTGGAACCGCTTCTATTGATCCGGATCCATGATATTTGGACAACAAGTCTCCAAATCACCTCAGAAAGGATGTGGTTTCCTTACCTGGAGCTTTCCAAAATGCATTTATGACTATATGCATGCATGCATTTACTTTAACATATAATAGAGTTAAAATGCATGACTACCCAATGCCTACATTTGGAAAAATTTTGTTAGTCCCCTTTGAAAATAGGACTATCCATATGCACACAGGCATGTCTAGGTGGCCATTCAATAAAGACACCCTAAAGTCATATATACATAATATATGCATTAAAAATCAAAATCATCATGCATAAGGTCAACCTCAATACTAGGAGTACTTTACTTTTCTACTTTTTGCTCATTGGACCTCAAATAGGACAAGAAATAACAGAAAAAGGCGCCAATTTGACTGTCTCAAAAGTCAAATTTTTTCACATCATTATGTTCAGCATGGTTTAATACTAATATTTACTATGTTGAATATTTTTTATCAAGTCATTTGTGCATACATAATCACTACTATGTGTTTAGATGCATTTCATGCGATAACTCACAATCCAACGGATAAAAACAGGAAAAAATACATGCATACGTTACCAGGATAGTGTAGAACACTTGTACGGTGACAGAATTTACAAAAAGTAGCCCGAACTCAGCAGATCTGAAAGAGGCTCACGAATTTTCCCTCGCGCGACAAGCTGAAAATGACTTGTGAGACCAACCTGCTGGAATTTATCATCCGCAATTGGCTGCAGGCCCACTGCTTAGTATGAAGTGCACTGCGGCCCTATATGGGTCCCACCCTCCCACTCGACCGAGCTTTGAGTTGCAAAGGAGTTCTTGCTGATTAGAAAAGTCAAATTGGAAATAAAAACGCCACGCGATTGAGCAAAATAGCATACAATCCTGGTCTTCTCAGATGAGACATTGAATCTGTACATCACTCATTGGTAGTCACCTGAACACAAGGTATACCCTGCCGATGATCTCAGTTGTCAAAAATCACATAAGGTAATTCCTTATACAGGTCCGATGCCGCCAACTCCAGGTCGTTACCCTACGTGAGTCCTCGACGGGGGTTACAACTTATATCTCCGACGAGAGTAACAACGCATGCTAATCCGTTGACACACAAACCAGTGAAGGTCAAGCAGCCTTGACGTTATTTCAGCCGATAACGATTAACCCTATCAGAGCTCTAGAGTTATTCGAGGTTTTCACACCCGACTGCTCGTATTCCCCAGCATATCCCCGGTGGGGGTCACAACGCAATGTTCCGGTGATCTACACGACATCGGATTTCAAGCAACCTTGATAATCTACCCACAGAGTTTAAGCCATTGATTCACACGTCGACGAAGGTCAGACATCCCTGACAACATTTGTTGTTGGCAGTAAATCCAACAGGATCTTGACATAATTTGGCGATACTAACCTGAAAAAGTCAATGTTATCAAAGAGGATAGATGATGGAATATGTTATACACATCCTCAAACAGATCAAACTTTATCCCCACAAATCTCTTACACATAAGAGGTACATCTTCAGGATCAAAGTCATAATAAAAGACACAGGAATTTGGTGATAACTCCAACATCAACATCCTAACAGATTCAGATTACAGATCAAATCTGGTCATCATTGCCAATCCCTAGTCGAAGCAACAGGGAGCCAGCAATCATCCCCAGCGTGTTGGGCTACAACCCCGTACATATGCATCATACATTTGCATCATGTTGCTATCCATAGTACCATATTTGTCTTGTTGTGTTTCAAGTGTCTAGGATTGTTTATCCTACCCATGCATCGCCATGCATGAGTATGATAAAGAGGGGCATCTATAGACACTCAAAATTTTCTATACTCATCATCTACTAACATTGCGGGAGGATGATTAAATCTTTTAAGAGGGAACCCTAGAAGATGATCCATATCCATACCGGATACCACCAGAAGTTCAGCATCAACCCCGGATCGCAATCTGGGAGTAACAATTACAACCTCGGAGATAACCCCGACGCCTGCATATACAATACCGGAACACACCCCGGAGAAGACCGATTAATCTCAAAGATCACCCCAAGATATCCAGTCTTAGTCCCAAATGTCGATGTCGGGATTTTTGGATGTCCCTTTCTATTACTTGTTCTTTGGTGTTCTCATTTTAGGTGAGATTTGTTTGAAAAAACAAGTGAAAAAAGTCCGACATGTATAATGTTGACAATGGACTGTTAAGAGTCGTCAGTTTGTTTTTTAAATGGTTGTACCAACACAACCGAGAAAAGGTTTGCACATTGACCCAGTGATGTGAAACTGCTAAACGGGTCGGTGAAACCGAGATTCATTAAGGTCCGGGGACTTAGTTATGCGGAGGGAAGGTGTTAGGCACCCCCCGACATCTGTGTTACCACGGTGACCGCCTCTTTTCAAGAAACTATTATCTGAATGTGTGTGTGTGCGGGTCAATGTGCTATTATTTGGAAGTAGTGCGAGGCCTCATTCGCACCTATATACACAGGGTTTGAATTTATGTAAAAATTCAAATTTAAGCAAGATATGGCAGTGATGTTTTATAAAAGAGGTTTTTTCAAACCCTGATGCTCAATAGTAATTGAGACCTTTTACACTCCTATTTATTAAATGTTCGGCTTGATTGATTTTATTTGACAGATGCGAGGAACCCATACGAAAATAATGTACAAAATAATGCCGACTTCCTCGAGGGTATGGAAACCATCTGAGGAAATTTAGACAACGCAGAATAATTTACAAGCTGCCTACAGCTGAAAATGTCCATCACGGGAACCGAATCTAGATCCAATAGGTTTAATCTGTGATCACATGATTCCTAGGCGCACAAGATACCGCAATTTGTATGAAAGTAGTAAGCAGGTATATATATAAAAGCTGCAAATATATATATACATACATGATCACCAACCACGAAGCACCTCCATGGGGGATCAGAAATGTAAATAAAGCTTTTAAAAGCTATCAACCGCCACGGAGGAAACTCCAGGTGGGACGAAACGTAAATAAAGCTGTAAATACGGTAGCAAACCGCCACGAAGGGAACTCCAGGAGGGACAAAATGTAAAGAAAGTTGTTCAAAATGATTAAGCGCCCGCGAAGTAAACTCTGTGTGGGCAATATATATATATATATATATATATATATATATAAACGAGTAAACGCTCCAAACCGAAGTCTAGGCTCATCGAACAAAGTTCGACACACAGTTAATAAATATAAAAGTATATAGATATATTAAAGCAGTAAACGCTCCAGACCAAAGTCTAGGCTCATCGAACCAAGTTCGACACTACGAGTTAATATATATAAAAGTATATATATATTAAAGCGAACGCCTCGCATACGAAGTCAGGCTCATCGAACCAAGTTAGACACACAGTTAATATATATATAAAAGTATATATATATATATATATATATATATATATATATATATATATATATATATATTAAATCGAAGAAACGCCTAGATCAAGTCTAGGCTCAATCGAGGCATAACTCGATAATGTTAGTTAATATATATATATATATATATATATATATATATACAAGATGAAACAAAACCACGGACCAAAGTCCGGGCAAATGCGCGCAACACGACTCTCAACGTGAAGAAGGGTGTGGTTATAGATGAAGAGAAAGACTCTAATGTGTGTGAGAAGGCTTACAGTTGACTGCCAAAGAAGACTTCTATATCTTTAGAGTGGGTAAACACTGGCTTTTGTAGGTACAAAAGGGGCTATATATGAGCTCACAGATGTTTAAAATGAGAAAGTACACTGCATGGGGTGAGTGCAGAGCAAATTGGGCAGGGCTACCTCATTGTTTTCTCTTGCAAAATGGCCACCCCAAGCCCTCTATTCATAGAGGGGGGAGCCGCAGGTCTACTACGGTTTGCGCAGGGTGCCCCAGGCGATGTGGGTCCCCGTCGTGTCAAAGTACGTACATTCGGACAACGCGCTATTCGCTCGATCATTCATAACTTTCAATCCGGGAGTCCGATGGAAGCGTGCCATACCATTCTGGAAAGCTCTTTCCGAGAGCTACACAATGACATAGGATTTTCCCTTTTTTGATTCTAGGAAGATGGGTCCATGACCAAAATGGAATTCCCGGGTTTCCGTCAAGCAGTCCGTTGAGCTGTTTTGCGTAGTTTGCGCTCGAAAGTTAAGATATGATTCTTGTGGGACTTATATTCAAGTAATTTGAGTTGAAATGAGTTTATTTGATGTGAGTTGAGTTGAGTTGGCAAAATGACTATTTTGCCCCTCCCGGGGTTAGCTCCAGTTTCCGTGCACTTGTAGTAGTCTTTTCTTAGGGTTATCTCTGAGGTTGACCTGATGTTGACTCTGAGTGTCCCCAGGGTTATCTGTGAGGTTGGCTTGACCTCCTGGGGCTATCTCCAGGCTTTGATCTTGATCCCCCGGGGCTATCTCCGGGATTGAAACTGACTTTCCCGGGGTTATCTCCGGGGTTGTAAACTAGATCTCCCATGGCTATCTTTGGGGTTAAAATTAATGTTGTGGTCCTCCAATGTTATCTCTGGAGTGTGAAAAAGACGCGTTTGTCCTCCTGCATAGTTAGTAACAGGAAAATGAAATTTCGAGTGTCTACACCAACCATGGGAATAGCCACCAACCTTGGTGATAACCCCAAGGAATGCAGTTTCGGCGATAACCCCGAAAATGCTTGTTTCAAATGCGACGGCTTCAATCTCTACGGCATGGCTCACAACGAGATGCACTTTGTATCAACCCCAAGCAATGACATCGGGAAGACAGGCACACCTCAAAGGTGACAATGAGGACCTTCAATAAATTACAGCAGTCCAATCTCAGCGAAGCCTGAGCAACGTCTGCTTTATCAGCCCAATCCGGCGATAACACCGGTGAGGGCCAACATTGTCATCTCGCCAACACGATGCCACGTCACGTCGTCTCAACATCTCTATGCAATAATGTCCCACAAGACTAACCAATCCTGAGTGACTATTGTGCGAGGTAACGGATGAAAGGTGAAGCTTGAAGATCGGAGGGCATCGTCCTATATTCAATGACTTCGTACAAACTATAATCCCATGCCATCGTATAACTCTCGACACCGGTGGTCCGAAATAGGTTCTGTATACCTCAAAGCGGATGCGGATTGCACTTCTTAAAGTTCGAGTGGACATTACAAAGGTTCGAGTGCACGTGCTTGAGAACGACCGATTTAAAAAACGGGCCCACCCGGGTTGCCTCTGTACACTTGCGGCTAAATTGTTTATAAATAGAGGGCTTAATGCCCATTTTGCAAGAGAAAAAGGCGAGGAAGCCCCGCTTAATTTGCTCTGACTCACCCCATGCAAATGTACTTTCCCTTTTAAACACTGTGAGCTCATATATAGCCCTTTTATACCTACAAAAGCCAAGTGTTTACCCACTCTAAAGATATAGAAGTCTTTGCGCAACGGTCAGTAAGCCTTCTCACACACTTTAGAGTCTTTCTCTTCATCTCTGCACACACCCTTCTACACGTTGAGAGTCGTGTTGCTTGCTTTTGAGGACTTTGGTCCGTGGTTTCATTTCAGTATGTATATATACATATATTATATATATATATATATATTTATATATATATTGACTAACATTATCGAGTATGCCTCGATGGAGCCTAGAACCTCGATGCCAGGCGTTTATTGCTTTTTATATATATATATATATATATATATATATATATATATACATTTATATATATATGTATATAAATGTACATTTATATACATTTATATATATATATATACATTTATATATATATATATATATATATATATATATACACACATTTATATATATTAAGCATGTGTCAAACTTTGTTCGATGAGCCTAGACTTGGCCTAGTGCATTTCTCGCTAATATATATATATATATATATATATATATATATATATATATATATATATATACATTTATATATATTAACTATGTAGGACTGCATTAGATGAACCCTGATTTTATATTCGTTGCGTATCGCTTTAATATATATATATATATATATATATATATATATATATATATATATATATATATATATATATATATACATTTATATATTAACGTGTGTGGACTGGACATTCGATGAGCTTCAATTTTATATCAGTGCGTTTATTCGCTATATATATATATATATATATATATATACTTATATATATGAACTGTGGTGAACTCATTCGATGAGCCTTGATTTTTTCATCAAATTGTGTTTATTATATATATATATATATATATATATATATATATATATATATATATATATATTTACGTCCCACCGAGTTTACTTCGTGGTGGTTGATCGCTTTTACTGATTTTTTTACGTTTACGTCTGCCTCGAGTTTACTTACGTGGCGCTTGATCGCTTTTGTCTGCCTTTTTATTTACATTTTGTCCCTTTGAGTTTCCTTCGTGGCGGTTGCCCGTATTTACATTTTTATTTATATTTCGTCCCACTTTAGAGTTTCCTCAGTGGCGGTTGATAGCTTTTAATGACTTTATTTATATTTTCGATCCCCATGGAGGTTCTTCGTGGTTCAGTGATCATGTATCGTATATATATATATTCTGACTTTTATATATATACCCGCCTTTCGCTTTCATATAAATTGCGTATGATTCGTGCTTTAGGAATCATGTGATCACAGATTCATCCCATTGAATCTAGATTCGGTTCCCATCATGGACATTTTAGGATGTAAGCGACTTTGTAAATTATTATGTGTCATTGAATCTCCTCGAGATGGTTTCCATACCCACGAGGAAGTCGACATTATTTTATACATTATTTTAAATGCGGATGCCTCGTGATCATCAAATAAAATCAATCAATAGAACATTTAATAAAATGGGAGTGTAAAAGGTCTCAATTACTATTGAGCATCGTGGTTTGAAAAACCTCTTTTATAAAAACATCACCGCCATATCTTGCTTAAAATTGAATTTTTACACTAACATTGAAGGAGGATAGATATCCATTACGGATACTACCGGAAGTTAAAGCATCAACCCCGAACACACCTTTGGGAGTAACAACTCCAACCTCGGAGATAACCCCGGCGTGCGGATCAATATTGGAAACACACAGGAGAAGGCCGATTAATCTCGGAGATAACCCGAGGTATCGGTCTCGGTCCCAATCATGAGAATAGCTACCAACCTTGGTGATCACCCCGAGGAATGCGATTCGGCGATAACCCGGAAATGCTTGTTTCAAATGCAACCGACTTCAATCTCGGCGCTCTGGCAGAGACACCCAGTACCAACCCGGAGATAACAGGGAGGGCAGGCACACCTCGGAGTTGACACGAGGACTTTCAACACTTGCGGCGGTCAATCTCGGTGAAGCCTGAGCAGCGTCGCTTTATCATTAAGCGGCGATAAACCGGTGAGGGCAACCTCATCATCTTGCCGCAGCGATGCCACATCACGTCGTCTCAACATTTTATACACACATCTCTACACAGCGATGTCCCACAAGAATCAAGGAAAACCAATCCGAGTGACTATTATGCGGGGTAGCGGATAGAATTTGAAGCTTGAAGGCCCGGAGGGCATCGTCCCATCTTCAATGACCGTACAAACTCTAATCCCATGCCATTGTACAACTCTCGACAATGGCGGTCAAAATAGGTCTATATACCTCGATCGGATGCGGATTGCAATTACGAAAGTTTGAGCGGACATTACGGTGCTAGAGTGCGCGTACTACGAGAGACGACCGACCCGAGAAACCCGGGGCAACAGGCGGCCTCTCAGGGTACACTGCGGTGGCCACAGTACACTGCGGCTCCCCCTCTATAAATAGAGGGCTTGGGGTAGCCATTTTGAGAAGAAAAAAAGCGAGGAAGCCTGTCAAATTTGCTCCGTACTACTGATATCTTGAGTGCTTTCCCATTTTAAACACTTGTGAGCTCATATATAGCTACTTTTGTACCTACAAAAGCCGAGTTTCATCCACTTTAAAGATATAGAAGTCTTCTTTGGCAACCCCTTTGTAAGCCTTCTCACACACTTTAAAGCCTTTCTCTTCATCTTTGCACACACCCTTCTTCACGTTGAGAGTCGTGTTGTGTTTGTGTGTTTTTCAGGACTTGATCAGTGGTTTTATTTTTTATATATATATATATATATATATATATATATATATATATATATATATATATATATATGGACTAACATTATCGAGTTATGCCTCGATTGAGCCTGAACTTGATGCGGAGGCGTTTATTTATATATATATATATATATATATATATATATATATATATATATATATATATATATATATATGTGTATGTGAACTTTGTTCGATGAGCCTGAACTTGATGCATGCGTTTACTTGCTTTATATATATATATATATATATATATATATATATATATATATATATATATATATATATATATATATATATATATATATATATATATATATATATATATATATACTACATTTCGATGAGCACAGATTTTACATCGAGTGCGTTTTATAGCTATATATATATATATATATATATATATATATATATATATATATATATATATATATATATATATATGATATATATATATATATATATATATATATATATATATATATATATATATATATATATCGAACTACGATGATTTGAGATTTTACATATATATATATATATATATATATATATATATATATATATATATATATATATATATATTGTCCCACAGAGTTTACTTACGTGGTGGTTGATATATTTATGACTTTCTTTACGTTTTCGTTTGGAGAGTTTACTTACGTGGTGGTTGATTCTTTTACTGACTTTTATTTACATTTTGTCACTTTTGAGTTCACCTCGTGGTGGTTGATTAACTATCTGACTTTATTTACATTTTGTCCCTTTGGAGTTTCCTCAAGTGGTGGTTGATAACTTCTGACTTTATTTACATTTTCGACCCCCCATGGAGGTGCTTACGTGGTTGGTGATCATATATATATATATATATATATATTTGACTTTTATATATATATATACTTGCTTTCATATAAATTTTTGCGGTATCATATGCCTAGGAATCATGTGATCACAGATTGACCTATTGGATCTAGATTTGGTTCCGTGATGGACATTTTTAATTTATAAGCGACTTGTAAATTATTCTGCGATTATGCGAATTTCCTCGGATGGTTTTCATACCCACGAGGAAATCGGCATTATTTTGTACATTATTTTTCTTATAGATGCTTCGCATCTCGAAAATAAAATCAATCAATAGAACACTTAATAAAATGGAAGTGTAAAAGGTCTCAATTACTATTGAGCATCGGGGTTTGAAAAACCTTTTTTATAAAACATCATTGCCATATCTTGCTAAAAGCTGAATTTTTACATAAATTCAAACCATGTGTATATAAGTGCTTGACGAGGCCTCGCACTACTTCCAAATAATGACACATTTGACCCACACACACACACACATTAGGATAATAGTTTCTTGAAAAAAGGCGGTCACAAGTGGTAACACGGATGTCGGGGGTGCCTAACACCTTCCCTCGCATAATCAAGTCCCCGGACCCTAATGAATCTCGGTTTCACCAGGCTTGGTTTAGCGATGTCACATCATCTTTGGGTCGATGTGCAAACCTTTTCTCGGTTGTGTTGGTACAACCCATTTAAAAAACCAATGGCGACTCTTAGCGGTCCATAAATCGACATTATACATATCGGACCTTTTTCACTTGTTTTTTCAAACAAATCTCACCTAAAATGAACACCAAAAAGAACAAAATGTGAAAGGGACATTAAAAATCCGGCGTCGACGGTGGCGACTCTCTTTGGGGACTCGGTAAGAGGACTTAAGCCATTATTACAATCTTTTCAAAGCTATTTATCTGCTTGTGTGTGGATGTTGCATTTACATTTATGATGAATGTGTCTGAATGCATTTACTTATTGCACTTACTTAGGCCTCGCACCATATCTCTGCTTGTGATATTAGTGCTTCTTACATACATGTCATCATTTTCATACGGTGAGGCCGCGATGTATGTGAATGTATGTTGTGTGGTCCCTCCACGGAGGAGGCTATCCGTCGGTGTTTGATTCTTTGGACTCGTGGGAAGACTAATTCCCGAGGCTCGGGAAAGGCACCACCAAATTCGCTCGGTTGAAAAGCCGGATTAATTTCCGTTGAGTAAATTGCGATGATTTGGGAACCTTCATGCCAAAAAAGCATGAGAGTAACCTAAGATAGGTCGACCTCGATAAACCAAAAAAAAGCGGAGGAAAGTCTCTTCATGCTTTCTCATTTTAATTACTTGTAAACACAATTACTTGTAATTTCATTCCATATCTATCTCCATGTAATGAGAAATATGAAGAAATGTGTACATACATATTTAAATTAACATCTACAAGCGGTGACATCCGTTTTGCGAGGATAAAATTCCTAAAATGGACACATCACATAGCATGTTAATTTACATTTCCTAAAGACTAAACTATGCAAGTCTTTCGCGAGGGAACCAATTGGACCTACTACTACGGTCAAAATCCAAAAAAAGGCTGAGGCCTACGATCAATCATGTGTCATCATCGACCCGGTGACCTTAATCGATTTCTCATAAAGAATTTGATGGATTAAGCAAACAAATTCTGATTTGGTTATTCTACTCAAAGAAAGAACTACACGGTCTACTCGGGGTCAAAAAAAATACCCGTACATTTGAATCCTCTACTGAGAGGGAACCCGGTCATTACAATACACGAAGCTGCGGTTGGATCGACCAACAAAACAAAACTCATGATCTTGCCCATCTCACTGGAGATCAGACACGGTGACATCAACAAAAAAAGTCCTCAAATGGAAGAGACCCTTACGTCTTTATCAAAGGAATTGGAACACTGCAGGAGTGTTTCATATATCTTGATCTTTGCATTTTCCTGGTGTTCATTATCGAGAAAAGTTTAAAACTCGACTTTGAAAAATATGGCGGGTTAGGAGATCCTTTACACATTTAAAAGGTGTTTATTGGAGAACTTGGATCTTATCTGAGAGAGAGGACGAAAAAGCTCGAGAATGCAATTGTTCGAGAAAAGTCTAGCTGGAGAAGCTTGGTTAAGTGGTACACAAGATTAGACAACTCAAAGATCCATAGTTGGGAAGAGCTAGCTGCTTTTTCCTCACTCAATCTGACTTTCGGTCTCGGATGGCTCTGATCGGTATCAAATTACCAAGATCGAAAGCGAGTCTAATGAGTCTTTCGGAGAGTATGCTCAAAAGGTGGAGCCTTTGGTTTGCCCAAGTTATTCCTTCCATGCGAGAATCGAGAGATGGTCATGACTTTTATAGACATCTGAAGCTCCTTTCTATGAAAGAGTTTTTAGCGGCATCGGCAAACCATTTTACGAAATGGTCAAACATGGGGAGATGGTGAGATGGGATTGAAGTCGGAAAAATTCAAGACCTATTTGCTTAAAAGGTTATTCTTGATCACATCAATCGGAAATTATGGAAACAACCCCGAATCCATAAAAAGAAAAGGAAGATGTTTCCACGATACTACGAGGTCGAAAAAGGCAATCGAGAACATGCCTATTCAAAGGAGAAACTACACTCCCTTTCAAGCACGGTCTTGAACCCTCAATACCAAAAGGTGGAGAGTCAAAGCGCCCTCAGTGTTCACACCCTTAGGGGACACCCTCGAGAACATTCTCACTCTTCTTGACAACACGAGAAGAAAATTACGCATCTTCTTCCACCGCCCGACCCTAATGGGCGGGGTTTCAATCTTTGCTTCGGAAATGTGCTTATCATGCAGGGGCACTGGACATGATACTCGGGATTATTGGGCCTTGAAACACAAGATCAAGACACGATGAACAGCGGTGAGATCGTGGTCACCAAACCGGATCGACCTCACGTTCAAGACAACCCTCTTCCTCAACACAAAGAAGAAGAGGTCAACATGATCAATTGGAGCAATGGGACGAATTCCAATTTCAAGCTGTGAATCCTCCGGAGACCCTCAAAGGCGGTGTTGACAAATGGGATTATGCAAGTTCAGTTCACAATGGAGCGAAAGATGAAAGCTCTATATGCAAACAAATTGAGCAATTGGCGAGAATTGGTGACTTATCGACATCAAGTGACACGTCGATTAATCGGACCGAGGAGCATGCCGGTCTCCTACCTCTTGTCATGAATATTCCTCGTCACTTTCGAGAAAATGAAATCTTTGGAAGACAAAGTGACAAAGAGAGAGCAAATGCCAAAGCCGTCGAGATTTTGCCGACAAAAAGGAATTCACCTATTTAGGCCAACCTATGGAGGAAATCCTTGAGATGTTAATCAATGAAGGAAGGATCGGTTCCTTCTACCTCAATCAACCCCCGATTCGGGGCGGTACAATTACGATGGGTATGTCGATATCACTCCCATTCTCGTGGTCGCGACCACGAGAAGAATCTTTGGGCACTCGCCACCTCATCAAAATCTAATTGCGGTGGTGTCACTGCACCTAGCAGACGATGATCTTGTGTTACGTGCAAGTGAGAATACATGTCCTACTAAGTGGAAGAGTTTGGTAGCGGTCATATCCTTTTTGGCGATGATGGGGCTAACAAATCTCTCACAATGCCAACAATTTGACTCGAGGAAGCAACAATCCTTTGAAAGTGGCGCTCCAGAGGCAATCAACTTGCCACGACGAGAGCACAATATCCTATTGTTAGCTTGCGCATAAAGTTCCGTGGAATTATGGAGAAGGTGAAGGATCCACCTCACATACTACAGCTTTCTACGATGTCGAAGGAAAATCCATTATATCTTCCCCAGCGGGTGATGAAGTCTACCATCAAATCAAAGGGAAAATACCCATGGAGAAGATTGAAAAATTCCTCCGCTTTATGGGTCATACTTGAAGCAAGGTGGTTTTAAGCTTAAAAGAAGCTCCACAACAAATATCAATTTTGGACTTGGTCTAACTTCCAGAGGATCTTAGGACGATCTTCTTTGAAGGTTTTAGAAGAAGCCTATCTACTGACATCGGTTGATACGGAAAAATTTCAACATCTGGTTGATCACATTTTCAACAACAATGTGATATCCTTCCTTGATGATGATGACATCTGCAGAGGGGGCCGGTCATTGCAAGCCGTTGCACATTGCGGTCTTGTCCTCGGGATACATGCTAATTTGGAGTCTTGATAGATGGAGGTTCATCTCTAAATATCATCCATCGCTACCTTGGTGAAGATGAATATCAATCTCATCAGAATCGGAGTAGCCATCTTATCATCAAAGCTTTTGATGGAGCCGCCGTGAGAAATCGGTCGGAGTAATTGATTTTGCTTGATCGAAATTGGTCCCCATACATTCTGCGTATCTTTCCACGTACTCAAGATAGATTAGGGATACAACTTTGCTCTTGGGGCGACCATGGATTCATATATGGCGAGGCGTCCCTCCACCCTTCATCGACGGTTGAAATACATTATCAACAATAGCCTAGTCACGGTCGGCGTTGAACGAGAGTGTCCTCAACACGGGGACATGCCATTCATCGATGCCAATCACGGATGTTGAGCCGGTCGGTTTTTCATGCCTTGGAAGTAAGCAATACCCAATACCATGCTATTGGAATGCCATTTCCGAACCCAATTTTTGCTTGAGGTAATGTCGGCTACTCGAGAAATGATGTCATTGGGTCGTAAAAGTAGGGACAAGAAATTTGGGTAAAGATCGCCGAGGGTATCAAGTACCCAATCAAATTAACAAAAAAGCTGGAGCAATTTGGACTAGGCTATTACGCGATTCTAGTCATAGGAATCCTCATAAGCATCGGTGATTCCTTGACTTCAACCATGCGGCGTTTATCTTCGCCTTCAAACTACGAGAGTCGCACAACCTCTGTAAAGGTGCGGCCCGATGTAATGGCTATGTTATTTCCCAAGCGATGCGGTGAAGGAGAAAAAGTCTTTGTTCCAAATCCCGCGGTGGAAAGGAGAGCGAAGAATCAAGCAAGGCGTCATCCGAATGATGTCGGGCATCGCATCATCGTTCATGATGAACATACAAGCAGATACACCCAGACGATGATTGCCCAGACGTAATGGCCATCATTCGGGACAGGGAGGATGATGACAACCCCTCCATCACTATAGTCCACCCGGACTTTGCCCCTTGCCAATTGGAACAACACTCCTTGCATTGGTCGACAAAGGGTAAAATGGGCGAGAACTCTTTTTACCTACTGTAGATATCATAGCTTTGCTTACTTTTTACATGCGGTATTAGCGGTTTATTTTTGTCGATATATGCTAACTTTGTGTATGATCAAAACGTTTCATATATACTAAGTGAAAGCATATTTTGTTTGAGGACCACGAATTTAGATGTGCTGTACTTAGCGTCTGGTGCCTCTTCTCCACAAAGGATTGTACCTTTGATGTAGAGATGAATTGACCTTGATGGAAATCTGAGGATGACATTGAGGTGCCTCGAGAAATTCAAGAATGGGTCGAAAAGACAAACCTAAACCCAACCTTGACCAAACCACTTCTTTTGATCTCGGAACCTTAGAAAGCCCTAAGTTAATCCAGTTGGTTCGGACCTTACCCCAAACCAAAGGAATGACATGGTTACGCTATTAACCCAATTCGAGGATGTGTTTGCATGGTCTCATGAAGACATGGTGGGTTTGTCCTTGACATTGTTCTTCATCGCCTTCCCATTAAAGAGGATTTAAGCCGGTCAAAGCAAAAGCTCGAGGCGATTGAAACACTGAGTGGAGTTTAAAGTAAAAAAGAAGAAATTGTGAAACAATTTCAAAATTTGGCATCATCATGGTGTCCACATATCACGAGTGGATATCAACATTGTTCCGTGCCTAAACCCGGAGGAAGGTGCGAGTTTGCGTGGATTCTAGGGACTTGAACAAAGCTTGCTTAAAAGATAGCTTTCGTGCCATTTATCCACATTCTCATTGACAATCTTGCTCAATCGACATGTACTCCTTTCTTTGATTGCTTTGCGGGGTACCATCGGATCATGGTTCTTTGAGGAAGATCGTGAAAAGCTTTGCTTTCATCACGCCTTGGGGAACCTTTTTTATAGGCGGTTGTCATTCGGCCTCATCAATCTAGGAGCCACCTATCGGTGAGCTATGATGGCTCTCTTCCACGACTTAATGCACAAAGAGATCGAGATCTCGTGGATGACATCATTGTCAAATCCGGAAGGAGGATGACCCTTAGACCATCTCGAGAAAGTTATTCAGCGAGGTTGCGTAAGTCTGACTTGAAGTTGAATCGACCAAATGCGCCTTTGGCGTTAAATCGAGCAAGTTGCTAGGATTTCTAGTCGACCACAAAAGGATTGAAATTTGGATCTACCAAAATCGAGGCCATCATGGAAATGCCCATTCCTCGACGAGAAAAAGAAATACGGGGATTTTTGGGAAGAATCAACTTCATTAGCGAGGTTTATCTCTCGACTCACGACAACTTTGTGAGCGATCTTCAAGCTATTAAGGAAGAACTCCTCCATGAAATGGAATGATGAGTGCCAAAATGCCTTCCTCACAATTAAAAAACGACTAGTCAAAGCTCCGTTTTGGTACCACCCGGGGATGATGTTTCCCCTGTTCATGTACACATCCATAAGTGACAATGCCATGAAATTTGCATCTTTGAGACGAGAAAAGGCGATAGAGGCGAGAGCGAGCTATCTATTACCTCGACAAAAGATTTGACGGTGAACACAAGTACACTACGATTGAGAAGACTTGTTGTGCTTTAGCATGGGCTTCCATGAGGTTACAACATTACCTCCATGGTCACACAACCCATCTCATATCCGCGTGGATCCTCTCAAATCGTGTTCAATAAACCCGTATTAAATTTAAATTTGTCCGGATGGCGAGTTGATCCTACAACAATTTGACATCATATATGTGACTCAAAAAGTCCATCAAAGGTCAAGGAATTGCGGATCAATGGTGGCGCTTGCGCACCACCTTGAGGATTTCAAACCCTTGGAAACATACTTCCCGATGAAGGAGTAATGCGATTCAACAACACCATCGATGCGATCTGCATGATCATGGAAGATGTATTTTGATGGGTTATTAATATGGAAGGTCGGGGGCTGGGCGGTTCTAGTATGTATGATGCGGGGAAGCGATATCCGTCGCCGTCAAATTGCGGTTTATCGGCACCAACAACACACGGTGAGTATGAAAGGTTGTCTCATGGGGCTAAAACTTGCCGATTCGATGGGCATCAGGCGGTTAGCTTGTCTTTGGAGATTGAGTTGGTAATCAGACAATCCACGGAATCTATCAAACCAAAGAACTACATTTTCTTTGCCTTACCATCGGCAAGTTTCTGAGATGGTTTTGGAGTTGAAGAAATCTCCTTTCTACGTTCCTCGTAATAGGAATGACTTTGCGGACGCGTTAGCAACTTTGGCCTCCTTGATTCGCATATCGGACAAGAACACTTGCCAGCGTCACAATTTCCTGCACAAGCCCTGACCTATGGGAATTACGTTGGAGAAGTATCGGATGAGCTACCTCCCATCCACATCCTTGGTATCGACATATCAAGGAATATCTCTGAGATGGATCTACACATTGAGGCGAGCCGAAGTGAGAAAAAGCGGATCCATCGACTTGCTTATGAAATTCTACGAGTGGAGATCGCTCTACAAAAGAGATGCGAGGACTAGGTCTCCTCGGATGTTTAGACAAAGATCAAGCCCAAAGGCTTATGGATGAAATCCATGGTGGAGTGTGTGCCCCCCATGAGTGGCCCCCTCCTTGTCAAGAAAGTCCTCGGGGGCGGGACATTATTGGCTATCTCTCAAAAAGTGATTGCAATGACCACGTCGAGAGAGATTTATATCGTGCAGATTCATGGGAATGCTATATACGCGCCCTCCACGGGAACTCCCTGATATGAGTTCACCTTGGCCCTTCTCGATGTGGGGAATGGGCGTTATCGGGCCCATTGAGCCTAAAGCCCGATAATGGACATCGATTTATCTTCACCATGATCGACTACTTCACCAAGTGGGTAGAAAGCGACCTCCTTCCCGAGGGTTACCAAAGAAGTCATCATTGCTTTCATCGAAACAATGTCATTTTGTCGATATGGACAACGAGAGGTGATTGTGTCGAGACAATGCTAAGAACCTCAACAACAAAATGATGGAGGAATTATGCGATAAATTCCACATCAAACATCTTAACTCATCATCTATCGTCAGAAGATGAATGGTCTTTGTTGAAGCGGCTAACAAAAACATCAAGAAGATATGCAAAAGATGTCCATGACCACAAAGATTGGCACGACTATTGCCTCTTACTCTGTTAGCCTCTGAGAACCTCAATGCGCACTTCCTTTGGGGCAACCCCTACGCATTAACCTATGGGATGAAGTAGTGCTCCCCATAGAAGTTGAAATGGAATCCCCTCGAGTGTTGATAGGCGCTCAATTTGGATGAAGACCAATGGGTACAAGGCAGGTATCACCAATTGTCTCTAATAGGCGAAAAAATGACCGCGACTATCTTCCATAGTCGATTATATCAACAAAGGATGCGGATCCTACAAAAAAAAATCGACTCTGGCGGTTTAAACAACATGACTTGGTTTTGAAGAAGATCATTGACAACCAAGATCAATCTAAGGAAAATTTCGCTCCCTAGCTGGGAAGGCCCGTTTGTTGTCGAGGAAGTATTGCGGAGGCGCTCTCAGATTGCAAGAAATGAATGGCGATGAATTTCCACAACTCATCAACTTTCGACGCTTGTGAAAGCGATACTATGTCTGAAGTTGCCATCAAGCAAACATCCTGGTGTTGGATCATCAGATCACCAGTCATTTCGGTTCTTTAACCCTTTACCACATACAACTCTTCCACACTTTGCCCCTTAGGGAAACATACTTTTCAAGCCAGCAGCCTGGCTTCTTTGCGTTCCTACTATTTAGGTCATCCCACTATGGATTGAACCTCTCGCGTTTGCAGTTTGGCTACCCATACATGGGATCAAACTTCTCATACCTGCGATTTATCCTCAACCTAGGATTACTTTTTCTCCTCCCCATAATCGACACTGCGCATGGGATCACGCTTTTCACTCACTCATACGAGAGGCGAACTTCGTCGACTGATCTCCTCTTGATAGAATGCGTAGGCAACCATTTCATATGGCGGCGGTCATAATAAAACAAAAACAACAAAAACATTTCTACCCTACCTCTTCTAAAAAAAAAAAAAAAAAAAATTCCTACACCATTTACGCCCATCTGACGTTGAACCTCTTACACGAGGTTTGAACTATGAGACTGATCTCCTCTTGATAGAGATGCGTGGGTGACCATTCATGGTGCGGTCTCACCCCCCCTACCAAAACACAAACCCTTGTCGATTTGATCTTTGGGATCATCTTTCAATCCACTACATTTCATTGGCTTTAGGACAAAGGGATGGAATTACGAACTCCTCCCAAATAGGAGATTTGGCGACCATCTAATTTGCGGTCATACCTTGAAGAGCAACACCAATCCATAAGAGATGGAATTAACTAGGCTTCTCTAAATAGAAATCTTGGCGACCATCGTAGTGCGGTCGATCTCGGAGAGAAAGCCAAACTCCTCTCCACATTTCCATCTGAAACCGGTCCCAAGACACCAAAGATGGTAGGGATACATACGGATCGATGATCCATTACGAACTATCGAGAGACATCTCAATGTCCATCCCTCGAGGAGGAATTGAGAATACATCAAGATCACAAGCCACGAAGCGGCGAGGCAAAATATCAAGCAAGTAGAAAAGCATATCTAAAAGGGAAGTGATCAAAAATATATTTCCTATATATATATATATATAATGTTGTTTGATATACACAATATAAGCTATACATGACAAAATGGCTAAGCTAGTGCATGCGAGGAAAATACAAGCCCATCTACAAGTCGGGGGGTATATCTTGAGCTAACAAATGACATGGCATCCCTCTCGGAAGAAGAAGGAGGCGAAAGTTGTGGTCTCTATCTGAGAATATCCACACGACCCAATGAGATCTGCTGACCATCGCATGGTGACCATATGCTCATCGATATAAGCGCTCATCTCTGCGATCATGCCGGTGGTAAGGGACCTCACTGCGATCTTATCTATAATGGCTACATCCGGGCGAGATATGGCACTATCGCTCAACTATCACTTTGCATCTCTGGTGATCTGGCCTCATCCGCTCAACAACAGTGACATCTCTGCGAGCTAATGCCTCGTCTCTCTCTAATAGAATTGCGTCTCTCCCATCGAGGCGGTCGACATCAAGGATCGCTTTGATCTCTCTCGAAGGTCATCGGATGAAGACTACTGCTCAAAATCTTGTCTTTGAATCTTTGAATCCACAATGATCTTGATCTTTGGGAGAATCTAGAAGAGATCTTTGGCAATCCGACACTAGCTCCTCCTCGATGTGGGAATCGATGTCCTCCATGGGCTCTACATCATCATCGACTCCTTTATCTCGGTCTTGTGGATACTACTGCGTGTGGTGATAAAATCTCTGTCTCCATCCATGCGGAATACTACTCTGAGAACAACTGGATGACTAATAGAAAAATCAGCTATCTCACGTTGATCCCAACATGCATACACACACAGGATCGGTCCTCTGCTTTGAAAGATAGCGAAAGTGAGCTTGACCTATCGCCCCCTCGAAAGGATGAAAGTCTGGCTGGTCAAGCTGCGACATCACGGCCCGGCCGGGTGATAAGTAGTCACGCCCCTCAAACCGACCCGGAGGAGATAGTCCATGCGGAGCATGAGTAATAAAAAGTTTATATGGTGAAGCTAAGCCCCGAAACGCGACAATATGACAAATGGATCTACGATATCCGCGAGAATATGGACCAAGACATAGCATCTATACACTCCGATGGTGAAAGGAGTATGACATGGCTATATCATGGGTGAAACAATACCCATGCCAGTCTAAAAGTGCCAATCGGTCTCAAGTGTGACATAAACCACACATATAGCATGGTAGAAATTTGCCGTGAACACTCTATCGGATAAAGTGCGGCGATGGGTGGGGACCATAGAGGTCTCTGCTATAATCATCGGTATAATGGTGCGACCCTCACGAGAGCTCTCTTTGCCATGATGACTCAATGTCTATCTCATCCATGTATCGTGGCATATAGACACATCTGACGATGCGCGCATAATAATGATACATCAACCACTGGCTGAGCATGATGATGATCCTCGGTGTGGTGAAATCCCGGAATGTCGTGTATAACTATCCTCGAGCCAAATCATCATCAAACAAAAAATCTTTGGGATATATAGCGTGGCTCGATGTAAGCTCATCACTGCACCACTCTGCGCCTCGATCCGGTGAGGGTCATGAAAATCGACTCATGTCCCCCAAAGCCATATATACTGTGAAGGTGCACATCATCCGGTGGCGACATCGTCAGCCGTGCATACTCCTCGAGTAGGAGTCGACTCATGGGTCCCAAATCGGAAAAACTGCCTCTCGATACCCGATGCTCTAGCATGCCATCCACAAAATCTGTAGGGACACTGAAACATCAGCGAGGTCATAGTATCTTTGCAACAAATGATCTACGGTCACCACATGCGATGGTGACATCTTTATCATACCACGATCGCATACCCGATGCCACCATGATGATGGTGGGGTATGATCAATCTGACTAATGATCGAAGAAGACATACATGCGGGTAGTGTGTCATAAGACCATCGAGAATTCGATCTTTGAATATCTCTGGACATACATACATATGCATAACATGATACATGCATTATTGAGATAATAGATGGCAATATGATATAGGGAATGAAAAAGCGTGCATACATTCCTAAGTATATCAACATCTAATACATCATCTACATCTGACTACAAATGAGGGAAATGGGGCACGGGGCAGCCTACTACTAATGAGAGGCCTATCAAAAGATATAGCGAGAATGGGGCACGACCACCCGATAGCTAACGAGAGGCCTATCAAAAGATATAACGAGAATACACATCGAGAAGAAGACAATGGTGTCGATATCTACATCATCAATCTGTCCACGATGTAACTCCTCTGAGTCCTTTGGATCTCTATCAGCGGGGATGTCGGGGCCTATATAGAGGAGGATCTGCTTGGCAGGCAAAACCGAATGGGTCATCGAGGGGCGGGCGCTTGAAATTTGGAAGGATCAAGCGAATCTGCCTCTGCTGGGATCTCTGCCCAAATCTTGGGATAAAAAAAATGTGTACTGGGTCAGTCATTGGGTCAAACTATCAATCTGTGTCACATGAGTCGGATCTCGGACACAGGCTATCAATCCGTCATCATCACGGATCTGGAACCATATCCCCCCCATGAGGCGAGTGGTGGCGGGAATTTGGGCTCCGATAGTGAGGAACCACCAACAGCTGGAATATCTCACGAGTGCGAGGACCCTACGATAATGTAAAAGCCGTCAAACCCCAACAATGGGATATCGGTGATGGGTGGCTGCGATCTGGCCCGATGGCGCTGGCGGGGAGGCAAGATCGGCATCTGAATCTCCCCTGTGGTGCTCCTAATATACGCGCTCTCTAAATAGAGCTCCCATCCTCCATCTGTAAAGAGAGGAACTCTCGGGTGGGAATCACATACTCGGCGCCGGTCGGTACCCATCCTCAAATCCGATGGCCAAAATGTTCCCCGAATAGGGAATCCATGTGATGATATCATTTGTCAACAACTCATTTGCATGCGGCGATGGTGAAACCCTCATTCTGAGGGACCTCCATCAAAATGGAATGATGCCATCATCGTCGTCCTCGTGGATAGGTATCTAAACCTAACACACTCACGGGGCCATAAGCATGGGAGCCTCTCGTAGGCCCAAAAGCGCCAACACTGATGGCAAAACATCTGCGTCGATAATAAACACTCTTAACTTTATAAATGGGAAATGAGAGAAATACTCACCCGGCGAGAAATGGGTAGAATCTAGCCAAGCCTCGGTCAAACCACATGGCGCATCGCATGCCCCGGAGAAATATAAAGGTGTAGGAACCCCAATCATACTCTCAATACGGTCCACATGGCGTGTGCGTGTTGATCAAAGCGAGCGACGACCAGTAGAAGAGTTATCTGCTATATAAGCGACCTCTAATGATCATCGAGGAACAATCGTAGAAGAAGAATCGATCCACGACTCGACATCATCGGGCATGGGCTCTCTCAAAAGCCCGCTCATAGCATCTACGCTCAAAAGGACACCTGCAGACAGATCCACGCCTTTTGGCGCCTCATGGAAACTCTAACAAGGATCGGCGGCGGCGGTGGGGGTAATATTCGCCATACAAAGCCTTTGGCTCCCCTCAAACTCCATACACATGATAAACCGCCGATCCGCCGGCGTCATCATCACCTCAGATCCAACAGATGGAGTGGTGAGTGCGATGAAACCATCGCTCGAGACAATGCCACGAGGTAACCCCGGGGACAACGGCGGGGAAGGATGGGAAAGAATGCCCGAATCCCCAATCATGCACTCTGGCTCTATAATCGGGATGAAGAGCACGATACATGGAGTGTATACTAAACCAATTCCCTCTCGAGTGTGTAAAGCGGGAACACTGCATGAAATGCGGATCAACATCAAAACCCTTTAATCCTCATCAATAGGAAAGAAGGAAGATCAAGATCTAACGTCATACCTCGTTAGCATGCAAGTACATCGAGGATGTACGCTCAAATCACCCGAAGCTCTGGGTTTGCCACTGAATCTGAGGAGCTCCCTACGGGGGAACATGTGCGGCGAGGCGGGGTCCTCAATCGGAATATCCTCATCCTCGTCCTCAGCGTCGTCAGCACGTCGGCCGGATTTGGGCGAATCACGGCCTCCACCAATCGGCGAAATTTATCACGAGCAAGAGCAGGGTCGAGGCACTTGAAGCCCCCTCCTCCGTATACGAAGTGGTCTCTGGGAACTACTCGGTGATCCGGATCCATAATATATCTCTGGACAACAAGTCTCAAATCACCTCGAGAAAAGGGTGTGGTATTTCCTTACTTGGAGCTTTTTAAAATGCATTTTATGACTACATGCATGCATGCATTTACTTTAACATACATCTATAGTGGAGTTAAAATTGCATGACTAATTAAATGCCTACATTTTTGAATTTTTTTGCCATAGTCCCCTTTGAAAATAGGACTATCCACATGCACATAGGCATGACTAGGTGGCCATTCAGTAGCACACCTGCCCCAAAGTCATATACATAATATATGCATTAAAAATCAAAATCATCAATGCATAAGGTTAACCTCAATATCAGGAGTACTTTGCCTTTTTACCTTTTGCTCATTGGACCTCAAATAGGACAAAAATAGCCAGAAAAAGGTGCCAATTTATTTATCTCAAAAGTCAAATTTTTTCACATCATTATGTTCAGCATGGTTTAATACTAACATTTACTATGTTGAATATTTTTTATCAAGTCATTTGTGCATACATAATCACTACTATGTGTTTAGATGCATTTCATGCGATAACTCATTTTCAGCGGGAAAAGCTGGGAAAAAATACATGCATACGTTACCGGGATAGTGCGAGAACACTTATGCGGTGGCGAGAATTTGAGAAAATAGCCCGAACTTCGGCGGATCTGACGGAGGCTCTCAGATTTTTCTTTGCGAGACAAGTTGAAAATGACTTGTGAGACCAACTCTTTGGATTATAACATCCACGGTTGGTATGAGTCCATCTCTGGCTGTTTGAAGCGAGGTGTACTGCGGCACCCTATATGGGCCCCACCCCTCGGCTCGGTCGATTCGAGTTCTGAAAGGAGTTCTTGCTGGATTTGAAAAAAGTCAATCGGGGAATAAAAAGCTGCTCTGCGATTGAGCAAAAACAACCTCTGATGATCTGGTCTTCTCGGATGGAACTTTGAGTGCATACATCACTCATTGGTAGTCACCGAACACGAGGTATACCACCTTGATGATCTCATTTATTACAAATCACATCGGCAATACCTTATGCGGGTCCAATCCATGACTCGGGTCATTACCCTAAAGATCAGCGTGATCCCCGGAAGGGGTCGTGGATCCCGGGGGATTTACAACGTGGATCCCCGACGGGGGTTACAGCGTGAATCCCGATTGGGATTCATTTAAATGCACATTCGAATTCATCCGTTGACACACATATCAATGAAGGTCAAAGCGACCTTGGCGTTATCTCGGTCGATGGCGATTAAACCTATCGAAGCTCGAGAGCTATTCGAGGATTTCATGCTCGATTACTCATATTCCCAGTGGATCTGGCGGGGGAAGTTACATCGCGATATTTTCGTTGATTCACACGTCGGCGAAGGTCAACCTTGACAACCTTGACAAATCGACCGTTTTCCCCGTCGGTGACCTTTCTTTTCATCCGTTGATTCACATGTTCGGTGAAGTACCGTCAGCGAAGGTCGAGGCATCCACGGCGGCATTTGTTGTTGGCGATAAATCAGCGAGAATCTTGACATATCTGGCGATACCAACCGGGAAAGGTCAGCGTCATCAAGGAGGATCGATGATGGAATATGTTATACACATCCTCGCAGACCAAGCTTTATCCCCACGGATCTCTTACACATAAGAGGTACATCTTGAGGATTAAGTCGTTATCAAGGATCGAGGAATTTGGTGATAACCCCAACATCAACATCTAATGATTCGGATTACATCATCCGATCGGTCATCATTGCCAATCCCGGTTGAAGCAACGAGGGGCCGACAATCATCATCGACATGTTGGGCAACAACCCCCGTACACATGCATCATACATTTGCATCATGTTGCTACATATAGTATCATGTTTGTCTTGTTGCATTTCAAGTGTCTAGGATTCTTTATCCTACCCATGCATTGCATTGCATGAGTATGATAAAGAGGGCATCATCTGTAGACACTCAAAATTTTTGTATACACATCACTAACATTGCGGGGAGGGCAGATTCGTCTTTCAAGAGGAACCACGGAAGGCGATCCATATCCATTCGGATACTAGGAAGTTCGACATCAACCCGGAACACACTGCTTTGGGAGTAACAATTCCAACCTCGGAGATAACCCCGAAGGCGTGCGGATCAATCTCGGAACACACTGGAGGAGAAGGCCGATTAATCTCGGAGATAACCCGAGGTATCGGTCTCGGTCCCAATCATGGGAATAGCTACCAACCTTGGTGATCACCCCAAGGAATGCGATTTGGCGATAACCCCGAAATGCTTGTTTCAAATGCAACCGACTTCAATCTCGGCGCTCTGGCGAGACACCAGTACAAACCGGAGATAACACAGGGAGGGCAGGCACACCTCGAGAGTTGACTTTGAGGACTTTCAACACTTGCGGCGGTCAATCTCGGTGAAGCCACTGAGCAGCGTCGCTTTATCATTAAGCCGGCGATAACTAACCGGTGAGGGGCAACCTCATCATCTTGCCAACATGCGATGCCACATCACGTCGTCTCAACATTTTATACACACATCTCTACACAGCGATGTCCCACAAGAATCGAGGAAAACCAATCCGAGTGACTATTATTATGGGGTAGCGGATAGAATTTGAAGCTTGAAGGCCAGGAGGGCATCGTCCCATCTTCAATGACCGTACAAACTCTAATCCCATGCCATTGTACAACTCTCGACAATGGCGGTCGAAATAGGTCCTATATACCTCGATCGGATGCGGATTGCAATTACGAAAGTTGAGCGGACATTACGATTGCTGAGTGTGCACGTCTTCTGAGACGACGACGACGACAGAAACGGGGGCACGGGTACCTCGTAGTACACACTGCGGTGCCGCAGTACACTGCGGCTCCCCCCTCTATAAATAGAGGGCTTGGGGTGGCCATTTGAGAAGAAAAAAGCGAGGAAGCCTGTCAAATTTGCTCCGTACTTACGATATCTTGAGTGCTTTCCCATTTTAAACACTTGTGAGCTCATATATAGCTACTTTTGTACCTATAAAAGCCGGTGTTTCATCCACTTTAAAGATATAGAAGTCTTTCTTTGGACCCACTTTGTAAGCCTTCTCACACACTTTAAAGCCTTTCTCTTCATCTTTGCACACACCCTTCTTCACGTTTGAGAGTGCGTGTGTTTTGCGTGTGTTTGCCGGACTATCGTGTTTTATTTATATTTATATTTATATATATATATATATATATATATATATATATATATATATATATATATATATATATATATATGGACTAACATTATCGAGTTATGCCTCGATTGAGCCTAGAACTTGATGCAGGCGGGCGTTTATTATATATATATATATATATATATATATATATATATATATATATATGTCGAACTTTGTTCGATGAGCCTAGATTTTGATGCAGGGCGTTTTTTTGCTTTATATATATATATATATATATATATATATATATATATATATATATATATATATATATATATATATATATATCGTATTGTGGACTTTATTCGATGAGCTTAGATTTTACATATGCGTTTATACTTTATATATATATATATATATATATATATATATATATATATATATATATATATATTGTCGAACTACATTATGAGCACAGATTTTACATAGTGCGTTTATATATATATATATATATATATATATATATATATATATATATATATATATATATATATATATATATATATATATATATTCTTTATATTTCGTCCCTTTATATATATGAGTTTACTTATATATATATATATATTATATATATATATATATATATATATATATTTTCTCCCACAGAGTTTACTTACGTGGTGGTTGATCGCTTTCTCTGACTTTTTTACGTTTTGTCTGCTGGAGTTCACTTACGTGGCAGTTGGCTTGATTTACATTTTGTCCTTTGGAGTTTCCTCGTGGTGGTTGATTTTGACTTTATTTACGTTTTGTCACTTTGGAGTTTCCTCTCGTGGTGGTTGATAACTTTTCTGACTTTATTTACATTTTTGATCCCCCATGGAGGTGCTTCGTGGTTTGGTGGTGATATATATATATATATATATATATTCTATATTTTTATATATATATATATACTACTTTGCTTTCATACAAATTGCGGTATCATATGCTTTAGGAATCATGTGATCCAGATTGACCTATTGGATCTAGATTCGGTTCCGTGATGGACATTTTTAAATTTATGGCGACTTGTAAATTGATTCTGCGGTGTGCGAATTTCCTCGGATGGTTTTCATACCCACGAGGAAATCGGCATTATTTTTGTACATTATTTTCTTATAGATGCTTCGCATCTTGAAAATAAAATCAATCAATAGAACACTTAATAAAATGGAAGTGTAAAAGGTCTCAATTACTATTGAGCATCGGGGTTTGAAAAACCTCTTTTATAAAACATCATTGCCATATCTTGCTAAAAAGCTGAATTTTTACATAAATTCAAACCACATGTATATAGGTGTGACGAGGCCTCACACTACTTCCAAATAATGACACATTGACCCACACACACACATTAGGATAATAGTTTCTTGAAAAAAGGCGGTCAGTAGTGGTAACACGGATGTCGGGGGTGCCTAACACCTTCCCTCGCATAATCAAGTCCCCGGACCCTAATGAATCTCGGTTTCGCAGGCAGTTTAGCGATGTCACATCTTTGGGTCGATGTGCAAACCTTTTCTCGGTTGTGTTGGTACAACCATTTAAAAAACCAATGGCGACTCTTAACGGTCCATAAATCGACATTATACATATCGGACCTTTTTCACTTGTTTTTTCAAACAAATCTCACCTAAAATGAGAACACCAAAAGAGAAAGTAGCGGAAAGGGACAATTAAAAATCAACAGGAATATTCGTATGACGACATAATCATTAGTGGACCCCTAATGGAAGTATTGTCGTAGTAAGAAAACGACAGAATTATTTTTGTATAAAAATAACGGTGGAAGTGTTACCGTTAAAACTGTTGAACTACCCAGTAGTAAAAGTACAGTAATACACGTGGTTGCATAGTAGCACACGGTATTGGTTATTGATGCTTACGTGAGAAGTCACTCAGTAATACTCAATTATTGCTACAGTAATTGCTGCATCATATCTCTTATATTATTGATTCGATTATTGTCATAGTATCATCTGCATAATATGTTATATTATTAAATCAATAATTGAGACGACAAAGTTGTTCATATTATTAAATTGCAATATTTACAATGTCTAGAAGTTTGCACAAAGAGAGGTTTGGTCACCTAATCGTGCGCCAATAGGGAGAAATCCTTATTGGAAAGCCCCTCTCTCCCCGGGAACGACTCACTTTTGTTAAATATTGTGAGTTATAATATTAATGATGAATAAGTTCGTGTTGATTAAAGATGAATTTTATAGTTCCATTGTGCTGAAATTATTTGTGTCTGGAGGTTATATTGTTCAATCGGGTATTCGGGGCACTTTTCGTGTCGGAGTTACTATTCATGAGTTACTATTCACGAGTTACTATTCACAAGTTACTATTCACGAGTTACTATTCACAGGGTACTATTCACCCAAAAAATATAATTTTTTTCGGTCCAAATCATTTTTGGGTACAATATTATTCCATGAGGAGATGTGATAATTTTTCTGACCGTTGGTTGAATTATAATAGTAAATCAATATGAATCGTTGGTTGAAGATATAATAGTAAATTAATATGGACCGCTGGTGGAAAGTTATAATAGTAAACTCTTGTCTCCTCTTTTTCAAAATCTCGTGTATCATCCAGTTGTAGATTTGGCTCGGGCACTTCATCAATCTCGGAATCCTCATCATAACAATAATTGTTTTTAGGACAGTTGTTCAGGGCTTTGAGCATTTGATCCATCTGGTTCTGCATATTTTGAATTAATATCTCTTGATTCTGAATTGATCGCTCTTGATTAATCCTCCTCTCCTCTTGGTTTGCTATGAGCTTGGACAACAATTCCTCAAACTTGGAATTATCTATCTCAGTTTTTGAATCCATGTATTGAGGAGGACCATGAGTTGAAGTGGTGATGAGTTGTTCCATCTGGTGCCGAAAATTATGGCTCGATAATTCTTGACTCATCATCCTCTCCTCTTGGTTTGCTATGACCTTTGACAGTAATTCCTCCAACTTTGACTTTTCTTCTTTTAATGGAGGTAGATATGAGAGTTCCGACATGTATGTTGGATTTGGAGTAGAGTATTGATCTTGATTATTATAGCTCCATGAAGAATCCGGGTGATACCCCCAAACTTGATGATAACTGGGATAAGAATAATTGTTGAGGTAGTTACCACCATACTGTACCGGCCCAAGACTGATGGTGCATTGATTACTCAGGTGATTGCCAGCACAATAATTGCAAGTAACTACTATCCTTCGATTATGTTGGGCTGCAACAACATCCAACCTTCTCGAAAGTGTCTCAAGTCTGATAATGCAGAAAATATATTGAGTCCATCCATCCTCTCTCCCCTTGGTTGAGTCATACTCGAATATGGCCTTTGATAATTGAATCTAGCCATGGTACCTGAAAAGAAAGAAAAATAAGAAGAGAATTAAATAAAAAGAAAAAAAATGTTTAAATTAAGATTAATTTGATTGAAGCTAATATTGGCAAAAATATATTAAACTAATTTCAAGAATTCTACGCCAAAAACTTGTTGGGTAAAATCTAATTACGCACAACACGCAAGTATACGTGGTCAACAGGTAATAAAGTGAAAGTAGAGTATCGTTCCCACTAGGAATTGTATAATAAAAAATCACCAAGTACTAACCCGTAACCAACTCAATCTTATTTAAACGAATGAATTTAAATTTATAAGTAAACTAATTCTAATTAAATTCCAGTAGTTAAATTAAGATTACGGAGATTTAAGATCACAACTTCACTTATTACTTTATTTAAGTTAACACACTTCTCATCAATTATTCTCTATCATGAATTGTTAATCAAGAACACTAAAGCAGATAAAACCATCTCTCGATGCATAATACCCATACTCACTTAAATCCATAGATGATAGAATTAAGCAAGACACCCTAATTAACTAATCCACTATATCTCTATGTGAATTACAATTAAAAATAATTTAAAGCACAAGTTCTCTATTAGATTACATATGGCGTAAAGGCATATCTCTATCCTAAACACGAATCATGAATTCCATCTATGCAGAAATCACAAATACATGTTATCATATTAAGATCTAAATCTATACTTCATCTCTCGAGTTCATATAGATTATCACGGTAATTGTTCGCTAGGCAATTAAGAAATTAAGTCCAAATCACAATAGACAACCCTCACAATAGAACATAATAATTAATATCGAAGCATATTAAAATAAATTACAAAATAAGATCCATTGTAATCTCAAACACAAAATTAGTTCATTGAATTAAAACTAAGAATCCGCAATTGAATAATCATTAAAAGATAAAAATAAGAGTAGAGTAAAAAATAAATCTGTTGTCAGCAAATCTCCATCTTCCTCAAGCTCCTGCTCTTGATCTTCAATGGTGTCCAAGTTGCTTCAATCTTCCATTCTAATCTAATCTAGGGTTCCTAATCTAAGAAAGAAAGTTAAGAATAAGTTAATAGAAATCTATCCCAAGAAGAATTTAATGGAGTCTTAGAACTAGCCTCCCAATCCAAGTTAAACTCAAGTATTTAGAGTTCTAATGGACACTCTAACAAGTTAGGCAACTAAGAATCCTATTCTAGCTCAAATTGGACACCAAATAACCCAAAACAGCTCTTTTCCCGCCGCCTAGCGCGCCCCGCGTTGTCCCTAAGTCATTTATAGTGCGGTCCGCGCTACTGTAGCAGTGGTTCTAGTGGCCTAGCGCGCCCCTAGCGATATCCGCGCTACTCTATTTTTTGATGCGATGTCCTTTGTTAAAATAGACATAATCTTTGATCCGCTTGGAGTTACGGGGCCTGCCACCTATCAAATCGAAGATATCGACGAGATCTATAACTTTCATTGTTTGAGGATTGACAAATTCGAATTGGAGAAAGGCGGAAATCGGGATTGTAGTAGATGCTATGTAAATGGCAAACATGACAACTCTTAGATATGATCTTCGTTGATAAAAAGGCCATAACTCTAACATCCGAACTCCGATTGGGATGATTCAAGATGTTCCGGAAAGCTAAGAAGTAGAGCTACCATAAAATCCAAGTTTCAAGCCAAGAACTTACATCCAATTTGATGTTAAAAGTCCTTCAATATTCCCTTCTTGCATTTGCTTACGTATTTTAGTCCAAAAGATGTCCGAATTGCTTTCCTTTGCTTCTTCATGCCAATGTCGTGTCATCGCCTACAAAATAACATAAAATGTATGAAAATTAACTACGAAACATGAGATTAAGCAAATAATTCAAGTAATAGATACCGAAAAAGTAGGTATAAAACCTACTTATCAACTATTCACCCGAAAAATATAATTCTTTTCGGTCCAAATCATTTTTGGGTACAATATTATTCCATGAGGAGATGTGATAATTATTCAGACCGTTGGTTGAATTATAATAGTAAATCAATATGGATCGTTGGTTGAAGATATAATAATAAATTAATATGGACCACTAGTGGAAAGTTATAATAGTAAATCAATATGGATCGCTGGTTTAAAGTTTTAATATTAAATCAGTATGGACCGTTGCTTTAAGTTGTAATAGTAAATCAATATGGACCGTCCGTTTAAAAGTAAATCAATCTGGATCGTTTATGAATTAGTTACTATTCAGTCCATTCTCCTATAAATAGAAGCTCATTCGTTCATTATTTCTTACGAATTCACTGAAACTCTAGAGAGAGAAACTATAGAGAGAAAGAAAAAAAGTATTATGCTACTTCACTACTCCAGTATTAAGTTGTAAGAGTAAATCAATATGGACCGTCCGTTTAAAAGTAAATCAATCTGGATCATTCATGAATTAGTTACTATTCAGTCCATTCTCCTATAAATAAGCTCATTCGTTCATTATTTCTTATTTAATTCATTGAAACTCTAGAGAGAAAAACTATAGAGAGAAGAAAAAAGTATTCTCGCTACTTCACTACTCCAAAGATTCAGCTTTTTCTAAGGTAAGGGATATTATTTGTTGTACTCGTAAGGGGTATTATTTCTTTCGTATTCATGAAGAGAACTTCTGTTATTCCATTCTTTATTATTATGTTAAAATAATATGCGAAGTACCGCATACATGGTGAAATTCTTCTGTTATTCCAATCTTATTATTACATTTGGAATAACTTTGTTTATCTAAGTACCACATACATGGTGAAATTATTCTAATATTCCGTTCTTTATTATTCGTCGAAAATATCCACATTTGTGCGTTTATGCTGGGACTGGTTCCATTATTTATTATTCGCCGAATATCACATACGTGTGTTTACTGTAGGACTGGTTCCATTATTGATTATTATGTCAGAATATCATGTCTGTGTATTTACGCTGGACCTGGTTCCATTATTGACTATTATGTCGAAATATCTTATCTGTGCGTTTATGTCAGACCTTGATCCATTATTTATTCTGTCAGAATATCCTGTCTGTGCGTTTATGTCGGACCTGGTTCTATTATTTATTATTCTATTGGGAATAACATGTCTGTGCAGTCTATCGCACGCATGGTGAATCCTTATGTTGTTCCATTCATTATTATTCTATTGGAATAACCTGTCTATGTGGATTACCACATGCATGGTGAATGATCCTTTGTATTCATTCCTTATTAAATTGTGGAAATGATCTGTATACGTGGATTACCGCATGGCGGGTGAAGATCCATTTACAGTTTCATATATTCTATTATACTCAGTTGGTTAAAGTTTTGGCTTCTATACTCTATGAAATTAGTAGAATATCCTAGATATTTGCGCTTCATCCAGTATCTTTTCATGAAAATATTCTTCTGAGCATTCTTGAATTTTACTCCATAAAGCATTATCATGTTGACAATTTGGACGTTATTGAGTTCAGGATAAATTAACTTATTAATCTTTAAAATTTATTCTTGAACTTGTTTTATTGAATTATTATGTCATTGTCGTCATCCTCATGCTTATATTGTAATGAAAGTCATCTTTGGCTTACGTGAATAGATGGACTTAGTATGATTATGACCAGGGATCATTCGGTATAATCATGACCTGTAATGTTATAAATGATGTAGTAAAAGTCCTCAGTGGCCTATAATGCATTGATGGATAGTTTTTGGTATGATTATGACCAAGGATTATTTGGTATAGTCATGACCATTGATGATTTAATGAATATCTTTGGCCCGTAATACAGGGATGATTAGATGATGTGGTTTATTTATTAAGCTGAGTCTCGGCGATAAAAACTGATGAAAACATTTTAAATCATAGAAGATAGTAGATATCATGCTTTACTTGACTCTTCTAATGGATTGCTTATTCCGCTGCAGTTAAACTTTATCAGTTTAACATTGTTGAAGACTATTGATAATTTATTCTGCATTATGTTAGTCATAATATTTCTTACTTAGCTAGTTGAGCTCAACCTTTCTTTCACTGTTCTCTTCAGGAAATGAGAATATAGCTGGGTTGAATCGGGAAAGGAGTGACGGTCCAGATGATAGCATTAGTAGTCCTCACTATTCTGTTAAATAGTGTGACAATAAATGTAATGAGGACTCCTTTGAGTGTGGATATTATCTAGATGACAATATTCCTATTAAAACTCTCACTTTATGTATTGTCGTATATTACACGACGGTTATATAATTAGTTTGTATTTGTATTTTGTACCATGTATTTGGCGACTCAAGATGGGTGATGTATACCTATTTTGGGGGCGTCACAGTTGGTATCAAAGCTTAGGGATATGATCCTGCCGAGATGTGAGACAAGAACTAGGGGGGAGGCGAGGATTTTTTCAAGCTAGTATGACCTACCTAAGTTTATTTGGTATCTAATTAGTCGGTCAGAGTATAGGGATAATATGTGATATGTTAATTAACCCTTATTTTGTTACAGTATTTGAAATGGCATTCAAAAATGTTGAGATAAGCAATGAAGCACATGAGACCATTGAGTCACCAACGGTCAATGCCTAGGGTAATGTGCAACAGGAAGACAATAATACTCATATAAATAATAACACCGATGAAATGGTGAATGATTGGATGGTCAGAGGCTTTATGCAATTCATGCAACATCAGGCGAAGGCGGCTCCTATCCAAAATGCAGGTGGAAACACTGACAACTCTCGGACGGTCACCGCTAAGCAGTTCAAGGAGCTGGGACCACCAGAGTTTTTTGGAGAGCCAAAACCACTTAAGGCGGAGTCATGGATAAAGAAGATCAACAAGATATTTAATGTCTTGGGATGCTCCGAGGAGCAAAAGGTTCCCTTTGCCACCTTCATGTTGCGTGTAGAGGCAGATTACTGGTGGGAATCTGTAAAGCGTACTCAACCTGCCACACTGAAGATGTCTTGGGAGAAGTTCCAAGAGCTGTTCAACAATAAGTACTTTCCTGAAAGTATTCATCACATGAAGGAGGTAGAGTTTATCAAGCTTGAGCAAAACAATATGACTGTGGCGCATTACGAAGCTAAGTTTGCCGAGTTGTCTCGGTTTGCGTCCCACTTGGTTGATAATGAGGAAAGAATATCGCGGATGTTTCTAAGAGGTTTAAAACCTGAGATACGTCAATACCTTATCTCTCATAAACTATGTTTGTATTTAGATGTTGTGAATAGGCTCAGTTATTGGAGCGCGATAATGAGTCAACCCAACCAAGAGAGAGTATAGGACAAGTAGATAATACCAATGGTAGCAGTCATCGAAGCGGCAACAACAAACGTGGAGGGATTCAACATGCCAGAAATGATAACCACTTCGGTGGTAATCATGGCCAAGACAATAGGAGTAGAAAGTTCAAGAAGAGAAGGTTTAGCAAAGATGGAAAGATGTCAAAGCACCAGCACCCGCTGTTAAGGAAGGAGAATGACCGCCTGTCATATGTTACAAATGTGGAGGGGAAGGACACATAAGTCCAAACTGCACGATGCAGTCCAAAGCCTGTTATAATTATGGAAAAGAAGGCCACCTAGCCCGATTTTGTCATGTACTAAAGTCAAGTCCAGCTGGGATGGAGGCATCAAAGGGTGTCCAAGACCAGACAAAACCAGTAGTTCAAGGGAGAGCGTTTGTCGTAACCTCCCAAAAAGCGAGGAATCCGAACGAGGTGATCACGGGTAAGCTAACCATAAACTCTAGCGAAGTTTATACTTTATTTGGTACTGGTTCTACCCATTCCTTTATTTCTCCTACTTGCGCTCAACGTTTAAATTTGACTACGAAGAAATTAGACTTTGATTTATCTGTTGAAACTCTGTTGGGAGAAACCTTCATTATATCCACGGTTTATAAGTCCTGTTTGATTTAAATCGGTAACCGCACGTTACCTGTCGATCTTATTTCTTTGAAAATACTTGCATTTGATGTGATTTTTAGGATTGATTGGTTAATTACTCATCATGCTAAAGTCAATTGTTTTTTGTAAGGTTGTTAGCTTTCATATTCTAACCAACCTATTATACTAATTCAATGTACCAAACCACTAAAATCAATCATCTTTGTCATATCAAGCCATAAAGCTATTCGCTTATTGAAAACGGATGTCAAGCTTTCTTAGCTCATGTCACGGATCTAAACAAAAATATGTGGTTTTGAATGATATTTCTATTGTTAATAAATTTCATCGTATTCCACGAAGAACTTCCGGCATACCTCGAAGCGTGAAATTGAATTTTGTATCGACCTTGAATCCTAAGACAAAACCCATTTCCAAAGCCCCATATCGAATGGCTCCTCATTGAACTTCGAGGAGTTAAAAACCAAACTACGAGAATTGTTAGACATAGGTTTCATTCATCCTAGTACGCCTCCCTTGGGGTGCTCTGTTCTATTCGTGAAGAAGAAGAAAAATGGAAGTATACGACTATGTATTGATTATCTGGAGTTGAATCATGTCACCGTCAAAAAAAATAGGTACAGAATTACCTCGTATTGATGATCTGTTTGACCAGTTGCAAGGTGCCAAATTCTTTTCGAAGATCGATCTTCGTTCTGGATATCATCAGTTGAAGATTAAAACTGATGACATTCCAAAGACTTCTTTCAGAACTCGGTACATGCATTATGAATTCCTAGTCATGTCTTTTGGATTGACTAATGCTCCTGCTACCTTCATAGACATGATGAACCGAGTATTCAAGGAATATTTGGATCACTTTGTGGTCGTCTTTATTGATGACATCATCATATACTCCAAAACCCGTGAAGATCATGAACAACACTTGAGGCTGATACTTTAGAAGCTTCGTGAAAACAAGCTATATGCCAAGTTGAAGAAATGTGAGTTCTGGGTTGAGGAAGTTGCATTCCTTGGGCACGTGATATCAAATCATGGAATATCTGTTGACCCGACAAAGATTGAAGCAATTCAAAGTTGGGAGCAACCTAAGTCAGTGACCGAAGTACGTAGCTTTCTCGGCTTAGCTGGTTATTATCGGAGATTCATAGAACGGTTTTCTAGAATTGCTACTCCATTAATGAAGCTGACTCGAAAAGATACAAAATTTGGTTGGAGCGAGGAATGTGAGAAGAGTTTTCAAGAACTCAAGAGTAGACTCATTTCAGCACCTGTTCTGACAATACCATCTGGCACTGAGGGATTTGTCATTTACAATGATGCTTCAGGCAAAGGGTTAGGATGTGTTCTCATGAAATATGGGAAAGTCATAGCCTATGCCTCACGACAACTCAAAGAATATGAGAGGAATTATCCTACTCGTGATCTAGAGTTGGCCGTTGTCGTTTTTGCGCTTAAGATTTGGAGGCATTACCTGTATGGAGAGAAAGTGAAAATCTATATGGATCATAAAAGCCTCAAATATTTCTTCACTCAGAAGGAACTCAACATGCAACAACGACATTGGCTTGAGCTGTTGAAAGATTATGATCATACCATTCAATACCATCCTGGAAAAGCGAACGTAGTAGCTGACGCGTTGAGTGGAAGATCATATGCGGGCACGAGTGAATTATTGTCAACGCAAGGGCCCATTGTGTATGACTTACGAAGGATGGAGATAGAGTTAAAAACTCTAGGGACCCATATGATGATGGCGAATATACAAGTAGAATTAACTTTTATCGATAAAGTTAAAGCTGCTCAAGCTACAGACCTGAAGCTGATGCATATGAAGAAGAAAGTGGAAGAAGGTGCTATTTCGGAAGAAAGAATCGATTCAGAAGGAATACTTCGAGTAAACTCCAGACTTTGTGTTCCTAACGATTCTGATTTGAAGTATAAAATTATGATGGAGGCGCACAACACACCGTTTGCAATCCATCTTGGGAGTACCAAAATGTATCGTGATCTTCGTCATACATTTTGGTGGAGCAATATAAAGAGAGAGATAGCTCTGTTTATCTCAAGGTGTCTAACTTGTCAATGAGTCAAGGCGGAGCATCAAGTGCCAAAAGGTCCATTGTAACCACTTGAAATTCCAAAATGGAAGTGGGAGCACATTACCATGGATTTCGTTACTGGTCTTCCCAAGGTTTCTCAAGGTATAGATGCGATTTGGGTCATTGTTGATAGATTGACCAAGTCTGTTCATTTCTTACCGATACGAGAAACTTATACACTTGAACGTCTTGCTAGTATATATATAAACGAGATTGTAAGATTGCATGGTATGCCAGTATCTATAGTTTCTGATTGAGACCCAAGATTCACTTCAAGATTATGGGTTAGTTTGCAAAAAGCTATGTGCACAGATTTACGATTTAGTTCGGCATATCATCCTCAGACGAACGGACAATCAGAGAGGACTATTAAAACTCTTAAAAATTTATTAAGACTCTGTGTCCTTGACTTCAAGGGAAGTTGGGACAAGTTCTTACCATTGGTGGAGTTTTCCTACAACAATAGTTATCAAGCAAGTATTGGCATGGCTCCATTTGAGGCGTTGTATAGAAGAAAGTGTCGTTCGCCAGTATGCTGGGATGAAGTGGGTGAAGCAACGTTGTTGGGATCAGATTTGGTACGTATGACTACAAAAAAGATTCAAACGATCCGGCAACGTATAAAAACCTCACAAGATCGACGAAAGAGTTATGCTGATCTTCATCGAAAGGACGTGGAATTCGATATTGGAGATCATGTGTTATTACGTGTTGCTCCATGGAAAGGAGTTATGAGATTTGGAAAGAGAGGAAAGCTCAATCCTTGATTCATTGGCCCATTTATAATCCTCGAACGAGTAGGAACTGTGGCCTATAGACTCGCCTTACTGCCAAGTATGTCTCGTGTTCGTAACGTTTTTCATATATCTATGTTACGTAAATATGTGAAAGACCCAAACCACATTATTGAATTAGAACCAGACGAGATAGAGGAAGATTTAACGTATGAAGAGTTACCTGTTAAAATCTTGGATAAGAAAGATCATATTCTACGCTCCAAGGTTATACCTCAAGTCAAAGTTTTGTGGAGAAACAACGGTGTGGAAGAAATGACCTGGGAGTTAGAATCTGAGATGAAGTCAAGATATCCTCACCTCTTCGATATACCAGGTACGCACCCTAATTTCGAGGACAAAATTTCATAAGAAGGGGAGGTTGTAAGACCCCAACTTTTATGAATAAATATTAATTTCTCTCGAAATATATTTTTGAATATTATGGTGTGGATATAATATAATGTTATAGTTGTGGGTAATATTTACAAATTTTGCAAAGTAAGCAAGTGGTTATATAATATTCGATTGGTAGGGAATATTCGTTTTTAACAGGGAATATTAAATACGACAAGACAATCATTTGGTGGACCCTACAACGGAAGTATTGTCGTAGTAAGAAAATGATGTAATTATCTTTTTATAAAAATAATGACTAAGTGTTACCGTTAAAACCGCTGAACTACCCGGTAGTAAAAGTACGATGAATACGTGGTTGTATAGTAGTAGCTACGGTATTGGTTATTGATGCTTACGTGAGAAGTCACTCAAGAATACTCAATTATTGCTACAATAATTGTCGTGATCATATCTCTCATATTATTGATTCGATTATTATCACAAGATCATCCGTGCATAATATGTTATATTATTAAATCAATAATTGAGACGACAAAGTTGTTCATATTATTAAATTGCAATATTTACAATGTCTAGAAGTTCTGTCAAGGAGATGTTTGGTCACCTAATTGCACGCCAATAGGGAGAAATCCATGTTGTAAAGCCCCCTCTTTCCTGGGAACGACCTGGTTATTAAATATTGTGAGTTATAATATTAATGATGAATAAGTTCATGTTGATTAAAGGTGAATTTTTAGTTCCATGAAATTATTTGTGTCTGGAGGTTATATTGTTCAATCGGGTATTCAGGGCACTTCTCGTGTCGGAGTTACTATTCATGAGTTACTATTCATGAGTTACTATTTACGGGGTACTATTCACCCGAAAAATATAATTCTTTTCGGTCCAAATCATTTTTGGGTACAATATTATTCCATGAGGAGATGTGATAATTTTTCTGACTGTTGGTTGAATTGTAATAGTAAATCAATATGAATCGTTGGTTGAAGATATAATAATAAATCAATATGGACCGCTGGTGGAAAGTTTTAATAGTAAATCAATATGGACCGTCCGTTTAAAAGTAAATCAATCTGGATCGTTCATGAATTAGCTACTATTCAGTCCATTCTCCTATAAATAAAAGCTCATTCCTTCATTATTTCTTACAAATTCACTAAAACTCTAGAGAGAGAAACTATAGAGAGAATGAAGAAAAGTATTATGCTACTTCACTACTCCAGTATTCAATTTTTTTAAGGTAAGAGATATTATTTGTTGTACTCATATGGGGTATTATTTCTTTCGTATTCATGAAGAGAACTTCTGTTATTCCATTCTTTATTATTATATTGGAATAACCTATATATGCGAAGTACCGCATACATGGTGAAATTCTTCTGTTATTCCATTCTTATTATTCTGTTGGAAAAACCTATTTATGCGAAGTACCGCATACATGGTGAAATTCTTCTAATATTCCGTTCTTTATTATTCTGTCGAAATATCTTGTCTGTGCGTTTGCACCGGACCTGGTAACATTATTTATTATTCTGTCAGAATATCCTGTCTCTGCGTTTACGCCAGACCTGGTTCCATTATTGATTATTATGTCGGAATATCCTGTTTGTGCGTTTATGTCGGACCTGGTTCCATTATTTATTATTCTGACGGAATATCCTGTCTGTGCATTTATGCCGGACCTGGTTCCATTATTTATTATTCTGTTGAGAATAACCTGTCTGTGCAGTTTATCGCACGCATGGTGAATCCTTCTGTTATTCCATTCTTTATTATTCTATTGGAATAGCCTGTCTATGTGGATTACCACATGTATGGTGAATGATCCTTTTTATTCCTTCCTTATTAAATTGTGGAAATGATCTGTATACGTGGATTACCGCATGGCAGGTGAAGATCCATTTGCAGTTTCATATATTCTATTATACTCAGTTGGTTAAAGTTTTGGCTTCTATACTCCATGAAATTAGTAGAATATCTCGGATATTTGCGCTTCATCCAGTATCTTTTCATGAAAATATTCTTCTGAGCATTCTTGAATTTTACTCCACAAAGCAGTATCATGTTGACAATTTGGACATTATTGAGTTCAGGATAAATTAACTTATTAATCTTCAAAATTTATTCTTGAACTTGTTTTATTGAATTATTATGTCATTGTCATCATCCCCATGATTATATTTTAATGAAAGTCATCTTTAGCTTACGTGTATAGATGGACTTAGTATGATTATGACCAAGGATCATTCGGTATAATCATGACCTGTAATGTTATAAATGATGTGGTAAAAGTCCTCAGTTGCCTATAATGCATTGATGGACAGTTTTTGGTATGATTATAACCAGGGATTATTCGGTATAGTCATGACCGTTGATGATTTAATGAATATCGTTGGCCCGTAATATAGGGATGATTAGCTGATGTGGTTTATTTATTTAGCTGAGTCTCAGCGATAAAAATTGATTAAAACATTTTAAATCATAGAAGATAGTAGATATCATGCTCTACTTGACTCTTCTAATGGATTGCTTATTCCGCTGCAGTTAAACTTGATGTCTATTGTATTTTATCAGTTTAACATTGTTGAAGACTATTGATAATTTATTCTACATTATGTTAGTCATAATATTTCTTATTGGGCTAGTTGAGCTCACCATTTCTTTCACTGTTCTCTTCAGGAAATGAGAATATAGTTGGGATGAGTCGGGGAAAGGAGTGACGATCCAGATGATAGCATTAGTAGTCCTCACTATTCTGTTAAATAGTGTGACAATAAATGTAATGAGGACTCCTTTGAGTGTGGATATTGTCTAGATGACAATATTCCTATTAAAACTCTCAGTTTATGTATTGTCGTATATTACACGACGGTTGTATAATTTATTTGTATTTGTATTCTGTTCCATGTATTTGGTGACTCAAGATGGGTGATGTATACCTATTTTGGGGGCATCACAATAGAGATAGTTCAAGAGTTCGCGGATGTGTTTCCGAAGGAATTACCTGGTATTTCGCCAGATTGGGATGTAGAATTCGTGATTGATTTGTTGCCGGGTACGGCACCAGTTTCAAAGGCCCATATAGAATGGCGCCAGTAGAAATGAAGGAGTTAATGGTTCAATTACAGGAACTATTAAATAGGAAGTACATTCAACTGAGTGTGTCTCCATGGGGAGCGTCAATATTTTTTGCAAAGAAGAAGGATGGGTCGTTACGACTCTGTATCGACTATCGGGAGTTGAACAAGTTAACGATTAAGAATAAATACCCGTTGCCCAGGATCGATGATCTATTTGATCAGTTGAAAGGGGCAAAGTATTTTTCTAAAATAGATTTGCGTACGGGGTATCATCAACTGAAAGTGAGGAAGGAAGATGTACCTAAGACGGCGTTCAGAACTCGTTATGGCCACTACGAGTTTTTGGTTATGTCGTTTGGGTTGACAAATGCGCCAGCCGCATTTATGGATATGATGAATAGAGTGTTCAAACAGTATTTGGACAAGTACATTGTAGTGTTCATTGATGATATTCTAGTCTATTATATGACGGCAGAAGATCATGCTGAACATTTGAGAATAGTGTTAGAAACACTACGGAGGGAGAAGTTATATGCGAAATTCACTAAGTGTGAATTTTGGCTTGAACGAGTGCAGTTTCTAGGACATGTTATAGATAAAGATAGCATATCCGTAGATCCAGTGAAGGTAGAAGCAGTGAATGAGTGGGAGCAACCGAAAATGCCAACCGGGGTTAGGAGTTTTCTGGGGTTATCGGGATACTATAGAAGGTTCATTCAGTACTTTTCTAAATTACCTACTCCATTGACGAATCTGACAAAGAAGTCGGTGAAGTATGAGTGGACAGAAAAGTGTGAAAAGAGTTTTCAAGAACTAAAAAAGAAGTTAAGTGAGGCACCTGTATTATCCTTACCAGATGATAAGGGGAATTTTGTAGTTTATAGCGATGCTTTACATAAAAGACTTGGTTGCATGCTCATGCAGCATGGCAATGTCATTGTGTATGTGTCACGCCAGTTGAAGGATTATGAAAAGGTCTATCCTACTCATGACCTGAAATTGGCAGCTGTAGTCTTTGCCTTAAAAATATGGAGACATTATTTATATGGGGAAAAATGTGAGATATACACGGACCATAAGAGTCTAAAATATATCTTAACACAGAAGGAGTTGAATATGAGGCAGAGAAGATGGTTAGAATTGATAAAGGATTACGATTGTGATATCTTATATCATCCAGGAAAGGCAAACGTAGTAGCCGACGCGTTAAGTCAGAAGGGTAGGGAAAAGCTGTCAATGTTAACGACTCAGAATGAGTTAATAACAGAGATGGCAATGATGGAATTAGAAGTTAAGTTACCAAGTGAAACGGTAGAGATGTTATTCTCAATAGAGACTCGACCAACGATAGTGGAACGGGTTAAGAAAGTATAGATAAGTACTGAAGAATGCGAGCGAATGAAAAAGATAATGGAAGATGATGTGAAGACTAAGTATAACCTTGATAAAGAAGGTTTACTTCATTTTGAAGGAAGAATTTGGGTTCCAAATAATTCTGACTTAAAAGAAGAGATTATGTGAGAGGCTCATAGTTCGAGGTACTCGATACATCCTGGTAGTACTAAGATGTATCAAGACCTTCGTCAAAACTTTTGGTGGCCGAACATGAAGAGGGAAATCGCTGAGTATGTTAGTAAGTGCTTAACTTGTCAGAAAGTTAAGGCTGAACACCAAAGACCGAGTGGGTTCTTGCATCCACTAGAGATTCCAAAGTGGAAATGGGAGCATATCACCATGGACTTTGTGGTGGGACTTCCAACAACGAGGAAAGGATATGATGCTATTTGGCTGATAGTGGATCGGTTAACCAAATCGGCTCACTTTCTACCAATAGGAGTTAGGTATAACCTAGAGCAGTTAGCTAAGCTCTATATCAAGGAAATTATTTCTAGACATGGAGTACCTATTTTGATTGTGTCCGATCGTGATCCACGATTCATGTCGAACTTTTGGAGAAGTTTGCAAGAGCAAATGGGAACGCATTTGAGATTGAGTACGGCATATCATCCATAGAAGGATGAACAAAGTGAATGGACAATTCAAACGCTAGAAGATATGTTAAGATCTTGCCTTGGAAAGGGAAGATACATTTTGGGAAGAAAGGGAAGTTAAGTCCAAGGTTTGTAGGACCTTTTGAGATTTTAAAAAGGGTAGGAGAGGTAGCGTATGAAGTAGCTTTACCTCCTGAGACTGAAAGAATACACAATGTGTTTCACGTGTCAGTGTTACGTCCTTATACACCGGACTACAAACACGTAATAGAATATGAATCTATTCATGTAGAAAAAGACTTAACGTATGAAGAACTTCCTATTCAAATTGTTGATAGGAAGGAACAAGTCTTGAGAAATAAAGTAATACCTTCAGTAAAGGTAATTTGGAGTAACCACGATGCTGAAGAAGCAACGTGGGAGCTCGAAAGTAAAATGAAAGAAAAGTTTCCTCATTTGTTTATGTAAGAATAGTGAGATTCTGGGGACAAAATCGTTATACGGAGGGAAGAATGTAACGCCCGAGAATTTTGGATTTTGAATGAATTAAATTTTTATTTGATTATGTGGATTAAATGAATTTAATTGATTAATTATGTGAGTAAGATGTTTGAAGGTCGTTCCATGACCTAGAATGTGTGAATGTGGTTAGTATTCTGGTTGTGTCCTAGGATTAATTGTTTTAAATTATCAAGACAAAAATGAATGTTTTCCGAGAAGTTTTCCGTAAAAAAACTATTCATCCGATTTCGTTCGGAGCTTAGGTTTGAAATTCCGAGAAATGCGTAATGATAGAATATTAAGATATAATGGAATATCCAATAATATTTCCGTTATGGCAAACGAAGTTTTTGCTTGCGGATATAAAACCTAAGGGTTTGTGAAAGAGATTTTCGAAAGGGAAAATGTAATGTGTATACTTATTTCGGTGATTATACGTATGATATATTAGTATTATACTAGTATGAATACGAGTATGGTATGAAGAATAATATGACGTATAATACGAATATCGTATGAGTATTAGAGGAAGAGAATACGTGAGTTATACGTATAAAATACAAGAAGTTCTAATGGATAGGAGTTAAGGACTTTGGCATAATCTAATTGGAATTGGACTAATAGCAAGCCCAATGAATTGAGAACAAGCCCAAGTCAAGGCCCAATATTAAATAAAGATAAGCCCAATCCAATAAGTTAAATCGCGGGTCGAACCGGCGGGTCACGGGATGGGTAAAACCCATGGGATGACCCAAGAGGGATTGGGCCAACCACTTGATGGCCAAGTTAAGGTAATACTTGATCACCAAGTACTTTAGTTGGTGATAAAGTAGGGAATAGTAAGGAGGTGGGGAAATGGACCATTTTGCCCTCATGTTGGTTTTCTATAAATACAAGACCTGTGTTGGTTATTTTGTTGATTTTACAAAGCTTGACCAATATATATTGAGAGAGAGAAAGAGCTAGAAACACTTAATCACTTTACTTCCAAGCAAATCATAAGACATTTTCAAAGAACATGAAGAACGACAAAGGTAAATTCTCATAAACCGTAGTCTTCATCTTTTTCAATTTCTTTCTCGTAGAAGAATCATAGATTGGTAGAGCATGTTTATTGAGGAGGTATAAGGATGTCTATTAATTATAAAATCATTGATAAGTCACGACCGAATAGAAATCGTAAGTGGTTACGTAAGTTAAAACCGTAGAAAGTTAGGAACGTGAACTTAGTTGTGATCGAACGATTTGAAAACTCTCATAGCTAGGGTATGTGCATATTGTTTGGTTAGGATATGAATCAATGGAGTGTTCCATTCTATTTGGCTTATATAATACGAGTAACAAAGTTATGGTGAATTTTGTGAAAATAGACGTTAAACGTCAAAAACGTAAAAATCTCGGATTAAGGGTCAAAAGTTGTCATGTGACTTAAAAACGTTGGTTTCCAATGTAAACACATGAGATAAGGTATTTAAGAATCGTGGACGTAAGAATCGTTTAATTCTGACTTATAACGAAGAAAACGAGTATTGAACGGTCGAAAACGTTAAACGAACGATCAAAAATGAACTCAAAGGTGAATTTTGAGTTAACGGATTCGAAAGTGTAAAATTCTTATATGAACATGTAAAGGATGTAATTTGTGATTCGTAGGCTTTTGAATGAGTCAATTCGGAAGTAAAACGAAGAAGTTATGAAGTCGGGAGTTTCGTTAGAAAAGCAAAACTATTTTGGCCAACTGGTGCATAGGGGTGGTGCCGTAGCGCCAAAACTAATACAAAAAGTCCGCGCCGCAGCCCCAGATCCGACCATGTCCCCTGTTAACTCGTGTCGCAGCGCCGAGTTGTACTAGGGATGTCGTGCCGCAGCGCTGGCAGTGTAAAAATGTTGACCAAGTTAGGTTTTTGTTTCATTTAAATGTAGACCTAAAGTAAGACATTGAAGGTACTTAATGTACATAATCAAGCTGACCTTAAATCACTTATAAGGTGATAATGTTAGAAGATTTAGTAAGGTTTAATAGAAATTAAACGAAGAAACGCGAGAACGTAATAAGTAAACCGTAAATGACGTTGGTACTTCACCAATAATGATCAAATGTCGGTTAATAACGTAAGAACGTTAATGAGCAGTAACAAAGTATAGAAAGTCAAATCAACTTTAATAATGAAGTTAATTCAAATAAGACATAGAAGAGAAAGAAATTGGTTAGAACAAATAAAATTAGTTTGTTTAACAACTAATTACAGTGTGCTATGTGAATATATCATGTAGATCCTGTAAAGACTGAGAATTGTTGAATTATATATTCGAAGACGCTTGAAGGCAAGTCTTTCTTAACGCTTGCCTAACCTTTGTGTTAGTCAAGTTTTATGTGATTCATGTTATAAGATGCATGAATGGTTTTAAAGAAAGAGTCGATCCCTGTTTTTACCTCGGCTAGACAAGTATTAAAGAATGGATTGATTTGTTTACACGTCTTTTGATATAGAACTGTTAACACTATCCTATGCCAAGTATTTGGTACGGATGAGAAGGTAAGTTTGTCTATGTACAAACAAAAGTATTTTCATCGATTATTCGATGGGCACGTGAGGTTGCCAAATGTTAAGCGTAAATACATTTAATGGAAGAGTGTTGATCAACATAGAGTATAATAGGCTGATCACCTAGAAGTGCTCATAAGTAAAGACGGATGGATGGCCTAAGTGCCGGATGTCCTTTTCAAGTATGAAAACGAAAAGAGTATGTTCATGGTCTTTTGACCGGTTCAGAATTCCTAAGTTATTATGTATACTTTGGAATTGTTGTTATGAAATGAGAAGTACTATTTCATGTTTCTTAGTGCTTTATAGTTAATTGTTCAGTTATGGAAGAAAAGCATGAAATTTCTAATGTGATATTCATATGATTCCTTGTTAAGACTAGTTGAGCTAGTTATGCTCATTCTTTCTTGAACCATATGTTTGCAGCTAAAGCCGAACGAACTAAGAGTTCTAAGAGAGATAAAGGCAAGGCTAAAATGGACAATTAATCGTCCTATAATAGATTAGTGTATTTGTATTTAATATACTTATGAAGAACAAAGAATGTATTCGGTTATGAACCTGGGAAAGAATTTATTACGAATGTAATATGAGTATAGTAAATACAATCATTTTGTTGTTGTCTCAATGGAATGACTGTATGAATTGTAGTATCGTGGAGCACCATCTGTCGGGTTTGAAGATACCCATATTTGGGGGCGTCACATCTATCACATGTTTTGACAAACTGATGGGCGTCCTTAAATAGTGTAGGCCAATAGAACCCGGCTTGCAGCACCTTTGCTATTGTCCTCTCATTACCATAATGTCTGCCATACGCAGATGAGTGGCACTCATGCAGAATGTTCTTTACTTCACTGTAGGGCACGCATCTTTTAATCATTTTGTCAGCGCACTGCTTGAACAAATAAGGTTTGTCCCACATGTACCATTTTACGTCATGAAAAAACTTCTTTATCGGTTTTCTTGTGAGATCAGGTGGAAGAACGTTGCTCACTAAATAATTCGCATAATCCGCATACCAAGGAAATTCTGCATTTATCCCAAATAATTGCTCATTCTGGAATGATTCATTAATTTCGCACTTGTCCTCTTTCAATTTCCCTTGATTTTCCAGCCTAGACAAGTGATCGGCGACTTGATTCTCGGTCCCCTTTCTATCCTTTATTTCTAGATCAAACTCTTGAAGCAGGAGAATCCATCGGATAAGGTGTGGTTTAGCATCTTTTTCACAATTAGGTACCGAATAGCCGAATGGTTCGTGTAGACTATCACTTTAGTCTCGATCAAGTATGCCCAAAATTTGTCAAACGCATACACCACTGCAAGCAATTCCTTTTCCTTAGTTGTATAGTTCATTTGAGTCTCCGTGAGTGTTTTGCTTGCATAATATATGGCGTGAAATACCTTCTCTCGGCGTTGTCCCAAAACAGCCCCAACCGCGTAGTCGCTTGCATCACACATCAGCTCAAAAGGCATATTCTAATCTGGTGCAACGATCACGGGGGCTGTAGTTAACTTCTTCTTCAATAGCTCGAACGCTGACTTACATTCCTCATCAAAACTAAACACAGAGTCCTTCTCTAAAAGACTGAACAAAAGTTTTTCCATTTTAGAGAAGTCCTTTATGAATCTTCTGTAGAACCCAATATGTCCTAAAAAATTTCTAATTCCTTTTACTGAGCTTGGTGGAGGCAGTTTCTCAATTGTTTCCAGCTTAGCCTTGTCAACTTCCAGTCCTTGAGCCGATACCTTGTGGCCCAAAATTATGCCCTCCTCAACCATGAAGTGGCATTTTTCCCAGTTAAGTACAAGGTTCGTATCTTCGCATCGCTGTAACACCATTACCAAATTCCCTAAGCAAGTATCAAAATTGTCTCCATAGACAGAAAAGTCGTCCATGAAGACTTCCACATTTTTCTCCACCATGTCTAAGAAGATGACCATCATACACCGTTGAAAGGTAGCAGGTGCATTACACAAACCAAATGACATTCTCCTGAACGCGAATGTGCCATAAGGGCACGTAAATGTAGTCTTCTCTTGATCCTCAGGAGCGATGTCGATCTGGTTATAGCCCGAGTATCCATCCAATAAATAGTAGTATTCATGTTCCGCCAATCTGTCCAACATTTGATCGATAAAGGGTAGCAAAAAATGATCTTTTTAGGTTGCCTTATTCAACTTCCTATAATCGATGCACACTCTCCACCCTGTCACTGTTCTTGTCGGAATTAACTCGTTATCCTCATTCTGTACCACAGTCATTCCCCCTTTCTTTGACACACAATGAACCGGACTAACCCACTTACTGTCGGAAATTGGGTAGATGATACCGACATCCAACAATTTCAGAATTTCCTTCTATACCATTTCCTTCATAATTGGGTTAAGTCGTCGTTGTTGCTCCACCATCGGTTTTGCATCGTCTTTCATCAGAATCTTGTGCATACAAAACAAAGGGCTGATTCCCTTGATATCCGCGATCGTCCACCCTATCGCTACTTTATGTTCCCTAAGCACCCTCAACAACTTTTCTTCCTGTAAATCGTTAAGTGCAGCAGAAATAATAACAAGTAAAGAATTTTAATTACCTAAATACGCATACCTGATGTGTTTAGGAAGTGGTTTAAGTTCAAGAGTCGGTGGCTCCTCCAATGATGGTTTCATTCTTTTCGTTGTTATCTCCTCCGTGTGTAAAAGTTCAAATGGTGCTCTGAATCGGCTAACTTGTGGCAATGAATCTAACATCTGTAAGTAATCCACAAATTCTAGGTCATCAAACTCTTCATCCCCTAATAATGTTGTTTCTAATGCATCGTTGACCAGACTCTTGCCCATGTCTTCACTGATAATCTGCTCAATTATATCCATCCGGAAACATTCTTCCTCGTCCGTGGGGAATTTCACGGCCTTGAACACGTTAAATTTGATTTCTTGATCTTGGACCCTCATAGTAAGTTCTCCTTTTTGTACATCTATGAGTGTCCTACTCGTGGCCAAGAAAGGTCTCCCTAGGATAATTGGGATGTTCTTGTCCTCCTCAAAATCTAGAATAATAAAGTCCGCGGGGAAAATAAATTTATCCACTTTAACCAAAATATCCTCTACTATGCCTCTCGGATATGTGACTGACCTATCCGTCAACTACAATGTAATATTCGTAGGCTTCGGTGCGGGCAAACCTAATTCTATGTATACTGACAATGGAATAAGGTTCACACTCGCCCCCAAATCATATAAACACTTATTAAAAGACATGCCCGATCGTGCATGGAATAGTGAAACTCCCCTGGTCTTTCAGCTTTGGTGGAAACTTCTGCTGTAACACCGCACTACACTCCTCTGTTAATGCCACTGTTTCGAAGTCTTCTCATTTCTTTTTCCTCGACAGAATCCCTTTTATGAACTTCGCATAACTCGGCATCTACTCTAGGGCTTCTGCAAACGGGATGTTAATCTGAAGTTTCTTGAAAACTTCCAAAAACTTCGCAAACTGCTTATCTAATTTATGCTTTTGGACCCTTTGCTGAAATGGTGGTGGAGGATATACAGTTGGTTTGTCATCTAGCTTTGTTTTCTCACCGTGCTTATCCTCATCCTTGTTTCCTTCAACTATTTTACTGTCGTCAATGTTTTCATCTGATATTGTTGAATTTTCTGCATCTTTGCCTACTAGATGTTTTCCACTCCTCAACGTAATTGCCTGACACTGTTCGTGGTTCCCCTTCAGATTTCTCTCTGTATCACTCGGTAAGGTCCCTTGTGGTCGGTTATTTAATGCTAAGGAAATTTGCCCCATCTGATTTTCCAAATTCTTTATGGCCATTGCTTGATTTTTCATCGCTGCCTCATTTCTAGTTATGTACTTCGACAACAACTCCTCTAAATCGGATTTTCTTTCTTGTTGTTGAGATGGTTATTGGTGATTCTGAAAACCTGGGGGATATGATGGTCGTGGAGCTTGATTTTGCTGGTTATTGCTCCACGAGAAATTTGGGTGGTTCCTATTCCCTTGGTTGTAAGTATTCTGGTACATATTCTATGGAATCCTGTTGTAACTACCCACGAATTGCACGTACGCTGGGTTGATTGTGCATTGATCTGTAGGATGATCACCCGCGCATAATTCACATACGACTGCAACCTGATGTACCTGTGCATGTGCATGTGTCCCCGACATAGCATCCAACTTCTTGGATAGCTTAGGAATTTGTGCTTGTATTGCTGTCACCCCATCTACTTCTAACACCCCAGCTGCCTTTGCCTGTGTCAGTCTTGTTATGGGCCACTGGTAGTTGTTAGCTGCCATGGTCTCAATCAAATTGTAGGTCTCCTCATAACTCTTGGCAATGAACTCTCCACCCGACGCTGCATCAATGCTATGTATGAGATTCCCATGTAGTCCATTATAAAAAGTATTCATTTGCAACCACTTAGGCAATCCATGATGCGGGCACTTTCTGAGTAACTCCATGTATCTCTCCCATACCTCATATTGCGACTCCCCATGTTGCTGCTCAAACATTGTTATGTAATTCCTCATTTTTGCAGTTTTCGCCGGTGAGAAAAATTTTGCAAGGAATTTATGAGCTAAGTCTTCCCATGTAGTTATCGATCCCGGCGGTAGAGAGTGTAACCAACTCTTCGCCTTATCCCGTAAGGTGAATGGGAACAAGAAAAGTCTCACCGCATCATCCGACACCCCATTATACCTGAAGGTGTCGCAAATCTCCAGAAAGCTAACTAGATGTTCATTCGGATCGTCATTAGCCAATCCCCCAAACTGAACTAAATTCTGGATCATCTAAATCGTCCCATGCTTGATTTCGAATGTATTTGCAGCAATTGCGGGCTTGGTGATGCTCGACTGCAGTTCAGTCACCTTGGGTGTGGCGAAGTCCCTTAACGCTTTCTGATCTTTAGCTGCCATTGCTTCTTCTATGTCAGAGTTTTCAAATTCGTTCCTTGTTTCCTTGATCCACTTAACCTCTGAAATCTTCTTTCAATGTCGTCCTCAAAAGGAAGCAAGTCTGGATTTTTGGATCGTGTTTGCATAAACCAATGTCAAAAATCTGAAATAAGAAGAACAAAAACAAATACAAAAAAATGTTTAAGTAAAACTGGACTAATTAAACTGATATCGTAAATATATTAAAATCTTGACTAAATTGTCCCCGGCAATGGCGCCAAAAACATGTTGGGTAAAATCTATATACGCAAAACACGCAAGTATACGTGGTCAACAAGTAATATAGTAATGAATAGAGTATCGTTCTGACGAAGACAAATTAGTAAGAAATTTAACTTCACAATTACCAATTTTCTATTAATCCTAATTCTATTAAACTATTCAATTCAATGATTTAAATTTATAGAAACTAAATTATTAATTAATATTCTTTCACAAAACAATCACAAATATCAAAATCTGGAATTTCAAACAAATAATGGAGAATTAAACTTATGATTTCACCCTAAGCTTCACTCTGACTTTCACACCTTTATTCCAATTCAACTCACTATTCCAGTTTATTAATCAAGAACATGAATGTAGTATTAGCCACCTCTCAATGCACTAATACCGTATTAACTTAAATCCACAATTTAGATAGAAACAAGTTAAACACCTTAATCAACCAACTCACTATATCTCTATGTGAACTAAAATTAAAGAAGGTTTAAGATTAAGTTCTCTATCAGATTAAATGTAATGTCAAGCATATCTCTACCTTAACATTAATCAAGATTCTGCTACTCACAAAATTCATGAACATATGCTATATTAACTAAGTCTAGATTTGAATATCCTTTCTCGATTCCATACAAATCCACAAAGAATTGTTGATCAGACAATTCACAAATTCACGCTCAAATTAATATAGATAAACCAATAAATAATTTATTGAACTGGAAATCAAGGTTGCACAATCATCGTTTCACTTAAGGATCCATCATAAGCCTAAAAAGTAAATTAGTTCATAACGAATGAAATAAAAACTGAATAATCTAAAGGAAACATTCTTTCAATTACAAATATAGAACTAAGATGAAGAATAATGTAAAACCACCCTTCACATAGCCTCAATCTGCAATCGTCACAAAAATCTCTTCAAAATACTCCTCCAAAGCTTGCTATCAAATTCTGGAATTAATCTTCGTAATATGCCTCGTGTGTGTTTCATTCGTTATTTTTAGTGCCATATATATCTCCCCCTCTGTTCTAGCCGAAGTCCCTTGCTATTTAGAGTCCAAGTCACGCCAAGTCCCAAAAATCCATGTCCCAACAGTCTTATGATCAAACCAGGACTCCAGATTTCGCGACCCCCCGCCCCGGCGGGCTAGTCCATTGTTAACTGATTTTGGCCCTTTTCAATTCTTGCTCCGATTATGCACCAAATGCCTCCTTTTCTCATATTCATCACACCAACCACCCTACACATGAAAGAACACAAAACAAATAAAAACGAACATGAAAACAAGAAAATAGCTACGATTAAGCATGAAATGGACAACAATTCGTGGATATAAAATCCACTTATCAATTATTAAGGTTCAAACCTATAGTACTCATGTCAAGGAACATTTATATACCATGATCTCAGTCCAATAACATCATAATCTCCAGATTCAATCCGGTCAAAGGTCATCGTAAATGGTGTTCATCCTGCTTCGGAAATTTCAGAACCGCAAGTCAATGTCGAGTGGCCTAGTTTGACCACCCACTACTTCGATCATGTTTGTGATATAAGGGCTCTTAAAGCATGGATCTATAGTCCAAACAACACACTACAATCTGGTTACAACAACATCAACAATACACATCAAACCTGACAGATCAAGGCATTACAAAATCTTGTCAAACGCTAGTTTAGGATTTCTGGGTTAACCAGAAATCACTCGGTCAATCTCGGTCAACGGGTTTTGACCGTTAATAAATTACGATCTGACATGGAATGGCTGTGATTCCACTTCCAGATCAAAGACTTCATGTCAGACTATGGATCTAACACTTAAAACAAGAAAAATAATAAACACAGAAAGATCTAGAGCCACTGACATATGCTTGTCAGACCACTTTTTGTGTTCTTGGACAGTTTTTGAAAAACTTCATTTTTGAGGCCTTTGGTGCTATGGATCTATGACAGATCATCATAGATCATAATGAAACATCTTCTAGCACATAGATAAACACATAAACAAGAATTTTTTTCTTAGCACACAAGATCAAAAAGTGAGTTAGGGTTTATACCTCTCTTGTCCAATCCTTGATCTTAGCTCCCCAAATCTGTTCTTGATCTATACAATGCAAGGTGTCATGCTAGATTAGTTTATGGCTGAGAAATAAATCAAATGTTGAACTTTAGTTGGTCACCCACTCTCATTTTGGCAAGATTTACAAGTTACTTAATAAAAAATGCCAAAAAGGCATTTTAAACATTTGTATTATAACTTTAATGGCATTCTAGACATTTTCCAAACCCTTAGGGTTTAACCCTAAGGTTCTAACCCTTATGTTTTACAACATTCGATTCTAGGATTTTCTAATTAGGGCTTTTAAAATAGAAAATTAAGATTTCTAAAATATAATTAGGGTTTCCAAATTATATTAAAGGTTACTAATCACATTAAAGTTTACTAATCACATAAGGCTTGCTAATTAGGACTAGGGTTTCCTAGTTAGGGTTTAGGATTCCCAAATTTAAAATTAGGGTTTCCCGACATCCAATTAGGGTTCCTAACTGTGCGTTAGGGTTTCTAGATCTGAGATTAAGGTTTCTAATCCCTTATTAGGGTTACTAATATTTTACCCTACCCGATCAATCATTGATCAAAAGTTCTCTATAGTGCAACTATGTACTCATCAATATAATTATTTTAATTATATTTTCTTTCTTATCCCTATCCAGACTTAGGGTTAAGGTTTCTATTCCCTGTTAAGCACAACTCTACTCTTATTTTCTTAGTCAATACACAAATTAACCACATCCCATAACTCATTTCACAGATACACATCACAAAATTGATAATCAATATTAATATTAAAAAAAAATTATTCGTAAAATTCGGATTATTCGAAATCTCGGGTTATCACAATTGTAATAACCCGAGATTTTCTATATAAAATAAATAAGCAATTTTGCATATAAATTTTTTTTTATTTAATGACGAGACTAAGTGTCAAGTAAAGTGAACGATAAATGCGAATACATTTATTACTTGAAAAATTAGAAATAATTTTGGAATTATTAATTACCACAAATTATATGATAATAAATTTACGTAGTTTAAATATTTTTATTAATTGTTTTCCATGAAAACATGATTGGAAATAATATATTATGTGATAATTAGATTTATATAATAAATATTTTATTATATGAATTGTTCGTAATATTTAAGTTAATTATTTTAACTTGATTATTGATGATGTGTACGAAGAATAAGTCGATATGAGATCCAAACCCGGATTGGGATTGTGATCAATATATGAGAATAATAATATTATATTATTTTACATTGGCTATAATTATGTAATGGGTATGTGCAAGTGACAGATAATATTGAAAGAATGACGGTACCAATTAGGTCATAGCATATTACCGCGTCTTTGTGAAACCCTAATTATTAAACTTAGTTATGGGATATTTTCGAGTAGTGACTGTGTATATGAAATTATCGTGAATAAGAATATCGGTAATTAGAAGAAACCCTAATTATCGTTAGACGTCGATAATTAGGACAAACCCTAATTATTATAACCCTAACCGGTTGAAATTAGAAACCGTAACGACTATGTTAGTAACATACACAGATAATTAAAGAACTACTAATGGTCAATTAGAAACCCTAATTGATGACGTTGAGAAACCCTAATTTTAATTAATGGGTTTAATTTCGATGTTATCAGATAAGTGTTTTTAATTTACCAAAGGATAGAAGTTAATTGGTAAATTATAAGAATTAAATCTAGTGATTAAATATTACATTTAATTGCCTTGTACAAGATTGCCCATACACTCTTAAACAAAGCCCAACCATCACCCATAACAAATCAGAAGCAAGAATCAAGAATTTTTGGCAAAAAGGGTATAAGAAGACTAAACCTAGAAATCCTTTGATTCGATGTTATTTGATGCAATTGATTGTTTAAAGTTGTGTAATAGAATGTTAATTGATGATATGGGTTGATAAATCAAAGATCCATAACATCAAAGTGCACGAATTTGAAGATTTAAGCAAGTTGGAAAAATCGAATTCTGTTATTTTTCACCAAATGTCAGAGGCCATAACTCTTTGCTCGATCATGAGTTTTGTTCTTCAAAAGTTGTTATGTGTAGCCTGATATGTGTTCTTTAATCTGCAAAAAGAATCAAGTCCATATCATGTATAGATTAGAAGTTATAGATGGTCAAACATGGTTGACCGATCATGATAAACTGTTTTTGGGCAGTCTGTAATGGGAGCATTCTCGTCCACTTTTTGTGCTTTAAAAGGTCTGGTCTTTTGATATGTTGTAGTGCACTGAGTTAGGAAGCCATAGGCTTTGGAATGACCTCATTCCAACCTCGGATGAGGGAATTACGGTGATTGGAAGGAAATGTGTCAAATTTCTCAAAACTGAAAGTCAGCAGCGGGATGTGCTATTCGGGACACTGTTTCGATCAGTTAATGTTTTCAAAACCTTCTGGGCTTTTGGTATGTTATAGTACACCGAATAAGCTTTCCATAGACTCCGAAACGGACTAAATCCGATATCGGAGGAGAGAGTTATGACATTTCAAAGTAGTAGTGTCAAAACTTCCCAACAAGTGCGGTGCAGTCCATTTGAACGGAATTTCTGGGCTGATGTGTTCGGAATTTGGAAATGGTCAAAGAATAAAAGTTGTAGCCCCAGAAGTTAGCTTCGCGTGGGCTCAAGAATCGCTCAAAAATGTTTTAAAATGAAAGAGTTATGACTGTTTTAGCGGAAGAGGGTAAAGCTGAAATGAGATTGAAAACTGTTATGAACGTCCACTTTTGACGCACTGTTTGGGCTACCTAATGAACCCAAATTGGGTAATTCGTATTTTTTTAAAATAGTCTTACATACCATGTATAACATATCCAAAAATCAGATTAATCGGAGTTATGAGCAATGCGTTAGAAAATCGCAAAGTGAGCTATTGAAAAATTAGTATAAACCAAGTCCCACATCGACTAAATTGAGAACTTCACCATTTTCTAAACCTATAAATAGAAGGGCTTGGCCTTTGTTTCATTCACCAACAATAAGGCCTCCAATTTTTGAGAAAGGCTTTGTTGTGGGAGAACTTTTATAAAGATCTCCTTAGTTAAATTTTGCGTGGAAGTGCAGATTAATTGTGGAATTCAGTATTTCCTGTATGTTTCTTATTTAATTTTTGTAATGTTATTATTTTTAATTGTTAGTTAAAGTTTGAATTTTTGAAGTTTAGTTAGTGTTGTTAATAAACTAGTTAGTTTACTATGTTTATTTTGGCTTGGAATTGATTATGTAAATGAGTTATTTGTGATGACTTTTAATATTTTGTTATGAATTTCATTAATTAATAATTATTAATGATATTAAAGTTATTTAATGATTATATTAAATAATTTAGTTTAAAAATGATTTTAATATTATAAAAATCATTTTAAATAAAAATAAGGTATTTAAAAATATTTTAAGTTATAAAATATAACTTTTAATATTTAAATGATAATTTCATTAATAATTAAATATTAATGATATTAAGATAATATTAATGATATTTAGTTTATTTAATGATTAATATTAAATAAATAGTTTAAAAATGGTTTTACTTATTTAAAAACCATTTAAAGAGGATATTAAGGATTTAAAAATATTTTAAGTTATAATTAATGACTTTTAATATTTGATAAATAGTACATTAATATTTAAATATTAATGGTAATTATTTGGGTAATATAAATGTTTTAAAAATAGTTTGAGTTATTATAAATAACTTTTATATTTTCAGTAATGGTTTCATTAATAGTTTAGTATTAATTAAACTATTAATGATAATGGAATTGTTTAATGTTTAAATCATTTAATTATGATTCCGATATTCGAAAGTTATAGCCAGCCAAACTAGCCGACTTGAGAACCGATTATGAAGTTCTGAATTTGAAGAAGAACACCTCTAGTAACAGTTATATCACTATAGGCCCTTTAGTGATGATTTGAATTATTTTAAATTTTTCAATTTTCGGAAATTGCGAAAATGATTAAAAATAAGATGTCCGATATTTCTGAGATGTTGAGGTATAGAATAAGAGTCTTAGACTCAAGATTTAATCCGATAAAAATTTTGACGACGACAAATGTCGACCTTATAAAAGAAAGAAAAGACTATCAGAAGAAGATGGATGAGATATTTGAAAAATGTATAAAAATATTTCAAATATAGAATCAGAACTAAAAAGTATGATCACCGTGATTATGTGATTGGACTATGTGGTTGTCGTATGTATAAAGATTATGTGTTAAGATATATTGTTCTAATCGAACGAATGATCCGATTATTGATAGGTTGTGATAAAGAGATAAAACCTAAGTTGAGATTTGTAATCGTGAATCAGCAAGTATCCTACCTTTGCATTTCCTTTATGCAATGGACATGAGTAAGAAGTTTGAGAATTATTCTATTCCCGCATGTGATTATGTACTCTTTGATTATCAACATTCTAGCTCGGATATATATTCTGCTCGTTGATTTCTAAATGGTTATACAAGTGTCCCCACTTGGATAACCATGGCATTTATTCACATGTTGATATACCTCATCAATTACCCGTATACATATATGTTGAATTACATATTATTGTTGAGCAAGATTAAAACCTTGGGTTTGGAACTGTGCATGTATGAACATCCCTATATGGGAAGATTTTTTTTCAAGGTGATAGAGTGAGCGATGAATTTCATTCAAGTTATGTAGTATTGATCAATATAGGTACAATCTGGTGATCACCCTCCGCGTCTGTAAGCTAGAAAGCGGTCATGGATGGATTTCGCCAAACCTTTTCGAAAATGAAAAGAATGTTCATAGTATGATTCTTAAACCCTATTCATGGTAGAGCAGAGCCAAATTTAAATAATTTGGAAGAGATTTGTTATGTGAATTTTTATCAAGATGATTACTTCACAACTTTCGATTCGTTGTAGAAGTGTTATGTAAAGAGAATACTTATATTCTTTCAGCTTATATATATAATTGCTATTACTTGCTGGGCACTCAAATGCTCATCCTTGCTTAAATTAAATGTTTTCAGTTATGTATAAGCAACCTGAAGGCTCAGGCACGAACAAAGGAAAAGAAAAGCTGATAGAATAAGTGTGTATCATGAGTTAATGGTTATAGTTGTATTGGTATCTATTCAAGTATTATAAGGAATGTATTTGAAGGTCACGTACCCTGGGAAGTAAACTTTGATGTATGTAAATTAAGTTCGAATGTATTATTATTTTAGTATTATTCAGCTTAAAGAAATGGTATCGTGGAGAACCGAGTTCGGGTTTCAAGTACCTGGATTTGGGGTTGTCACAGGTTGGTATCAAAGCTGTTGGTTATGAAGCTTAGGTAGGAATACCCGAGACTAATAACCGCAATGATTAGGATAAGTATTAACTCATATAGAGTTAGTTGGTCGATAAGATTCAAAGATGAATCTCGTGAGTGTAAAGACACGTAGTTCCCTAACTCGATTATAAAGTTAAACAAAGTAGTGGGGAATAGATTGAGTCTAAAAGACCGAAAAGTGCGATTATGAGAGATCGTAAAATAAAACGATCAAGATATAGAACTAAATCGTAATATATACGATGAGATCACCCCGTGATCCGATAAGGCTATGATGAATGTAAGGAATCAATCTGATGATTGGAAAGTTTACAGCAAGATTGCTGTGTATGAATTGTACTATCAATTGGTATAGATCCAGAAGAGAATTATAAATACGAATAAATTTGTATGGAGAATGGGGTTAGTGTTAGATGGGGATTCAATTGAGGACTCATGTCGACAGCTGAGTTGTATGATTCTTCGTATGGGAGCTGAATTGTACTTGGTGTAAAAACCACTTAGTTTCTGGCACTGATAATCATTGAAATGTCCATGTCGCGCTATTTGTTATATGCACATTAAGAGGATGACTCCATTCTCAGGTGTATAACAGGTAGATAGGTCATAGATAGAGAATATAAGATTAAGTTCGAGTTCTTAAAACTCATACCTATGAGACATTCTTGACTCATAATTATATGAAATGTTTATGAACCCCTCAGCGAATGGACGCCAAAGGTCTGACTAGGATAAGTTCTTAAACTCATATGATTGTTGCAATTTATGAACTCATAAGTGTGGTTTGATGAACTGGGTATAGTTTTGTGTGAATGGAGTGTTATGGATTACAGGAACAGATAGATTGTTAAGTAAATGATTTTTAGTGAAGGTGTTAGGTTTTCCTAAACTCCTAGCTATGCTAAACTTCAAAATTTTTGACATCAAGCTAAATACGCACTATGTGCTTTTGAAAACAAAAATGTAGACTCGTAATCATTTTAAAACGGTTTAAAGTACAGTCTATGCTACTTACTTCGGCTAGATGCAAATGATTTGAAATATCAAAATTTGTTTGTAATTATCACTCATGTACCATGTAACCTGGTGCAGAGATGATAAAAATGTGATGGAGTTGTAAATACAAGAATACTTAGTGTGAATTTGACCTGAAGTCGTTGTTCCACTATTGTATGATGTGTTATGACAAAGTCATACAATGACGGCATCCTCAACGGATTGTTAATACAGTACGACATCATGACGTCATTCTCAAAAATGTTTTCAAAAAGTTTAATTTGCCAACGGGGTTTGGCTACATCTAAATAATTCGATTGAATTGAATTATTGATATGAGTCTATGCTATTTGAATCGCCTAGACTAATGTTTATGAAAACTCTAAGTGTTCATTGAAGAAATTTCCGAACCAAATTGTTTTGGTGCGGAATCCTATGATAAGACCGAGGTGAACGATGTTGTTTGGATAAAATAATCCAATCTAATAGCGTAAATATTCGCTAGGCATGATTAATCGTTATGCATGGCGTAGGGGTACAATAGGCTAATCACCTAAAAGTACTATTAATGGTAGTTTACCTTCTTTGTGATTGTAAACATACCGTGTAATGTTTTCTTGCAGTATGAATACCGTTAAAACTATGTGTTCATGGTCTATATGACCCCTCAAAGACAATTTGAAAACTTTTACTCTTGTGAGAGGTGTATTGGGTAGCATGTGATGATATGTGTGAATGTTGTAAGCCAGATAGAGTTAGCCGAGTTATGAGGGAGGTTGGAGCAGAGAGGAGATATTCGAGATAAGGCAGGTTGAAGGTTGAAATAGAAGCCAAAGACACCAGATATATACCTTGGATCGGGCTTTAGTCATCACCTTCATGCGATTCGATGCTGAGTGGATGGAGCGCCTTTCTAGCAGAGAGAGAGGCGTTAATGAGAATTGAATAAATTTATCGTCAATCAAAATAAGAGACAACGATATAGAACTCTTGATTGCTATGTATATATACTATATGTTAATCAGGGTAACTTATGTATGTAGATGTCTGGTGAGAAAGATATGTGGAATAAGAAGGATCAAATTCACACCCCGAGCTAATATCGAGGCCAACAGATGAAATAGAAGCTCACTAGGAACCCAAATCGGACGAGGTGGCTATCGTGGAAAAACGTAGCATCGAGATCCGTAAATGTTGGATTTGATGAGATAGTGATTCGGACACTAAAGTTGAAGTCGCTTTCAAGCATCAACGGAGGTGCAGATTTGGAGAACAAGGTTTCTTCATTGGAAAGGTTGTGGGAGATAGAAAAGTTGATGCGTCAGGCGTTAATGGAAACAATGGAAAAGCAGGATAAGCTCAAAATCCAAATTGACCAGATGGAGCCTCAAGCGACACATCCGTGAAGGACACACCTCTCCTCGTTGCCCCGACTATAAGAAAGGTCGATGTTTTAATTGTGGGATGGAAGGACATCGAGCGAATGAATGTCCGAGAAAAAGGCTTGGTAAATAAGTAGTATGGGTTATGTATGTAATATGTGTGATAAGTAATGAACTATTTTTAACTTTTATGTTGGTTAAGATTTTAAATCCCGACTTTCGTAGTCACAAAGGGATAGCCGTGTTGATTAAAGAGGATGTCTTTGTGTAAATATTCGATAAATGAATATGAATCTAAGTTTGAGAAATGAAACGAGTTTAATACATTAATCTTATGCAATAAGGTTTAAAATGCGGTATAATTTATGGTTTTATTTAACGAGATAATGCCACCAAGATGTCAAACTCGAAACCAAAGGGTAGAAGAATCTACTAATCTCGGAGAACGAGCAAATTGAATCGATGCAAAATTTTGCAAACATGGTAGCTCAAAGCTATGCATAAGGGAATACCAAATTGCAGGAAACCGACCCAGACAATCGCTTGGCAAAATTCAAAGACTTCAAAGCCAGTAGGACCACGAATTCAGGAGGATCGGTGACCTATAGAAGCCCGGACTTGGGTGAACGAGAGAGAGAAGGCGTTCATAATCGCTAAAGTAGATGAGGGCAAAAGACCGCTTTTGCCACTTATATGATGAAAGGGGAAGCTAACTTTTAGTGGGAGGCAAATAAGACTCGGGCAGGAAAAGAAGAAATTACTTGGGATATGTTTAAGGATTTATTTTTCAAAAACTATCTCTCTGTTAGTATGCAGTCTAGAATGGAGGTGAGATTCCTGGAGTTAAAGCAGGATAACATGATTGTTGCGGAGTATGCCGCAAAATTTAATGAGTTGGCTAGGTTTGCTCCACATCAAGTGGATACAGAGGCTAGGAAGGCAAGGAGATTTGAGTTGGGCTTAAAACCCTGGCTCTACAATAAGGTGTCAGTACTGCAAATCAATACTTTTGCAGCACTCATGGAGAAGGCTATCATTGCTGAACAGGGAAGTGAGGCCATGAGCCTCTACCATAAGGAGAAGAAGAACAAAAGCAAGTCGAGGAACAAAGAAAGATAGAAAGTAGTAGTGGGAATAGGGGTGAGAAAAGAATGAGGAATTTTTCGAGAAAATGCAAGTAAAGCAGAAGGTATAAAAAAAGCGGTAGTGCGGTGAAAGAATCATGGGAAGAATCACTCTGGCGAGTGTGTCAAGGGCAAGTTTGTATGCTATAAGTCAAGTGCAAGAGGGTCATATCTCTCCCAATCGCCCCTAACTCAAGGATGATCGATGGATGCTTCATATGTGGATCGACCGAGCATAAGGTGAGAACTGGTCCACGAGGGGAATGGAGGCGAGGAACGAACCACGGGGAGAAGCGGTGGGGCGTTAGCAATTTCAGGACCAAACTCAACCAAGAACTCCAACGAAAGCAACTCGAGGGTTTACAACATGACAGGCCCAGGATACGGTGGCAAATTTGGAAATGTAACTCAGTGCTATTTGAATAACTTATATATCTTATATTTCGCTTAATCGGATGAGACAAGTGTTATGATGAATAATTAAAAGATCGATTCGATCAAGTATGATCGAGATCTACGACAATGATTATATGCTATGTACCCTTACGCATATGAGTTTTTTGAGACGGAATCCTTATAAGGGAGGGTGAATGTAATAACCGAGATTTTCTATATAAAATAAATAAGAAATTTTTTGCGTATAATTTTTTTTATTTAATGACGAGACTAAGTGTCAAGTAAAGTGAACGATAAATGCGAATACATTTATTACTTGAAAAATTAGAAATAATTTTGGAATTATTAATTACCACAAATTATATGGTAATAAATTTACGTAGTTTAAATGTTTTTATTAATTATTTTCCATGAAAACATGATTGGAAATAATATATTATGTGATAATTAGATTTATATAATAAATATTTTATTATATGAATTGTTCAGAATATTTAAGTTAATTATTTTAACTTGATTATTGATGATGTGTACGAAGAATAAGTCAGACATGAGATCCAAACCCTGGATTGGGATTGTGATCAATAGATGAGAATAATAATATTATATTATTTTACAAATTACCATAATTATGTAATCGGGTATGTATTTTATGAGATAATATTGAGCAATGACGGGCCAATTAGGTCATAAAGCATATTACCGTCTTTGTGAAACCCTAATTATTAAACTCGGTTATGGGATATTTACGAGTAGTGATTGTGTATATGAAATTACCGTGAATAAGAATATCGGTAATTAGAAGAAACCCTAATTATCGTTGTATGCGTCGATAATTAGGACAAACCCTAATTATTATAACCCTAACCTAGGTTGAAATTAGAAACCGTAACGATCGTGTGTTAGTAACATACAGTATAATTAAAGAACTACTAATGGTCAATTAGAAACCCTAATTGATGACGTTGAGAAACCCTAATTTTAATTACTAGGGTTTAATTTCGATGTTCTTGTATAAGTGTTTTAATTTAACAAAGGATAGAAGTTAATTGATAAATTATAAGAATTAAATCTAGTGATTAAATATTACATTTAATTGCCTTGTACAAGATTGTCCATACACTCTTAAACAAAGCCCAACCATCACCCATAACAAATCGAAGCAAGAATCAAGAATTTTTGGCAAAAGGGTATAAGAACACTAAACCTAGAAATCCTTTGATTCGATGTTATTTGATGCAATTGATTGTTTAAAGTTGTGTAATAGAATGTTAATTGATGATATGGGTTGATAAATCAAAGATCCATAACATCAAAGTGCACGAATTTGAAGATTTAAGCAAGTTGGAAAACCGAATTCGTTATTTTTCACCAAATGTCGAGAGGCCATAACTCTTTGCTCGATCATGAGTTTTGTTCTTCAAAAGTTGTTATGTGTAGCCCGATATGTGTTCTTTAATGCGCAAAAGAATCAAGTCCATATCATGTATAGATTAGAAGTTATAGATGGTCAAACATGGTTGAATAGATCATGATAAACTGCTTTTGGGCGATTTGTAATGGGAGCATTCTCGTCCACTTTTTGTGCTTTAAAAGGTCTGGGCTTTTGATATGTTGTAGTGCACTGAGTTAGGAAGCCATAGGCTTTGGAATGACCTCATTCCAACCTCGGATGAGGGAATTACGGTGATTGGAAGGAAATGTGTCAAATTTCTCAAAACTGAAAGTCAGCGGCAGGATGTGCTATTCGGGACACTGTTTCGATCAGTTAATATTTTCAAAACCTTCTGGGCTTTTGGTATGTTATAGTACACCGAATAAGCTTTCCATAGACTCCGAAACGGACTAAATCCGATATCGGAGGAGAGAGTTATGACATTTCAAAGTAGTAGTGTCAAAACTTCCCAACAAGTGCGGTGCAGTCCATTTGAACGGAATTTCTGGGCTGATGTGTTCGGAATTTGGAAATGGTCAAAGAATAAAAGTTGTAGCCCCAGAAGTTAGCTTCGCGTGGGCTCAAGAATCGCTCAAAAATGTTTTAAAATGAAAGAGTTATGACTGTTTTTAGCGGAAGAGGGTAAAGCTGAAACGAGATTGAAAATCTATTATGAACGCCCACTTTTGACGCGACGTTGGGCTACCTAATGAACCCAAATTGGGTAATTCGTATTTTTTTAAAATAGTCTTACATACCATGTATAACATATCCAAAAATCAGATTAATCGGAGTTATGAGCAATGCGTTAGAAAATCGCAAAGTGAGCTATTGAAAAATTAGTATAAACCAAGTCCCACATCGACTAAATTGAGAACTTCACCATTTTCTAAACCTATAAATAGAAGGGCTTGGCCTTTGTTTCATTCACCAACAATAAGGCCTCCAATTTTTGAGAAAGGCTTTGTTGTGGGAGAACTTTTATAAAGATCTCCTTAGTTAAATTTTGGCGTGTGGAAGTGCGTATTCAAATTGTGGAATTCAGTATTTAAAGTATATTTCTTATTTAATTTTTGTAATGTTATTATTTTTAATTGTTAGTTAAAGTTTGAATTTTTGAAGTTTAGTTAGTGTTGTTAATAAACTAGTTAGTTTATTATGTTTATTTTGGCTTGGAATTGATTATGTAAATGAGTTATTTGTGATGACTTTTAATATTTTGTTATGAATTTCATTAATTAATAATTATTAATGATATTAAAGTTATTTAATGATTATATTAAATAATTTAGTTTAAAAATGATTTTAATATTATAAAAATCATTTTAAATAAAAATAAGGTATTTAAAAATATTTTAAGTTATAAAATATAACTTTTAATATTTAAATGATAATTTCATTAATAATTAAATATTAATGATATTAAGATAATATTAATGATATTTAGTTTATTTAATGATTAATATTAAATAAATAGTTTAAAAATGGTTTTACTTATTTAAAAACCATTTAAAGAGGATATTAAGGATTTAAAAATATTTTAAGTTATAATTAATGACTTTTAATATTTGGATAAATAGTACATTAATATTTAAATATTAATGGTAATTATTTGGGTAATATAAATGTTTTAAAAATAGTTTGAGTTATTATAAATAACTTTTATATTTTGGTAATGGTTTCATTAATAGTTTAGTATTAATTAAACTATTAATGATAATGGAATTGTTTAATGTTTAAATCATTTAATTATGATTCCGATATTCGAAAGTTATAGCCACCAAACTAAATTTAAGCTTGAGAACCGATTATGAAGTTCGAATTTGAAGAAGAACACCTCTAGTAAATGCTTATATCACTATAGGCCCTTTAGTGATGATTTGAATTATTTTAAATTTTTCAATTTTCGAAATTGCGAAAATGATTAAAAATAAGATGTCCGATATTTACAGATGTTGAGGTATAGAATAAGAGTCTTAGACTCGATTATTTACCCGATAAAGTCGTCGATGCACAACGACAAATGTCGACCTTATAAAAGAAAGAAAAGACTATCTTGTAAGAGCATGGATGAGATATTTGAAAATGTATAAAAATATTTCAAATATAGAATAGAACTAAAAGTATGATCACCGTGATTATGTGATTGGACTATGTCTTCAATCGTAATAGGCGATTACTTATGTGTTAAGATATATTGTTCTAATCGAATCTAATGATCCGATTATTGATAGGTTGTGATAAAGAGATAAAACCTAAGTTGAGATTTGTAATCGCCGAATCAAAAAGTATCCTACCTTTGCATTTCCTTTATGCAATGGACATGAGTAAGAAGTTTGTAATTATTCTATTCCCTGCATGCATTATGTACTCTTTGATTATCAACATTCTAGCTCGGATATATATTACATTCGTTGATTTCTAAATGGTTATACAAGTGTCCCCACTTGGATAACCATGGCATTTATTCACATGTTGATATACCTCATCAATTACCCGTATACATATATGTTGAATTACATATTATTGTTGAGCAAGATTAAAAACCTTGGGTTTGGAACCGTGCATGTATGAACATCCCTATATGGGAAGATTTTTTGCCCAAGGCGGATAGAGTGAGCGATGAATTTCATTCAAGTTATGTAGTATTGATCAATATAGGGTACAACTGGGGTCGATCACCCTCCGTGTCGTAAAGCTAGAGCCATTATGCGGATGGATTTCGCCAAACCTTTTCGAAAATGAAAAGAATGTTCATAGTATGATTCTTAAACCCTATTCATGGGTAGAGCTGAGCCAAATTTAAATAATTTGGAAGAGATTTGTTATGTGAATTTTTATCAAGACAGATTACTTCACAACTTTCGATTCGTTGTAGAAGTGTTATGTAAAGAGAATACTTATATTCTTCAAACTTATATATATAATTGCTATTACTTGTGGGCACTCAAATGCTCATCCTTGCTTAAATTAAATGTTTTCGAGTTATGTATATAAGCAACCAAGGCTCGAAACCTAACAAAGGAAAAGAAAAGTCGATAGAATAAGTGTGTATCATGAGTTAATGGTTATAGTTGTATTGGTATCTATTCAAGTATTATAAGGAATGTATTTGAAGGTCACGTGACTGGGAAGTAAACTTTGATGTATGTAAATTAAGTTCGAATGTATTATTATTTTAGTATTATTCAGCTTAAAGAAATGGTATCGTGGAGAACCGAGTTCGGGTTTCAAGTACCTGGATTTGGGGTCGTCACAACAATACTAGCACATACTAACTAAACATAAACTATCAAACATAGAAACTAAACATTAAATAAATCATTAAACATAACTCCCCTAAACTTAGCAATTACAATGCCCTCATTGTAAAATATATAGCAGTAAAGAGCATGAGGACTTCCCTATAAAGTGCTAAGCATGAGTTGACGGTGACGATGGTGGTGATGGCGACCGTGGAATAAACACTCTGTGTTCCTTCGTATCTGAATCGGATGGAGGATATTGTGGCATGGGCTCGGGCATCTGAAATTGGAACTGAGCGGCAGCAATAAGATTTAGACTTTGTAAGGACGCGTTCATTGAAGTGAAGGAATTGTTCATGGCATTGAATATATGGTCTTGCCTTGCTGCCAGTCGGGACATCTTTCTATTAACATCTTTATTTTGCATATCTATATATCTCTGAAGACTGCAAAACTAAGAACTGAACATGTACCTGTCCGTCCTTTTGCTCCCCTCAGTCTCCCGTTCTCCGGTCATCTCATCATCTTGAAACTCATCATCCTCTGAAGTGTCCTCAGCCTTTTCTTTTTCCTCAGAAGCCTCAGGAAATACAAAACCGACACCTCATGGATGAGACTCCCTTCCAGGCCAGACAGTGTATTATGCAATCATTCTGAAGTCTAATAACTGGAGTGGTTACTGCACAGGCTCATCCCCAGACCATCTAATGTCTGACTGTCTGCACAACCCACATATGAGGATGGGTGTGGTAGTCTGCCTGATAATGGCCCTCACAGACAGCTCCGGATTGAGAAACTTATGATCGAGCCAATGTTTATATCGAAGTCCTTCACAATTTCATACAGAAGAAAAACTTTTTCTCTTGTCACCTCGCTGGTATGCGTTGAGGGAAATAACTTTGCGCATAGAAATGCATTCCAGATCTTGCCATAGTGGCTCATGTCCTTGCTCAGGAAAATAGTGCCACCCTTTCTTCCTTTTACCCAAACTGTGCCCGACTTAGATATCTCAGTCAAAATATGATCATAGTCGGGATTGTTGTCACGCAGTTGAATATACTGGCATGTGGCAGGGGCTCACAGACTGTAGTATTCATTGATAGCCTCCGGACTGAATGAAACCTGTTTACCCCTCACAAATGTAATGTATAGAGCTTTATCCTCAGCATTTGCGTAAAACTCCTTCACCACATTTAGTATCGTTGGGTCAGGGTTTTCTGTAAGCACTTCCCAACCCTGCTCATGCATTTGCCTCCTCATTTGGCCATTAAAAGAATATGGTGCCAATCCCTGCTCAGGAGTTAGTGCTTTGGGCACTACGTAGTCGTATTTGTCAGTGGCGTTGGCACTTATGAACTTACGTCTGTCGAAGGCATGCGAGGGTGGTGAAGAACCTGAACCCTAACCCCTTTGGCACTTTAATGGAGTTTTAGGTGCCATGTCAATCAATTGCAGTCACGATTTTCCCCAAAACTTGTTTTTTGACAAAAACTCAAATAGGTGGTGTGGACAACCCACAATACCCCCAAATATGAAAACTATAATCCAAACTTGTGATGAAAAATTGAAAGCAAGAACTTACCCACTGATTTTCCTCCCAATTGAATGATATAATTGCAGTAGGTGATGTCAATTTGAAGTTTCCCCCTTCCTTATTGCTAACAAATCCGAACTTGGTGAACCCTAGCTTTCTGTGGCTGAAATTGAGATGTAATGGGTATGTGATGGTGTGGAATTGATGGAGTTAGGGTTTAGATTATATAGAGTGGAAGTGGTGGACAAATTTGAAGGATAATAGAGGGAAATATGGAGTGGGTTAGATTCGGTTTTTGAAGAAAGGAAGTGGAGAAGTGGGAAGGCTAAGTGCAGAATCTGTTCTAAAAACATTCAGATCTCGCATTCCCCTCCTGGCCGGGCATGTCAAGTCAGAAACCCCCCGCCAGGTGGGGTCAATGAGGGCCCCGAATCCAGGTCCTAAATCACCTCGGATCTGGTTCGATCATTCTATACAACTATTACTATTTTTGCGGAAGATATAAACATAAATTGTTTATACATTAAACTTACACATAATCCCCAAGGTAGAGTAACCTTAACTTAATACACCATTCATAAACTATATAACATAATACATTATTAATATATACTATACTATTACAAATTAGCTGCACATTTTATCCCAAGCTGAACTTGGCATTATTCTTTTCCTGTATCCAAACGCATTCGCCTTATCAGCAATGTTTTATCATGATATAGCAAGGGTGAGCATAAAAGTTGCCCAGCAAGTTTAAGTTCGATAATATAACGATATATCATGATTGAAATGATTTGAATAATTGGCTAGCTATAATTCAACAATATAATTGTGAACTAGCAGGAACAAAATTTTGACTGAACAAGTATTTTACATGAACAATTATATCTGAACCGAAGGGTAATGAAGGTGATCAGCCTTTCATACCTGACTTATACATGCAATATGTACAGAGTACAATTATACATGGCAATCAGCAATGATTAACCATAAGCATATCCAAATGAAACAACTCTTAGTAGAGTTAAGTAAAAATAAACTTGCCTGAACCGTTGATTACCACTACGCAATTTATATCGCTTTATCCGAAGACCTAATATTAGTAATATAGATCTCCAATATTAGAATAATATCATCACAATATAATACTATTATATATATAGATATACATGGAATAACCTAAACATATAACACATAACTCTATCAATCTATAACACACATAAGACTCGATATCAAATCAAACTATTGCAGTCTGAGTTGAACCCGACACAAATCTAACATCCCGACGGTCTAGTCGAACTTTTATTGAGTCTAAGTTCAATTAAACTCTGCCTAAACATTTAACAATTAACTTAAATAATAATTTTCATAAGCTCATAATAATTTTTAAATAATTATTATCATTTATCAAGATTTTCCAATCATTAATAACGTATTTAAATGAATTAAATACCACATAATTCTTTTATCATTAATATTTATTTATTATCCAATATTAATGAAATATATTTCATAATATTATAATATATTTATAATATATCCAAGTATATTTAATACCTTAAAATCATTTAAATATGATTTTTAAACACTTAAATTCATTATCCGATAATTGCTATTAATATTAAAATATTAATATTTTCATGACAAAATATCAAAAGTTATATTATATAACTTAAAATATTTTTTAACACTTCAATAATTTTTATATGATTTTTAAATCATTAATTCTATTTTCCATAATTTATTTAATATATTTATTAAATAAACTAATTATCATTAATATATTAATTAATGAAATTCCTCACAAAATATTAAAAGTCACTAAAAATAACTTAAAATATTTTTTGTTTACCATAATATTATTTTTCATGATTTTTCATAAATTAAAACCATTTTTAAATAATTTATTTAATATTATAAATAAATAAATAAATACCTTTTATATTCCAAAAATATTAAATATTTATGAAATATACTCTAAATAATTAAAACTATTTTCGTAATTAAAAATAAATTTTTAGAATTTTCTAAGTATTTTTAATAATTAAAACCATTTTATCTATTTTAAATAATTTCCGAAAAAATAATAATAATAAATCGTTGCTTTAGTATTCTATAGCATGCAGTAACAGGCAAATCTATAGGTGTTCTTGAGGTCGTTCTTGAGCTTCCTAGAACGTTTATGTCGACAACAAGGTGGGTCGTTTCAATTTGGCTCTAATCCTATGTTCTAGTTAAATTCTGGACTGGTAATGGTGTTATAGTTATAGTATAAGTGTTATACTACAACTATCAATTGAGTTCATGGCCAAAACGTTACTTAATCGAGAGATCTACGCTGCAGAAAAGCATATCAGAGATGTTCTTCATTTCTGGGTTTCCAGAAATGAAGAATAGTTGAGCCTCCGGATCTAGGCCTTCCAGGTATTATTAATGTAATATTAAGGTTCCATTGTGTAGTACTCATGTCCCTGTACAACTACAGAACCTCAGATCATCTTAACAACAACAGATCAAAGCTATCAAGGCCGGTCAAACTAGTGGTTAGTAAACGGGTCTTGAAGATTCTGGGTTACCCAGAATCTCCTTCCGGCATATACGTCAACAGTGGTTTGACCACGTATACATTTGATTCTGAGTATGATCTAAGTGATCTAATGGTTTGAGAATGTAGATAACATATCGCACTACAATACCAAAACAACAACATGGCCAAAAAATAAAACGATCGCAAGATCGAGAGGCTTGCAAAATCTTGTCGAGGGGTTATCGAGATTTTCGGGTCGCCTGTAAATCGATTTCATGAATGGTCAACGAGGTTTGACCACTCGTATCTCTCAATATATTAATGATCCATTCGTGTTTCTAGTTTGAGATCACGCACAACATGTCATAGAACATATGTAAAACATAAAACCACAAAATCAAAAAGCAGAGAAGGATTTACAAGCCCGACATTGGCTTGTCAGCCATCATTTTCCAATTTTTCCGATTTCTATAATCATCAAATCCGAGCATCAAAATGATATGGATCTAGGTTTTGACCACCCGAGATCATCAAGTGACACCCTCTAGCACATATCTAAACAACAAACAACAACATTAACTTAAGATCACAAATTTCGAAATTTTAGGGTTCTTATACCTTTCAAGCTTGATCTTTGATTTCTGACTTTGTGATCTGATCTTGGTAAGTTATAAACTGATCATGGCTTAGCTCTTCACTCCCTCTCACACTAGATTTCGAAAAGTTAGAGAGAGAAGGGACTTGGAGAAAATGAAATTGAAAGTATGCACTTTCGCTCTCTTAATCTAATATACATGGCATGATTCAATGTATCTAGTTGCTAGGTGTCCCCAAATCTGATCTTGGATGATTTAAGGCACATGGGATAAACATTAGAGTAGTGAGCCACTAAGATTGCCATATCTTTTTCTTAGGTTTTAAGAAAAGGGCATTTTGGTCTTTTTCCTTTTAATTTTAATGGCATACTAGTAATTTGTCAAAACCCTTAGGGTTTAGGGTTTAGGGTTTGAAAAACCTTAGAGTTCAGGGTTTACAATTTAATTTTCTAAATTTTCCAATTTAGGTTTTAAAAATAGAAAATTAACATTTCTAAATTATAATTAGGATTTTCTAATTATATTAAAATTTCTTAATCATAATTTAAATATTGCTAATTAGGATTAGCATTTCCTAATTAAAATCGCTAATTTAGCAATTAGGGTCAAAATTGTCATTAGGATTTACAACCCACGAATTAGGGTTTCTAATAGAAAAAATAATTTTTTCTAAATTTGAAAATTAGGGTTTGCTAATTAATTAAGCTTTACCCTAACTAATCTTATAATTATTTACACTTACGCCATTAAGTTTCCAAATTTAGGATTTTATACACCGAATTAGGGTTTTGGATTCCTGGAACTGAATTTAGGGTTTCCAGAACCGATTTCTAGGATCTCTTATTAATCACTAGGGTTTTCTAACCGAACGTTGACGTTCTTAATATATAATTAGGATTTGTTACAGATATCGTTTATCTGGTCAACTCTTGACCCTTAACCACATCATGTACACATATCATACCATATCCATAGAACATAATCACGTATTCACAAAATCCTGAATAATTCACCTAAATCCTTCACAGAATTTTGAAATCCTCAAAATTCTATCTTAAAAATATCAAACGCATACACTTATTTTCTATCTAGGTTCTAATTTTGAACCTTAAATCAATAAATTAAAATTTTAAAAATATTCTAAATTCTTGGGTTGTCACAGGGTCCCTTTCTGCACAACTTCAAATTTAGAGTTCCTTTTCCCCGTATGCATGTCCAATGGCATCCTAAGTACCTGAAATACATTAGAATCACAAACATGAGATAAAAGAATGGAGTATGAGCACAAATGATGAACATAACTAAAAAGCAATAACTACTACTATGAATTACACAAAATTAAACTAAGTGGTACTAAAGTTTACGAACTAAACTACAAATTGAATAACATAACACAAAAATATTGTAAATGGAAAGAAAATTGGGTTGCCTCCCAATAAGCGCTTGTGTTTGAGTCTTTCAACCTGACTACTCCTTGTGTTATGCTGGATTAGTTGGGATATCGGAGGCATGTTGTTTGTTTATAACACATAACCAACATCGTTGTATTTCATGCCCTTTCAACTGCATGTTTGAGAGTGAAGTTGACTTACTATCCTCAATCAGTTCTTTAAGACCACCAACCTCTCTACAATCCTTGAGTTTGACACATGTAGATCACTCGGGCAATTCACTCTTTTCCTTGTCAGTCGGGATTGTGATTTCCTTTAACACTTTCACCTTCACTACCTGATCGAATAATTTCGTGATCAATTCTTTGTTAGGCACGTCAATCAGCGCTCGTCAAGTGGTAAAGAATAGACTTCCCAAGATGATTGGGATATTTTTATCTTCTTCAAAGTCTAACACCACAAAATTAGCTGGAAAGACCAATGAGTCAACCTTCACCAACACGTCTTCTACTATCCATAGTGGATATGTTATTGATCTATTTGCGAGCTGTAGACTGATGTTTGTTGTCTTTGCTTCCTTTAAACCCAACTTTTGGTAAATGAATAGTGGCATAAGATTTATACTTGCTCCTCAATCACATAGAGCTCTCCCAACATCTTGATTGCCAATCACACACGGAATTGTGAAGCTCCCCGAATCTTTCAAATTAGGAGGGAGCTTTTTCTGCAAAATTGCACTGCATTCTTCAGTCAACGCCACTATTTTGAATTCCTTGAGTTTACATTTCTTTGAAAGTATCTCTTTCATGAACTTAACATAACGAGGCATCTGCTCAAGTGCTTCAACGAATGGAATGTTGATGTGTAATTTCTTGAATATATCCATAAACCTTGAAAACTGATCCTTTAACTTTTGACTTTCCAACCGTTGAGGAAAAGGTACAAGTGTTGAAACTTTATTTTGTATGTCTTTATTCGGCTTGTCCACAACTTGTTCCTTAGTTTTCCTGGCCGATTCATTCCCTTCATTTTCACAATCATCATTTGTACTTGCTTTCCTATCTAAGTTAGAACCCAATTCCTTACCACTCCTAAGTGTAATAGCATTACACTGCTCATGATTTCCTTTAGGGTTCTTTTCCATATCACTCGGCAATGTTCCTTGAGGCATGTTGTTCAAAGCCAATTCAAGCTATCCCATCTGATTCTCTAAGTTCTTTATCGTCGTTGCTTGCGTTTTCATTGCTGCCTCATTACTTGATATGTATTTCAACAACAACTCTTCCAAATCTGACTTCTTATCTTGTTATGGAGCTGATTATTGCTGTTGATTTTGGAACCTAGTGGGATAAGATGGTCGTGGAGCCTGCTAATTTTGGTTGTTGCCCCACGAAAAATTTGTATGATTCATATTCCCCAGATTGTAGGCATTCTGATACATATTCTGCGGATTTCTATTGTAGCTGCCAACAAACTGTACCGCTGTTAGGTTAATGGCACACTCTTATGTAGGATGTTCCCCCACACACAATTCGCAAACATAAGCAACATGTTGAGTTTTTGTACATGTTAGAGCATCCATCTTCTTTGATAAAGCTAAAATATGTGCCGCTAACGTTGTTACCCCAACTACCTCTAACACCCCAGCTACCTTAGGTTGTGTCATTCTCGCTGTGGGACACTAGTAGTTGTTAGCCACCATCGTCTCTATTAGATCGTATGCTTCCTCATAACTCTTAGTCATGAAAGCTCCCAGAAGCTGCATCAAAACTAGTTCGGAGATTACCACTCAACCCATTGTAAAATGTGTTCATCTGCAGCCATTTGGGTAGTCTATGATGTGGGCACTTCCTAAGTAATTCCCTGTACCACTACAAGGAAAAACCTTATTTCTGACGAAATTTTCCCTCATAAATAAGCCTATTCAGTTGGAAATAGGTTATTTCTGACGGAATATTCTGTCAGAAATTCGGTCGTATATATACGCATCGAAGATAACATCCGTCACAAATTATGTCATACCTATCTTATCTTCGACAAATTTATCTTTGACCTAATTTCGTCGAAAATAAGATATTTACGACTGAATAAATAGGATGAAACTTTCCGTCGAGTATAATTTTCCTTATTTCCGACGGAAATATTCCCTCGGAATTAACCTATTTCTGACTGAAAATTAAAATATACCGGTATTTATTAAAAATGGCTAATTATTAAATCCGACAGAATTTTCGTCGGAAATACCTTATTCTGTCGAAATTAACTGTTTTTTAAATGCATATTTGAAAAGTGCAGTTTCCTGGTGTTTAAACCCATTTATGTACATGTAACCTATCACAACCCAATACACAATAATATAAACCTGTATCTCATATTCAAATATTCAATGTAGCGCTAGAAACGATAACAACACATCCAGCAAAACGTAATCTACTAACTGATTATCATCAACACTACTGAGCTAACAATTACAAATATAAGCTAATGTTCCATAAATGATAAAAAAAATATAATTTACAATAGTTATACAGGCGCAATTAGACATTACAATATATACAAATGTTCTACAATACTAATACAGACGCAATTAGACACTACAATATATACAAATGGTCTACAATAACATGAATACAAATGAACTATAAACTAGTAAAAATATCATCATCGGGCAGAGGTGAACGACACTGCTCTGGTGTATGGAAATCAGTGTCGTCCGCATGCTCGCCATCGCCACCCTGTTGATAGAATCAAAAATATAAATCATTAGTTCGTAAATATATATATATATATATATATATATATATATTTGAGAATTAACAAGCTAGCTTTAATTGAAAAAAAACATAAACAATAAGAATACCTAAGTAGGTGGGGGTGGACGAAAAGCCTCCTCCAAGAGGGTAATCACCATCCGAAGCAGTCTTGCCGCTCCTAGCGTCGAACTGCTCCCGCGGTAATCCCGTACTCTCTTCGGAGGCCCCTGTTATAATATCCTGAGCAATCTGGTGAAGATGAGAACTGGTAGGCAACTGCTGACGCTGAAAGACCGGATCGGTACAGAACCTATCCGACACACGGCCTCTATCACCGCTTAGGAAGATCTAAATCATCCAAGCCAGCACCCGTATGAAATGGTCCGACATGTGCTCTCGGACGCTGGAGCTGGCAGGAGCCTATAAAAAGATACAAATTCGATTACTAATAATAATTTATATAATGTGATAAATTCGGATAATTTCATGAAACATAAAAAATATTACCTCCGAAAAATGTATATGTTGGTATCCTCGGCAGACCCAACACTCGATATCTACTGGTACTGCTAGTAGGGGGATCATGAGATGCAAACCATAGTCTTAGCTACTCATCCCGATCTAATACAATATCGGGAAGAGGGGTGGCAGAATCTAACGGCTCAGAACCCCTCCTAATAGCCTCCAGCTCAGCTATACGCTCGTCCTGAAGCCTCTAAAATTGGTTCTGTAATTTATTTTGTATACGTATGTTAATTATATCATTTTATTTACGATTGAATATTACTAAAAGCTAAATAGTAAGATGAGTTTTACCCGTATAGCTAAAGCTGCCTGAGATAAAGCACGCTCGACCTTAGGCGTGTGGGCTCAATCCCAAAACTCTAAAATAGTAGGATCTCGGCCCAAGGTCCTTCTCAAGGCCTAATAAAAACATTCATAAAACAGGTATTAAGTATTTGTGTGAGAACTTGATAACTAAATAACTAAATACAATGCATTTACCGTCTTCGCCTCCTCGAACGATTGAGAACCAGTGGTGTGTACTACCCGGAGCTGACTACAATTTTTCTTTACCTGCTCAGACTTTTTCTTGAAGTCATCAGCATCCTAGTGCGCACAAATAGCCTCCCAGGCTAAATCGGACACTATCTTGAATGATGATATCTCGATGGTGGTCCCAATTGGTCCTCAACTACCAAAGTTTTCTCTCGTCAGATCTCATACAGTCAGCCAGAGTAATTCGCAGCGATATGATGTTCAATCACATCGTCGCCAGCTAACTGAGAGATGCTCGGGTCAAATCTATAATAAACCTACAATAAAAGTTTTAAAATTAGGAACAATTGATTTCATCATCCTAATACAACTATGTAGTAATTAATATAATATGCTTAACTTGCGTGGAACTCCCGAAAGACGGTCTTCATAAAAGTGGCATCGTACCACACATACTGGCTGAACCGCATGCACTCTCTCGGAAGATGCATCAAACAGATCGTGTGTAGGGTGTGCTTAGCCACCGGGTCTAGTATAGTACAGAAAAAATATAAAAATATGTGTTATGTGAATTGTGTTTTGCAATAACTAACAGAAATATTACCAATATATTAACACTTACTATCCAAAAGCGACATCAACCGGTACTGTAAGTCGCACTACCGGCGGACAACCAAAGATACTGAGGTTCGTCCCTCGGTGTCGTCGATGAGGTGCATCTGTAATAATTGTATTTAATTGAGTCAATAAACATAAACTAATGAAGCTTGAGATATATTTCAATCCTAGTTAAGATAACTTACTAGCGCTTGAAGAAGAGCCTCCATCGTGGCTACCGTCTTTAGTACCGGATCACCCACCACCTCGACGACCTCCACCTCTATGTCTAGCCATGAATATCCTACTGTAATAACCAAATTGGTAGATTATTAATATGTAAGGTTTAACAATATATGGTATGTACTAATATGAAAGCTCATTTTCAACTACGTACGTCATCAAACCCATCAGAATCAAAGTCTATATCATTCTAGGATTCGGTATCTTCCTCATCCTCAGTTTCGAGATCAGTTTCGTCATCGTTATCATCCTCAACGACTACATAATCAGTCATGTGTATGTTTTCCTCGACATCCTCATCGTCAGGTACGTCAATCACATCAATACTCATCACATCTTCAACATGGAACACTACAGCCAAAGGGTTGCTAACATCTTCTTGCAACGCCTCATCCATACTAAACATGTTATCAGCATTAAATGAATGTGTTTTAGTTATGACTACTGTGTACCAGGGCTTCGAGTATTTACGACATTAGGAGCGTAATACACTTGATTCACTTAACTTGCTAACACGAACATGCCATTAGACTTTAACACCGACTTGATATCTACGGTTGTGATTCTATTACGATCAACTTTAACCCCCTTTTCAGTATCAAACCAGTTACACTTAAATGTAAAACCCTTTTACTCCCGTGATAATTGAGCACAACTACATCCTGTAAACGACCATAATAATTAGACTCAGAATCTTAGTAGCAGCTTCCTAACACCACAACCCCAGAATTGACTGATGTTGTGACGCCCCCAAAATAGGTATACATCCCCCATCTTGGGTCGCCAAATACATGGTACAGAATACAAATACAAACTTAATTATACAACTATTGAGAAAATAGCATTCCTTGGGAACATGATATTGAAACATGGAATATCATTTGACCCGACGAAGATTAAAGCAATACAAAGTTGGGAGAAACCTAAGTCAGTAACCAAAATACGTAGCTTTCTAGGCTTAGCTGGTTATTATCGGAGATTTATGGAAGGATTTTCTCGAATCGCCACTCCATTAACTCAGCTGACTCGAAAAGATATAAAATTTGGATGGAGCAAGGAATGTGAGAAGAGCTTCCAAGAACTCAAGAGGAGACTCATTTCAGCACCTATTCTAACAATACCATCAGGTTCGGAGGGATTTGTCATGTACAGCGATGCTTCAGGCCTCTGTTTAAGATGTGTTCTCATGCAACATGGGAAATTCATAGCATATGCCTCACGATAACTTAAAGAATATGAGAGGAATTATCATACTCATGATCTAGAGTTGGCAGCAGTTATTTTTGCATTAAAGATCTGGAGACACTACTTATATGGGAAGAAAGTGGAGATCTATACAGATCATAAAAGCCTCAAATATTTCTTAACCCAAATGGAATTCAACACGCGTCAACGACGTTAGCTCGAGCTATTGAAAGATTACGACCATACCATTCAACACCATCTTGGAAAAACGAACGTGGTAGCTGACACATTGAGTTGAAGATCGTATGCGGGTACAAGTGCGATATTGTCAACACAAAGGCCCATTTTGTGTGACTTACAAAGGATGGAGATATAGTTAAAGACTCTAAGGACCCACGTGATGATGTCAAATATACGCGTAAAATTGACTTTAATCAATAAAGTTAAAGTTGCTCAAGCTATAGACCATGAGCTTATGAATATGAAGAAGAAAGTACAAGAAGGTGTTATTCTAGAAGAAAGAATCGACGAAAAGTGGAAAGCTCAACCCTCAATTTATTGGTCCATTTGAAATTCTCGATCGTTTAGGAGCTATGGCCTATAGACTCACCTTACCACCAAACATGTCTCATGTTCATTACTTTTTTCACATATACATGCTATGTAAATATGTGGAAGACCCAAACCACATTATTGAATTAGAACCAGACGAGATAGTAGAAGATTTAACGTATAAGGAACATATTCTACGCACAAAGGTTATACCTCAAGTCAAAGTTTTATGGAGAAACCATGATATTATGGAAATGACCTGGGAATTAAAATTTGAAATGAAAGCAAGGTATCCTCAAATCTTTGAAATACTAGGTACGTACATCAATTTCGAGGACGAAATTTTATAAGGAGGGAAGGTTGTAAGACCCCAACTTTTTATTAATAAAGATTTAATTTTCTTCTAAATAGTAAGGTGATAATTTAATAAATTATATAGTTATGGGTGATATGTGCAAATTTTACAAAGTAAGCAAGTTGTCATAAAATATTCGTTTTGTCGGGGAATATTTGTTTGGTCTAGGAATATTCTTTTTATCTGGGAATGATCGTACGACGGTGCAATCATTGGTGGACCCCATAACAGAATAACTGTGGGATATAGAAAGCGACATAAATAACCTTTTCATAAAAATAGCGGCAAAACTTTTACCGTTTAACTATTAAAATACCATGTGATAAAAGTACAGTAATACGCATTGTTGCACAGTAGTACATAGTATTGCACAGTATTTCTGATTATTGATTCTTACATAAGAAGTCACTCAATATTCAATAATTGCCACAGTAGTTGTTGCATAGTATCTCATATTATTGATTCAATTATTGTTATAGTAACATCTGCATAATATTTTATATTAGTAAATTAATAATTGTTATGACACAGTAACTCATATTATTGAAATGATATTATTAGATAAGCATTATTGTAAATGTCTAGAAATTGTTGTCGAGGAAAAAGGTTAGGTTATCTAATTACGCACTAATAAAGAGAAATCTTTATCAGAAAGCCCCCTCTTTCTTGGGAACGATCTGGTTGTCGATATTGAAATCTATAATATTAATGGTGAATAACTTTTGAAAAGATTAAAGATTTTATTGATTAAATATAAGTGAATTACAAAAGTTAATGAAGAATAATGTGAACCTGGAAAACTTTAGGGGTACCAAAGTGTAATAAGTCAACCAATCCATGTGAACTTGAATCAACCAATCGGAGAAGAGATGATGCAAACATATGTAATCATAACATCATCCTTAAAGAAACACAAAGATGATGTCATCATGATGATGTCACCTGGTGGAAGATGATTGAGGGACTAAGGTACAATTAATGAGGTACTAAAGTGTAATTGACCTAGGTACCAAACTGTAATAAGCCTAGCCCTTAACGTACAATTATCGAAACTATGTTTTCCTATAAATAGAGAGTTAAGTTCATTAGTTCTTCACCAAATCACAAAACCAAGTTATAATCAAGAGTTAGAAAAAGAGAGTTCTTGTGAGTATACTTTGAGTGTAGTTGTAAGACCCCAACTTTTTATGAATAAAGATTTAATTTCTCTAATTATTATTTTGAATAATAAGGTGTTGATGTGACGCCCCCAAAATAGGTATACATCACCCATTCTGAGTCGCCAAATACATGGTACAAAAATCAAATACAAACTTCTTTTATACAATACGACAACAACGTAACTTTTTGTTTTTACACGAATATTGTCTCATAGACAGTATTCAAACTCAAATAAAGTTCTCATTATATTTATTATCACACTATTTCATAGAATAGTGAGGACTAATAAAACACCATCTCGGACCATCACTCCGTTCCGCGATTAGTCTTGGCTACGTTCTCATTTCCTAAAGAGAACAATGAAAACAAAAGGGTGAGCTCAACTTGCCTAGTAAGAAATATTATGACTAAGATAATGCAGAATAAATTATCGTTAGTCTTCAACAGTGTTAAATAGATAAAATACAATAAACATCAAGTTTAACTACAGCGGAATAAGCAATCCATTAGAAAAGTCAAGTAGAGCATAATATCTACTATCTTCTATGATTTAAAAAGTTTTTTTATCAACTTTATCGCTGAGACTCAGCTTAATAAATAAACCACATCATCGAATCATCCCTGCACTACGGGCCAAGGATATTCATGTAATCATCAATGGTCATGATTATACCGAATAATCCATGGTCATAATCATACCAATAATTGTCCATCAATGCACTACAGGCCAATGAGGACTTTTATCTCATCATTTGTAACATTACGGGTCATGATTATACCGAATGATCCCTGGTCATAATCATACCAATCAACAATCCATCTATGCACGTAAGCCAAAGATGACTTTCATCATAATATAAGCATGAGAATGATGACAATGATATAAGAATTCAATTAAAAGAAAGCAAAGGATAAATTTTTAAAGATTTATAATTTAATTTATCCAAAATTCAATAATGTTCAAATTGTCAACATGATACTGCATTTTGGAGTAAAATTCAATAATGATATTGTATCAAAAATGATTTAGACCGAAAAGAAATTAATTTTTGTCATGAATAGTACTCTGGGTGAATAGTAACTAAGTTAATAGTACCCCATGAATAGTACTTCGGGAATAGTACCCCATGAATAGTACTTTGTGAATAGTACTCATGAATAGTACTTTATAAATAATACTTTATGAATAGTACTTTTGTGAATAGTACTGTATAAATAAATAGTACTCATTGACAGTACTCCGGCATAAAAAGCTTAAAATTTAACAAGAATGTGCAGAGAATATCCTTGTGAAACGATACTAGATGAAGCGCAAATTTCAAGGATATTCTACTAATTTCACGGAGTATAGAACCAATACTTTAACAAAATGAGGGTATAATCAGGAATACGAGATGAAATAATATTACTCACATACTATAGAGTATGGAAGAAAATATTATTCCTATGAATACTGAACAAAATAATATCCCTTACGAATATCAAACGAAAATAATATTCCTTACGAATATTACACAAAGATAATGAATATTGAACGAAAATGATATTCCTTACGAATATTGAACGAAAATAATATTCATACGAATATGAAAAATAATATCTCTTCAAAATATGAAATAAATAATACCCATTACCTCAGAAGAAGAGTGGATACTGGAATAGTGAAGTAATAGAATACTCTTCGTCTTCCTCTTTATAGCTTCTCTCTCTATAAATGCTCTTGTGAGTCTTAGTGAATTGGTAAGAATGAAAGAAGAATGAGCTTCTATTTATAGGAAAATATAGTTTCGATAATTGCACGTTTTGGGGCTCGAATTATTACAGTATAATATCTTCATCTTTTCCTTCATTTTTAATTTAGTCCTACAAGTATTATCAAACTTGCACCACCTCCACTAATAGTACATCATGTGAATCAATAGTTCTATACATGTGAAAAAATAGTTACAGTATAGTACCTTCATCTATACCTCCATTTTTAATTTAGTCATGCAAGTATTATCAATCTTGCACCACCTCCCTTAATAGTACATGCATGTGAATCAATAGTGCATACATGTGAACAAATAGTTATAAGCATGTGAATTAATAGCAATTAATTGCTCTTTATCCGATTAATTACCCGATTGGTCAATATAACCTTATCGAAATAAATGTCAATTTCCACTAACACTAATAATCCCAACACAATGGAAATATCAATTTCATCTTTAATCAACACGAACTTATTCATCATTAATATTATAACTCACAATATTTAACAACCAGATCATTCTCAGGAAAGAAGGGGCTTTCCGATAAGGATTTCTCCCTATTGGCGCGCAATTAGGTGACCAAACCTCTCCTCGACAGAACTTTCTAGACATTGTCAATATTGCAAATAATAATATGAATAACTTTATCGTCTCAATTATTGACTTCAAAATATTGATACTGTGACAATAATTGAATCAATAATATGAGAGATATTATGCAGCAATTACTGTAGTAATAATTGAGTATAACTGAGTGACTTCTCACATCAGCATCAATAATCAATATTGTGTGCTACTATGCCACCACATGTATTATTGTACTTTTACTACCGGGTAGTTCAACAGTTTAACGGTAAAACTTTCAACGTTATTTTTAAAAATATTTCAGTCATTTTCTAACTACGACAGTACCTCCATTGTGGGGTCCACCAATGATTATGTCGTCATACGAATATTCCATGTTAAAACGAATATTCCCCGACCAATCGAATATTCCCCGTCACAACGAATATTTTATATCAACTTGCTTACTTTGCAAAATTTTCAAATGTCACTCTTAATTTTAACGTTTATCAATTTAACTATTTACTAAATAAAATAATAATTATAAGAAAATTGAATACTTTCATTTCATAAAATTCGGGGTCTTACAGTTGAGTTGATATAATGCTTTAGTTATGGGTGAAATATGCAAATTTTGTAAAGTAAGCAAGTGGTCATAAAATATTCGTTTGGTCGGGGAATATTCTTTTTATCGGGGAATATCTGTGCGACGCGCAATCATTGGTGGACCACATAACAGAATAACTGTTGGATAGAGAAAGTGATAGAAATAACTTTTTTATAAAAATAACGGCAAAACTTTTATCGTTAACTATTTAAATACTTGGTGATAAAAGTATAGTAATATGCGTGATTGCATAGTAGCACACGTTATTGCACAATATTTTTGATTATGGATTCTTACGTAAGAAGTCACTCAGTTTCATTCAATAATTGTCATAGTAATTGTTGTACAGTATCTCATATTATTGATTCAATTATTGACACAGTATCATCTGCATAATATTTTATATTATTAAATCAATAATTGACACGACACAATTATTCATATTATTAGTTAGCATTTTTGGCAATGTCTAGAAAATTCTGTCGAGGAAAGGGGTTAGGTTATATAATTGTGCGCCAATAAGGATAAATCCTTATCGGAAAGCCCCCTCTTTCCTAGGAACGATCTGGTTGTTAATATTATGAGCTTATAATAATATTTATGAATAATTATTATGTGGTGGATATTGGTTCACTTTTGATATAAATGAAAGAATTTGTTAAAAGTTTGGCCATTATTTTCTCTGATAAAATATTCATTTAAATATATTATTATAATATATAATAATTGTTTAAATAATAATATTATAATATATTTATATATATATATATATACATGTGATAAAAAGGGACGGATGTGATTTACTTTTTATTTGAATGCTTTTCTAAGTTGGTGGGTGGAAGAAATTTTCATGCATATCTATGCTTTGTCTTTTTTGGTGGATGGCCATTTCATTTCTCCTGTAATGCAAATTTATCTCCAAATAGTGGATTGGTGAGAAAATTATCTGCAAAGTGTGATGTTGCCAAATTTGTGGGCCCCAACTGTGGAAAATGAATGAAAGTTAGGCATGAAGGAAATGGGAGGAATTAGGCAGAGAAAAAGAAAAGGAGTTCGGTAGGTTACTCCCTCCATTGCACTATAAATAGGGGTAACCCTCCTTCCTAAACACACCTTCAATATCAGAAATTCTTATTCTATAGTATTATGAGTATTTCTCTTGAGTATAAGGATACTTTGAGTGTAGCTTTTTGTGCAAGATTTTCTCAGAATAATATCCGATATTCCAGTCAAATCCAGTTTCTACTAATGTAGAGGATATTATTTTATTGCAATACTCGTAAGAAATATTATTTTCTTTCATACTCCATATTATGTTAGGGATATTATTTCATTTCATATTCCTAAATTTAAACTTACTATGGTAAGTATTACTTCTATAATTCCTGAAATGATTAAAAATTCCTTAAGTTTTGCGCTTCATCTAATATCATTTCACTAGAATATTGGTCTGAACTTTCTTATTAAATTTTAAACTTTTCATGTCTGGTACTATTTATACAGTACTATTTATGGGCACTATTCATATGGTACTATTCATACGGTACTATTCACGAGTATTATTCACAATAAAATTTAATTTTCTTTTTTGTCCAAATTATCTTTGATACATGAATATGAATCTTGAATTTTACTTTACAAATAGTCATCATGTTGAAAATTTGAACATTTTTGAACTCTAGATAAATTGAATTAGAATTTTCTAATATTTATCCTTTATCTCACTTGATTGAATCTTTATATCATTGTCATCATTCTCATGCTTATATTGTACTGGAAGTCATCTTTGGCCCGTAGTGCAAAGATGGACTGTTGATTGGTATGATTATGACAAGAAATTGTGTATTGGTATAATCATAACCTTTAATATTACAGATAAGGTTTGTGGTGAAAGTCCTCTTTGGCCCGTAGTGCATAGATGGACATGTGTTTGGCATGATCATGACCACTGGTGATACTAACGAATATCCTTGGCCCGTAGTGCATGGATAATTCGTTGATTTGAAATATTTATTGAATGATGTTACAGGGATAAAATATTGATGATGGACTTTTAAATCACTGAAGATAGTAGATATCATGCTCTACTTGACTCTTCTAATGTATTATTGTTTCCACTGCAGTTGTATTCTAAAATTTTTTGTCTATTGTATTCTATCATATTTTTCCCCGTTGAGAACTAAGGATAATTTGTTCTATATTATCTTAGTCATAATATTCTTTACTAGGCTAGTTGAGCTCACCGTTTTCCTTTTGGTTCCACTGTTCTTCTCAGGAGACGAGAATATAGTTGAGACTAGTCAGGGAGTGGAGTAATGATTCAAGATTATTATTATAGCAGTCATCACTATTTTGTAAAATATTGTAACAATAATTTTAATGAGGACTTTATTTGAGTTTGAATATTCTCTACAAGACAATATTTGTATTAAAACTCACCGCGTATGTGTTGTCGTATTTTGCACGACAGTTGTATTAATGAAGTTTGTATTTAGTTTCTGTACCATGTATTTGGCGACTCGGAATGGGTTGTGTGGACCTATTTTGGGGGCGTCACAGTAGTGCAAGATTTCCTCAAGATAATCTCCACTATTCTAGTCATAACTACTCTCCAATTAGGGAAAAGGATGTTATTTTCTTCATACTCATAAGGGTTGTCATTCTATTCATTATTAATATGTGAGAATAAGTTGTCTAAGCGGATTACCATATGTCTGGTGAATAACCCTACGTATTCATTCTTTATTAAGTTGTGGAACTGATATATCTACGCGGATTACCGCATGATGGGTGAAAATCCATTTGCAGTTTCATATAATCTTTCATACTCGTATGGGATATCATTTCTTTTATACTAAATCAAGGATATCATTTTCTTTCATATTTTTCCATTTATTATACGAAATTATTGTTTGTTTCCCTAACCTTATTATTAAATGGTGAAAATTCCTGAAATTTGTATAATATCCTTAATAGTTTGCGCTTCATTTAATATCATTTCACTGAAATATTGGTCTAAACTTTCTTATTAAATTTTAATCTTTCCATGTTGGGGTACTATTCATCTAGGGTACTATTCATCCGGGGTACTATTCATGCGGGGTACTATTCATGAGTACTATTCATGACAAAATTTCGTTTCATTTTTTGTCCAAATTATCTTTGAAATTTGAATCTTAAATATCATTCTTGAATTTTACTCCACAAATGGAGATTATGTTAACAATTTGGATATTCTTGAACTCTGGATAAATTAAATTATAAATCTCAAATATTTATCCTTGATATCACTTGATTCATTCTTTATATCATTGTCATCATCATCAAGTTTATATTATGGTGAAAGTCATCTTTGGCGCGTAGTGCATAGATGGACAGGTGTTTGGCATTATCATTACCACTGGTGATACAAACAAATATCTTTGGCCCGTAGTGCGTAGATAATTCGTTGGTTTGAAACAATTATTGATTGGTGTAACAAGAATAAAATATTAATGATGGACTTTTAAATCATAGAAGATAGTAGACATCATGCTCTCCCTGACTCTTCTAATGGATTGTTATTTCTGCTTTAGTTGTTGATCTAAAACTTGTTGTCCATTATATTTTATCTGATTTATCATTGTTGACCTCACCCTTTTATTTTTGTTCCATTGTTCTTCTCAGGAAATGAAAGTGTAGCTGGGACTACTCGGGGAGTGGAGTAATGGTATGAGATAATTACTATAGAAGTCTTTATTATGTTGTGAAATAGTGTAATAATAACTGTAATGAAGACTTAATTTAAGTTTGAATATTGTCGTATTATGTACGGTGCAATATTTGTATTCAAAATCACAGCTTATGTGTTATCGTATTTTGCACAACAGTTTAATTGTTGTAAATATTGAACTTTGTATTTGGATTCTGTACCATGTATTTTAGAGACTCAAAATGGGTTGTGTGGACCTATTTTGAGGGCGTCACAAGAACTATTGATATGAAAGAAATATCCATGAGATATAAACCTATACATCCAAGTGAGGGTATCCAAACATGGAATTTATTCTGACAAGAACTACTATCTGTTATGGGATACTGTGAACCTTGGAGAGATTGGAGTTATATAATATGGAATCTTTATAGACGTGAGCACTAAATCTGCTACTGTGAATGTAGAGAATTTGGGGGTATCACACCATGAATGCTTAAAAAGAGTATTATTCATAAACTTTAAACTTCAAATGCCTTATTCAAAAGAGTATACTAATCTTGACGGCCAAGCCGTCAAGCTTTTGGTTCATTTTGTTCTTTTGATGTGCATATTGCTCACTCTCGACTTGGTCAACAAAGAGAGTTTCTTATATGAATCCCCAGCAACGTGCGAAAGGGCTGGGGCATTTTTCAATTCCAAGTAATGGAAGGAGTATAAGGCGGAATAAAGCTTATTTGTTATTGGTCAGTTAGAATATAGGGATAATATGTGGTATGTGAATTTCTTTAATTAACCCTTGTTTTGTGGCAGTGTTTGAGAATGGCATCCAAAATTTTTGAGATAAGCAATGGAGAACATGAGACCGTTAAGACACCGCCAATCAATAACCAGGATAATGTGCACCAGGAAGGCAATAATCCTCATCATGTAAACAACAACATCGACCAAATGATGAATGATGGGATGTTTAGAAGCTTTCTACAATTCATATAACACCAAACGAGAGAATAGAAATGGTAACCACTTCGGTGGTAATCATGGCCAAGATAATAGAAAAAATGATTCAAGTGGAAATTTCAAGAAGAGAAGATTTAACAATAACGGAAAGACATCGACACCAGCTCCAGCAACAGCAACAGTTTCTAGGGGAGGAGAAAGACCGCCAGTTAGATGTTATAGATGCGGAGAGGAGGGACGCATAAGTCCAAACTGTTCTCAGCCTTCCAAAGTATATTTTAGTTATGGAAAAGATGGTCACATAGCTCAATTTTGTCATGTAGCGAAGTCAAGTCCAGCTTGGATGGTGGCACCAAAGGCGGCCACGAACAAAACAAAGTCGGTGGTTCAGAGGAGAGCATTTGTTGTGACGTCCCAAAAGGCGAGAAACCCGAATGAAGTTATCACGAGTAAGCTAATCATAAACTCTTGCGAAATCTATACCTTATTAGATACCGGTTCTACCCATTCTTTTATTTCTCCTGCTTGTGCTCAACGTTTGAACTTGACCCCTGAGAAATTAGACTTTGACTTATCTGTTGAAACTTCGTTAGGAGAAACCTTCATTACATCCACTGTTTATAAATCTTGCTTTATTCAAGTTGGCACCATTACATTACCTGTTGATCTCATCTCTTTAAAGGTACTTGCATTTGATGTGATTTTAGGGATTGATTGGTTAACTACTCATCATGCTAAAATTGATTGTTTTTGTAAGGTTGTTAGTTTTCATATTCCTAACCAACATGTTATGCGAATTCAAGAAACCAAACCATTAAAGTCAATCATTGTCATATCAAGTTATAAAGCCATTCGTTTATTGAAAAACGGATGTCAAGCTTGCTTATCTCATGTCATGGATTTGAACAAAAATACGTCAGATTTGAATGGTATTTCTGTTGTTAATGAATTTCCTGACGTATTTCCTGAAGAACTTCCTGGCCTACCCCCAAAGCGTGAAATCAAATTTTTTATTGACCTTGAACCTGGTACAAAACTCATTTCCAAATCCCCATATCGAATGGCTCCTACAGAACTTCAGGAGTTAAAAAACCCAACTACAGGAGTTGTTAGATATTAGTTTCATTCGTCCTAGTACATACCCTTGAGGTGCTCTTGTTTAATTTGTAAAGAAGAAAGATGGGAGTATGCGACTTTGCATTGACTATCGGGAGTTGAACCATGTCACCATTAAAAATAGGTACCCGTTACCTCGCATTGATGACATGTTTGAGCAGTTGCAAGGTGTTAAATACTTCTCAAAGATCGATCTTCGTTCCGGATATCATCAGTTAAAGATTAAACTGATGACATTCTAAAGACGACTTTTAGAACTCGGTACGAGAATTACGAATTCCTAGTCAAATCTTTTGGATTGACTAATGCTTCCGCGGCTTTCATGGATATGATGAACTAAGTATTCAATGAATATTTGGATCATTTTGTGGTTGTATTTATTGATGATGTATTACCCGCGAATTTTAAATAAATTATAATATGGAGAATAAAGATTTGTTTGTATATTTATTTGAATATAAATATATATATATATATATATATATATATATATAATATTGACATGTGTTGTGATGAGCTTTTTAATTGATTAAGCCGGTGATAATTAAACAATGAAACAAAAGTAATGAGAAGCTTATTTGAAACTTGTGGAGTTATGCCTAGTGTGGCAAAATGATGAATTGAGAAAATACTAATTTAAATAATGATGGAATTAATTAGTATTACTAATAAGTAAATAATTTCATAATGAGGTTGATGTATTTGTTATTCGTTAATTATCATGAATAATAGTGTGTGAAGAGAAATCATATATAATAAGGTTTTTCATTTAACATAAAGTGAGGTGTGACATTGAAATGAAAATAATTATTATATAACACTATGTGATAAAAGTAAGCTTGACTTAGGTAATTGACCAAGTTGTATAAAAAGTCTTATGTGACATTTTGATGTGTGTGAGAATAATTAAATGGGTATTTTAAACCTATGAGAGAAAGCAACTTTGATTAAATAAATTAATAATAAGTAACATTGGTACACAATTAAAATTATATGCTAGTCTAGAATAAATATTATTTGAAATAAATCAATGTACATGGATTATATGATTTTATGTGTAGTGTATGAGTGGGTGTATATGTATGCTCAATTGAGAACAAGTGTAGAAATGACCCTAAGTGTGCAAAGAAAATGTTGAGTATTAGAGTGTCCCAAAATCATAGTCCCATTCCAAGAAATTGGTTCAGTCGTGTTTTTCAAAAAGCATAGGGCTCTATGCTTGTTGAAAACCAAGAGAGGAATGATGGCTAGGGGGAAGGGAGGAGATGGAGTTGGTAATGCTTTCCACCCACTTCTTGTTGCACAAAGGATCCTTCAATCTTCCATGGAAACAAACCTTAGGGTAAATGCTCCAATGGATAATCCTCCCTCTATAAATAGAGGTTCCCATCTCAAAGGTAAGTGTTGAATTCTCTGAGATTTCTAGTAGGAGTGTGAGCATTGTGATCTTACATTATTTGCAAATTGAAGCTAGTAGAAGCAATACAACTTCAGAAAAGGTAATCTCCTCTAGATTTTCATGCACTCAAGCTTTCCAAAGTTCATGAGTATGAAAACACATGTTTAAGTTAAAATGGTTGTGGTTGAAACATGCTAGAATCTGTAAATTAATGTTTAATATTGTTAATATGGTCAAAAATGAAATCAATGAGAGTTAAACGAAGTAAAATGGTCAAGTAACAAATCCATCGTGAAGAGAATTGCTAAATGTGTTAAACTTTGGAAAAATGCAAAAAAATCTTGAATTGATCCTTGGAATTTATTGTTTGTATGTGTGGGAATGTTAGAAGCATGCTAGGAAGGTTATGTAACAAATTTATAACAATTATACATCATTACATTGTTGCTTGAATGAGAATTGGGTTGAAAATTCCACAAAAGTTCGAACAGGGGAAAACCTGCTTGTGTTTTAAGAGGGACATATTTTACGGGGTCCTGATGCATTAAACGCCATTTCGCCCGGGAGTCTTTAATAAACAAAAGAAATTTTTGTTGCTTGTTGATGCAAGAAGCCTTAAACTCCACTTAATTTCAAGAACATACATACTCCCGAAACATATATCAATGTATTTTACAAGGTGTTTAGTAGGTTTGGGATTGAATCCTAACCTTATTAAATGAAAAGTTAAAAGACGAAAAACATGTTTATAAAACCTTACGCCTTTTTGAATCTAACCCATTGAGCATATGTTTATCGTTTAGTTAGTCTTGTAAATACATATGAAATGTAGACTCAACATACTTTGCATGTACAGATTGTTAGACATGACATCTCAACATTTAAAAACCAATTGAGTCGAAAACTCTATGAATTATATTGTGAACTTAGGAACAATTAGAATAGGATGCGTATGCCTCTAGAGATATTCGACATGTTCACGCATCTAGTTAGACATTGTTATAAATTATGCAAGCATGTGTATAAAGAAGTTGTTTGGCAATATTATGTGGTATAATGAATACTATGGCTAGTTGATTTATGTAATGCAGTCTTTTAACCTTGAAAGATGGAATTATATGAGTAACTTTAATAAAGGGTCAAAACTAGCTTAAAGGTTCTTTAATATGTGAAACAACTTAAACATACGTAAAGTAAGAGGTACTTTGAAAATACAAAGGATGAGCATATGGTACAAAAGATTTTAAAGGTAAAATCAATGTGAGTTACGCATCTATGAGTTTGAATGTGTGTAGCCTGCATGAATTTAGATATATGTGATGGAAGTATATGAAAATTCATATTAAGTATATATGACTAATGAATACATATACATACATATATAGGATAATGTAGTTCATTGAGGTGATATTACGCTTTAAGTGGTAATCAACGCTAAAGGCAAGTCTCCTAACTCTCACAACTTTGGATTTTATGTGAGTTCTCTAACTTCCATTGATTCACATATTGAATACAAAATATCTAAATTCTTTACATTGTATATTGTATAAATCTGAATTATTAACATACTTTTATTGAGCAAATGACTATTACTATTCGAAAATCAATTACTTTGACATTATTGCGAGCATTAGACTTATTGTTCTTAAAGTGCATTATAAAAGTTGTCTAAACCTTTGATTCGGTTAGACTGTTATCATATGTTAGGAAGCTATCCAAACCAATTGACTTGGTGCGGATTCTTGAAAATCTACTGAGATGAACAACCCTCTTAAAAAGGGGAAATCCTATATTGTTCGGGGAACAAGCGATGCATTACTAAAGTATGATTAAATGTTATGCATAACGTAGGGTACCTTAGGTTGATCACCTGTTGTACTCATTTATCTTGGATTGCAGTATAATACTGTTAATTCTAGTAAGAGTTCATAGTCTTTGACGACTACTCAGTGTTCATTATTATTGAACCTCGAAATAATTAAACCTTGAAATATTATTGATATCTTTCAATCTTTAGTGACATTATCAAACATTTTCGATATTTCTTGATATCCTTGAACTACCATTTACTGTTATACCCTTGAAGATTCAAATGCTATAACTATTCATTCTCTTTGCTATATTACTTGCTGGGCAAACTTGTTGCTCATTCTTGCTTCCCTAAAAACCTTACAGTTAAGGAAGAGCAAGGTGGTACCTCGGGTAAGGACAAGGGGAAGGGCAAGGCTACGGAGTAGCTTAGTTCTTTAAGACTATTAGTAGTATTATTTCTATGCGGATTATGATGTATTAAGGATGATTAATTATGGTTAAGTTTAATCACTGGATTGTTGTAATAATGGTTACGGAACCTTGGGACGGGAATATTTATATTATATCAATGTAAATTATTCTATTATTCTGTTGTTGATGATTTTAGTGTGATGTTAGAATTAGCACGTGGCGAACCAAATTTGAGATACGAGTGTCTGAATTTGGGGGCGTCACAGGTTGGTATCAAAGCAAATGTTATAAACCTTAGGAACGAGAGTCCTTAGATTAAAACTTAGGAGAACTTGGAAGATAGAGAGGGATGAGACTCACATAGAGTTTTCATAGAGAATAACTTAGTGTGTTATAGAATATAACTTCATTATATACAATGAACTTATGTTATTTAACATTCTAATGGAGTTGTTGTTGTTTTGTCTTATGTTGGTGATTGTAGGATGATTTACATGGGAGGACCTAGTCGAGTAATAGAAGAGGAGCTTCGTGATATACACGTGGTATTTGAGTCACCATTGATAGCAGAGCCCGTATCAGCAGAGGCCCCTATCGATGATGATGACGAGGAGGATGAGATGGAGTCTCTACCCGAGGAGTCTAATCTAGAGGAGGAGCCTATGGAGGAGGAACCTATGGGGGATGAGCCTATGGAGGACTCCGATGGGACTACGTTCGAGGATTGAATGTTGGGAGAATATGAGGAGCAGATTCTGGAGTTAGGATGTAGAGTGGAAGAGCTAGAGACGGAGGCTAGGGAGAGGGAGTCTGAGTTCCAAAAATTGAGGGATGAGGACCGTCAGAGGAAGTTAGCTATACAATAGATGGAGGTGGAAATTTCTCAACGCAGGGAGGTAGGGATCCAGTTGGGAACCTTGTTTCATAGGTCGGTGGCTAGGAATGTGGAGCTGGCAGGGAAACTAGAAAAGTCTGAGCAGAGGGAACTTAGTGAGAAGACCGAGAAAGAAGCTCTTCATACTCAGTTAGAGATGGAGGTGATGGATAGAATTCACTTCGAGGAGAAGTGGGAGGATTCCAATGATAGGGTAGATGATCTAGAGGATGAGTTGCGATGCAAGAGGAGGAAGATGAACAAGATGGGCTATGCTCTATGCACGGCTATGGAGAGGTTGATCGATGGGGTAAATCACTACCCAATGAAAGAATGACGGACGAGACATACCATAAGTCGGGATATGGTGGTAGCGCATTACGGAAGAGTATCGAGCGCCGTGTGGGCGTGGGATGTTAGATTGAGTCTAGAGGGAAAATCTCAGTAGTATAGTAGTTTATTATGTGTTGTTAATATGTTGTTGTAATCTTAGTCTTTGTGTAAGCCGTAAAATGATGGTAACCCCAACATTTTGAGAAAAAAAATGTTAGAGGGGTAGTAAGCTAGTGTCGTCCCCGTCTTTTGTGATATTAGGGGATAAGTGTTGTCATTTATAGAAGTATGCTAGAGATAACCATATGATGTAATGAGTTGGTATATGAATATAAATGATCTTAATTCCAAAACGTGTTATAAATTTTTTAATTAATTAGGAAATGTCCAAGTAGTATAACTAAATGATAAAATGGGAAAATTTTATGATGCAGAAACATGCCGCCCAGACGTAGATTAACTGCACCAGAAGAATCGGTTAATGATGAGAGAGGACCAGTGGACCCAATACAGAGGCTTGTTGACTTGTTAGGAGAAGCTCTTAAGGGAAGAAACGAACCAGTACCACCCAATCCCCCAGTAGTTCCGGTCGCAAACTTCAAGGACTTTAAGAGCGTAGGACCTCCGGAATTCGTGGGTACTACCGATCCTATCGTAGCACAAACGTGGATCAAGGAAATGGAGGAAGCCATTGCCATTGCTCGTGTGGGTGAAGACTAGAAAACTGTTTTCGCTACATACATGCTGAGGGGTGAAGTAAACTACTGGTGGGAAGCAAATCAACAGAGGGCGGGAGAAGGAATTATACCCTGGGAAAGGTTTAAGACGTTGTTCTTCGAGAATTACTTCCCGAAGAGCATGAAGAATAGGATGGAGGTAAAATTTCTAGAACTGAAACAAGGAGAGATGATTGGCGATGACGCGCCAAGTTCAATGAACTTGCACGATTTGCAACACATCAAGTCGACACCGAAGAAAGAAAAGCTCAACGCTTCGAACTAGGACTAAAACCTTGGTTGTTCAACAAGGTGTTGGTCCTTCAAATTGACTCGTTCGTCACATTGTTAGAGAAGGCGATAATTGCTGAGGGAGGAAGCGAGGCATTGAGCCAATACAACAAGGAGAAGAAAAACAAGAATGTAGTGGGAGAAACTCGTGGAGGGAGTAGTAGTGGTGGAAGCCATCTGGGAAAGAGGAAATGGGATAACCGCAACAACAACAACAATACCAACAATCGAACCATCAGTCAGTTAGAGGGTTATCAAGGAGGGATTAAGAAAAGAACTGAAGCTTGTTCAAAATGTGGGAGGAATCATCAAGGGGAGTGTTGGAAGGGACGCAGCGTCTGCTACAACTGTAACATCCCCAGATTCGGGTCCCAAATCACCACAAATCCGGTGTACTATTTCTATAACTATTGCGAAAGATATAAACATAAATTGTTTATACATTAAACATTACACACTATCCCCAAGGTCGAGAACCTTCACATAATACCTATATAAATATCCTATCAGACATACAAAGCTATTATCATACATTACTGTTACAACTTTAGCTGCACATATAATCCAAAGCTGACTTGTCTTGGACTTTTCTTGTAACTGATGTATTCGTCATAATCTGCAATGTTTATCATAATATAGCAAGGGTGAGCAACAATTTTGCCCAGCAAGTATAAGTTCAATTAAGGATATATCATGATCGAAAGAATTGAACAATAAGTTGGCTAACTTTCTACAATATATACATTATGTAAAAATAGCATGAATAAATTTTCATAGTTGAAGCGAATAATGAACATGAATAAATCAACTGGACCAAATGGTAATGAAGGTGATCGACCTTTCATACGATGAATACATGAAATGTGCATGCAGTGAAAATCAATAATTCATAGATATGGTATAATCAGTAATGATTAACCCCAAGCATATTTCAAAAATATCAATTCGAGATCGAGTTAGAGAACTTGCCTATACCATTGATTACCGTTACGCAACCTATATCGCTTTTTCTGAAGACCTAATATAGATAATACCGATCTCAAAATATTAGAATATCATCACAAAGATATAATCTTTATTAAATCTGATTATAATATAACCTAACAAATTACCACATAATCCTATCGACCATAAAATACCTAAAATTAGGTGATCAAGTCAAACTATTTCGACCGAGATGAATTCGGTATAATTTCTGACATCCCAAAAAGTCTAGTCAGATAATTCATGAGTTTAATTTCCATAAGACTTTGCCTAAATGCTTTACATTTACCTTAGATAATTTCATTTTTAGTCAAAATATTTTTCAATGACTTATAATAATTTTCAGATAATTATTATCATTTATCATTTTTCAATCATTAATATCATATTAATATGAATTAAATATTACTTAATTCCATTATCATTAATATTAATTTATTAATGAAATTCATTACAAAATATTAAAAGTCATAAAAAAAACTTAAAATATTTCCTTACACTTTAATATAATTTCAAATGATTTTTAAAGTATTAAAATCATTTTTATGTAATTTATTTAATATAATAATTAAATAAATTAACTATCATTAATATTTAAAAATATTAAAATATCAGTGAAATATATTCCAAATTATTAAAAACCCATTTTTAGGCTTTAAAATAATTTTTACAAATTTATTATGAATTTCTAATATTTATTTTCGTTTAAATTTAGGGTCCTCCACAGAAACACTTGTAGACGGTGATCTACAAGTCCTATTTGGGCCCACTTGGTATTGTTAGAACCGTGACTTCCCGAGCTACGTTGTAGGCTCAAGAAACGGTCCATTTGGCACAGTATAGCACACTGAAAACAGGCCACTACCGACTGACCATTACATGCCTTGTAAACATTTTAAGTTTTGGAGTCTTTTACAGAAACGCTTGTATTACGAGATCCACAACTCCGATTTAGGCCCAATCAAACTCGTTGGATCCGTATCTTCTTGAACTACAATTTTCAGTTATCAAATACCAAATTCCAATCTGTCTAGGTCCATGAAATCAGGCCCAAAGTGACTGGTACGCAAGGTTTTCTTCAACAGTTGGTTCATTTTCCAGATTTGGGGTCCTTAACGGAAACACTTATACAATGAAATCTACAAATCGGATTTAGGTCCAATAGGTATCGTTGGATTCCTAATTTCCCGAACTATAGTTTCCATGTATCATACATCTATTTTGGTTCTGTTTTGGTCCCGAGAAAAATGGATGAAGTGGTGATCGATAGCTTGTGTTCAGCAGTTAAGGTAGTTTGGGATTTAATTCATAACTTGCTCATTTCTTAACATATTTGAGTGATTCCAAAGGAGTTTTGCCCTTAACTCATGTATCTAGCATGCTAACATGTTTTAAACCATTAATCACATGAACCCAAAGAATCTAACATAAAAAAATATATATAGCATACAAAGGAAAGCTTTTTCTTTAACCTTTTGGTACAAAACTTGATTTCCTCACTTTGGATCTAACTTTTGATTTCAAAAATACTTTGATACACATAAAATACCAATACTCATGTAAATCATGAGTTTTTAATGATCCAAAACAAAAGTTGCTTGGTTCATAAAGATCTAACAAAAAGAGCACAAAAAGTGAAAACTTTCATTTTCTTACCTTTTTCTTCTTGCAAGCCTTCTTGATCTTTCAAAGTAGCTTATGATTTTAAGTTGTATGAAGATCCAAGACCCCTCCTAGACTCCCTATAACTACCGAAATATGCATCCTCCTTTCTCTCTCTATTGTTCTTATTTTAGACTTAGGTTTAAAAATTAACATAACTTAGTGTATATACAATATACATATAACACATATAATTATAGAATATGTAACTCCCAATATAATTACATATACTTATTATCAATTTAATATATAAGTTACAAAATTAGAATTTTAATGCCCTAAGGCTTGTTTGGCAAAACCATATTAAAATAATGACTTAATCATTCCTTAAGCCTTTTTGGCAAAACAAGATTAAAATAAGAATTTCAAAAGCTCTAAGGTTTTGTTTGGTAAAATCAAATTAAAACTCTTTTAATAAATATAGTTTATTGTCCCACATTGTTTACTTGGATTTTCATATCCAATCTTAATTAAATAAACTAATTACCACATACTAAATAAATTTCCCACTTAACTCAAATATCACAAAATTATAATCTCATTATAATTTTATTTAACAATTAATATATCACTTTAATTATTAAATTACGACATCAATATAGCAACTCATGTAATCTTTAACAACTCTCTAACTGTTAAATTAAATTAGAGTATTATTTAATTCACAAATATATACTAACAACAATCACATAAATAAAATATTTATTTAATTTAATAAATATTTTAAATTACAAATAAAATTTTGGATTGTTACATCTTTCCCTTCTTACAAGGATTCTGTCCCCAGAATCACAACTCAAATAATTCATTCGTCACATTCTTCCTTCCTTATAAGGATTTCTTCCTCGGAATCACCGAAACCCTACCTTACTCAGGTTTTCGTCAAATCTCTTCATTGAATAAGTTCAACACATGACCTTAATATAGGTTTTATATTTCCTACTACATTCATTTCTTCAACAAATTCTAGGTTTCATTTCATAACTTTCACTTGAACTCAATTCCTTTTCTAAGGATCGTTATCATCAACACTCGGGATATTACATTCACCCTTTCTTCTAAGAATTTCGTCCTCGAAATTTTATTAATTAATATTCAATCTATCAAAATAGATTTTACGTCACTACTTCATTCATTCATTGGTTTCTATAACCACTTTTTTTCACAAAGATCTTTCTACAATTATTAACTTTTCTATTAAAAGTTTCACGTTATTCTTTGATAACTCATATCCTTCTCACTTCAAAATCTCTTTTCTCACTTATTCAACATATTCATCATTCAGTGTCGCATTCTACGACTCACTTCTTTTTAAGGGATATCATCCTTACCACATTCACCTTTTAGAATATCAAGAATATTTCACAATTTCTCAATAATTGGGAAGCGATATGAATAATAGGAATTTAAAATATTCCAAATCATGCTGAGGGTCATAAGACCACGAACTATGTCCATGATTGCAAGTAATCTTTCAACTTCAACTTTAATACCTATAAGACTATAAGGACCCCGTCTGACTGGGTGTTAAGCCCTTCAGACGATGTATTATGCTAAACATTTAAACGCTTATGCGTATGTCCATAGTTATAAGTAATCTTTAAACTTAAACTTTACTTGATCCATAAGACTATAGGGACTCCTCGTACTTAGGGTGATCGACCCTTCAGACAATGTATTGTGCCTAAACATCTCAACGCCTTCTCCGTAATGACCTATAAAAGGGTTGTTCATCTCGACTTTTCAACATCTCGAATCCGCACCAAAACAATTTGGTTTGGCATAACTTCTCAAGAAACTCTTGAATTTCATGAACATCTTTCAATATTTGTCTATTTGAATCAAATAGCATAGACCTCTACAACAATTCGGACATCAACCAAAATATACATATACATACATACATATGTATTCTCATATCTTAAAAAAATCTCAAAAATCTTTTTATGACGTCACGATGATACCGCATCAGTATTTACTGATTCGTTGAGGATTCCATCATTTGGTGATTTTATCATACTACATCATCATACCATAGTGGGTGGCGATCCTTAGATCACATCCAACACTATGTAATACCGCATTGATAACTCCATCGTTTTTATCATCTTTGCACCAGGTTACATGATGCATTAATGATATAAAATACATTTTGATATATTACAAATCATTTTTGTCTAGCCGAAGCAATTAGCATGTATACATACGAATAACATGATATTATTGTTAAAACTCATTGGTTCCATCATTGGATCCAATGTTTTCAAGAAAAATAGAAGTGTAAACATCAAAGACGAAGTCAATAAATTTCGAAAGTCTAGCATAGCTAGTAGATTTAGAGTACCTATGCTTCTACCATAAACTCCACTTTCTATAATGATCCATTGCTTAATAGGTCTATCTATTCTTATCATCCCCAATACTCCATTTACACTTATCTATACCCGGTTCGTCAAACTTACCATTACGTTATGAGTTTCAGAACTTGCCACAATCATATGAGTTTAAGAACTTATCCTAGTAAGACCATAAGCGCCCATTCATTTGAGGGTTCAAAAAACATACCATATAATTATGAGTCACGAACCTACCATAAGTATGAGTTTTAAGAACTCGCACTTAACCTTATAATATTCTCTAACTATACTCTACCTATCTCATTATACATATGAGAAAAGAATCACCTTCTCAATAAAAGTATATATAGCAAATAGCGCGACACAAACATTCCAATGATTATCAATGTGATAAACTGAGTGCAAGCACAAAACCCTCGCCCATACAAAGGTTTGTACAACTCAGCCATCACATGAGTCCTCAATTGAAATCCCACCTAACTCTATCTTGCTTATAACTTGCTCTTTGCTCGATACGAATTCCTCGTATCACATCATCTATAACTCCTCATGAGTTATCTCGTACTATTTCATAGTACTCCATCTTCATAGCATTAAGCTATAATTATTCAAACATTATAGACCATCTTTCTTTTATAACTTAAACAGACCATATCATGATCTTATTCTATAATCATCTCCCTTAAAATTACTTTCTTAACTCGTGATCGTTTTATTTTACGATCTTCTTTCTTTCTCTTTTTCATCATTTACGACATTATTCGTTATCTTGGCTTTTGGAGTTAGGAAACTCCCATTTCTTATCTTTATATCTCTTAGATTCTTCTTTGAATCTTCTTGTTTATAAAAAAAAAATTCTTCCTTTAAGAATTTCTAACTTCATTTACATCGCTCAAAATTTCATTTGAGTTCTACACTTTCATCATACGTATCCATTTCTACACTTGGAACACATCGAGTCTATAACAGTTTCAATATGGTACGCTGAGTGGTTTCTACAAACAACCAACAAACTAGGTTTCGAGTTACTATTTCGTATATACCTCCGCTCTATGAAGGAATCGTTTAGCCCAGATACCATACCTCAACTACTAAAGAGTACAACTGTACCATACTTAACTATAACTTTTCATTCTTAACTTCGTTACCAATCTCTTCTTATAGACATTGTCTATTTGTTATCACTATACATTCTTATTATTGGAGTTGGGTAACTCCATAACTCTGCGAGATTCTTCTTTGAATCCTCTCACGCATGTTTTCATCCCTTCTTTATAAATTTCTTAAATTACTTCTTATTGTTCAAACTCTATTTGAGCGTATTCGTTCATTATCTTCACCTCTCTTCTCTAAGGTTATAGCCTAAGGTACTCCTACCTAAGGTTTATAACCTACAACTTTGATACCAACTATAACATCCCCAGATTCGGGTCCCAAATAACCACGAATCTGGTGTACTATTTCTATAACTATTACGGAAGATATAAACATAAATTGTTTATACATTAAACATTACACACTACCCCAAGGTCGAGAACCTTCACATAATACCTAAATCAATATCCTATCAGACATACAAAGCTATTATCATACATTATTGTTACAACTTTAGCTGCACATATAATCCAAAGCTGACTTGTCTTGGACTTTTCTTGTAACCGATGTATTCGTCATAATCTGCAATGTTTATCATGATATAGTGTACTATTTCTATAACTATTGCGGAAGATATAAACATAAATTGTTTATACATTAAACATTACACACTATCCCCAAGGTCGAGAACCTTCACATAATACCTAAATCAATATCCTATCAGACATACAAAGCTATTATCATACATTACTGTTACAACTTTAGCTGCACATATAATCCAAAGCTGACTTGTCTTGGACTTTTCTTGTAACCGATGTATTCGTCATAATCTGCAATGTTTATCATGATATAGCAAAGGTGAGCAACAATTTTTCCCAACAAGTATAAGTTAAATTAAGGATATATCATGATCGAAAGAATTGAACAATAAGTTGGCTAACTTTCTACAATATATACATTGCGAAAGAGCATGAATAAATTTTCATAGTTGAACGAATAATGAACATGAATAAATCAACTGGACCAAATGGTAATGAAGGTGATCAGCCTTTCATACCTGATGAATACATAAAATGTGCACAGAGTGGGAATCAATAATTCATAGATATGGTATAATCAGTAATGATTAACCCCAAGCATATTTCAAAAATATCAATTCGAGATCGAGTTAGAGAACTAGCTTTATACCATTGATTACTGAATTCATAACCTATATCGCTTTTTCTCAAGACCTAATATAGATAATACCGATCTCCAAATATTAGAATATCATCACAAGATATAGATCATCGTTAAATACAGCTTATAATATAACCTAACAAATTACCACATAATCCTATCGATTACCATAAAATACCTAAAATTCAAAGATCAAGTCAAACTATTTCAACTGAGTTGAATTCTAGTATAATTTCCGACATCCCAAAAAAGTCTAATCGAGATAATTCATGAGTTTAATTTCCATAAGACTTTGCCTAAATGCTTTACATTTACCTTAGATAATTTCATTTTCAATCAAAATATTTTTCAATGACTTATATAATTTTTAGGATAATTATTATCATTTATCATTTTCAATCATTAATATCATATTAATATGAATTAAATATTACTTAATTCCATTATCATTAACATTAATTTATTAATGAAATTCATTACAAAATATTAAAAGTCATAAAAAAACTTAAAATATTTCCTTACACTTTAATATAATTTCAAATGATTTTTAAAGTATTAAAATTATTTTTATGTAATTTATTTAATATAATAATTAAATAAATTAACTATCATTAATATTTAAAAATATTAAAATATCGTTGAAATATATTCCAAATTATTAAAACCCATTTTTAGGCTTTAAAATAATTTTTACAAATTTATTATGAATTTCTAATATTTATTTTCGTTTAAATTTGGGGTCCTCCATGTGAAACACTTGTGAGGCGGTGATCTACAAGTCCGATTTGGGCCCACTTGGTATTGTTAGAACTGGTGACTTCACGAGCTACGTTGTAGGCTCAAGAAACGGTCCATTTGGCACAGTATAGCACCCTGAAAACAGGCCACTAACGACTGACCATTACATGCCTTGTAAACATTTTAAGTTTTGGAGTCTTATATAGAAACACTTGTATTACGAGATCCACAACTCCGATTTAGGCCCAATCAAACTCGTTGGATCCGTATCTTCTTGAACTACAGTTTTCAGTTATCAAATACCAAATTCCAATCTGTCTAGGTCCATGAAATCAGGCCCAAAGTGACTGGTACGCAAGGTTTTCTTCAACAGTTGGTTCATTTTCCAGATTTGGGGTCCTTAATGGAAACGCTTATAAAACGAAATCTACAAATCGGATTTAGGTCCAATAGGTATCATTGGATTTGTAATTTCCCGAACTACAGTTTCCATGTATCATACATCTATTTTGGTTCTGTTTTGGTCCCGGAAAAATGGATGTAAGTGACTGATCAAGAGCTTGTGTTCAACAAAGATTAAGGTAGTTTGGGATTTAATTCATAACTTGCTTATTTCTTAACATATTTGAGTGATTCCAAAGGAATTTTGCCCTTAACTCATGTATCTAGCATGCTAACATGTTTTAAACCATTAATCACATGAACCCAAAGAATCTAACATAAAAAAATATATATAGCATACAAATGAAAGCTTTTTCTTAAACCTTTTGGTACAAAACTTGATTTCCTCACTTTGGATCTAACTTTTGATTTCAAAAATACTTTGATACACATATAAAATACCAATACTCATGTAAATCATGAGTTTTAATGATCCAAAACAAAAGTTGCTTGGTTCATAAAGATCTAACAAAAGAGCACAAAAAGTGAAAACTTTCATTTTCTTACCTTTTTCTTCTTGCAAGCCTTCTTGATCCTTCAAAGTAGCTTATGATTTTAAGTTGTATGAAGATCCAAGACCCTCCTAGACTCCCTATAACTACCTAAATATGCAACCTCCTTTTCTCTCTATTGTTCTTAGTTTAGACTTAGGTTTAAAATTAACATAACTTAGTGTATATACAATATACATATAACACATATAATTATAGAATATGTAACTCCCAATATAATTACATATACTTATTATCAATTTAATATATAAGTTACAAAAATTAGAATTTTTAATGCCCTAAGAGTGTGAACCTTCAGGCTTCAAATTAGTCTAAGGTAGTGTTTTATGGTAGCTCATCGCTCAAGCAATCGTGTTGCCTTACGATGATGCAGGCCAAGAAATTGTTAAAGAAAGGATGTGTAGGTTATTTGGCCTATATAGTAGATACTCAAAAAAAGGGGATAGAAATGAAGAATATATCTATAGTCAAAGATTTTCAAGACATGTTTCCAGACGATCTGCATGGTCTTCCACCAGACAGAGAAATCGAATTTATAATAGACTTAGCACCAGGAACGGCACCGATTTCAAAAGCCCCATATCGTATAGCGCCAGTGGAAATGAAGGAATTGATGATACAACTGCAAGAATTGCTAGATAAGGGTTACATTCGGCCAAGTGTGTCTCCTTGGGGAGCACCGGTGTTATTTGTAAAGAAAAAGGATGGATCGATGAGGCTCTGTATCGACTATCGAGAGTTGAACCGAGTGATGATTAAGAATAGATATCCATTACCAAGGATAGACGACCTTTTCGATCAATTAAAGGGAGCGAAGTGTTTTTCCAAGATAGACTTACGAACGGGTTATCATCAGTTGAAAGTGCGAGAGGAGGACATACCAAAGACGACATTTCGAACACGTTACGGACATTACGAATTTTTAGTGATGTCATTTGGATTAACTAATGCTCCGGCAGCATTCATGGACTTGATGAACCAAGTTTTCAAGCCATACTTAGATAAGTTTGTAGTAGTGTTTATTGACGACATTTTGATTTATTCAAAAACTAGGGAAGAACACGTTGAACACCTGGAGATTGTATTGGAAGCCTTACAACGGGAAAAGATGTATGCTAAATTTTCGAAATGTGAATTTTGGATGGAGAAGGTTCAGTTTTTAGGACACGTAATAGATCAAAATGGAATTTTTGTGGATCCTGCAAAAGTGGAGGCGGTAAGTAGCTGGGAACAACCAAGGACGCCAACAGAAGTAAGAAGTTTCTTAGGTTTAGCTGGGTACTATCGAAGATTTATCAAGGATTTTTCTAAGATAGCAACCCCGCTGACCAATCTAACAAGGAGGACGGTGAAGTTCGTGTGGACGGATAAATGCGAGGAGAGTTTTCAAGAATTGAAGAAGAGGTTGAGTGAAGTGCCTGCATTATCATTACCAGATGATACAGGAGGATTTGTAGTGTATAGTGATGCGTCGCATAGAGGACTTGGTTGTGTGCTAATGCAACATGGCAAGGTCATTGCGTATGCGTCACGACAGTTGAAGAATTTTGAAAAGCGATACCCTACCCATGACTTGGAGTTAGCAGCGGTAGTATTTGTTTTAAAGATTTGGAGGCATTATTTGTATGCAGAAAAATGTGAGATATACACAGACCACAAGAGTCTGAAATATATCCACACAGAGGGAGTTGAATATGCAACAAAGAAGGTGGTTGGAATTAATCAAGGATTACGATTGCGAAATTCTTTATCACCCGGGAAAAGCAAACGTAGTAGCCGATGCTTTAAGTAGAAAAGGAAGAGAGAAGTTATTCAATCTGACAACTCAAGAAGAATTAATAAGAGAAATAGAGAAGTTGGAAATAGAGGTGGAAGAACCAAAAGAAGTAGGAGGAAAATTATTCATGATGGAAGCTCACCCGACGTTACTGGATAGAGTAAAAGAAACACAAGAGAAAGATGAAGAATGTGAGAAGATAAGGAGGACAATAGTAGAAAGTGAGGAAGAAAAGTTCAAAATAGATAAAGATGGTATATTAAGATTTGAGGGTCGAGTATGGGTGCCAGCTATAACCGAACTAAGAGAGGAAATTTTGCACGAAGCACATAATACTACGTACTCTGTTTATCCAGGATTCACAAAGATGTACCGGGATCTCCGACATCACTTTTGGTGGCCTAATTTGAAAAGAGAAGTTGCAGAATGCGTTAGTAGATGTCTTACATGTCAAAGGGTCATAGCAGAACATCAAAGGCCTAGTGGACTACTTCAACCGCTGGAAATACCAGAATGGAAATGGGAGCATATTACCATGGACTTCGTGGTTGGACTTCCGATCACACAGAAGGGTTATGATGCCATTTGGGTTATCGTGGACCGACTAACAAAGACAGCTCATTTTCTACCTATCAAGATTCGATTCAGTTTGAACCAATTAGCAAATTTATATGTAAAGGAAATCGTGTCACGACATGGAGTGCCAGTATCGATTGTCTCCGATCGAGATCCGCATTTCACGTCAAAATTTTGGAAAAGTTTGCAAGAGCGAATGGGAACTCAGTTGAGATTAAGTATTGCTTATCACCCTCAAACCGACGGACAAAGTGAACGAACCATACAAATGTTGGAGGACATTCTTAGAGCTTGCGTGATGGACTTCAAAGGGAATTGGGATGACCATTTACCATTAGTAGAATTCGCTTACAATAATAGCTATCATGCGAGTATTGGTATGCCGCCATATAAAGCTCTTTACGGGAGAAAGTGTAGAACACCATTATATTGGGACGAAGTCGGAGAACGACGACTTTTGGGACCGGAATTTGTTCAACAAACGACTGACGTGGTAACAACAATAAGGGCCAGATTGGTAACAGCTCAAGATCGCCAAAAGAAATACGCCGATTTGCATCGTCAAAGCCGAGATTTTGAAGTCGAAAGTTTTGTGTTTTTTAAGGTCTCTCCCTGTAAAGGAAAGATCAGATTCGGAAAGAAAGGGAAATTGAGTCCGAGATTCATAGGACCGTTCGAAATTTTGAAACGAGTGGGCGAAGTGGCATACAAAGTTGCATTACCACCTGAATTGGAACACATTCGCAATGTGTTTCACATTTCGGTGTTACGTCCTTACAAGCCTGACTACAGACACGTGATCTCCTATGAGCCTATTCAAGTAGAGAAAAATTTAACGTATGAGGAAACTCCTATTTAAATACTAGATAGAAAGGAGCAAATGTTGAGGAATAAAATTATATCTTCTGTAAAGGTGGTTTGGCGAAACCACGATACCGAAGAAGCCACGTGGGAATTAGAGGATAAGATGCGTAGGGATTATCCCCATTTATTTGAGTAACTTTGTACAATTCCGAGGACAGAATTTTTATAAGGGGGGGGGGGGAGGATGTAATACCCGCGAATTTTAAATAAATTATAATATGGAGAATAAAGATTTGTTTGTATATTTATTTGAATATAAAAATATATATATATATATAATATTGACATGTGTTGTGATGAGCTTTTTAATTGATTAAGCCGGTGATAATTAAACAATGAAACAAAAGTAATGAGAAGCTTATTTTAAACTTGTGGAGTTATGCCTAGTGTGGCAAAATGATGAATTGAGAAAATACTAATTTAAATAATGATGGAATTAATTAGTATTACTAATAAGTAAATAATTTCATAATGAGGTTGATGTATTTGTTATTCGTTAATTATCATGAATAATAGTGTGTGAAGAGAAATCATATATAATAAGGTTTTTCATTTAACATAAAGTGAGGTGTGACATTGAAATGAAAATAATTATTATATAACACTATGTGATAAAAGTAAGCTTGACTTAGGTAATTGACCAAGTTGTATAAAAAGTCTTATGTGACATTTTGATGTGTGTGGGAATAATTAAATGGGTATTTTAAACCTATGAGAGAAAGCAACTTTGATTAAATAAATTAATAATAAGTAACATTGGTACACAATTAAAATTATATCCTAGTCTAGAATAAATATTATTTGAAATAAATCAATGTACATGGATTATATGATTTTATGTGTAGTGTATGAGTGGGTGTATATGTATGCTCAATTGAGAACAAGTGTAGAAATGACCATAAGTGTGCAAAGAAAATGCTGAGTATTAGAGTGTCACAAAATCATAGTCCCATTCCAAGAAATTGGTTCAACCGTGTTTTTCAAAAAGCCTAGGGCTCTATGCTTGTTGAAAACCAAGAGAGGAATGATGGCTAGGGGGAAGGGAGGAGATGGAGTTGGTAATGCTTTCCACCCACTTCTTGTTGCACAAAGGATCCTTCAATCTTCCAAGGAAACAAACCTTAGGGAAAATGCTCCAATGGATAATCCTCCCTCTATAAATAGAAGTTCCCCTCTCAAAGGTAAGTGTTGAATTCTCTGAGATTTCTAGTAGGAGTGTGAGCATTGTGAGCTTACATTATTTGCAAATTGAAGCTAGTAGAAGCAATACAACTTCAGAAAAGGTAATCTCCTCTAGATGTTCATACACTCAAGCTTTCCAAAGTTCATGAGTATGAAAACACTTGTTTAAGTTGAAATGGTTGTGGTTGAAACATGCTAGAATCTATAAATTAATGTTAGATATTGTTAATATGGTCAAAAATGAAATCAATGAGAGTTAAACGAAGTAAAATGGTCAAGTAACGAATCCATCGTGATGAGAATTGCTAAATGTGTTAAACTTTGGAAAAATGGCAAAAAATCTTGAATTGATCCTCGAATTTATTGTTTGTATGTGTGGAATGTTAGAAGCATGCTAGGAAGGTTATGTAACAAATTTATAACAATTATACATCATTACATTGTTGCTTGAATGAGAATTGGGTTGAAAATTCAACAAAAGTTCAAACAGGGAAAACTGCTTTCGTGTTTTAGTTAGGGGGACATGTCACTTTACGTGGGGTCCTGACAAGACAAACGCTTACCCGGTGGGGTGATGGAACAAAGACAAAAAGAAATTTTTGTTGCTTGTTGATGCAAGAAGTCTTAAACTCCACTTAATTTCAAGAACATACATACTCCCTAAACATATATCAATGTATTTTACAATGTGTTTAGTAGGTTTGGGATTGAATCCTAACCTTTTTAAATGAAAAGTTAAAAGACAAAAAACATGTTTATAAAATCTTACGCCTTTTTGAATCTAACCCATTGAGCATATGTTTATCGTTTAGTTAGTCTTGTAAATACATATGAAATGTGGACTCAACATACTTTGCATGTATAGATTGTTAGACATGACATCTCAACATTTAAAAACCAATTGAGTCGAAAACTCTATGAATTATATTGTGAACTTAGGAACAATTAGAATAGGGTGCGTATGCCTCTAGAGATATTCGACATGTTCACGCATCTAGTTAGACATTGTTATAAATTATGCAAGCATGTGTATAAAGAAGTTGTTTGGCAATATTATGTGGTATAATGAATACTATGGCTAGTTGATTTATGTAATGCACTCTTTTACCTTGAAAGATGGAATTATATGAGTAACTTTAATAAAGGGTCAAAACTAGCTTAAAGGTTCTTTAATATGTGAAACAACTTAAACATACATAAAGTAAGAGGTACTTTGAAAATACAAAGGATGAGCATATGGTACAAAAGACTTTAAAGGTAAAATCAATGTGAGTTACGCATCTATGAGTTTGAATGTGTGTAGCCTACATGAATTTAGATATGTGTGATGGAAGTATATGAAAATGCATATTAAGTATATATGACTAATGAATACATATACATACATATATAGGATAACGTAGTTCATTGAGGTGATATTACGCTTTTAAGTGGTAATCAACGCTAAAGGCAAGTCTCCTAACTCTCACAACTTTGGATTTTGTGCGAGTTCTCTAACTTCCATTGATTCACATATCGAATACAAGTTATCTAAATTCTTTGCATTGTATATTGTATAAATCCAAATTATTAACATACTTTTATTGAGCAAATGACTATTACTATTCGAAAATCAATTACTTTGACATTATTGCGAGCATTAGACTTATTGTTCTTAAAGTGCATTATAAAAGTTGTCTAAACCTTTGATTAAGTGCTAGATTGTTATCATATGTTAGAAGCTATCCAAACCAATTGACTTGAGTGCGAGACTCTTGAAAATCTATTGAGATGAACAACCCTCTTAAAAAGGGAAATCCTATATTGTCGAGAGGAACGACATACGCATATAAGTATGATTAAATGTTATGCATAACGTAGGGTACCTTAAGGTCGATCACCTATTGTACTCGTTTATCTTGGATTGCAGTATAATACTGTTAATTCTAGTAAGAGTTCATAGTCTTTGACGACTACTCAGTGTTCATTATTATTGAACCTCGAAATAAGTTGTCTAAGCGGATTACCATATGTCTGGTGAATAACCCTACGTATTCATTCTTTATTAAGTTGTGGAACTGATATATCTACGCGGATTACCGCATGATGGGTGAAAATCCATTTGCAGTTTCATATAATCTTTCATACTCGTATGGGATATCATTTCTTTTATACTCGTCAAGGGATATCATTTTCTTTCATATTTTTTCCATTTATTATACAAAATTATTGTTTGTTTCCTTAACCTTATTGTTAAATGGTGAAAATTCCTGAAATTTGTATAATATCCTTAATAGTTTGCGCTTCATTTAATATCATTTCACTGAAATATTGGTCTAAACTTTCTTATTAAATTTTAATCTTTCCATGTTGGGGTACTATTCATCTAGGGTACTATTCATCTGGGGTACTATTCATGCGGGGTACTATTCATGAGTACTATTCATGACAAAATTTCGTTTCATTTTTTGTCCAAATTATCTTTGAAATTTGAATCTTAAATATCATTCTTGAATTTTACTCCACAAATGGAGATTATGTTAACAATTTGGATATTCTTGAACTCTGGATAAATTAAATTATAAATCTCTAATATTTATCCTTGATCTCACTTGATTCATTCTTTATATCATTGTCATCATCATCAAGTTTATATTATGGTGAAAGTCATCTTTGGCGCGTAGTGCAAAGATGGACTGTTGATTGATATGATTATTACCAGGAATTACGTATTGGTATAATCATGACCTTTAATGTTACAGATAAAGGTTTGTGGTGAAAGTTCTCTTTGGCCCGTAGTGCATAGATGGACAGGTGTTTGGCATTATCATTACCACTGGTGATACAAACAAATATCTTTGGCCCGTAGTGCGTAGATAATTCGTTGGTTTGAAACAATTATTGATTGGTGTAACAAGAATAAAATATTAATGATGGACTTTTAAATCATAGAAGATAGTAGACATCATGCTCTCCCTGACTCTTCTAATGGATTGTTATTTCTGCTTCAGTTGTTGATCTAAAACTTGTTGTCCATTATATTTTATCTGATTTATCATTGTTGAGCTCACCCTTTTATTTTTGTTCCATTGTTCTTCTCAGGAAATGAAAGTGTAGCTGGGACTAGTCAGGGAGTGGAGTAATGGTCTGAGATAATTACTATAGAAGTCTTTATTATGTTGTGAAATAGTGTAATAATAACTGTAATGAAGACTTAATTTGAGTTTGAATATTGTCGTATTATGTACGGTGCAATATTTGTATTCAAAATCACAGCTTATGTGTTATCGTATTTTGCACAACAGTTTAATTGTTGTAAATATTGAACTTTGTATTTGGATTTTGTACCATGTATTTTAGAGACTCAAAATGGGTTGTGTGGACCTATTTTGAGGGCGTCACAAGAACTATTGATATGAAAGAAATATCCATGAGATATAAACCTATACATCCAAGTGAGGGTATCCAAACATGGAATTTATTCTGACAAGAACTACTATCTGTTATGGGATACTGTGAACCTTGGAGAGATTGGAGTTATATAATATGGAATCTTTATAGACGTGAGCACTAAATCTGCTACTGTGAATGTAGAGAATTTGGGGGTATCACACCATGGATGCTTAAAAAAAATTCCTTATAATTTTATAACTCATTTAATTCATAAACTTTAAACTTCAAATGCCTTATTCAAAAGAGTATACTAAACTTGACGGCCAAGTCGTCAAGCTTTTGGTTCATTTTGTTCTTTTGATGTGCATATTGCTCACTCTCGACTTGGTCAACAAAGAGAGTTTCTTATATGAATCCCCAGCAACGTGCGAAAGGGCTGGGGCATTTTTCAATTCCAAGTAATGGAAGGAGTATAAGGCGGAATAAAGCTTATTTGTTATTGGTCAGTTAGAATATAGGGATAATATGTGGTATGTGAATTTCTTTAATTAACCCTTGTTTTGTGGCAGTGTTTGAGAATGGCATCCAAAATTTTTGAGATAAGCAATGGAGAACATGAGACCGTTAAGACACCGCCAATCAATAACCAGGATAATGTGCACCAGGAAGGCAATAATCCTCATCATGTAAACAACAACATCGACCAAATGATGAATGATGGGATGTTTAGAAGCTTTCTACAATTCATATAACACCAAACGAGAGAAACTCATGTTCAAAATACAGGTGGAAACAACGGCAACTCACGGCTGGTCATTGCTAAGAAATTCAAGGAGTTGGGACCGCCAGAGTTTTTGGGAAAGCCATAACCACTGAACGCAGAGGCATGGATTAAGTAGATTACCAATATATTTGATGTCTTAGGATGCACTGAAGAGCAAAAAGTTCCCTTCGCCGCCTTTATGTTGCGCAGAGAGGCAAATTACTGGTGGGAATCTGTAAAATGTACTCATCTGTCCGCATTTAAGATGTCTTAGGAGAGGTTCCAAGAATTGTTTAACGACAAGTACTTTCCAGAAAGTATTCGTCACATAAAGGAGGTAGAATTCATCAAACTGGAGCAGAACAATATGACTGTATCGTAATACGAGGTAAAGTTTACGGAGTTATCCCGGTTTGCATCCTATTTGGTAGATAACAAGGAGCAAATAACGCGAATGTTTCTAAGAGGTTTGAAATCCAAAATTAGTCAACATCTCATCTCTCATAAACTCTGTTTATATTCAGATGTGGTGAATAGAGCTCAATTATTGGAGCGGGATTATGAGTCAGCTCAACCAAAGGACAGCAACCGGCAGCACGATAATAGTCATACCAGTGGCAACAATCATCGAAGTAGTGATAGCGAACGTGCAAGAAATGGTAACCATTTCGGTGGTAATCATGGCCAAGATAATAGAAAAAATGATTCAAGTGGAAATTTCAAGAAGAGAAGATTTAACAATAACGAAAAGACATCGACACCGACTCCAAAGAATAAATGAACGATTTCTAGGGGAGGAGAAAGACCTTGATTAGATGTTATAGATGCGAGAGGAGGGACGATAAGTCCAAACTATTCTCAGCCTTCCAAAGTATATTTTAGTTATGGAAAAGATGGTCACATAGCTCAATTTTGTCATGTAGTGAAGTCAAGTCCAGCTTGGATGGTGGCACCAAAGGCGGCCACGAACAAAACAAAGTCGGTGGTTCAGAGGAGAGCATTTGTTGTGACGTCCCAAAAGGCGAGAAACCCGAATGAAGTTATCATGAGTAAGCTAATCATAAACTCTTGCGAAATCTATACCTTATTAGATACCGGTTCTACCCATTCTTTTATTTCTCCTGCTTGTGCTCAACGTTTGAACTTGACCCCTGAGAAATTAGACTTTGACTTATCTGTTGAAACTTCGTTAGGAGAAACCTTCATTACATCCACTGTTTATAAATCTTGCTTTATTCAAGTTGGCACCATCACATTACCTGTTGATCTCATCTCTTTAAAGATACTTGCATTTGATGTGATTTTAGGGATTGATTGGTTAACTACTCATCATGCTAAAATTGATTATTTTTGTAAGGTTGTTAGTTTTCATATTCATAACCAACATGTTATGCGAATTCAAGAAACCAAACCATTAAAGTCAATCATTGTCATATCAAGTTATAAAGCTATTCGTTTATTGAAAAACAAATGTCAAGCTTGCTTATCTCATGTCATGGATTTGAACAAAAATACGTCAGATTTGAATGGTATTTCTGTTGTTAATGAATTTCCTGACGTATTTCCTGAAGAACTTCCTGGCCTACCCCCAAAGCGTGAAATCAAATTTTTTATTGACCTTGAACCTGGTACAAAACTCATTTCCAAATCCCCATATCGAATGGCTCCTATAGAACTTCAGGAGTTAAAAAACCCAACTACAGGAGTTGTTAGATATTAGTTTCATTCGTCCTAGTACATACCCTTGAGGTGCTCCTGTTTAATTTGTAAAGAAGAAAGATGGGAGTATGCGACTTTGCATTGACTATCGGGAGTTGAACCATGTCACCATTAAAAATAGGTACCCGTTACCTCGCATTGATGACATGTTTAGCGATTGCAAAGGTGTTAAATACTTCTCAAAGATCGATCTTCGTTAGGATATCATCGATTAAAGTTTAAACTGATGACATTCTAAAGACGACTTTTAAAACTCGGTACGAGAATTACGAATTCCTAGTCAAATCTTTTGGATTGACTAATGCTCCCGCGGCTTTCATGGATATTTGGATCATTTTGTGGTTGTATTTATTGATGATGTAATACCCGCGAATTTTAAATAAATTATAATATGGAGAATAAAGATTTGTTTGTATATTTATTTGAATATAAAATATATATATATATATATATATATATATATATATATAATATTGACATGTGTTGTGATGAGCTTTTTAATTGATTAAGCCGGTGATAATTAAACAATGAAACAAAAGTAATGAGAAGCTTATTTGAAACTTGTGGAGTTATGCCTAGTGTGGCAAAATGATGAATTGAGAAAATACTAATTTAAATAATGATGGAATTAATTAGTATTACTAATAAGTAAATAATTTCATAATGAGGTTGATGTATTTGTTATTCGTTAATTATCATGAATAATAGTGTGTGAAGAGAAATCATATATAATAAGGTTTTTCATTTAACATAAAGTGAGGTGTGACATTGAAATGAAAATAATTATTATATAACACTATGTGATAAAAGTAAGCTTGACTTAGGTAATTGACCAAGTTGTATAAAAAGTCTTAAGTGACATTTTGATGTGTGTGGGAATAATTAAATGGGTATTTTAAACCTATGAGAGAAAGCAACTTTGATTAAATAAATTAATAATAAGTAACATTGGTACACAATTAAAATTATATCCTAGTCTAGAATAAATATTATTTGAAATAAATCAATGTACATAGATTATATGATTTTATGTGTAGTGTATGAGTGGGTGTATATGTATGCTCAATTGAGAACAAGTGTAGAAATGACCATAAGTGTGCAAAGAAAATGCTGAGTATTAGAGTGTCACAAAATCATAGTCCCATTCCAAGAAATTGGTTCAACCGTGTTTTTCAAAAAGCCTAGGGCTCTATGCTTGTTGAAAACCAAGATAGGAATGATGGCTAGGGGGAAGGGAGGAGATGGAGTTGGTAATGCTTTCCACCCACTTCTTGTTGCACAAAGGATCCTTCAATCTTCCAAGGAAACAAACCTTAGGGAAAATGCTCCAATGGATAATCCTCCCTCTATAAATAGAAGTTCCCCTCTCAAAGGTAAGTGTTGAATTCTCTGAGATTTCTAGTAGGAGTGTGAGCATTGTGAGCTTACATTATTTGCAAATTGAAGCTAGTAGAAGCAATACAACTTCAGAAAAGGTAATCTCCTCTAGATGTTCATACACTCAAGCTTTCCAAAGTTCATGAGTATGAAAACACTTGTTTAAGTTGAAATGGTTGTGGTTGAAACATGCTAGAATCTATAAATTAATGTTAGATATTGTTAATATGGTCAAAAATGAAATCAATGAGAGTTAAACGAAGTAAAATGGTCAAGTAACTAATCCATCGTGATGAGAATTGCTAAATGTGTTAAACTTTGGAAAAATGCAAAAAAATCTTGAATTGATCCTTGGAATTTATTGTTTGTATGTATGGGAATGTTAGAAGCATGCTAGGAAGGTTATGTAACAAATTTATAACAATTATACATCATTACATTATTGCTTGAATGAGAATTGGGTTGAAAATTCCACAAAAGTTGAGAGCAGGGAAAACTGCTTGTGTTTTAGTGAGGGGGACATACGCCCGTGCGAAGGGGGTCTGATACAAGATAAACGCCATTTTGCGTGAGGTCCAGAATAATGAAAAGAAATTTTTGTTGCTTGTTGATGCAAGAAGTCTTAAACTCCACTTAATTTCAAGAACATACATACTCCCTAAACATATATCAATGTATTTTACAAGGTGTTTAGTAGGTTTGGGATTGAATCCTAACCTTATTAAATGAAAAGTTAAAAGACGAAAAACATGTTTATAAAACCTTACGCCTTTTTGAATCTAACCCATTGAGCATATGTTTATCGTTTAGTTAGTCTTGTAAATACATATGAAATGTGGACTCAACATACTTTGCATGTATAGATTGTTAGACATGACATCTCAACATTTAAAAACCAATTGAGTCGAAAACTCTATGAATTATATTGTGAACTTAGGAACAATTAGAATAGGATGCGTATGCCTCTAGAGATATTCGACATGTTCACGCATCTAGTTAGACATTGTTATAAATTATGCAAGCATGTGTATAAAGAAGTTGTTTGGCAATATTATGTGGTATAATGAATACTATGGCTAGTTGATTTATGTAATGCACTCTTTTACCTTGAAAGATGGAATTATATGAGTAACTTTAATAAAGGGTCAAAACTAGCTTAAAGGTTCTTTAATATGTGAAACAACTTAAACATACGTAAAGTAAGAGGTACTTTGAAAATACAAAGGATGAGCATATGGTACAAAAGACTTTAAAGGTAAAATCAATGTGAGTTACGCATCTATGAGTTTGAATGTGTGTAGCCTACATGAATTTAGATATGTGTGATGGAAGTATATGAAAATGCATATTAAGTATATATGACTAATGAATACATATACATACATATATAGGATAACGTAGTTCATTGAGGTGATATTACGCTTTTAAGTGGTAATCAACGCTAAAGGCAAGTCTCCTAACTCTCACAACTTTGGATTTTGTGCGAGTTCTCTAACTTCTATTGATTCACATATCGAATACAAGTTATCTAAATTCTTTACATTGTATATTGTATAAATCCAAATTATTAACATACTTTTATTGAGCAAATGACTATTACTATTCAAAAATCAATTACTTTGACATTATTGCGAGCATTAGACTTATTGTTCTTAAAGTGCATTATAAAAGTTGTCTAAACCTTTGATTCGGTTATACTGTTATCATATGTTAGGAAGCTATCCAAACCAATTGACTTGGTGCAGACTCTTGAAAATCTACTGAGATGAAAAACCCTCTTAAAAAGGGGAAATCCTATATTGTCGGGGAACCGACGTGCGCACACAAGTATGATTAAATGTTATGCATAACGTAGGGTACCTTAGGCTGATCACCTATTATACTCGTTTATCTTAGATTGCAGTATAATACTGTTAATTCTAGTAAGAGTTCATAGTCTTTGACGACTACTCAGTGTTCATTATTTTTGAACCTCGAAATAATTAAACCTTGAAATATTATTGATATCCTTCAATCTTTAGTGACATTATCAAACACTTTCGATATTTCTTGATATCCTTGAACTACCATTTACTGTTATACCCTTGAAGATTCAAATGCTATTAATGTTCATTCTATTTGCTATATTACTTGCTGGGCAAACTTGTTGCTCATTCTTGCTTCCCTAAAAACCTTATGGTTAAAGCAGAGCAAGGCGGTACCTCGGGTAAGGACAAGGGGAAGGGAAAGGCTACGGAGTAGCTTAGTTCTTTAAGAGTATTAGTATTATTATTTCTATGCGGATTATGATGTATTAAGGATGATTAATTATGTTTAAGTTTAATCACTGGATTGTTTGTAGTAATGGTTACGGAACCTTGGGATGCGAATATTTATATTATATCAATGTAAATTATTCTATTATTCCGTTGTTGATGATTTTAGTGTGATGTTAGAATTAGCACATGGCGAACCACATTCGAGATACGAGTGTCTGAATTTGGGGGCGTCACAGATGACATCCTCATCTACTCCAAAAGTCGTGAAGATAATGAGCAACACTTGAGGCTGATACTCCAAAAGCTTCGTGAAAACAAGTTATACGCCAAGTTTAAGAAATGGGAGTTCTGACTTGAGGAAGTAGCATTCCTTGGGCACGTGATATCGAAGTATGGAATATCATTTGACCCAGCAAAGATTGAAGCAATACAAAGTTGGGAGCAACCTAAGTCAGTAACCAAAGTACATAGCTTTCTTGGCTTAGCTGGTTATTATCGAAGATTCATTGAAGGATTTTATCGAATCGCTAATCCATTAACTCATCTGACTTGAAAAGATACAAAATTCGGATGGAGCGAGGAATGTGAGAAGAGTTTCCAAGAACTCAAGAGGAGACTCATTTCAGCACCTATTCTTACAATACCATCAGGTTCGGAGGGATTTGTCATCTACAGCAATGCTTCAGGCAGAGGTTTAAGATATGTTCTCATGCAACATGGAAAAGTCATATCATATGCCTCATGATAACTCAAAGAATATGAGAGGAATTATCCTACTCATGATCTAGAGTTGGCAGCAGTCATTTTTGCGTTAAAGATCTGGAGGCACTACCTGTATGAGGAGAAAGTGGAGATCTATACAGATCATAAAAGCCTCAAATATTTCTTCACCCAAAAGGAACACAACATGCGGAAACGACGTTGGCTCGAGTTGTTGAAAGATTACGACCATACCATTCAATACCATCCTGAAAAAGCGAACGTGGTAGCTGATGCGTTGAGTAGAAGATCATATGCGGGTGCGAGTGCGATGTTGTTAACGCGAAGACCCATTTTGTATGACTTACAAAGGATGGAGATAGAGTTAAAGACTTCAGGGACCCACGTGATGATGGCAAATATACGAGTAGAACCGACTTTAATCGATAAAGTTAAAGTTGCTCAAGCTACAGACCTGGAGCTGATGAGTATGAAGAAGAAAGTACAAGAAGGTGTTATTCCAGAAGCAAGAATCGATGAAGAAGGAATACTTCGAGTCAACTCTAGACTTTGTGTTCCTAACGACTCTGAATTGAAGTATAAAATTATGATGGAGGCACACACCACACCGTTTGAAATCCATCCTGGGAGTACCAAAATGTATCGTGATCTTCGACATACATTTTAGTGCAGCAATATGAACAGAGAGATTGCAGAGTTTATCTCGAGGTGTTTAACTTGTCAATGTGTCAAGGTGGAGCATCAAGTGCCAAAAGGTCCATTGCAACCACTTGAAATTCTTGAATGGAAGTGGGAACACATCAACATGGATTTTGTTACTGGTGTTCCCAAGGTTTCTCAAGGCATAGATTCAATTTGGGTCATTGTCGATAGATTAACCAAGTCTTCTCATTTCTTCCCTATACGATAAACTTATTCACTTGAACATCTTGCTCGTATGTACATAAATGAGATTATGATATTGCATGGTATGCCAGTATACATAGTTTCTGATCGAGACCAAAGATTCACTTCACGATTTTGGGTTAGCTTGCAGAAAGCTATGGGCACTGATCTATGATTCAGTTCTGTATATCATCCTCAGACGGACGGGCAATCAGAAAGGACTATTCAAACTCTTGAAGATCTATTAAGAATCTGTGTCCTAGACTTCAAATGAAGTTGGGACAAGTACTTGCAATTGGTGGAATTTTCCTACAACAACAGTTATCAAGCAAGTATAGGCATGGCTCCATTCGAGGCGTTGTATGGACGAAAGTGTCGTTCTCTAATTTATTGGGACGAGGTGGGTGAAGCAACGGTTTTGGGAACAAAAATGGTAGGCATGACTACAGAAAAGTTTCAAATGATCCGGCAACATATACAAACCTCACAAGATCGACAAAAGAGTTATGCCAATCTTCATCGAAGGGACGTGGAGTTCAATGTTGGAGATCATGTAATGTTATATGTTGCTCCATGGAAAAGAGTTACGAGATTTGGAAAGAGATGAAAGCTCAACCCTCAATTCATTGGTCTATTTGAAATCCTCGATCGAGTAGGAACTGTGGCCTATAGACTCGCTTTACCGCCAAGTATGTCTCGTGTTCATAACGTTTTTCACATATCCATGCTATGTAAATATGTGACAGACCCTAACCACATTATTGAATTTTAACCAGACAAGATAGCATAATATTTAACGTATGAATAGGTACCTGTTAAAATCTTGGATAAGAAGGAACATATTCTACGCTCAAACGTTATACCTCAAGTCAAAGTTTTATGGAGAAACCACGATATTGAGGAAATGGCCTGGGAGTTAGAATATGAAATGAAAACAAGGTATCCTCACCTCTTCGACATACCAAGTACATACATCAATTTTGAGGATGAAATTTCATAAGGAAGAGAGGTTGTAAGACCCCAACTTTTTATGAATAAAGATTTAATTTCTCTAATTATTATTTTGAATAATAAGGTGTTGAGTTGATATAATACTTTAGCTATGGGTGAAATGTGCAAATTTTGTAAAGTAAGCAAGTGGTCATAAAATATTCGTTTGGTCGGAGTATATACTTTTTGTCGGGGAATATTCTTTTTGTCGGGGAATATCTGTGCGATGGCGCAATCATTGGTGGACCACATAACAGAATAACTGTCGGATATAGAAAGCGACAGAAATAATATTTTATAAAAATAATGACAAAACTTTTACTGTTAACTATTGAAATACCCAGTGATAAAAGTACAGTAATACGCGTGGTTGCATAGTAGCACACGGTATTGCACAGTATTTATGATTATTGATTCTTACGTAAGAAGTCACTCAGTTTCATTCAATAATTGCCACAGTAATTATTGTACAGTATCTCATATTATTGATTCAATTATTGTCACAATATCATCTACACAATATTTTATATTATTAAATCAATAATTGACACGACACAATTATTCATATTACTAGTTAGCATTATTGGCAATGTCTAGAAAATTATGTCGAGGAAAGGGGTCAGGTTATATAATTGCACGCCAATAAGGATAAATCCTTATCGAAAAGCCCCATCTTTCTTGGGAATGATCTGGTTGTTAATATTATGGGCTTATAATATTATTTATAAATAATTATTATGTGGTGGATATTGGTTCAATTTTGATATAAATGAAGGAATTTGTTGAAAGTTTGGCCATTATTTTCTCCAATAAAATATTTATTTAAATATATTATTATAATATATAATAATTGTTTAAATAATAATATTATAATATATATACATGTGATAAAAAGAAACGGATATGATTTAATTTTTATTTGAATGATTTTCTAATTTTGTGGGCGCAAGAAATTTTGATGCATATGTATGCTTTGTCTTTTTTGGTGGATGGCCATTTCATTTCTCCTGTAATGCAAATTTTTCTCCAAATAGTGGGTTGGTGAGAAAATTGTCTGCAAATTGTGATGTTGCCAAATTGGTGGGTCTCAACTGTGGAAAATGAATGAAAGTTAGGCATGAAGGAAATGCGAGGAATTAGGCAGAGAAAACGAAAGGGAGTTAGGCTGGTTACTCCCTCCGTTGCACTATAAATAGGGGGTAACCCTCCTTCTTAAACACACCTACAATATCAGAAATTCTTATTCTATAGTATTGTTTAGTATTTCTTTTGAGTATAAGGATACTTTGAGTGTAGCTTTTTGTGTAAGATTTTCTCAGAATAATATCTGATATTCCAGTCAAATTCAGTTTCTACTTAGATAAAGGATATTATTTTATTGCAATACTCGTAAGAAATATTATTTTCTTTCATACTCCATATTATGTAAGGGATATTATTTCATTTCATATTCCTAAATTTAAACTTACTATGGTAAGTATTGCTTCTATAATTCATGAAATGATTAAAAATTCCTTAAGTTTTGCGCATCATCTAATATCATTTTACTAGAATATTGGTCTGAACTTTCTTATTAAATTTTAAACTTTTCATGTTTGGGTACTATTTATACGGTACTATTCATGGGCACTATTCATATGGTACTATTCATACATACGGTACTATTCACGAGTACTATTCATAATAGAATTTAATTCTCTTTTCTGTCCAAATTATCTTTGATACATGAATATCATTCTTGAATTTTACTTCACAAATAGTCATCATGTTGACAATTTGAACATTTTTGAACTCTGGATAAATTGAATTAAAATTTTCTAATATTTATCCTTTATCTCACTTGATTGAATCTTTATATCATTGTCATCATCCTAATTCTTATATTGTACTAGAAGTTATCTTTGGCCCGTAGTGCAAAGATGGATTGTTGATTGGTATGATTATGACCAGAATTGTCTATTGGTAAAATCATAACCTTTAATGTTATAGATAAGGTTTGTGGTGAAAGTCTTTTTTGGCCCGTAGTATATAGATGGACAGGTGTTTGGCATGATCATGACCATTGGTGATACTAACGAATATCCTTGGCCCGTAGTGCATGGATAATTCGTTGATTTAAAATATTTATTGAATGATGTTACAGGGATAACATATTGATGATGGACTTTTAAATCACAAAGATAGTAGATATCATGCTCTACTTGACTCTTCTAATGGATTGTTGTTTCCACTGCATTTGTATTCTAAAACTTGTTTTCTATTGTATTCTATCATATTTTTCCCTGTTGAGGACTAAGGATAATTTGTGCTATATTATCTTAGTTATAATATTCTTTACTGGGCTAGTTGAGCTCACCATTTTCCTTTTGGTTCCATTGTTCTTCTTAGGAAGCGAGAATATAGCTGCGACTAGTCGGGGAGTGGAGTAATGATTCAAGATTATTATTATAGCAGTCCTCACTATTTTGTAAAATAGTGTAACAATAATTGTAATGAGGACTTTATTTGAGTTTAGATATTGTCTACAAGCTAATATTTGTATTAAAGTTTGTATTTGATTTCTGTACCATGTATTTGGCGACTCGGAATGGGTTGTGTGGGCCTATTTTGGGGGCATCACAATAGTGCAAGATTTCCTCAAGATAATCTCCACTATTATAGTCATAATTACTCTCCAATTAGGGTAAAGGATGTTATTTTCTATATATGCATAAGGGTTGTCATTATATTCCATATTAATCATTGAGAATAAGTTGTCTAAATGGATTATCGTCTTCCTGGTAAATAACCCTTCATATTCATTCTTTATTAAGTTGTGGAAATGATATGTCTACGCGGATTACTGCACAATGGGTGAAAATCCATTTGCAGTTTCGTATAATCTTCATACTCGTATGGGATATCATTTCTTTTATACTCATCAAGGGATATCATTTTCTTTCATATTTTTTCCATTTATGATACAAAATTATTATTTGTTCCCTAACCTTATTATTAAATGGTGAAAATTCCTGAAATTAGTAGAATATCCTTAATAGTTTGCGCTTCATCTAATATCATTTCACTGAAATATTGGTCTGAACTTTTTTTTATAATTTTAATCTTTTCATGTTGGGGTACTATTCATCTAAAGTACTATTCATCTGGGGTTTTATTCATTTAGGGTACTATTCATGGGTACTATTCACGACAAAATTTTGTTTTTTTTCCAAATTATCTTTGAAATTTAAATCTTAAATATCATTCTTGAATTTTACTCCACAATTGGTGATTATGCTGACAATTAGGACATTCTTGAACTCTGGATAAATTAAATTATAAATCTCTAATATTTATCCTTGATCTCACTTGATTCATTCTTTATATAATTGTCATCATTCTCATGCTTATATTGTGGTGAAAGTCAACTTTGGCACGTAGTGTAAAGATGGACTGTTGATTGATATGATTATTACCTGGAATTACGTATTGGTATAATCACGACCTTTAATGTTTCAGATAAAGGTTTGTGGTGAAAGTCCTCTTTGGCTCGTACTGCATAGATGGACAAGTGTTTAGCATTATCATGACCACTGGTGATAGAAACAAATATCTTTGGCCCGTAGTGCATAGATAATTCGTTGGTTTGAAACAATTAGTGATTGGTGTTACAAGAATAAAATATTTATGATGGACTTTTAAATCATAGAAGATAGTACACATCATGCTCTCCCTGACTCTTCTAATGGATTGCTATTTCCGCTACAATTGTTGATCTAAAACTTGTTGTCCATTATATTTTATCTGATTTATCATTGTTGAGCTCACCCTTTTCTTTTTTGTTCCATTGTTCTTCTTAGGAAATGAAAGTGTAGTTGGGACTAGTCGGGGAGTGGAGTAATGGTCCGAGATAGTTACTATAGAAGTCTTCATTATATTGTGAAATAGTGTAATAATAACTGTAATGAAGACTTAATTTGAGTTTGGATATTGTCGTTTTATGTACGGTGCAATATTTATTTTCAAACTCACAGCTTATGTGTTATATGGAACTTTGTATTTGGATTATGTACCATGTATTTTGACGACTCAAAATGGGTTGTGTGGACCTATTTTGAGGGCGTCACATGAACTATTGATATGAAATAAATATCCATGAGATATAAACCAATACATTCAAGTGAGGGTATCTAAACATGGAATTTATTCTGACAAGAACTACTATCTGTTATGGGATATTGTGAACCTGGTAGAAATTGGAGTTATATATTATGGAATTTTAATAGACGTCAGTGACTGTAGAGAATTTGGGGGTGTCACACCATGGATGCTTAAAAAAATTTCCTTGTACTTTTATAACTCATTTAATTTCATAAACTTTAAACTTCAAATGCCTCATTCACAAGAATATACTAATCCTGACAGCCAAGCCTTCAAGCTTTTGGTGCATTTTGTTCTTTTGATGTGTAGGATATTGCTCATTCTCGACTTGGTCAACAAAGAGAGTTTCTTATATGAATCCCTGGTAACAACGTGCGAAAGGGTTGGGGAATTTTTCAATTCCAAGAAATGGAAGGAGTATAAGGCGGAATAAAGCCTATCGTCAAAAGAAAGGAGAGAACTCCTGAAAGAAATCATGGCAACATAAGCTTGCCCCGACAAAAAAAGGGAAAAATTCTCAAAATAGTCCTTAGCTCAAAAATAGATGCCCAACAACAAACAAAAGGTGTGGCAAATGAAATCTACATGTCAACCTGTGCCAAGTCCTCACAAGACGAGGCCTTTACATCGAAGTTCAAATTTGGTCAGTGAAAGAATCAGCCGTAGCCTCCAAGGACGTCAGCGACACCCATGTCATCAGTCTAGCCAGGTCGCGAATAAAAAGCACAAGGAAATGGGGCACCAGCGCCCAACAGCTAAAAGAAACTCCAAATCGCCTTAGAAAGGGTGAGGTATGTTTCTACATCTAGTCAATTCAATTAAGCATGTGCATCAACCGAGGACAATAGACTCCTAAGGATAAATTTGGATCATCACATCATGTATAGATACAAGATGTGCTATATCGCGCTATATCGTATGACGTCTCTATTAAATAGTTTAGCATGCATCCCCAGTAGAGTTAAATATGTGTGCACATTAAATGTTCAGAATTGAGAAAAAAATTTGTTGTTGAAAACTACCGAGGGTAGGCATAGGCATTAACCCGATGAGAAAAGCCTTTATAAACTACCATTCGAGTAGGCATCGAGACAGTTTGGTGATGAAAACCTTTGTAAACTACTGTTTGGGTAGGCATCGAGATAGTTCGGTGAGGTAAACCTTTGTAAACTACTGTTCGAGTAGGCATCGAGACAGTTCGATGATGAAAACCTTTGTAAATTACCGTTTGAGTAGGCATCGAGACAGTTCGGTGATGAAAAATTTTTATACTATCGTTCGAGTAGGCATCGAGACAGTCCGGTGATGTAAACCGTTGTAAACTACCAGCATGGTAGGCATCGAGATCATTCGATGAGGTAAACTATTGTAAACTACCATCAGGGTAGGCTTCGAGATCATCCGATGAGGTAAACCGTTGTAAAATACAGACGGGGTAGGCATAGATATCATCCAATGAGGTAAGCCATTATAAACTACCGTCGGGGTAGGCATCGAGATTATCCGATGATGCAAGTTGTTGTAAACTACCGTCAGGGTAGGCATCGATATTATTTGGTGATGTAATCCGTTGAAAACTACTTCAGCGAAGATATCAGATTGTTCGATATTGAAAATCGTTGTCAACTACCAGCAGGATAGGCACCGTTGTCAACTACTAGCAAGGTTAGCAAGGTAGGCACCGTTGTCAACTACCAGCAGAGTAGGCACTGTTGTCAACTACCAACGTAGACATTGGAAAGGTTCGTGTTTTGTTTTTTACCCTTTATGTGTTCTATGTTTAATTTTTATTCTTTCTTAAAGGTGAGATTTTTGGAAAGACCGACATACAATGTCGATGATTTGAAAATTTTGATTTTAATGATTGGGTCGAATTAGACAGAGCCGCCAGTTGATATAAATTTAAATGGATGTATCAACTCATCCAAATTTTGAATGTTTTCGCAAAATGGCCCAATATGTGACTCCGTTTAATTTGGTCTAGAACCCAAGATTCATGGGGTTCGGCGGCTTTCTTAAGCGAGGGGAAGGTGTTAGGCACCCCTCGACTTCCGTGAAACACGGTTACTACCCCTTTTTCATTCCCTAGGCATGTGAGGTGTGTGGGTGGGTGTGTTATGTAGATAAATGTGATCGCAGTGCTTTATTTGAAAGTAGTGTTATACCTCTTTTGCACCTATATACAAAGGGTTTGATTTATTAAAAATTTCATTTTTAACAGGCATATGAAAATGATGTTTTAAAAAGCTATTTTCAAACCCTTTTGCTCGCATAGGAATTGTGGCCTTTGAGACTTCCATTTTATTATGTATTCGGCTTGATTTGATTTTATTAAGATGCGAAGCATCTGTAACAATATATAAAACTATCTACAAGTGTCGGGCTCCTTATGGGTATTAAAGCCATCGAAGTATGCCCTAGCACCATAAACCACAGTTTTCACTATTTCGGGGCCTTAAACCCGTACAACAGTTTTAAGGCCATGGATTTACAAATACAAAGATTTGCAAGCTAGCGGTACAACTTAAAAATGTCCATCATGTGAACCAGATCTAGATCCATTAATTGGATCGTAAACCTGTAGCTCCTAGGCTCACATGATATCGCATAAACAGCCTGCACAATGAATATAATGCAATAAAAACACATATATTCTAGACACCGCTGAACAAATAATTTATCAGTTAAATCCTTATATGCGAGTAGCTCAAAGCTTCCAGTTTCCTCTAGATACAGATCTAGGGTCACATGGTTGCTAAATATTTACAAACAATAGAAAGAAAACTAGATCTGTACAGATCTTATCCATTCTAGCTTCCAGGTTCAAGGTTTACAACTTTTGAACCGGTTAAAAGCTAGATCTAGTAGAGATCTAGTCAACAAAACGCAAATATTGACTATTTACATGAAAATGAACTGTTAAAAAATAAGATATATGCTATATAGAGACAGATCTATATATATAGTACTTCTATATTGTAATACCCGAGAATTTTTAAATAAATTATACTAATATTGAGAATAAAGATTGTTTGAATATTTATTTGAATATAAATATATATATATATATATATATATATATATATATATTGTTGGCATGAGTTGTGGTAATTAATTTAATTGAATAAACATATGATAAGTGAGCAATGTAGTAGAAGTGATGAGAAGCTTAGTTAAACTTATGAAATTATGCCTAGTGTGACAAAGTGGTGAAATGAGAAAGTTACTAATTAAATTAATGATGAAATGGATGAAATTATTTAGTACTAGTGGTAAATAAATAATTACATAATGTGATTGACTAATTCCTATTATTTTTCATTAATTATAGTGAACAATAGCATGTAAGGTGTAATCATATATAATAAGGTTTCGCCATTCAATATAAAATGAGATGTGACATTGGAATGTGAATATTTATTATATAAACTATATGATAAAGATAAGCTTGACTTATGTACGTTACTAAGTTGTATGAAAGAGTCTTATGTGACCTCATGACGTGTGTGAGAGTAATTAAATGTGTATTTTAAGCATATTAGAGAAATTAAATTTGAGTAAATAAATATTTACTATTAAACCTTTATTTCAATAATTATGTAGAATTGGAATAATAAGTTTTATGGAAAATAATATTGGTACCAAACTAAATTATTCTAGTTTAATGTAAATATTATTTGAAATAAACCAATGTAATGGGTTATATAATTCTATGTGTGTAGTGTATGATTGGGTGTATATGTATGCACATTTGTGGACAAATATCAAATAAACTTATGTATGCTAGTAGTGGTCTACAAATGCTGAGTATTAAGGTAGTGTCCCAAATTAAGTGACATCAATTCATTTACGTAAAACACCAAAAGGCTAGCTTTCTTACTTCTTCTTCTTCAAAATTCATAGCTTCCAAATGATGAAGAGGGGAGTGGGCTAAATAGTGAGTAGGATTTGATTTCAACCAACTCTCCATGAACCATTAATTTCTTCTTCATTCCATTGAGCAAAGCCCCAATTTTGGTCACAAGTTTCTTTGTAAATGAAGTTATTCTCATTCTCAGACTTCTTGTTGATTTCTCTGTGAAGTTCAAAAATTGTGTGTGTGAGTATTGTTGAGTAGAAGAGGAAGCCTGAGATTGAAAGAAAAGAATCAACTTCACAAAAGGTAATGTCCATTTACATGTTCTGAAGTTCAAATTGTAAGTTCTTAGGAAATGCTAAAATACTTATTTTGAGTCAAAAAATTTATGATTGAAGCATGATGTGATGTAACATTCCAGAATTTTTAAATGTAATATTAAATATTTATTGAGTTATATAAATATTTAATGGATGGGACTATCAGTAAATGAATATTTGTTTAATTGATTTAATATTATTTGGAGAATTATTTATTAAATAAATAATTGATGAATTAAGGAAATGATTATTATATTGATATTTCAATTAAATGATTAATTATTTGTATTGTGTTATGTGACTAAAGGATTTATTTAATTAATTGTGATTTGCATTAATTAAAATAAATATGAAAGCTTGATTAAATATAGTGTGACAAATAACTATATTGTAAGGAGTTATTAAAATAAATTAAAGTAGTTTTAATTTAGTTTTATCCAAACAAGGCTTAATATATTAATTCTTTAAATTTAAATGATTTGCCAAACAAGCCTTATGGCTTTTGAGATTTCTAGATAAATAAAATAAATAAAATCAAATAATAAATATAATATATTTATGTTATATATGTTTATCCTAATAACTAATGTTACTTATTATGTGTATTAAGCCTATGACAGTTTCTTTTGTTTACGCTTAATAGTCAGTTAGTTTTTGCTAGCCTTGAGAGCTTCACAGAAAATTGAGAGAAGGGTTGAGAGAGAATTTGAGAGAAGCTTAGGATTTCCACAACGATTTCTGTGTTTAACAATAATTGTGTATAAGAAATTTGAAGGTATGTTAACTCTATATTATATATATACATATATATGTTCTACGGCAACTAATTGTAAATTCTGTGAATTGCAAATTTATTGAATTGTTGCTTTACAATGGATTACTTGTGGTTAGATATGTTTATGATGATAGAGTTTGTGTTTAAATCAAAATTTCATGATTAATTTCGGATATTAGTAGACATTTTTGACAGTATATGTATTTTTCTATATGTTCATGAAAAGTATCAATTTTAGTGGCCAATTCGTACGAGAAATTGTAAATTGAAGTTTGTATATGGTAGTTCATTGAGATACGAACGTAACGTAACTTGAATGAAGTAAACTGGACAAGAATTGAAATTTGATTGGTAATGAACATGTTATGATATGTAGCATGTCTAATAGGTATTGTGGTTCTAAACCTATATATAGGTGAACGTGAGTTTGATATTATAGCTTACGCTCGAGGCAAGTCTTCTAACTCTATACTTTCATTGAGTTAGTTTGTTATGTTTATGCAAGTTTTCTAACTCTACACTTTCGTTGAGCTAGTTCGTTTATTACATTGTACAAGTTTTAACTCTACATTTTCGTTGAGTTAGTTCTATTATTATAAATGCATGCTTTTGATTGAGCAAGTTTTTATCTCAACTGTTATTGAATAAGTAAATTGTTCTTAAAATCCATTTGAGCAAACTCAAACTCTAATGTTATTGGAAATTCTCCATTTGTTGATTCATTCTAACTTGTTTACAGTTAAGAAAGTTTCTTAAAGTTCAGGAATTTCATTTCTAGTATTATAAAACTTGAACCTAGCTTATTTTACTGTTCAAGCAAAGGTTAACCGTTTTATTCATTCTATTAAATACTTATGCTCTATAGTTATTTCAAGCATGAGATAGATATATAGAATCAGTTCATTTATGATTCTCAAATGTTCTAAGTTATGTTGTTATTAAATAACTGTTGTAATATCAAACATTGTGGATTCAACTAGTTCCCTAGTTGATGATCTTTAAACTTCAATTACCCTTGAAAGCTTATCCAAACCAAACTTTCTTTGGTGCGGACTTGTACTCTAAAATCTTCGAGATGAACAACCCTATGTTTAGGGTTTACGCTTAGCGTTGAAATGGTTGTGCACAATACATTGTACGAAAGATTGATTCCCCTAAGTGCATTGGAGTCCTTATAGTCATATGATTTGTTAAAGTTAAAGTTGAAAGATTACTTATAAGCGTGGGATGGGGTTCATGGTCATTTGACCCTCAGTAGTTTATTTAAGAATGTTAATAGAACAAATTATTCAGTTCTATTGAGCCTATGAGTTGGCAAATGTTGAAATATTAATAGAACATACCATTCAATTCTATTGAGCCTATGAGTTGGCAAGTATTGAAATGTTAATAGAACATATTATTCAGTTCTATTGAGCCTATTATTTGGCAAATGTTGTAAAGATAATTATTCTTATCTCAAGTGAGCTTTGTTTGCTCACTCTTACATATTTATACATTTATTGCAGCTATGAATGAGAAGGTAGATAAACCTACAACTAGCAAAAGAAAGGGAAAAATGTACAAGTGATGAAGACTTGTAATTTTGTTTTATCATTGACGATAGACTTTTAATAATGATGTGATGTAATAATTTTATTTCCACAGTTGAATGATTGTATTAAAGGTTAGAGAACCTGGGAGATAATGTTTTTATTTAAGTAATCCTATATGGGCAGGTTTTTATTATTCAATTTATTATAATTAGGTAGCTAGATATGAATGTTTTGATTACGTAAACACCAAATCTTGAGGTAATGAAGTACCGGGATTTGGGGGTGTCACGTGTAATCTGTCCATTGATGCTAGACATTGTTAATATGATTGAATACGAAATCAACGAAAGTTAAACGGAGAAATTTGGTCAAGTAACGAATCTGTAGTGAAGAGAATCGCTAAATATGCTAAATTATGGAAAAATGACATGAATCTTGAATTTGATTCTTGAATTTGGTTGTGTATGTGGTTGGAGTTGTTAGAATTATGTTAGGGGTGTTTAGTAGTAAGTGTATATCAATTTGGTGACTTAAAGTTGATATTTGTATGAGAAAATGGAATGTTGGTTCGTAGTAGGGGAACGGAATTTCAAACTATAGTAGCCAACTCTAGTTGGTGCCATGCGATGGGCACCCACTTACGTGAAGGTCCCGCAATATAAAAGGCACATTTCGATGGGGTTAGGCGATAAGTTATATTACTATTTTCGTTGTTCGATACAAGGAACCCTAAACTGGCCTAACCTAACTTAACTTAAGGAGCATTCATAATTTGTAAACAAGTATCAATATGTATTGCATGATGTTTTAGTGGGCTTGGGGTTTGAGTTATAATCTTTTGAAAGAAAAGCTAAAAGATAAAAACCATGTTTGAAAAACCTTACGCCTTTTTGAAATCTAACCTTTTGAGCATGTATTCGCAACTTAGTTAGTTTTATAAATATGTATGAAATGTGAAATCAAGGTACTTTGCATGCTTAGTTCGTTTGTCATGAGATTTTAAGATTTGAAAACCAATTGAGTTGAAAACTTTACCACTTGTATTGTGAACTTTTGAACAATTATGATAGATACTTTATGCCTCTAGAGATAATCGACATGTTCACACATCTAGTTAGACACATTATAAACCACGCAAGCATGAACTGAAAGAGTGTCTAAGTATAGAGCTATACTAGTTACGTACAAATAGATCTAATACATGCAAGCATGACTAGAAGAAGGTTGTTTGGCAATGTTATGTGGTTTAATTAATGTTATGGTTAGTAGTTGATATAATGAGTTCTCTTAACTTGGTAAGATGGGAATTTATGAGTAAAATTAACATTTATTGAAAGTAAATAAAAAGGACCAAACCTAGCTTAAAGGTTCTTTAACATGAATATGTGAAGTAACTTAAACTAGAATACGTGACATAAGTGATATTTCACGTATACAAATAAAAGATGAGTATATGGTACTAAAGATTGCCAAAATATTCCTAAAGATTTTCAAAAGTAAGAACAATATGAATTATACATCTATGAGTTTGACTATGTATAGCATTCATGAGTATAGATATATATGATAAATGCATATGGATATGTATGTCAAAGTGTGTGTGACTAATGAATACCTATACATGTTAGTTCCCGTAGGCACAATATAGATCTAGAAGGGGGGGTTGAATAGATCCTTTTTAATTTCAAATACTTTTCTCGTTTATTTTGTATAGCCAATGTTTTAGCATATGACAAACATAAGAATCTTTTCAGGCACAGCGGAATAAGTAAAAGATCCCCTTCATTGATATATTCATAATCATACATACATTGTTCGTAGAGTTAGTTCAGTTGTAAGCAATTAAAACATACATAGCAGTTAATGTACATAATGTAAATGATATAAAGTAAAAGACATAGGGGGTTTTAAGTGGTTCAGAGACTCAAGCTCCTAATCCACTCTTCTGCTTTCAACTAGCAGGATTTCCACTAAGGAAGGGCAACACCCTGAATCAATAAGATTCCTTCAAGGCCAGCACCCTTGGGACTTCAGTTCACTAAGAACTCTTCAAGGCCAGCAGCCTTGGAACTTCTCTAGTTCCCTTAGGAAATCTTCAAGCCCAGCAGGTTTGGAACTTCATTTAGTCCCTCCGGACAAGGACCCCTCAGGCCCTGGCTTCTTGTTGCTGAGTTATTTGTTTGTTTGTTGGAGTTGGTGTTGAGCTGCTAAGACGTCTTTATGCTCTGAACATCTTTTGTACTTAGCAGTTTGGCGTGATCGTCCTTGAAGTGAAGTTGAGTGTTGCATGATGCTCAGCTTCTTCAGTTACTCAACCAATTCTGATGATCCCTTGATGAACTACCTTGAAGATCATTCCTCTTGATACTTGGTGGCTGCACATGATGGGTTTCTATGATGACTGTAAGCTCTTCTACTTGGTACTTAGAAACTTTCTCATGCTTGCCACCACGATGGCGTTGGTGATCTTCTTTCTTGATACTTGATGTCTTCTCATGATGGACTTGTTAAGATGACTGTGAGCTTTTCTCTATGTTACTTAGAGTCTTCCCATGATGGACATCAAGATGACAGTGATGCTCTTCTTTCTCTCGGCAGTTTAGAACACTCTTCTTGTAGTAGAAATCTCACTTCTACATTGTAGAACCATCACTTCTACTTCTTTATTTGTTTGTCTCCAAGTGTTCTTGGTGGATCGTAGAGTGAGCCTTCAGACCTTCATTGGTCACTCACTATTTTCATTGGTTAAATCAGTCCACCAATTCTCTAAACTCAGCAACTCCTACCACTTTGATCTCTGAAGCTCTAGCTAATTTATACTCCTTCCCAATCTTCCTGTTGGAAAGTAGCCGTTGAAATCTCTTTGAATTGTTTCACAGATCTCGAGTTTCTTGGTGCAGACTGCAGATGTGACATGACATGACTTTCTGACACTGCAGCTTACTATTTCACCTACCTTGTCAGAGATGTCACTTTTAAGCCTCGGGCAGGTCGAAGACTTTATTTCACCCTTCTAATTTCTTGATCAGAGGTTGTCCTTTTGCATCGATGCTCTCAATAAGCTCTTGTCTGAATATCAGTCTTCAGATTGAACTGTTGTCAATGCTTCAATCTTCAGATGTTCGAACTCTATGATTCTGATGCATGTTTTCTTAGACCTGATCATAGTGTCTTGTTGACTGGTAGAGACAACACTACGATCTTGAAGAGTGTTAATTGGATCTTCAATGTAAACCACCTCTTCTTTCTCTTGTGCAGTGCTTCAAGACTTCTATTTGCCTCAACAGCTCTTTGATACTGATGGCTTGACTTCTTTGTTCTGGCCCCTTCTGAATAGCAAGACACTTCAGATTTGTGGCGTGTCCAACTCGATTTCTCCTTGTGATCTCCCGTTCACTTATCATCAATGGACTGACCCAATGCTTAATCACTTTAGCCTTGTTCTTCAGAGGTTGACTAGTTTCTCTGTGTGCACTTCATCAGTTCTTTCTTTGTTTGGCAAACACTACGATCCTGGTTACTTCCAAGATCGTTGTCATCTTACCACTTGACAGCTATTGCACTTGCTGACTTTCCTTAGTCAGTTACTGAAGTCTTCTTCTGATCAACTTGTGGAAGACTTCTTTTCGAATGGCTTCACAACTTAATCTGGATGCTAATTGGGTTGGTGCTTAGATCTTATATTAGCTTGCATGCCATTCGTTGAGTGCTCTCTGGTTTCCTTTAGATGGGATGTATCTTTGTAGTGCCAACCAGAGGCTTCATTCCTTTGGATTTTCTGGGAGTGCTCATTCGTTGAGAATCATATTTGCTCTACGATTCTGCCTTGGCAATGTGAGCACATCTGTTGATGTCTTAGTTCTGCACTCTACAATTCATCTTCGGCTGTGCAGACACTACGACTCCGAGATCAGATCTTGACACTCTATGATTTTTGTCGTTGAGCTTGTTGTCTTCATCTGATCTTGCTCGACTATGATCTCTGCCTCTGATATGATCAGTAGACTCTACAACTCTGAGTGTAGTCTACGATTCTTAACTTGAGCTTCAGCAGATGTTCGGTCGGCTCGTAGGTAGGTTGTCTCTACGATTCTGAACATGACTTCCTCAGCAGACTACGGCCCTGAAGAAGTTCTCCTCGACACACTACGATCCTTCTTTGTCTCTCCTGGCATTCTACGAACTCCGAGATCTACTATCTTGCAGACTACGATTCTACCTCGATAGTTCTCGAGTTACCTTGAATCTCCTGGCAGACTACGATATCTGATGAAGTGCTCGACGATCAGATAAGCCTATCTATTACATCATAAGATCAACCTAACATGCTTGATCTTTGTAGACACTCAAAATTTTCTGTACTACTGTTACTAACATTGCAGGAGGACAGATTCGTCTTTTAAGAGAGAACCCTGAAAGACAATCCAAATCTATACCAGATACTACCGAAAGTTCAGCATCAACCCCGGATCGCAATCTGGGAGTAATCCCGAGACCTGCAGATACAATACCGAAACATACATCGGAGAAGGCCGATTAATCTCGGAGATAACCCCGAGGTATCCAGTCTCAGTCCCAACCATGGGAATAGCCACCAACCTTGGTGATAACCCCAAGGAATGCAATTTCGGAGATAACTCTGAAAATGCTTGTTTTAAATGCTATCAGCTTCAATCTCGGCACTCATAATAAAATACACTGTGCCAACCCAGCAATAACATCGGGAAGATAGGCACACCTCAAAGATGACAATGAGGACCTTCAACAAATGCAGCAATCCAATCTCAGCGAAGTCTGAGCAACGTCTGCTTATCGGCCCAATCCGGAAGTAACACCGGTGAGGGGCAACATCGTCATCTCGTCCAACACGATGCCACGTCTCATCTCTACGCAACAATGTCCCACAAGGCTAACCAATCCCGAGTGACTATTGTGCGGGGTAACGGATGAAAGTTGAAGCTTGAAGACCGGAGGGCATCGTCCCATCTTCAAAGACTTCGTACAAACTCTAATCCCATGCCATCGTACAACTCTCGACAACGGCGGTCCGAAATAGGTCCTGAATACCTCAAAATGGATGCTCGGATTTCACTTCTAAAAATCCAAGTGGACATTACAGTGCTTGAGTGCACGTACTTCGAGACGACCCAACCCGACCCGCCTCTGGTACACCTGCGGCACCTTTTGCCTATAAATAAGAGGCTTGGGGTGCTGATTTCTGAGAGAAAAAAGACGGGGAAACACCTGTGAGCTCATATATAGCCTCTTTTGTACCCACAAAAGCCCAGTGTTTACCCACTCTAAAGATATAGAAGCCCTTTTTATCAGTCAGCTGTAAGCCTTCTCACACACTTTAGAGTCTTTCTCTTCATCTTTGCACACACCCTTCTACACGTTGAGAGTCGTGTTGCTTGCTTTTGCCCGGACTTCGGTCCGTGGTTTCATTCCTCTCTATATATATATATATATATATATATATATATATATATATATATTGACTAACATTATCGAGTTATGCCTCGATTGAGCCTAGACTTCGGTCTGGAGCGTTTACTGCTTTAATATATATATATATATATACTTATATATATTAACTGTCTGTCGGACTTTGTTCGATGAGCCTAAACTTGATGCAGTGCGTTTATTCACTTTTATATATATATATATATATACTTATATATATCAACGTGTGTCGACTTTTTGTTCGATGAGCCTAGACTTGATCAGTGCGTTTATTCATATATATATATATATATATATATATATATATATCAATCTGTGTGTGTCGGACATTGTTCGATGAGCCTAGACTTGATGCAGTGCGTTTATTCGCTTATATATATATATATATATATATATATATATATATATATATATATATATATATATATATATATATATATATATCAACTGTGTGTCGGACTTTGTTCGATGAGCCTAGACTTGATGCAGTGCGTTTACTCGCTTTTTTATATATATATACTTATATATATGAAGCTGTGGTCGAACTATGTTCGATGAGCACTTTGGATTTTACATCCTATGCGTTTATTGTTTATATATATATATATATATATATATATATATATATATATATATATATACATATATATTTATTTATTTTGTCCTACACAGAGTTCCCTTCGTGGCGATTGATCGCTTTTTGAATTTTTTTTTACATTTCGTCGCTGGAGTTTACTTGTGGCGTAATTGATTGTGATTTTCTGACTTTATTTACATTTTGTCCCTTTGGAGTTTCCTTCATGGCGGTTGATGATGATCTCTGACTTTATTTACATTTCGATCCCCAAGGAGGTGCTTCATTGTGGTTGGTGATCTTGTCTATATATATATATATATATATATTTACCGCTTTTATATATATACATTTTATTGCTTTTATACAAATTACAATATTCATATGCGCTTTAGGAATCATGTGATCACAGATTCATCTCATTGGATCTAGATTCGATTCCGTGATGGACATTTCAATTTATGTGACTTGTAAATTATTCTACGATGTCTGTATTTCCTCAGATGGTTTCCATACCCACGAGGAAGTCGGCAATATTTTTGGATGTATTATTTTTCATACGGATGCCTCGCATCCGTCAAATAAAATCAATTCAGCCGCTCACTTAATAAAAATGGAAGTGTAAAAGGTCTCAATTCCTATTGAGCATCAAGGTTTGAAAAACCTCTTTTATAAAACATTATTGCCATATCTAGCTAAAAACTGAATTTTTACATAAATTCAAACCCTGTGTATATAGGTTCGAACGAGGCCTCGCACAACTTTCCTATAATAGGACATTGACCCACACACACACACACACACACACACTCAGATAATAGTTTCTGAAAAGAGGCGGTCACCGTGGTAACACGGATGTCGGGGGGTGCCTAACACCTTCCCCCTGCATAACCAAGTCCCCGGACCCTAAACGAATCTCGGTTTCACAGACCCGTATATCAGTGTCACATCACTGGGTCATTGTGCAAACCTTTTCTCGGTTATGTTGGTACAACCATTTAAAAAACCAACGGGTGACTCTTAACAGTCCCATCGTCGACATCATACATGTCGGACCTTTTTCACTTGTTTTTTCAAACAAATCTCACCTAAAATGAGAACACCAAAGAACAAGTAGCGGAAAAGGACATCCAAAAATCTCGGCGTCGACGTGTGGCGACTCATTGGGGACTCTAGTAAGAGGACTTAAGCCGCTACTACAATCTTTTCAAAACTGATTATATGCTTGTGTGTGGATGTTGCATTTACATTGGATGAATGTATGCGAATGCATGTCTTGTTTAAGCTTTAGTGCTTCGCATCATATCTGCGTGTGATGTTAGTGCTTCAGACTATAAAGCCCTTATGATATTAGTGCTTCGCACATGTCATCATTTCATACGGTGAGAGCGCGATGTATATGAATGTATGTTGTGTGGTCCCTCCACCCAGGAGGCTATCCGTCGGTGTTTGATTCTTGGACTCGTGAGAAAACTAATTCTCGAGGCTCAGAAAGGCACCACCCAAATTCGCTCCAGGTTGAAAGACCAGGATTAACTTCCCGCCTAGTAGATTGCGATGATTTGGGAACCTTCATGCCAAAAAAGCCACGAGAGTAACCTAAGATAGGTCGACCTCCGATAAACCCAAAGCGAAGGAAAGTCTCTTCATGCTCTCATTACAATTACTTGTAAACACAATTACTTGTAATTTCATTCCATATCTATCTCCATGTAATGAGAAATATGAAGCAATATGTCCACATACATGCTAGAAAACATTAACACCCGTTTTGCAGGATAAAATTCCTAAAATGGACACATCACATAGCATGTCATTATACACCTTCCCTAAGGACTAAACTATGCCAGTCTTTCGTAGGGAATCAATCGGACCTACTACCCGGTCAAAGTCCAAAAAGGCAACAGGCCTACAGTCAATCATGTCATCATTCGACCCGGTGAACTTAATCCGGTTTCCGCAAAGAATTGACGGGTTAAGCAAGCAGATTCTGATTTGGTACATTTCTATTAAAAGAATTACACCGTCCACACAGGGTTAGAAAATACCAGACATCTTGAGCCCTCCACACGAGGAGGAATTCCAAGAATTACCATACGAGCAGCGATTGGATACGACCAATAAAACGCATGATCTTGCCCATTCCTTTGGAGATCCGGATAATGGTGACATCAAAAGAAAGTCCTCCAAATGGAAGAGACCCTTGTTGCTATCAAAGGAATTGGAACACGCAGGGAGTGTTTCATATGTCGATCTATGTATTTTTCACGGTGTTCACTATCCGAAAAATTTAAAACTCGACTTTGAAAAATATGACGGGTTAGGGGATCCTTATACACATTTAAAAGTCTTTATTGGAGAGGCGGCATCCTATGCGAGAGGATGAAAAACTCGAGAATGGTTGTTCTAAAAAGAGTCTAACTGGAGAAGCCCATTCGTGGTACACAAGATTAGACAACTCCAAAATCCACAAATTGGGAAGAGCTAGCACATGCCTTCCTCACTCAATACGCTTTTCAAACTCAAATGGCTCTGACTCGGGTATCAGTTACAAGATCAAGAAAGCGATCTAACGAGTCTTTCGGAGAGTATGCTCAAAGGTGGAGACGCTTTTTGGTCGCCCAAGTTAGTCCGCCATGTCGAGAATCGAAATGGTCATGACATTCATAGACATACTGAAGCTCCTTCTATGAGAGAGTTTTTAGCCAGCATCGGCAAATCGCTTTTTCTGAAATGGTTAAACATGGGAGATGGTGAAATGGGGTTGAAGTCAGGAAAGATTCAAGACTTAGCCACACTCAAAGTCATTCGATCACATCCAATCTGGAAATTATGGGAACAACCCCCGAAGGGTCCATAAAAAGAAAGAGGAAGATGTTTCCCTGATACTACAGGGACAAAAAGGCAATCAAAGTATGCCCATTCAAAGGAAAAATTACACTCCCTTTCCAGCACAGTCTGCAAACCCTCCAATACCAATAGGTGGAGAAGTTAAACGCTATCGAGTGTTTACACCCATAGGGGATACCCTCGAGAACATTCTTAATCTTCTGACAACACAGGAGAAAACTACGCATCTTCTTCCACCAGCCAGCCCTAATGGACGGGGTTTCAATGCTGCTAGGAAATGTGTTTATCATGCCGGGGCACCTGGACATGATACTCAGGATTGTTGGGCCTTGAAACATAAGATCCAGGACCTAATAGAGAATGGAGAGATCGTAGTCACCAAACCCGATCAGCCTCACGTACAAGACAACCCTTTTCCTCAACACAAAGAAGAAGAGGTCAACATGATTAATTGGAGCAGTGGACAGAGTTCCAACTTCAGCTGTGATTCCCCCCAGACCATTAAACACGGTGATGACAGATGGGATTATGCTAAGTTCCAGTTCACAATGGAATGAAAGATGAAAGCTCTTTGCAAACAAATTGAGCAATTGGCGGAACTGGTGACTTATCAGCATCAAGTGACTCGGCAATTAATCAGCCAGGGGCATGACAGCTCCTACCAATCGTCATGAATATTCCCTCGTCACTTTCAGAAAATGAAATGCTGGAAGACAAAGTGACGAAGAGAGCAAATGCCAAAGCCCGTCGGGATTTCGCCAACAAACGGGAATTCACCTATTTGGGCCAACCCATGGAGGAAATCCTTTACATATTAATCAATGAAGGAAGGATCAGTTCCCTTCTACCTCCAATTAACCCCCGTTTGGGATAGTACAACTCTGATGGAGTATGTCAATACCACTCCCAGTCTCGCAATCACAGCACATAAGAATGCTGGGCACTCCGCCACCTTATTCAAAATCTAATCGACAGTGGTGTACTGCGCTTGGCAGATACCGACACTGTGTTACGTGCAAGTGAGAATGCAGGCCCTACTAAGTGGAAAAGTGTGGTAGCAGTTATATCTACTGAAGTTGAAGGGATTAATACTTTTCTCACAACACCGATAATTCAGCTCAAAGGAGGAAGCAATCCTTTGAAAGTGGTCGCTCCCGAGCCAATCAACTTGCCATGCAGAGCACAATATCCTATTGTTAGCTTGCGCAAGGTTCCGTGGAATTATGGAGAAGGTGAAGGATCTACCTCACATACCACCGCCGATTGTCGAAGGAAAATCCTTCATATCTTCCCCATCGGGTGATGAACCCCACCACCAAATCAAAGGGGAAAATACCCATGGAGAAGATTGAAAAATTCCTCCGCGCTGTGGGTCATAACGAAGCCTCGGTGGTTTTAAGCTTGAAGGAAGCGCCACCACAAATATCAATTTTGGACTTGGTCCTAACCTCTGAGAACCACCGGAAGGTCTTGTTAAAGGTTCTAGAAGAAGCCTATCTCCCGACATCAGTGGATACGGAAAAGTTTCAACACATGGTTGATCACATTTTCAACAACAATGTGATATCCTTCACTGATGATGACATATCATCCGAAGGGACTGGTCATTGTAAGCCGTTACACATTGCGGTCTTGTCCTCCGGATATATGGTAGCAGGGGTCTTAATAGATGGAGGTTCCTCTCTGAATATCTACCCATATGCCACCTTGGTGAAGATGAATATCAATCTCAACCGAATTCAGAGTAGCCATACTATCATCAAAGCTTTTGATGGAGCCCGCCGTAACTCGGTTAGAGTAATTGAGCTGCCAATCAAAATTGGCCCTCATACATTCTGCGTATCCTTCCATGTGCTCAAGATAGATTCGGGATACAACCTGCTCTTGGGACGACCATGGATCCATATGGCTGGGGCAGTCCCCTCCACTCTTCACCAACAATTGAAGTACATTATCAACAATAGCCTGGTCATGGTCAATGCTGAACCAGAGATTCCTCAGCACGGGGACATTTCGTTCATCAATGCCAATGCAGACGTAGAACCAGTTAGTTTTCATGCTTTGGAAATAAGTAACACCTAATACCACGCTATTGGAGCACCACTGCCCGAACCCCACATTTCTGCTAAGGTGATGTCAGCCACTCAAGAAATGATGTCGTTGGGTCATAAGCCAGGACAAGGATTGGGTAAAGATGGCCAGGGTATCCAGTACCCCATTCGATTAACCAAGCAAGTTGGAACAGCTGGAATAGGCTATTTTGCCAGCTCTAGTCACAGGAATCCTCATAAGCATTAATAGATTCCTTCAGCTTCAACCATGTGGCATTCAGCTTTGCCTTCAAACTCTGAGTCCGCACAACCTCCAGTAAAGGTGCCAGCTAATGTCATGGCCATGTTATTTCCTAAGCCAAAATCGGTGGAGGAAAAGAAAATCGTTATTCCAGATCTCGCAATCGAAGAAGAGGGCGGAGAATCAAGGAAAAGCGTTGTCCAGAATAATGTCGCACGCATCGCATCATCGTCCATGATGAACATACCAATAGATACACCTCGGATGATGATTGCCACGATGTAATGGCGTCATTCGGGACAAAGAGGATGATGACAATCCTCCATCATCGCAATCCACCCGAACTTTACCCTTACCAATTGAACAAAGATTCCTCGCTTTGGTCGACAGGTAAAGCGGTAAATTCTTTTACGCCTGTAGATACAATAAGCGCTTACTTTTTTGTGCAAGATTAGCGGTTTATTTTTCCAAAGATATGCTAACACCATGTATGATCAACGCATTTCATATATACTAAGTGAAAGCATATTTTGTTTTGAGACTCAATTTAGATGTGCTCTGTATTTGCGGATCGATGCCTCTCCTACACAAGGATTGTACCTTTGATGTAGAGATGAATTCAGCCTTGATGGATCTCCAGGATGACATTAAGGTGCCTCCAGAAATTCAAGAATGGGTCAAAGACAAACCCAAACCTAACCTTGATCAAACCACTTCTTTCAATCTCGGAACCTTAGAAAGCCCTAAGTTAATCCAGATTGGTTCAGACCTTACCCCAAACCAACAGAATGACATGGTTACGCTATTAACACAATTCTAGGATGTGTTTTCATGGTCTCATGAAGACATCGTAGGTTTGTCCACTGACATTGTCCTTTATCGGCTTCCCATTAAAGAAGGATTTAAGCCAGTCAAGCAAAAGCTCAGGCGATTGAAACCTGAGTGGAGTTTAAAGGTGAAAGAAGAAATGGTGAAACAATTTCAAGCCGGCATCATCATGGTGTCTACATATCCTGAGTGGATATCCAACATTGTACCCATGCCTAAACCTGGAGGGAAGGTGCGAATTTGTGTGGATTACCGGGACTTGAACAAAGCTTGCTTAAAAGATAGCTTTCCCATGCCATTTATCCACATTCTCATTGACAATACTGCGCAATACGATATGTACTCCTTTGCTGATTGCTTTGCGGGGTACCATCAGATCATGGTTGCCGAGGAAGATCGTGAGAAGACTGCTTTCATCACTCCTTGGGGAACTTTTTGCTATAGACGATTGTCATTCGGCCTCATCAATGCCGGAGCTACCTATCAACGAGCTATGATGGCTCTTTTCCATGACTTAATGCATAAAGAGATTGAGATCTATGTGGATGACATCATTGTCAAGTCCCGGAAGGAGGATGACCATCTAGACCATCTCAGAAAGTTGTTCAACAGGTTGCGTAAGTACAACTTGAAGTTGAATCCAGCTAAGTGCACCTTTGGCGTCAAGTCAGGCAAGTTGCTAGGATTTCTAGTCAGCCACAAAGGGATTGAGCTAGATCCTACCAAAATCCAAGCCATCACAGAAATGCCCATTCCTCAGACGAGAGAAGGAAATACAGGATTTTGGGAAGGATCAACTTCATCAAAGAGGTTTATCTCCCAACTCACAAAGAACTCGTGAGCCAATCTTCAAGTTATTAAGGAAGAACTCCTCCAAGAAATGGAATGATGAGTGCCAAAATGCCTTCCTTACAATCAAGAAACAGCTAGTCAAAGCTCCTGTCTTGGTACCACCCAGGGATGATGTTCCCCTATTCATGTACCTATCCATAAGTGACAATGCCATGGGTCACATATCTTTGAGACGGAAAAGGCGATAGAGGCCAAGAATGAGCTATCTATTACCTCAGCAAAAGGTTCATAAGTAGTTAACACAACTACACTCTAATTAAGAAGACGTGTTATGCTTTAGCATGGGCTTCCATGAGGTTACATCATTACCTACATGGTCACACAACCCATCTCATATCCCGCGTGGATCCTCTCAAGTACGTGTTCAATAAACCCATGTTGAATTGCCGGCTGTCCAGATGGCAGTTGATCCTACAACAATTTGACATCGTATATGTGACTCAAAAGTCCATCAAAGGTCAAGGAATCGCAGATCAACTCGTCACCGCACCTTCGTGGGATTTCAATCCCTTGAAACATATTTCCCGATGAAGGAGTAATGACAAGACAACAACACCATCGGATGATCTGGCGCCAATCATGGAGGATGTATTTTGATGGAGTATTAACATGGAAGGTTCTGGAGCTGGAGCAATTCTAATATCTGATACGGGGGAGCGATATCCGTTGCAAATCAAATTACAGTTTGTCAGCACCAACAATACGGCTGAGTATGAAGGCTATCTCATGGGGCTAAAACTTGCCCGTTCAATGGGCATCAAGCGGTTAACTGTCCTTGGAGATTCGGAGTTGGTAATCAGACAATCCACCGGAGTCTATCAAACCAAGGAACTACATTAGTTGCCTTACCATCGGCAGGTTTTAAAGATGGCTTTGGAGTTCGAAGAAATCTCCTTTCTACACATTCCTCGTAATAGGAATGATTTCGCGGACGCATTAGCAATTTTGGCCTCCTTGATTCGCATATCAAATAAGGAACACTTGCCAAGCGTCATAATTGCCCTGACCAAGGCCCCAGCCTATGGGAATTACGTTGGAAAAGTATCGGATGAGCTACCTCCCATCCAACCTCCTTGGTATCAGCATATCAAGGAATATCTGCGAGATGGATCTACACCCGCTGAGGCGAGCCTGACTGAGAAAAGGTAGATTCATCGACTTGCTTGAAGTTCTACCTGAGTGGAGATGCGCTCTACAAAAGAGATGCAGGACTGGGTCTCCTCAGGTGTTTAGACAAAGATCAAGCCCAGAGGCTTATGGATGAAATCCATGGTGGAGTCTGTGGCCCCCATATGAGTGGCCCCCTCCTTGTCAAGAAAGTCCTCAGGACGGGACATTACTGGCTGTCTCTCAAAGCTTATTGCAATAACCACATCAGAAGATGCTATCAGTGCCAGATTCATGGGAATGCTATACACGCCCCTTCACGGGAGCTCCACAATATGAGTTCACCTTGGCCCTTCTCAATGTAGGGAATGGACGTTATTGGGCCCATTGAGCCTAAAGCGAGTAATGGTCACCGATTTATCTTCACCATGATCGACTACTTCACCAAGTGGGTAGAAGCAGCCTCCTTCCCCAGGGTCACTAAAGAAGTCATCATTGCTTTCATCAGAAATAATGTCGTTTGTCGATATGGACAACCAGAGGTGATTGTGTCAGACAATGCCAAAAACCTCAACAACAAAATGATGGAGGAATTATGCAGTAGATTCAACATCAAACATCTTAACTCTGTCATCTATCGTCCAAAGATGAACGGTGTTGTTGAAGCGGCTAACAAAAATATCAAGAAGATTATGCAAAAGATGTCAGTCAACCACAAAGATTGGCCTAACCTATTGCCTCTGACTCTGTTAGCTTACAGGACCACAATGCGTACTTCAACTGGGGCAACCCCCTACGTTTTAACCTATGGGATGGAAGCAGTGCTCCCCATAGAAGTTGAGATGGAATCTCTCAAAGTGTTGATCGACGCTCAGCTGGATGAAAACTAATGGGTACAAGACAGGTATCACCAATTGTCTCTAATAGACGAAAGGTGAACCGTGGTTATCTTCCATGGTCAGCTATATCAGCAAAGGATCGCCAGATCCTACAACAAAAAAGTCCGGTTACTGCAATTTAAACAACATGACTTGGTTCTGAAGAAGATTCTTAACAATCAAGATCAGGCCAAAGGAAAATTTGCTCCTAACTGGGAAGGCCTGTTTATTGTCAAAGAAGTATTGACAGGAGGCGCTCTCAGATTACAAGAAATGGACTACGATGAATTTCCACAACTCATCAACTCGAGACACCGTGAAAGCAGTATTATGTCCAAGTAACCAAAGAAACACCACAGTGCATTATCATCAGGTCACCAGTCATTCCGGTTCTTTAACCCTTTACCACATACAACTTTTCTACACTTTTCCCCTCAGGGAAACATACTCTAGCCAGCAGCCTAGCTTTCTCCTTTGCGCTCATACAACTTAGGTCATCCCATCGCGGATTTAACCTCTTGCGTCATGATTTGGCTACCCATACATGGGATCAAACTTCTCCTCTGCTGCAGCTTTATCCTCAACCTAGGATTAAACTTTCCCATCCCCCGCACTCGACCGCACATGGGATTACACTTTTCTTCTCGCATCGAGGAGGCGAACTATGTCGACGATCTCCTCTTGATAGAGTACGTGGGCAACCATTTCATATGGCGGTCGCAATAAAACAAAACCAACAAAAACATTTATACCCTCTTCTCCTTACAAAAACAAAAACAACCAAAAACATGCCTACACCATATCAGCCATATACAGCGTTGAACCTCTTACACCAGGTTCGAACTACGCAGACTTGATCTCCTCTTCAATAGGAGTACGTAGGCAACCATTCATGTTGCGGTCTCACCCCCTACCAAAACACAAACCATTCTCAACGGGTGTTGGGATTCCCTTTCAATCCATTATATGTCATTCGGCTTCAGACCAAAGGGATGGAATTACCTGAACTCCTCCCAAATAGGAGATTCGGCGACCATCTAAGATGCAGTCATACCTCAAAGAGCAATACTAAACCATAAGAGGGGGAATTAACTAGGCTTCTCCTAAATAGAAGTACTGGCGACCATCTGTGGTGTGGTCAATCTCAGAGAGGAAAGCCACACTCCTCTCCACATTTCCATTCAGAAACAAGTCCCAAGACACCAAAGATGGTAGGGATATACATAGATCGATGATCCATTCTGAACTATCCAGAGACAGCTCAATGTCCATCCACCAAGGAAGAATTCATAATTCATCAAGATCACAAACCCACAAGAAAGTAAAAAATATCAAGCAAATAGCAAGGCATATCTAAAAGGGAAGTGATCCAAAAATATATTTCCCTATCATATATAATGTTGTTTGATATATATACAATGTGAACTGTACATGACAAAATGGCTAAACTAATGCATGCGGTAAATACAAGCTCATCTACTTAATCGGGGTACATGCGAGCTAGCAAGACCAACATGGCATCCCTCTCGGATGAAGGAGGTAAAGTCAGTAGTCTCACGGATAAGAATATCCACACGACCTAACAGATCAGAGCCATCCCGCATGATGACCATATGCTCATCGATATAAGCGCTCATCTCTGCGATCATACCAGTGGTAAGGGACATCGCTGCAATACTATCTATGACAGCCACATCCCGGGCAGATATAGCACTATCCCGCTCAACTATCACTGCGTCTCTGTCTGACCTGGCCTCATCCCGCTCAACAACAGCGGTATCTCTACGAGCTAATGCCTCGTCTCTCTCTAATAGGGCGGCGTCCCTCACATCAAGAGCAGTCGACATCATAGATTGAATCTGGTCTCTCTCAAAGGTCATCAAATGAAGACTCTGCTCTAAATACCGTGCCGAGTGCTGGATCACAAAAGTACTGGTACTAGGAGAATCCGGAGGAAATGCTGGCAACCCAACAGTGATATCCTCCTCGATGTAGGTATCAATGTCCTCTATAGGCTCTACATCGCCTAACTCAATCTCCCAGATCGCAAATATCGCCGCGGTAGATAAAACCTCCATCTCCATCCATGCGGAGTACTCTACGGAATAACCGGGACGATTGACAGGAAAAGTAGCTAGCTCACGCTGATCCCAGCAAGCGTATACACGAGATCGGTCCCTCGGTGAGAGGTATCGAGAAGTCGGCCGACCTACCGCTCGAAAGGATGAAAATCCGGAACTAGTCAAAGCTGCGACATCACTACCAATGGATGATAAGTCGTCCACGCCTCAAGCCCGACCTAAAGGAGGAAATCCATGCCGGAGCATGAGTAATGAAGTTGTATGGTGAGCAAAGCCCCGAGCACAAACAATATGCTAAATGGATCTCTTGATATTCCGCCAAAAATGCGGACAGATCGAGCATCTACACTCCGATGGCTGAAAGGAATACGACATAGCCACCTCATGGGAGAAACAATACCCATGCCATCTAAAGGTACCAACTGATCGCAAGTGTGACATAAACCACACATACAGCATGACCGAACTCCCAGTAAACACACCTGATGGGTAAGTACGGCAGTAGGATGCTAATCGCAAGGTCTCTTCCACGATCATAGGTACAATGGTAAGACCCTCCCTGAGAGCTCTCACCGCCATGATGGCGCCTATATCTATCTCATCCATGTACCGCGGCATGTACACGTATGACAGTACACATAGTATCAGTACATCAACTCTGGCCAAACACCAATGATCCTCTGACACGGTGAAATCCCATGAATGTCGTGAGTAGCTATCCTCCGCACCAAATCTATCATACAGAAAACGCTAAGAGATCACATGGCCAGATGTCAGCTCATCATGTACCACTCTGCGCCTCAATCCTGTTAGTCATGAATCTCCTACTCATGTCTCCCAAAACCATGTGCATGCAAGGTCTCGTCTAAAGGCAAAGATCGTTAAGCGTGCATACTCCTCCGCAGTAGGAGTCAACTCATGGGTACCAAAATGGAATACTGTCTCATCACCTAGCCAATGCTCTAGCATCCCATCTACAAATCTCGCAGGAACTCGAAATGCCAAAAGGGTCATGGTGGTATGCCGCAATAATAGATCTCTGATCACCCTATCTAGTGGTGACATCTTTATCGCATCACCAGGCAAGATACCCAATGCCACCACTGACGGTGGGGTATGATCTATATGGCTAACTGTCGAAGAAGACATATGTGTGGGTCGTGTCATAAGACCATCCAGGGGTCAATACCGAGTATCTCTGGACATACATACATATGCATAACATGATATATGCATAACAGATAATGGATGGCAATATGATATAGGGAATGAAAAAATGGTGCATACATTCCTAAATATATCATCATCTAATACATCAGCTCTATACAGCTACAAATACATGAAAATGGGGCACAAACACCCTACTACTAACAGAGGCCTATCTAAAGATATAGCGAGAATGGGGAACAGCCACCCAATATCTAACAGAGGCCTATCAAAAGTTATACTGAGAATACACATCAGAAGAAGACAATGGTCTCGATGTCCACATCCTCAATCCTGGTCTTCTCAGATGAGACTTTGAATCTATACATCACTCATTGGTAGTCGCCTGAACACAAGGTATACTCTGCCGATGACCTCAGTTGTCATAAATCACATACAGCAATACCTTATATAGGTCCGATGCCGCCGACTCCAGGTCGTTACCGTACGTGAGTCCCCGACGAGGGTTACAACATGAGTCCCCGATGGGGGTTACAACGTGAGTCCCCGACGGGGGTTACAATGTGAGTCCCCGACGAGGTTAACAACGTGAGTCCCCGACGGGGGTTACAATGTAGATCTGTGGCGACCCCAAATCCGGATACTTGAAACCCGAACTCGGTTCTCCACGATACCATTTCTTTAAGCTGAATAATACTAAATAATAATACATTCGAACTTAATTTACATACATCAAAGTTTACTTCCCCAGGTACGTGACCTTCAAATACATTCCTTACAATATCTGACAATAGATTCCATTGTCTTACTAACTATAACCATTAACTCATACTAAATCTCATTCGAATAGCTTTTCTTTTCCCTTGTTCGTGCTCGAGCCTTCGAATGATCGATCGACGTGATTGAAAACATTTAATTTAAGCAAGGATGAGCATTTGAGTGCCCAATGAGTAATAGCAATTATATATATATGTTTGAAAGAATATAAGTATTCTCTTTCCATAACACTTCTACAACGAATCGAAAGTTGTGAAGTAATCATCTTGATAAAAATTCACATAACAATTCTCTTTCAATTTCTTGAAATTAGGCTCCACCCATGAATAGGGTTTGTAAAACATACTATGAACATGGTTTTCATTTCGAAAAGGTTTAGCGAAATTCATAAAAGAAACCATCATAACTTACTGACACGAAGGGTGATCACCAGATTGTACCTCAGATTGATCAATACTACATAACTTAAACGAAATTCATCGCTCACCTTTTGTCCGCCAAGCGCATAAAAATTTTCCCATTATCGGGATGTTCATACATGCACGGTTCCAAACCGAAGGTTTTAATCTTGCTCAACAATAATATGTAATTCAACATATATATGTATACGGGTAATTGAAAAAGTGTATCAACATGTGAATAAATGCCATGATTATCCAAGTGGGGACAACAGATAACCATTTAGAAATCAACTTAACAGTAATATATATCCGAGCTAACATGTTGATAATCAAAGCGTACATAAACATGCAGACAGAATAGAAATATTCGAAACTTCTTACTCATGTCCATTGCATAAAGGAAATGCAAAGGTAAGATACTTACTGATTCGGTCGATTACAAATCTCAACTTAGGTTTTATCTCTTTATCACAACCTATCAATAAGGTGTCATTCGTTCGATTAGAACAATATATCATAACACATAGTAATCATGCCAATTACGCACAAGACATAGTCTAATCACGCCATCACATAATCGCAAAGTGATCATACTTTCTATTCTATACTTTTATACATTTTTCAAATATCTCATCCATGTTCTTACAAAGAGCCTTTTCTTTCTATTATAGGTCCGGCATTTGTGGGGCATTCATCGACGACTTTTATTTGGTAAATAATCGAGTCTAAGACTCTTATTCTATACCTCAACATATGTAAATATCAGACATTTTACTTTTAATCATTTTCGAAATTTCCAGAAATTGAAAAATTTAAAATAATTCAAATCTGTAACTAAAGGGCTTATAGTGATATAACTGTTACTATGGGTGCTCTTCATCAAATCCTGGACTTCATAATCGGTTCTCAAGTCAGCTAGTTTGGCCGGCTATAACTTTCAAACATCGGATAATAACTCAAACAATTTCATTATCATTAATAATTAATTTATATTAAATTATTAATGAAACCATTGCCAAAATATAAAAGTTATTTATAATAACTCAAACTATTTTTAAAACATTTATAATACCCTTAAATGATTTTTAAAATAATTAAAATCATTTTTAAATAATTATCATTAATATTTAAATATTAATGTACTATTTATCCAAATATTAAAAGTCATTAATTATAACTTAAAATATTTTTAAATCCTTAATATCCTCTTTAAATGATTTTTAAATAAATAAAACCATTTTTAAACTATTTATTTAATATAAATATTAAATAAACTTAATATCACAAATCATTAACTAAATATCATTAATATTATCTTAATATCATTAATATTAAATTATTAATAAAATTATCCTTTAAATATTAAAAGTTATATTTTATAACTTAAAATATTTTTAAATACCTTAATTTCATTTAAAATGATTTTTATAATATTAAAATCATTTTAAACTAAATTATTTAATATAATCATTAAATAACTTTAATATCATTAATATATAATTAATTAATGAAATTCATCACAAAATATTAAAAGTCATGGAAAATAACTCAAAATATTTTCTTATACCATAAAATAATTTTCATGATTTTTCATGAATTAAAACTATTTTTAAATCATTTATTTAATATTATAATTAAATAAATAAATACCTTTTATATTTCAAAATATTAAATATTTATGAAATATACTCAAAATAATTAAAACTATTTTCAGACTTTAAAATAATTTTTCATAATTTATTTAGTATTTTTAATAATTAAAATCTAATTTTTCTAATTTTTAAATCATTTTTAAAATCGTAAATTAAAATAATTAAAAGCGTCGCTAAAGGCCCCTATAGTGACAGAAGTGTCGCTATAGGTGTTCTTGAGCCTACCCAGATCTTCATAAGGCAGAACCGAGTGTCCTACTTTGACCGTGAATAACTCTCTCATCTTAACGAATTTGGACAATCTATAAATTGGGTTTTGTAGAGGAAATACAAGACTACAAGATCCAACAATCATAACCTCTAAACAAACATCAGATCTGGGATAAATCAGCCATCAAAGTAGCTACCAAAGTTGTTCTTCACGAAGAACAGTTCGAGGTGCCTACTTTGGACCTCTATAACTTGATGATCGTGTAACGTTTATGTGATCTATCAATTCCAGTGTGTAGACAACATGTAGGACTACAACTCTAACACTTAACATCATCATAACAACAAGAAATAGAGCATCTAAAGTATGGTCAAACCTTGTCAAAAAAATTAACACTTAGAAAATTCTAGTCGCCTGAATTTTCGGTCAATCTTAAGTCAACCCACTTTGACCTTAAATAACTCTTAATCCGTAATATATATGGACCTGATTCGTTTTGGAGGTTAAATACCACATAACAAGCTACACATATCAACCTTTAGAACACAAAACACATTAAAGATGACCGAGATATAAGGCCTGACATTTTCCAAAAAACATTTCGGACACTTAGAATATTTTCGGGTTTGAAAAGCAAATGGTCAATAATCTTGGTCAACCCACTTTGACCGCTTATAAATCCCGATCTACAATAGATATAGACCTGATTCCTTTTGGAGTTTAAAGACCACATATTAGGCTACCTATAACAACTTTTAAACAACAAAACTCGTGATCGACCAAAGAGTTATAGCCTCGACATTTGGTGAAAAATAATGTAATTCGGTTTTTCCAACTTGCTCAAATCTTCAAATTGTGCACTTTGATGTTATGGGTTCATGATTTTACAACCCGTAACATTAATAGACTCTCTATTACACTACTTTAAACAATCAATTGCATCAATTAACATCGAATCGAAGGATTTCTAGAATTTAGGATTTCCTACCTTTTCAAGCTTGATTTTTGATTTCTGGCTTCTTGATGCTTCTGATTTGTTGTTTGTGATGGTTGGGCTTTGTTTAGGGACTGATATGCTAGATAATTTCGTTGGCTAGAGGTTGGGAGGTTTGTCTAGAGAGTTTGTGAAATTTTAGTGTGCAAAATAATGTTAACTTTCCAATCTATTTATAAGCCAAATTAATTGCCTTGGATGCTAAATTGGTTGGTATAATTGAGGTGTAATGGTATAGTAGCATGAGGGAATTCTAGAAGGTGGTGGTTGGCTAGCTTTTGCAAAGATTCTAGCAACAATGCTACTAATAATACACTAATAAACCAAAAGGGCATTTTGGTTATTTCGCATATAATTTCATGGGCATTCTTGTACATGGCAATTAAATCTAATATTTAATCACTAGATGGTAATTCTTATCATTTACCAATTACTTTTCATCCTTTGGTAAATTAAAACATTTATACATTAACATCGTAATTAAAACCGATAATTTTAAATTAGGGTTTTCTATAGAAAATTAGGATTTTCTAATTAGGGTTTCTTAACGCCATCAATTAGGGTTTCTAATTGACCATTAGGGTTCTCTAATTATCTGTGTATGTTCTAAGACAGTCGTTACGGTCTCTAACTTCAACCGATTAGGGTTGTAATAATTAGGGTTTGTCCTAATTATCAACATACAACAGTAATTAGGGTTTTCTTCTAATTACCGACATCTTATACACAAAGTAACCTTCATATACACAAATACTTTACTCGGTCATATCTCAGAATCGAAGTTTAATAATTAGGGTTTCACAAATAGGTAATGGCGAGTTTAATATCTTGACTCGTCATTGCTTTCAATATTATAAATAATATACACACAAAGACATAATTATTGTATCAGTAAAATCATTATAATAATAATATAATATTATTATTATCATCTCTTGATCACAATCCCAATTCAGGGTTTGGATCTCATATCTGACTTCTCTTTCTTACACAACATCAGTAATCAAGTTAAAATAGTTAACTTAATTATTCTGAACAAATCATATAATAAAATATTTATTATATAATTCCAATTATCACTTCATATATTATTTCCAATCATGTTATCATGGAAAATAATTAATAAAAATATTTCTGCTTACAGAAATTAATTACCATAAAATATAATTTGTAGTAATTAATAATTCCAAAATTATTTCTAATTTTTAAAGAAATAAATATATTCAGTATTTATCGCTCACTTATTCTCGTCATTAAATAAAAAAAAAATTATACGCATAAATTTTCTTATTTATTTTATTTAGGAAATCTCGGGTTATTACAAGATCCCAAATTGTGGGGTTATAACACGTTCATCCATTGACAATTTATCAATGAAAGGTCATGACCTTGACATTATTTCGGTAGATGGCGTGTAAATCCATTGAAGCGTTGAGAACCATTCGGTAGTTAAAGACGTACTCATGCGTCCCCAGTAGATCCCTCAACAGGGTTACAACATATATCTCGGTGAGGGAGTAAGCAACGCATGCTCATTGAATTGACACATATATGAACGAAGGTCAAGCAACCTTGACATCATTTGATAGATAAGCGTTTAAACTGTCGAGCTATAGAGTTGTTCGAGGTTCTCATACCCATTTGCTCATATTCCCGGCGGATCCCCCGTGGGGTCACAATGCAATGCTCCGTTGATCTATTACGTCAAGAAATGTCAAGCAACCTTGACGATCTCTCTCACAGAGTTTCAAATTGGTTGATTCACACGTCGGTGAAGGTTAAGCAACCTTGATAAAGATATCCCATGTGATGTTTGACCATTGATTCACACATCAAAGAAGGTTAGGCATCCCTGACAGCATTTGCTATTGGCAGTAAATCCAACAGAATCATGACATATTCTGGCGATACTAACCAAGAGAGGTCAACATTATCCAAGAGAATAGATGATGGAATATGTTATACACATCCTCAAACAGATCAAGCTTTATCCCCTCAGATCTCTTACACATAAGAGGTACCCCTTTAGGATCAAGTCGTTATCAAGAACACAGGAATTTGGTGATAATTCCAACATCAACATCCTAACAGATTCGGCTTGCACATCAGATCTGGTCAGTATTGCCAATGCCCAGTTGAAGCAACAGGGAACCAGCAATCATCCCCAGCATGTTGGGCCACAACCCCGTACACATGCATCATACATTTGTATCATGTTACTATCCATAGTACCATGTTTATCTTATTGCGTTTCAAATGTCTAGGGTTCTTTATCCTACCCATGCATCGCCATGCATGAGTATGATAAAGAGGGGCATCTGTAGAACCTCAAAATTTTCTATACTACTGTTACTAACATTGCAGGAGGACAGATTCGTCTTTTAAGAGAGAACCCTGAAAGACAATCCAAATCCATACCGGATACTACTGAAAGTTCAGCATCAACCCCGGATCGCAATATGGGAGTAACGGTTTCAACCTCGAATCTAACCTCGAGACCTGCAGATACAATACCGGAACACACACCGGAGAAGGCCGATTAATCTCGGAGATAACCCCGAGGTATCCAGTCTCAATCCCAACAATGGGAATAGCCACCAACCTTGGTGATAACCCCAAGGAATGCAGTTTCGGAGATAACACCAAAAATGCTTATTTCAAATGCCATCAACTTCAATCTCGACACTCATAATAAAATACACTGTGCCAACCCGGCAATAACATCGGGAAGACAGGCACACCTCAAAGATGACAATGAGGACCTTCAACAAATGTAGCAGTCCAATCTCAGCGAAGTCTGAGCAACGTCTGCTTATCGGCCCAATCCAGCAGTAACACCAATGAGGGGCAACATCGCCATCTCGTCCAACACGATGCCACATCTCGTCTCGACGCAACAATTTCCCACAAGGCTAACCAATCCCGAGTGACTATTGTGCGGGGTAACGGATGAAAGTTGAAGCTTGAAGATCGGAGGGCATCGTCCCATCTTCAAAGACTTCGTACAAACTCTAATCCCATTCCATCGTACAACTCTCGACAACGGCGGTCCGAAATAGGTCCTGAATACCTCAAAACGGATGCCCAGATTGCACTTTTCAAAATCCGAGTGGACATTATAGTGCCTGAGTGCACGTACTTCGAGACGACCCGACCCAATAGAATCGGGCCGACCCGACCCGCCTCTGGTACACTGCGGTGCCTTGAGCAGCAGTACACCTATGACACCTTTTGCCTATAAATAAGAGGCTTGGGGTGCTGATTTACGAGAGAAAAAAGGGAAACCCTGACAATTTGTTACGCAGACTTGCCATACGATTGTATTTTCTCACTTTCAAACACCGTGAGCTCATATATAGCCTCTTTTGTACCAACAAAAGCCCAGTGTTTACCCACTCTAAAGATATAGAAGCCCTTTTTATCAGTCAGCTTTAAGCCTTCTCACACACTTTAGAGTCTTTCTCTTCATCTTTGCACACACCCTTCTACACGTTGAGAGTCGTGTTGCTTGTTTTTTTGCCGGACTTGATCAAAGTGGTTTCATTCCGATCTGTATATATATATTATATATATATTTATATATATATATTGACTAACATTATCGAGTTATGCCTCGATTGAGCCTGAATTTTGCCTGTAGGCGTTTCTTGCTTTAATATATATATATATATATATATATATATATATATATATATATATATACTTATATATATTAAGCTATGCATCGGACTTTGTTCGATGAGCCTAGACTTGATGCAGTGCGTTTATTCGCTTTTATATATATATATATATATATATATATATATATATATATATCAACTGTGTGTGTGGGACTTTGTTCGATGAGCCTGACTTGATCAGTGCGTTTATTCGCTTTTATATATATATCAACTGTGTGTCAGACTTTGTTCGATGAGCCTAGACTTGAGTCTGGTGCGTTTATTCGCTTTTATATATATATATCAACTGTGTGTCGGACTTTGTTCGATGAGCCTAGACTTCGGTCTAGTGCGTTTACTCGCTTTTATATATATATACTTATATATATGAAGCGTGTTGAACTATGTTCGATGAGCTTTTGGATTTTACATCCTAAGTGCGTTTATTGCTTTATATATATATATATATATATATATTTATTTATTTATTTTGTCCTTCCTGGAGTTCCCTTCGTGGCAGTTGATCGCTTCTTATGACTTTCTTTACATTTCATTCGCTTTCGAGTTTACTTAAGTGGCGATTGATAGCATTACTGACTTTATTTACATTCTGTCCCTTTGGAGCTTCCTTCGTGGCGGTTGATCGTATCTCTGACTTTATTTACATTTCTGATCCCCCATGGAGGTGCTTCGTGGTTGGTGATCCTGTCTGTATATATATATTTACCGCTTTTATATATATACTTGCTTATTGCTTTTATACAAATTGCAATATTCTGTGCGCCTAGGAATCATGTGATCATAGATTCATCTCATTGGATCTAGATTCGATTCCCGTGATGGACATTTTCAGCTGTAAGCAGCTTGTAAATTATTCTACGATGTCTGTATTTCCTCAGATGGTTTCTATACCCACGAAGAAGTCGGTATTATTTTTGGATGTATTATTTATCATACTGATGCCTCGCATCCGTCAAATAAAATCAATTCAGCCGCTCACTTAATAAAAATGGAAGTGTAAAAGGTCTCAATTCCTATTGAGCATCAGGGTTTGAAAAACCTCTTTTATAAAAAATTATTGCCATATCTTCCTAAAAACTGAATTTTTACATAAATTCAAACCCTGTGTATATAGGTTCGAACGAGGCCTCGCACAACTTTCCTATAATAGTACATTGACCCACACACACACACACACACTCAGATAATAGTTTCTTGAAAAGAGGCGGTCATCGTGGTAACACGGATGTTGGGGGGTGCCTAACACCTTCCCCCCGCATAACCAAGTCCCCGGACCCTAAACGAATCTCGGTTTCGTCGACCCGTATATCAATGTCACATCATTGGGTCATTGTGCAAACCTTTTCTCAGTTGTGTTGGTACAACCATTTAAAAAACCAACTGGCGACTCTTAACAGTCCCATCATCGACATCATACATGTCGGACCTTTTTCACTTGTTTTTTCAAACAAATCTCACCTAAAATGAGAACACCAAAGAACAAGTAACGGAAAGGGACATCCAAAAATCCTGACGTCGACAATCTTTCTATATTTATAGTCCTTGTACATCATTTCTTTTTAAGGACTTTATAAAGCTCCTTTTCTTATGTACGATCAACCTAACACATTTGATCAATTCATTCTAAGTCCTTGTACACAGTTTCTATTATCTATCAAAGGACTTTACAGCTTTCCTTAATACAAGCATAATTGCATATTATTCATATATATATATATATATATATATATATATATATATATATATATATATATATATATATATATATATATATCATAATCAAATCATATATAAATAGGAATATCATTCACATGTTTATTCCTGATAATCTCTCCCTATTTGATTATGACAAAAACAATAAGTGCATATGCATGTTATGAATGAATCTTATATACAGTGAGCAACTGTATTTCTAAAACAGATAATCATGATTGTCATTTATAAGAATATGGAATTTAATACACTATGATATTTTACATCCTGGATTCAGAACATACCTAACTAGTTAGAGATGTACCTCTTTGGTTTCATGTATGCTTCCAAGATGTATGTTGATCAGTTATTCATCTGTTTGATTCCTTTGTTCCTGCTCCCCCTGGGATGTGGACTTCATTTCTTCTTCTTCTTCTTATTCTGGCTCCCCCTCAGCCTCAGGCTCATCATCCTTTGGCTCCCCCTTATATGATGACTCAGCTTCTTCTTGTGTTATCTTCTTCTTTTCTTTCCTTCTGCTCTCCTTGCTCTTTCTAGAGTGCTTCTTACTCTGCCTCTTTCTATGTCTCTTTTTCTCCCCTTTTTTGTCATTAATCATTTGGGAGAGCTGCTCCATGTTGGACATAAGCTGCTCCATCAGGTAGGAGGAGTTAGCAACTTTAAACTTGAGTTCCTGTTGGCCTAACTCAAGTTGCACTGAGAAAGACTGATTAATGTTATCAATCTTGTCAAAGAGGACTTGGAGTTGTTCTTCATTTGCCTTCTTCGCTCGTAGTGCATCTGCCTTTTGATCATTCATGGCCTTTATATAGATGTGATCTCTTTCTCTGATTTTGAGAGATACATCAGCCATCGTTGCTTGGAGTCTTTCTTAAACTGAGTTATCTTCTGTTGTTGTCAGCTTCTTTGACTCTTCAGTCAATAGAGATATCTTCTCAATCAGTTCATCAGAATTTTTCACCAGCTCCTTCTCCATAGGTATTTGATCATCTGGTTGGGCAGCCTCTTGTTGAGCACCAGATTGGACTCTAATATTTTCATTCTTGGACAGATTTTCAAAAGTAGTGAGAATCTGAAAGATCGTTGAGCACCAATCGCTATTTGAGTATGAAGGGAGGTCAGATAGCTGAGCTTGGTCAGATGGAGGCTTCTCAATTTGGAGTGGAACATCATCAGTGGTAGAGTGAATAGACTCTATGATTATCTCCTTGGTTATGATCCTTCTTCCTTCAGAATCCACTCTATGATCATAGGGGATATAATGATTTCCAGCATGCCTGTAGACTTTATAGTGAGGCTGGTTTTTGATCATCATTGTAGCAAAACTCTTCACCCTTGGGAAGTTTTGTCTTGCTTGACTCGAGCTTGGAAAATGAGAGTAGCACCACAAAGTAAACTTCCATCTTTTTTAGTATGTGCCTTTAGCCAAGGCATCCATTGGAAGAACCATCTCATTAGCTGGTCATCGGGATTGTATAGGATAGTCGTGCAGTCTAGCTCCATGTTGTTCCAATTTTTGAACACATCATGTGCAGTCATCCTTACAACCTTGAGCTATTCATTTCCATATCTTACCCATCTTTCTGCTGGGAGTTCTTCTGGTTCATCAAAAGCTTCTACCACTATTTTTCTACTAATTCTTGTAGGAGAGAGGACTGGATAGTCTGTTGGTTCCTCTGATTCCTGATTTGCAGAATTGGAATCATTCTCCATTTCTTCTCTTTCGGAGCCTGAAACATTTTGATCATTTCCATCAATGAATCCTTCTTGCTGCATTTCATTCCCAGAACCTTCTTCAGCAAGATCTTCCTCTGATTCATCTTCTTCATCACTGGTCCTATCTTCAGCACTTTCTTCCTGTGATACAAACTCATCATTGCTTAATTCAATGATAGCATTAGAGTGATCACTTCTCTTTTTGGAGGCAAATTTGGATTGTTGTCTGTAGCTCTTCTTTCTCCTTGGAGGTTCAGCTATGGGAGAGTCAGAATCTTCTTCCTCTTCAGACTCTAAAGCCTTTAGATCATCAGACTAACTTCCATGAGGTTCAGCACTGGCAGGGGCAGGTCCTTTTTCTTCAGAATCAACATCATTTAACCCATCACCTGGGCTGGTTGGAGCATTTGCATTTGGGGATGCAATTGGGTCATCTTGTAGCTTTTCTTCATCATTAGAGTGAATGCTCTGAGAGTTAACCACAGGGCTTGTGTATTCTTCTTCATCAGCAGATGCTGCATTTTCTTCCATTAATCCAGCTTCTCCTTCATTGTTGGATTTGGTCTGTGGGGACTCAGCCTTGACTGATTCTATGTCCTCTTCTTCGTTAGATGGGCTTTCTTGGGAAACTGAGGTTGGTTTGTTTACCACCTTACCTTTCTTTTTAGATGGCCCTTAAAGTAATCTGTTACTTCTGCTCTTTGTGGTCTCTGCAGTTGAGACCTTTTCATCCTTGTCTTCTATGGAGAGACTTCTTGGCAAGGACTCAGCTTTCTTCACGCCCTTGGATATCTTCCTTGCTAGTGTGGTTGCTGCTGGTGCAGAGTCACCAGACTCAGAGCTTTCTACCTCTTTTGTCTTCCTCTTCTTTGCAGAGGCCTTGTTGCTGCTCCCAGTTGTCAGCCTTCTGTTCTCCTTTGGGTTTTTCTTACAATTCACAAACAATTGTGGAGACATTACTTTGTGAACATTCAGAGGTTCTCCCTTATTATCCTTGATTTTGTTTCCCAATTTCTTCTTCAGCACAATGCTCAGTAGTCTTCCATGAAACACTTTTGTAAGTGGTTTTTCTGTAGACTTCTTCAATTCAGCCTTTTTTACCCATTTGGTTATCTGATCAAACTGGATAACTCCAAAGTTGATTTGTTTCTTAAAAACTATAGCAAACATGATTTTCAACTGTTGATCGAGCACCGTGTCATGTGCAGTGTCCTTGCATAGTATACTTTTGCCCACTATCTCAGCAAAGAACTCAAATTCTTCCAGAAACTCCTTTTTCTTCATGTCCTTCATATTAGGGTTTCTTTGATACCGCATTAGCCTCTTGCATTCTTCAATGTCAACTTCATCTAGGTTTATCAAACCTTGGTTGGGAAACCCTAGGCATTGATTGATGTCTGATGCTCTTATTTTCAGACTTGGCCCTTTCACCTTCGTGGTCAGAAGCCCGGAATTTATCGAAGCATTTGAGTAGAACTGCTTCACTAGCTCTATGTAGACTGGAGTGTCAGCCTCCAAGCACTCAGAGAACCCAGACTTCTTTATGAGCTCAAGTATATCCTTGAACTTTGTTTCTGATTCTTTGAACTTTTTGAAGCCGAGTTGGATCCCTGTTATAACTCGCCATTCTTCCATTTGAAGAGTTCAAGGTATATGGGTATGTGATTCAATGAGATTTATGAGAGATAGCTGATTGTGATTTGGGTTCTGGAGGTTACTCGATTTAATCTTCGAAGAGGAATCAAGGGTTTGAAAATGGGAGGGAGAGAGGTTCGATAGTTTCTGATAACTGTTTGCAGATTTTGAATTTGTCTTTATGGAAGGTCCTTCTAACTCTGCATAAATAGTGATGTGTCAACCAACCATTGGTTGCACGATGCCCAGTAATGAGTTGTAACTCCCCCATTAACTCTTCAGTTTAATGTCCCCTTTTAAAACGAGTAGGCGTCAATGACGTGGATTGACCGTTGACCATTTTGATTCGTAGAGTAGCATGATGAGGCAGCTATGGACTCTACGTTTTCCTTTGATGACTCAACGATCATCTTTTGAAAGACGCTGTAGTGGGTGGTTTTGACATTAATCCTCATCTTGATGTTGCATAGCTTGATCACTGATGTACTCCGAGCAAGTTTGGGTACTTAAGTTCTGAGATGCGTTTGCATAGTATCTTTCCAAACTGTATTTGAACTTATCTCCTTCTAATCTGAATGGTTGGGCAATTGTCCAGTTCTTCTGAGCTTCTCATAAGCTAGATTATCCTTTGATAAGACTGTGATCGTCGAGTCTGCTTCTACGATCGCTGAGGTTGCACTACGATCATGGAGTTTTCTTCAACCTTGACTCTACGATCGTTGACTGACTTGGTCCTTGAGATGAACTTATCTTAACATATCTTCTGGGTTAAGGTAACTCAGGAAGGGCCAACCTCTTAGAGTGAACTAAGGGTCACGTTTGTCCCTGAGGCATTTTTCAGATGAAATGCTTTAGAAGTGATTTGCACTGGTATCTCATTTGACCTTTTCTGGTGGGGGAGTCCTCTACTTTCTTTAGATAATTGCATTTGCTATAATCGTGGTGTCCTCCCGCTTCTACACTACGATCAGATGTTTGATCGTAAGCACTTCTCGATTTTGAGTTGGGTGGATAATAGGTTATCAGTAGTACATTTTGAGACATTCCTACTGACTATGGATCTTCATTTGGTTCATCAGCCACAAAGTTTTGGGACTCTATAGCTGGTACACTGCTTCATAGTATAACTCAGTTCTGTCGTTTCTTAGCAAATCACTGCTTCCCCATGTTCATACTATCTTCTCAGTGAGGTGTGATTTCCTTTTCTTCATGTGCATTAGGAGACATCCTTACATGCTTCTTTCTGACTGGAGTCACCTCTGACAGTCAAATTCGTTTTCATCATAGACATGGATATCTCCATGACTGATCATTCTACGGTCATTTGACAGCACTACGAACGTAGTCTTACTTGTGGAGTTCTGCTCCCTTAATTGAGTTACTCATGTTTGATGCTCGATGATCCTTTGTGATGAGCTTCCTTGAGGATTCCTTTCATATGACATGCTTTGCATGCTTGAGCATATAAGACCATTTCCATCTTTGGTTGAATGGCCTGCTTTCATATAATTATCAGCAGCCAAGTGAGATTCATTTGGATTAGCTCAGTAGGTCTTCAAGGGCAGGCTTTGACATATAGGAATATTATCAGAGTCATTTCTGAACAGTCTTAAGCCTTTTGCTGGTTGAATCTTTCTTTGACTAAAGTCTCTTGATTCATCTTCCTTAGTGTGGTCAGATAGACCAAGTACCTGTAGGTTAGATATATTTCTATTTTGGTACCCATAGTTAAATGGGTCCTACCAGGTCAGTTTCAAAAACCCTATTCCTCATATATTAGAATTCACATCATATTGATCACCAACAATCAAATTCATGCATGCAGCTAATTTGGATATTAAATTTTGAGATGCATGATGATGAGTGTGTGTAAGATTTTCCATTTTAACAAAGCACTCTTTTCATTTGATGGTTTCATCATTTGCTTGGTTATGTTCACAGAGTGAGAATCAACTCTACGATTTATGAGTTTCTAGTTAATTCATGGAGGTGATCAGTTTCTACAAATCATAAAGATACTCTTGTAGAAATGATCATACTTTGTGGGTTATCAAACACTTAGAACATAGGTTCATACATACTAACCTATCAGCAAAGATTACTTCACATAAGATTAATTTAACATGTGATGTTCTTATGATCTATTTCAGATTTCTTTCAAGATGTCATCTTCAACCTAAAACTTGGATGGAGAGAAAGTTTGTAAGCATTTGGGTTTCCAACCTCAGTGTACTTTTTCTCTTCACCTTTTTAGGTGGATTATGATTTCTTAATAGTATATTGTTATAGTGCATAAGGAGGTGTAACATGATGTATACAATTATATTAGTAAGGAATCGTACCTTTCTACTGTCAATTTCTTAACGGTCATTTATCTTAGACATACTGAGGTTAGGCATTGATGTACATAGTTTCTCATTTGCTCCTGACAGCTTGTTGCTCCAGTAGACCATCAATCAACCAGTCGTGACCTTCAATCAATCAGTTGAATAGATCCTTTTTAATTTCAAATACTTTTCTCATTTATTTTGTATAGCCAATGTTTTAGCATATGACAAATATAAGAATCTTTTCAAGCACAGCGGAATAAGTAAAAGATCCCCTTCATTGATATATTCATAATCATACATACATTGTTTGTAGAGTTAGTTCAGTTGTAAGAAGTTAAAACATACATAGCAGTTAATGTGCATAATGTAAATGACATAAAGTAAAAGACACAAGGGGTTTTAAGTGGTTCAGAGACTCAAGCTCCTAATCCACTCTTCTGCTTTTAACTAGCAGGATTTCCACTAAGGAAGGGCAACACCACGAATCAATAAGATTCCTTCAAGGCCAAAGACTTGGGACTTGAGTTCACTAAGAACTCTTCAAGGCCAGCAGCCTTGGAACTTCTCTAGTTCCCTTAGGAAATCTTCAAGCCCAGCAGGTTTGGAACTTCATTTAGTCCCTCCGGACAAGGACCCCTCAGGCCCTAGCTTCTTGTTGTTGAGTTATTTGTTTGTTTGTTAGAGTTAGTGCTGAGCTGCTAAGATGTCTTTATGCTCTGAACATCTTCTGTACTTAGCAGCTTGGCGTGATCATCCTTGAAGTGCAGTTGAGTGTTGCATGATGCTCAGCTTCTTCAGTTACTCAACCACTTCTGATGATCCCTTGATGAACTGCCTTGAAGATCATTCCTCTTGATACTTGGTGGCTGCACATGATGGGTTTCTATGATGACTGTAAGCTCTTCTGCTTGGTACTTAGAAACTTTCTCATACTTGCCACCACGATGGCGTTGGTGATCTACTTTCTTGATACTTGATGCCTTCTCATAATGGACTTGCTAAGATAACTGTGAGCTTTTCTCTATGGTACTTAGAGTCTTCCCATGATGGACATCAAGATGATAGTGATGCTCTTCTTTCTCTCGGCAGTTCAGAACACTCTTCTTGTAGTAGAACTCTCACTTCTACATTATAGAACTCTCACTTCTACTTCTTTATTTGTTTATCTCCAAGTGTTCTTGGTGGATCGTAGAGTGAGCCTTCAGACCTTCACTGGTCACTCACTATTTTCATTGGTTAAATCAGTTCACCAATTCTCCAAACTCAGCAACTCCTACCGCTTTGATCTTTAAAGCTCTAGCTAATTTATACTCCTTCCCAATCTTCCCGTTGGAAAGTAGCCGTTGAAAGCTCTTTGAATTGCTTCACAGATCTCGAGTTGCTTGGTGCAGACTGCAGATGTGACATGACATGACTTTCTGACACTGCAGCCTACTGTTTCACCTACCCTGTCAGAGATGTCACTTTTAAGCCTCGGGCAGGTCGAAGACTTTATTTCACCCTTCTGATTTCTTGATCAGAGGTTGTCTTTTTGCATCGATGCCCTCAATAAGCTTTGTCTGAATATCAGTCTTCAGATTGAACCGTTGCCAATGCTTCAATCTTCAGACGTTCGAACTCTACGATTCTGATGCATGTTTTCTTAGACCTGATCGTAGTGTCTTGTTGACTGGTAGAGACAACACTACGATCTTGAAGAGTGTTAATTAGATCTTCAATGTAGACCAACTCTTCCTTCTCTTGTGCAGTGCTTCAACACTTCTGTTTGCCTCAACAGCTCTCAGATACTGATGGCTTGACTTCTTTGTTCTGGCCCCTTCTGAATAGCAAGACACTTCAGATTTGTGGCGTGTCCAACTCACTTTCTCCTTGTGATCTCTCGTTCTCTTATCATCAATGGACTGACCCAATGCTTAATCACTTTAGCCTTGTTCTTCAGAGGCTGACTAGTTTCTCTATGTACACTTCATCAGTTCTTTCTTTGTTTGGAAAACACTATGATCCTGGTTACTTCCAAGATCGTTGTCATCTTACCACTTGATAGCTACTGCACTTGCTGACTTTCCTTAGTCAGTTACTGAAGTCTTCTTTTGATTAACTTGTGGAAGACTTCATTTCGAATGGCTTCACAACTTAATCTGGATGCTGATTGGGTTGGTGCTTAGATCTTATATTAGCTTGCATGCCATTCATTGAGTGCTCTCTGGTTTCCTTTAGATGGGATATATCTTTGTAGTGCCAACCAGAGGCTTCATTCCTTTGGATTTTCTATGAGTGCTCATTCGTTGAGAATCGTATTTGCTCTGCGATTCTGCCTTGGCAATGTGAGCACATCTGTTGATGTCTTAGTTCTGCACTCTACGATTCAGCTTTGGTTGTGCAGACACTATGACTCCGAGATCAGATCTTGACACTCTACGATTTCTGTCATTGTGCTTGTTGTCTTCATCTGATCTTGCTCGACTACGATCTCTGCCTCTGATATGATCAGTAAACTCTACGACTCTGAGTTTAGTCTATGATTCTTAACTTGAGCTTCAGCAGATGTTCGGTCGGCTTGTCGCAGGCTATCTCTACGATTCTGAACATGACTTTCTCAGTAGACTACGGCCCTGAGGAAGTTCTCCTCGACACACTACGATCCTTCCTCGTCTCTCCTGGCAGTCTACGAACTTTGAGATCTACTATCTTGCAGACTACGATTCTTCCTCGATAGTTCTTGAGTTACCTTGACTCTCCTGGCAGACTATGATATCTGATGTAGTGCTCGACGATCAGACAAGCCTATCTATTACATCATAAAATCAACCTAACATGCTTGATCTTTCAAAAGATTTTCAAAAGTAAGAACAATATGAATTATACATCTATGAGTTTGACTATGTATAGCATTCATGAGTATAGATATATATATGATAAATGCATATGGATATGTATGTCAAAGTGTGTGTGACTAATGAATACCTATACATGTTAGTTCCCGTAGGCACAATATAGATCTAGAAGGGGTGGTTAAATAGATCCTTTTTAATTTCAAATAATTTTCTCATTTATTTTGTATAGCCAATGTTTTAGCATATGACAAACATAAGAATCTTTTCAAGCATAGCGGAATAAGTAAAAGATCCCCTTCATTGATATATTCACAATCATACATACATTGTTCGTAGAGTTAGTTCAGTTGTAAGCAGTTAAAACATACATAGCAGTTAATGTACATAATGTAAATGACATAAAGTAAAAGACACAAGGGGTTTTAAGTGGTTCAGAGACTCAAGCTCCTAATCCACTCTTCTGCTTTCAACTAGCAGGATTTCCACTAAGGAAGGGCAGCACCCTGAATCACTAAGATTCCTTCAAGGCCAGCACCCTTGGGACTTAAGTTCACTAAGAACTCTTCAAGGCCAGTAGCCTTGGAACTTCTATAGTTCCCTTAGGAACTCTTCAAGCCCAGCAGGCTTGGAACTTTATTTAGTCCCTCCGGACAAGGACCCCTCAGGCCCTGGCTTCTTGTTGTTGAGTTGTTTGTTTGTTTGTTAGAGTTGGTGCTAAGCTGCTAAGATGTCTTTATGCTCTGAACATCTTCTGTACTTAGCAGCTTGGCGTGATCATCCTTGAAGTGCAGTTATGTGTTGCATGATGCTCAGCTTCTTCAGTTACTCAACCAATTCTGATGATCCCTTGATGATCTACTTTGAAGATCATTCCTCTTGATACTTGGTGGCTGCACATGATGGGTTTCTATGATGACTGTAAGCTCTTCTAATTGGTACTTAAAAACTTTCTCATGCTTGCCACCACGATGGCGTTGGTGATCTTCTTTCTTGATACTTGATGCCTTTTCATGATGGACTTGTTAAGATGATTGTGAGCTTTTCTCTATGGTACTTAGAGTCTTCCCATGATGGACATCAAGATGACAGTGATGTTCTTCTTTCTCCCAGCAATTCAGAACACTCTTCTTGTAGTAGAACTCTCACTTCTACATTGTAAAACTCTCACTTCTACTTCTTTCTTTGTTTGTCTCCAAGTGTTTTAGGTGGATCGTAGAGTGAGCCTTCAGACCTTCACTGGTCACTCACTATTTTCATTGGTTAGATCAGTCCACCAATTCTCCAAACTCAACAACTCATACCTCTTTGATCTTTGAAGCTCTAGCTAATTTATACTCCTTCCCAATATTCCCGTTAGAAATTAGTCGTTGAAAGCTCTTTGAATTGCTTCACAGATCTCGAGTTGCTTAGTCCAGACTGTAGATGTGACATGACATGACTTTCTGACACTGCAGCCTACTGTTTCACCTACCCTGTCAGAGATGTCACTTTTAAGCCTCGGGCAGGTCGAAGACTTTATTTCACCTTTCTGATTTCTTGATCAGAGGTTGTCTTTTTGCATCGATGCTCTCAATAAGCTCTTGTCTGAATATCAGTCGTTAGATTGAACCGTTGTCAATGCTTCAATCTTTAGCTGTTCAAACTCTACGATTCTGATGCATGTTTTCTTAGACCTGATCGTAGTGTCTTGTTAACTGGTAGAGACAACACTACGATTTGTGGCGTTAATTGGATCTTCAATGTAGACCACCTCTTCCTTCTCTTATATAGTGCTTCAACACTTTTGTTTGCCTCAACAGCTCTCAGATACTGATGGCTTGACTTCTTTGTCCTGGCCCCTTCTGAATAGTAAGACACTTCAGATTTGTGGCGTGTCCAACTCGCTTTCTCCTTGTGATCTCCCGTTCACTTATCATCAATGGACTTACCCAATGCTTAATCACTTTAGCCTTGTTCTTCAGAGGCTGACCAGTTTCTATGTGTGCACTTCATCAGTTCTTTCTTTGTTTGGCAAACACTACGATCCTGGTTACTTCCAAGATCGGTGTCATCTTACCACTTGACAGCTACTGCACTTAATGACTTTCCTTAGTCAGTTACTGAAGTCTTCTTCTGATCAACTTGTGGAAGACTTCATTTCGAATGGCTTCATAACTCAATCTGAATGCTGATTGGGTTGGTGTTTAGATCTTCTGTTAGCTTGCATGTCATTCATTGAGTGCTCTCTGGTTTCCTTTAGATGGGATGTATCTTTGTAGTGCCAACTAGAGGCTTCATTCCTTTGGATTTTCTGGGAGTTCTCATTCGTTGAGAATCATATTTGCTCTACGATTCTGCCTTGGCAATGTGAGCACATCTGTTGATGTCTTAGTTGTGCACTCTACGATTCAGCTTCGGCTGTGCATCCGAGATCAGATCTTGACACTCTACGATTTATGTCGTTTTGCTTGTTGTCTTCATCTGATCTTGGTCGACTACGATCTCCGCCTCTGATATGATCAGTAGACTCTACGACTCTGAGTGTAGTCTACGATTCTTAACTTGAGCTTCGGCAGATGTTTGGTCGGCCGTGGCAGTTTGCTCTCACGATTACGAACATGACTTCCTCAGTGAGACACTACTACCGAGGAAGTTCTCCTCGACACACTATGATCCTTCCTCGTCTCTCCTGGTAGTCTACGGGCTCCGAGATCTACTATATTGCAGACTACGATTCTGCCTTGATAGTTCTCGAGTTACCTTGACTCTCCTGGCAGACTATAATATCTGGTGCAGTGCTCGACGATCAGACAAGCCTATCTATTACATCATAAGATCAACCTAACATGCTTGATCTTTCTATATTTATAGTCCTTGTACATCATTTCTTTTTAAGGACTTTTAAAAATTTTTTTTTGCTTATGTAGGATCAACCTAACACATTTGATCAATTCATTCTATGTCCTTGTACACATGTTTCTATTATCTATCAAAGGACTTTACAGCTTTTCTTAATGCAAGCATACTTGCATATTCATTCATATATATATATATATATATATATATATATATATCATAATCAAATCATATGTAAATAGGAATATCATTCACATGCTTATTCCTAACAATACATACATAAATAGGATAATATAGTTTATTGAGGTGATTTTACGCTTTAAGTGGTAATCAACGCTAAAGGCAAGTCTCTCACCTTAAACTTCCTATTGCAAGTTCCCTAATTCTTAAATTGTATATATTGTATAATCCGAATTGTTGCTATATCAACCATATTTATATCGAGTAAATATCTATTCCTATTCGGAAATAATTTGTATACCTTGACGTTGTTGCAAGCATGGAACTTATCGTTCTTAAATGCAATATAAAAGGTGTCTAAGTCTTTGATTCAGCTAGACTACTATCATGTGTTATAAAGCTATCCAAACCAATTGACTTGATTCGAACTCTCATAAATCTACTGAGATGAACAACCCTCATTGAAGGGTAAATTATATAATTGTCGGGAAACCGATGTGTGCACATACTAGCATGTTTAAATGTTATGCACAACATAAGGTACTTTAGGTTGATCACATGTTGTACTCGTTTATATTGGATTTGCAGTATAATATTGTTAATTCTAGTAAGAGTTCTTAGTCCTTAGTGACTGCTCAGTGTTCATTCTTATTGAACCTTGAAATGAATAAACTTCGAAATCTTATTGATATCCTTCAATCTATAGCGACACTATTGAGAACTCTTGGTACTTCTTATTATTCTTGAACTATCATTTACAGTTCTACCTTTGAGATTCAAATGTTATAATTGCTTATTCTTATTGCTATATTACTTGTTGGGCAAACTTGTTTCTCATTCTTGCTTCCCTAAAAATATTACAGTTAAGGCAGAGCAAGGCGGTACTTCAGGAAAGGACAAAGGAAAGGGCAAGGCTACGGAATACCGTAGTCCTTTAAGCGTAGAAGAATTATTATTATTATTATGCTTAAAATTTTGTATTAAGGGATTATCACATTATGTTTATATTACTGGAATGTTGTAGTATCGGTAACGAGACCTTGGGACGCGAATATTTATATTATATCAATGTAAATTATTCTATTATTCTGTTGTTGATGATTTTAGTATGATATTAGTTTAGCACGTGATGAACCAAATTCGAAATATGAGTGTCTGAATTTGGGGGCGTAACATATATAGTGTAAAGTAAGAAAAAGAAGCAGATTTGAAGAGATCTTACGATATTGTACGAGAATGACTATCGAACGGCTTTGACACTTCAGAACTCAGTTTCTACCGGTTAAAATTTGATATGTTGCTATATATATGTATAAGAGATTTACAAAGATTGAACAGAAGAAAAGTTGTCTATCTCTCTCAAATGGGCTGATTCTCTCGTGGACCCTTTCTCTCTCCCTCCAAACTTGTTAAATGAGATGATGTGGCTGATATATATATATATAGCCTAATCAGCCGAATGTGTACATGCGGCTAAGCCTAGTGGGCCCCGTCATCTCAAAGTACGTTCACCTCGATCGACGCGTAATTTGCTTGAAACCTTCATAACTTCCGATCCGGGAATCCTATGGAGATGTGTCATAACATTCCAGAAAGATTTTTCCAAGATCTATGCAATGACATCTGTGACCAAAATAGCATCTTCAGGTCTTCGCAGGCAGTCCGTTGAGTTTTCTTTTGAGTAGTTTGCACTCGGGATTATTGTGATGGTTCTGTATGACCATGTTTTCAGCTGGATGTTTGTGGTTTGATGTTGTGTCGTCAACATTCTACTTTTGTATGCCTAGGGTTAAGAACAAAACAGGAAAAAATCCTGGCGTCGACAGGTTGCTCATCATTACAATAAATACATATTGAAATATTATTGGCTCTAAATCTTACAATAAATACAGTAAGATTTTTTAAAGAGAGGAGTTATCCATTTTATTTTATTTATATTGAATACAGTAAGATTTTTTAAAGAGGGGAGTTGTCCATTTTATTTTATTTATATTAAATACAGTAAGATTTTTTTTTATGGATATAACTAAAAGTTATCAAGCCAGTAATTGAATGATTGAGTCAAAGAAGCTTTTTTATGCAGTCAATTTGTCCATTTTATTTATTTTATAATTTGCACCTCGCTTGTTATAATTTAAATTATATAATTTATCATATATTGAGACTGATAAATGGATAGAACAGGATATTATGATCATTTTAGAAAATTTGAGGTTAATTTTATCTAGCCATTTTTAATCTCAAAATGGTAAGAATTATAATACTAGATAGAACATGATATTAAATAATCCCACATTTTAAGCTATTTTATAATCTCATAACTAATAGTCCTAAGTTTAAATTTAAAAATAAATAAGACACTTAGGATTAATAATCTTATCCTAAGTGCAATCCTTGCAAACAAACATAGCTTTGGGATTAATAGTCATATCCTAAGTGTAATCCTTGTAAACAAACATAAACTTGGTGTACTAATTTTCTATATTGGTGCTATGTTTTACTATTGCCAAAAAAATAAATAAAATAAAAATACATCGGATATATACCGGAAAAATATACTTTGTTTACTTTTGTGGTGGAGACTCAACCTAATAAGTTAACCTTTTAAGTAAAGAGGTGATCCAACATACTTATTAGGCCAATCTACACAAGTGTTTACTACATCGGTAAATTTTCCAGAGTTAACATTGATTTCACTATGTTTAAGCGAGTTCTATTATGCTTTTCTAAATTTTGTTCCAGCAAATAAAATAGGTTCAAGGTTAAGCCCTTGGCCCAACTACTCACTTTGGAATGGGCAAGACAGTATGTGACCCAACATAGCCCAACCGTCTGAATTAAGCCAGTATTCAACCATCTGATAGCCCTCATAATTACATATTTAATTACATTTTTAGAAATAATTACAATAATGGTGCATCCATAAAATCATTACAAAAGCAATGCACGTTCTCATATTTATTTACAATATTAGTGCAATTATGATTCCTTAATTTAGGGGATTAGTATGCAATTAGGATTCCTTAATTTAGGAGATTAGTGCATTGTGGCTCTTAGGTTATACTTGGTGGGACTTCCAAGTTTACATACGTAGATTCGATTATCTATGTTAACTTCATGATGTCATAGTTTCAGTTTCACAATTTGAGAAAAAAATCTTTTTTCTCTTTTCCTCTTCATATTCCTTTTGCGGCTTTTTCCTGCTCCTGGTGTTGAAAAGTAAATGCTTCTATTCCTTTGGCTTAAGTATATGTACTCAATCTACTTTCTGTTGTCTGGGCAGTTCAAAGATGATAGATTGTTAGATCAAAGATCATCTAGCAAGTTAATTGACGGGGCTCTATATATTTTATTTGAAGATCGTATTGCTAACTTGGAATCATTATGAACCTTTCTTGGGTTAGAAATGTTTCGATGAATGAAACATGACATTCAAATATGTTCAAAGGCAGATGCATTTTCTACAAGATTTGATTGCTGAAAAAACCATAAGATGGTTATTGTTCAAAATAAAATGCAAGGCATGTGTTTGTCTTGTCCTTCTGAATTGTGTTTCATACTTTGGTTTTTGTTGGATATCCATAACCATTTGTTATGGTTAGTGAGTCTATAATTTTAGTGGAGCTTTTGTAAATGGGATTACATATTTGATTATATTACCCGTGATTTGACATTGTTTGTTGGTTTGTATTTGTTACTTCTAAGTTGTGTCTGATACATTGTTTGAAAGGTGCAGTTGGTAACCAAACATGCATAGAAGGGTAACCATTTTATTTTTTGGTAGTAACTAGATAGTTAACAGCTTGTATCAGAACATATATCAAGTGTTAAATGTACATGTGAGAGTATACATGGGTTGCCTAAACTGGGTTGGATATACAGGTTGTTTCTATTTTAGTTATCATTATTAAAACATGTTCTGGTTACTTTCATATAACTATTTGGTTACTTCTTTATTATGTTTTGGTTACTGTTATCTTATGGTTTGGCTACTATTATTGTGCCCTCAATGTGGGATTTTGGTTACTTTTATTTTTTATTCTGGGTAATATGTAATTGTTTAGTATACATAGATTGCCTAAACTAGGTTTCATTACATGATGTTTCTATTTTGGTTACCATTAAAACCTGTTCTAGTTACTATTATATAATTATGTGGTTACTATTTTATTATGTTACATTATGGTTACTGTTATTAGTAACCAGATAGTTACAAGCTTGTATCAGGACAAACATCAAGTGTTAAATGTACATATGAGAGTGTCTTATTTATCTAGCTGATGTATACTTATAAATTACATACTCATAAAAATTATCTTAAAATTGTACAGTTGGTATTTAAATCTACATATAGAGGTAACCATTTTATTTTTTATGAGTAACCAAATTTACATTAAATTGGTTCAAAAAAAGTATCCATCAGCTATTCCAGTTGAAATGTTAGGTTGGTATCCAAACCTACATATATGGTAACCATTTTTGTTTTTGTTAGTAACCAGATAATTATAAGTTTGTATCAGGACTGTTATAAAGTGTTAAATGTATATGTTTTATTTATACCTTGTCATCATGATGGAATAAGAAACTCCAATTAAGAGTTCCTATTTATATATATGATGGTCATTTATAGATCTCATATTAAAATAAAAATAGTTTGAGAGGTGCAGTTGGTAACCAAACCTGAATATAAGGGTAACCATTTTATTTTTTGTTAGTAACCAAATAATTAAAAACTTATATCAGAACAGTTATCACGTGCTTAATGTACATGTGAGGGTTCCCATTTATCTAGCTGATGTATACTTTTAAATTACATAGTTATAAAGAATCTAAAGGTTGCTTCATCTGATATGCACATTAACTGCATATCAAGTTTTGCATTTCTCTGAACGAACTAGTTGATGGATCTAGTAGGCTGGTAACTTCAAATTTGTTGTATTGGTTACTGTCAGTCCATGTTCCGTTGAAATAAAGTACAACTTGAATCATCTCCATTGTCTGACAACTGAATAAACATTGTAAAGTAACCAAATCAATATTAGACAGTAACCAAACTACATAATCTTAGTAACCAGAACATAAACCACATTTTTAAATGCATCTTATAATGAAAACAATCAGTATAATGATTTTGTTACCAATTAAATTATAATAGTTGTATGAAGGTAACCAATGTAGTTAATAAGTAACTGTGACGCCCCCAAAATAGGTATACATCACCCATCTTGAGTCGCCAAATACATGGTACAAAATTCAAATACAACTTAATTATACAACCAAATGTAAATGTAAAAACGACAAAAACATAATCTAAAAGTTTTTAATAAGAATATTGTCATCTAGACAATATTCATACTCAATGGAGTCCTCATTAAATTTATTGTTACACTATTTTATAGAATAGTGAGAACTACTAAAACAACCATCTGGACCGTCAATCCGTTCCCCGACTCGTCCCAGCTATATTCTCTTTTCCTTAAGAAAACCGTGAAAGAAAGGGTGAGCTCAACTAGCCCAGTAAAAAATATTATGACTAAGATAATGCAGAATAAATTATCCTTAGCCTTCAATAAAGATAACAACCGATAGAATATAATAGACAACAAGTTTTAGATCAACAAGCAATAGGAATAAGAAATCCATTACAAGAGTCAAGTAGAGCATAAAATCTATTATCTTCTATGATTTAAAAAGTTTTTCATCAACTTTATCGTTGAGACTCAACTTAATAAATAAAATCAAATCATCCTTGTATCACGGTCAAGGATATTCATGTAATCATCAATGGTCATGATTATACCGAATAATCCCTGGTCATATTCATACCAACAACTGTCCATAAATGAACTACAGGCCAATGAGGACTTTCACCACATCATTCGTCACATTACGGTCATGATTATACCGAATAATCCCTGGTCATAATCATACCAAGTTCATCTATGCATGTAAGCCAAAGATGACTTTCATCACAGTATAAGCATGAGGATGATGACAATGACATAATAATTCAACAAAACAAGTTCAAGATAAATTTTAAAGATTTATAATTTAATTTATCCAGAAATCAATAGCGTCCAAATTGTCAACATGATACTGCTTTGTGGAGTAAAATTCAAGAATACTCAGAATAATATTTCCATGAAAAGATACTGGATGAAGCGCAAATATCCATAATATTCTACTAATTTCATGGAGTATAGAAGCCAAAACTTTAACCAACTAAGTATAATAGAATATATGAAACTGCAAATGGATTTTTGTCCGCCATGCGGTAATCCACGTAGACAGATCATTTCCACAATTTAATAAGGAATGAATACGAAGGATCATTCACCATGCATGCTGTAATCCACATAGACGAGTTATTCTAATGAATAATAAAGAATGGAATAATGTAAGAATTCATCGGGCATGAGATAGACCGCATGCATGTGTAGGTAATTCCAACAGAGTAATAAAGAATGGAATAATAGAAGAATTCACCAGGCATGCGATAGACCGCACAAACAGGTTATTCCAACAGAATAATAAAGAATGGAATAACAATCCTTACGAATATTGAAAGAAAATAACTCTCTTCATGAATACGAAAGAAATAATACCCCTTACCTTAGAAGAAACTGGATACTGGAATAGTGAGGTAGCAGACTTCTCTTCTTCTTTCTCTCTATAATTTCTCTCTATAATAATTGCTCTTGTGAGACTTAGTGAATTGGTGAGAATGAAAGAAGAATGAGCTTCTATTTATAGGAAAATATAGTTTCGTTAATTGCACGTTTTGGGGCTCGAAATATTACAGTATAATACCTTCCTCTTTTTCTTCATTTTTAATTTAGTCCTACAAGTATTATCAAACTTGCACCACCTCCCCTAATAGTAAATAATGTGAATTAATCGTTCATTCATGTGACTTAATAGTATAATCATGTGAAAAAACTAATTACAGTATAGTACCTTCATCTATACCTCTATTTTTAATTTACTCATGCAAGTATTATCATTCTTGCACCAACTCCCCTAATAGAAATCATGTGAATCAATAGTACACACATGTGAACACATAGTTATAAGCATGTGAATTAATAGCAATTAATTGCTCATTTATCCGGTGAATTACCCGATTGGTCAATACAACCTCCCGACATTAATTATTATCAAAATAAATGTCAATTTCCACTAACACTAATAATCCCAACACAATGGAAATATCAATTCCATCTTTAATCAATACGAACTTATTCATCATTAATATTATAACTCATAATATTTAACAACCGTGTCGTTCCTGTGAAAGAGGGGCTTTTCGATAAGGATTTCTCCTTATTGGCGCCGCAATTAGGTGACCAAACCTCTCCTCGATGTAACTTCTAGACATTGTCAATATTGTAAATAATAATATGAATAACTTTGTCATCTCAATTATTGATTTAATAATATATAAAATATTATGCAGATGATAATGTGACAATAATTGAATCAATAATATGAGAGATATGATGCAGCAATTACTGTAGCAATAATTGAGTATAACTAAGTGACTTCTCACGTAAGCATCAATAATCAATACCGTGTACTACTATGCAACCACGCGTATTACTATACTTTTACTACCGGGTAGTTCAACAATTTTAACGGTAACACTTTCGCCGTTATTTTTATAAAAAGATAATTTTATTGTTTTCTAACTATGATAATACTTTCGTTGTGGGGTCCACCAATGATTGTGACGTCGTATGAATATTCCATGTTAAAACTAATATTCCCCGACCAATCGAATATTATATAACCACTTGCTTACTTTGTAAAATTTATAAATATTATCCACAACTATAACATTATATCAAATCCACACCATAATATTCAAGAATATATTTCGAGAAAATTATTCTTTATTCATAAAAGTTGGGGTCTTACAACCTCCCCTTCTTATGAAATTTTGTCCTCAAAATTAGGGTACGTACCTGGTATATCGAAGAAGTGAGGATATCTTGACTTCATCTCAGATTCTAACTCCCAAGTCATTTCTTCCACATCGTGGTTTCTCCACAAAACTTTGACTTGAGGTATAACCTTGGAGCGTAGAATATGATCCTTCTTATTTAAGATTTTAACAGGTAACTCTTCATACGTTAAATCTTCCTCTATCTCGTCTAGTTTTAATTCAATAATGTGGTTCGGGTCTTTCACATATTTACGTAACATAGATATGTGAAAAACGTTATGAACACGAGACATACTTGGAGGTAAGGCGAGTCTATAGGCCACAGTTCCTACTCGATCGAGAATTATAAATGGGCCAATGAATCGAGGATTGAGTTTTCCTCTCTTTCCAAATCTAGTAACTCCTTTCCATGGAGCAACACGTAATAATAAATGACCTCCAATATTGAATTCCACGTCCTTTCGATGAAGATCAGCAACTCTTTTGTCGATCATGTGAGGTTTTTATACGTTGTCGATTCGTTTGAATCTTTTTCGTAGTCATACGTACCAACTCCGGTACCAACAACGTTGCTTCACCCACCTCATCCCAGCATACTGGAGAACGACACTTTCTTCCATACAATGCCTCAAATGGAGCCATGCCAATACTTGCTTGATAACTATTGTTGCATGAAAACTCCACCAATGGTAAGAACTTGTCCCAACTTCCCTTGAAGTCAAGGACACAGAGTCTTAATAAATCTTCAAGAGTTTGAATAGTCCTTTCCGACTGCCCGTCCGTTTGAGGATAATATGTCGAACTAAATCGTAAATCCGTGCCCATAGCTTTTTTCAAACTAACCCAAAATCTTGAAGTGAATCTTGGGTCTCAATCAGAAACTATGGATACAGGCATACCATGCAATCTTACAATCTCGTTTATGTACATACCAGCAAGACGTTCAAGTGTATAAGTTTCTCGTATCGATAAGAAATGAGCAGACTTTGTCAATCTATCAACAATGACCCAAATCGCATATATGCCTTGAGAAACCTTGGGAAGACCAGTAACGAAATCCATGGTAATGTGCTCCCACTTCCATTCTAGAATTTCAAGTGGTTGCAATAGACCTTTTGGTACTTAATGCTCCGCCTTGACTCGTTGACAAGTTAGACATATTGAGATAAATCCCGCTATCTCTCTCTTCATATTGCTTCACCAAAATGTATGTCGAAGATCACGATACATTTTGGTACTCCTAGGTTGGATTACAAACGGTGTGTTGTGCACCTCCATCATGATTTTATACTTCAACTCAGAATCATTAGGAACATAAAGTCTAGAGTCGACTCGAAGTATTCCTTCTTCATCGATTCTTGCTTCCAGAATAGCACCTTCTTGTACTTTCTTCCTCATATGCATCAGCTCCAGGTCTGTATCTTGAGCAGCTTTAACTTTTATCGATTAAAGTCGGTTTTACTCGTACATTCGCCATCATCACATGGGTCCCTGGAGTTTTTAACTCTATCTCCATCCTTTATAAGTCATACAAAATGGGCCTTTGCGTTGACAATATTTCACTCGTACCCGCATATGATCTTCTACTCAATGCGTCAGCTACTACGTTCACTTTTCCAGGATGGTATTGGATGGTATGATCATAATCTTTCAACAGTTCAAGCCATCGTCGTTGCCGCATATTGAGTTCCTTTTGAGTGAAGAAATATTTGAGGCTTTTATGATCCGTATAGATCTCCACCTTCTCTCCATACAGGTAATGCCTCCAAATCTTAAGCGTAAAAACGACTGCTACCAACTCTAGATCATGAATAGGATAATTCCTTTCATATTCTTTGAGTTGTCGTGAGGCATAGACTATGACTTTCTTTGTTGCATGAGAACACATCCTAACCCTTTGCACAGAGCGTCATCAGAGATGACAAATCCTCCGAGCGGATGGATGGTATTGTCGAGCAGTCTTTGAAATGAGTCTTGAGTTCTTGAAAACTCTTCTCACATTCCTCGCTCCAACTGAATTTTGTATCTTTTTGAGTTAGCTGAGTTAATGGAGTAGCAATTCGAGAAAACCCTTCTACGAATCTCCGATAATAACCAGCTAAGCCGAGAAAGCTACGTACTTTGGTCACTGACTTAGGTTGCTCCCAGCTTTGAATTGCTTCAATCTTTGTCGGGTCAACAGACATCCCATGATTTGATATCACGTGCCCAAGGAATGAAACTTCCTCAAGCCAGAACTCGCATTTCTTCAACTTGGCATATAGCTTATTTTCATGAAGCTTTTGGAGTATAAGCCTCAAGTGTTTCTCATGGTCTTCACGGGTTTTGGAGTATATGAGGATGTCATCAATAAAGACGACCACAAAGTGATCCAAATATTCCTTGAATACTCGGTTCATCATATCCATGAAGGTAGCAGGAGCATTAGTCAATCCAAAAGACATGACTAAGAATTCATAATGCCCGTACCGAGTTCTAAAAGCAGTCTTTGGAATGTCATCAGTTTTAATCTTCAAATGATGATATTCAGAATGAAGATCGATCTTTGAAAATAATTTGGTGCCTTGCAACTGGTCAAACAGATCATCAATACGAGGTAACGGGTACCTATTTTTGATGGTGACATGATTCAACTCCCGATAATCAATACAAAGTCACATACTTCCATCTTTCTTCTTCACGAATGTAGCAGGAGCACCCCAAGGAGGCGTCTCAGACCGAATGAAACCGATGTCTAATAATTCCTGTAGTTGGGTTTTTAACTCCTGAAGTTCAATAGGAGCCATTCGATATAAGACTTTGGAAATGGGTTTTGTATCGGGTTCAAGGTCGATACCAAACTCGATTTCACGCTCCGAGGGTAGGCCAGGAAGTTCTTCGGGGAATACGTCAGGAAATTTATTAACAATAGAAATATCATTCAAATCTGACGTATTTTTGTTTAAATCTGTGACATGAGCTAAGAAAGCTTGAACTTGACCACACTCAAAAATTCAAAATATAATAGGAGATATGGTCAATTGAATTTCATGTTCCATTTTCACCAAAATCTGATTTTTCAATCCTTTGTGATTTCTAAGAAACTTTCATGTTTTCACATAATAACCAACATAACTCATCATAACACTTACTAATACCACATGTACCCATGATTTTCATTAGTCCAATGCTTTTATTATGACTTTCATCATAATCCACGTAAATAGGTCATTTCCACAATTTAACAAGAAATGAAATACAACGGATCGTTCACCATGCATGTGGTAATCCACATAGACAGGTTATTTCAACAGAATAATAAAGAGTGGAATAACATAAGGATTCACCATGCATGCAATAGAGACCGCACAGACAGGTTATTCCCAATAGAATATTAAATACGGAACCAGGTCCGGCGTAAAACGCATAGACAGGATATTCCAACAGAATAGTAAAGACGGAACTAGGTCTGGCGTAAAACGCACAAATAGGATGTTCTAACAGAGTAATAAAAAATAGAATAACAGGAGAATTTTACCAAGTATAGGGAAGTCCGCGTATACAGGTTATTCCAACAGAATAATAAAGAATGGAATAACAGAAGTTCTCTTCATGAATACAAAAGAAATAATACCTCCTACGAGCATAACAAATAATATCCCTTACCTTAAGAAGAAGAGTACTGGATATATGAGTAGTGAAGTAGCAAAATACTTTTCTTCTGTCTCTCTATAGTTTCTCTCTCTAGAGTTTCAGTGAATTCGTAAAAAATAATGAAGGAATGGGCTTCTATTTATAGAAAAATGGATCAGATAGTAACTAACTCATGAACGGTCAGATTGATTTACTTTAATCGACGGTCCATATTTAAAGTAAAATCTTTTAAATAAAATATAATATATTCTATTTATAATTTAATAAAACGAATAACTTTATAAAAGATTTTATTATGCAAACACTATGCAGTACCTTTATGCAAACACTATGCATAATAAAATATAATATATTCTAATTATTATCTAATAAAATGTATAACTTTATAAAAGTATTACGCTTTTTATATAAAAGATTTTACTATTAGCCTAATAAAAGCGAATAACTTTATAAAAGTATTCATTTTATATAAAAAGCTTTTCTGCTTTTTTTATTACATTACTAATACTAATAAAACAAAACCGAGTGACTTATTACGTAAGCATCAATAATCAATATCGTGTGCTTCTTATACAATCACGCCAGACATCGTACTTTTAACAAGGGTGTTTTAACGAGTTAATCAGTAAAACTTCCGCTAGTTATTTTCATAAAAAATATTTTTGTCGCTTTTTTTAATCCGACAATAATTCTATTAATGGGGTCCACCAATGATTGTACTGGTACACGTATATTCCCGACAAAAAGAATATTCCCACTAATCGAATATTCCCATTAACACAACGAATATTTTATATCAACTTGCTTACTTTGCAAAAAAAAAAAATCACATATTACCCTTAACTTTAAACTTTTATCAATTTAACTATTTACAAAAATAGAAAAATTGAATACTTTTATTTCATAAAATTCGGGGTCTCACAATCACCCCTCCTTATGAAATTTCACCCTCGAAATTTACGTACGTACCTGATATTCGAAGAGATGAGAATATATTGCTTTCTTTTTGGATTGTACCTTCCCGGTTATATCCTCTATATCATGATTTTTCCATTGCTCATCTCCTGTATTTCAGATATCATTCTACAATATATCTTCAAAACAAAGGTTAATTGACATATTATAATTTATCAACTTATCAAGTAAACAATTTCAGCTTAGGTAAGTCACACACTAGTGAAATATATAACTCGTCTCTCCCCTCCTAGTTCTAAACTCTTATCTCCGCCAGCGACCATATCCCTAAGCTCTGATACCAAATGTGACGCCCCCAAAATTAGGTATACATCACCCATTCTGAGTCGCCAGATACATGGTACAAAATTCAAATACAACTTCATTTATATAACTGTTGAGCTGTCGTATAGAATACGACCACAGTTAACTGTGAGTTTTAATACAAATGTATGTAACTCTCATGGTACCTCGACCACAACCTTACAATGATACTTTACATAAAAGTATAGTTAAAACCTGCATTTTAGAAATTAAAATCTTTGGGAAGTGCTCAAGAAGCGTTCGTACATGGGAGGCCATGCGTCAGGTTATGATAGATATCATATGTCCACAGAATTATCCTTGGTTGACCTAAAAGTCCCTAAAGAAAAATAAGAAGATTACTATCATCTTCTTTCCAATGGTGAGTCTTCTCTTGACATATAAATATCTCTGTTGTCTCCAAGTGAAAACTATGTTTCAAATAAACTCCAAGATCATACAGGTAATGCTCGTAGATATATTCAGCAAGTGGATGTGCACAACCATGTCTTATGAGAACACGAGGTTGTATGTCATTAGACATCTTGTATGATAGTGGCAAAACACCCTTCCAAAGTTGGGTTCGCCTCACCCTATTTGATTCACCAAATATAACTACTAAATGATGTATAGAATACAACACACTTTTATATACTGTTTAGGGAGAACCTCCATAGCTAGAGACCACCATTCTATTTCCCTATTATCCCCACTCGACCTGGCAACACTCTTACGGCAACACTCTTATTACCTGAAAGGAATTGTGAAGTAGAAAGGGTGAGCACAACTAGCCTAGTAAAGAATATCATGACTAAAGATAATTAAATTATCAATAGCTTTCATCAATAATAAATCAGAGATTTAGAACATATAGTAGATGATAAAACTTTTCAACCATAGTTGCAGCGGAACGAACAATCCATTAGAAGAGTCAAATAGACCATCAGGTCTATTATCTTCTCCATGTTAAAAATCCACCAATAATGTTTTATCCCTGTAACATCAATCAACAATTCATGTCCACAATCATATGAATAACTCATACTCATAATTGTGATTCTGAATTCCTTTTCGCACCCAGGACGAAGATAATTTTCATCACCTGTCTTCACCTGAAACATCAAAAATCATGATTATACCAAATCACAATTCCTGCTCGTAATCATTAAATCATCTTAGCACTACGGCCAAAGATATTCATTATTATCACATCCATGAATTAATATTTCATTCTTTGAGACTCAAATTTCAATAATTAATCCACATCATCGAATCATCCATGCACTACAGGCCAAGGATATTCTTTAGTTTCACGACCACGAATTATCCATGCACTACGGCCAAAGATAATCGTATTTTCATCAACGGTCCTAATCATGCCATAAAATAATTCATCTTTGCACACTCTGACCAAAGAGAATCCATAGTCATAATCATACCAAAAGCGTCCATCAATGCACTACGGGCCTATGAGGACTTTTTCCACATCATTTGTAACATTACGGTTATGATTATACCTAGAATAATCCTCAGTCATAATCATACCAAGTCCATATATGCACCACTGAGTCATGAGATGATTTTCAACATATTATAAGCATGAGGATGATGACAATATTATAAGCATTAGTCAAACTAAATCAAGGATAAATATTAAAGACTTTAAATTTATCCAAACATTATCAATCACTTAATAAAATCATAATCTAATATTGTTAATATTATAACAATATTTTAATCACTTCTTAAACTTATAAACAATTTAATTTAATTGTTTACATTTTTCCAAATAATGCATTTAATCATTCTAAATGCCATACTCATAAGATTTCATCACCAATAATCAAATTACTCATTAAAAATCTGCATATACCTTATATAGGATTTTCAAGCCATAAAATCCTATTTACAAATTTTTCAACTTCACATAACATATTTAATTCATGTTTGTAACTAAATCATTTTCATGAAAAATACTAAATCAGTCCCAAAAATTATTCTTTTCTGGGATTTTGTATAATATAGTCCCATATTGAACATATATTTTTCTTGACATTTTTAAAATTCATTTATTATTTTTCAACAATCAATTTCTAATTAATTCCTTAAGAAATTAGCTACCTCACGGTTAACTCCAGAAATTTCCAAATCTTGGCAGGATCTTACACATGTTAATGTGAGCTTCCAATTTAAACTTCATGGTCATCAGAGTTATAGAACTCCGGTTATAGCGTTTTTCTTCGAAAAACCTAAATATTGAAATGGTCATAACTTGCTCATTTTAAGTCGGAATGAGCTCATTTTGGACGAGGAAGTACTTTATACCATATACTTTCATGTTCTAAAAAGGCGTAATTTTTCTCACAAATTAAGTGGTAAAAAATTTCTTTTTAAAATCGTGGCGTGATTTTTTTTCATATTTTGCAATTTTTCGTACTTTGCTAAAATCAGTCCACACAAAAATCTACAACACCTTTTCCAGTGATTCCACTTGGATAAGTTACAAAACTCATAGACCTAACTCTAGAACTTGACCACATTCAAAAATTCAAAATATAATAGGAGATATGGTCAATTGAATTTCATGTTCCATTTTCACCAAAATCTGATTTTTCAACCCTTTGTGATTTCTAAGAAACTTTCATGTTTTCACATAATAACCAACATAACCCATCATAACACTTACTAATACCACATGTACCCATGATTTTCATTAGTCCAATGCTTTTATTATGACTTTCATCATAATCCACGTAAACAGGTCATTTCCACAATTTAACAAGGAATGAAATACAACGGATCATTCACCATGCATGTGGTAATCCCCATAGACAGGTTATTCCAACAGAATAATAAAGAGTGGAATAACATAAGGATTCACCATGCATGCAATAGAGACCGCATGCACATAAAAGTTATTCCCAATGTAATAATAAATCACGGAACCGGTCCCACGTAAAACGCATGCATGAGGATATTCCAATGAGAATAGTAAAGACGGAACTAGGTCCGGCATAAAACGCACAGATAGGATGTTCTAACAGAGTAATAAAAAATAGAATAACAGGAGAATTTCACCAAGTATAGGGAAGTCCGCGTATACAGGTTATTCCAACAAAATAATAAAGAATGGAATAACAGAAGTTCTCTTCATGAATACAAAAGAAATAATACCTCCTACGAGCATAACAAATAATATCCCTTACCTTAAGAAGAAGAGTACTGGATATATGAGTAGTGAAGTAGCAGAATACTTTTCTTCTTTCTCTCTATAGTTTCTCTCTCTAGAGTTTCAGTGAATTCGTAAGAAATAATTAATGAATGAGCTTTATTTATAGAAAAATGGACTGCATAAGAACTAACTCATTGAGCGGTCCATATTGATTTACTTTAATCTCGACGGTCCATATTTAAAGCAAAATCTTTTAAATAAAATATAATATATTCTATTTATAATCTAATAAAACGAATAACTTTATAAAAGATTTTACTATGCAAACACTATGCAGGCATTATGCAAACACTATGCCTAATAAAATATATTATATTCTAATTATTATCTAATAAAACAGATAACTTTATAAAAGTATTCTGTTTTATATAAAAATATTTTACTATTAGCCTAATAAAACGAATAACTTTATAAAAGTATTCTGTTTTCTATAAAATAGTTTTTCTGTTTTATTACATTAATAATACTAATAAAACAAAACTCAGTGACTTATTACGTAAGCATCAATAATCAATATCGTGTGCTACTATACAATCATGTGTATTACTGTACTTTTAACACCGGGTGTTTTAACAGTTAACGGTAAAACTTCCGTCGTTATTTTCATAAAAATATTTTTGTCGTTTTCTTAATCCGACAATAATTCCGTTGTGGGGTCCACCAATGATTGTACCGTCATACGTATATTCTCCGACAAAAAGAATATTTCCTGACTAATCGAATATTCCCCGACACAACGAATATTTTATATCAACTTGCTTACTTTGCAAAAAAAAAAAAATTCACATATTACCCTTAACTTTAAACTTTTATCAATTTAACTATTTACAAAAATAGAAAAATTGAATACTTTTATTTCATAAAATTTGGGGTCTCACAATCACCCCTCCTTATGAAATTTCGCCCTCAAAATTTACGTACGTACCTGATATTCGAAGAGATGAGAATATATTGCTTTCTTTTCGGATTGTACCTTCCCGGTTATATCCTTTATATCATGATTTTTCCATTGCTCATCTCCTGTATTTCAGATATCATTCTACAATATATCTTCAAAACAAAGGTTAATTGACATATCATAATTTGTCAACTTATCAAGTAAACAATTTCAGCTTAGGTAAGTCACACACTTTAATGAAGTATATATATTTCGTCTCTCCCTCCTAGTTCTAAACTCTTATCTCTCGCCAAATGACCATATCCCTAAGCTCTGATACCAAATGTGACGCCCCCAAAATTAGGTATACATCACCCATTCTGAGTCGCCAGATACATGGTACAAAATTCAAATACAACTTCATTTATATTATTTCGTTGAAATGTCAGATATAGAATACGACCACAGTTAACTGTGAGTTTTAATACAAATGTATGTAACTCTCATGGTACCTCGACCACAACCTTACAATGATACTTTTCTATGATCGCTGAGGTTGCACTGCGATTGTTTAGATAGCATTACGATCGTTGAGGCTGTATCACGATCGTGTAGTCCTCTTCAAACTCGACTATACGATCGTTGACTGACTTGGTTCTTTTGAGATGAACTAGATCAAGCATTCCTTCTGAGATAAGGTAGCTCAGGAAGGGCCAACCTCTTAGAGTGAGCTAAGGGTCAGGTTTGTCCCTGAGGTGCTTTCCAGATGAAATGCTATGGTAATGATTTGCAATGACATCTCAATAGACCTTTTCTGATGGGGAGGTCTTCTACCAGTTTTAGATATCTGCATTGCTGGAATCGTGGTATCCTCTTGTTCTTACACTACGATCGTATGTTTGATCGTAGGCTATTCACGATTATTGATTGGGTGGCTGAAGGGTTATCAGTAGTACATTTTGAGACGTTTCTATTGACTATGGATCTTCATTTGGTTCATCAGCCACAAAGTTTTTGGACTCTGTAAATGGTACAACTCTTCATAGTTTATCAGTGTTGTTATTCCTTAACAGATCACTGTTCCCCCATTGTTGATGTTGTCTTCTCAGTAAGATGTGATTCCCTCTTCTTTATGTTCATTTGAAGGCTGCCCAGCATTTCTCCTTCTGACTAGAATCACCATCATGCTTAGTTTTTCTTGTGTCGTAGAGATGAGTATTTTCAGGATTGATCACTCTACTATCATTTGACAGCACTACAAACGTAGTCTCCTTCGATAGTCCTGTATTTGAGAAGTTCTACTTTTTGATGAACCCCTTTTGTCTTAAGCTCAATGATCTTCTGTTGTGAGCTTCCCTTGAGGATCCTTTTCATAAAGCATGTCTTTCTTGATACGAGCATATTGAATCCTCTTTATCTTCTTTTGCATGGCATGATGCCATATACAGATTTTTAGCCATTTGAGCTCCATCCTGGTTAGCTCAGAGGGTCTTCAAGGATAGGCTTGGACATATAGGAGCTTTATCAGACTTATCTCTGAACAGTCCTTAGCCTTCTGCCGGTTGAGTCTTCTTGAATGAAGTCTTCTGCATCAGTATTCCTTAGTGTGGTCAGACTGACCAAGTACCTGCAGGTTTAAGTATATTTCTACTTTTGGTACCCATGATTGAATGGGTCCTGCTAGGTTAGTTTTCTAAACCCATGTTCCTCTTATTTGGAAACATCATATTTATCACCAACAGGTATATTCATGCATGCAACTATCTTGAGATAATACATTTTTAGATGCATGATGGTGAGTGTGTGAGATTTGACATTTAGTAACACACTCTTTATCTATGATGGTTTCATCATTTACTGGGTTATGTTCACAGTGTTTAAGTGTTCATAGAGTGGGAATCAACTCTACGATTTATGAGTGTCTAGTTGATTCATGGAGGTGATCAGTTTCTACAAATCAGCAAGATCCTCTTGTAGAACTGATCATACTCTATGAGTTATCAAACACTTAGAACATAGGTTTGTACATACATACTAACCCACCAGCAGAGATTACTACTCATAAAATTTACTAGGCATGTGATGCTCTTATGACCCATTTCAGATTTCCTTTAAGATATAATCTTCAACCTAAAACTTGGATGGGGAGAAAGTTTATAGTCATTTGAGTTTCCATCCTCATGTTACTTTCTCTCTTCACCTTTTTAGGTAGATTATGACTCCTTGACAGAATACTGTCATAGTTCATAAGAAGATGCAATTATGATGTACATTTATAATAGTGAGGAACCGTACCTTTTTACTGTCAGTTATGAAACAGTCATTTATCGTAGATATATTGAGTTTAGGTATTGATGTGCATAACTTTACTTTTGCTCTTGACAGCTTATTACTCTTGTCGGCCTTTAATCAATCAGTCGTGTTCTTGAAGATGTAGGTCAAGAGAATCTCAGTATTAAGATCCTTGACATCTTTGAGTGTACAAAGATAGCACCCAGTTGCTGGTTGGTCATTCATAAGTTTGAGAAGATCTTCTTTCTCCTCTTGATCAGCATTTCTTAACATGTATGACCTCTTCATCTTTCAGACCGGTGGATACTTTACTCTTTGTCATTGATGTCTCTTGTGCTCTCTCTCTCTCGCTTTGGTCTTGGACTACAAGATTGACTCTGTGCTAGGATTGGTCTTCATTGATATAAAGAATCGAGGATATGGACCAATCTGAAAAGACTTCGGTGTATACACATATTTACCTATACACAATATTTCCAACGTGTGAGCTCTTCTCGCATATAACAAGTTACTTACTGCTAAACTAAGTTTAGAACAATGTTAGTGCCTGGGATCAGAATCAAAGCGATTAGCTTTTGAATATAGCCTTTGAGAACTCGCTTTCGATACCAATTGTTAGTTCCCATAGGCACAATACATCTAGAAGAAGGGGGTTGAATAGATCCTTTTATTTCAAATACTTTTACGGTTTATATTATATTGTTCATAATCAACATACGACAAACATAAGAATCTTTTCAAGCACAGCGGAATAAGTAAAAGATCCCTTCATTGATATATTCATAATCATACATACATTGTTAAGTAGAGTGAGTTTAGTTGTAGCGATTAAAACATAAATAGCGATTATAGTAGCTTATAGTACATAATGTAAATGACATAATGCAAAAGACACAAGGGTTTTAAGTGGTTCTGTGAGACTCAAGCTTCTAATCCACTCTTCGCTTTCAACTAGCGAGATTTCTACTAAGGAAGGGCAAGACTCGAATCACTAAGATTCCTTCAAGGTCGTGACCTTGGAACTTGGGTTCACTAAGAACTCTTTCAAGGCTGCCACCTTGGAACTCCTCTAGTTCCCTAGGAATTCTTCAAGCCTAGCAGCTTGGAACTTCGTTTAGTCCCTCAGGACAAGGACCCTTCTGCAGCCTCGCTTTGTTTAGTCCTCCAGGACGAGGACCTTTGAGCCCTAGCTTTGTTGAGTTATTTGTTTGTTGTTGTTGGAGTCGGTCTTTGATTTGCTAAGATGTCTTCATGCTCGAACATCTTCTATCCTTATGACTTGGCTTGATCATCCTTGAAGTCTTGTTGAGTGTTGCATGATGCTCGGCTTACTACTGATACTCAACCACTTGGATGACCCCTTGTTGAACTGCCTTGAAGATCATTCTCCTTGGTACTTGATGACTGCACATAAGAGGCTTCCAAGCTGACTATAGGCTCTTCTTTTAGGTACTTAGAAGCTTCCTCATGCTTGACACCAAGATGGCTTTTGTGATCTCCCTTCTGCTACTTGATGCCTTCTCATGATGGACTTGCTAAGATGACTGTAGGCTCTTCTCTATTGTACTTAGAGTCTTCCCATAATGGACATCAAGATGTCATGATGCTCTTCTTTCTCTCGGCAGTTCTGAACACTCTTCATGTAGTAGAACTCTCACTTCTACATAGTAAAACTCACACTTCTACTTCTTTCTTTATCTGACTTCTGAGTGTTCTTGGTGGATCGTAGAGTGAGCCTTCAGACTCACTGTTTCACTTGGTTTAGATCAGTCCACCTTCTCTCCAAACTCAGCAACTCCAGCAACCTTTGATCTTTGAAGCTCTTCCTTATTTATACTCCTTCCCAATCTTTTCGTTGGAAAGTAGCCGTTGAAGGCTATTTAAATATCTTCACAGATCTCAAGTTGCTTGATGTAGATTGCTTGATGTGAATTGTGATACTTTTTCTGACGCTGCAGTCTACTGTTTCACCTACCCTATCAGATGTATCACTTTAATGTCTTGGGCAGGTTGAAGACTTTATTACCTCTTTCTGATATCTCGATCAGAGGTTGTCCTATTGCATCGATGCTCTCAATAAGCACTTGTCCGAATATTACCCTTCAGATTGAACCTTTGCCAATGCTTCAGTCTTCAGTTATTCGGACTCTACGATTCTGATGCACGTCTTCAAGGACTCGATCGTAGTGTCTTGTTGAGTGTTGCTCATTGACTGGTTGAGTTAACACTACGATCTTGAAGAGTGTTGATTGGATCTTCAATGTAGAACACATCTTCCTTGTATTATGCAGTGCTTCAATACTTCTATTTGCTTCGACTGTTCTCAGAGACTGATGGCCTAATTCCTTGCTCTGGTCCCCTTCTGAATATCAAGACACCTCATATTTGTGGCGCGTCCTGCTTGTTTTCTCCTTGTGATCTTCTGCTCACTTATCATCAATGAATAGACCCTGCACTTAATCACTTTAGCCTTCCATCAGTTCCTTCTCTGTTTGGCAAACACTACGATCTTGGTTGCTTCCAAGATCGTTGTATTATGTTCACTTGATAGCTACTACATAAGCTGACTTTCCTTAGTCAGCTTCTGAAGTCTTCTTTGAATCTCCTTGTGGAAGACTTCATCACGACTGGCCTTACACCTCAATCTTGATGCTGATTGGGTTGGTGCTAAGATCTTCTGTTAGCCTGAATGTCATTCGTTGAGTGCTCTCTGGTTTCCTTGGATGTAGCTTGCAGCTTGAACCAGAGGCTTCGTTCCTTTGGATATTCTGGGAGTGCTCATTTATTGAGAACCGTATATGCTCTACAATTCATCCTTGGCATTGTGAGCACTTCTATTGAGGTCGTAGTTCTGCACTCTACAATTCAGCTTTGGCTAGTGCAGACACTACGATCCTGAGATCAGATCTTGACACTCTATGATTTCTGCCTTACTTGTTGTCTTCATCTGATCTTGCTTGTTGTCTTCATCTGATCTTGCTTGACTACGATCTCTGCATGTAATCAATAGACTCTACGAACTCAGAGTGTGATCTACGATCCTTGACTTGGCTTTGGCATCAGTAAACTCTACGACTCTGAGTGTAGTCTACGTTTCTGTCTTGGCTTCGACAGATGACCGGTTGGCTCGAGGCGGGTATTCTCTCACGATTACGAACACGACTTTCTCAAAGACACTACGATCCCGAGGAAGCTACACTCGATACACTACGATCCTTCTTCGCTTCCCTGGCGCTTCTACGAACTCCGAGATCTACTATCTTGCATACTCCTATTCCCACTCGATAGCTCTCGAGTTAACCTCGACTCACTGGCGGATTCGACTTACAGTGCGGTGCAAAGGTTTCGATCGATCGATGTTCTTATCTATTACATCATAAGATCAACCTAACAAGCTTGATCTTCCTATATTTATAGTTCTTGTACATCATTTCTTTTTAAGGACTTTACAAAGATGTTTTGCTTATGTAGGATCAACCTAACATATTTGATCAATTCATTCTAAGTCCTTGTACATATATTTCTATTATCTATCAGAGAACTTTACAACTTTTCTTAATGCAAGCATACTTGCATATTCATTCATATATATCATAATCAAATCATATATTAAATAGGAATATCATTCACATGTTTATTCGTGACACATATCATTGTCTTAATACAGTTTAACTATTACAAAAGATACCATTAAACATATTCTGTTTGCTTTCCTTTTCCCTTGTTCTTAGTTGAACCTTCTAGTTGTTCACACTTAGCTGAAAACATTTAAATTAAGCAAGGATGAGCATTTGAGTGCCCAACAAGTAATAACAATTATAAATATAATTAGCTGAAAGAATTAAATGTTTTCTTTATACATCACTTCTACAACGATTCAATAGTTGTGAAGTAAACTAAACTGATAATAATAACATAACAACTCTATATCACATTTTTGAAACTACGTATTGACTATAAATAGGGTTAAGGTGACGTACTATGAACATTGTTTTAAATTTTCGATAAGGTTTTGCGAGAACTTCATCCATAAAACAAATCATAACTTTCTGCACGAGGGTGATCTCGCTTAATGTGCCTGATTGATCAATATCTGCATGCAAGAACGATATTATCGTTCACTCGCCCACCTTGGGTGCATAAAAGTTTTCCTTGACGGGATGTTCATACTTAGTCCGGAATCAGAACCAAAATAATTTGATTGGATACAAAAGGTTTTATCATGTTCAACGATATTTTTAAATCAGGTCTAATCGGTCAAATAGCTTAGAGGTATATATATATATATATATATATATATATATATATATATATATATATATATATATATATATATATATGAGTCTCCATCCACAAAGAACCTATTGTTGGGGAGCAACCCATTTTGGTCACCGCTACAAGCTCTATAAACTGGCTATAAAAAAAAAAAAAAAAATCGCCCAAGGTAGGTAGAGCTTTAAGCGGCTAGCCAAAATGGGTTGCTCCCCAACGAAGGTTCTTTGTGGATGGAGACTATATATATATATATATATATATATATATATATATATATATATATATATATATATATATATATATATATATATATATATATATATCAACATGTGTTTAAATACAATGATTATCCAAGTGAGGACACTTGTATAACCATATTTCGAAATTAACGAACATAATATATATATGAGTTATATAATATAATATCATATTGATAAACAATGATCGGATATAATATATACGACAATAGGGTTAATAATCTAGTACAATACTAATATAAATCTAAAACTTTTTTACTCATGTCTATTGCATAAAGGAAATACAAAGGTAGGATACTTGTCTGGTCTGTTGCTTACAATACGCAACTTAGATTTATCTTTTATATAGCAACCTATCAGTAATAAGATCATTTTACTGATTAGAATAACATATCGTAACACATAATACTGTTTATTGCAGTCACACTACAAGAAATCACACATTTTATGACGAATTTTTTGCCACGCACAAAATTTTGTCACAATTTGTTAATTAATAATTACGAAATTCATAATCGTCACTAAAACTTTTGCTTTTGTGACGACCTTTAATTTTGTTACTATTAATCATTTATATAAATCACTAATTTTACATTTGATGACGATTAACAAAATTAAATCACAAGTTACTTTGGAGGTAGAATTTCGTACCAAAATTTTGGAGGAAAACCTTTTAGTGACATTTTGTAATAATTGATGACAATATTTATTGTCACAGAATATTTCTTTTGATGACAACATAATAGTTTGTCATTAATTATTTGTAAAATTTAGTGACAATGTGATTTCGTCACTAATGTTCACATTTAGTGACGCCAAATACAAATTCATCACAATTTTATTTGGAGGCAAAAAATTCCTGAAAAATTTTGGAGGGAAATTTTTTAAAGACAGAAAAATAATAATTTATGACAATTTGTATTGTCATAAATACCAGTTTTATATGACGAGATAATAGTTCGTCACTAATTAGATGAGTGGATAAGTGACAAAAATAGTTTGTCATAAATTCTTATATTTAGTGACAAAATACGTAATATCGTAACAATCTTTTTTGGAGACAAAAATTTTCTAAAAAAATTTGGAGAAAATTTTTTTAAAGACGACAAAATAATAATTTATGACAATTTGTAGTGTCATAAATACTAATTTTATATGACGAGATAATAGTCCGTCACTAATTAGATGAGTGTATAAATAACAAAAATGGTTCGTCATAAATTCTTATAACTAGTAACAAAGTACATAATATCGTCATAATTTTATTTGGAGGCAAAAAAATTTAAGAAATTTTGGAGGCAAATTTTGTAAAGACGAAAAATTAATAAATTATGACAATTTTTATTGTCACAAATAACAATTTTATATGACGAGATAATAGTGCATCACTAATTAGATGAGTGGATAAGTAACAACACTCGCTACAAAAAAATGGTCATTTGGCAACAATTTTTTCGACGACTTATAAAGTCGTTGCCAAAAATGCATGTTTAGAGATATCTACACAAGAACGTGAGATGTTTCTTACCTTTTGTGCCCTCCAAAAATAAAATTATGACAATGTATATCTAAATATTTAAATAATAAAAAAAATATGACTTTTAATTTCTTTGTGAGATGGGAAGTTTAGCCACTTTGCAACTTTGGTGGTATCACTCATCAAGGGTGTAACACTCATTGTAATAGCGATCCCAATATATCATCTTGAGATCTTTCGTTTAGAATGTTGAAGCTAAAAAAGGAATGAAACTTTTTACTGGCGATCGGTCCGCTATTTATATTTATCATTGGTAAAAAGGAGATATGTTGTTTTCTAAATAAGGGAAGTCACTCGCATATGTATCAATCTTGTGGTACATGTCTTGCTCTTTTAGCTGCTTCCACAGAAACACGACGAGACAACCAAACTTTTAATTTCACAAAGAATAATAATGCAAATTGAAAAATATTTCGCTTTTCTAAACAAAATTAAAATATTTACAAGATACCTAAAACCCATAAAAGAGGCTTAATCGATATCTTATGCACTATATATCCCAACATTTTCTAACAACCTTTCTAGACAAAATCCTCTTACAACCAAACCACAAAAGTTTTTATTCTTCCAAGATACTCTTCCGTCTCCAAAAGCTAATTGCCTTTCAAAACTCAATTTCATAATAATAATAATGAGAACTAAAATATGTACAATTCTTTACTCTGCCACTGAATTGTTATCCACTGAAAAGAACTTCGGAATGTTGGAGCTCTAGAGCCCATCCATTTTGTAAAACCAAAATTTCCAATAACCCAGATCAGCTTCGATTAACAGGTTAACATATTCAGATCAAGTATGACGAAGACCAAGTATTTCATCAAATATTGACATACCATAAAGATTGACCCCAGCCACAGACCGTAACACAAATCAAACTTGAGAGCAGTAGCAGCAGAAGACAGCTGCAGAAGCAGCAGACCAGCAACAGAGCAACCTTGTTTTGTTGGTGATTTCACAACCTAGTCTAGCGATTTCAACTTGGTTTAAAATAATTGACCAGCTTCACAGATTTGCAAACAGAAAGGTCAGTTGACTTAATTTTATATTTGAAAAACATTCAGTAAATGTAACATAAGTTTAGTGCCTAATCCAAAGTTTAAAATTTCAATTACCATTTTGAGTCCATGAAATATAACACAAAAAACAATGGCATAGTCGATTAATATAACAATTTAATGACAAGTTTACCCAAAGCACAAAATAAACTTGCTCACAGCCAATTTCATATAAAAATATTTATGTATACTTATAAAAATTTGCTTGCAATCTAAGCTCCAATGCTTACAGAATTCTATTGATTGTCATGGGTTTTTCTTATGAAAGAATTCACCTTGGTAGCAAAGTCAAGTAGAAGAACACTTTATACATAAGAAGCACTACTTCAACAAAAGCAGAGAAAATTGGCTTAAAATTTTCAATTATGGTGCCACCATTATTATGTCTAGCCCATATTCACACATACCATTAATAACCAAAATATAATATTAATCAATTGAAATCGACAGGAAAAGAATTTGCAGGCCAAAGTGATCTTGGATCAGTTACTTAGCATACTTTTAAGTAAATGAAAAGGAAAAAGCACAAAAACAAAAACAGAAAAGAAAACAGGCTGCAAATTAAAGGAGCTCTTACTGGCATAATGATCTTCTCTGGTATAGATGACCACAACTTTCGGACTCTACAAGGTAAATATAGACCACCTAATCCTAATTAAAATAAGGGCAATTTATTCTCTTCTATGTTAGGCTCCTCTGAGATTTATCAATCTGTCTAGAGTCTAGATAGCTCAAATGGCCAGGTTGAGTGACTTTTTCACTTGCTCAGCATCAGTTTTTGCTAGACACTGAAAAGCTTCACCTAACTTTTTAAGTCTTTTTTATAGAAAAAATCGAACTTGCTATAAATGTTCACAAGTAGAATTGACATCATTAAGAGTACTGCAATGCCTTCAATATTGTACTTAAGCTACCAAACACAGTCAAAATCTCCCTGAAAAAAGTACCTATTCCAAAGCCCGACACCTCTACAGCCACAAAAGACTCCCAAAATATACTACCACAAAATGTTTTATGCCTCATTGTGACTGGTGGTCCTCTGCAATTGGTGATATTCATGGGTGTCTTTGTTTGATTTACATAGATATCAGAGGGGTGTTCTCCATCAAGATTCAAGGGTGTTAGGTTTTTTTATCACTTGTTTTGTTTGGGTCAATTTCATTTGTTGGACTTCTTGTCTGCCTTTGCACTGAATCCTTTCTTTTTTCCCAAGTAAATCTTATTTTTTTATTGACAAAAGAGCATAAAATGATAAAAATGACCAATGGTTCTTCAGTTCAAGAAGTATGAAGTATAAACTAGATTCACATATGTGATAAAACTTACTCTGCGCAAGTCAGATCAAACTATGACCGGGAACTTTGGAGGCATTCCGCTCATCCATCACTCTCCTCACCCTTTCAGAATCTGCATACCTAACAACACCAAAAAATATGTTGGACAAAAGCACAGTCACCAGCAGATTCCCTTTCCATCTTCAATATCTTGCCTAAAACTCGTTCTCCCATCTCAGCGTTACCATGAAAGCTACAAGCACCCAGCAGAGTTCTCCAAATAACATCACCTGAAGGGAAGAGAAAGAGGCTGAATTGGATCGGAAGAAGTTCCGATGCGGATCTGGTTGACGAATCGCTTCTCAAAGCCGACGAGTCCTCGACTGTACAAATTAGCAATTATTTAGTGTGCGGCTCTGTAGATCATATGTACACTAAAATTGTGTATAAATATTTGGGGATTTGAGTTTAGGGCATGGATTAGAGATAGAAATTGGCGATAGTTATCACTGATATTAGAGATATTCAAGCGGGTTAGAGATAGAAATTGGGGACGTTTATCAGATATTCAAGCGGCTGACAAAAATTGGGAGGGAAATATAATATATATTGGAGCCAAAATTATAGCAGGTAATAGTGTCTCTTACATTATGTTTATGAGTTTTAAAATAAACAGTAAAAAAAAATAGACAAAAAATTTAAGTTTTCTTTTCAAATTTTATGTTTTTGAGTTTTTTGATTATCAATTTTTTTTGATTAAATTTGTATTGCATATTTCTATTTATGTTTCAATGGTTATAATTAATAGAATGGTAAATTTATAAAAAGGATAGTTTTCTTTTCTTTTCATTAGAACTTAAAAATATAAAAAAAAAAAATTAAAATTTTTTATTCTTTTCTATTAAAAACTCGAAAACAACATAAAAGAAAATTTCAAGTTTTCTATTATTTTTTTTTATGTTTTAATTTAAGTTTTCTATTCTTTTCTTTTTTATCCAAAACTCAGAAAACAGTGTGTTAGAGTCATGTATAATTGAAGGAAAATTTAACATTTTTCAACATGTTTGTCTTTTAGAATATTAGAGATGAAATTTATTTATTTTTCTCATTATATACTTGACATTTATAAAAAATACATAACACCTTTTTTAATGTATTAGATATAAATTATTATTTTTAGATAGTTAGTACTCTCTCTGTCTCAAAATAAACGTACAAATTTGACTTTCATAATCAAATTGACCATTTTTTAAATTAACAAATCTTAAAAAAATCAAAATATACATTAAGTGAATACTACAAGTGTCATGTTTTGAAATTTGAAAATTCTATATAAATATTTTTAATAAATAATTCTAAAAATTGATAATTTGACCATGAAAGTCCCGCCACCACCGCCTGCTTAAAACCCGAGCTTTGGCCGATTTTTCAAAATTTCACGAAAATCCAAACTTTTGGCCCATCCCATCAAGGCTCGTACCACCGGCCCAAAAAGGCATAAACGACTTTCACTTGGGCCCGCTAAAACAAGGTTGCTCTGTTGCCACCTCTAATTGGTTAGTATTAGAACTGCTTGTATGGAATCTGGAGGTGGTAACGGTGATAGTGAACTACGCCACACTATGTTGGACGTTCTAAATCAATTGGATAGCAGATTTTGAAATGGAGAAACCATGGTTAATGACGATAATTCAAAAATGGAGAAAACTCACAAAATGAGGGGAAAGGGCGTACTAAGGACTGTCCCATGCGAAGTGTCATCATTGTTCGACCTAGTTCTAGAAGAAGAGCACCTAAATGTTGCATTGCCAGCCCTGCTTGCATTGTTCGACCGAAGAAAGCGAATCATGGTGGAGATATTGCTGATCAGAGGAAATATTTAATCTAGAGTTATGTTTTATGTTGCTTTGGCTTTTAACTTTTGTTAAATTTCTTTGTGTATAAGGCGTGCTATGTTTTTCACCATGGTCTTTGCAGGTATCATCCTGCTTGTGTGAAGATGAGCATTGACCAAGAAAAGAAACTAGATTACTTTGTTTGTGCTGATTGTTCATCAGAAGATGATACAAAAAAATCTCAGTAGTTCTTGCTTCACCATTGACTAATGGCAAGGTGAGAGCATTAGTTAACTATTTTCATGTTTAAAGTTGCATGTATGTTTTTGTTTTTCTCTAATTCAGCTTGGTAATCCATGATTTACATCTTGCACAAGATATATAATTACCCCTTTTTCTTGGCTAATTCGGGGGTAGATTCATCTTGATAAAAAGTAATATTATAATGTTTATAATATGTATGTTTTATTTAAAAAATAAAAATAAAAATACTTTTATGTTTTAAAATACTTATAAAATTCTTTGTCAATTCACCGGAGCAGAAAGATGATGTTTGTCAATTTCGAAGCTGAAATACACAAAGAAAGCGCAAATAAATTAGTCTAATTCATGTTTGTAGATATAATTATGTATATATATGCATCTATATTTTTTATGTGTGCATAGAATTGTTATGATACAAATGTTTGTGATTCGGGTGGGGATTCTCTCAAATGTGACTGCTTGAAGGAGTTAGATTCTGTAAGTTAAGTAGATTCAGGCAGTTATGTTATAATGGTCAAATAACTAGGTCTTATCTACATTTTGCATGTATCTAAATCTCTTGTCAATAACACCTAGAATACCGGGATTATAAACAATACTTTCCTTTATGTCTCAATTTATTCTTTCTTTCATTTTCTAGAGAAAATACAATCTGCTTATACGGATTACAATAAGAATAGACAATATATGTCCTTATAGAAATGTGAAACATTTGAAACAAACAACAAACTCTTGCTGGTTCTGGTCAGACAGAACCAACTCGTGGTTCACTCCATGATGAATAAATTACTTTACTTCTGCATTGCAACAAAGAAAAATCAGGTTAGGACAGAGGGGTATATAGACAAATGTTTTGAAAACAAGTGAACTTCAAAGCAACCAATCTGGCAAATTAACATATCTACTTGCAGATATCCCACAAAACAACATATGATGTGTTTATCCATGATCACAGTTATTTGAGGCACATTTAGGAGCGAGGCCCGTAATACACAAAATATTGAGAATTTAACAAATAATCTAACGTATCTAAAGAAAATGCAAATTTAGTCTTAATTTTTAAGGGTAAGTTTTGCAACTATAGATATTGGGAACGACAAAGTTTTAATCATTAAAAGCATTAAATCAAACTCCATTGTAATCCATAACTTCGTTAAACAAGCACAACATATAAGTCAGCAACTATAGCATCTGAATATCTTTGTTATTAATGCTTTTGAATTGGTGATTATTGCTTCTGCGGCTGCTGTATTGGACTATTATGAGTTCCATCGCTACTCGACATTGAATTTTTCACCTTTGACATATCTTCGGTTCCAACGCACTTCTGCACTCTTTTTACCTTCAAATTGATAGAAAATATGAACTTAATCTTTGAATTTACGGAAATTTTTTAACCTCTCTTCCCTCTCTGGATTTCGCTTCTAAATAGTTTCTTTAAGGGTCTCATGCTTTGTGGTTATTTATCAGTATTTCATGTTTTTTGGTTGTAGGAACAATTATGAAGACAAGTACATGAGACATAACTGTACAACTCAGGAATTCAGAACAAGTTAGCACTAGCCCAGGGACAGAAAGAACCGAAACCAATTCCTGATCAGCTTGTCGACGTTCAAAACTTCTGAACTTTCGTTATGGTCATATTTAAAAAGTTGAATATTTTGTTTAGAATGTTATACTTGATAAATTATTGATGTTATATGTAATGGATGATACTTTGGATTCTAATTTTTTTATTTTGGTTAAATATGATGGAAAATGGAAATTTTGTTATTCTATTATTGGTGTTTTTTATCATTACAATCATTTTGGTTAAATATTATTGGTGTAATCCTTTTTCTTATTTCTAGATCTATAATTTTATATTTAGTTTTTCATTTAGTCATAACAAATAATTTTGTCACTATTAATAACTCTTTCTGTGACGAGACGTATCGTCACCATAAGCATTCAATTAGTGACATTAAAAAATATGTCTCAGAAAGTAATTTTTTGGTGACAAATTATTTTGTAATATTATTTAAAATATGAAATGACAATGACATAATTGTCATGTTAAATATATTATTAAGTGACAAATTGTTCTGTCGTCATTTATTTTCTTATTTTTGGTGACAATAAACACAATAACATGACGAAAGAATAATCATAAATATGACAATATTTTCGTTATTAAAATTAGATGATTTAAATAGAGTAACATATTTTCGTCACTAAAACAATATCATTTAATGACGAAAAAAGATTTTCGTCATTTAATGCACTAAGTTTTGATGACAAAACATAATATAGAGTGACGAAAGTTTCATTCAAATAGTGACGCTATTAACGTCACTAAAAGTAATTAATTATAGTGACAATGATGTAGATCGTCACCATAAGTTAAAATATTTAGTGACGACATCAAATATTGTTAAATATACCTAATACCACGCTCATACGGTGACGGTCTCTGTGACGATTAACAATCGTCACTATATGTTTTAGTGACGAAAAATGAATTTTATGTGACAAATTTTAGCGTCATTTTTTGTGTGATTTCTTGTAGTGTCAGCATATAACCTAATCACATTGTCACACATGTTTAACAGTCATTGAATCACAAACAAACATTAATACATTAAAATTATCTAAGTCCAGATCGATTTACGAAAATACGCTTCGGCTTCACCGACTTTATCGAGCAATTATTAAAGTCTAAGACTCTTATTCTGTAGCTCAATATCTGTAAATATCAGTCATATTATTTTTAAATGAATTATAATAATTTTTAAACATTTATTATAATTTATCATGAATTTTTCAAACACAGGAATCATTATTAAATGATTTAAATATTAAACAATTCTATTATCATTAATATTTAATTAATATTAAACTATTAATGAAACTATTGCCAAAATATTAAAGTTATTTATAATAACCTGAAAATACTTTTAAAGTATTAATATTACCCTTAAATGATTTTTTAAAATATTTAAAATCATTTTTAAATAATTACCCTTAATATTAAAATATTAATGTACTATTACTCAAAATATTAAAAGTCATTAATTATAACTTAAAATATTTTAAATTCATTTATATCCTTTTTTAAATGATTTTTAAATTAATAAAACTATTTTAAACCATTTATTTAATATAATTATTAAATAAATTTAATATCAATAATATTAAATTAATATCATTAATATTAAATTATTAATGAAATTATCCTTTAAATATTAAAAGTTATATTTTATAACTTCAAATATCTTTAAACACTATATTTTTATTTAAAATGATTTTTATAACATTAAAATCATTTTTAAACTAAATTATTTAATATAATTATTAAATAACTTTAATATCATTAATCAATAAATAATTAATAGAATTTACCTTTAAATATTGAAAGTTATATTTTATAACTTAAAATATTTTTAAACTCTTTATTTTCATTTTAAAATGATTTTTTTTAATATTAAAATCATTTTTAAATTAATTTAATTAATATAATTATTAAATAAATCTAATATCATTAATATTAAATAATTAATGAAATTTGCTTTAAAATATTAAAAGTTATATTTTATAACTTAAAATATTTTCAAATAACTTATTATCATTTAAAATGATTTTTAATATAATAAAATCATTTTTAATTAATTTATTCAATGCATTTAATAAATAAATTAAATATAAATAATATTTAAATAAATACTAATATTTATGAAAAATATTTCAAATTATTAAAAGTTAATTTTTATAACTTAAAATTATTTTTGTAATTTTCAAAAATTAATTTCTATTTTTAAATAATTTTTAAAAATTAATTTAATTAATTTTAATAAAATTGTCGCTAAACACTGCCTATAGCGACATAACCGTCGCTATAGGTGATCTTCGTGTTCTTCATGAAACCCAAAAACTCATTTGCAGTTATCGTGGATACTACTTTGACCAAGTGTTATTCTTAATCTGTGATGATTCAAGGCATGCTTGTGGTTAGATCTTATAGTATTAGTGTAGATCTACATGATCCAGTAACAATCATGGCCAACAAGCATAAATTGAGAGAGATCTAAGCCATCAAAGTGGTTGTCAGAGGCTGTTCTTCATTTCTAGGATGCCCAGAAATGAAGAACAGTTCGAGCATGCACCTTTGGGCTTCCACAACTTGCAATCCTGTTAATGTTTATGTGCTTTAAGATGTCTAGATTGTAGTTAGCATGTAATATTACAAATCTAATACAACACATTGTAGACACTCGAAATTTCGCTTTCTTATTACTAACTATGCAGGAGGACAAAAAACGACTTCTTCACACTCCAGAGATAACCCTGGAGGATCACAACATCAATTCCAACCTCAAGATAGCCACAAGAGATCCGGCTTCTCAACCTCAAGATAACCCCGGGAAATCAAGTTCCAAACCTCGGCGATAACCCAGGGAAAGTCAGTTTCAACCCCGGAGATAGCCCCGGCGGATCCAGATCAAAGCCTGGACATAGCCCCAGGAGGTCAAGCCAACCTCAGAGATGACCCTGAGGATAGTCAAAGTCAACAGCAAGCCAACATCGGAGATAACCCTGAGAAAAGACTGCTACAACTGCGCGAAAACCGGAGATAACCCCGGGAGGGGCAAAATGGTCATTTTGCCAACTCAACTTCACTTCAAATCAAATACACTCATGTCAACTCAAAATGCTTCAATATAAGTCCCACAAGAACCATATCTTAACTTCCGAGCGCAAACTACGCAAAACGGCTCAACGGACTGCCTGACGGAAACCCGGGAATGCCATTTTGGTCATGGACCCATCTTCCTGGAATAAAAAAAGGTCAAATCATATATCATTGTGTAGCTCTCGGAAAGAGCTTTCCGGAATGGTATGGCACGCTTCCATCGGACTCCCGGATTGAAAGTTATGAGCGATCGAATCGAACAAATACAGACGCATTTGCCGACACGGCGGGACCCACACCGCCGGGGCACCCGGCAGCCATGCAGTACACACCGCTACTAGGTGCCGCAGTAGACTCAGGGCTCCCCCTCTATAAATAGAGGGCTTGGGGTGGCCCGTACGGGCAAGAGAAAGACAGGAAACCCCAGACAATCTGGATTCACTTTTCCCCACACAATGTATTTTCCCATTTTAAAACACTGTGAGCTCATATATAGCCTCTTTTGTACCCACAAAATCCGGTGTTTACCCACTCTAAAGATATAGAAGCCTTTTTTAGCAAATCACCGTGTAAGCCTTCTCACACACTTTAGAGTTTTTCTCTTCATCTTGCACACACCCTTACTACACGTTGAGAGTCGTGTTGCTTGCTTTTTGCCGGGACTTTCTATTCAGTGGTTTCATTCCATCAGATATATATATATTTATATATATATATATTTATATATATATTGACTAACATTATCAAGTTATGCCTCGATTGAGCCTAGTCTTGATGCAGGAGCGTTTATTTGCTTTTCTATATATATATATATATATATATATATATATATATATATATATATATATATTTATATATATGAATTGTGTGTCGAACTTTGTTCGATGAGCCTAGACTTTTGCAGGCGAGTTTCTATGCTTTAATATATATATATATATATATATATATATATATATATATATATATATATATATATATATATATATATATATATATACTTATATATATGAATGTGGTAATTCCACTGCTCGATGAGCCTGGATTTTACATGGGTTCGTTTATTGCTTTTATATATATATATATATATATATATATATATATATATATATATTTATTTTCATCCCGCCTAGTAGTTTCCTTCGTGGGCAGTTGATCGCTTCTTACGGCTTTATTTACATTTCTGATCCCCCATGGAGGTAGTTCGTGGTTGGTGATCATGTCTGTATATATATATTTACAACTTTTATATATATATACCTGCTTCGCCATCGCTTTCATACAAATTGCAAGATTCTAAGTGCGCCTAGGAATCATGTGATCACAGATTCATCCCATTGGATCTAGATTCGGTTCTCGTGATGAACATTTTCAAATTGTAAAGTTGACTTTTGTAAATTATTCTGCAAGGGTCCGAAATTCCTCGAGATGGTTTCCATACCCACGAGGAAGTCGGCATTATTTTGTATATCATTTTCATACGGATGCCTCAGATCCATCAAATAAAATCAATCAAGCCGATCACTTAATAAAATGGGAGTGTAAAAGGTCTCAATTCTATTGAACATCGAGGTTTGAAAAACCTCTTTATAAAACATCACCGCCATATCTTGCTAAAAGCTGAATTTTTACATAAATTCAAACCTTGTGTATATAGGTTCGAATGAGGCCTCGCACAACTTCCATATAACAGCACATTGACCCCCCCACACACACATTCAGATAATAGTTTCTTGAAAAGAGGCAGTCACCGTGGTAACACAGATGTCGGGGGGTGCCTAACACCTTCCCCCCGCATAACCAAGTCCCCGGACCCTAAACGAATCTCGGTTTCACCGACCCGTATATAAGTGTCACACCACTGGGTCAATGTGCAAACCTTTTCTCGGTTGTGTTGGTACAACCATTTAAAAAACCAACTGGCGACTCTTAACAGTCCCATCGTCAACATCATACATGTCAGACCTTTTTCACTTGTTTTTTCAAACAAATCTCACCTAAAAATGAGAACACCAAAGAACAAGTAACGGAAAGGGACATCCAAAAATCCCGACGTCGACAGGTGGCGACTCTGCTGGGGACTCCAGTAAGAGGACTTAAGCCACCATTACAATCTTTTCAAAACTATTATCTACTTGTGTGTGGATGTTACATTATATTTGATGAATGTGTACGAATGCATTTCCTTATTGCACGTAGTGCTTCGCACCATCTTCTTTGGTGATGTTAGTGCTTCGCACCATAATCGCCAGGATATTAGTGCTTCGCACCATATCTCGCCAGTGATATTAGTGCTTCGCACATATCATCATTTTCATACGGTGAGACGCGATATATATGAATGTATGTTGTGGTCCCTCCACCAGAGGCTATCCTCGCTTGTTTGAATACTCTTGGACTCGTGAGAAGACTAATTCTCGAGGCTCGTGAAAGGCACCACCCAAATTCGCTCCAGTTGAAAGACCGGATTAATTTCTCGCCAAGTAGATTGCGATGATTTGGGAACCTTCATGCCAAAAAACTGCGAGAGTAACCTAAGATAGGTCAGCCTCTGATAAACCCATAACGGAGGAAAGTCTCTTCATTCTCTCATTTCAAATTACTTGTAAACACAATTACTTGTAATTACATTCCATATCTATCTCCATGTAATGAGAAATATGAAGAAATGGGTACACATACATATTTAATGTGACGCCCCCAAAATTAGGTATACATCACCCATCTTGAGTCGCCAGATACATGGTACAGAATTCAAATACAACTTGATAATACAACTGTCGTGTACAATACGACAAAACATAAACTGTGAGTTTGAATACAAATATTATTTACTAGAGATTATACAAACTCAAAAGGAGTCCTCATTACAATTATTATCACACTATTTCACAGAATAGTGAGGACTACTAATGCTATCCTCTCGGACCATCACTCCAGTTCCACGGCTCGTCCATTATATATTCTCATTTCTCAAGAGAACAAAGTGAAAGAAAGGGTGAGCTCAACTAGCCCAAGAAGAAATATTATGACTAAGATAATGCGAATAAATTATCATTAGTCTCCAACAATGTTAAAGCGATAAAATATAATAGACATCAAGTTTAAGCTGCAGTAAAAAACAAGCAATCCATTAAAAGAGTCAAGTAGAAAATAAAATCTACTATCTTTTATGATTAAAAAGGTTTTTCATCACTGTTATCACTGAGAATCAACTTAATAAATAATCCACATCATCGAATCACCCCTGCACTACGGTCAAGGATATTCTTTAGTATCACGACCACAATTATCCATGCACTACGGGCCAAGAATATTTGTGTATTCATTAATGGTCATGATCATGCCATAAAACAATTCATCTTTGCTCCCTTGGCCGAAGAGAATCCATAGCCATAATCATACCAAAAACTGTCCATCAATGCACTACGGGCCAATGAGGACTTTTAATTTTCACATCATTTGTAACATTACGGTCATGATTATATCGAATAATCTCTGGTCATAATCATACCAAGTCCATCTATGCACTACAGGCCATAGATGACTTTCAACATAACATAAACATGAGGATGATGACAATGATATAAGAATTCAATTAAACAAGTTCAAGAATTAATTTGTCCAGGAACCAATAACGTCCAAATTGTCAACATGATACTTCTTTGTAGAATAAAATTCAAGAATGCTCAGAAGAATATTTCCATGAAAAATACTGGATGAAGCGCAAATATCAAGGATATTCCACTAATTTTATGGAGTATAGAAGTCAAAACTTTAACCAACTGAGTATAATAAAGAATGAAATAACAAAAGAAATCACCATGCATGCAGATTAAGATGTAGACAAGTTATTCCAACAGAATAATAATAACGGAACCAGGTCAGGTGAAATTCACACCGACAGGATGTTCCAATAGAATAATAAATGCGAATAATAAATGATGGAACCAGTCCCACAGAGTATAGCATGCGACAGGATATTCAAACGAGTAATAATAAAGCGGAATAATAAAAATGGAACCAGTCCCACAGATAGCATGCAGATGAGGATATTTAAACGAATAATAATAAAGCAGAATAATAAAAAGAATGTCACCAAGTATAGGGTAGCTCGCGATATCTGAGTTATTCCAATGTAACAATAAAGAAATGGAATAATGAAGTTCTCTTCTTGAATACAAAAGAATAATATCCCTACCAGTAAAATAATACTTGATATAAAGAGTAGTGAAGTAAGCAGTAAAACGTTTCTTCTATCTCTCTATAGTCTCTCTATAGTTTCTCTCTCTAGAGTTCCAGTGAATTCGTAAGAAAATAATGAAGGAATGAGCTTCTATTTATAGGAAAATGGAATGCATAGTAACTAATCCATGAACGATCCAGATTGATTTACTTTAATCTGACAATCCATATTTAAAGAAAAATCTTTTAAATAAAATATAATATATTCTATTTATATAAAAAGATTTTTACTATGCAAACACTATCTTGGCACTATGCAAAACATATGCATAATAAAATATAATATATTCTATTTATAGAATAACTTTAATAAAGTATTACATTTTATATAAAAAGATTTTACTATGCAAAATACTATGCATAATAGAATATAATCTATTCTATTTATAGAATAACTTTAATAAAGTATTCTGTTTTATATAAAAAGATATTTTTATTTTATTACGTGAATAAAACAAAACTTCTAAATCAACAATAATTGAATCAAATAATGTGAGATACTCTGCAACAACTATTGTAGCAATAATTGAACAAAACCGAATGACTTCTCACATAAATATCAATAATCAATACCGTGTGCTACTATGCAACAACGTGCCAGACATCAGATTTTTACTACCGAGTAGTTCAACAAGATAACGGTAAAACTTCCGCCGTTATTTTCAATAAAATATTTTTGTCGTTTTCTCAATCTGACAATAATTCGCCATTGGGGTCCACTAATGATTGTCTGAATCATACGGATATTCTCTGACAAAAAGAATATTTTCCGACCAATCGAATATAATATGACAACTTGCATACTTTGCAAAATTTATAAATATTACCAACAACTATAACATTATCTCAAATTAAAAAAAAAAAATATTTCGAGAAAATTAAATATTTATTCATAAAATTTGGGGTCTCACAATCTCCCCTCCTTATGGAATTTCGCCCTCGAAATTTATGTACGTACCTGGTATGCCGAACAGATAAGGACACTTCGTCCGATTCTAACTCTTGAGGTATAACCTTTGAGTGTTGAATACGATTCTTCTTATCCAAGATTTTAACACGTATCTCCTCATATGTTAAATCATCCGCTATCTCGTCCGATTCTAAATTAATAATGTGGTTCGGGTCATCCACATATTTACGTAACATTGATACGTTAAAAATGTTATGAGCACGCGACATACTTGGCGGTAAAACGAGTCTATAAGCCACAGTTCCTACTCAATCGAGGATTTCAAATGGGCCAATTAAATCGAGGGTTGAGATTTCCTCTCTTCAGCAACTCTTGCTTCTAGAATAACGCCCTCTTGAACCTTCTTCTTCACATTCATCAGATTCGGGTATGTAGCTTGAGCGTCTTTAACTTTATCGATTAAAGTCGATTTTACTCGTATATTCGTTATCTCCACGTGGGTCCCTAGAGTCTTTAACTCTATCTTCATCATTTGCAAGTTATACGAAATGAGTCTTTGTGTTAACAACATCGCACTTATAAACGCATACGATCTTCTACTCAACACGTCAGCTACCACGTTCGTTCTTCCACGATGATATTGAATGGTACGATCGTAATCTTCAATAACTCGAGTCAACGTCTTTGGCGCATTATACGTTCGTTTTGGTTGAAGAAATATTTGAGGGTTTAAGAAATGGGTTTTGTACTGTGGTTAATACAAAATTCGATTTCACGCTCTAGGGGTAGGCTAGGAAGTCTTCATGAATACGTCAAGAAATTTATTAATGATAGAAATATCATTCAAAACTGTTACTCTCATCCAAGACTTGGATAAGACGTCACATTGATACCAACTGTGACTTCTATCCCTTAACCTAGATAAGCACCTCACAATGATACCTATCAACTTGTCATCGTCATTCACGGACGCCGCCACTGAAAGTCCGGCGGTGCATTCCACACCAGGAAGTCATCAACAAAAGGATCGGGGCTCTTTACTTATGGCTTGATATGACAATGATTGACTTTAGTGGTTTGGTTTCTTGAATTCGCATAATAGGTTGGTTAGGAATATGAAAGCTTACCTTATGAAAAGCATGATGAGTAGTTAACCAATCGATTCCTAAAATTGCATCAAAGGCAAGTATTTTCAAAGAGACAAGATCAACACGTAACGTGAAAGTGTTGATTTGAACAAGATTTATAAATAATGGAGGTAACGAAGGTTTCTCCGAACTGAGTTTAAACAGATATATCAAAGTCTAACTTCTTCGGAGTTAACTTCAAACATTGAACATAACTAGGTGAAATAAAAGAGTGAGTAGAATCGGTATCTAACACGGTATAAACTTCGTAAGAGCTTATGATTAACTTACCCGTGATAATTTTATTCAGGTTCCTCATCACGAGAAAAAAACGCTCTCTTAAACTACTGGCCTTTGGACATCTGGGACATCCTTTGGCATCACTATCCTAGTTGGACTTGACTTCACCATATGACAAAATCGAGCTAGGTGACCTTCTCTTCCCCAATTAAAACACGCTTTGGATTGTTGCGTATAGTTTGGACGGATGTGTCCCTCTTGTCCGCATTTGAAAACATATATGAACCGATGGGCATTCTTCTTCCTTTGAAAGCGGGTCTTTGGTGCAGACGTCTTCACGTCATTGTTGAACCTTCTCTTCTTAAAATGTCCATTCTTATTATCTTGGCCATGATTACCACCGAAATGGTTACCATTTTTGGCATGATAATATCCCCCACGATGGTTATCGTTGTTCGATGATGATTGCCCATGGTTATGATTATTATCATGTTGTTAGTCGTTGCCTTTTGATTGTACTGACTCATTATCACGCTCCAATAACTGAGCCCTATTCACAACATCTGAATATAAACAAAGTTTGTGAGAAATAAGGTATTGATGTATATCGGGTTTCAAACCTCGCAAAAACATTCGCGTCATTCGCTCCTCATTATCGACCAAATGGGATGCAAACCGGGATAACTCCGCAAACTTAGCCTCGTACTGCAACAAGGTCATATTATTTTGCTCCAGCTTGATGAATTCTACCTCCTTCATGTGACGAATACTTTCAGGAAAGTACTTGTCGTTGAATAATTCTTGGAACTTCTCCCAAGACATCTTGAGTGCGTCAGGATGGGTACGTTTTACAGATTCCCACCAATGATCTCCTTCTTCACGCAACATAAAGGTGGCGAATGGAACCTTTTGCTCCTCGAGCATTCCAAGACATCAAATATCTTGGTAATCTGCTTTATCCATGTCTCCGCCTTTAGTGGTTCTCGCTTTCCCAAAAACTTGGTGGTCCCGCCTCCTTGAAGCGCTTAGCGGTGACCAACCGTGTGGTTACCATTGTTTCCACTGCATTATGGATAAGAGCGCCACTTGTTGTTGCATGAATTGCTCCTTAAGCCTTAATGGTGACCGTCTCGAGAGTTATCGTATTTCTACCTTCATTTTGGACAGAGCCTGTCTTACTCGTTGTTGTATGAATTGCATAAAGCCTCTGACCATCTCATCATTCACCATTTCATCGGTGTTATTGTTTTCATGAGGAGTATTGTCCTCTGGTTGCACATTATCCTCGATTATTGACTGTGGAGACTCAACGGTCTCACGTGCTCCATTAATAATCTCAACATTCTCGGATGCCATTTTCAAACACCGCCACAAAACAAGGGTTAATTAACATATCACATATTATCCATATACTTTGGACCGACCAATTAAATACCAAATAAACTTAGGTTGGTCATACTAGCGAAAGGAATTCCCGCTCTCCCCTCCTAGTTCTTGTCTCACATCTTAGCCAGGATCATATCCCTAAGCTCGATACTCAACTGTGACGCCCCCAAAATTAGGTATACATCACCCATCTTGAGTCGCCGGATACATGGTATGTAATTCAAATACAACTTGATAATACAACCGCCGTCAGTACAATACGACAAAACATAAACCGTGAGTTTTAATACAAATATTATCTACTAGAGATTATACAAACTCAAAAGGAGTCCTCATTATAATTATTATCACACTATTTCACTGAGAATAGTGAGGACTACTAATGCTATCCTTCCGGACCATCACTCCGAGTTCCCCCGACTCGTCCCATTTATATTCTCATTTCTGAAGAGAACAAAGTGAAAGAAAGGGTGAGCTCAACTAGCCTAGTAAGAAATATTATGACTAAGATAATGCGAATAAATTATCATTAGTCTCCAACAATGTTAAAGTGATACAATATAATAGACATCAAGTTTAACTGCAGCGAAACAAGAAATCCATTAAAAGAGTCAAGTAGAAAATAAAATCTACTATCTTTTATGATTAAAAAGGTTTTTCATCACTATTATCGCTGAGACTCAACTTAATAAATAATCCACATCATCGAATCACCCCTGCACTACGGTCAAGGATATTCTTTAGTATCACGACCACAATTATCCATGCACTACGGGCCAAGATTATTTGTGTATTCATTAATGGTCATGATCATGCCATAAAACAATTCATCTTTGCTCCCTTGGCCGAAGAGAATCCATAGCCATAATAATACCAAAAACTGTTCATCAATGCACTACGGGCCAATGAGGACTTTTAATTTTCACATCATTTGTAACATAACGGTCATGATTATACCGAATAATCCCTGGTCATAATCATACCAAGTCCATCTATGCACTACAGGCCACAAATGACTTTCAACATAACATAAACATGAGGATGATGACAATGATATAAGAATTCAATTAAACAAGTTCAAGAATTAATTTGTCTAGGAACCAATAACGTCTAAATTGTCAACATGATACTTCTTTGTAGAATAAAATTCAAGAATGCTCAGAAGAATATTTCCATGAAAAATACTGGATGAAGCGCAAATATCAAGGATATTCCACTAATTTCATGGAGTATAGAAGTCAAAACTTTAACCAATTGAGTATAATAAAGAATGGAATAACAAAAGAAATCACATGCATGCGGTACTTCACATAGACAGGTTATTCCAACAGAATAATAATAACGGAATCAGTCAGTGAAATTCACAATCAAGATGGGATGTTCCAACGAAGTAATAATAAATGGAATAATAAATGATGAAACTAGGTCCGGCCAGATAGCATACGAGATGTGATATTAAATGAGAATAATAAAGACGGAATAATAAAAATGGAACCAGGTCCGGCGTATAGCACAGACAGGATATTCCGACAGAATAATAAAGACTGAATAATAGAAGAATGTCACCAAGTATAGGGTAGCCCGCGTATACAGGTTATTCCAACAGAACAATAAAGAAATGGAATAACAGAAGTTCTCTTCTTGAATACAAAAGAATAATATCCCTTACCGTAAAATAATACTTGATATAAGAGTAGTGAAGTAGCAGAAAACTTTTCTTCTATCTCTCTATAGTCTCTCTCTATAGTTTCTCTCTCTAGAGTTCAGTGAATTCGTAAGAAAATAATGAAGGAATGAGCTTCTATTTATAGAAAATGGAATGCATAGTAACTAATCCATGAACGGTCCAGATTGATTTACTTTAATCTGACGGTCCATATTTAAAGAAAAATCTTTTAAATAAAATATAATATATTCTATTTATATAAAAAGATTTTTACTATGCAAACACTATGCGGGTACTATGCAAACACTATGCATAATAAAATATAATATATTCTATTTATAGAATAACTTTAATAAAGTATTCTGTTTTATATAAAAAGATTTTACTATGCAAAACACTATGCATAATAGAATATAATATATTCTATTTATAGAATAACTTTAATAAAGTATTACATTTTATATAAAAATATGTTTCTATTTTATTACGTGAATAAAACAAAACTTCTAAATCAATAATAATTGAATCAAATAATGTGAGATACTATACAACAACTATTGTAGCAATAATTGAACAAAACCGAGTGACTTCTCACATAAATATCAATAATCAATACCGTGTGCTACTATGCAACAACGCGCATTACTATACTTTTACTACCGAGTAGTTCAACAGTATTAACGGTAAAACTTCCGCCGTTATTATCAATAAAATATTTTTGTCGTTTTCTCAATCTGACAATAATTCCGTTGTGGGGTCCACCAATGATTGTACCGTCATACGGATATTCTTTGACAAAAAGAATATTTTCCGACCAATCGAATATAATATGACAACTTGCATACATTGCAAAATTTGTAAATATTACCCACAACTATAACATTATCTCAAATTTTAAAAAAAAATATTTCGAGATAATTAAATATTTATTCATAAAATCTGGGGTCTCACATTTAACATGCTACAAACAGCTGACATCAGTTTTGCAGGATAAAATTCCTAAAATAAACACGTCACATAGCATATTATTATATACATTCCTTAAAGACTAAACTATGTAAGTCTTTCGCAGGGAAGAAATCGGTCCAGTTACCCGTTTAAAGTCCAAGAAGGCACTGATCCCACCGTTAGGCATGGCTACACCGGGCCAACCTGATCCTACTCCTGTTTCCCGAGAGGAGTTTGAAGTATTAAGGAATCAGATAGCAGAATTGGTTGTCTTTCTAAAAGAACAAAGAAAAAATACGCAGGGCCAGACAATGCCTACTCAACCAGAGTCCTTCACACTAGGGGTCAGTCAGGGCATTGGTAAAAAGATGGAAACCCAGATACCTAAACCTCATTCCAATAAAGAAATCACAAATCTCAGGGATGATCGAGAAACTGGGGATATAAGAAAGAAAGTCCAACAAATGGAGGATACCATCCGGTCAATTAAAGGGACTGAAATTATGGGAGTGTCACCTATTCAGATCTCTGTATATTCCCAGGGGCTCAATTTCCTACCAAATTTAAAGTCCCGAGTTTGAAAAGTACAATGGGCAAAAGCGATCCCTATACGCACCTAAAAGTGTACATTGGCGAACCGGGGTCTTATCTTTCAAAATGAAAGCCTCGAGAATGCAACTTTTTCAAAAGAGTCTCTTTGGAGAAGCTAAAGCTGGTTTGCCTTCGACTTGACAATGCCAAAATCCACAACTGGAAGAATTGGCCCACGCCTTTCTAAATCAATACAGTTTTTCGATCACAAATGGCAATAGAATCGATATCAAGTGACTAAAGTGAAAAAGCAAATCTTGAATCTTTTCGAGAATATGCCCAAAGGTGGAGACATCTAGCAATAAGTAAGTCATTCCATCAATGATGTAAACCGAGATGGTAATGTCATTTTTTGATATCCAAGAGGCTCCTTACTATGAGAGGATCCTAGCAGGCATAGGAAAGCCATTTGCGAAAATGATCAAACACGGCAAAATGGCAGAGATGGGCCTGAAGGCAGGCAAGATTAAAGACTTCACTGCCTTGGAAGCAGTCACCAAGCATATACAAACTGCCAAGTATGCGAGTGATCTTAAGGGGGTACCTGATAAAGGCAATGAAGATGTATCCCTTGTTGTACCGGGGCAAGCTAGGAGGCCAAACTATAGTCCCCCCATTTGGAAAATGCAAGACAATATGCCATCTCAAAAATAGGCTGCATTCAACCAATACCCAGACAGGAAAAGAAAATTTGAAAGAACGGGAAATCGGGTATTCACTCTACTGGGCAATTCCCTTGAACATGTATTGGCGATATTAATGGATCATAAGAAAATTACCGAACTAGCTCCACCTCTGGAACCAGGGAGCAAAAGATACAATCTAAGCCAGAGATGTGCTTACAACTCAGGGTCTCCAGGACACGATACGTGGATTGTTGGTCCTTAAAACATAAGATTCAAAATCGATCGAAAGTGGCGATGTTGTGGTCGAACAACCCGACCAACAAAATATCAACACCAACCTTTCGTTTGCGATATGATCACGGAAGAAGTAAACATGACAGGTCGGGGAAGAGTGAAATGTATCCAATTAAGTAGTACATACGAAGGATGGAGGAATACCCCAAAAGCGCATAACAAATGTACTAGAGTGGGAAAACTCGGAGGAGGGTATGCCAGTAATGCAAAAATTGGATGCAATCCAGAATCAAGTAAACCTCTTTGGCTAAGTCGAGCAAGGCGCCAACATCAGGAAACAAGGCAATTTTTCACTCAACTATCAGAAAGCCAAGAGAAAAAGGACTCCACGATGAGCCAACTAAATGAAGAAGATCAAAGCAGGTTGAAAATACAAGAAAATGGGGATGATAAAATTGCTAGAAGATCTCGCCACCGGAAAAATCGATCGAGGGAATGCGAATTCTCAAAGATGAAAGATCAAACAACCTCTAAAAGAATCCAAAAATTCACCCCTCTGAGCAAATCCAATGAAGAAATACTACATTTTCTGATAAGCGAATGAAGGATTACTAAGTTGTTGCCTCCTATAAATCCCAAGATAAAGAGTTATGATTCCACCAAGATATGTCTCTACCATTCTAACTCACTTGGACATACGACTAAAGAATGCTGGTCTTTGCGACATAAAATCCAGGATCTCATTGAAAATGGAGAGCTGGAGATAGAATTTCCCATGACCAAAAAAGGCAAAAAGGAAATAAAAAACTTAAGATGTCCATTTGAGACAGACAGTTCAAATGAGGTGAAGGCTACTAGCGACAATTCTGCCAGAACACAAAATGGACTGATCCTAATGCAAGAAATGACAGAGGAGACAAAGGCATCCCCAAAGGAGATTCCCCCGACAACATCAAACGTCCTATGGTTCCAAGATATCAACCACGTTCCTGATTTTATCACCTTGGATGATGCAGAGGAAATACTAATCCTTTCCAAGGAAGAAAAAACCAAAAAGGAAAGTTCTTTGCAAGAAATGCAACAACAGTTCGAGGGAGATTTCATGGTTGAATCCTTTGAAACCCATGAAGAAGGCGAAGGAATAGATGAAGAAAAAGGTGGTGAGATTGTCGGGGAATCCAACCCATTAAAGAATCCAGAGTTCATCCCTTTTTGCAATGCATCCATTTCAAGCGTCCATGAGGAATGTACTGAATAAGGAAGCGATAAAGTTATGGCCAAAAGTGAAGACATTCAGAATCAAGGGGTAACCTCTATCACGAGCCCAGAAGGCAACATAACCACTGACAACTGGACTATCAGGCCTCAACTAGCCGAGAAGATGTAGATCCAGGGGATAAAGTTGCGAGTTCCAAAAAATGTTGGAACGATATCACTTTCTTCGTAGTATGCCTTTTATTTTCCATGCATGTGAATAAATAAAAAAATAAAAAACATCTCTACACTCTTCTCACCACTTACCCCTTTGAACCTTCTCAAACCAAAGCCTGAACTACGAAAGACCCGATACACCCCAAACAAACACTTCTCAAACAGATACACCCCAGACGATGATGGCCCAGGCGTAATGGTCATCATTCGGGAGAAGGAGGTTGATGATAGCCCCTCCATCATCAAGATCTACTAAGACTTTTCCCTCGACAATTGGAGCACCACCTTCAGATTTGCCGATGAGGGTAAAAAGGAAGAAACTCTCTCTACCTTGTAGATAGCAATAATTGCTTACTTTTTCTGTACAATATTAGCAGTTATTTTTGTCATTGTAGGCTAACACTTTGTGTGATTGAACAAAGTGTTATATACTAAGTGAAAGCATATTTTGTTTCGGGACTCAATTTAGATGTGCTTTCAGATTTGTCGATGAGGTGTCTATTCTCCACAAGGATCAGAACTTTGATGTAAAGTTGGACTCGGACTTGATGGAAATACAAGATGACTATGAGATACCTCGGAGATCAAAGAATGGGTCAAGACAAACCCAAGCCAAATCTTGATCAAACCACCTCTTTTAAACCGCGGAACCTTAGAAAACCCCAAACAAGTCCAGATTGGTACGGACCTCACTCCAAATCAAAGGAATGACATGGTTACTCTATTGACCCTATTCCAGGATGTGTTTGCATGGTCTCACGAAGACATGGTCTGTTTATCCACTGACATTGTCATTCATTGCCTTCCCATCAGAGGGGAATTCAAGCCAGTTAGGAAGAAGCTCAGGCGATTAAAACCTGAGTAGAGGTTAAAGGTTAAAGAGGAATTGTGAAACAATTTCAAGTCGGCATCATCATGGTGTCAACATACCCTGAATGGCTATCCAACATAGTACCCGTGCCGAAACCCGGAGGAGAGGTGCAATTTTGCGTGGATTACAGTGATCTGAACAAAGCTTGTCTCAAAGATAGCTTTCCGGTCCCATTCATCCACATATTCATTGACAATACGACATGTACTCCTTTGCTAATTGCTTTGCGAGGTACCAACAAATCATGGTTGCTGAGGAAGATCATGAGAAAATTGTTTTCATCACTCCTTGGGGAATCTTTTGCTAACAGACGATTGTCCTTCGGCCTCATCAATGTCGGAGCTACCTATCAGTGAGCCATAGGACTCTTTTCCACGATCAAATGCATTAAAAAAAAGAAAAAAAAGAAAAAAAAGAGAAAAAAGAGAAAAAAGAGAAAAAAAAAGAAAAAGAAAAAGAAAAAGAAGAAAGCTCTTCAACAAGTTCTCTGACAGCCATCGCCTTTACCATGGCGGAGTTCTCTGAGATGGCTTTGAGTTTGAAGAAAAATCCTTCCTCCACATTCCTTAGAATAGGAATGATTTTACGAGTGCGCTAGCAACCTTGGCCTCCTTGATCAACATACATGACAAGGAAGACATGCCAACCCACACATTTTTCCAAGAAAAAGCTCCAGCCTATGGGAATTACATTGAAAAGTATCGGATGACCTACCTCCCATCCAACATCCTTGGTATCAACACATCAATAAGTACTTACAAGATGGATCTACACCAGATGAGGTGAGCCCGACTGAGAAAAGGCAGATCCATCAACTTGCTATAAAATTCTACCTGAGCGGAGATGCACTATACGAAAAGAGATGCAGAACAATGTCTCCTCAGATGTTTGGACGAGGACCAAGCTCAGAGGCTATGGATGAAATCCATGGGAAAGTATGTGGCCCACAAATGAGCGGCCTTTTACTTGTAAAGAAGATCCTACAACAGAAAAGTCCGACTATGGCAGTTCAAACAACACGACTTGATTTTGAAAAAGATCGTTGATAACCAAGCTCAGTCTAAAGGAAAATTCTCCCCGAACTAGGAAGGCCCATTTATTGTCAAGGGGGTATTGACAGGAGGCACTGTCAGATTACAGGAAATGGACGGCAATGAATTTTTGCAACTCATCAACTCGGACACCGTGAAACGGTACTATGTTTGAGGTTACCATTAAGCGAACATCCTGGTTTTGGATCATCAGATCACCAGTCATTTCAGGTTCTTTAACCCTCACTACATACATCCTTTCCTTTTTACCCATCTGCCCCTAAAAAAAAACACACTTTTCAAACCAGCAGCCTGGTTTCACTTCATTTCATACAACTTCGGTATCTCACCAGGGATCAGACCTTTCACACCTTAAATTTATCATGTATATGGGATTAAACTCTTCATCTACAATCCTCCCTATACATGGGTGAACTACGTCGACTTGATCTCCCCAATACACGGGAGTACGTAGGCAGCCATGTTTTATGGTCCGGTCCCACCACAGAAAAAATGAAAACAAACACACTCATATCCATAACCACATACAAAAACAAGTCCCAAGACACCAAAGATGGTAGGGAATACACACAGATCGACAATCCATTCTGAAAATCCTAAGACATCTCACTGTTCATCCATCAAGGAGGAGTTCAGAACACATCCAGATCACAAAGTCCTGGAAAAAACAAGCAAATATCAAGCAAGTAACAAGGCACAACTAAAAGGAAAGTGAATCAACATATATTTCTCTGCCATATATAATGATGTTTGATATATACAATGTGTACTATACATGACAAAATGGCTAAGCTAGTCTGCGCAGGAAAATACAAGCCCATCTACAAATCAGTGTATATGCGGGCTATGAAGTCCAACATGGATTCCCTTTCAGAAGAAAGAGGTAATGCTGTATCTCCTACCCAAGAATTTCTGCATGAGCCAACAGATCCACCGCTAACTACATGCGATATCTCGGGTAGATATAGAGTCATCCTACTTAGCAATAACGATATCCCTATGAGTTAAGGCATCATCTCTCTAACAAAGCGACATTTCTACCAGAAATAGCTGTCAACATCAAAGCCCACATCCACTACCTGTTCACCAGATGGTACAGAAGTAAAAGCCTCTTGCGATCTCGGCGTCCTATCATCCCATCTGTCAAAACAACTACCCCAGACAACAAGCAAGGCTGGGGCAATTTCTAAATTGGTGACAACCGGATATTGGGTCCCTTATAACAAGATTGGGGGCAATCTCGAAAGTAGCAACAACTTAACACTGGGGCATTTATCAACCATCCTAAAGTGGAAAATGCACCAGTCAGCGCCATTAGCATGGTCCATCATTATTTCAATGGCGATTCAGATATTATTCACTTGCGATTTGGTCAACAAAGAGAGTTTCTCATATGAATGCCCAGTAACAACATACGAAAGGACTGGGGCATTTTTTCGATTCCAAGATTGAACGAAATCATGGCGATATTAACTTGCCCCTACGAAAGAAGGGAAAATTCTCAAGAAAGTTCTTAACTCAGGAGCAGAAGGCCAACGACGAAATGTCTAGCGAAGGAAATCTACACCATCAAACATATTAACCTGCATCAAGTCCTCATCAGTTGAGGCCTCTACACCGAAGTCCAAATCTGGGCAGCGAAGGAACGAGTTGCACCCTCTAGGGATGTCAGTGGCATTCAAGTCATCAGTTCAACCGGATTTTGAATCAAGCGCTCAAGGAAATGGGGCACAAGCACCCAAACAACGAGAGGAAACTCCAAATCACCTCAAAAAGGGTGAGACATCTGGTGGTTGTCATTAATCTAGCGTAACATCAGGCGAAGTCTAGTGAAGTAATCCGTGGAATATTACTTCAGCGAAGGTATCATGAGATCTGGTATTCTAAACCATTGGCATTCAGCGCAACATCAAGATAGTTCAGCGATGAAAGCTTCGTATACCACCGTTCGAGTGGGAACCAGAAAAGTTTGGTGATCAGCAGGATAGTCACCGTTGCAAACTACCAGCGAATACATTGGGAGGGTCTGGTGATTTCAGAGCGTCATCCCCATCAGAGATGTGAAAAACATCTCAACTTATCTTCATCAAAAAAGCATCAGCGATTAAATGCCAAACCATTGGAGTCAACACCAGCATCTACAACAGTAATGATCGGTAAAAGGTAAAGTGATTTGCGAATACATTTTAATATTCATCATAGTATTCATTATATTGCGATATGCGATATGCGATATGGGATATACGATTTGTGATGCGAAATGCGATATACGAAATTAGATTTGCGAGTTGCGAAGTGCGATTTGGCCAAATGCGAAAAGTGATGTGCGATGTGCGAAATGCGATGTGTGATTTACGAACTGCGATTTGCGAAAACATTTTCATATTTCATCATAAACATTCACTACATTGCGATTTGCATCATTGAAAATACCTTGTCATGTTTCAAGTGTCTACTAATCTTTATCATGTCCATTCCATTGTATTTCATGAACATGATAAAGAAGGGCATCTGTAGACACTCGAAATTTTGCTTTCCTATTACTAACTATGCAGGAGGACAAAAAACGACTTCTTCACACTCCAGAGATAACCCTGGAGGATCACAACATCAATTCAAACCCTGAAGATAGCCACAAGAGATCCAGTTCTCAACCCCGAAGATAACCCTGGGAAATCAGGTTCCAAACCTCGGCGATAACCCAGGGAAAGTCAGTTTCAACCCCGAAGATAGCCCCAGGGGATCCAGATCAAAGCCTCGAGATATCCCCAGGAGGTCAAGCCAACCTCAGAGATGACCCTAAGGATAGTCAAAGTTAACAGCAAGCCAACCTCAGAGATAACCCTGAGAAAACAATGCTACAACTGTGCGAAAACCGGAGATAACCCCGGGAGGGGAAAAATGGTTATTTTGCTAACTCAACTTCACTTCAAATCAAATACACTCATGTCAACTCAAAATTCTTCAATATAAGTCCCACAAGAACCATATCTTAACTTCCAAGCGCAAACTACGCAAACCGGCTTAACGAACTGCCTGACAGAAACTTGGGAATGCCATTTCAGTCATGGACCAATCTTCCTAGAATAAAAAAAGGTCAAATCATATATCATTGTGTAGCTCTCGAAAAGTGCTTTCTGGAATGGTATGGCACGCTTCCATCAGACTCCCGGATTAAAAGTTATGAGTGGCCAGAAGCGAGCAACAAGATACGATTTTGACACCATGGGACCCACATCGCCGGGGCACCCGGGCACCAAGTAGTACACTGCTACTAGGTGCCGCAGGTAGACCTGCGACTCCCCCCTCTATAAATAGAGGGCTTGGGGTGGCCATTTGGGCAAGAGAAAAAACGGGGAAACACTGCACAATTTGCTCTGCACTCGCCCATACAGTGTATTTTCCCACTTTTAAACACATGTGAGCTCATATATATCCTCTTTTGTACCCACAAAAGCTAGTGTTTACCCACTCTAAAGATATAGAAGCCTTTTTTAGCAGTCAGCTGTAAGCCTTCTCACACACTTTAGAGTTTTTCTCTTCATCTTTGCACACACCCTTCTACACGTTGAGAGTCGTGTTGCTTGCTTTTGCCCGGACTTCGGTTCGTGGTTTCATTCCAGTCTGTATATATATATATATATATATATATATATATATATATATATATATTAACTAACATTATCGAGTTATGCCTCGATTGAGCTGAACTTGATGCCCGAGCGTTTATTTGCTTTTTCTATATATATATATATATATTTATATATATGAATCGTAGTAATCGAACTTTGTTCGATGAGCCTAGACTTATCCTGAGGCGTTTATTGCTTTATATATATATATATATATATATATATATATATATATATATATATATATATATATATATATATATATATATATCAATGTGTGTGAACTACATTCGATGAGCACTGATTTTATATCCTATGCATTTATTCATTATATATATATATATATATATATATATATTTATACTTATATATATGAACTTTGTGGTGAACTCTTTCGATGAGCCCGGATTTTACATCCGGTGCATTTATTGCTTTTATATATATATATATATATATATTTATTTATTTAAATCGCTCGAGTTTCCTTCGTGGCAGTTGATCGACGCTTCTGACTTTATTTACATTTCGATCCCCCATGGAGGTGCTTCATGGTTGGTGATCATGTCATATACCGCCATCGCTTTCATATATATATATATATATACCGCTATCGCTTTCATACAAATTTACTTTTTATATATATATACCGCCTTCGCTTTCATACAAATTTAAACTTTTATATATATATACTCGCCATCGTATATATATATTTACGACTTTTATATATATATACCGCCATCGCTTTTATACAAATTAAAACATTTAGTGCTTTAGGAATCATGTGATCACATATTCATCCCATTGGATCTAGATTCGGTTCCGTGATGGACATTTTCATTTGTAAGTAGCTTATAAATTATTCTCATGGTGTCTCGAATTTCCTCGGATGGTTTTCATACCCCACGAGGAAGTCGGCATTATTTTTGTATATATTATTTTCATACGGATGCCTCGCATCCGCCAAATAAAATCAATCAAGCCGATCACTTAATAAAATGAGAGTGTAAAGGTCTCAATTCCTATTGAGCATCGTGGTTTGAAAAACCTCTTTTATAAAACATCACCGCCATATCTTGCTAAAAGCGAATTTTTACATAAATTCAAACCATGTGTATATAGGTTGAACGAGGCCTCGCATAACTTCCATATAATAAGACATTATTAACCCACACACACACACATTCAAATAATAGTTTCTTCAAAAGAGGCGGTCACCGTGGTAACATGGATGTCGGGGGGTGCCTAACACCTTCCCCCCACATAACCAAGTCCCCGAACCCTAAACGAATCTCGGTTTCACCGACTCGTATATCAGTGTCACACCACTGGGTCAATGTGAAAACCTTTTCTCGGTTGTGTTGGTACAACCATTTAAAAAACCAACTGGTGACTCTTAACAGCCCCATCGTCGACATCATACATGTTGGACCTTTTTCACTTATTTTTTCAAACAAATCTCACCTAAAAATGAGAACACCAAAGAACAAGTAACGGAAAGGGACATCCAAAAATCCCGACGTCGACACACATCACCATAGCAACAAAACACTAGCAAGATCTTGATCGGTCAATGGCTGTTAGAAAGTATGTTCTTCATGTTTCTGGAAATTCCAGAAAATGCATTCGTGACCGAGTGGCCTGGTTTGACCACTCACTATGTTCACTCTGTTGATTATATAAACGATATAAAGCCATAATTATAAAGCACATATGTAAGGCTACAAACTGGTTACAACAATAACATCCAATTTCCCATAACCTGTCAGATCTAAGCGATTGAATATGTTGTCAGACATTGGTAATGACTTTTTGGGTTGCCCAGAAATGGTCCGGTCATGGTCGGTCAACCGACTTTGACCAACAATAACTAAACATCTGGACATCAAATGACTACGATTCCCGTTCTAAAATAAAGTACTCATGACACACTACCATATCAAACACTTAAAACAACAAATCTGTGACACCCCTAAATATGGGTACTTAAATTCCACGAGATTTGGTGTTCACTGTACAAATATCATCTATCTAACTACCCATAATAAATGCAAACCATGCAATAGATAGAAAATAAAATCCTCCCCTTATGGGGTTACAACATCCAAATAATAAATACAATCCCAGGTTAAACTAACCTTAAACATCTGTGCAGAAACATAAACAATTAATAAGTCTTAACAACATTAAGTCTTAACACATAAACTCAACATCTCATAAATACAAGTCTTCAACATTTGTTAACCTTGCCCTTGACTTTACTAGTAGAAGGCTCGTCGGTTCTTAACTGCAATGTTATTATTATGCAAGAATGAACATGATTGCTCACAAATAAAATAATGAAATAACAATGTATAATAACATGCGAGTGAATCAAAGACTTCTGAAATAAAAGCTCAACTTTTGAATCAAGAATGAATAACAAGAATCAAAAGATTTCTGAGGGTCATAAGACCTTGAACTATGTTGTAGGTTAGCAAGGGTTATACTTGAAACCTTTAACAGTCATAAGACTATGGACCTTTCTACTCATACTTAGGGGGATCAGCCCTTAGTACCATACTGTGCACAATATCTTAACGCCAACGCATAAGTAAATCCCTTTGCAGGGTTGTTCATCTCAGTTTGACATTATAGTCCGCACCAAAGGAAGTTTGGTTTGGATAAATCAATAAGGGTTCTGAATTTAGAACGTTCATCAACTATGGACTAGTTGAATCAATAAGGATTCTCTAGTCTAACAAAGTTCAACAATACATGATATTTATAGTGAATAACAATCTCAATAGGTTTACAATAGAATAATTATTGTATAACAGAATCATACTTTGAAAAGATAGTAAATCTTTAACATAACAAATGAACTTGATTTATAAACTTGAATAATGATAACAAGTAGGGTTAGGAAACTTGCCTATATGCGTGAGATTACACGTTAATTAAACTCGTTCCTTGATTTAAATCCTACATATCATTTATGTTCACAATACCAGTCAATTATAACGTAACTAATCATAGCAACTTCATTCTTTTTGTCTAACTTTGGTTATGACTATACTTAGTCAATTTATCACATTTATTGCCACATAATTTACACTTCACAAATAACAAGCTAATTATGTATTCAATAATTCAATCCACATGCAATTATGTTATTGACATGTTAAACATCTATTTTATCATCTCATTATACTTCTAACATATTTCTATGTTCTTTAAATTAAGTTCTTTATCACATTGGTTGACTTGAACAAATTTTAAAATAATTCATTTCGAACATTGGAGAGTGGCGGCGCTTATTTCTACATTATTAGACTTAGTGTTTATTGACTTAAGACCTAAGCTATGACATGGCCATGATACATGGTATTAGCATAAGTACCGATTCTTGAGAATTTGCGATTCGTAAAAAAATCGTAGAACATGCCAATTTCTACCAATTTCTTATTTTCTACACGAATTTAGACATACCCACATAATATAATTCATACATAATCACTACCCAACATTTATATAATGATTTTAACCCATTAAAACACATAATTACAGAATTAAAATATGTAATTTTCACTATTCTTGATGTTCTTGAAGATTTTGAACATAAATCATGAAAATTAATACTACGGATTCGTTATAACACCGAATCCGTTCATTTAAGGTTTGGTCTCTTCGTATCAACATGCATAATCAAATAAGAGTGGAAATTTTATAAAAAAATTTTATGTTTGACATATTAAAATCACGTATAAGGCCATATGGCCATATTCCATACTCTGTAAGTTTTGAGCAACATATACGACATGTTTTATGATACTGAAGATATGGTTTACATAATATATATATAATCAAATACGATATGGTAACATTTAACACATATACAAGCTCATAATCATACCATTTCCCAATTACAGAGACTTTACAAACTTTGAAAGCCATATTTATGAAAACTCAAACAACGTAAAAGCGAAATTTGGTTTGGAGAATTTGCAGTATAAAGTGTAGAGTATAAAGTGTAGATTTGTAGGTTTAGATGCTTTTCTTCAATCACTCACTCTTAATCTCCTTCTCAATATCACAATTTCTCTCTGATAATTTATCTCTGCATTTGCTTTGTTCTTAGACTTAGAAAATAGGAAATAAAGAAGACGTCGTATAAAATAAAGAACTGACGCGCATTATGGTCAGTTACCCATCATGGGTAACTGCTAATAACTCCCTTTAGGGCCTTATTTGGCTAGCAAGAATAGGTTTCAAAACCATTTAATTTAATAAAACTCTTATACTATAGTTTAAAGCATGTCACACCCAATTATACAATAACTCAATTATATTATTTAATTTAATTTGAATAAAATATAATAATTTCTAATTAATTCACATAATCACATAATTAATTTCTTATTTATTAATTATGTCAAATTATTAAATCTCTAATTAATTATTACATTAATTAAAGTAACATTATGCTTATTAAATATTTCATTTAATTCAAAAAGCTCACATAAATACATACTTTGAATAATAATTATTCTCACATTAATTTAATTAATATAACACATATAATTAAATTAATCTATCACAATTGTATCAATTAATTATTTAATCTAACAATTAAATCATCGAAAATATAACACATATAATTAAATTAATCCATCACAATTGCATCAATTAATTATTTAATCTAATAATTAAATCATCGAAAATTTATTAAATCAAATAAATATTAAAATTAATTTACAAAAATCTTATTCGTCACATCTTTCCCCCCTTAAAAGGATTATGTCCCCAGAATTATGACTCAATAAATTCGACCTGTTACATTCTCCCCCCCCCCCCTTACAAAGATTCTGTCCCTAGAATCACTTAAACGTAATTTAAGTAAATAAATGAGGGTAATTCTTCATCATATTCTCTTCGAGTTCCCACGTAGCTTCTTCAGCGTTGTGGTTCCTCCAAATTACCTTAACAGAAGGTATTACTTTATGTCTGAGAACTTGTTCTTTTCTGTCGACAATTTGAACAGGAATTTCTTCGTAAGATAAGTCTTTTTCAAAATGCAGGGGTTCGTATTCAATTACATGCTTGTAATCGGGTTTGTAGGGTCGTAAAACAGAAACATGGAAGACGTTGTGGACATTCTCGAGTGCTGGAGGTAAGGCTATCTCGTACGGGACTTCTCCGATTCTTCGAAGTACTTCAAATGGTCCAATAAATCTTGGGCTTAATTTCCCTTTCTTTTCGAACCTGGTCTTTCCTTTCCAGGGAGAGACCTTTAAAAAAACATAACTACCCGATTCAAACTCAATGTTTTTACGATGTGGATCAGCGTATTTCTTCTGTCTATCTTGAGCTACAACCAGTCATGCTCGGATCACTTTGACTGTTTCTACGGTCTGCTGTACCAATTCTGGCCCTAGCAATTGTCTTTCTCCAACTTCATCCCAATAAAGTGGAGTTCTGCACTTTCTGCCGTATAACGCTTCATAAGGCGGCATGCCTATACTAGCGTGGTAACTGTTGTTGTAGCCAAAGTCTACTAACGGTAGGTGATCATCCCAATTTCCTTTAAAGTCCATCACATAGGCTCTTAGCATATCTTCTAATGTCTGAATCATTCTTTTGCTATGTCCGTCTGTTTGAGGGTGGTATGTTGTACTCATTCGCAATTGCGTACCCATGCATTCCTGAAGACGTTTCTAGAATTTCGATGTAAAGCGCGGATCCCTATCGGAAACAATTGACACCGGCACTCTATGCCTCAAAATAATCTCTTTTACGTATAACCTCGCCAACTGATCTAAATTGAATCTGATTTTGATCAGAAGGAAGTGTGCGGATTTCGTCAGTCGGTCAACGATAACCCATACTGCGCCGTAGCCTTTCTGAGTCGTTGGAAGGCTAACCACGAAGTCCATTGTAATATGTTCCCATTTCCATTCTGGGATTTCCAACGATTGAAGCAATCCACTTGGTCTCTGATGTTCTGCTTTCACTTTCTGATAGGTAAGACACTTGGCAACATATTCTACAACATCTCGTTTTAAATTTGGCCACCAAAAAAGTTGGCAAAGATCTTGGTACATTTTGGTACTACCAGGGTGAATTGAATATCGTGAATTATGAGCCTCGCTCAAAATTTCTTCCTTAATCTCTTGTACTGGTGGAACCCAAATTCTACTTTCAAATCTCAGTATTCATTCCTTATCCATCTTAAATCTCGGTTCAGTTCCTTCAGATATCTTCTTTGTCACCTTTTTACATTCTTCGTCCTGAAGCTGAGCCTCCTTTACTTTATCTAGTAGAGTTGTACCAGATTGCATCTTAAATAGCTTCTCATCAATCTCCATGAGATAATTCACTTCCAACTCCAGTTTCTCCATTTCTGCAATTAGCTCCTCCTGAGCAGTCAATATCATCAATTTCTCATGACCCTTTCTACTTAAGGCGTCGGCAACCACATTTGCCTTGCCCGGATGGTATAAAATCTCACAGTCATAATCCTTGATTAATTCCAACCATCTTCTTTGACGCATATTTAAGTCCTTCTGTGTAAAAATATATTTCAGACTCTTGTGGTCTGTATATATTTCACACTTCTCCCCGTAGAGATAGTGCCTCCAAATTTTCAAAGCAAAAACAACTGCAGCTAACTCTAAGTCGTGGGTTGGGTATCCTTTCTCATAATCCTTCAATTGTCATGATGCATACGCAATGACTTTGCCATTTTGCATTAGCACACAGCCAAGTCCTTTATGCAACGCATCACTATAAACAACAAAATTTCCTATATCATCCGGAAGAGATAACACAGGCGCCGTACTCAACCTCTTCTTTAATTCTTGAAAGCTTTCCTCACACTTCTCCGTCCAAACAAATTTCACAGTTTTCTGAGTTAAATTCATTAGCGGAGTTGCGATCTTGGAAAATTCTTGAATGAATCTTCTATAATATCCTGCCAATCCAAGAAAACTTCTTACTTCCGACGGCGTTCTCGGTTGATCCCAGTTAATCACGGCTTCGACTTTTGATGGATCTACTGAAATTTCATTTTTATCGATCATGTGACCAAGAAATTGTACTCGCTTGTCCAAAATTCACATTTTGAAAACTTAGCATATAACTTCTCCCTTCTCAATACCTCCAACTTTAATCTCAAATGCTATTCGTGTTCTTCTTTGGTTTTTGAATATACCAAAATGTCGTCTATAAATACCACTACGAAATTATCCAAAAATGGCTTGAACACACCATTCATTAGTCCCATAAATGCTGCAGGAGCATTCGTTAGACCAACTGACATTACCAAAAAATCGTAGTGACCATATCGCGTTCTGAACGCTGTCTTCAGTACATCTTCTGGCCTCACCTTCAGTTGATGATAACCACTCCTCAAGCCTATCTTGGAAAAGTATCTCGCTCCCTTCAATTGATCAAACAGGTCGTCGATCCTCGGTAATAGATATCTATTTTTAATCGTGACCTTATTCAGTTCCCTATAGTCAATGTAGAGCCGCATCGATCCGTCCTTCTTTTTCACAAACAACACCGGCGCTCCCCACGGCGATACGCTCGGTTGAATATACTTCTTGTCCAGTAATTCTTGTAGTTATACCATTAGTTCTTTCATCTCTACTGGTACCATTAGGTATGGTGCCTTCGATATTGGAGCAGTTTCGAGCGCCAAATCGATCACGAAATCTACCTCTCTATCTGGTGGAAGTCCTGGAAAATCATCTAGAAATACGTCGACGAAGTCCCTCACAATCGGTATTTCTTCTACCTTCGAATTCTCTTTTCGACTGTCGACTATGTAAGCTAAGTATCCTACATAGCCTTATCTTAATAACTTCCTGGCATGCATCATCATCAGACAACTCGCTTGTCTAGGCGACTTGCTACCATAAAACTCAACCTTTGACGGAGTCATAAGGTTAATATGCTTCTTTTGGCAATCAATTACAGTCCCATAATTGAATAACCAGTCCATTCCCAAGATAATGTCAAATTCCCCAAGTCGAATAGGGATAAGATCTAAGTTCATGATATTACCCTTAATATCCACTCTACAGTTCTTATGTACGTACTTAACAGGGATTATCTCTCTATTCATAATTTCTATGTTCATGGGATATTCCAACTCATCCTTAAGCAAATCTAAATTATTAGCAAAGTCATCAGATATAAAGGAACAAGTAGCACCCGAATCAAATAATACATAAGCATTAATTTTATTGATCGGAATGATACCTGACACCACATCACGAGGTGAATCGCATCCCTGCATCGTCATGTTGAAAGTCTGGCGGGCGATCGATTGAGTTCTGGTTGGTCCGATGATAGTCAAAGCGCTTTCACTTTGTTGTTTCCTCAGTTTCCTCCTGGTCCCGCCCTTCCGATCCCTTCTTAGGACAGTCTCTTGCTAGGTGGTCCTTTGAACCACAAGTGAAGCAAGCACCCTTCTTTGGGTTAGGACAGTTAGGTGCTATGTGGCCTTCCTGACCACAATTGTAGCACACTCTTTTTCCCTTCATACAAACTCCCAGATGAGCTTTCCCGCAGGTCGGGCATGCTTCAATTCTTTTCTTCTGACTTCCTTGTTGATTCCCCGATGATGAGTTGTCATTCCACCTTTTCTTCTGATTAAATTTTCCACTTCATGTGCCACTTCCACTAGCCTTGTTATTTCCTTCACTTTCATTCTTCTTCTTCTTCTGATCTTGATTGTACTAGGTCACCGCATCGCTTCCACCTTCAACGAGGATGGCCTTTTCCAGTACTCCAGCAAAAGTGTTTATCTGAAACATTGATACTTTACTATATACCCAGGGCTTTAGTCCTTGTTCGAATCTTCTGGTTTTTCTCTCATCCGTGTGTACTTGATACGGGGCGAACCTCGCCAACTCGTTGAATCTAGCCGCATAATCAGGTACGCTCATATTTCCCTACTTCAATTCCAGAAATTGAACCTCCATCTAGTTCTGTGAGCTGGTCGGGAAATACATCTCGAAGAACATCTCTTTAAATCTCTCCTAAGTAATTACACCTTCACCTCCACGAACTTTGTTTACTTGCCACCAATAGCTAGCTTCAGACTTCAGCATAAACATTGCAAAAGCGATCTTCTGGTCTTCTCTAACCCTAGCAACATCGAAAACCTTCTCCATCTTCATAACCCAGGTTTGAGCCTCGATCGGGTTCATGGAACCTTTAAACTCTGGCGGTCCCACCGCCATGAAATCTTTAAACATAGTATTTGGTGGAGCTTGAGGTTGATTATTCATTTCTCCAGTCAGTAAGTTGACCAACTACTGAACGGGATTAGCATTGGCATTATTGTTGTTATTTGTTGACTCTTCCTGAGCTGGTTGACATTGTTGTCTTCTTCTTGGCGGCATATTTCTGTTAAATATATGCTTATTAAATCTCTATTAAATTCGAAAATAGTTAAGACTTAACTCAACAATTTAATATAATTATTAACACATTAACTCAAACAACTTGATATATATTCATTCAAATCAAAAGTTTTAACATCGGGGCGATAGCATCACCTGCTATTTACATCAACTATCCAGGAGATAAAGAATCCGCAGGATTTAAATATTAAAATATTCCTTTGTTCATAACTACATCGGAATTTACATCTAAATAATAGACAAGTTTATCACATAAGTAAACAAATTCTATCATTGTCTGTCAAGGCGCTGAATAGCCTTGCTACGCTCCTCTTCCATGATGCGAGACATCGTCCTGCGATCCAGCATGTACGATGGAAGTACTTCGAACTGGATGGGGTACCTTAAGACTCGATCCTGGGCCTCATCCATTGCATGATTAAGTGTAGAGTACGTCTCCCCAAGCTTTGCCTTCTTTGCACGACCGTCCTCTTCCGCAAGATCAGCACGACGTGACTCTCTTACCCAGCCTTCCTCTGCTATCATCAGCCTTTCAGAGCTTTCCTTCAGTTCCTTCTTCAACTTCTCTATCTCTTCGGTCTTATCTTCAGTTTGACCCTTTTCGTGGACCAATACCCATTCTACATTTCCCAGTCGTGAGTGAAGAGTTGAAATCTCCCTCTCCTTCTGCTCGAGAGTAATCTGCTGAATAATCACCGGCTCAGTTAGATCCTGCACCTCATCTCGTAACTCTACGTTACAGTCGTATAATATGTCGTACATCTCACCATCAATGGAGTGCTGTGGAAACTCCTGTTCTTCCTCTTCCTCTTCAAATTCCTCCTCAGGATCAGTCTCAGGTTCATGCTCCTGACCAACAACGGTGATCAATGGAGATGACTCCCTCTGTACCAACTGTTCCCTAACGACGTGAATGTCTCTGGGCTCCTCCTCTGTAGGTACTCGGGGTTCCTCCTCCCCTGCTCGACTAGTTCCTCCAACATCCGACATTCTGACAACAAAATTTTGAGTTTTAGTTGCTAAGTCTTACTAGTGAGCACATAATTTAACATATAAGCGCATAAAGTCTTTTATTATCTTCAATGAATTACAGAAATTCATTTCCTAGAACTCGATAAGAGTTTTCCATCACTATGTTCTTCTTATAAGACTACTACCTAAGGTTGTTCCCCCACCTAAGGTTCATAACCTACAGCTTTGATACCAACTTGTGACACCCCCAAATCCGGGTACTTAAATTCCACGGGATTTGGTGTTCACTGTACAAATATCATCTATCTAACTACCCATAATAAATGCAAACCATGCAATAGATAGAAATAAAATCCTCCCCTTATGGGGTTACAACATCTGAATAATAAATACAATCCCAGGTTAAACCAACCTTACACATCTGTGCGGAAACATAAACAATTAATAAGTCTTAACAACATTAAGTCTTAACACATAAACTCAACATCTCATAAATACAAGTCTTCAACATTTGTTAACCTTGCCCTTGCCTTTACTAGTAGAAGGCTCGTCAGTTCTTTCATTCTTAACTGCAATGTTATTATTACGCAAGAGTGAACATGATTGCTCACAAATAAAATAATGAAATAACAATGTATAATAACATGCGAGTGAATCAAAGACTTCTGAAATAAAAGCTCAACTTTTGAATCAAGAATGAATAACAAGAATCAAAAGATTTCTGAGGGTCATAAGACCTTGAACTATGTTGTAGGTTAGCAAGGGTTATACTTGAAACCTTTAACAGTCATAAGACTATGGACCTTTCTACTCGTACTTAGGGGGATCAGCCCTTAGTACCATACTATGCACAATTTCTTAACGCTAATGCATAAGTAAATCCCTTTGCAGGGTTGTTCATCTCAGTTTGACAATAGAGTCCGCACCAAAGGAAGTTTAGTTTGGATAAATTAATAAGGGTTCTGAATTTAGAACGTTCATCAACTATGGACTAGTTGAATCAATAAGGATTCGCTAGTCTAACAAAGTTCAACAATACATTATATTTATAATGAATAACAATCTCAATAGGTATACCATAGAACAATTATTGTATAACAGAATCACACTTTGAAAAGATAGTAAATCTTTAACATAACAAATGAACTTGATTTATAAACTTGAATAATGATAACAAGTAGGGTTAGGAAACTTGCCTCGTGCGTAGATTACACGTTAATTAAACTCGTTCCTTGATTTAAATCCTACATATCATTTATGTTCACAATACCAGTCAATTATAACGTAACTAATTATAGCAACTTCATTCTTTTTGTCTAACTTTGGTTATAACTATACTTAATCAATTTATCACATTCATTGCCACATAATTTACACTTCACAAATAACAAGCTAATTATGTATTCAATAATTCAATCCACATGCAATTATTTTATTTACATGTTAAACATCTATTTTATCATCTCATTATACTTCTAACATATTTCTATGTTCTTTAAATTAAGTTGCTATCACATTGGTTGACTTGAACAAATTTTAAAATAATTCATTTCTGAACATTCTGGAGAGTGGCGTTATGGCGCCATTTGTTGTATTCTAGTCTTCGTATTTGCTTGGCCTGGTAGTATTCATGACTTGAGATTTCAGCGCTTCTTGCCATGAGAATTAGGCAGCGATCGGCATTGCGGTATGACGTACAGTCAGTCGGGGCCAGTAAAATTTGTAGTTCGCGAAAAATCGCAGAACATGCCAATTTCTACCAATTTCTTATTTTCTACACGAATTTAGACATACCCACATGATATAATTCATACATAATCACTACCCAACATTTATATAATGATTTTAACCCATTAAAATACATAATTACAGAATTAAAATATGTAATTTTCACTGTTCTTGATGTTCTTGAAGGTTTTGAACATAAATCATGAAAATTAATACTACGGATTCGTTATAACACCGAATCCGTTCATTTAAGGTTTGGTCTCTTCGTTTAAAGGTAACGCTTTACCTTAAAGTGGATTTTCTGTCGTCTTGGTCTGTTTGAAAAACTTGAGTCTGTTATGCCCTCTAGTTTTAATTCAGAGCCACCATTGATATGATCACATCCTTAGTCCCAGTTAAGTACTTTAAGATATTTTTCAATGACTCACAGTGAACTTCTATAGAATATGACTGATCAACATCAGGTCTCGTATATTTCATTGTATACATGATTGTCACTTATGCAATCTCTCTTTTCAGGAGTCTATGGGGACTATTAAGAGAGATACACTCCATGACTCATCAACATGAGACATCTCTTGGAGTTTGTCATACTAAACAACTTTAACATCAAATATATATATGTTCATTGGGTTAAGCTGAGCATCCTTTTAAATCTATCTATATGGATTTTTATCCCCAATTACGATACTCTTCCCAAATTATTCATGGAGAAATGTTTAGATAACTTTATCTTTACTGATTGTAGCATTGGTATGTCATTCCTTATCCGTAGTATATCAACATATAATACTAGGAATGTCACGACGCTCCCAGTGACCCTTTTGTACATACTAGGTTCATTCTTATTTATGATAAAATCAAACCTTTTGATTGTCTCATCAAAACGAATGTTCCATATTTGAGAAGCTTGCTTAAATCCATTTCTCTGAGTGTCTACAACTCTTACCTCATCGTATGTAACTAGATCATCATCTTCCATGTTGTGTACCTCATCATCATCATCATCTATGATTAATCCATACCTCCTAGGTATCTTCAGTACTATTCCAGATTTATGATTCGGTTGTGATACAATAGGTCTATCTACAGGTTCCTCTTATTTGACTTATAGTATTTTGTGGTTCTTGAACTCTTCAAGATCTATTATCCTCCCACTATCCCCTTCAATGATAAACACCTTTATCTTAGAAGGTAGCGTGTTTCGCAAAAAAAAAAAACCTTTTGCTAAGTAGGATTATAGAACATAAACCCTAAACTTACTTTAGGATGTCCCACAAATCGACACTTGTCAGATTTTATCCCAAGCTTATCCTTTGAAACTTTTTCACATAAGCTGGACAACCCCTTATCTTAACTTACTTAAAATTAGGAATCCTTCCTGTCCATAACTATTATGGAGTCTTGTGGCCGGATTTTGAGGTTACCTTTTCGTAGATATGCAGCCATTTCTAGGACATTTTCCTAGAAGGATACTGGAATGTCGGTAAAATCATTATGGACCGCACCATGTCCAACAAGGTATAATTTTTCCTTTCAGATACATCAATCAATTATTATGTATCAGGAGGCGTCCATTGTGAGAAAACCATTTGAGATGATTTAGAAACTTATTACACAAGTATTTATTCCTTGATCTAATCAAAGAATCTTAATACTTTACCAATTTGTTTCACTTCTGAATTCTTTGAACCTTTCAAATAATTCACACTTGTATTTCAGCAAATACACACATTTAACTCTTTGAATGATCATCTCATTTTCTTATACTAATTTGTTCAATATGCAAAATTATTTTCACGTAAGTCAAGTATACAAAATCCATTAAGTAATATTCCAGTTCTATACAAAACATTATTATTATAAATAGAACAAAAATTGTTCTTAAATATAATTCCAAAGATTTCATTGTCCAACAATAAAATGGAAATAATGTTTCCAATGAGAACTGGAATATAATAACAACTTATTGACTTAATAGATTTGCCCGTAGGCAATGTTAAACTATAAGTTTCTATGGCTAATGCAACAACTTTTGTTTCATTTCCCACACATAGGATTACTTATCTTTGTTTAGCTTTCTACTTCTGCTTGGTCCCTTCATAAATTTATATTTATGATAAGCAAAGTCGGTATCCAATACCCAAGTAGAACCTTGACTTAAAGAAAAATTTTATTTCAATCATGAACAAAAAATTATATTTGTAACCGAAACTTCACTAAGCTTCTTCTGGTTAGCCTTTGCAAGATGCTTCTTGTAGTTTCTTTCCAGTGTCCAGGGTTATTGCAGTGGAAGCAAACTCCTTTGCTATCCATATTAGTTTTGTTCTTATTATCCTTTGTTTTTGCCTTTCTAATTACCTTCTTTGAATCGTTCTTCTTTTTAGAAGATCCTTTGGCCCCTACCAATAAGACTTAGTCTCTCTTGGTTGGAAAGTGACTCTCAACTGTTTTTCATCATGTTAAGCAAATCAGCGAAGTTGATATCTAGCTTGTTCATATGAAAAATTCACAACAATTGTGAGAAAGAGTCCGGGAGTAACTTCAAGATCAAATCTTGGCTCAACTCTCCACCCATGACAAAACATGTTGTCATAATTGTTCAATAAAATTGATCATGTTTAGGACATGTGTCTGTACTGTAGTGTCGTTCGTCATTCTAGATCGGAAGAGCTCCTTAGATATCTGATATCTATTAGTCCTACTTTACCACCATCAACTACTTGATGTGCAGGAATATAGTAAGAGTATCCATAGTTTCATGCTGACACTGAAGCTCGTTACTCATGGATGCGAGCGTGATGCTTTAAGCCAATTGTGAACCATCTTGCCACTTTCTAAAAGTAGCAATCTCTTTCTCAGAGGCATTGTCTGCAACCATTGCAGGGATAGGCATACTAAGGACATAAGATATCTTTTCAGCCGTGATAACTATTCTCAATTTCATTAACCAATCTGTTTAATTCGGTCCGATTAATTTAGCATCTAATATGCTACGCAGTGATAGTAATTCTAGACATTATAAAATTATATAAATGAATTTGTAATTAACAACATTTTAGCATACATTCTTTTATTAATTACCAAAATAATTTAGGTCTTGTTTTAAATTGGTATCTCCCACTATTTTCTTCAAACTATATTACCCTCAATATATATAGTTCGGCAATATCTAATTAAAAATATGCTAGTGAGAATAAGGATCCCATTTCAAATGTATATAGCCTTGTGGTGACACAACAAACTATATATAAATAAATAGGTAGACAGCTCTTGTCAATTACATCAACTATGCAACTCCTTGTATTTTGCCTCTTAGATTATTTTGATCAAGTGGTGGCACATCCGAATCAAAATTATCCAAGTTAAATCCAATCTAGCACTCCATATATTCAAAAAAGAAAAATATTGTCCTTGTTGTGACACAACAAAATAACATTGTTCAATTTTCTTTATAAGCATCAAATGTGATAAAATTAACATCTCAAAGAATTAAGATAAGCCTTGTGGTGACACAAAAAACTTATAATAATTAATTGATACTCTATTATTTTTATCATGCTAGAAGGCGACGTTCGATATTCCAAATATCTTTGAACGCTTAGAACTTAATATAAAAATTTGAGGGGTTTGTTATTAATTTGTCTCATCTTGTTTAGCGCGCATGCACATATATATATAAAATACGAGTCATATTAATTAACATGCGAAGCATGTTTGCAAAATATAAAATATATATAGTATAAGCATGCACATATAGAATGCTATATTCTACCTGGATTGATTATGGGCTTTTATTCTAGTTTGGTTCACTAGAGCCACCAAGTGAACCAAAAGGTCAAACCCTAGGGGTGCAAGAATTAATATTTAAATATAACTATTACATTTAAACCCGGTCTCCATTACAAACGTGTCTTCAAGCGCTCCTTGTTCCTTAATTTCCAATTCTTCAAAATTAATTCTAACTATTCCTATTACAAAACTATTTAAAATAAATAGAAACCTTGATTAGCAGTCAAAGGAAAGTACATAGGAGGGAGATAGAATTTACATTAAGAAAAAATTAGAGAAGACGAGGTACGCAGACCCCATTTAATAAAACTCTTATTCCATATCTAAATAAATTTCTTTATTTCAGGAAATACGGATTCTCTTTCCTATTCATAAATAAACTCTTTTATTTTGAATAATATGAAATCTTATTCCATATCTAAATAAACTCCTTTATTTAAGGAAACATATAATCCAATTTCAACTTCAATTAGTTATCATAGAATCCAATTACAACTCTAATTAGTTAGCATGAGATTCAATTTTAAAATTAAAATAAACTTTTTTATTTTAATATTAAAATAAACATTTTATTTTAAGATTAAAAGAAACTTTTTATTTTAATTATAAAATAATTAAGAAATATATATATATATATATATATATATATATATATATATATATATATATATATATATATATATATATATAAGTAATCATACTCCCTTAGTCCCTTTACATGTAATCACGTGAATCACCATGAATATTTGCATTACATGATCATGTAACTAAATTATCACATACTCCCTCCGTCCCATAGTTATAGGCTGATTTTCTATTTTGAGATGTCCCAATATATAGGCTATTTACTATTTATAAAATTTAGTTGATTCATTATTTTACTTTTATGCCCCTTATAATAAATATTCAACCATTACTCTTTTTTTGAAGAAACAACATTCAATGTCATTATTTTTATCACCACATTTAATGTTGTTGTATTCTCTTTGGTTAAAGTTCCATGGTTATGGACTTTAACACGTCAATCAATGAAGTTGAGAGTTCCAGTGTGATAAGTAAGGAGTAATTAACTTATTCATTAATTCCATATTAAGGGGTATATGTGGAAATTTATGTTAAAAATTGCCACTAAACTGATTTTCTTAAACTATGTGCAAAATAAAATCAGCCTATAACTATGGGACGGAGGGAGTATTATATTTATATTAATATTCACGTGACCCACGGTTTTAATCATGCGAAGTAGCAGGAATCAGCGAATTAGCAAATCAGCGAAATCAAATATTGCGTTTTTCAAAAAAAAATGAAAACATCATTTTCTACTTACTATATATATATATATATATATATATATATATATATATATATATATATATCCTGTTAACAATTACACACACACACACACACACACATATATATATATATATATATATATATATAGAGAGAGAGAGAGAGAGAGAATTCATCCATGACAACCGGTTGCCATGGATCTTTGCATATAAACAACCTCTCTTGGGCCAGTTGATCAACTTATTGAAAGAAATTTGAGATTGGGATATATTTAATACCAAGCTGTGACAAGCTCTATCGGTTTCTATTTAAATAAGAGGGGCCCACATTTCAACATATTGTCAGTATAGTTAAACAAAATGAATATTTAATATTACAATATTACAACCGGTATAGCTTGTACCGCCTTACCCTCTTTTTTTTACGCATTTCTCCATTATATATCACCACTCAGCAAATTAAAGAATAGAAAAATAAAAATAATATTAAAATATTATGGCCGGTACAACTTGTACCGGCTTACCCTTTCTTTTCTTTTTTTACACATTGATGCTTTATATGTCATGTATATTATTAATTTTATTATTAAGCAATTCTTATAAGAATGTACTCCCTCCGTCCCAAATTAATTTCTCAATTTTGACCTTTTTATAAGTCAAATTGACTTTTTTTAGAATTAATAATTAAGCATATATAAATATATTTCTAAAATTATAAAAATTGGGGTTAGTAATAAATTGTATATACTTTCTTTTAGTTATAATCTCTTCACCTATATTTTACCAAAAATAGTAAAAATTAGTTTTAAAATGGTCAATTTGACTTTAAAAATCCAAACTAAGCAATTAATTTGGGACGGAGGGAGTAGTAACCAAGATGTAATATATTATTAACCAAGATGTAATATATTATAAGAATTGCTTAATAATAAAATTAATAATAATAATAATGCAAGATAAAAATAAATATAAAAATAATATTCAATTTTAATAAAATATAAAGTGATCATTATATTACATCTTGCATTATTAATATTATTAATATAAAAATAAATATTATAAATATCAATCTTTAATAAAATATCAGTCTTTAATAAAAATAAATATTATAAATATCAGTCTTTAATAAAAATAAATAACACAAATTACACTACGTATACTGCATTGCTATTTGTAAGAGACGCAAATATGTACATTTAATATTAGGGAGATTGGTTTTCGCTTTAATAAATATCAGTCTTTAATAAAATATAAAGTGATCATTATAAAAATTGATATTTCACTTATAATTAATTGTAAGTCAAAATATAATGATCACTTTATATTTTATTAAAGACTGATATTTTTTTTATATTAATAATAATATTTATTTTTATATTAATATTATTATATTAATAATAATATTTATTTTTATATTAATAATATTAATAATGCAAGATGTAATATAATGATCACTTTATATTTTATTAAAGACTGAATATTATTTTTATATTTATTTTTATCTTCAGATTATTATTATTATTAATTTTATTATTAAGCAATTTTTATAATATATTACATCTTGGTTAATAATATATTACATCTTTGTTATTACGTTCTTATAAGAATTGCTTAATAATAAAATTAATAATAGACATGCCATATAAAGCATCAATGTGTAAAAAAAATAAGGGTAAGCCGGTACAAGTTGTACAGCCCGGAATATTTTAATATTTTTTTTATTTTTTTATTCTATTTTAATTTGCCGAGTCATGATATATAATGGAGAAATGCGTAAAAAAAAGGGTAAGCCAGTACAAACTGTACCGGTTGTAATATTTTAATATTAAATATTCATTTTGTTTAACTATACTGACAATATGTTGAAATTTGGGCCCCTCTTATTTAAATAGAAACCGGTAGAGCTTGTCACGGCTTGATATTAAATATATCTCAATCTCAGCCTTCTAATAAGTTGATCAACGGTCTGAAAAGAGGTTGTTGGCACAGTATCCATGACAACCGGTTGTCATGGATGGATTCCCATATATATATATATATATATATATATATATATATATATATATACGGTCAAGATCAAGAGCATTCTCCTTAAATAGTATTCCTCCTTAAATAACATTCTTTTATTAAAACTACGTCATTTTGAGGGAATGGTGGCATTCTTGTAAATACACATTGGTGGCATTGTATTTACAAAATGCCACCGCGTCCCTCCAAAATGACGTAGTTTTAATAAAAGAATGATATTTAAGGAGGAATGCTATTTAAGGAGAATGCTTTTGATCTACATCAGATATATATATATATATATATATATATATATATATATATATAATATAAATCGAAGATCATCGTTTAACTATTATAAAATAAAAAAAATGATCCACGGTTTTAAAAACAGGCTTTGCAAATGTTTTTTTTTTAATTTTATACAACAAATTAAGCCCAGTTAAATTGTTCTAAACACATATCAAATTAAAACAATTAATAATTCGCATAAATGTTTGGCTTTGATACCACTATTAGGTTTGTAATATTCATGAACGCAATCGAATTGCACAAAATAAGCAAAAACGTGGAAAAATCAGAGTTTAAAATTTTTACAAACCATATACTCGGATCATCTTTTATGCACAATTATTAATTAAACGAACAGATAAAGAATGAGAATCATACGCTTGAAGATTCGAGCTTCCTCAGGTACAAGTTCACCTCCAAATCTTTTTTGTGTTCAACTTGAATCCACTGGATTGGGTTCCTTCCTTTGATCAACGTTAGCCACCCAAGTGTTTGGCCTCTAGAGGTGATCCACCAAGGAAGATAAAATATTCAAGAAGAAGGGTGGTTGGCTAAACCCTAGTTTTCTATCTCTATAGAAAAAGGTATACTCTCCAACAATTGGAATCACGTATATTGATATCTGATATAAGACTCCTCTTATAAAGATATAGTTAACACTTCTAATCTAATTAGAAAATAGGGTATTATTTATTTAATTAAATTCTTTTAATTAATTAAGCTCCCTAATCTTATTAAGGATAATTAATTAAACTCTTTTAATTAATTTAACCTCCTAATCTTATTAGGAATATATGAGAGTACTTTTATTTATTAATTCCTAAACTCCTTTAGGAATTAAATAAAATAATAGTAATAATAATAATAAAACTCCTCTTATTAATTTATATTTAATATTTCCAAAATATTATATAATAAATATTAAGGTATTTAATTTATTCTATCACCATAGATTAAATTAAATATACTTAACTTATTATTACGATTATGTCATTAACTTCTTAAATAATTATTCTTCCTTTTATGGTGTGATCCTTTAGGTACTCCATATTAAACCGGTTGTGAATCAATCAATTAGAATAATTCTAATCTTATTTAAATAAATAAATTAAATTATTAATTTATTTAAATAAATAATATTTATTCTACAATAGGGATAAGCCTCCCTAGCGATCAACGACTTTCCAGATAATATAGATTTCAACATTAATCATAAAAGAACCTTTGAGTAAATAGTTACCGTACAATTCAATCATTCCACCATACAATGTCCCAATTAAATATAAGACATGGAATTACTGTCAAGTCTTATTTTATTTAATTATATGTATTTCGACTCTTAAATGCACAACTCCAAATAATGCATGTAAGACCCCAACTTATAAATAAAATCGAATTTCCTCTATTTATTATTGTGAATAATAAGGTGTTAATTTGATAAAATGCTTTGGTTATGGGTGAAATGTGCAAATTTTGCAAAATAAGCAAGTGGTTATAAAATATTTATTGTGTCGGGGAATATTCGTTTGGTCGTGGAATATTCTTTCTGTCGGGGAATATTCGTACGACGACGCAGCCATTTGTGGGCCCCATAACAAAAAAGGTCGGATGGAGAAAATGACAAGTTTGAGTTTTTATTAATAATGGTGTAGTTGTTACCGTTAACACTGTTAGAATATCTGGTGGTTAAAATACAATAATACGCGTGGTTGCACAGTAGCACACGGTATTGCACAATATTTTTGAAATTATTGATTCTTACGTAAGAAGGCACTACTTAATAATTGATACAGTAATTACTGTTTAATATTTTATTTTATTGGTTCAATAATTGCTGCGTTGATATTTTATATTATTGTTGTTTTCATAATTGTCACTGCACAGTATTTCCCATTATCAGATCAATAATTCATATTATTTGAATAATATTATTAGATAGCATTATTGGCAATGTCTAGAAAGTTCATCAAGGAGAGGTTTGGTCACCTAATTGCCAAGAAGTGAGAAATCCTTATCGGAAAGCCCCCTCTTTCACAGGAGCTACCACAGTTGTCATAATTGTGATTACGTAATATTATTTATGAATAATCAATTATTGATTTATATGATAAGAAAATATTTTTTTTATATGGATATAAATGATGGATATATTTATTTTATGTGGATAAAAATGAAGGAATAAATCAGTATTTTGTCGGAATAGAGGTGTTAAAAATCGTCCGTATGTGGATTTCGGTCATTTTCTGTTTGGAATTTAGCAAAACTTAAAGCTACAAAGTTGAAGAGAATTTAATTTCCTATGGAATGGACATAAAATTCGTATTTTTCTGATAAAATGGCTATTTATTATGAATTACTGAAGTTTCGAAAATTAAATGTTTTTATTAAAATTATGGCTGGGACCCGCTTTTATTTTTTAAAAACATGTAGGCTATAAGACCCCAACTTTTATGAATAAAGAATAATTTTCTCGAAATATATTTTTGAATATTATGGTGTAGATTTGATATAATGTTATAGTTGTGGGTAATATTTATAAATTTTACAGAGTAAGCAAGTTGTTATATAATATTCGATTGGTCGGGAAATATTCGTTTTAACGGGGAATATTAAATGCGACTAAGCATAATCATTAAGTGGACCCCCCTAACGGAAGTATTGTCGTAGTTAGAAAATGACAAAATTATCTTTTATAAAATAATTACGAAAGTGTTCTTCGTTAAAAGCTGTTGAACTACCCGGTAGTAAAAGTACAGTAATACACGTGGTTGCATAGTAGCTGTAATAACCCTTTTTTTAATAATTAAATATTAATTGATTTTATCTTATACAATTGTATTTAAATTAGAAAAGGTAAATGATTTTGTTTCCCTCTTTTCTTCCTTGTTTTGTTTGGAAAATTAAATTCATTTAGTAGATAATTAAATAACTGATTAAATTAAAATTGAGGAAGATAATTCCTTTTGTTAAAGTCTTGTGGTAAAATCATTCGGAGTGAAAAGCTACTTGGGAGATAGAGGAGTCTATTCGAGCGGAGTATCCACATCTTTTTGATAATTAGCTACATTCATTCTTTTGATTCCGGGGACGAAATCCTTTTTAAGGGGGAGGTAATGTAATACCCGAAAAAATAATAATAATAATATTCTTAAAACATATTATTTGGACTTTGTCTTTTATCTGAATCAAACTTGTTATTTAATAAGGGATGGATAAATTAACTTAGTAAAATTGGACTTTTATTATATTTGGCGGTTTTGGTCAAATTGTAGTTATTTATGTTGACTATAATAAGTATGTGGTTACATTAATTTGGATATTTAAACTAATTGGGACAAACTAATTTTTAAGTAATAGTTTGGGCTTGTTAAACTATTTGAGCCCAAATTAAGGTGATGGGTTTAAAAACCAAATTGGAACAGGAGTAATATATTAGGTTAAATTCCTTCCTAATACATATACTGACATAATCGACTAAAGAGGGATTCTACCGAAGCGAGAAACGAAGAGGAGGCAGAAGAAAGACTTTGGGATAAAAGAAAATTTGGGAACGGGATTGTGAGACTATATTCAACATAATTGTATCTCCAAAAGGTAATTATTGGTTTTATATTTGAATATAAAATAATTAATTTCATTAATATGATTACAATTTATTTTGGAGAATCGACTAGATCGTTTGTTTAATTCAATGATATGTAACTTAGAATATTTGATAATTTATATATTAAATAAGAAATTAATTTGTTAGTATGGGTTTGGTTCGTAAACAATATGTGTGTATATATAAGGTATGGTGCCGTTAATTCGACAAAGTTGAATCTTAGTTTGTTCATGTATGTTGATAATAGAAAGCTAATTTTAGAAGTGCCAAGTCAGGCTTGCTGCTTTAAAAAAATAATAAAAAAATATAAAAAAATGATGACTTTTGAATTGTAATTTCGTAAAGGAGAACATGGTCATTCTGGTCCACATTTCAATGGATTAATTAATTATAATATAGTCTTCCATCAAATTCTTGTTACATACATTTTATAATATGGTGGTTAGAAAGTTAGAAATTAGTAAGTTAATAAACTTAGCATCAGGAGGTTCAACCGAATTAATAAAGAATGAATCTATATTATATTATATATACTATTTTTGGAACAGAAGTTAGTATGAATCTTGTTGTACTTTGTATATAACAAACATGAAGCTCATATTATTTTATAATAGTAATATTAATAATAATAGTAATAACAAATCATGGGAAAATGGAAATTATTAATTATGAATTTAATATATTGTTATTAATTTATTTATGTTAATTTGTGTAATTAGCTCGGACGGAAGAAACTTAATGAATTATATTTGGAATATAAATTTTGGGTATTACGTTGCTCAATTCAGGTACGGATTTTGTACTCTTTCAGCGATACTCTTGTTAAATTTGATTTGTTCGATTTGTTTCCTTATTTCGAATTCTATTATGATTTCATATAATTGTTTCATGTGAAATAAATATATTAGTTTCATTTTGGAGTTAATACATATGACTCATATTTGTACTCTTTGAATTAGGATATCATGTTCAGTATTTATTTTTGATAATTGTAGAGCGGTACATGTTGCTACTTTCTTTTTGAGACCTTGTGACTATAATTTGATTTGGTTCAACATGTACATATAGAACCCTTTTGTTGGTATTATGTCACATGTGTTGTGACATGATATTTTTGTTAGAATATACCGTAAGGTATACCCGAGCTATAACCACCTGTGGGGGTACCACATGCATGTCGTCTTGGCATGAGAGACATGATACTTTCTGTGGCGGTATGATTAGTCTACGGCGTCTCTGTTTGGGCTCTGGAGGAAGTGGGCCATTTGGTGTTTTGTTTTGGGATGCGTATTGTGACTCCCCCAAAATAAGAATACATCAGCTATCTTGAGTCGCCAAATACATGGTACATAATTCAAATACAAACTTAATTATATAACAGTCGTGTAAAATACGACTAAACATATGCTGTGAGTTTTAATACAAATATTGTCATCTGGACAATATATAAACTCAATGGGGTCCTCATTACATTTATTATTACACTATTTCATAGAATAGTGAGGAATACTAATGCACCATCTAGGATCATCACTCTGTTCCCCGACTAGTCTCTGCTACGTTCTCATTTCCTTAAGAGAACAATGAAAGCAAAAGGGTGAGCTCAACTAGCCCAATAAGAAATATTATGACTAAGATAATGCAGAATAATTTATCTTTAGCCTTCAACAGTATTAAACTAATAAAATATAATAAATATCAAGTTTAACTGCAGCGGAACAAGCAATCCATTAGAAGAGTCAAGTAGAGAATAAAATCTACTATCTTCTATGATTTAAAAGGTTTTTTATCACTTTTATCATTTGAGACTCGACTTAATAAATAATCACATCATCATCCCAAGACTACTACCAAGGATATTCATTAGTATCACGACCACAAATTATCCATGCACTACGGGCCAAAGATATTCGTGTATTCATCAATGGTCATGATCATGCCAACAACTGTCCATCAATGCACTACGGGCCAATGAAGACTTTTACCACATCATTTGTAACATTACGATCATGATTATACCGAATAATTCCTGGTCATAATCATACCAAGTCCATCTATGCATTACAGGCCACATATGACTTTCAACATAATATAAACATGAGGATGATGACAATGATATAAGAATTCAATAAAACAAGTTCAAGAATTAGTTTATCCAAGAACCAATAACGTCTAAATTGTCAACATGATACTTCTTTGTGGAGTAAAATTCAAGAATGCTCAGAAGAATATTTCCATAAAAAGATACTGGATGAAGTGCAAATATCAAGGATATTCCACTAATTTCATGGAATATAGAAGTCAAAACTTTAACCAACTGAGTATAATAAAGAATGGAATAACAAAAGAAATCACTAGGCATGCGATAGACCGTACAGGCAGGTTATTCCAACAGAAAAATAAATAACAGAACCAGGTCCGGTGTAAAACGCACAGACAGGATATTCTAACAGAATAATAAAGATGGAACCAGGTCCGGCGTAAAACGCACAGACATGATACTCCAACAGAATAATAAAGAATGGAACCAGTTAAGATAAAACGCATGCAGATGTGATATTCCAACAAAATAATAAAGAATGGAATAATGAAGAATTTCACCAAGTATAGGGTAGCTGGTGTATACAAAGTTATTCCAATGAGAATAATAAATAATGGAATAATGAAGTTCTCTTCATGAATATAAAAGAAATAATACCCCTTACCATAAAAGAAACTGGATATAAGAGTAGGAAGTAGCGAATACTTTTTTTATAGTTTCTCTATAATTTCTCTCTCTAAAGTTTCAGTGAATTCATAAGAAATAATGAAGGAATGAGCTTCTATTTATAGGAGAATGAAAAGGCACTGTTCATGGATGAAATAATTTTTGCAGACGCACGGATGTTCAAATTCAATCAACCATCCAATAAAAAACAAAACAAAAAAAAATATATATATATATATATATATATATATATATATATATATATATATAAACACATGCTTACAATTTATATATATTCCACTTGATTTTATCCCCCATAACCAACATCAATCCCCACCCCCCAAAATCACTTTCATATATATATATATATATATATATATATATATACAAATTATATATATTCACGCACAATATTTACTTTCCCACCCACACATCACTTTCACTACACTCTTACACACACGCACACCATACACCTTTCACTATCACACACACACACAAATCTTACATCCATCACTTTCATACTATCACTTTTCCACCATTTTCCACTCACACACACATTATATATATACACACATTATATATATATATATATATATATATATATATATATAAATTCCATCCCCTTTACGTAACTCCCTCCCACCCCCATTTCAAAAATCAGTTTTTCAACATATATGGGCCCCGCATGTGGCCCCCACATGTGGGCCCCACCTTTAAATAATTTTCTATGGATTATTTTGAAAAATGGGTAAATGGGGGTCCATAAAATAAACAAAACTTCATAAAAATCACCTTAAAATTTTAACAACATTTATCACCTTTATTATAATTCACAATATTAATCGACCAGGTCGTTCCCAGGAAAGTGGGGGTTTTCAATAAGGATTTCTCCCTATTGGCGTGCAATTAGGTGACCAAATCTCTCCTTGACAGAACTTCTAGACATCGTTAATATTGAAAATAATAATATTAATAACTTTTTCGTCTCAATTATTGATTTAATAATATATAAAATATTGACAATAATTGAATCAAATAACGTGAGATATTATGCAACAATTACTGTAGCAATAATTGAACAAAACTAAGTGACTTCTCACGTAAGCATCAATAATCAATACCGTGTGCTCTTTGTGCAACCACGCCGTATTCATTGTATTTTTTAACAATAAGGGTGTTTCAACAAGTTAACTGTAAAACTTCCGTAGTTATTTTCATAAAGTATTTTTGTTGTTTTCTCAATCCGATAATAATTACATTTGTGGGGTCCACCAATGATTGTGTCATTGTATGAATATTCCCCTTAAAACGAATATTCCCCGATCAATCGAATATTATATAACAACTTCATGTACTTTGTAAAATTTATAAATATTACCCATAACTATAACATTATATCAAATTCATTCCATAATATTCAAAAAATGATATTTATAGAAAATTCATCTTTATTTATAAAAGTTAGGGTCTTACAACCTCCCCTTCTTATGAAATTTCACCCTCGAAATTAGGGTACGTACCTGGTATGTCGAAGAGGTAAGGATACCTTGACTTCATTTCAGATTCTAACTCCCAGGTCATTTCCTCAACATCGTGGTTTCTCCACAAAACTTTAACTTGAGGTATAACCTTGGAGCGTAGAATATGTTCCTTCTTATCCAAGATTTGAACATGAACCTCTTCATACGTTAAATCTTTCGCTATTTCGTCTGGTTCTAACTCAATAATGTGGTGCGGGTCTTTCACATATTTACGTAACATAGATATGTGAAAAACGTTATGAACACGAGACATACTTGGCGATAAAGCGAGTCTATAGGCCACAGTTCCTACTCGATCGAGGATTAAAAATGAGTCGATGAATCGAGGATTGAGCTTTCCTCTCTTTCCAAATCTCGTAACTCCTTTCCATGGAGCAACACGTAACAACACATGATCTCCTATATCGAATTCCACGTCCTTTCGATGAAGATCAGCATAACTCTTTTGTCGATCTTGTGAGGTTTTTATACGTTGTCGGATCGTTTGAATCTTTTCCATAGTCATACATACCAACTCCGGTCCCAACAACATTGCTTCACCCACCTCATCCCAGCATACTGGAGAACGACACTTTCTTCCATACAACGCCTCAAATGGAGCCATGCCAATACTTGCTTGATAACTATTGTTGTAGGAAAACTCCACCAATGGTAAGAACTTGTCCCAACTTCCCTTGAAGTCAAGGACACAGAGTCTTAATAGATCTTCAAGAGTTTTAATAGTCCTCTCTGACTGCCCGTCCATCTGAGGATGATATGCCGAGCTAAATCGTAAGTCCGTGCCCATAGCTTTTTACAAACTAACCCAAAATCATGAAGTGAATCTTGGGTCTCGATCAGACACTATGGATATTGGAATACCATGCAATCTTACAACCTCATTTATGTATATATGAGCAAGACGTTCAAGTGTATAAGTTTCTCATATTGGTAAGAAATGAGCAGACTTGGTCAATTTATCAACAATGACCCAAATTGCATCTATGCCTTGAGAAACTTTGGGAAGACTAACGAAATCCATGGTAATGTGCTCCCACTTCCATTCTGGAATTTCAAGTGGTTGCAATGGACCTTTTGGTGCTTGATGCTCTGCCTTGACTCATTAACACGTTAGACACCTTGAGATAAACAGTGCTATCTCTCTCTTCATATTTCCCCACCAAAATGTATGTCGAAGATCATGATACATTTTGGTACTCCCAGGATGGATTGCAAACCGGTGTGTTGTGCACCTCCATCATGATTTTATACTTTAAATCGGGGTCGTTAGGAACACAAAGTTGGAGGTGACTTGAAGTATTCCTTTTTCATCGATTCTTGCTTCCTAGTATAGCACCTTCTTGCACTTTCTTCCTCATACGCATCGGCTCCAGTGCGTAGCTCGAAGCGACTTTAACTTTATCGATTAAAGTCGGTTCTACTCGTATATTCGCCATTATCACATGGGTCCCTGGTGCCTTTAACTCTATCTCCATCCTTTGCAAGTCACACAAAATGGGCCTTTGCGTTGACAATATCGCACTCGTACTTGCATATAATCTTCTATTCAATGCATCAGCTACCACGTTCATTTTTCAAGGATGGTATTGGATGGTATGATCATAATCTTTCAACAGTTCAAGCCAACGTCGTTGTCGCATGTTGAGTTCCTTTTGAGTGAAGAAATATTTGAGGCTTTTATGATCCGTAAAGATCTCCACTTTCTCTCCATACAAGTAATGCCTCTAAATTTTAAGTGCGAAGAAAACAGCTGCCAACTCTAGATCATGAGTGGGATAATTCCTCTCATATTCTTTGAGTTGTCTTGAGGCATAGGCTATGACTTTCCCATGTTGCATGAGAACACATCCTAACCCGCCCGAAACATCACTATAGATGACAAATCCCTCTGAGCCAGATGGTATTGTCAGAACAGGTGCTGAAATGAGTCTCCTCTTGAGTTCTTGAAAACTCTTCTCACATTCCTCGCTCCAACCAAATTTTGTATCTTTCTAAGTCAGCTGAGTTAATGGAGTAGTAATTCGAGAAAATCCTTCCACGAATCTCCGATAATAACTAGCTAAACCGAGAAAGCTACGTACTTCGGTCACTGATTTAGGTTGCTCCCAGCTTTGAATAGCTTCAATCTTTGCTGGGTCAACAGATATTCCATGACTTGATACTACGTGCCCAAGGAATGCTAAAGCTTGTTTTCACGAAGCTTTTGGAGTATCAGCCTCAAGTGTTACTCATGATTTTCATGGCTTTTGGAATATATGAGGATGTCATCAATAAAGACGACCACAAAGTGATCCAAATATTCCTTGAATACTCGGTTCATCATATCCATGAAGGCATCAGGAGCATTAGTTAATCCAAAAGACATGACTAAAAATTCATAGTGTCCATACCGAGTTCTGAAGGCAGTCTTCGGAATATCCTCAGTTTTAACCTTCAGCTGATGATATCCAGAACGAAGATCGATCTTTGAAAAGATTTTGGCGCCTTGCAACTGGTCGAACAGGTCATCAATACGTGGCAATGGGTACCTATTTTTGATGGTGACATAATTCAACTCCCGATAATCAATATAAAGTCGCATACTCCCATCTTTCTTCTTCACGAATAGAACAGGAGCACCCCAAGGAGAAGTACTAGGACGAATAAAGCCAATATCTAACAATTCCTGCGGTTGGGTCTTTAACTCCTCGAAGTTCAATAGAGCCATTCGATATGGGGCTTTGGAAATGGGTTTTGTATGGGTTCAAGGTCGATACAAAATTCAATTTCACGCCTAGGGTAGGCCAGGAAGTTCTTGGGAATACGTCGGAAATTTATTAACAACTGAAATAACATTCAAAACTGACGTATTTTTGTTTAGATCCGTGATATGAGCTAAGAAAGCTTGACCTCCGTTTTTCAATAAACGAATAGCTTTATGGCTTGAAATGACAGTGATTGATTTTAATGGTTTAGTTGCTTGAATTCGCATAATAGGTTGGTTAGGAATATGAAAGCTAACAACCTTACGAAAACAATCAATTTTTGTATGATGAGTAGTTAACCAATCAATCCCTAAAATCACATCAAATGCAAGTATTTTTAATGAAATAAGATTGACAGGTAATGTGAGGGTACCGATTTGAACCAAACAAGACTTATAAACAGTGGGTGTAATGAAGGTTTCTCCCAACAGAGTTTCCACAGATAACTCAAAGTCTAATTTCTCCAGAGTCAAATTTAATCGTTGAGCGCAAGTAGGAGAAATAAAAGAATGGGTAGAACCGGTATCAAATAAGGTATAGACTTCGCTAGAGTTTATGATAAGCTTACCCGTGATGACCTCGTTCGGGTTCCTTGCTTTCTGAGAGGTCACAACAAACGCTCTCCCTTGAACTACTGGTTTTGACTTGTCTGGGACGGTATTTTGTGTCACCGTTCCAACTGGACTTGTCTTCGGTGCACGACAAAATCGGGCTAGATGACCTTCTCTTCCACAATTATAACACACTTTGGATGGCATCGCGCAGTTTGGACTAATATGTCCCTCCCCTCTGCATTTGAAGCATATGATAGGTGGTCGTTCTCCTTCCTTAACCACGGGTGCTGATGCCGACGTCTTTCCATTATTGTTGAATCTCCTCTTCTTGAAATGCCTATTCTTATTGTCTTGGCCATGATTACCACCAAAGTGGTTACCATTTCTGGCATGTTGATTCCCTCCACGTTTGTTGTCACCGCTTCGATGACCGTTACCACTAGTATTTTCATTCTGCCGACTGCTTTCTCTTGGTTGTGTTGACTCGTTATCGCGCTCCAATAACTGAGCCCTATTTACAACATCTGAATACAAACACAGTTTATGAGAAATAAAATATTGATGTATCTCCAGTTTCAAACCTCTTAAAAACATTCGCGTCATTCTTTCCTCATTATCGACCAAGTGAGACGCAAACCGGGACAACTCAGCAAACTTAGCTTCATACTGTGACACGGTCATATTATTCTGCTCTAACATGATGAACTCTACCTCTTTTATGTGACAAATACTTTTGGGAAAGTATTTGTCGTTGAATAGTTCTTGGAACTTCTCCCGAGACATCTTCAGTGCGGCAGGTTGAGTACGCTTTACCGATTCCCACCAGTAATCTACCTCTCCTCACAACATAAAGGTGGCAAAGGGAACCTTTTGCTCCTCGAAGCATCCCAAGACATCAAATATCTTTGTGATCTGCTTTATCCATGCTTCCGCCTTAAGTGGTTTTGGCTCTCCAATAAACTCCTGTGCTCCCAGCTCCTTAAACTGTTTAGCGGTGACCGTCCGAGAGTTTCCAGTGTTTCCACCTACATTTTGGACAGGAGCCGCTCTCGCCTGATGTTGCATGAATTGCATAAAGCCTCTGAACATTCCATCATTCATCATTTGGTCAGTGTTGTTGTTTGCATGAGGATTGTCGCCTTCCTGATGCACATTATCCTGATTATTGATATGTGGAGACTCAACGGTCTCCTGTGATCCATTGCTATTCTCAACATTCTCGGATGTCATTTTCAGATATTGCCACAAAATAAGGATTAGTTATCATATCACATATTATCCCTATACTTTGACCGACCAATTAAATACCAAATAAACTTAGGTAGGTCATACTAGCGAAGGAATTCCCCGTCTCTCCCCTCCTAGTTCTAGTCTCACATCTTAGCCAGGGATCATATCCCTAAGCTTTGATACCAACTGTGACGCCACCAAAATAGGTATACATCACCCATCTTGAGTCGCCAAATACATGGTACAGAATTCAAATACAAACTTAATTATACAATAGTCGTGTAAAATACGACTAAACATATGTTGTGAGTTTTAATACAAATATTTTCATCTTGACAATATACAAACTCAATGAGGTCCTCATTACATTTATTATTACACTATTTCACAGAATAGTGAGGACTACTAATGCACCATCTAGGATCATCACTCTGTTCCCCGACTAGTCCCTGCTACGTTCTCATTTCCTTAAGAGAACAATGAAAGCAAAAGGGTGAGCTCAACTAGCCCAATAAGAAATATTATGACTAAGATAATGCAGAATAATTTATCATTAGCCTTCAACAGTATTAAACTGACAATCAATCCATTAGAAGAGTCAAGTAGAGAATAAAATCTACTATCTTCTATGATTTAAAAGGTTTTTCATCACTTTTATCGCTGAGACTCAAGCTTAATAAATAATCCACATCATCCCTGCACTACGGCCAAGGATATTCATTAGTATCACGGCCACAAATTATCCATGCACTACGGGCCAAGGATATTCGTGTATTCATCAATGGTAATGATCATGCCAACAACTATCCATCAATGCACTACGGGCCAATGAAGACTTTTACCACATCATTTGTAACATTACGATCATGATTATACCGAATAATCCCTGGTCATAATCATACCAAGTCTATCTATGCACTACAGGCCACAGATGACTTTCAACATAATATAAACATGAGGATGATGACAATGATATAAGAATTCAATAAAACAAGTTCAAGAATTAGTTTATCCAAGAACCAATAACGTCCAAATTGTCAACATGATACTTCTTTGTGGAGTAAAATTCAAGAATGCTCAGACGAATATTTCCATGAAAAGATACTGGATGAAGCGCAAATATCAAGGATATTCCACTACTTTCATGGAGTATAGAAGTCAAAACTTTAACCAACTGAGGATAATAAAGAATGGAATAACAAAAGAAATCACCAGGCATGCGATAGACTGCACATGCATGTTATTCCAACAGAATAATAAATAACGGAACCAGGTCCGGCATAAAACGCACAAGACAGGATACTCTAACAGAATAATAAAGAATGGAACCAGGTCCGGCGTAAAACACACAGACAGGATATTCCAACATAATAATAAAGAATGAAATAACAGAAGAATTTCACTAAGTATAGGGTAGCCCGCGTATACAGGTTATTCTAACAGAATAATAAATAATGGAATAACAGAAGTTCTCTTTATGAATACAAAAGAAATAATACCCCTTACTGTAAAAGAAACTGGATATAAGAGTAGGGAAGTTGCAAAATACTTTTCTATAGTTTCTCTATAATTTCTCTCTCTAGAGTTTCAATAAATTCGTAAGAAATAATGAAGGAATGAGCTTCTATTTATAGGAGAATAGAAAGGCACTGTTCATGGACGAAATAATTTTTGTAGACGCACGGATGTTCAAATTCAATCAACCATCCAAAATCACTTTCATCATATATATATATATATATATATACCAATTATATATATTCACACACAATATTCACTTTTCCACCCACACATCACTTTCACTAAACTCTTACACACACACACATCATACACCTTTTCACTATCACACACATATCTTACACCCATCACTTTCATAGTATCACTTTTCTATCATTTTCCACTCACACACACATTATATATATACACACATCATATACATATATATATATATATATATATATATATATATATATATATATATATATAAATTCCATCCCCTTTACGTAACTCCATCCCACCCCCATTTCAAAAATTAGTTTTTCAACATATATGGGCCCCGCATATGGCCCCCACCTTTAAATAATTTTCTATCGATTATTTTAAAAAATGGGTAAATGGGGGTCCATAAAATAAACAAAACTTCATAAAAAGCACCTTAAAATTTTAACAACATTTATCACCTTTATTATAATTCACAATATTAATTGACCAGGTCGTTCCCAAGAAAGAGGGAGCTTTCCAATAAGGATTTCTCCTTATTGGTGCGCAATTAGGTGACCAAACCTCTCCTTGACAGAACTTTTAGACATCGTTAATATTGCAAATAATAAAATTAATAACTTTGTTGTCTCAATTATTGATTTAACGTGAGATATTATGCAGCAATTATTGTAGCAATAGTTGAACAAAACTGAGTGACTTCTCACGTAAGCATCAATAATCAATATCGTGTGCTCTTTGTACAACTTCACGCCAGATTCTTGTATTTTTTTAACACCGGGTGTTTCAACAGTTAACTGTAAAACTTCTGCCATTATTTTCATAAAGTATTTTTTTTGTTTTCTCAATCCGACAATAATTCCGTTGTGGGGTCCACCAATAATTGTGCCGTTGTACGAATATTCCCTGTTAAAATGAATATTCCCCGATCAATCGAATATTATATAACAACTTACGTACTTTACAAAATTTATAAATATTACCCACAACTATAACATTATATCAAATTCATTCCATAATATTCAAAAAATGATATTTATAGAAAATTCTTCTTTATTTATAAAAGTTGGGGTCTTACACGTATGGGTTAATCCTAATTTTCTGTTCTGCGGATTTGTGATGTTGTGCCAAACACGCCTATTCGATTTGTATATATTTGGATCCGCGGTCCAATGTGTGATTTATATGTGTGACATTATTTTGGTTGCCTGTGTGGCATCATTTGACTTGCCTGTGTGGCATTATTTTGACTTGTCTGTGTGACATTGTTTTGACTTGCCTGTGTGGCAATGTATATTTTTGAGCTCACTCGGTATGATAACACCCAACCATTTGATTCAGCCTATTATTTCATTGTATTAGTTTTGTTTGTTTCTGTTCAGCTCAATTCATTGAGTTAGTTACTTCAGTTCGTTATTTCTTTATTCTTCTATTGGTTTTGTCAATTTTGTTTATTCAGATATATTCCATTCAGATCTTTGGAGATTATATTTTCGTCCGTATTTACACTTGAGGCTTTGTTCAGTATTTTTGTCTCAATTGTTTTCGTATATCAGTTGTATATCTGTATCCGTACTGGGCAATTGGCTCATGCTGTGTTTTTCTTCCAGCAGGTTTGCATGGGTGATTAAGGGCTAGTGTGATGAGAGTGTTGCCTTGACCATCTAGGTTGATTAATTTTTTGGTTTTGATTATTTTGATTCTAGTTGGAGAATTATATTTAGTACTTCATTTATGGATATCATTATTAATATTTTGAAGTTATTAGTGCTCTGTTTACTAATTTTGAGGTTTATTGTGCTTTGCACGTGACCTCCCTTTCCTATTCGAGAATGGGGTGTTACAGTAGCACACGGTATTGATTATTGATGCTTACGTGAGAAGTCACTTAGTTATACTCAATTATTGCTACAGTAATTGCTACATCATATCTCTCATATTATTGATTCAATTATTGTCACATTATCATCTGCATAATATCTTATATTATTAAATCAATAATTGAGACGACAAAGTTATTCATATTATTATTTGCAAGATTGACAATGTCTAGAAGTTCTGTCAAGGAGAGGTTTGGTCACCTAATTGCGCGCCAATAAGGAGAAATCCTTATCGGAAAGTCCCCTCTTTCCTGGGAACGACCTGATTGTTAAATATTGTGAGTTATAATATTAATGATGAATAAGTTCGTGTTGATTAAAGATGAAATTAATAGTTCCATTATGTGGGAATTATTAGTGTTAGTGGAAATTGACATTTATTTCGATAATAATTAATGTCTGGAGGTTATATTAACCAATCGGGTAATTCACCGGATAAATGAGCAATTAATTGCTATTAATTCACATGTTTATAGCTATGTGTTCAAATGTGTGTACTATTGATTCACATGATTTACTATTAGTGGAGTTGGTGCAAGATTGATAATACTTGCATGACTAAATTAAAAATGGAGGTATAGATGAAGGTATTATACTGTAATTAGTTTTTTCACATGATTATACTATTAAGTCACATGAATGAACTATTAAATCACATTATTTACTATTAGGGGAGGTGGTGCAAGTTTGATAATACTTGCAGGACTAAATTAAAAATGAAGAAAAAGAGGAAGGTATTATACTGTAATATTTCGAGCCCCAAAACGTGCAATTATCAAAAATATATTTTCCTATAAATAGAAGCTCATTCTTCTTTCATTCTCACCAATTCACTAAGTCTCACAAAAGCAATTATTATAGAGAGAAATTATAGAGAGAAAGAAGAAGAGAAGTCTGCTACCTCACTATTCTAGTATCCAGTTTATTCTAAGGTAATGAGTATTATTTCTTTCGTATTCATGAAGAGAGTTATTTTCTTTCAATACTCGTAAGGGTTGTTATTCTATTCTTTATTATTCTATTGGAATAACCTGTCTGTGCGGTCTATCGCATGCCTGGTGAATTCTTCTGTTATTCAATTCTTTAGAATTCTATTGGAATAACTTGTCTGTGCGGTCTATCGCATGCCTGGTGAATTCTTATGTTATTCCATTATTTATTATTCTGTTGGAATAACCTGTCTGTGTGAACTACTGCATGCCTGGTGAATTCTTTTGTTATTCCATTCTTTATTATTCTGTTGGACTAACCTGTCTACGCGGGCTACCGCATGCATGGTGAATTCTTCTATTACTCCATTCTTTATTATTATGTTGGAATAACCTGTCCATGTGGACTACCGCATGCATGGTGAATGATCCTTCGTATTCATTCCTTATTAAATTATGAAAATGATCTGTCTACATGGATTACCGCATGGCGGGCAAAAATCCATTTACAGTTTCATATATTCTATTATACTCAGTTGGTTAAAGTTTTGGCTTCTATATTCCACGAAATTAGTAGAATATCTTGGATATTTGCGCTTCATCCAGTATCTTTTCATGGAAATATTCTTCTGAGCATTCTTGAATTTTACTTCACAAAGTAGTATCATGTTGACAATTTGGACGTTATTGATTTGTGGATAAATTAAATTATAAATCTTTAAAATTTATCTTGAGCTTGTTTTATTGAATTATTATGTCATTGTCATCATCCTCACGCTTATATTGTGATGAAAGTCATCTTTGGCTTACGTGCATAGATGGACTTGGTATGATTATGACCAGGGATTATTCGGTATAATCATGACCGTAATGTGACAAATGATGTGGTGAAAGTCCTCATTGGCCTGTAGTTCATTGATGGACAGTTGTTGGTATGATTATGACCAGGGATAATTCGGTATAATCATGACCATTGATGCAGTGATGATTAGATTTTATTTATTAAGCTGAGTCTCAGCGATCAAGTTGATGAAAAACTTTTTAAATCATAGAAGACAGTGGATTTTATGCTCTACTTGACTCTTCTAATGGATTACTTATTCCGCTGCAGTTGTTGATCTAAAACTTGTTGTGTATTATATTCTATCAGTTGTTATACTGTTGAAGGCTAAGGATAATTTATTCTGCATTATCTTAGTCATAATATTTCTTACTGGGCTAGTTGAGCTCACCTTTTTTTTCACTGATCTCTTTAGGAAATGAGAATATAGCTAGGACGAGTCGGGGAACGGATTGACGGTCCAGATGGTTGTTTTAGTAGTCCTCACTATTCTATAAAATAATGTGATGATAAATGTAATGAGGACTCCATTGAGTGTGGATATTGTCTAGATGACAATATTCTTATTAAAAACTCTTAGATTATGTTTTGTCGTATTTTACACGACTGTTGTATAATTAAGTTCTATTTGAATTTTGTACCATGTATTTGGCAACTCAAGATGGGTGATGTATACGTATTTTGGGGGCATCACAGTTGGTATCAAAGCTTAGGGATATGATCCCTGGCTGAGATTTGAGACAAGAACTAGGAGGGGAGAGACGGGGAATTCCTTCGCTAGTATGACCTACCGAAGTTTATTTGGTATTTAATTGGTCGGTCAGAGTATAGGGATAATGTGTGATATGTTAATTAACCTTTGTTTTGTGGCAGTATTTGAAAATGGCATCCAAAAATGTTGAGATAAGCAATGAAGCACATGAGACCGTTGAGTCACCAACGATCAATACCCATGATAATGTGCATCAAGATGGCAATAATCCTCAAGAAAACAATAACACTGACCAAATGATGAACGATGGGATGTTCAGAGGCTTTATGCAATTCATGCAACATCAGGCGAGAGCGGCTCCTGTTCAAAATGCAGGTGGAAACACTGGCAACTCACGGACGGACACCGCTAAACAGTTCAAGGATCTGGGACCACCAGAGTTTTTTGGAGAGCCAAAACCACTTAAGGCGGAGACATGGATAAAGCAGATCACCAAGATATTTGATGTCTTGGGATGCTCCAAGGAGCAAAAGGTTCCCTTTGCCACCTACATGTTGCGAGTAAAGGCAAATTACTGGTGGGAATCTGTAAAGCATACTCAACCTACCGCACTGAAGATGTCTTGGGAGAAGTTCCAAGAGCTGTTCAACGACAAGTACTTTCCCGAAAGTATTCTTCACATGAAGGAGGTAGAGTTTATCAAGCTGGAGCAAAACAATATGACCGTGTCAAAGTACAAAGCTAAGTTTGCCGAGTTGTCCCGGTTTGCGTCCCACTTGGTTGATAATGAAGAGAGAATGACGCGGATGTTTCTAAGAGGTTTGAAACCCGAGATACGTCAATACCTAATTTTTCACAAACTGTGTTTGTATTCAGATGTTGTGAATAGGGCTCAGTTATTGGAGTGCGATAATGAGTCAACTCAACCAAGAGATAACGGGGTTTATCTCAAGGTGTCTAACTTGTCAACGTGTAAAGGCTGAACATCAAGTGCCAAAAGGTCCATTGCAACCACTTGAAATTTCAGAATGGAAGTGGGAGCACATTACCATGGATTTCGTTACTGGTATTCCCAAGGTTTCTCAAGGCATATATGTGATTTGGGTCATTGTTGATAGATTGACCAAGTCTGCTCATTTCTTACCGATATGAGAAACTTATACACTTGAACATCTTGTTCGTATGTACATAAACGAGATTATAAGATTGCATAGTATGCCAGTATCCATAGTTTCTGATCGAGACCCAAGATTCATTTCAAGATTTTGGGCTAGTTTGCAAAAAGCTATGGGCACGGATTTACGATTTAGTTCGGCATATCATCCTCAAACGGACGGGCAGTCGAAAAGGACTATTCAAACTCTTGAAGATTTATTAAGGCTCTGTGTCCTTGACTTCAAGGGAAGTTGGGACAAGTTCTTACCATTGGTGGAGTTTTCCTACAACAATAATTATCAAGCAAGTATTGGCATGGCTCCATTTGAGGCGTTGTATGGAAGAAAGTGTCGTTCTCCAGTATGCTGGGATGAGGTGGGTGAAGCAACGTTGTTGGGATAAATCTACGTATGACTACGGAAAAGATTCAAACGATCCGACAACGTATAAAAACCTCACAAGATCGACAAAAGAGTTATGCTGATCTTCATCGAAAGGACGTGGAATTCAATATTGGAGATCATGTGTTGTTACGTGTTGCTCTATGGAAAGGAGTTACGAGATTTGGAAAGAGAGGAAAGCTCAATCCTCGATTCATTGTCCCATTTATAATCTTTGATCGAGTAGGAACTGTGGCCTATAGACTCGCCTTACCGCTAAGTATGTCTCGTGTTTATAACATTTTTCACATATTTATGTTACGCAAATATGTGAAAGACCTGAACCACATTATTGAATTAGAACCAGACGAGATAGAGGAAGATTTAACGTATGAAGAGTTATCTATTAAAATCTTAGATAAGAAGGATCATATTCTACGCTCTAAGGTTATACCTCAAGTCAAAGTTTTGTGGAGAAACCACGATATGGAAGAAATGACCTGGGAGTTAGAATCCGAGATGAAGTCAAGATATCCTCACCTCTTCGATATACCAGGTACATACCCTAATTTCGAGGATGAAATTTCATAAGAAGGGGAGTTGTAAGACCCCAACTTTTATGAATAAAGAATAATTTTCTCGAAATATATTTTTGAATATTATGGTGTTGATTTGATATAATGTTATAGTTGTGGGTAATATTTACAAATTTTGTAAAGTAAGCAATTGGTTATATAATATTTGATTAGTCGGGGAATATTCATTTTAACAGAGAATATTCGTACGGCGGCACAATCATTGGTGCACCCCACAACGGAAGTTTTATCGTAGTTAGAAAATGACATAATTATCTTTTTATAAAAATAACGACGAAAGTGTTATCGTTAAAACTATTGAACTACCCGGTAGTAAAAGTACAGTAATACGCGTGGTTGCATAGTAGCACACGGTATTGATTATTGATGCTTACGTGAGAAGTCACTTAGTTATACTTAATTATTGCTACAGTAATTGCTGCATCATATCTCTCATATTATTGATTCAATTATTGTCATAGTATCATCTGCATAATATGTTATATTATTAAATAAATAATTGAGATGGCAAAGTTATTCATATTATTATTTGCAATATTGACAATGTCTAGAAGTTTTGTTAAGGAGAGGTTTGGTCACCTAATTGCGCACCAACACCAATAAGGAGAAATTCTTATCGGAAAGTCCCCTCTTTCCTGTGAACGACCTGGTTGTTAAATATTGTGAGTTATAATATTAATGATGAATAAGTTCATGTTGATTAAAGATGAAATTGATAGTTCCATTGTGTGGGAATTATTAGTGTAAGTGGAAATCGACATTTATTTCGATAATAATTAATGTCTGGAGGTTATATTAATCAATTGGGTAATTCACCAGATAAATGAGCAATTAATTGCTATTAATTCACATGTTTATAACTATGTGTTCACATGTGTGTACTATTGATCCACATGATTTACTATTAGGGGAGTTGGTGCAAGATTGATAATACTTGCATGACTAAATTAAAAATGGAGGTATAGATGAAGGTACTATACTGTAATTAGTTTTTTCACATGATTATACTATTAAGTCACATTAATGAACTATTAAATCATATTATTTACTATTAGGGGAGGTGGTGCAAGTTTGATAATACTTGCAGGACTAAATTAAAAATGAAGAAAAAGAGGAAGGTATTATACTGTAATATTTCGAGCCCCACAACGTGCAATTATCGAAAATATATTTTCCTATAAATAGAAGCTCATTCTTCTTTCATTCTTACCAATTCACTAAGTCTCACAAGGGCAATTATTATAGAGAGAAATTATAGAGAGAAAGAAGAAAAGAAGTCTGCTACCTCACTATTCCAGTATCCAGTTTCTTCTAAGGTAAGGGGTATTATTTCTTTCGTATTCATGAAGAGAGTTATTTTCTTTCAATACTCGTAAGGGTTGTTATTCCATTCTTTATTATACTCGTTGGAATAACTTTTGTTTGTCTTGATCATCGCGTGCTGGTGAATTCATATGTTATTCCATTATTTATTATTACGTTGGAATAACACGTATGCATATGATCTATCGCATGCACGGTGAATTCTTATGTTATTCCATTCTTTATTATTACTGTTGGAATAACATGCATCGTGTGGACTACCGCATGCACGATGAATTCTTTTGTTATTCCATTCTTTATTATTACATTGGAATAACTTTGCTCACGCTGGCTACCGCATGCATGGTGAATTCTTCTGTTATTCCATTCTTTATTATTATGTTGGAATAACCTGTCTATGTGGACTACCGCATGCATGGTGAATGATCCTTCGTATTCATTCCTTATTAAATTGTGGAAATGATCTGTCTACATGGATTACCGCATGGCGGGCAAAAATCCATTTACAATTTCATATATTCTATTATACTCAGTTGGTTAAAGTTTTGGCTTCTTTACTCCATGAAATTAATAGAATATCCTGGATAATTACGCTTCATCCAGTATCTTTTCATGGAAATATTCTTCTGAGCATTCTTGACTTTTACTCCACAAAGCAGTATCATGTTTACAATTTGGACGTTATTGATTTCTGGATAAATTAAATTATAAAATTTTAAAATATATCTTGAACTTGTTTTATTGAATTATTATGTCATTGTCATCATCCTCATGCTTATATTGTGATGAAAGTCATCTTTGGCTTACGTGCATAGATGGACTTGGTATAACTATGACCGGGGATTATTCGGTCTAATCATGACCGTAATGTGACGAATGATGTGGTGAAAGTCCTCATTGGCCTGTAGTTCATTGATGGACAGTTGTTGGTATGATTATGACAAGGGATAATTCGGTATAATCATGACCATTGATGATTACATGAATATCCTTGGTCGTGATGCAGGGATGATTCAATTTTATTTATTGTTTGAGTCTCAAATGATCAAGTTGATGAAAAACTTTTAAATCATAGAAGATAGTAGATTTTATGCTCTTCTCGACTCTTCTAATGGATTACTTATTCCATTGCAGGTTGTTGATCTAAAACTTGTTGTGTATTATATTCTATCGGTTGTTATCTTTGTTGAAGGCTAAGGATAATTTATTACGCATTATCTTAGTCATAATATTTCTTCTTGGGCTAGTTGAGCTCACCCCTTTTTTCATTGTTCTCTTGAAATGAGAATATATTTGGGGACGAGTCGAGGAGCAGTATTGACGGTCAGATGGTTGTTTTAGTAGTCCTCACTATTCTATAAAATAGTGTGACAATAAATGTAATGAGGACTCCATTGAGTGTGGATATTGTCTAGATGACAATATTCTTATTAAAAACTCTTAGATTATGTTTTGTCGTATTTTACACGACTGTTGTATAATTAAGTTGTATTTGAATTTTATACCATATATTTGACGACTCAAGATGGGTGATGTATACCCATTTTGGGGGCGTCACATGGGCTGCTGAAAATTTTCCAAGATGGCATGCTCAGATGGTCTTGGTATTGGCATGCGTAAAGAAAAAAATAATAATATTATTTTAGTCTGCTTTGGCGTTCTAGAATTTTCCTATAAATAGGGTGCTTAGTTAGAATTGAAAATCACACCAGATACAAGTTTTCTCTCTCTCTATATATTATCGAGCGTATTTTGTGAGTATTTAGATACTTTGTAAGTTGCTATTAAGTGCAAGTTTCCTTTAGCCTTATACCTGATATTTTAGCTGGAAGTACTGTACTTTGGAGGTAAGGGATGTTATTTTCTTCCTAATGATGTTATTCTTTAAATATCATTATACCGAAATATTGGTATGGATTTTATTATGGAATTTCTACCTTTTTGTGTCGGGATTACTATTCACATATACGATACTATTCACGAATACGACACTATTCACTGAAAAATGAAATTTTCTTCTTTTTGTCGAAGATGTCTATTATGGTTACTATCTTTGATTGTATCCATGTTTTGATCTTTATTTTTGAATTCTGCTTCACAATTGGTTATTATGGAGTATTATTGAACTTGGATAAACTGTAATATGAATCTCTAATATTTGTCCTTTTGTCTCGCTGGATTCGTTTTCTTTAAGATATTTTTCATCATCCTCAGTCCTAAATGATGATATTACTGAATATCTTTGGCCTGTAGTGCAAAGATGAATGATTAACTGATGAATATCTTTGGCCCGTAGTGCAAAGATGAACATGTGTTGAGATGAACATGACCAACTGGTGATACAAATGAATATCTTTGGCCTGTAGTGCAAAGATGAATATTTGATTCAAGATGTATATTGATTGATGTTACAGGGATAAAATATTGATGATGGACTTTTAAATCTTAGAAGATAGTAGAATTCATTCTCTACTTGACTCTTCTAATGGATTGTTGTTTCCGCAGTAGTTGTTGATCTAAAACTTGTTGTCTATTATGTTCTATCAGATTTTCCCATGTTGAAGACTAATGATAATTTGTTGTATATTATCTTAGTCATAATATTCTTTACTGGGCTAGTTGAGCTCACCCTTTTCCTTTTTGTTCCATTTTTCTTCTTAGGAGGTGAGAACATAGCAGGAACTAGCCGGGGTTTGGAGTGATGGTTCAGGATAGTTGTTTTAGTAGTCCTTACTATTTTGTAAAATAGTGTATCAATAATTGTAATGAGGACTCCTTTTGAGTTTGTATACTGTCTATTAGACAATATTTGTATTCAAACTCACAGTATATGTGTTGCCGTATTTTGCACGACAATTGTATTACTGAAGTTGTATTTATCTCTATACCATATATTTGGCGACTCAGAATGGGTGATGTATACCTATTTTGGGGGTGTCACAGTTGGTATCAAAGCTTAGGGATATGGTCTCTGGCGGAGATCGGGGAATAGAACTAGTAGGGGAGAGACGAGTAATCCTTTGCTAGTGTGTCATACCTAAATTTATTTGGTTGGTCAGTCGGAGCATATGGTTAATATGTGATATGTTAATTTGTTAATTAACCCTTATTTTGTGGCAGTATTTGAGAATGGCTGCTGGAAATATTAACAATGGAGTGAATGAGACTGTGGAGACACCTTTAATCACCACCTAGGGGAATGTGCAACAGGAAGGCAATATTCCTCCTGTAAACAACACTACCGAACAAATGATGAATGATGCGATGTTTAGAAGCTTTTTGCAGTTCATGCAAAATCAGACGAGGGAGACTAATGTACAAAATACGGGTGGAAATGATAGCAATGCGCGACTTGTCATAGCCAAGCAGTTCAAAGAGTTGGGACCACCAGAATTTGCGGGAAAGCCGGATCCGATTAAGGCGGAAACGTGGGTCAAACAAATTACCAAGATATTTGATGTCTTGGGATGCACGAAGGAACAGAAGGTTCCATTCGCCACCTTTATGTTCCGTGGTGAGGCAGACTACTGGTGGGAGTCTGTGAAGCGTACCCAGCCAGCCGCACTCAACATGTCTTGGGAAACATTTCAGAAACTGTTGAACGACAAGTACTTTCCTGAAAGTATTCGTCATATGAAGGAGGTAGAGTTTATTAGACTGGAACAAAACAACATGGCCATTGTGTCGAGCACGAGGCAAAGTTTGCGAGTTATCAGGTTTGCACCTCATTTGGTAGAGAATGAGGAACGAATGACGAGGATGTTTCTGAGAGGTCTAAAACCCGAGATTCGACAATATCTTATCTCTCATAAATTTTCTTTATATTCAGATGTTGTAGACAGGGCTCAATTATTAGAGCGAGATAATGAGTATGTTCAACCAAGGGACCACAACCAGGGTCATACCGGTGGCAACAGTCATAGGAGCAATGACAACCAACGGGGAGGAAAACATTCGAACAAAAGCGGTAACCACTCTGGTGGTAATCGTGGCCATGATGGTAGAAGAAGCGAGTCGGGGGGAGATTTTAAAAAGAGAAGGTACAACAATTACAACGTGAAGACGTCAGCACCAACATCCACTATTTCTAGGGGAGGAGAATGAGCACTAGTCGTTTATTATAAATGCCGGAAAGAGGGACACATCAGCCCAAACTGCCCACAACAATCCAAGGTATGTTATAACTGTGGAAATGAAGGTCATACAGCTAGAGATTGTCTAGTTGCGAAACAAAGTTCCTAGAAGGGCGTTTGTCGTGACTGCCCAAAATGCGAGGAACCCAAACGAGGTGATCACAGGTAAGCTAATCATAAACTCTTGCGAAGTTTATACCTTATTAGATACCGGTTCTACCCATTCTTTTATTTCTCCTGCTTGTGCTCAACGTTTGAACTTGACTTCGGAGAAACTAGACCTTGACTTATCTGTTGAGACTCCGTTAGGAGAAACTTTCATTACATCTACGGTTTATAAATCTTGCTTGATTCAAGTTGTTACCATCACATTACCTACCGATCTTATTTCGTTGAAAATATTTCCATTTGATGTGATTTTAGGGATTGATTGGTTAACCACTCATCATGCTAAAATTGATTGTTTTCGTAAGGTTGTTAGTTTTCATATTCCTAACCAACCTGTTATGGGAATTAAAACAACCAAATCACTTAAGTCAATCACTGTCACATCAAGCCATAAAACTATTCGTTTATTGAAAAATGGATGTCAAGCTTTCTTAGCCCATGTCACGAACTTGAACAAAAACACGTCAGATTTGAATAATATTTCTATTGTTAGTGAATTTCCTGACGTATTTCCTGAATAACTTCCTGGTCTACCCCCAAAACGTGAAGTTGAATTCTTTATTGACCTTGAACCTGGTACAAAGCCCATTTCTAAAACCCCATATCGAATGGCTCCTATTGAACTTCAAGAGTTAAAGGTCTAACTTCAGGAGTTGTTGGACATCGGTTTCATTCGTTCTAGTACATCTCCTTGGGGTGCCCATGTGTTATTCGTAAAGAAGAAAGACGGGAATATGCAACTTTGTATTGACTACCGAGAATTGAACCATGTCACCATGAAGAATAGGTATCCGCTACCTCACATTGATGACTTATTTGACTAGTTGCAAGGAGCACAATTCTTTTCAAAGATCGATCTCCGTTCTGGATATCATCAGCTGAAGATGAAAATTGAGGATATTCCGAAGACTACCTTCAGAACTCGATACGGGCATTATGAATTCTTAGTCATGTCTTTTGGATTGACTAATGCTCATGCTGCTTTCATGGATATGATGAACCGTGTGTTCAAAGAATATTTAGATCAGTTCGTTGTTGTCTTTATTGATGACATCCCCATCTATTCCAAAAGCCGTGAAGATCATGAGCGCCATTTGAAGCTGGTACTGCAAAGGCTTCGTGACAACAAGCTATATGCCAAGCTGAAGAAATGCGAGTTCTGGCTTGAGGAAGTAGCATTCCTTGGGCACGTGGTGTCAAAACTTGGAGTATCTATCGACCTGGCGAAGATTGAAGCCATACAAAGTTAGGAGCAACCGAAGTCGGTGACCAAAGTACGTAGCTTTCTGGGCTTAGCTGGTTACTATTGGAGATTCGTGGAAGGATTTTCTCGAATCGTTACTCCATTAACTTAGCTGACTCGTAAAGATACAAAATTCGGATGGAGCGAGGATTGTGAGAAGAGTTTTCAAGAACTCAAGAGGACACTCATTTCGGCACCTGTTCTGACAATACCATCTGATTCAGATGGATTTGTTATCTACAGTGATGCTTTAGGCAAAGGGTTAGGATGTGTTCTCATGCAACATGGGAAAGTCATAGCCTATGCCTCGCGATAACTCAAAGAATATGAGAGGAATTATCCTACTAATGATTTGGAATTGGCAGCAGTCATTTTCGCGTTGAAGATCTGGAGGCACTACCTGTATGGGGAGAAAGTGGAGATCTATACAGATCATAAAATCCTTAAATATTTCTTCACCCAAAAGGAACTCAACATGCGACAATGACGTTGGCTCGAGCTATTGAAAGATTACGATCATACCATCCAATATCATCCTGGAAAAGAAAACGTGGTAGCTGACACATTGAGTAGAAGATCATATGCGGATACGAGTGCAATGTTGTTAACACAAAGGTTCATTTTGTATGACTTTCAAAGGATGGAGATAGAGGTAAAGGCTCCAAGTACCTACGCGATGATATCAAACATACGAGTAGAACCGACTTTAATCGATAAAGTTAAAGCTGCTCAAGCTACGGACATGGAGTTGATGCGTATGAAAAAAAAAGTGCAAGAAGGTGCTATTCCAGAAATAAGAATCGATGAAGAAGGAATACTTCGAGTCAACTCCAGACTTTGTGTTCCTAACGATTCTAGCTTGAAGCATAGAATCATGATGGAGGCATACAACACACCATTGGTAAACCATCTTGGGAGTACCAAAATGTATCATGATCTTCGACATATATTTTGGTGGAGCAATATAAAAAGAGAGATCGCGGAGTTTATCTCGAGGTGTTTAACTTGTCAACGTGTAAAGGCGAAGCATCAAGTGCCAAAGGGTCCATTGCAACCACTTGAGATTCTGAAATGGAAGTGGGAACACATTACTATAGATTTCGTTACGGGTCTTCCCAAGGTTTCTCAAGGCATATATGCGATTTGGGTTATTGTTGATAGATTAACAAAGTCTGCTCATTTCTTGCCTATACGGGAGACTTATTCCCTTGAACGACTTGCTAGTATATACGTAAATGAGATTGTGAGATTGCATGGCATTCCAGTATCCATAGTTTCAGATCGTGACCCAAGATTCACTTCACGATTTTGGGTTAGCTTGCAGAAAGCTATGGGCACGGATTTACGATTCAGTTTGGCATACCATCCTCAAACGGACGGGCAATCAGAAAGGACTATTCAAACTCTTGAAGATCTATTAAGACTCTGCGTCCTAGATTTCAAAGGGAGTTGGGATAAGTACTTGCCATTGGTGGAATTCTCCAACAACAACAGTTATAAGTCAAGTATAGGTGTGGCTCCATTCGAGGCGTTGTATGGAAGAAAATTTTGTTCTCCAGTATGCTGGGACGAGGTGGGTGAAGCAACATTTTTGGTACCAGAGTTAGTACGAATGACTACAGAGAAGATCCAAACAATTCGACAACGTATACAAACGACACAAGATCAACAAAAGAGTTATGCGGATCTTCATCTAAAGGACGTGTAATTTAATATTGGGGATCATGTATTGTTACGTATTGCTCTATGGAAGGGAGTTACAAGATTTGGGAAGAGAGGAAAGCTCAATCCAAGATTTGTTGGTCCATTTGAAATTCTTGACTAAAGAGGAAATGTAGCCTATAGACTCGCATTACCTCCAAGCATGTCTCATGTTCATAATGTTTTTCACATATCTATGGTTTGTAAATATGTGAAAGATGCGAACATCATTATTGAGTTAGAACCGGATGAGATAGCTGAAGATTTAATATTCGAGGAGGTACCTGTTAAGATCTTGGATAGGAAAAAGCATGTCCTATGCACCAAGGTTATACCACAAGTTAAGGTTTTGTGGAGGAACCATGCCATTGAAAAAATAACCTGGGAGTTAGAATCAGAAATGAAAGCGAGGTATCCTCACCTTTTTGAAACACCAGGTACGTACGTCAATTTCGAGGACGAAATTTCATAAGGAGGGGAGGTTGTAAGACCCCAACTTATTATAAATAAAATCGATTTTCCTCTATTTATTATTGTGAATAATAAGGTGTTAATTTGATATAATGCTTTGGTTATGGGTGAAATGTGCAAATTTTGCAAAATAAGTAAGTGGTTATAAAATATTCATTGTGTCGGGGAATATTAGTTTGGTCGTGGAATATTCTTTTACGTCGGGGAAATATTATGCAATACCGACGCAGCATGACCATTTGTGGGCCCCATAACGAAAAATGGTCGGATGAAAAAAACGACAAGTTTGAGTTTTTATAAATAACGGTGTAGTTGTTACCGTTAACACTGTTGGAATATCCGGTGGTTAAAATACAATAATACACGTGGTTACACAGTAACACACGGTATTGCACAATATTTATTGATTCTTACGTAAGAAGGCACTACTCAATAATTGTTACAATAATTACTGTTTAATATTTTATTTTATCGGTTCAATAATTGTTGCGTTGTTATTTTATATTATTATTGTTTCAATAATTGTCACTGCACAATATTTCTCATTATCAGATCAATAATTCATATTATTTGAATAATATTATTAGATAACATTATTGGTAATGTCTAGAAAGTTCTGTCAAGGTGAGGTTTGGTCACCTAATTGTGCGCCAATAAGGAGAAATCCTTATCGGAAAGCCCCCTCTTTCCTGGAAATGGCTTGGTTGTCATAATTGTGATTCTGTAATATTATTTATGAATAATTAATTATTGATTTATATGATAAGGAAATATTTATTTTATGTGGATATAAATGATGGATATATTTATTTTATGTGGATAAAAATAAAGGAATAAATGCTGAGGTGTTTTATCAGTATTTTTTCGGAATAGAGGTTTTGAAAATTGTCCGTATGTGGATTTTGGTCATTTTCTGTTTGGAATTTGGAAAATCTTAAAGCTACAAAGTTGTAGAGAATTTAATTTCCTATGGAATGGACATAAAATTCGTATTTTTCTGATAAAAGGGCTATTTATTATGAATTATTGAAGTTTCGGAAATTAAATGTTTTTATTAAAATTATGGGTAGGACCCACTTTTGTTTTTTGAAAACATGTGGGCTGCTGAAAATTTTCCAAGATGGCATGCTCAGATGGTCTTGGTCTTGGCATGCGTAAAAAAAAAAATAACATTATTTTATTATTTTAGTCTGCTTTAGCGTTCTAGCATTTTCCTATAAATAGGGTGCATAGTTAGAATTGAAAATCACACCGAAACAAGTTTTTCTCTCTCTATATATTATCGAGCGTATTTTGTGAGTATTTAGATACTTTGTGAGTTGATATTCAGTGCAAGTTTCCTTCAGCCGTATACATGACATTTCAGCCGGAAGTACTGTTCTTTTGAGGTAAGGGATGTTATTTTCTTCCTAATGATGTTATTCTTTCAATATCATTATACCAAAATATTGGTATGAATTTTATTGTGGAATTTCTACCTTTTTGTGTCGGGATTACTATTCACGTATACGATACTATTCACGAATACGACACTATTCATTGAAAAATGAATTTTTCTCCTTTTTGTCCAAGATGTCTATTATGATTACTATCTTTGATTGTATCCATGTTTTGATCTTTATTTTTGAATTCTACTTCACAATTGAATATTATGGAGTATTATTGAACTTGGATAAACTGTAATACGAATCCCTAATATTTGTCCTTTTGTCTCGCTAGATTCGTTTTCTTTAAGATATTTTTCATCATCCTCAGTCCTAAATGATGATATTACTGAATATCTTTGGCCTGTAGTGCAAAGATGAATGATTAATTGATGAATATCTTTGGCTCTTAGTGTAAAGATGAACAGGTGTTGAGATGAACATGACCAACTGGTGACACAAATGAATATCTTTGGCCTATAGTGCAAAGATGAATATTTGATTCAAGATGTATATTGATTGATGTTACAGGGATAAAATATTGATGATGGACTTTTAAATCTTAGAAGATAGTAGAATTCATTCTCTACTTGACTCTTCTAATAGATTGTTGTTTCCGCTGCAGTTGTTGATCTAAAACTTGTTATCTATTATGTTCTATTAGATTTTTCCCTATTGAAGACTAATGATAATTTGTTGTATATTATCTTAGTCATAATATTCTTTACTGGGATAGTTGAGCTCACCCTTTTCCTTTTTGTTCCATTTTTCTTCTTAGGAGGTGAGAACATAGCAGGAACTAGCCGGGGTTTGGAGTAATGGTTCAGGATAGTTGTTTTAGTAGTCCTCACTATTTTGTAAAATAGTGTATCAATAATTGTAATGAGGACTCCTTTTGAGTTCATATACTGTCTATTAGACAATATTTGTATTCAAACTCACAATATATATGTTATCGTATTTTGCAGGACAATTGTATTACTGAAGTTGTATTTGTTTCTGTACCATGTATTTGGTGACTCAGAATGAGTGATGTATACCTATTTTGGGGGTCTCACAATGCAAATTAGAAACTCCTTTCTAATTTCATTCTCCATTGGCCAAGGACTACTGGGTTGTCATTTATCGAATCACATAGGACATTTCTCTTCTTTTACTGGAAGCGGTAGATTCTTTATTGATCATACATTATCTCCATGTATAACTTATTATACCCTTTGATATACCCTAAGGGTCTTAAGGAATAAGTCAAAGTATAACTCATCATACACAAGATACTATGATGATCTCAAGTCCAAGGATCACTTATACTACTATCACTACAGGAATTCCTATTGACAGGCAAGTAAAACTCCATTAGGTACTCTTTAGCGAGCCACGTTCAGTGAACTTATTCTCTAATAAGCACCTACATATTTGTTTTAGTGTCTCCACACAAATGATCATGAGATCAATCATCCTCATCCAATGAGCAAGCAACGTATGTACCAATCTATCCGGATTCACTAATCCCCAATTTACTAATCCAACGATTGAGAATTATTTTAATTTTAAGCTTTCAAAGAATTTAGATATCATTAGAATGATCATCATCATTATTCTATAAGCATTGCTTAAAACTATGAGTTTATCACATATTATAAAACAACATCATGTAGATAATTAAAAGCCTTTAATAAATTAATACTTTTTATTAATAAATGAATAAGATTGTTACAAAGTATATGCTTTATCATCAAACATGATTGGCTTGTGTGCATACTACTTTCACTTACAACATCCCCTTCTTATGAAATTTCATCCTCAAAATTGGTATACGTACCTGGTATGACGAAGAGGTGAGGATACCTTGATTTCATTTTAGATTCTAACTCCTAGGTCATTTTCTCAACATCGTGGTTTCTCCACAAAACTTTGACTTGAGGTATAACCTTAGAGCGTAGAATATGTTCCTTCTTATCCAAGATTTTAATAGGTACCTCTTCATACGTTAAATCTTCTGCTATTTCGTTCGGTTCTAACTCAATAATGTGGTTCGGGTCTTCCATATATTTACGTAACATAGATATGTGAAAAATGTTATGAACACGAGACATAATTGGCGGTAAGACAAGTCTATATGCCACAGTTCCTACTCGATCGAGGATTTTGAATGGGCCGATGAATCGAGGATTGAGCTTTCCTCTCTTTCCAAATCTCATAACTCCTTTTCATGGAGCCACACGCAACAACACATGATCACCAACATTGAATTCCACGTCATTTCGATGAAGATCAACATAACTCTTTTGTCGATCTTGTGAGGTTTTTATACGTTTCTGGATCATTTAAATCTTTTTCATAGTCATACGTACCAACTCCGGTCCCAACAACGTTGCTTCACCCACCTTATCCCAACATACTAGAGAATGACACTTGCGTCCATACAATGCCTCTAATGGAGCCATGCCTGTGACGCCCCCAAATTTGGGTATCTTCCAACCCGACAGATGGTGCTACACGGTGCTACAGTTCACATAAACATTCAATTGAAATGCCTCAAAAGAACGAATATGTCTTATATATATATCAAAAGAATATTTACATTCCCCAGGTTCTTTACAACCAATACATTGTCTTTGATCATAATATCAATATTATTCCTTACAAAACCTATACTATTACATATGCAATCTACGGGTTCGCTTTTGCCTTCCCTTTATCCTTGCCGGATCCATCGGTCCGTTCGGTCTTAGCTGCATTCATATGGTTCAAGCAAGAATGAGCCTAACTAGCTCAGCAAGTACAACAATTCTAGGAAGATAGCATGCTTGAAATATAGGAATCGTATATCTTCAATAACTAAACAATAGTTACGAAGTACTATCGATAATTCAAAATAGCACTTCTTTTCATTTAAAACGTTTTACGACAACAATATTCAGTAAAACATCAATTCCGGTTCAAGACCGTAAGCATTTCATAAGTACTTTGAAAAGGACATCCCGACACGAAGTTCGCAAGTCCGACATAACTTACGAGCACGTCTAGGTGATCAGCCTATAGTACTCTATGTTCATCAACACTACATTCATTAAAGGTGTATACATTTAAGTTGTGGCAACCTCACATGCCTATCGTTTGACGATAAAACAATTTCACATATTCAGCCTACTTTTGAAAACCACAACAATATTAGTTTGGTAAATCCTTATCAATACTTGATAGAATAACATAGCATACGTCTAGCCGAAAGGATTGGCTTTGACTTCCTCAGATACTAACTCATGCAAAGAATACATGAATCACAAAGACTTGTCCAGATAGAACTGGAACAAGGGTTAGAGTACTTGCCTTTAGCGTCTGCTACAGTTTATAGCACGTGCACTTTATGTCTTTAAGGTCTCTACATTAGATGATAGCATAACATAGAACATTAGGTCATGAATGATAACACATGGTTCGTAAAGAATCTTACCCTTCTTCTCAATCTAAATACGTATTAGATTTGTTATTATAGGTTCTGGCTTTTCGTTAGGTCATTGTTACGTTCATATGTAATTGACTTAACTTAACTCTAAGTGTTCATACTTAAGGCTTAATTATGTCTCAACAATATTTCATTAAGATCTTTATTTAATTGCTTAACCATTACTCTTCATGTTCAAGTTGTAAAACATTCTTCACTATCTAGGTTATGAGGCTAGCGCTGCAGTGCCGGCCATTGTACTTTGTGCCGCGCTGCAGCGTCACCACTTATTCCTCAAAAATCCAGACTCGGCACCGTGGCGCAAGTCTCAGTGTTATCTGTCGCGCTGCAGCGCGAGTTTATAGGGGCTGAAGGCTACTTTGGCGTTCCGGCGTGATAATTTGAATTTCCTTAATTATGGCAAATTGGCCAACTCGGCACCGTACAACACTGGGCGCTTTTGAAATTTTTGTGAAACTCCCGGACTCGTAACTTCTTCGTTATAAGTTCGAATTGATTCGTTCAAGAGCCTACGGGTCACAAATTACGTACTCTATACGTTCATGCAAGAATTGTATCTTTTTTACTTCGTTTGCTAAAATTTCACCTATTAGTCCATTTTAACAAAATAGATAAACGTTCGCGAACGTTCAACGCTCGTTTCTTTGTTATAAGTTGGAATTCGGTCATTTTCGAGTCCGTAACTCTATAATGCCAAATATGACTTATCTCCATCGAAAACCAACGTTCACAACTTCAAACACACAATACGACGTCCATTCCGAGAATTTCATGAATTCGACGATTATCGTCCAATCGTGTAAATTCCGGCGAAATCTTATTACGAATCATTCTAGGTGGATTTTAATCAACATAAAGACATTACAAGTTACTTATTACACCAACTTATCATCAAAGTAGGTTTTGACTTATCCTCATAAGTCAATGACTTAATCAACTTATTAACTACAATTCTCATACTTATGACAACAAATGGCAAATTCTTCATGAGTTCATCAACTTACTTAGGTTCAAGTTGCTTATTCAACTTATTTGGCTTAATTTCATTTATCAATGACTTATGACATGATATCATTAAACTATACCACTTCTCTATCAATCCTATTATGATAGAGATGGAAGAGACAAGATAATTTACCTTTGATGAACTATTACTTCACTTCACTTTGGAAAATCTAGCAAAAGTTGAGATGACTTATAAGTGCTTATATGACTTATTCTCTCTAACACTTAAGTTGCTTATCTTGTAAGAAGTTGGATGAAATTTGAACAAGCAACAAATAAATTGAAGCTTGCTATTTATAGAAAATCCAAAGCTAGTGTAGAATGGTCTTTATATCATCCCACCTCCTTAAGCTAACCTCCTTACTATTCATGGCTTGCTCATTAAGTAATCTTGCTCAACACTCATAATTCTTGACCACCACATAAAAACCTTGGTCATTACCTAAAGTTCTTGCCCATCAAGTTTATCCATGGGTTTCCCTATGGATCCTCATTAACTAATGGATCATACTTGGACTTAGTGCTTAATTCAATTAACTTATCTTTGGGCTTATATTAATCTACTATGGGCTTCATGTTATTACTACTTGGCTTTAGGAATAATCCCACCTAGGTTTACACCTTTGAGCTTATGGACTTGCACAAGATATAACCCACAATTTCATTTCATTATAAGTTAATACTTCTCATTCCAAAATTAAGTCCGCATACGAATTATTGCGTTTTCCATACTTAGATTATTATTACATAATCCATCTCGCCTCGATATTCTAACGTTATTATTTCTCGGAAGTTCAAAAATAATTCCCGAGCGATAAACGGTGAATAGTGTTTTTCGTAAACTTTCTCGGAAAACATTTATTTTCGTCTTGGAAATTCAAACACTTTTTAATTCTCTCATGTGGTTCGAATACTACGATATTTCGGCATTTCTAGGTTATAGAACGACATATATCTTATTAACACATATAATAACAAATAATATTATTTTATTCATTATTCAATTCTTTCAAATATTTTTATAAAGGATCCGAATTTCTCGGTCGTTACATTCTTCCCCCCTTATAAAGATTCTGTCCCCAGAATCTCGCCCTACATCACTCAAATAAAAGAGGATAATTCCTTCTCATCTTTTCTTCAGGTTCCCACATTGCTTCTTTAACATCGTGGTTCTTCCATAACACCTTTACAAATGGTATTACCTTATTTTGCTGAACGTGCTCTTTTCTATCGATGATTTGAATCAGCATTTCTTCATATGTTAAATCCTTCTTGATTTGAATAGGCTCAAATTCTATCACGTGCTTGTAATCTGGTTTGTAAGGACGTAACACTGAAACGTGAAATACATTATGTATTCGCTCTAGGTCTGGAGGTAACGTTACCCTATAAGCTACCTCACCTACCCGTTCTAATACCTCAAAAGGTCCTATAAACCTTAGGCTTAGTTTCCCCTTCTATCCAAAGAGTATCTTTCCTTTTCAGGGAGATACCTTTAGAAATACGTACGAGCCTACCTCAAACTCTCTATTCTCTCGATGTAAGTCTGCGTATTTCTTCTGTTTGTCTTGAGCTGCTACAAGACGCATTCAAATCAACTTCACCACTTCCGCTATTTACTGCACCAATTCTGGTCCTAGCATTCGGTGTTCTCCCACTTCATCCCAATACAATGGTGTTCTGCATTTTCACCCATACAAATCTTCATACGGCGGCATACCTATGCTTGCATGATAATTGTTGTTATACACAAATTCTACTAATGGTAGATGATCATCCCAACTACCCTTGAAATCCATGACGCAAGATCCCAACATATCTTTTAACGTCTGAATTGTCCTCTCGCTCTGTCCATCGGTTTGTGGATGATATACGATATTCAACTTCAACTGCGTCCCCAACTGCTCTTGAAGATTTCTCTAAAAGTTCGATGTGAATCGTGGGTCACGATCTGACACTATCGAAATAGGTGCTCCATGTCTAGAAATAATTTCCTTAACATAGAGTGTAGCTAACTGATCTAAGTTATAGTTAATTCGAATTGGCAAAAAGTGAGCCGACTTCGTCAACCGGTCCACTATTACCCAAATCGCATCATATCCCTTCTGAGTCGTCGGAAGTCCCACCACAAAGTCCATCGTGATATGTTCCCACTTCCACTCCAGAATCTCCAATGACTGCAACAAGCCACTTGGTCGTTGATGTTCGGCTTTAACTCTTTGACAAGTCAAGCACCTACTTACATACTTGGCTATTTCTCTCTTCATGTTTGGCCACCAAAAACTTTATCGAAGGTCTTGATACATCTTAGTACTACCTAGATGAATCGAGTACCTCGAACTATGAGCCTCTTATAAAACTTTCTCCTTTAATTCTGTCTCATTCGGAACCGAAATTCTTCCCTCAAATTTTAATAATCCCTCATTATCAAGACTAAACTTAATATCTTTTTCATTGGTCATCCGCTTCTTCATCTGGTCACACTCATCGGTTTTGAGCTGTACCTCCTTAACTCTCTCTACCATAGTAGACTGAATCTCCGTCGTAAACAGTCTCTAATCCGCCTCAATTGGCAACTTCAACTCTAACTCCATCCTAACCATCTCTGTTATTAACTCCGTTTGAGCTGTTAACATAGACAACTTCGCCCGACCCAATCTACTTAAGGCGTCGACCACTACATTGGCTTTTCCAGGGTGATACAGGATTTCACTGTCGTAATCCTTTATCAACTCCAGCCACCTCCTCTGTCTCATATTCAACTCCTTCTGTGTGAAGATATATTTTAGACTCTTGTGGTCCGTGTATATCTCACATTTTTCCCCATAAAGATAATGTCGCCATATCTTTAAGGCGAACACCATCGCGGCCAGTTCTAAATCATGAATAGGATAAACTTTCTCATAATCCTTCAACTGCCTAGATGCATACGCAATGACCTGGTCATGCTGCATGAGCACGTAACCCAGTCCTTTATACGAAGCATCGCTATAAACTACGAAATTTCATGTATCATCGGGCAATGACAAAACAGGCGCTTCACTCAACTTCTTCTTCAGTTCTTGAAAACTATCTTCCCATTTCTCAGTCCATACGTACTTCACCGTCTTCCTCGTCAAGTTAGTTAACGGAGTAGCTATCTTCAAAAAGTCCTGAATGAATATCCGATAGTAACCCGCTAACCCTAGGAAACTCCGCACCTCGGTCGGTGTTTTTCAGTTGTTCCTAATTCACCACGGCTTCCACCTTCGCTGGATCTACCAAAATCCCCTCATGGTCAATGACATGACCTAAAAACTGTACCCTCTCTAAACAAAATTCACACTTGGTGAACTTCGCATATAACTTCTCCTTTCTTAATGTCTCCAACACTATTCTTAGGTGTTCAGCATGATCTTCTGGCGTCTTAGAGTAGACTAGAATATCATCAATAAACACCACCACGAACTTGTCCAAATATTATTTGAACACTCTGTTCATCATATCCATAAATGCAGCAGGTGCATTAGTTAACCCAAATGATATCACCAAAAACTCGTAATGACCATAACGAGTCCTGAATGCTGTCTTTGGCACATCTTCATTTCGAACCTTCAGCTGATGATACCCTGTCCTTAAATCTATTTTGGAAAAATATTTTGCCCCTTTCAACTGGTCAAAAAGATCATCGATCCTGGGCAATGGATACTTATTCTTTATCGTTAACTTGTTCAACTCTCGGTAGTCGATACAAAGTCTTAACGACCCGTCCTTCTTCTTAACAAACAGTACCGGTGCTCCCCATGGCGAAACACTCGGTTGAATGTACTTCCTGTCCAACAATTCCTGCAACTGTACCATCAACTCCTTCATCTCCACTGGCGCCATACGATACGGTGCCCTGGAAACTAGTGCCGCTCCTGGCACAATATATATTACGAACTCTCCCTATCCGGCGGAAGACCCGGTAACTCACTTAGAAATACATCCATGAACTCACTCACTATAGGTATTTGTTCCATGGTCGCTCCCACTCTCTGGGTATCAACCACATGACACAAATAGCCTACACATCCCTTCCTCAATAATTTCCTAGTTTGTGTCATGGTAAGACAACACGAACGTCCCGGCGATTTATTCCCGTAAAATATTACATGATATTGCTTTAATATTTTAATATTTATGCTTTTCTTTTGACAATCTATAATTGCCTCGTGATTAATCAACTAATCCATTCCGAGAATTACGTCAAATTCTCCTAACTTTATTGGTATCAGATCTACCGATAATTTACAACCTCGTATGTCTACACAACAATTCTTATGGATATCTTCAACATGAATTATCTCTTCGTTGGCTACCTTAATGTTTAACGGTATATGCAACCTTTCGAGAAATAATCCTAATCGTCTAGCAAAATCATATGCGATAAACAAACAAGTAGCACCTGAGTCAAACAACATGTATGCATTTAAGTCGTTGATCGGAATAATACCTGCGACTACATCCCCCGAGGCCATCGCGTCTTGGACGGTCATATTAAAGGTACGGGCCATCGGCCTACCCGGCTGCACTGGACACCCAATAGTTAACTTACCACTATTGGTGCCCCTATTTTCGTCTGTCCCCTTCTTTGGGCAGTTCTTTGGCATGTGGTCAGTTGATCCACATACAAAGCATCCATGATTCTTCTTCGGGCTTGGATAGTTTGGTGCAATATGCCCCTCATGTCCGCAGTTATAACACACGGCCTTACCCTTGAGACAGACTCCTAAATGAGTCTTCCCGCAGGTCTTGTAGGCCTCCATCCTCCTTTTCAGGTCCCCTAGTTTCACTACGGGATTCCCCGAACTACTCACTTTCCTCTTATACCCTTCGCCACTCCTGCTGGCACCTTCAACCTTTATTCCCCCATCTACCTTCCCCTTGCTTTTCTTGTCCTTGTGGTATTGGCTCAACGCCTCGCTACCACCTTCGGTAATTATTTCCTTCTCTAACACCATTCCAAAGGAAGTACTTTGGAACACAGAGATACGGTTATAGAGCCAGGGTTTCAAGTCCTGCTTGAACCGTCGAGCTTTCCTCACCTTGGTATCCACTTGGTGTGGAGCGAACCTTGCCAGTTCATTAAACTTGGCGGCGTATTGGGGAACCGTCATGTCCCCTTGCTTCAACTCCAAAAACTACATCTCCATCCTTCCCTGCATGTTTGTGGGAAAATAGTTCTCATAAAATATTTCTTTGAACCTCGCCCACGTTATCACATCCATTCCGGCCCTAGCCTGATTGGCCTCCCACCAAAAGTTGGCCTCTCCCTTCATCATGTAGGTTGCAAAGGCAACCTTTTGGGCCTCGTCAACATTTGCTATCACAAATTCCTTCTCGATCTCCTTCACCCACGTTTGGGCTTCGATAGGGTCTGTAGTTCCTTTGAACTCCGGCGGACCCACACTCTTAAAGTCCTTGAATGTAGTAGCTCGTACTACACCTGTGATTCTGAGGATATTATGTGATTTGATTAAGCAACTGCGATTAAAAGGTTCAAAATTCTTGCATGGGTTAACTGGGACCTCCTTAGGTTGATTTGTGTTCGCACCTTGGTTACGTGGTACTCTTCTTGGCGGCATTTTGCTGTTACAATAAACACATATTTCGTTATTATTCATTTCCTGCCATTTAGTTATTATTCAATGTTAAACAATAACTTAAACATTCGTTACTCAACATTTTTCAAAAAAGAAAACTTATATTAATTCTTTGTAGTATAATACTACATCGATTACATAACACGGCCTAAGCCAAATACATTACTTTCCCGCCATTGCTTTCCTAAAATTGGGATTTACAAAAGACTACCCTTGATTATACAAAAGAGGGTTTTACGTCTTTACTAGATACAAAAATATGTACATATCTAACTACTCTAGCCACTACTAGATTACATTTGCCTTAAGGCATTTTCAAAATCCGCCTTGGCAAGACCGACAATAATATCATGGCTGATAGTATGCCACATCTGCCATGTCTCTACTAGATAACCAGATACCTGCAACTGGAAATCCTCATGAGAATTCCTATGGATATAGGACATTCTCCCTATCTTCTGTTTCTTGGTCTTTAGCTCGCTCCTAAGCTCAAAGACCTCCTGTTTTAGCTCATGGACCTTGTCCTTAGCCAAAACCCTCTTGTCATGTTCCTGTTCCCACATGGACTCCACGTCCATCTTGTCCTCTATAATAGCTTGGAGCTCCGCCTTCAGCTCCCTGACCTCCTGACAGTAGTGTACGTTCCTATCTATCACTGACATGAACAGTGACATTATCGACTCCCCTGGAGTTATCTCTGCTGCTATTGCTATGGGATTGAAGGACACTACCTCCACTTCTTCTTCCAACATGCCGTCAAACACGGACATGAGGTCTAAGCTCTCGGAGTCTCCAGACTCAACCACCACTATCTCGGGATCTGCTGCTATGGGGCTCGGTAAAATCTCTACCTAATTAACCGATTCTTCACTGACTACCTGCACATCTCTATTCTCACCTGACATCTATAACAACACAAAAAGTTGATTAGTACACGTTAGTAGAATAATAAAAATATATAATGCATTTTATAAGGTTAACTTCCATCTTTTATTCTTTGAATTTTCTTAAGGTTATGACTTAAGGTTTTATTTCCCCCCTTAAGTTTTATAACCTAATGCTTTGATACCAACCTGTGACGCCCCCAAATCTGGGTATCTTCCAACCCGACAGATGGTGCTACACGGTGCTATAATTCACATAAACATTCAATTGAAATGCCTCAAAAGAACGGATATGTCTTATATATATCAAAAGAATATTTACATTCCCCAGGTTCTTTACAACCAATACATTGTCTTTGATCATAATATCAATATTATTCCTTACAAAACCTATACTATTACATATGCAATCTACGGGTTCGCTTTTGCCTTCCTTTTATCCTTGCCGGATCCATCGGTCCGTTCGGTCTTAGCTGCATTCATATGGTTCAATCAAGAATGAGCCTAACTAGCTCAGCAAGTACAACAATTCTAGGAAGATAGCATGCTTGAAACATAGGAATCGTATATCTTCAATAACTAAACAATAGTTACGAAGTACTATCGATAATTCAAAATAGCACTTCTTTTCATTCAAAATGTTTTACGACAACAATATTCAGTAAAACAACAATTCTGGTTCAAGACCGTAAGCATTTCATAAGTACTTTGAAAAGGACATCCCGGCACGAAGTTCGCAAGTCCGACATAACTTACGAGCACGTCTAGGTGATCAGCCTATAGTACTCTATGTTCATCAACACTACATTCATTAAAGGTGTATACATTTAAGTTGTGGCAACCTCACGTGCCTATCGTTTGACGATAAAACAGTTTCGCATATTCAGTCTACTTTTGAAAACCACAACAATATTAGTTTGGTAAATCCTTATCAACACTTGATAGAATAACATAGCATACGTCTAGCTGAAAGGATTGGCTTTGACTTCCTCAGATACTAACTCATGCGAAGAATACATGAATCACAAAGACTTGTCCAGATCGAACTAGAACAAGGGTTAGAGTACTTGCCTTTAGCGTCTGCTACAGTTTATAACACGTGCACTTTACATCTTTAAGGTCTCTACATTAGAAGATAGCATAACATAGAACATTAGGTCATGAATGATCACACATGGTTCGTAAAGAATCTTACCCTTCTTCTCAATCTAAATACGTATTAGATTTGTTATTATAGGTTCCGGCTTTTCGTTAGGTCATTCTTACGTTCATATGTAATTGACTTAACTTAACTCTAAGTGTTCCTACTTAAGGCTTAATTATGTCTCAACAATGTTTCATTAAGATCTTTATTTAATTGCTTAACCATTACTCTTCATGTTCAAGTTGTAAAACATTCTTCACTATCTAGGTTATGAGGCTGGCGCTGCAGCGCAGACCATTGTACTTGGTGCCGTGCTGCGGCGTCGCAACTTATTCCTCAAAAATCCGGACTCGACGCCACGGTGCGAGTCTCAGTGTTATATGTCACGCTGCAACACGAGTTCTGCAGTAGTGTCAAGGCCACTTTGGCCATATGGTATGGGTTGAATTGTCTTGGTCTTGGCCAGCAGTGCGACTTTGTGCACCAGACACTTTGGACAGTTTTGAAATTTTTGTGAAACTCCCTGACTCGTAACTTCTTTGTTATAAGTCCGAATTGATTCGTTCAAGAGCTTACGGGTCACAAATTACGTGCGCTATACGTTCATGCAAGAATTTTATCTATTTTACTTCGTTTGCTAAAATTTGACCTATTAGTCCATTTTAACGAAAACGATAAACGTTCGCGAATGTTCAACGGTCGTTTCTTCGTTCTAAGTCAGAATCCGGTCATTTTCGAGTCCGTAACTCTATAATGCCAAATATGACTTATCTCCATCGAAAACCAACGTTCACGACTTTAAACACAAAATACGGCGTCCATTCCGAGAATTTCATGAATTCGACAATTATCGTCCACTCGTATAATTCCGGCAAAATCTTATTACGAATCATTCTAGGTGGATTTTAATCAACATAAAGACATTACAAGTTACTTATTACACCAACTTATCATCAAAGTAGGTTTTAACTTATCCTCATAAGTCAATGACTTAATCAACTTATTAACTACAATTCTCATACTTATGACAGCAAATGGAAAATTCTTCATGAGTTCATCAACTTACTTAGGTTCGAGTTGCTTATTCAACTTATTCGGCTTAAGTTCATTCATCAATGACTTATGACATGATATCATTAAACCATCCCACTTCTCTATCAATCCTATTATGATAGAGATGGAAGAGACAAGATAATTTACCTTTGATGAACTATTACTTCACTTCACTTTGGAAAATCTAGCAAAAGTTGAGATGACTTATAAGTGCTTATGTGACTTATTCTCTCTAACACTTAATGTGACGCCCCCAAAACAGGAATACATCACCTATTTTGAGTCACCAAATACATGGTACTGAATGCAAATACAAACTAATTATACAACAGTCGTGTAAAATACGACAAAACATATGCTGTGAGTTTTAATACAAATATTGTCATCTAGACAATATCCACACTCAAAGGAGTCCTCATTACATTTATTATTACACTATTTCACACAATAGTGAGGACCACTAATGCACCATCTAGGACCATAACTCTGTTCTCCGACCAGTCCCAGCTACGTTCTCATTTCCTGAAGAGAACAATGAAAGTAAAAGGGTGAGCTCAACTAGCCCAGTAAGAAATATTATGACTAAGATAATGCAGAATAAATTATTGTTAGCCTTCAATAGTGTTAAACTGATATAATATAACAAACATCAAGTTTAACTGCAGCGGGACAAACAATCCATTAGAAGAGTCATGTAGAGAATAAAATCTACTATCTTCTATGATTTAAAAGGTTTTTCATCACTTTTATCGCTGAGACTCAGCTTAATAAATAATCCACATCATCAAATCATCCCTGCACTACAGCCAAGGATATTCTTTAGTATCACGACCACGAATTATCCATGCATACGGGCCAAAGATAATCATGTTTTCATCAACGATCCTGATCATGCCATAAAATAATTCATCTTTTCACCCTTGGCCGAAGAGAATCCATAGACATAATCATACCAAAAACCTGTCCATCAATGCACTACGGGCCAATGAGGACTTTTTCCACATTATTTGTAACATTATGGTCATGAATATACCGAATAATTCCTGGTCATAATCATACCAAGTCCATCTATGCACTACAGGCCATAGGAGTAGTGAAGTAGTAGAATACTTTTCTCTTTCTCTCTATAATTTCTCTCTATAATAATTGCTCTAAAGCTTTTGTGAATTGGTGAGAAATGAAGGAAGAATGAGCTTCTATTTATAGGAAAATATAGTTTCGATAATTGCACGTTTTGGGGCTCAAAATATTACAGTATAATACCTTCCTCTTTTTCTTCATTTTTAATTTAGTCCTGCAAGTATTATCAAACTTGCACCACCTCCCCTAATAGTAAATAATGTGAATCAATAGTAAATCATGTGACTCAATAGTTCTAATCATGTGATAAAAACAATTACAGTATAGTACCTCCATCTATACCTCCATTTTTAACTTAGTCATTCAAGTATTATCAATCTTGCACCACCACCCCTAATAGTATAAGAATGTGAATCAATAGTACCCCGTGAATAGTAACTCATGAATAGTAACTCGTGAATAGTATCTCGTAAATAGTAACTCATGAATATTAACTCATGAATAGTAACTCATGAATAGTACCCCGACACGAAAAGTGTCTCGAATACCCGATTGAACAATATATCCTCCAGACATCAATTATTATCGAAACAAATGTCGATTTCCACTAACACTAATAATCCCAACACAATGGAACAATCAATTTCATCTTTAATCAACACAACTTATTCATCATTAATATTATAACTCACAATATTTAACAACTGTGTCGCGTTCCAGGAAGCGGGGCTTTCTAATAAGGATTTCTCCTTATTGGCGTGCAATTAGGTGACCAAACCTCTCCTCGATGTAACTTCAGACATTGTCAATATCGCAAATAATAATATGAATAACTTTGTCGTCTCAATTATTGATTTAATAATAATAAATATTATGCGAGATGATCTTTGTGACAATAATTAAATCAATAACATGAGAGATATGATGCAAAGAATTCTTTGTAGCAATAATTGAGTATAATCGAGTGACTTCTTATGTAAGCATCAATAATCAATACTTGTGTGCTACTATGCAACCATGCTAATACCTTTACTTTTACTACCGGGTAGTTCAACAGTTTTAACGGTAACACTTTCGCCGTTATTTTTATAAAAAGATAATTCTGTCATTTTCTAACTACGACAATACTTCCGTTGTGGGGTCCACCAATGATTGTGTCGTCGTAGGGATATTCCCCGACAAAAAGAATATTCCCCGACCAAACGAATATTTTATAACAACTTGCATACTTTGCAAAATTTATAAATACTACCCACAACTATAACATTATATCAAATCCACTCCATAATATATAAAAAAAATAAAAAATTATTTCGAGAAAATTAAATATTTATTCATAAAATCTGGGGTCTCACAATCTCCCCTCCTTATGGAATTTCGCCCTCGAAATTTACGTGCGTACCTGGAATGCTGAAGAGATGAGGATACCCTGACTTCATTTCAGATTCTAACTCTTGAGGTATAAAATTTGAGTGTTGAATATGATCCTTCTTATCCAAGATTTTAAAATGTATCTCATCATACGTTAAATCATCCGCTATCTCGTTCGGTTCTAAATTAATAATGTGGTTCGGGTCGTCCATATATTTACGTAACATCGATACGTTATGAACACGCGACATAATTGACGGTAAAACGAGTCTATAAGCCACAGTTCCTACTCGACCAAGGATTTCAAATGGGCCAATAAAATCGAGGGTTGAGATTTCCTCTCTTCATCGATTCTTGCTTATAGAATAACGCCCTCTTGAACCTTCTTCATTCATCAGCTCTGAGTATGTAGCTTGAGCGGCTTTAACTTTATCGATTAAAGTCGATTCTAATCGTATATTCGTTATCTTCACGTGGGTTCCTAGATTCTTTAACTCTATCTTCATCATTTGTAAGTCATACGAAATGGGTCTTTGTGTTAACAACATCGCACTCATAAACGTATACGATCTTCTAATCAACATGTCAGCTACCATGTTCACTTTCCCACGATGGTATTGAATGGTACGATCGTAATCTTCCACAGCTCGAGCCAACATCTTTGGCGCATGTTACGTTCGTTTTAAGTAAAGAAATATTTGAGGATTTTAGAAATGGGTTTTGTACTGGGGTCAATACAAAATTTGATTTCACGCTCTAGGGGTAGGCTAAGAAGTCTTCAAGAATACGTCAGGAAATTTATTAACAATAGAAATATCATTCAAAACTGTGACTCTCATCCAAGAATTGGGTAACACGTCACATTGATACCTATCAACTTGCCATCGTCATTCACAGCGTTGCCTACAGAAAGTCTGTGTAGTGCCCCCAAATCTGGGTATCTTCCAACCCGACAGATGGTGCTATATTGTACAACATTCATACATTCATTCAATTGAAAACTCTCAACGAACGAACATAACTTCTATATATTCAAAGTAATATTTACATTTCCCAGGTTCTATACCCATTACAAAGGTTCTTTGTCATAATATCAATTACATTACAATAATAGACCTATACTATTACAAGATAACTTAGTAATCTGCCTTAGCTTTTCCCTTATCCTTTATCGATCCTTTGGGACGTTCAGTCTTAGCTACATTCATATGGTTCAAGCAAGAGTGAGCATAACTAGCTCAGCAAGTATAACAATTTAATAACAACATGCTTGACACATACAAATCGTATATCTTCAATAACTGAACAATAGTTATGAAGTAATATTGATAATTCAAAATAGCACTTCATCTTTTCTTTCAAAATGTTTTACAATAATAACAATATTTAGTAAAACATTCACTCCAGTCAAAGACCTCGAGTATTCATTCTTTATTGGAAAAGGACAACCCGAAAACAAGTCCGTAAGCCCGATATCACTTACGAGCACTTCTAGGTGATCAACATATTGTACTCTACATTGATCAACACTACATCCATTAAACGTATGCACGTTTAAGCATTTGGCAACCTCGCACTGCTGCGTTTACCGAAATAAAACATTTGTTTAACATTTGGTCTTCTTCTCGAAAACCATATCAAGTAGTTGACAAAAGATAGCAACATTTGATAATACATGAATAGATTATCACTACATCAAGTCTAGCCAAAGGAATTGGCTTAAACTTTAACATACTTCAATTCATGCGAAAGAATACATGAACTTCAAAAACTTGTTCAGATTGAACTGAGACAAGAGTTAGAATACTTGCCTTTAGCGTCTGCTACGGTATATTAACTTTATGTTCAAGTCGTTCAAGTCTCTACAATACATGATCACATAATGCCTTACATTAGGTCACATATAATCAAGTATGTATATGACTATATCATACCCTTCATTTCAATCTAAGTGTATATTAGATTCAGTTACTATTCATTCCTGTTTATCATTATCCTTGCATGATAACCGACTAGGTTATCTCAACCTTTATATAACATCCTTAAGGTTTAACAAAGTTTAACAATGTTACATTACATTCCTTAAGTTATGTGTACTTCCTTATCAATTAGCTTTTCTTTCTTTGTACTTAGAAACCTTCATTACTATCCTTGTTGAGATCAGGCTGCACTGCGGCTGATTTTATACTTTTATATCTCGTGACTGTGCGTGAGCTTATTGTATCTCTGTCTGGACTTGGCACTCTGCCGCATGAGTCCTTACTTAATGGGTGCTATTGTGCCAAACTTCGAGAGAATTTTGTATCATGTACATCATATTGTATGGCCACATATTATACTATAGTTTTTGTTTGCTGCCATGAACTCTGCTTGATGACTTCGAACAACTTTTCATTGCACAATGAAGTCATTTGTTTTAGGGTTGGAAATGTGGGCTTAACTCTCAGGCACTGAAAACAATTTCAGTTTTGAATTTTTGTGAACTTCCCGGACGCATAACTTCTTCGTTATAAGTCCGAATTGGCTCGTTCAAAAGCCTACGGTTCACAAATTACGTAATCTACATGATCATGCAAGAATTTTATCTATTTGACTTCGTTTGCTAAAAATTCACCTATTGGTTCATTTTTAACGAAAACGATAAACGTTCTTGAACGTTCAACGCTCATTTCTTCGTTCTAAGTCAGAATCCGGTCATTTTCGAGTCCGCAACTCTTAAATGCCAAATATGACTTGTCTCTATTAGAAAATAATGGTTCCGTGATCAAACACAAAATTTGACTTCTATTCCGAGAATTTTACGAATTCGACGATTATCGTCCAATCGTGCAAATTCCGGCGAATCTTCATTCTTATGATTTGTTCAACATTACAAATGAACCTCATTCATCATGTGAACATCTTAATATACTTAATACAACAACTTATGTTCATTGTTGGATTTTTGACTTATTCTTCATGGGCTTATAACTTGTCAAATTATAAACTACTTAAGATTTAATTATTCATGACTTATGACAATTAGAGTTTCTTAATCATCATACTTTACATGTTCTTCACATATAACTTTACTTAGGTATATATGATACATATAATCATATAAGTTCTTCATTCACTTCTCTTAATAAACTCATTACAAGTTCATATTTTCATACTTAACATTCAAGGTTAACTTATAATAAGTTGATAACTTTTATAAGTTCAAATGACTTATTGCCAACTTATGTGGCTTAAGTTCATAACTTACTCATTCTTCTTGCTTCTTACCATCCATGTTCCTTAATTCCAACTTTTCTTATCAACCTATCATGGTAGAGATAGAAGATAATTTAGAGAAGAAGTCTTACTTTTTGTAGTCTTGGTAAAGTAGCTTGCTTCTTCTTCTTACTTATGGAATGACTTATGTGTAGCTTATTCTCTCTAACACTTAAGCACTTTTGAGATGTTAGATTATTTGAACAACTAACAAATGGCTTGTAAGCCTTCTCTATTTAAAGAACTTGCAAAGCTAGGGTAGTTTAGTCATTAAATCACCCACCTCCTCAAGCCACCTCCTTACTACTCATTACTTGGCTAGCACAACTTTTATCCTACACTTGGTCATTACTTCAAAGTCTTGGTCACCACTCTAACTTGGTCACCACATTACTTGGTCCCCACATTACTTGGTCCCCACAATACTTGGTCACCACAATAACCATATCAATATTGTTTGCCCCATGGGTCATACAACTCATGGATTCCATCTTGGGCTTTCATTAAATCATCCTTTGGGCTTTGCATTAATAAACCTAGTTTGTTCATTCATTAATAATTGGGCCTCTCCCTTTAATTCACTTGGACTTGTATTAATTCAATCAATCTTTACAAGTCCATTAGCATACTTAATACACATACATATAGTTTATGTATTATTTTTGTATTCTAATTCCTATAGAAAATATATACAATATTTCATTCTTCATACAAACTCGTATAATACTTCGTATTATACTCATTTTCATTACTTTGTACAATACCTAAGTATCATACAATTATTACTTATTCACTACTAATTCGCCTTACTTAAAGTTTATAAATTAAGTCCACAAGCGAATTATTACTTTTTCCATAACTATATTTTTATTACATAATCCATCTTACCTTGTTATTCCATCATTACGTATTTCTCGGAAACTCAAAATTATATCCTGAGCAAATACCGATGAATAGTATTTTTTGGAAAATTTCTCGGAAAACTTTTATTTTCGTCTTGGAAATTCAAACACTTTAATTCATCCACGCAGCTCAAATACTATGACATTCTAACATCAATAGGTTATACAATGACAACCATCTTGATAACACATGGAATATGATTTTATTATTATTTTATTTAATAAAATCATTTTACAATAAGATCCGAATTTCTCGGTCGTTACAGTCTGGCTTCGGTGCATTTCACACAAAGAAGTCAACAACGAAAGGACCGTGGCTCTTTACTTATGGCTTGATATGACCATGATTGACTTTAGTGATTTGGTTGCTTGAATTTGCATAACAGGTTGGTTAGGAATATGAAATCTAACAACCTTACGAAAATAATGATTAGTAGTTAACCAATCGATTCCTAAAATCACATCAAAGGCAAGTATTTTCAAAGAGATACGATCGACAGGTAACGTGAAAGTGTTGATTTGAACAAGATTTATAAATAGTGGAGGTAATGAAGGTTTCTCCCAACTGAGATTCAACAGATAAATCAAAATCTAACTTCTCCGGAGTTAAGTTCAAACATTGAACACAACTAGGTGAAATAAAAGAGTGAGTAGAACCGGTATCTAACACGGTATAGACTTCGCAAGAGTTTATGACTAACATACCTGTGATAATTTTATTCAGGTTCCTCGTCACGAAAAAAAATGCTCTCTTAAACTACCGACTTTGGCTTGTCTGGGACATCCTTTGGCATCACTATCCCAGCTGGAATTGACTTCACCATACGACAAAATCGAGTTAGGTGACCTTCTCTCCATGATAAAAACACGCTTTGGATTCTTTGCGTGCTGCAGTTTAGACGGATGTGTCCCTCTGTCCACATTTGAAACACTCTGACGGTGGTCGTTCTTCTTCTTCCTTTAGGCGAATCTTGGTGTCGACGTCTTCACGTCATTATTGAACCTTCTCTTCTTGAAATGTCCATTCTTATTATTTTGACCATGATTACCACCGAAGTGGTTACCATTTCGCATGTTGATTCCTCCATGCTTATTGTCCTTTGCTTTGATGATTTATTATCACCAGGGTATTACTTTTCCGGGTTGCTCTCTTTTGGTTGCGTTGACTAGTTATCGCGCTCCACTAACTGAGCCCTATTTACAACATCTAAATACAAACACAGTTTATGAGAGATAAGATATTGACGTGTCTCAGGTTTCAAACCTCTTAGAAACATTCGCGTCATTCTCTCTTCATTATCAACCAAATGGGACGCAAATCTGGACAACTCGGCAAACTTGGCTTCGTACTGCGACACGGTCATGTTGTTTTGCTCCAACTTGATAAATTCCACCTCCTTCATGTGACGAATGCTTTCGGGAAAGTACTTGTCATTGAACAGCTCTTGGAACTTCTCCCAAGACATCTTGAGTGCGTCAGGCTGGGTATGTTTTATAGATTCCCACCAGTGATCTGCCTCTTCACGCAACATAAAGGTGGCAAAGCGAACCTTTTGCTCCTCGGAGCATACCAAGACAACAAATATCTTGGTGATCTGCTTTAACCATGTCTCACTTTTAGGTGGTTCGGCTTTCCAAAAACTCCGGTGGTCCCAGCTCCTTGAAGGCGCTTAGCGGTGACCAACCGTGGGTTGCCATTGTTCCTCCTCTGTATTATGAAGGAGAGCGCTTACCTTTGATGTTGTATGAATTCTAAAAGTTCCTAAGCGTACCGTCGTTCGTCAATTGATCGGTGTTGTTGTTTATGGAGGATTATCGCCATCTTGTTGTACATTGTCACGATTATTGATGCGTGGAGACTCAACGGTCTCTCACATGCTCCATTGCTATTCTCAACATTCTCTCGATGTCATTTTCAAACACTACCACAAAACAAGGGTTAATTAACATATAACATATTATTCCTATACTCTGACCGACCAATTAAATACCAAATAAACTTAGGTAGGTCATACTAACGAAGGAATTCCTCGTCTCTCCCCTCCTAGTTCTTTTCTCATATCTCAGCCAGGGATCATATCCCTAAGCTTTGATACCAACTGTGACGCCCCCACAATAGGAATACATCACCTATTCTGAGTCACCAAATACATGGTACTGAATACAAATACAAACTAATTATACAACAATCGTGTAAAATACGACAAAACAAATGTTGTGAGTTTTAATACAAATATTGTCATCTAGACAATATCCACACTCAATGGAGTCCTCATTACATTTATTATTACACTATTTCACACAATAGTGAGGACTACTAATGCACTATCTAGGACCATCACTCTGTTCCCCGACTAGTCCCAGCTACGTTCTCATTTCCTGAAGAGAACAATGAAAGTAAAAGGGTGAGCTCAACTATCCTAGTAAGAAATATTATGACTAAGATAATGCAGAATAAATTATCGTTAGCCTTCAACAGTGTTAAACTGATACAATATAACAAACATCAAGTTTAACTGAAGCGGAACAAGCAATCCATTAGAAGAGTCAAGTAGAGAATAAAATCTACTATCTTCTATGATTTAAAAGGTTTTTCATCACTTTTATCATTTGAGACTCAAACTTAATAAATAATCCACATCATCAAATCATCCCTGCACTACAGCCAAGGATATTCTTTAGTATCACGACCACGAATTATCCATGCACTACAGGCCAAAGATAATCATGTTTTCATCAACGGTCCTGATCATGCCATAATACAATTCATCTTTGCACCCTTGGCCGAAGAGAATCCATAGCCATAATCATACCAAAAACTGTCCATCAATGCACTACGGGCCAATGAGGACTTTTTCCACATCATTTGTAACATTACGGTCATGATTATACCGAATAATTCCTGGTCATAATCATACCAAGTCCATCTATGCACTACAGGCCACAGATGACTTTCAACATAATATAAACATGAGGATGATGACAATGACATAATAATTCAATAAAACAAGTTCAAGAATTAATTTATCCAGGAATCAATAATGTCCAAATTGTCAACATGATACTGCTTTGTGGAGTAAAATTCAAGAATGCTCAGAAGAATATTTCCATGAAAAGATACTGGATGAAGCACAAATATCAAGGATATTCCACTAATTTCATGGAGTATAGAAGTCAAAACTTAAACCAAATGAGTATAATAAAGAATGGAATAACAAAAGAAATCACCAGGCATGCGATAGACCGCACAGACAATTATTCCAACATAATAATAAATAATGGAATCAGGTCCGGCGTAAAACGCACAGACAGGATATTCCAACAGAATAATAAAGACGGAATCAGTCCCGTAAAAGGCAAAAGGCAGGATATTCCAGCGAGTAATAATAAAGATGGAACCGTGTCCCGCCAGAGACGCATACAGACAAGATATTCTAACAGAATAATAAAGAATGGAATAACAGAAGAATTTCACCAAGTATGCGGTACTTCGCATAGACAGGTTATTCCAATATAATAACAAAGAATGGAATAATAGAAGTTCTCTTCATGAAGACGAAAGAAAGAAATAATACCCCTTACGAGTACAACAAATAATATTCGTTGCCTTAAAAAGAAGAGTACTGGATATAGGAGTAGTGAAGTAGCAGAATACTTTTCTCTTTCTCTCTATAATTTCTCTCTATAATAATTGCTCTAAAGCTTTTGTAAATTGGTGAGAAATGAAGGAAGAATGAGCTTCTATTTATAGGAAAATATAGTTTCGATAATTGCACGTTTGGGGCTCGAAATATTACAGGATAATACCTTCCTCTTTTCTTCATTTTAATTTAGTCCCGCAAGTATTATCAAACTTGCACCACCTCCCCTAATAGTAAATAATGTGAATCAATAGTAAATCATGTGACTCAATAGTTCTAATCATGTGATAAAAACAATTACAGTATCGTACCTCCATCTATACCTCCATTTTTAACTTAGTCATTCAAGTATTATCAATCTTGCACCACCACCCCTAATAGTATAAGAATGTGAATCAATAGTACCCCGTGAATAGTAACTCATGAATAGTAACTCGTGAATAGTAGCTCGTGAATATTAACTCGTGAATAGTAACTCATGAATAGTAACCCGACACGAAAAAGTGTCCCGAATACCCGATTGAACAATATATCCTCCATACATCAATTATTATCGAAACAAATGTCGATTTCCACTAACACTAATAATCCCAACACAATGGAACAATCAATTTCATCTTTAATCAATACAACTTATTCATCATTAATATTATTACTCACAATATTTAACAACCAGGTCGTTCCCAGGAAAGAGGGGGCTTTCCGATAAGGATTTCTCCTTATTGGCGCGCAATTAGGTGACCAAACCTCTCCTTGACAGAACTTCTAGACATTGTCAATATTGCAAATAATAATATAAATAACTTTGTCGTCTCAATTATTGATTTAATAATAATAAATATTATGCGATGATGATCTTTGTGATAATAATTGAATCAATAATATGAGAGAGATATGATGCAAACAATTATCGTAGAAATAATTGAGTATAAGCGAGTGACTTCACGTAAGCATCAATAATCAACACCGTGTGCTACTATGCAACCACAGCAGACATCTTGTACTTTTACTACCGGGTAGTTCAACGGTTTTAACGGTAACTCTTTCATTGTTATTTTTATAAAAAGATAATTATGTCATTTTCTAACTACGACAATACTTCCGTTGTGGGGTCCACTGTTGGGTTTCGGCACAGAAATGCACAGCGGAAATAAAATTTTAAAGCAATTTCTGAAACCCTAAAACAAGATCCATGCGAAAAATTCAATTAATTCAGAGGTTAGAAATTATACCGATTGTTAAAGCTAGAATCGATGCGGTCGAATCTCCAAAGCAATTCAAATGGACTGCGTCTCTACGGTATCCACACGAATGCTCCACACGAATCGTTCTACGATCTGCAGAAGAAGGAATCGCGGTACTAGCCACCAAGGATGAGGATTTTCGAAACTGTTTTATCTAGTATCTCTCTAAGAGCGGCTAGGGTTTTTGTTTTTTTGATTTAAAAAATCCAAAGACGCTGATATATCATATATATAGCAATAAATCAGAATTAATCAAAACCTTAATCTAATTAAAATAAAATATGAATTTAATATATATATATATATATATATATTATATCTTAATTAAGTCTTACTTAATTAATATATATACATATACAACGCATCCTTTTAATTTAAATTCGTGATTTAAATACTGTCAATCATATTGATATATTTAAATTCTAACAATTTAAATTAATTCCCTTTTAATAACGTTCTTTGTGTGTGACCCTATAGGTTATTATTACGTTGACAATAATTTTAAAATCATATTATAAAATTATAAACAGTGAGCGACATCTAGTAATGCATCGCTACTACCCAAGTAATAATAAGATCGATGATTCGATGCAACCTTTTCGTGACCAATGTTTCAATGTAATTTAATCCTTTTAACCTTAATATCCTAGATTAAACTCGAGTCATGGAATGTGTCATACTCTTCATAATTTAATCTGAGTTTTCTTAGTCAATGAGTAGACTATATGAAACAAATCAATATTTAAGCATGGCCATGCATTTCATAGTCCTACTCAATCAAGAGGCCTATGGATATCACCCCTAATATATAGGATAGTTAAATTCCATCTAGATCACTCATATTCCTCACACAATTCATGATGTACCCAATAATCACTTTTATAGTCCATCCTATTAAAGGTGACATTTGATGATATCAAAGTACATAAATTCTCGTGTAGAAATATAGTGATTTCAGGTCAGAGGACCATTACATCATTGTCACTATGAGAATCGTTAATGACACTTCAATGCTCCACATAGAATTCTCATGGTGGGTCTGTCCAGTACATCGTTCTCTAACACATACCTATATATTGACTTAATATCTCATATATTTATGACCAATGAGATTTGGTCATCAGTCAATCCACATACTATTCTCAATGCATCATTGTTGTCCTATCAACAATGGTACTCGACTAGTGACATTTAAGAGAAATGATACTGTAAGACCCCAACTTTTATGAATAAAGAATAATTTTTTTTTGAATTATATTTTTGAATATTATGGTATTGATTTGATATAATGTTATAGTTGTGGGTAATATTTATAAATTTTGCAAAAGTGCACGCAAGTTGTTATATAATATTCGATTGGTGGGGAATATTCGTTTTAACAGGGAATATTCATACAACGACACAATCATTGGTGGACCCTACAATGTAATTATTGTTGGATTGAAAGCGACAAAAATACTTTTATGAAAATAACGGCGGAGGTGTTACCGTTAAAACTGTTGAACTACCAGTAGTAAGTAAAAGTACAAGATTACGCAGCGTAGTTGCAGCGAAGTACGCCAGGTATTGATTATTGATGTTTACGTGAGAAGTCACTCAGCTATACTCAATTATTGCTACAGTAATTGTTGCATCATATTTCTCATATTATTGATTCAATTATTGTTACAGTATCATCTGCATTATATGATATATTATTAAATCAATAATTGAGATGGCTAAGTTATTCATATTATTATTTGCAATATTGACAATGTCTAGAAGTTCTGTCAAGGAGAGGTTTGGTCACCTAATTGCGCGCCAATAAGGAGAAATCCTTATCGGAAAGCCCCCTCTTTCCTGGGAACGACCTGGTTATGAAATATTGTGAATTATAATATTAATGATGAATAAGTTCGTGTTGATTAAAGATGAATTTTATAGTTCCATTGTGTTGGACTTATTTGTGTTAGTATAATTGATGTCTGGAGGATATATTGTTCAATTGGGTATTCGGGACACTTTTCGTGTCGGAGTACTATTCACGAGTTACTATTCATGAGATACTATTCACGAGTTACTATTCATGGGGTACTATTCACCCGTAAGATATAGTTATTTTCGGTCCAAATCATTTTTGGGTACAATATTATTCCATGAGGAGATGTGCTAATTTTTCATTCCGTTGGTTGAAGATATAATAGTAAATCAATCTGGACCGTTCATAAGTTAGTTACTATGAAGTCCATTCTTCTATAAATAGAAGCTCATTCCTTCATTATTTCTTACTTAATTCAATTGAAACTCTAGAGAGAGAATTATAAGAGAACCTATAGAAAAGTATTCTGCTACTTCCCTACTCTTATATTCAGTTTCTTTTACGGTAAGGAGTATTATTTCTTTTGTATTCATGAAGATAACTTCTGTTATTCCATTATTTATTATTCATTGGAATAACTTTGTATCATGAGCTACCCTATACATGGTGACATTCTTCTAATATTCCGTTCTTTATTATTCTTTCAGAATATCATGTTTGTGCGTTTACGCCGGACCTGGTTCCATTATTTATTATTCTGTCAGAATATCCTGTCTGTGCGTTTATGCCGAACCTAGTTCCATTATTTATTATTACGCTTGAATATCACATGCATGCATTTTACGCTTGGGACTGGTTCCATTCTTTATTATTCATTGGAATATCGGTGCATGCGTTTTACGCGGACACGGGTTCTATTATTTATTATTCTATTGGAATAACCTGCCGGTGTAGTCTATCGCATGCATGGTGATTTCTTTTGTTATTCCATTCTTTATTATACTCAGTTGGTTAAAACTTTAACTTCTATACCCATGAAATTAGTGGAATATCTTTGATATTTGCGCTTCATCCAGTATCTTTTCATGGAAATATTCTTCTGAGCATTCTTGAATTTTACTCTACAAAGCAGTATCATGTTGACAATTTGGACGTTATCAGTTCCTAGATAAATTAATTCTTGAACTTGTTTTATTGAATTCTTATATCATTGTCATCATGCTCATGTTTATATTTTGTTGAAAGTCATCTGTGGCCTGTAGTGCATAGATGGATTTGGTATGATTATGACCAGGGATTATTTAGTGTAATCATGACCGTAATGTTACAAATGATGTGATAAAAGTCCTCATTGGCCCGTAGTGTATTGATGGACAGTTGTTGGCATGATCATGACCATTAATGAATACACAAATGTCCTTGGCCCGTAGTGCATGGATAATTTGTGGTCGTGATACTAAAGAATATCCTTGGTCGTAATGCAGGGGTGATTCGATGATGTGGATTATTTATTAAGCTGAGTCCCAGCGATAAAAGTGATGAAAAACCTTTTAAATCATAGAAGATAGTAGATTTTATTCCCTACTTGACTCTTCTAATGGATTGCTTGTTCCGCTGCAGTTAAACTTGATAGTTATTATATTTTATCAGTTTAACACTGTTGAAGGCTAACGATAAATTATTTTGCATTATCTTAGTCATAATATTTCTTACTGGGTTAGTTGAGCTCACCCTTTCTTTCACTGTTCTCTTCAGAAAATGAGAATGTAGCTGGGACTAGTCGGGGAACAGAGTGATGGTCCTAGATGGTGCATTAGTAGTCCTCACTATTCTGTGAAATAGTGTGATAATAATTGTAATGAGGACTCCTTTTGAGTTTGTATAATCTCTAGTAGATAATATTTGTATTCAAACTCACAGTTTATGTTTTGTCGTATTGTATACGGCGGTTGTATTATTAAGTTGTATTTAAATTACATACCATGTATCAGCAACTCAAGATGGGTGATGTATACCTAATTTTGGGGGCGCCACTGATTTGGTATCAAAGCTTAGGGATATGATCCTGGCTAAGATGTGAGAATAGAACTAGAGAGGAGAGGCAGGGAATTTCTTCGCTAGTATGACCTACCTAAGTTTTTTTTTGGTATTTACTTGCCTGGTCGTAATTTAGGGATAATATGTTACATGTCAATTAACCTTTTGCTTTGTGGCAGTATCTGAAAAATGACATCTGAGAATGTTGAGAATAGCAATGGAGCACAGGCGACCGTTGATTCACCACATATCAATAATCAAGATAATGTGCATCAGGAAGGCGACAATCCTCATGCAAACAACAACACTGACCAAATGATGAATGGTGGAATGTTCAGAGGCTTTATGTAATTCATGCAACAGCAGGCGAGAGCGGCTCCTGTCCAAAATGTAGGTGGAAACATTGGAAACTCTCGGACGGTCACCACTAAACAGTTCAAGGAGCTGGGACCACCGGAGTTTATTGGAGAGCCAATACCACTTAAGGCGGAAGCATGGATAAAGCAGATCACCAAGATATTTGATGTCTTGGGATGATCCAAGGAGCAAAAGGTTTTCTTTGCCGCCTTTATGTTGCGAGGAGAGGCAGATTACTGGTGGGAATCGGTAAAGCGTACTCAACCTGCCGTACTGAAGATGTCTTGGGAAAAGTTCCAAGAACTATTCAACGACAAGTACTTTCCTGAAAGTTTTCGTCATATAAAAGAAGTAGAATTCATCAAGTTGGAGCAAAATAATATGACCGTGTCACAGTACGAAGCTAAGTTTGCCGAGTTGTCCCGGTTTGCGTCCCACTTGGTGGATAATGAAGAGAGAATGACGCCGATGTTTTTAAGAGGTTTAAAGCCGGAGATACGTCAACATCTTATTTCTCATAAACTGTGTTTGTATTCAGATGTTGTAAATAGAACTCAGTTAGTGGTAGCGATAACGAAAGTTAACGCAACCAAAGGAGAAGCGATCATCAAAGCGGTGACAACAAGCGTGGAGGAATCAACGGGCGTAAATGGTAACCACTTCGGTGGTAATCAAGGCCAAAACAATAAGAGTGGACATTTCAAGAAGAGGAGATTCAACAATGATGGAAGGACGTCAGCACCAGCACCCGTTGTTAAGGAAGGAGAACGACCACCTATCATATGCTTCAAATGTGGAGGGGAGGGACACATCAGTCCAAACAGCGCGATGCCGTCCAAAGCATGCTATAATTATGGAAGAGAAGGTCACTTAGCCCAATTTTGTCATTCACCGAAGACAAGTTCAGCTAGGATGGAGGCACCAAAGGCCGTCCTAGAAAAGTCAAAGCCGGTAGTGTAAGGGAGAGCGTTTGTTGTGACCTCCCCGTAAAGCAAAGAACACTGAATGAGGTCATCACGGTAAGCTTATCATAAACTCTAAATAAGTCTATACTTTATTTGATCTTTGGTTCTACCCATTCTTTTATTTCTCCTACTTGCGCTCAACGATTAAATTTGACTCAGAAGAAATTAGACTTTGACTTATCTGTGAAAACTCGTTGGGAGAAACCTTCATTACATCCCATTGTTTATAAGTCTTGTTTGGTTCAAATCCAGTAACCGCACATTACCGTCGATCTTATTTCTTTAAAAATACTTGCGTTTGACGTAATTCTAGGGATTGATTGGTTAAATACTCATCATGCAAAATTGATTATTTTCGTAAGGTTATTAGTTTTCATATTCCTAATCAACCTATTATGCTAATTCAAGCGACCAAACCATTAAAATCAATCACGGTCATTTCAAGCCATAAAGCTATTCGTTTATTGAAAAATGGATGTCAAGCTTTCTTAGCTCATGTCATGATTTAAACAAAAAAACACGCCGGTTTTGAACGATATTTCTATTGTTAATAAATTTCCTGACGTATTCCCTAAAGAACTTCCCGGCCTACCCCCAGAGCGTGAAATTGAATTTTGTATCGACCTTGAACCCGGTACAAAAACCAATTTCAAAGCCCCATATCGAATGGCTCCTATTGAACTTGAGAGTTAAAGATCCAATTGCAGGAATTGTTAGACATTGGTTTTATTCGTCCTAGTACGTCTCCTTGGGGTGCTCCTGTTCTATTCGTGAAGAAGAAAGATGGGAGTATGCGACTTTGTATTGATTATCGAGAGTTGAATCATGTCACCATAAAAAATAGGTACCCATTGCCACGTATTGATGACCTGTTTGACTAGTTACAAGGAGCCAAATTCTTTTCAAAGATTGATCTTCGTTCCGGATATCACCAATTGAAGATTAAAATCGATGACATTCCAAAGACAGCTTTCAGAACTCGGTACGGGCATTATGAATTCTTAGTCATATCCTTTGGATTGACTAATGCTCCTCTTTACCTTCATGGATATGATGAACCGAGTATTCAAGGAATATTTAGATCACTTTGTGGTAAGTCTTTATTGATGACATCCTTATTTATTCCAAAAGTCATGAAGATCATGAGAACAAGACTCCAAAAGCCGTGAATACAAGCTTTATGCCAAGTTGAAGAAATGTGAGTTACGGCTTGAGGAAGTAGCATTCCTTGGGCACGTAGTATCAAGTCATGGAATATATGTTGACGGCAAAGATTGAAGCTATTCAATTTGGGGAGCAACCTAAATCGATGATCGGCACGTAGCTTTCTCGTTTTATTTGGTTATTATCGGAGATTCGTGGAAGGATTTTCTCGAATCGTTACTCCATTAACTCAGCTGACTCGGAAAGATACAAAGTTCGGTTGGAGCGAAGAATATGAGAAGAGTTTTCAAGAACTCAATAGGAGACTCATTTCAAAGACTGTTCGACAATACCATCGGCTCAGGAGGATTTGTCATCTACAGGGATGCTTCGAGCAAAGGGTTGGGATGTGTTCTCATACAACATGGGAAAGTCTTAGCTTTATACCTCAAGACAACTCAAAGAATATGAGAGGAATTATCCTACTCATGATCTAGAGTTAGCAGCTATTGTCTTTTCACTTAAAATTTGGAGGCATTACTTGTATGGGGAGAAAGTGGAGATCTTTACGGATCATAAAAGCCTCAAATATTTCTTCACTCAAAAGGAACTTAACATGCGACAACGACGTTGGCTTGAACTATTGAAAGATTATGATCATACCATCCAATACCATCCTGGAAAGGCGAACGTGGTAGCTAACGCATTGAGTAGAAGATCATATGTAAGTACGAGTGCGATATTATCAATGCAAAGGCCCATTTTGTGTGACTTGCAAAGGATGGAGATAGAGTTAAAAACTCCAGGGACCCATGTGATGATGGAAAATATACGAGTAGAACTGACTTTAATTAATAAAGTTAAAGATGCTCAAGCTACTGACACTGGAGTCGACGATCGTATGAAGAAAGAAAGTGTAAGAAGTGCTATGCCTAAGTAAGAATCGATGAAGAAGGAATACTTCGAGTCAACTCCAGACTTTGTGTTCCTAACGACCCTGATTTAAACTATAAAATCATGATGGAGACACACAACACACCGTTTTCAATCCATCCTGGGAGTACCAAAATGTATCATGATCTTCAACATACATTTTGGTGGAGCAATATAAAGAGAGAGATAGCGGAGTTTATCTCAAGGTGTTTAACTTGTCAATGAGTCAAGGCAGAGCATCAAGTACCAAAAGGTCCATTGCAACCACTTGAAATTCCAGAATGGAAGTGGGAGCACATTATCATGGATTTCGTTACTGGTCTTCCTAAGGTTTCTCAAGGCATATATGCGATTTGGGTCATTGTTGATAGATTGACCAAGTCTGCTAATTTCTTACCGATCTGAGAAACTTATACACTTGAACGTCTTGCTCAGTTATGTATATAAGCGAGATTGTAAGATCGTATGGTATGCTGGGGTATCCATAGTTTCTGATCGAGACCCAAGATTCATTTCACAATTTTGAGTTAGTTTACAAAAAGCTATGGGCACAGACTTACGATTTAGCTCGGCATATCATCCTCAGATGGACGGATGGTCGGAGAGGACTATTCAAACTCTTGAAGCTATTAAGACTCTGTGTCCTTGACTTCAAGGGAAGTTGGGACAAGTTCTTACCATTGGTGGAGTTTTCCTACAACAACAGTTATCAAGCAAGTATTGGCATGGCTCCATTTGAGGCGTTGTATGGAAGAAAGTGTCGTTCTCTAGTATGCTGGGATGAGGTGGGTGAAGAAACGTTGTTGGGACCAAAGTTGGTACGTATGACTACAGAAAAGATTCAAATGATCCGACAATGTATAAAAATTTCACAAGATCGACAAAAGAGTTATGCTGATCTTCATCAAAAGGACGTAGAATTCGATATTGGAGATCATGTGTTGTTACGTGTTGCTCCATGGAAAGGAGTTCTGAGATTTGGAAAGAGAGGAAGCTCAATCCTCGGTTCATTGGCCCATTTTAATTCTTGGCGAGTGGGGCTCGTGCTTTATAGACTCGCCTTACCGCCAAGTATGTCTCGTGTTCATAATGTTTTTCACATATCTATGTTACGTAAATATATGAAATACCCAAACCACATTATTGAGTTAGAACAAGACGAGATAGAGGAAGATTTAACGTATGAAGAGTTACCTGTTAAAATCTTGGATAAGAAGGATCATGTTCTACGCTCCAAGGTTATACCTCAAGTCAAAGTTTTGTGGAGAAACCACGATGTGGAGGAAATGACTTGGGAGTTAGAATCTGAGATAAAGTCAAGGTATCCTCATCTCTTCGACATACCAGGTATGTACCCTAATTTTGACGATGAAATTTCATAAGAAGGGGAGGTTCTAAGACCCCAACTTTTATGAATAAAGAATAATTTTTTTTCGAATTATATTTTTGAATATTATGGTATTGATTTGATATAATGTTATAGTTGTGGGTAATATTTATAAATTTTGCAAAGTACATAAGTTGTTATATAATATTCTATTAGTCTGGGGAATATTCATTTTAACGAGGGAATATTAAATTACGACACAATCATTAGTGGACCCCACAACAAAATTATTGTCATATCGAGAAAGCGACAAAAATACTTTATAAAAATAGCGGTGGAGGTGTTACCGAATTAAAAGCTCATTGAACTACCTCGTAATAAAACTACGAAAGACGTGTAGTTGGACGATAGCTTACAGTATTGATTATTGATGCTTACGTGAGAAGTCACTCGGCTATACTCAATTATTACTACTGATAATTCACGCATCATATTTCTCATATTATTGATTCAATTATTGTTACTGACATCATCGCATTATATGATATATTATTAAATCAATAATTGAGACGACAAAGTTATTCATATTATTATTTGCAATATTGACAATGTACAGAAGTTACATCGCCAATGAGAGGTTTGGTCACCTAATTCATAGGCGCCAATAAGGAGAAATCCTTATCGGAAAGCCCCTCTTTCCAGGAGCGACACGGTTGTTAAATATTGTGAATTATAATATTAATGATGAATAAGTTCGTGTTGATTAAAGATGAATTTTATAGTTCCATTGTGTTGGACTTATTTGTGTTAGTATAATTTTTGTCTGGAGGATATATTATTCAATTGGGTATTCGGGACACTTTTCGTGTCAGAGTACTATTCACGAGTTACTATTTATGAGTTACTATTAACGAGTTTTTATTCACGGGGTACTATTCACCCGTAAGATATATTTATTTTCGGTCCAAATTATTTTTGGGTACAATATTATTCCATGAGGAGATGTGCTAATTTTTCATTCCGTTGGTTGAAGATATAATAGTAAATCAATCTGGACCGTTCATAAGTTAGTTACTATGAAGTCCATTCTTCTATAAATAGAAGCTCATTCCTTCATTATTTCTTACGAATTCACTGAAACTCTAGAGAGAGAATTATAAGAGAACCTATAGAAAAGTATTCTGCTACTTCCCTACTCTTATATTCAGTTTCTTTTACGGTAAGGGGTATTATTTCTTTTGTATTCATGAAGATAACTTCTGTTATTCCATTATTTATTATTACATTGGAATAACTTTTGTACGTGAGCTACCCTATACATGGTGACATTCTTCTAATATTCCGTTCTTTATTATTCTTTTCGAATATCATGTTTGTGCGTTCTGTGGGACTGGTTCCATTATTTATTATTCGCCGAGAATATCACGTCATGCGTTTATGCTTAGAACCTAGTTCCATTATTTATTATTCAGCCGGAATATCCACTACATGCATTTTACGGGACTGGTTCCATTCTTTATTATTCTCGTTGGAATATCGTATGCATGCGTTTTACTGGGACACGGTTCCATTATTTATTATTCTATTGGAATAACTGCTTGATTGGTGGTCTATCGCATGCATGGTGATTTCTTTTGTTATTCCATTCTTTATTATACTCGATTGGTTAAAACTTTAACTTCTATACCCATGAAATTAGTGGAATATCTTTGATATTTGCGCTTCATCCGAAGATCTTTTCATGGAAATATTCTTACGAGCATTCTTGAATTTTACTCTACAAAGCGAAGATCATGTTGACAATTTGGGACGTTATCGGTTCCTAGATAAATTAATTCTTGAACTTGTTTTATTGAATTCTTATATCATTGTCATCATGCTCATGTTTATATTTTGTTGAAAGTCATCTCGTGGCTGTGGTGCATAGATGGATTTGGTATGATTATGACTGAGGATTATTTAGTGTAATCATGGCTAGTAATGTTACAAATGATGTGATAAAAGTCCTCATTGGCCCGTAGTGCATTGATGGACGATTGTTGGCATGATAATGACCATTAATGAATACACAAATGTCCTTGGCCCGTAGTGCATGGATAATTTGTGGTCGTGATACTAAAGAATATCCTTGAGTGCATCGTAATGCAGGGTGATTCGATGATGTGGATTATTTATTAATTTGAGTCCCAATGATAAAAGTGATGAAAAACCTTTTAAATCATAGAAGATAGTAGATTTTATTCCCTACTTGACTCTTCTAATGGATTGCTTGTTCACCGCAGATTAAACTTAATAGTTATTATATTTTATCGGTTTAACAACTGTTGAAGGCTAACGATAAATTATTTCGCATTATCTTAGTCATAATATTTCTTCTTCGGGTTAGTTGAGCTCACCCTTTCTTTTCAACGTTCTCTTGAAAAAAATGAGAATGTAGGCTGGGACTAGTCGGGGAACGAGTGATGGTCCTAGATGGTGCATTAGTAGTCCTCACTATTACGTGAAATAGTGTGATAATAATTGTAATGAGGACTCCTTTTGAGTTTGTATAATCTCTAGTAGATAATATTTGTATTCAAACTCACGGTTTATGTTTTTTGTCGTATTGTATACGTGATTCAGTTGTATTATTAAGTTGTATTTAAATTACGTACCATGTATATCTGGCGACTCAAGATGGGTGGTGATGTATACCTAATTTTGGGGGCGTCACGATTTTAGTATCAAAGCTTAGGATATGATCCCTGGCTAAGATGTGAGAATAGAACTAGGAGGGGAGAGACGGGGAATTTCTTCGCTAGTATGACCTACCTAAGTTTTTTTTTGGTATTTACTTGGTCGGTCAGAATTTAGGGATAATATGTTACATGTCAATTAACCTTTTGCTTTGTGGCAGTATCTGAAAAATGACATCTGAGAATGTTGAGAATAGCAATGGAGCACAGGCGACCGTTGATTCACCACATATCAATAATCAAGATAATGTGCATCAGGAAGGCGACAATCCTCATGCAAACAACAACACTGACCAAATGATGAATGGTGGAATGTTCAGAGGCTTTATGTAATTCATGCAACAAAGAAAGGAGAGAGAAGCTCTCGTCCAAAATGTAGGTGGAAACATTGAAAACTGACGGTCACCACTAAAGCAGATTCAAGGAGCTGGGACCACCGGAGTTTATTGGAGAGCCAATACCACTTAAGGCGGAAGCATGGATAAAGCAGATCACCAAGATATTTGATGTCTTGGGATGATCCAAGGAGCAAAAGGTTTTCTTTGCGCCTTTTTATGTTGCGAGGAGAGCGATTCTTGGTGGGGAATGCAAAAGCGTACTCAACCCGTCTTGAAGATGTCTTGGGAAAAGTTCCAAGAAATATTCAACGACAAGTACTTTCACGAAAGTTTAAATCATATAAAAGAAGTAGAATTCATCAAGTTGGAGCAAAATAATATGACCGTGTCACGAAGACGAAGCTAAGTTTTTGCCGAGTTGTCCCGGTTTTCGTCCCACTTGGTGGATAATGAAGAGAGAATGACGCCGATGTTTTTAAGAGGTTTAAAGCCGGAGATACGTCAACATCTTATTTCTCATAAACTGTGTTTGTATTCAGATGTTGTAAATAAAACTCAGTTAGTGGAGCGCGATAACGAGTTAACGCAACCAAAGGAGAGCAGTCATCAAAGCGGTGACAACAAGCGTGGAGGGAATCAACAGGCCAGAAATGGTAACCACTTCGGTGGTAATCAAGGCCAAAACAATAAGAGTGGACATTTCAAGAAGAGGAGATTCAACAATGATGGAAGGACGTCAGCACCAGCACCCGTTGTTAAGGAAGGAGAACGACCACCTATCATATGCTTCAAATGTGGAGGGGAGGGACACATCAGTCCAAACAGCGCGATGCCGTCCAAAGCATGCTATAATTATGGAAGAGAAGGTCACTTAGCCCAATTTTGTCATTCACCGAAGACAAGTTCAGCTAGGATGGAGGCACCAAAGGCCGTCCTAGAAAAGTCAAAGCCGGTAGTGTAAGGGAGAGCGTTTGTTGTGACCTCCCAGAAAGCAAAGAACCTGAATGAGGTCATCACGGGTAAGCTTATCATAAACTCTAGCGAAGTCTATACTTTATTTGATACTGGTTCTACCCATTCTTTTATTTCTCCTACTTGCGCTCAACGATTAAATTTGACTCCGAAGAAATTAGACTTTGACTTATCTGTGGAAACTCTGTTGGGAGAAACCTTCATTACATCCACTGTTTATAAGTCTTGTTTGGTTCAAATCGGTAACCGCACATTACCTGTCGATCTTATTTCTTTAAAAATACTTGCGTTTGACGTAATTCTAGGGATTGATTGGTTAAATACTCATCATGCAAAAATTGATTATTTTCGTAAGGTTATTAGTTTTCATATTCCTAATCAACCTATTATGCGAATTCAAGCGACCAAACCATTAAAATCAATCACGGTCATTTCAAGCCATAAAGCTATTCGTTTATTGAAAAATGGATGTCAAGCTTTCTTAGCTCATGTCACAGATTTAAACAAAAAACACGTCAGTTTTGAACGATATTTCTATTGTTAATAAATTTCCTGACGTATTCCCTAAAGAACTTCCTGGCCTACCCCCAGAGCGTGAAATTGAATTTTGTATCGACCTTGAACCTGGTACAAAACCAATTTCCAAAGCCCCATATCGAATGGCTCCTATTGAACTTCAGGAGTTAAAGATCCAATTGCAGGAATTGTTAGACATTGGTTTTATTCGTCCTAGTACGTCTCCTTGGGGTGCTCCTGTTCTATTCGTGAAGAAGAAAGATGGGAGTATGCGACTTTGTATTGATTATCGAGAGTTGAATCATGTCACCATAAAAAATAGGTACCCATTGCCACGTATTGATGACCTGTTTGACCAGTTACAAGGAGCCAAATTCTTTTCAAAGATTGATCTTCGTTCCGGATACCACCAATTGAAGATTAAAACCGATGACATTCCAAAGACGGCTTTCAGAACTCGGTACGGGCATTATGAATTCTTAGTCATATCCTTTGGATTGACTAATGCTCCTGCTGCCTTCATGGATATGATGAACCGAGTATTCAAGGAATATTTAGATCACTTTGTGGTCGTCTTTATTGATGACATCCTTATTTATTCCAAAAGTCATGAAGATCATGAGCAACAGCACTCCAAAAGCTTCGTGAATACAAGCTTTATGCCAAGTTGAAGAAATGTGAGTTCTGGCTTGAGGAAGTAGCATTCCTTGGGCACGTAGTATCAAGTCATGGAATATATGTTGACCCGACAAAGATTGAAGCTATTCAAAGCTGGGAGCAACCTAAATCAGTGACTGAAGTACGTAGCTTTCTCGGTTTAGCTGGTTATTATCGGAGATTCGTGGAAGGATTTTCTCGAATCGTTACTCCATTAACTCAGCTGACTCGGAAAGATACAAAGTTCAGTTGGAGCGAAGAATATGAGAAGAGTTTTCAAGAACTCAATAGGAGACTCATTTCAAAGACTGATTACGACAATACCATCTGGCTCGGAGGGATTTGTCATCTACAGTGATGCTTCGGGCAAAGGGTTGGGATGTGTTCTCATGCAACATGGGAAAGTCTTAGCCTATACCTCAAGACAACTCAAAGAATATGAGAGGAATTATCCTACTCATGATCTAGAGTTAGCAGCTATTGTCTTTTCACTTAAAATTTGGAGGCATTACTTGTATGGGGAGAAAGTGGAGATCTTTACGGATCATAAAAGCCTCAAATATTTCTTCACTCAAAAGGAACTTAACATGCGACAACGACGTTGGCTTGAACTATTGAAAGATTATGATCATACCATCCAATACCATCCTGGAAAGGCGAACGTGGTAGCTAGCGCATTGAGTAGAAGATCATATGTAAGTACGAGTGCGATATTATCAATGCAAAGGCCCATTTTGTGTGACTTGCAAAGGATGGAGATAGAGTTAAAAACTCCGAGGACCAATGTGATGATGGAAATATATCTGAGTAGAATCGACTTTAATTGATAAAGTTAAAGTCGCCAAGATCTGTAACCTGGAGTGATGCGTATGAGGAAGAAAGTGCAAGAAGGTGCTATGCCGGAAGTAAGAATCGATGAAGAAGGAATACTTCGAGTCAACTCCAGACTTTGTGTTCCTAACGACCCTGATTTAAACTATAAAATCATGATGGAGACACACAACACACCGTTTTCAATCCATCCTGGGAGTACCAAAATGTATCATGATCTTCAACATACATTTTGGTGGAGCAATATAAAGAGAGAGATAGCGGAGTTTATCTCAAGGTGTTTAACTTGTCAATGAGTCAAGGCAGAGCATCAAGTACCAAAAGGTCCATTGCAACCACTTGAAATTCCAGAATGGAAGTGGGAGCACATTATCATGGATTTCGTTACTGGTCTTCCTAAGGTTTCTCAAGGCATATATGCGATTTGGGTCATTGTTGATAGATTGACCAAGTCTGCTAATTTCTTACCGATACGAGAAACTTATACACTTGAACGTCTTGCTCGTATGTATATAAACGAGATTGTAAGACTGTATGGTATGCCGGTATCCATAGTTTCTGATCGAGACCCAAGATTCATTTCACAATTTTGAGTTAGTTTACAAAAAGCTATGGGCACAGACTTACGATTTAGCTCGGCATATCATCCTCAGACGGACGGATAGTCGGAGAGGACTATTCAAACTCTTGAACCTATTAAGACTCTGTGTCCTTGACTTCAAGGGAAGTTGGGACAAGTTCTTACCATTGGTGGAGTTTTCCTACAACAACAGTTATCAAGCAAGTATTGGCATGGCTCCATTTGAGGCGTTGTATGGAAGAAAGTGTCGTTCTCCAGTATGCTGGGATGAGGTGGGTGAAGAAACGTTGTTGGGACCAGAGTTGGTACGTATGACTACAGAAAAGATTCAAATGATCCGACAATGTATAAAAATTTCACAAGATCGACAAAAGAGTTATGCTGATCATCATCAAAAGGACGTAGAATTCGATATTGGAGATCATGTGTTGTTACGTGTTGCTCCATGGAAAGGAGTTACGAGATTTGGAAAGAGAGGAAGCTCAATCCTCGGTTCATTGGCCCATTTTTAATTCTTGAGCGAGTGGGAACTGTTGCCTATAGACTCGCCTTACCGCCAAGTATGTCTCGTGTTCATAATATTTTTCACATATATATGTTACGTAAATATGTGAAATACCCAAACCACATTATTGAGTTAGAACAAGACGAGATAGAGGAAGATTTAACGTATGAAGAGTTACCTGTTAAAATCTTGGATAAGAAGGATCATGTTCTATGCTCCAAGGTTATACCTCAAGTCAAAGTTTTGTGGAGAAACCACGATGTGGAGGAAATGACTTGGGAGTTAGAATCTGAGATAAAGTCAAGGTATCCTCATCTCTTGACATACCGTATGTACCTACCCTAATTTTTTGACGAAATTTCATAAGAAGGGGAGGCTCTAAGACCCCAACTTTTATGAATAAAGAATAATTTTTTTTCGAATTATATTTTTGAATATTATGGTATTGATTTGATATAATGTTATAGTTGTGGGTAATATTTATAAATTTTGCAAAGTACGCAAGTTGTTATATAATATTCGATTAGTCGGGGAATATTCATTTTAACAGGGAATATTCGTACAACGGCACAATCATTGGTGGACCCCACAACAAAATTATTGTCATATTGAGAAAACGACAAAAATACTATATAAAAATAACGGTGGAGGTGTTACCGTTAAAACTGTTGAACTACCCTGTAATAAAACTACAGTAATACGTGTAGTTGGACAGTAGCACACGGTATTGATTATTGATGCTTACGTGAGAAGTCCCTCAGCTATACTCAATTATTGCTACAGTAATTGCTGCATCATATTTCTCATATTATTGATTCAATTATTATTACAGTATCATCTGCATTATATGATATATTATTAAATCAATAATTGAGACGGCAAAGTTATTCATATTATTATTTGCAATATCGACAATGTCTAGAAGTTACATCAATGAGAGGTTTGGTCACCTAATTAGCGCTACCAATAAGGAGAAATCCTTATCTAAAGCCCCCCTCTTTCCAGGAACGACACGGTTGTTAAATATTGTGAATTATAATATTAATGATGAATAAGTTCGTGTTGATTAAAGATGAATTTTATAGTTCCATTGTGTTGGACTTATTTGTGTTAGTATAATTTTTGTCTGGAGGATATATTATTCAATTGGGTATTCGGGACACTTTTCGTGTCAGAGTACTATTCACGAGTTACTATTTATGAGTTACTATTAACGAGTTTTTATTCACGGGGTACTATTCACCCGTAAGATATATTTATTTTCGGTCCAAATCATTTTTGGGTACAATATTATTCCATGAGGAGATGTGCTAATTTTTCATTCCGTTGGTTGAAGATATAATAGTAAATCAACGGACCGTTCATAAGTTAGTTACTATGAAGTCCATTCTTCTATAAATAGAAGCTCATTCCTTCATTATTTTCTTACGAATTCAATTGAAACTCAGAGAGAGAATTATAAGAGAACCTATAGAAAAAGTACGCTACTTCCCTACTCTTATATTAGGTTTCTTTTACGGTAAGGGGTATTATTTCTTTTGTATTCATGAAGAGAACTTCTGTTATTCCATTATTTATTATTTTGTTGGAATAACCTGTATACGCGGGCTACCCTATACATGGTGACATTCTTCTAATATTCCGTTCTTTATTATTCTTTCAGAATATCATGTCTGTGCGTTTACGTCGGACCTGGTTCCATTATTTATTATTCTGTCGGAATATCCTGTCTATGCGTTTATAGAACCTAGTTCCATTATTTATTATTACGCTTCGGAATATCACGTACATGCATTTACTGTGGGACCTGGTTCCATTCTTTATTATTACATTGGAATATCGTATCACATGCATTTTACGCCGGACCTGGTTCCATTATTTATTATTCATTGGGAATAACTCACGGCTTGCGGTCTATCGCATGCATGGTGATTTCTTTTGTTATTCCATTCTTTATTATACTCAGTTGGTTAAAACTTTAACTTCTATACCCATGAAATTAGTGGAATATCTTTGATATTTGCGCTTCATCCAGTATCTTTTCATGGAAATATTCTTATGAGCATTCTTGAATTTTACTCTCTGAAGCAAATATCATGTTGACAATTTGGACGTTATCAGTTCCTAGATAAATTAATTCTTGAACTTGTTTTATTGAATTCTTATATCATTGTCATCATGCTCATGTTTATATTTTGTTGAAAGTCATCTGTGGCCTGTAGTGCATAGATGGATTTGGTATGATTATGACCAGGGAACAGAGTGATGGTCCTAGATGGTGCATTAGTAGTCCTCACTATTCTGTGAAATAGTGTGATAATAATTGTAATGAGGACTCCTTTTGAGTTTGTATAATCTCTAGTAGATAATATTTGTATTCAAACTCACAGTTTATGTTTTGTCGTATTGTACACGACAGTTGTATTATTAAGTTGTATTTAAATTCTATACCATGTATCTGGCGACTCAAGATGGGTGATGTATACCTAATTTTGGGTGCATCACAGATACTAATTGTAATTATATAATCTCATGTTCAAGTCACATACTTGAAACTATATAAATTGTATCACTATTCTAAGGAATTTTATTATGTTAACATTTATATATGATGATAAATAAAACCATAATAAAATCATTCATTTACTTAATCAAATATAATATCAAAATGTTAAGCAATTATATCAAGTAATTGGCCTCTAGGGCATAAACTCTAACATCCACCAATGATTGTGTCGTCGTACGGATATTTCCTGACAAAAATAATATTCCCCGACCAAACGAATATTTTATAACAACTTGCATACTTTGCAAAATTTATAAATACTACCCACAACTATAACATTATATCAAATCCACTCCATAATATATAAAAAAAATAAAAAATTATTTTGAGAAAATTAAATATTTATTCATAAAATCTGGGGTCTCACACTTAAGTTGCTTATCTTGTAAGAAGTTGGATGAAATTTGAACAAGCAACAAATAAATTGAAGCTTGCTATTTATAGACAATCCAAAGCTAGGGTAGAATGGTCTTTATGTCATCCCACCTCCTTAAGCTAACCTCCTTACTATTCATGGCTTTCTCATTAAGTAATCTTGCTCAACACTCATAATTCTTGACCACCACATACAATCCTTGGTCATTACCTAAAGTTCTTTCCCATCAAGTTTATCCATGGGTTTTTTTCCCCATGGATCCTCATTAACTAATGGATCATACTTGGACTTACTGCTTAATTCAATTAACTTATCTTTGGGCTTGTATTAATCTACCATAGGCTTCATGTTATTACTACTTGGGCTTTAGGAATAATCCCACCTAGGTTTACACCTTTGAGCTTATGGACTTTCACAAGATATAACCCACAATTTCATTTCATTATAAGTTAATACTTCTCATTCCAAAATTAAGTCCGCATGCAAATATGCGTTTTCCATACTTAGATTATTATTACATAATCCATCTCGCCTCGATATTCTAACGTTACATATTTCTCAGAAGTTCAAAAATAATTCTCGAGCGATAAACGGTGAATAGTGTTTTTCGTAAACTTTCTCAGAAAATATTTATTTTCGTCTTGGAAATTCAAACACTTTAATTCTCTTACGTGGTTCGAATACTACGATATTTCGACACTTCTAGGTTATAGAACGACATATATCTTATTAACACATATAATAACAAATAATATTATTTTATTCATTATTCTATTCTTTCAAATATTTTTACAAAGGATCCGAATTTTTTGGTCGTTACAATGCCTATACTTGCTTGATAACTGTCGTTGTAGGAAAATTCCACCAATGGCAAGAACTTTTCATAACTTCCTTTGAAGTCAAGGACACAGAGTCTTAATAGATCTTCAGAGTTTGAATAGTCCTCTCCGAGTATCCATCTGTTTGAGGATGATATGCCGAACTAAATTATAAATTTGTGCCCATAGCTTTCTACAAACTAACCAAAATTCGTGAAGTGAATCTTGGGTCTCGATCAGAAACTATGGATACTGGCATACCATGCAGTCTTATAATCTCATTTATGTATATACAAGCAAGACGTTCGAGTGTATAAGTTTCTCGTATAGGTAAGAAATGAGCGGACTTGGTCAATCTATCAACAATAACCCAAATCGCATCTATGCCTTGAGAAACCTTGGGAAGACCAGTAACAAAATCCATGGTAATGTGCTCCCACTTCCATTCTGGAATTTAAAGTAGTTGCAATGAACCTTTTGGCACTTGATGCTCTGCCTTGACTCGTTGACAAGTTAAACACCTTGAGATAAACTCTGTTATCTCTCTCTTCATATTGCTCTACCAAAATGTATGTCGAATATCATGATACATTTTGGTATTCCCAGGATGGATTGTAAACGGTGTGTTGTGCACCTCCATCATGATTTTATACTTTAAATCAGGGTTGTTAGGAACACAAAGTCTAGAGTTGACTCGTAGTATTTCTTCTTCATCGATTCTTGCTTCCAGAATAGCACCTTCTTGAAATTTCTTCCTCATACGCATCAGCTCCAAGTCTGTAGCTTGAGCAGCTTTAACTTTATCGATTAAAGTCGGTTCTACTCGTATATTTGTCATCATCACGTGGGTCCCTAGAGTCTTTATCTCTATCTCTATCCTTTGTAAGTCATGCCAAATAGGCATTTGCGTTGACAATATCGCACTCGTACCCGCATATGATCTTCTACTCAATGCGTCAGCTACCACGTTCGCTTTTCTAGGATGGTATTGAATGGTATAATCATAATCTTTCAATAGCTAAAGCCAACGTCGTTGCCGCATGTTGAGTTCCTTTTGGGTGAAGAAATATTTGGGGCTTTTATGATACGTGTAGATTTTAAGCGTGAAAATGTCAGTTGCCAACTCTAGATCATGAGTAGGATAATTCCTCTCATATTCTTTGAGTTATCGTGAGGCATAGGCTATGACTTTCCCATGTTGCATGAGAACACATTCTAACCCTCTGCCTGAAGCATCGCTGTAGATGACAAATCCCTCCGAACCAGATGGTATTGTCAGAACAGGTGCTGAAATGAGTCTCCTCTTGAGTTCTAGAAAACTCTTCTCACATTCCTCGCTCCAACCGAATTTTGTATGATTTTGAGTCAGCTGAGTTAATGGAGTAGAGATTCGAGAAAATCCTTCCACGAATCTCCAATAATAACCAGCTAAGTCAAGAAAGCTATGTACTTCGGTCATTGGCTTAGGTTGCTCCCAGCTTTGTATTGCTTCAATCTTTGTCAGGTCAATAAATATTTTGTGATTTGATATCACGTGCCCAAGGAATGCTACTTCCTCATTCCAGAACTCGCATTTCTTTAACTTGGCGTACATCTTGTTTTCACGAAGCTTTTGGAGTATCAGCCTCAAGTGTTGCTCATGATCTTCACGGGTTTTCGAATATATAAGGATGTCATCAATAAAGACGACTACAAAGTGATCCAAATATTCATTGAATACTCGGTTCATCATATCCATGAAGGCAGCATGAGCATTAGTCAATCCAAAAGACATGACTAGGAATTCATAATGCCCGTACAGAGTTTTGAAAGCAGTCTTTGGAATGTCATCAGTTATAATCTTTAACTGATGATATCCGGAACTAAGATCAATCTTTGAAAAGAATTTGGCTCCTTACAATTGGTCAAACAGGTCATCAATACGAGGTAACGGGTACCTATTTTTGATGGTGACATGATTCAACTCCCGATAATTAATAAAAAGTCGCATACTCTCATCTTTCTTCTTTACAAATAAAACAGGAGCACTCCAAGGAGACGTACTAGGACGAATAAAAAGATATCTAACAACTCCTGCAGTTGGGTTTTTAACTCCTGAAGTTCAATAGGAGCCATTCGATATGGGGCTTTGGAAATGGGTTTTGTACCAGGTTCAAGGTCAATACCAAACTCAATTTCATGCTCTTGGGGTAGGCCAAGAATTTCTTCAGGGAATACGTCAGGAAATTTATTAACAATAGAAATATCATTCAAATCTGACGTATTTTTGTTTAACTCTGTGACACGGGCTAAGAAAGCTTAACATCCATTTTTCAATAAACGAATAGCTTTATGGCTTGATATTATAGTGATTGACTTTAGTGGTTTGGTGCTTGAATTCGCATAATGGGTTGGTTAGGAATATGAAAGCTAACAACCTTACGAAAATAATCAATTTTTTCATAATGAGTAGTTAACCAATCAATCCCTAAAATCACATCAAATGCAAGTATTTTTCAGGAAATAAGATCGACATGTAATGTGAGGGTACCAATTTGAACAGAACAAGACATATAAACAGTGGATGTAATGAAGGTTTCTCCCAATGGAGTTTTAACAGATAAGTCAAAGTCTAATTTCTCTGGAGTTAAATTTAAACGTTGAGCGCAAGTAGGAGAAATAAAAGAATGGGTAGAACCGGTATCAAATAAGGCATATACTTCGCTATAGTTTATGATTAGCTTACCCCCTGATGACCTCGTTCGGGTTCCTAACTTTTGGGGAGGTCACGACAAACGCTCTCCCTTGAACTACCGACTTTGACTTCTCTGGGACGGCCTTTGGTGCTTCCATCCCAACTGGACTTGGCTTTACTGCATGACAAAATCGATCTTGGTGACCTTCTCTTCCACAATTGTAACATGTTTTAGACTACTGCGTACAGTTTGGTCTGATGTGTCCCTCCTCTCCGTATTTGTAGCATATGATTGGTGATCGTTCTCCTTCTTTAACAATGGGTGATGGTGATGACGTCCTTCCATCATTATTGAATCTCTTCTTCTTGAAATTTTCACTTTTATTGCCTTGACCATGATTACCACCGAAGTGGTTACCATTTCTGGCATGTTGACTTCCTCCACGTTTGTTGTCACCACTTCGATGACTGCTACACTGGTATTATCATTTTGTCGGCTTCTCTCTCTTCGTTGGGTTGACTCATTTTCACGCTCCAATAACTGAGCCCTATTTACACCATCTGAATACAAACACAGTTTGTGAGAAATGAGATATTGCCATATTTCAGGTTTCAAACATTGCGGAAACATTCGCGTAATTCTCTCCTCATTATCAACCAAGTGGGATGTAAATCGGGACAACTCTGCAAACTTAGCTTTGTACTATGACACGGTCATATTGTTTTGCTCCATCTTGATAAACTCCACCTCTTTCATGTAACGAATACTTTCGGGAAAGTACTTGTCGTTGAACAGTTCTTGGAACTTCTCCCAAGACATCTTCAGTGCGGCAGGTTGAGTACGTTTTACAGATTCCCACTAGTAATCTACCTCTCCTCGCAACATGAAGGTGGCAAAGGGAACCTTTTACTCCTCGGAGCATCGCAAGACATCAAATATCTTGGTGATCTGCTTTATCCACGTCTCCGCCTTAAGTGGTTTTTGGCTCTCCAAAAAACTCCGGTGGTCCCAGCTCCTTGAAATGTTTAACAGTGACCATCCGAGAGTTGCTAGTGTTTCCACCTACATTTTGAACAGGAGTCACTCTCGCCTGATGTTGCATGAATTGCATAAAGCCTCTGAACATCCCATCGTTCATCATTTGGTCGGTGTTGTTGTTTTCCTGAGGATTATTGCCTTCCTGATGCACATTATCTTAGGTATTGATCATTGCTGACTCAACGGTCTCATATGTTCCATTGCTTATCTCAACATTCTCGGATGTCATTTACAAACACTGCCACAAAACAAGGGTTAATTGACACGCCACTTATTATCCCTATATTCTGACCTGCTAATTAAATAACAAATAAGCTTAGGTAGGTCATACTAGCAAAGGATTTCCCCGTCTCTCCCCCAAAGTTCTAGTCTCACATCTTAGCCAGGGATCATATCCCTAAGCTTTGATACCAACTATGATGCCCCCAAAATAGGTATACATCACCCATTCTAAGTCGCCAAATACATGGTACAGAATTCAAATACAAACATAATTAATACAACTGTCGTGTAAAATACAATAAAACATAGCTGACTTTCATCACAATATAAGCATGAGGATGATGACAATGATATAAGAATTCAATTAAATGAAAGCAAAGGATAAATTTTAAAGATTTATAATTTAATTTATCCAGAATTTAATAATGTCCAAATTGTCAACATGATACTGCTTTGTGGAGTAAATTTTAAGAATAATATTGTATCAAAAATGATTTGGACCAAAAAGAAATTATTTTTTTATCATGAATAATACCCCGGGTGAATAGTAACCGAGTGAATAGTACTTCGGGAATAGTACCCAGTGAATAGTACTCTGACATGAAAAAGTTAAAACTTATCAAGAATGATCATAATAATATTTTCATGAAAAGATACTGGATGAAGCGCAAATTTCAAGGATATTCTACTAATTTCATGGAGTATAGAAGCCAAAACTTTACAAAATAAGTGTAGAATTCGAAATCTGAAATAAAATAATATTACTTACATATTACAGAGTATGGAAGAAAATATTATTTCCTATGAGTATTTAACAAAAATAATATCCCTTACCTTAAAAGGAGAGTATTCCAACTAGTATAGCGGGGATATTCTTGAAGAAAACTTGCACTGTTTTCAACACTCAAAGCTTTCTTAAACTCTAAAGAAATACGCTCAAGATTATAGAAGAAGAATGGAAGGGGCGATGTTAAGAATTTTTTTCACGAACGAAATAATTTATGAAATCAATTACGTCTTACAACATTACAGGCGATTGAATTTCAATGCAACCATCAAGTAAAAAACAAAAACTATAATATATATGACATTATCACTTTCATTATCACCCACCACCACTCATTTCTTCCACCACACACACACACTCACCCACACGGCACACACACCAATCAATTTCATAAATATATGCTTATATATTCCCTCCTTCCTACACGTATCATCATATAAATATATATACAATATATACACTCCCTCCCTTCCAAGGCATCTATCTCCCATCCCTTTTTCCATTTTCCATCCCATATGTGGGCCTCACCCCATATTTCACTTTCACACACATAAATTATATATATATATATATATATATATATATATATATATATATATATATATATATATATATATATATATATATACGTCATGAAAACCCCTCAATATTTGTAACAACATTTATTCATCATTAATATTATAAATCGCAATATTTAACAACCAGATCATTCCCAGGAAAGAGAGGGCTTTCCGATAAGGATTTCTCCCTATTGGCGCACAATTAGGTGACCAAACCCCTTTCCTCGACATAACTTTCTAGACTTCGTCAATAATGCCAATAATAATATGAATAACTGTGTCGACTCAATTATTGATTTAATAAAAAAATATTTACAATAGTTGAATCAAATAACGTGAGACACTATGCACCAATTACTGTAGCAATAATTGAGTATAACTGAGTGACTTCTCACGTAAGCATCAATAATCAATACCATGTGCTACTATGCAACCACACATATTATTGTACCTTTATCACCGGGTATTTCAACAGTTAACGGTAAAACTATTTCCGTTACTTTTATAAAAAGATATTTTTGTCGATTTCTAACTCTGACAATAATTCCGTTGTGGGGTCCACCAATGATTGTGCCGTCATACGAATATTTTCTGTTAAAACGAATATTCCCCGACCAATCGAAAAATTTATAACAAGTTACATACTTTGCAAAATTTATAAATATTACCCACAACTATAACATTACATCAAATCCACACCATAATATTAAAAAAATATATTTTGAGAAAAATTAATCTTTATTCATGAAAGTTGGGGTCTTACATTCATGAATAGACACGATCATTGGGAAAGGCTAAATCAAAGTGAGCTGGAAGATATAGCATGGAGAGACGAAGCCAGCAGGAGAAGGAAAGTTGTAGAGTATGTCAATCCTCCAAGGAACAAAAGGTAGGAGAAATAGATATAAGTTGGAACTCGTTTCTTATTGATGTAACAAAGCTTTATTGTAATATATGTCTTTACAAACATCAATAAATTCATGCTTATTCTCTAGAGATTTCTAATGTTCATTGAAACACTAATTCATATTTACTTTCTAGCAACTGCATCTAGAAATTGATAATCATGATACAAATCTCCTTGGTCATGTCAACGTCAAATAGGGGGAGATTGTTGGAAGATTGCATATTTAAATTTGATGTTAAAAGTTAATATTCATGATTATATGTAAAGTCCTTCAAGTAATCCATGTACAAGGGCTTAGTGGTAGATCAAACTTGTTAGGTTGATCTAAGCTTTAATGTTTATCATTCTATAAATGAATGTATAGAAGAAAAGATCAAAGTTGTTAGGTTGATCTATGTCTTGAGATGTAATAGATAGGCTTCAACAGAATAGTAGTCTATTACGCTGATCAAAAGATTGCAGAATCCAAGGAAGAATCGTAGAGCATCGAGGATCGTAGTCTGTTTGCTTTGGAGGGCCTCTCATGGAATCGTAGAGTGGTCCAAACATCTGCCGAGTCAAACTCAAGAATCGTAGAGTGCTCTCCAAAGCGTAGAGTCTGCAAGTCAAGCAAGTGAAGATTGTAGTGTACCAGTACTTAAGAGAAATAGTAGTGTTCTCATCCATCAGTACCAGATCAAGCTCCAAGGTGGCAAGACACCACGATCATGATCGTAGTGTATCATTTGTCTGTATCAGAAGCATCGAGCCTTGTCCATTTGTTTAAGAATAAAAGTCAGTAAATGTGGAATGGATTATAGACGTTGTGACTATCGAGAGTCCCAATGACACAACAGTCATCCTTAGTATGTAACAAAGAAACATATTTAAGAATCTAAGAAAAGTACTATGGGTCAACAGAAAACACCTTTTCAGGTGTTAGGTGAGATAATAGTCTACAGTGTCAGTGGGTCAAACGGCTAGACAGAAGATTTCCAAAAAGTCACCATCAGTGCTCAGAAATATCAAATACAATTAATGCTTCAACGGATGTCTTAAAACAGATATATTTCAAAGGCATCATATATGCAAAACATAAGTAGATGCAAGAATCAAGCAAGCATACAACAAAACGCGGAAGAACACTCAACGCTCAACTCTACAATATGAAAAGAAAGCTTGCTCAGCTACTCAGTTCTTTCAAATATAAGCTTAATGGCAACTGAGTAGCATCATTCAAGAACTCAACCATCTTTAAGTGAAGTAAGAAGTTCCAAGTCATAAGGACTTGAAGAGTTCTAAGTGAACTGTGAAGTATCAAGTCTTTTGGACTTGAAGAGTTCTAAAGTGAACTAAGAAGTTCTAAGACTGCTGGTCTTGAAGGAATCAGTGAGTTTCAAATATTGTAAAGATATCCTTAGTGGATTTCCTACTCAAGGAGTAGAAGAGTGGACTAGGAGCCTTGAGAGCTCTAAACTACTTAAAAACATTGTGTCTCTTATATTCTTGCCATAACTGCCATATCTGCTATAAATGCTTATATCATATCAACTCGCTTTATCTTAAAGGGAAAATAAACAAATCTCAAATTCCATTGTTATAAGACCCCAACTTTTATGAGTAAAGATGAATTTTCTATAAATATTATTTTTGAATATTATGGAGTGAATTTGATATAATGTTATAGTTGTGGGTAATATTTATAAATTTTGCAAAGTACGCAAGTTGTTATATAATATTCGATTGGTCGGGGAATATTCATTTTAACGGGGAATATTCGTACAATGACACAATCATTGGTGGACCCCACAATTGAATTATTGTAGGATTGAGAAAACGACAAAAACATCTTTTTTATAAAATAACGGCGAAAGTTTTACCGTTAACTGTTAGAATACTCGGTGGTTAAAATATAGTAATACACATTGTTGCACAGTAGCACACGGTATTGCACAGTATTTTTGAATTATTGATTCTTACGTAAGAAGGCACTACTCAATAATTATTACAGTAATTATTGTTCGATATTTTATTTTATTAATTCAATAATTGCTGCGTTGATATTTTATATTATTGTTGTTTCAATAATTGTCACTGCACAATATTTTCCATTATCAAATCAATAATTTATATTATTTGAATAATATTATTAGATAGCATTATTGGCAATGTCTAGAAAGTTCTTTCAAGGAGAGGTTTGGTCACCTAATTGCGCGCCAGTAAGGAAAAATCCTTATCGAAAAGCCCCCTCTTTCTTGGAAACGGCCTGGTTGTCAGTATTGTGATTCTGTAATATTATTTGTGAATAATTAATTATTGATTTATATGATAAAGAAATATTTATTTTATGTGGACATAAATGATAGATAGGAAAATATTTATTTTATGTGGTTATAAATGAAGGAATTAATATTGAGGTATTTTATCAGTATTTTATCGGATTGGATGTATTAAAAATCAAATCGGTGTTCTTAAAGCTCTATTGCGTGAGTTATAATTTTGATCCGCCCGTTGGATCGTTGTGATTTTTGGATATGTTATACATATATAAGTTAAGTATATGTCCAAAAATTTTGAACCGTTAAAAATTAACGTATGATTTGTTATAAATTTTATGAGGTATTGAAAACCATCCGTTTGTGGATTTCAGATATTTTTTGTTTGGAATTTGGAAAAACTTTATTCTGCAAAGTTGTAGAGAATTCGATTTCGTGTGGAATGGACATAAAATTCGCATTTTTCTGATAAAAGGGCTATTTATTATGAATTATTGAAGTTTCGAAAAATAAATATTTTTATTTAAAACATGGGTGGGCCCCACTTTTGGTTGGTGTGGAAAATCTGAATTTTGGTGGGTCCCACTTCTGGTTGCTGAATTTTGGTCCAAGAGGTGTGCGTAGAATTTTTTTGAAAATTATATTATTTTATTAATTTAGTCTCCTATGACGTTCTAGCATTTTCCTATAAATAGGCGCTTAAATTAGAATTGAAAATCACACCAGAATCAGAGAAATCTTCTTCTATAATATTGAGCGTATTTTTTTCGAGTTCTAGAAAGCTTTGAGCGTAGAAAATAGTGAAAGTTTTCTTCAAGAATATCCCCGCTATACCAGTTGGAATACTCTTTTTTTCAAGGTAAGGGATGTTATTTTTGTTCAATATTCGCTTGAAATAATCTTTTCTTCCATACTCTGTAGTATGTAAGTAATATTATTTCGTTTCAGATTTTGAATTCTATACTCGTTTGTTAAAATTTTGGCTTCTATACTCCATAAAATTAGTAGAATATCCTTGATATTTGTGCTTCATCCAGTATCTTTTTATGGAAATATTATCCTGAGCATTCTTCATAAGTTTTAACTTGTTCATGCCGAAGTACTATTCACGGGGTTACTATTCCTGAAGTACTATTCACAGGGTACTATTCATGATAAAAATTGATTTGTTTTCGGTCCAAATTATTTTTGGTACAATATTACTCTTGAATTTTACTCCACAAAGTAGTATCATGTTGACAATTTGGACGTTATTGATTTCAGGATAAATTAAATTATAAATCTTTAAAAATTTATCCTTGAACTTGTTTTACTGAATTCTTATATCATTGTCATCATCCTTATGTTTATAGTGTGTTGAAAGTCATCTGTGGCCTGTAGTGCATAGATGGGCTTGGTATGATTATGAGCATGGATTATTCGGTATAATCATGATTGTAATGTTACAAATGATGTGGTAAAAGTCCTCATTTGCCCGTAGTGCATTGATGGACAGTTGTTGGCATGATCATGACCATTGATGAATATACGAATATCCTTGGCCCGTAGTGCATGGATAATTTGTGGTTGTAATACTAAAGAATATCCTTGGCCGTAGTACAGGGGTGATTCGATGATGTGGATTATTTATTAAGCTGAGTCTCAGCGATAAAAGTGATGAAAAACCTTTTAAATCATAGAAGATAATAGATTTTATTCTCTACTTGACTCTTCTAATGGATTGCTTGTTCTGCTGCAGTTAAACTTGATGTTTGTTATATCTTATCAGTTTAACACTGTTGAAGGCTAACGATAAATTATTCTGCATTATCTTAGTCATAATATTTCTTACTGGGCTAGTTGAGCTCACCCTTTTTCTTTCATTGTCCTCTTCAAGAAATGAGAACATAGTCGGGACTAGTCGGAGAACGGAGTGATGGTCCAGATGATAACATTAGTATTCATCACTATTCTATGAAATAGTGTGATAATAAATGTATTGAGGACTCCATTTAAGTTGAATACTATCTAGAAGACAATATTCGTATTAAAACTCTCAGTTTATGTTTTGTCGTATGTCGCACGACAGTTGTATTATTAAGTTGTATTTGAATTTAGTACCATGTATTGTGGTACTCAAGATGGATGATGTATACCTATTTTAGGGGAGTCACAGTTGGTATCAAAGCTTAGGGATATGATCCCTGGCTAAGATGTGAGACTAGAACTAGGAGGGGAGAGACGGGGAATTCCTTCGCTAGTATGACCTACCTAAGTTTATTTGGTATTTAATTGGTCGGTCAATGTATAGGGATAATATATTGCATGTCAATTAACCCTTGTTTTGTGGCAGTATTTGAAAATGACATCTGAGAATGTTGAGAATAGCAATGGAGCACAGGAGACCTTTGAGTCTCCACAGATCAACAATCAAGATAATGTGCATCAGGAAGGCGACAATCCTCATGCAAATAACAACACTAACCAAATGATGAACGATGGAATGTTCAGAGGCTTTATGCAATTCATGCAACATCAGGCGAGAGCGGCTCCTGTCCAAAATGTAGGTGGAAACACTTTGAAACTCCTGACGGTCACCGCGAAATAGTTTGAGCCGGGACCACGAGTTTATGGAGAGCCAAACCCATTTAAGGCGAAAGCGTGGATAAAGCAGATCACCAAGATATTTGATGTTCTGGGATGCTCCGAGGAGCTAAAGGTTCCCTTTGCCACCTTTATGTTGCGAGGAGAGGCAATTTACTGGTGGGAATCGGTAAAGCATACTCAACCTGCCGCACTGAAGATGTCTTGGGAGAAGTTCCAAGAACTATTCAATGACAAGTACTTTCCCGAAAGTATTAGTCACATGAAAGAGGTAGAGTTCATCAAGTTGGAGCAGAACAATATGACCGTGTCGTAGTACGAAGCTAAGTTTGCTGAGTTGTCCCGGTTTGCGTCTCACTTAGTTGATAATGAGGAGAGAATGACGCGGATGTTTCTAAGAGGTTTGAAACCCGAGATACGTATGTTAGTTCCCGGAGGCACAATAGTTATCTAGAAGGGGGGAGGTTGAATAGATATTTAAAAATCATTTCGTTTTAACTTGTTAGTAGATAATGATTAAAACTTTGGCAGAATTAATATTAGTTTTAATCTCCTTTAAGATAGTGAGTTTATGAGAGTGAGGCAGATATAGCAGATATAACAGTTATAGTAAGAATGTAAGAGACACAGTCGTTTTAAGTGGTTCAGAGCACTTTAAGCTCCTAGTCCACTCTTCTACTTCTCGAGTAGGAAATCCAATAAGGATGTCTTTTACACTTTCTGAATCACTTAGATTCCTTCTAGACCAGTAGTCCAGGAACTTCTTAGTTAACTCTTGAACTCTTCAAGTCCAGCAGATTTGGCTCTTTTACAGTTCACTTAGAACTCTTTAAGTCCTTCTGACTTGGAACTTTTTCTTGAGTTGATTGGTAGATGTTGAGTTCTTGATGGTTGCTACTCAGTTAATGTTTAAGCACTTGTTTGAAAGAACTGAGTTGCTGAGCAAGCTTTTCTTTTTCTCAGATCGTAGAGTTGAGCGTTGAGAGTTCTTGTAAGTTTTTGTTCAATGCTTGCTTACTTCTCTCATCTTCTTGATTTGCATATATGTGATCTTGAAAACTATACATTGGATCCATCTGTTGAAGCATTAAATGCGTTTGACCTTTATGTTCTTTGATGGAGACTTTTCTGCACATCTTATTGCATTCTGGCCCACTGACACAACAGACTTCTTTCTCACCTAACACCTGAAAAGGTGTTTTCCCCCTTACCAATGGTACTTTCCTTAGCTTCTTCCATACGCTTCTTTGTTGCATACTAAGGATATATCTTATGTCTTTGGGACTGGTGAGTACTATAACATTTAGTATCCATTCCTCATATGTTGGAGTTTGTCTCCACATAAAGCGTGAGGCTTGATGCTTCTGACACAAGATAGATGATACTCTACGATTTAGATCGTGTTACTCTACGATTCAGATCGTATTGACTTATCGCCTTGGTGCTTGGTCTGATGCTATCAGCCGAGAACACTACGATTTCTCTTAAATACTTGCACACTACGATCTTCGCTTGCTTGAGTTGTAAACTCTACATTTCCTAGAGCACACTACGATCTCTGAGTTGGCTCGGCAAACGTTGGGACCACTCTACGATTTCCGAAGAGGCCCTTCAAGGCAGGCACACTACGATCCTTGAAGATCCACATTAGAGATAGTCTTTTATAGTTCCTCAATTTTAGAGGTTAGATTAGACTCTCTTTGTGCATTGAGTTCATTTGTCTGTTTTAAGATTTCATTCTCAGCCTCAAGCTTGGAGAGAAGGTTAGTACTTAGAAGAGCTGTTTCAAGTTCTTCTTGAACTTTCTTTTTCTCCTCTTAAAGAAGTGAATGATCCTTAAACAGAACTCTGAACCACTTCATGTATTGATGTAGATCAGTTGTTATGCCATGCAGTGCAGTTCTCAAATCATTAATGTCTACATCAGGAGAGTTGAAGTCAAATACCTCATCGAGACTTACTTCATGTATGTTGGAATTTTGTTTGTCCTTTGCATGTTTGGCCATTAGGCACAGATTAACCATTTGTGGTTCTTCATCGTCTCCAGAATTAGGATTGGAGTCATTGTCTGAATCACTCCACGATCCTCCAGCTACCAGGCCTTTGTCTCTCTTCTGAGGCCTTTTGTTGCCTTTGTATTCCTTCTTTGAATGTGATTTCTTCTTTAGTTCTTCTCTGAGAGGTTTATTACAGTTGGCAATGAAGTGGCAAGGCTTCTTGCAGTTGTAGCATAGATCATTCATTTTCTCCTGGCTGCTATAGTTGCTGACCTTCTTTGGCTTGCTGGTTTTTCCTTAACACATGAACCTTCTTAGTCTTTTTACCAGCATAACAAAGTCTTCATCACCGTCTTCATCACAATCAGAGTCAATCTCAGTGTTGACCTTAGATGCACTTTCAGTTGCTTTGAGAACAACACCATTATCCTTCTTTCTTCCTTCTTATAGGGTTTCAGCTCGTTGAGTCAGCTCCAGTTCATATGTCAGAAGATTGCCATATAGTTGTTGAACTGTCATCTCATGAAGATTCTTTGACTCTCTAATCGCAGTGGTTTTGGCATCCCAGCTTCTCGGTAGGACTCTCATGAACTTTATGATCAGATCTTTTTTTGGATAGATCTTCCCATATGCTAGTAGAGAGTTGAGCAGAACATTGAATCTCTCATAGGTGGCAGTTACGTTTTCTCCTTGAACATAAGCAAACATTTCATATTGTTGTGTCAGGAGTGATTGTTTGTTTTCTCTTACTTCTTCCGTTGCACAATAGTTATCTAGAAGCAGGGGGGGTTGAATAGATATTTAAAAATCTTTTTCTTTTAACTTGTTAGTAGATAATGATTAAAACTTTAGCGGAATTAATATTATTTTAATCTCCTTAAGATAGTGAGTTTATGAGAGTGAGGCGATATATAGCTTATAGCAATATATAGCTTATAGTAAGAATGTAAGAGACACAACATTGCTTTTAAGTGGTTCAGAGCACTTAAAGCTCCTAGTCCACTCTTCTACTCCCGAGTAGTAGAAATCCACTAAGGATGTCTTTTACACTTTCTCAATCACTTAGATTCCTTTCTCCAAGATAGCCTCAGAACTTCTTAGTTCACTTGAACTCTTCAAAGTCCAGCAGATTTCGACTCTTTTTTACGCTTCACTTAGAACTCTTCAAGTCCTTCCGACTTGGAACTTTTTCTTCGCTTGATTGGTAGATGTTGAGTTCTTGATGGTTGCTACTCATTGTTGTTGTTTAAGCACTTGTTCGAAAGAACGAGTAAATGAGCAAGTTTTTTTTTTTTTCTCGATCGTAGAGTCGAGCTTTTGAGAGTTCTTGTACGCTTTTTTGTTCAATGCTTGCTTACTTCTCTCATCTCGCTTGATTTGCATATATGTGATCTTGAAAACTATCCGTTGATCCATCCGCTGAAGCATTAAATGCGCTTTGACTTTTCTGTTCTTTTGATGGAGACTTTTTCGCACATCTTCAATTGCATTCTCGCCCACCGACACAAACAGATCGCTTTTTCACCTAACACCTGAAAAGGTGTTTTCCCCTTACCAATGGTACTTTCCTTAGCTTCTTCAATACGCTTCTTTGTTGCATACTAAGGATATCTCTTATGTCTTTGGGACTGGTGAGTACTACAACATTTAGAATCCATTCCTCATATGTTGGAGTTTGTCTCCACATAAAGCGTGAGGCTTGATGCTTCTGACACAAGACAGATGATACTCTACGATTCAGATCGTGGTACTCTACGATTCAGATCGTGGTGACTTGTCGCCTTGGTGCTTGGTCTGATGCTATCAGCCGAGAGCACTACGATTTCTCTTAAATACTTGCACACTACGATCTTCGCTTGCTTGAGTTGTAAACTCTACGTTTTCGAGAGCACACTACGATCTCTGAGTTGGCTCGGCAAACGTTGGGACCACTCTACGATTTCGAAGAGGCCCTTCAAGGCAGGGCACACTACGATTCTGAAGCTCCACGCTTTTGCCTCGACTTTCGCAATCTTGATCGATTGATGCACTACTTAATTCTTCAAGCCTATCTATTACATCTCAAGATCAACCTAACAATTTTTGATCTTTCTATCTATACATTCATTTCGTAATGATACACATTAAGAGCTTTTAGATCAACCTAACAATTTGATCTATCACTAAGTCCTGTACATATATTCCTTCAAGGACTTTACAAATAATCATGAGCATTTATATTTAAACATCAAATCAACATATGCATTCTCCCAACAATCTCCCCTATTTGATGTCGACATAACCAAGGAGATTTGTTTTCATGATTATTAGTATCTAGATGCAATTGCGTGAAATTTAAACATGACTTAGTATTTCAAAGGAGAAACTAAAATTTCTAGAGAATAAGCATGAATTTATTGATGATTCAAGAGTATTACAATTTAGCTTTACATCAATAAGAATTTAAACTTTCACTTATCTCTATTTCTTTGGTCTTTTTATGGAGGATTGGCATACCTCAAATTTCTTCTTTTTTTCGCTTGTTTCATCCCTTCTCGCTATCTCTTCCAAATTTCACTGGCTTATCCTGGGTTGTGATCATGCCTATTCATGAATGCAGGATCTCCAATTGGCATTCTTAGGCCTTGTAGTGGTCACATTTTGTGAGTCGGTAGTCGCCCTCGACTCTTATTGGTCGAGCCATTAAGATTTCCTCGCCGATCGATCGCTGAGTCCGATTGCTTGATCGTGGAGTCTGCTGATGGCAGGAGGGCTCTTTGAAGCTTGAGTGTGAAATTGTCCTCCGCCTCTTCCCCGCTTCCTCGACCTCCTCCGCCGCCTCCCGCCTCCTGGCTCCTTCTGGCTCCTTCCTTTCCCTTTATTCTCCCCTTTATGTCAAAGATCAAGGGTTCTGAATGTCTTCGACGAGAGGCGATTCAATCCTTGGACAAGCTCGCTGAGTCGATTTTTTAGTTTCGAGCAATGTCCTCTCGATTTTCTTCGATTAGAGCTTCAGATCGAGCTTCCCTTTGGAGGAGAACTGATAGAATGTTGTTGTTTGCTTGTTTGCCATCACGACGAGAATTTTTGGAATTCTTTTTGACATAGCTTTTGTAGATTGAGGAAGCTTTCCAACATGTTTTTATTTCGATTTTTCGAGATTTTGTTTCGTAGGGCAAGGACAACTTCTCTCGTGTTTTTTGGTCGCTAGAAAGTGAATGTCATCCCTGGCCCTTTATGCTTTGAATCATTTTCTCGATAAACTCCTTAAGTGTCTTAGAGAGCGTAGACTTAGGGATTGTGGGAGATTATTGCAAGATTGATCATTGTTGTTAATCGCAGATGAATGAGGTCAAGCAGTGTTCTTCAAGACTCTCATCGAAGTTCCTTGATCACTTTCTTAGACATTTCTTCCAAGTCATCTTTTGTGGACAACTCTAAAAGAATTTCACCGGGGCTGAGGGAGTTTGTGGAGGAAGGGTTTTCTCTCGTATTGATCTTGTAGTGAGTAGAGGGCAAGATCGAGATTGAAGTATTCATGTTCGGATGAGGAGGGAATATCCGATGGAGGGCCCCGGGTTGATGTTTGAAGTTTGGTGACTCTACGATTTGAGGTGGAGACTCAAGAATGAGGCTAGAGTCCGTGATCGTAGAGATGATGGGTGTGGGAGCATTATGAAGTTGATCACATTTGGTTCCTCGCCATGTAATTTTGGGATTCTCAGAATCGAAATTGATTTAGTGGATGAAGAATCACTTCCAACCATCGTGGGAATTCATAAAATTGATTAAATGAGGATGATGGCAAGTGATTAACTCAAGAGGGTTGGGATAGATAAGACTCTCGTGTTTATACTTTGAGGAAGAGTTGTTTGTGAGTAACTTCGCAAAGTTGAATCTTCCGGGAATCCATGGCTAGTATCGAGATGGCTTGGATACTCTTTCAAGCTCCAAAACATGTGATTCCGTGAATTTAGAATTTGAGCTTGATGGAAAGGCATCATGGGTAGATATGAAAATAGTTGCTCATAGTTAGCTCTTCTGCACTCCATTTATGCCCACAAATGATCTCGACCTCATCATCTTCTTCTTCTCTCTTTTCGCTTGAGGATTCCATTATCTCAATGGCCTCATGATGTTCTTTGCACCGGTTCTTCTTCATTTTCAGTAGGACCTCTTCTTCGCCATGGAGATGTCATGAGCCCCCCTCAACTTGATCATCTTCAGACGATCAATAGCTCCCCTCAATCGGAGCATTTTCTAGGAGATGAGAGCTTCAGTGCATCTCCCCTCACCGGTGTATTTCTATCATAAGAACTTGTGGATCTCCCCTCACCGAGCATTGTCCTCTTGGCTTGCTTTTGGATAGTTCCTTTTTGGCGCCCATACTTTTGTCTTCCTCCTTGAGCACTTTTTTCATTTTCAAGGATATATTTTTCGACCGCTTTTCTTCTTGATTTTCTAGGTCGAGCCACAAATTTCGTGGACTTTTTTGAACTTCGCTTTTGTCCCGCTGATCACCTGCACTATCGTGTGTGGCGCCTTCTTTGCTCGAGGTGTTTGGTCCGGTCTCTACGATCAAGAGAGACTCTACAATTGAAGAGAGAGATGGCCTTTTGGGTTTCAGGGTCGATCTTATTCTTCTTCAAAGAAATTCGAGATATGGTAGTTTCTATCTTCTTCTCCGCCAACTCATTGTTGCTTTTCTTTCTCGTGATCCTTAGAGTCTCAATGTCGAGGACTCTACCGGGTTTATCTTGTGGATCCTCGGGGTTCTTCTTCCATCCTAGCCTTTAAGCTTTCTCTTGCCCTTTTTTTTTTTCCGATAAGGGCAAGTAGGGTTCTCCTTGTTTGTTTCTTCTTCTTCTCCTTCAATTTCTCCGATAACCCATATATTTCCGGCACTCTCGATTCCCTTTATTTCACCAGCCAGCTTCCAATCGGATTTCGCACATCATTCGCACATTTTCACCGGATTCCTTTTCCAGCTTTTTTGAATAGTTGTTGGGTCATTCACTGCTTTGATTAATGGCTTCTCCTTCGTCAGTTCCTTAATCTTGTCACCCAAAGCAAATTTTGTAGGATGATGCTTATGAATCGCCCTGTAGAGCATCTTTTTGAGAGCTCTTTGTCTTCTTTGAGTCGATTAACCACTTCCCAATCCATTCAAGCAATAGAGCCCCATAGTTAAGTTGTATTTCATAACATATGGCCGCCATGAGCTTGAGTTGCACCTCATTTACGTAGTCATGACCGTAGCTCTTGCAATATATACATTTTCCAACAATATCGCCTAGAAATTCATACCCTGTGGAAACTCCTTCTTCTTGTATCCTTCGACAGAGGGTGATTTCTTGTGATGCATCTTTTGAGTCCCTTATGGAAGTCTATGCCATCTATGGATGGATACCCTTTCAGTTTGAGACCTAGGGCTAGATTGATGTCCATAGCCTTTAGTCCGATTTCTACGCTCCTCGACTTTCGCAGTTGATGGTGTTGTTTTCAAATACACCATTATTGTAGAATTCTTTTTACCAAATTTTGGGTAGATCAATGTGTCTGTGCCTAAAGCTTCTTTGAGACCCGCCTTCTTCAGTAACGACAGAGTTTTGTGAAACTTGATTCAAATTATTTTGAACTCACAAAGCAGTAGTCTCAGAATCGAGAGATAACACCGAAGCCGCCATTGATTTTCTTGCAAGAAGTGTGATCGATCGAGCTTTTCCGATTTAGGGTTTTATTTTGAGAGAGAGGATGAGAGAGATAATCTTTTGAACTTTCGATTTCAAAAAGGCGCGCTTTCAAATAGTACATGTAACTTCCTCTCTCCATTTTGCTTAGTGGGACATGTGTCAATTTCGCTTGGCTCTACGAATTTGATCGAGAAGGATTGTATCGATTTGCCCTTAGCTCTCGCAGAGTCGATGTGTCCTTGGGGAGGACTACGATCATTGAGGTAGCTTTTGTGATCGCTGAGTCGCTTCAGATTCGCTGAGTCCGAACTACGATCATTGATTCTCGTCCAAAGAATCGTCGTGTCTCGAAGCTACGATCATCGAGTCTCAGCCAAAGATTCGTCGTGTTCGAGCTACGATCGTCGAGTCTCTGCCCAAAGATTCGTCGAGTCCGAAGCTACGATCGTCGAGTCCGACCGATCCTTGTGATGAGTTTTCGATTTTAGCATTCTTTTGATGAGTTTTGACTTAGCATTCTTTTAAGGTAGCTCAGAAGGGCCAACCTCTTGGAGTGAGTCAAGGGTTAGGTTTGTTCTCGAGGCGCTTATCGAGAGATTGCTTTGTTTTGAAAACTTATCATCGCTGTGATGCTCCTCTTGATGATGGGGTTTCGCTATCGCTGAGTCTCGCACTCACGATGGTTGAGTCTATGCTACGATCGCTTTCTTTCATGTCACTTCAGCTCACGATCGTGGACTTCCTCGATCATGTCTACGATTTCAACCATAGCCTTTGTATCAGAGATAGTTAGTAACACATACTAGAGCATATATTTCATGGTTGTAAATTAAGCATTCCTAGCTCACTTATTAACTTGTTAAACCCGGATTCATCTAGAGGTTTTGTAAAAACATCGCAAGTTGATTTTTTCAAAGAGGGATATATTGTAAAGATATAGTTCCATTTTGCACATGATCCCTAATGAAGTGATACCTTATTTCTATATGCTTAGTCCTAGAATGCATAATGTGATTATGAGTTAGTTATTGCTATGGCACTTGTGTTATCACAGTTGAATGGGAATGGATTTGAAATCAAACCCATAATCACTAGCTAATGATTTTTCATCCATAGATCTCGAGTACAAAGAATGCAAAGAAAGAATGTATTCAAATTTTCCGCAGTTGACGAGAGATATCGAAGTTTTGCTTTTTGCTAAACCAGACACAAGTCTGCTTCTAGCAATCGACAAAAGCCATCGGTACTCTTTTCTATCTATTTTTGTACTCAAAAATCAAGATCTCGTGGTATCCCGTTAGTTCAAATGAGGATTCCTTGGGGTACCAAAGCCCCAAGTAAGGTGTACCTTGAGATACCTAAAAATCCTCTTTACAAGCAGATAAATGTGATTCTTTAGGTTAGCTCTAAATCTAGCACATATGCATGTTGCAAACATTATGTCCGGTCTCATCGCGCTAGATATAAAAGAGAGCCTATCATACCTCCTCAGATTGAAAGTTATATCAATACTTTTACCTTTTTCATCTTTGTCAAGTTTGGTTGCAGGAGCAATTGGGGTTTTCATGGGAGAGGTCGATTCCATGCCATACTTCTTAAGTAAATCTTTGATGTACTTGGCTTTGGTTTATGAAGATTCCTTCATCATCACCGCTTTTATTTTGCAATCCAAGGAAGAAATTCATTTCACCCATCATGCTCATTTCAAACTTGCTCGCATTAGCTTCGAGAATCTCTTGCATAACTTTTCGTCAAGAGAACCAAAAATAATATCATCAACATATATTTGAACCAATAAGACTTTGTCTTTATGCTTTCTAAGAAATAATGTGGTATCTACTCTACCTCTAGTGAACCCATTTTCAATCGAAGTTAGTTAGTGTTTCATACCATGCTCTAGGTGCTTGTTTAAGACCATATAAGGCTTTGTCTAATCTATAAACATAATTGGAAAGAGATGGATTGATGAAACCCGGAGGTTGCTCTACATAGACTTCTTCTTGAAGTTCTCCATTCAGAATGCACTTTTGACATCCATCCGAAGACCTTGAACTTCATGTGAGCAAAGAAAGGCAAGAAAGATTTCGATGGCTTCTAGTCCGCAACAGTGCAAATGTCTCATCGTAGTCAATGCCTTTTTTCCCGAGAGTAGCCCTTGGCCACTAATCTTGCCTTGTTCTCGGTTATTACTCCATCTTCATCCATCTTGTTTCAAGACCCATTTGGTTCCAATGACAGATGACTCTTTGGTCTTGGTACCAATCTCCATACTTTGCTTCTTTCAAATTGGTTGAGTTCTTCCCCGCATGGCTTCTATCCACCGAGTCTTCCATAGCATCATCTATCTTCTTTGGTTCCATTTTGTGATGTAAAGCTTAGATAAAAGCATTCATTTTGGGTGGCGCTCTTGTTTTGACTCTTGCACTCTGGATCTCCAATGATTAGATCTTGAGTGTGATCTCTGCCCATCTGCTTCCCGGGTTGGAACATCCGTCCCCGATACCTTCTTGTCTTAAATCTTCAAGATCTATTTCTTCTTCTTGGTGTGGAGGTTCGTTGTCTTGCATAGGCCTCTCTACGATCTCATTTTCTTCGCTTCAACGATTTCATTATCCGCACACTACGATCGTAGTGTTGAGCTCGACGATTTCATTCGTAGTGTCCGTGACTATCTGGTCGTAGTGTCTTGAAGCACTATTTTGTCTAAGTCTCTGTTTCATCAAAGATGATGTGAATCGAGACTTCAACACTCAAGTGTCTTCTTTGTTGAACACTCAGTAGCCTTTATCGTCTGTGGCATATCCAAGAAAGATTCCTTCGTCGACTTGGGTTGAAATTTTGTCAAGCATCGCTTCCCATTGTTGAGAATGTAGCATGCACAAAATTAATACATGAAAGTAGTCGACATTTGGCTTTCTTCCTTTCCACAGCTCGTAGGGTGTCTCTTCGATCGTAGAGTGTATCGTTGATCTATTCTCGTGTAACATGCAAAGGTCGATTTGGCTTCGCCTGTAAGTATTCAGTAGATGAGTTGTCGCTAGTAGAGTTCTTCCAAATTTCTATCAAAGTCTCGTTTTTTTTCTTTCACTACTCCATTTTGTCGAGGAGTTCGTGGAGTCGAGAAGTTATGATCGATGCCATTGTCTCGTGCGTAATCGGGTCCATTTTTCGAGAAGTCAAATTTCTTCCATGATCACCCTTATAGCCTTGATTTTTCTCCTTTCTCGCTCATCACCAACCCCAACATCTTGATCAATTGGGAGCTCGTTTCATCTTTTGAGGTTAGGAAGAATACCCATGTGAATCTGGGTGTAGTCGCCGACTATAACTAGAGAGTATCTTTTTCCTCCAAGACTTGTTGTTGAATTGGCCCAAATAGATCCATGTGGAGCAAACCGTAGGGCTTGTCGACAGAGTTGGTAGTTTTGCTTCTCGAATGAGCTTCGTTTGTTTTTCCAAGTCGATGTGCATTGCATGGCCTTTCTTTTACGAAGTTGAACTTAGGTAGGCTCGCAACGAGATCTTTTGATGCCCGCTTTGACATGCTTTTGAAGTTTAATGGGACAACCGCTTATGCATATAGCCAAATTTCATTTCTTCAGATGCTTTTGCCGTAAAGCATATTGTCTCGGTCTCGAGCTTAGTCGACCAAGATTCACCGTGTAGACATTTCCTTCTCTTGTCCCTTGTTAGCTTTTTACAACAGATGTCTTCAAATCTCGATTTGACATCGGGTTGTTGAGGAATGTTACTTGATGACCCTTGTCGCAGAGTTGGTCGATGCTTAGAAGGTTGTGTTGAGACCTTCCACATATGCTACTTTGTCGAAAGATATCGCACCATTACCAAAGCAGAGCCATATCCTCTTGTCTTGCCCGAGCCGTTGTCTCCAAAGATGACCGAGGGACCCTCCTTCTATGTAGTTAGATAGTAAGGGCTTTGTTCTGGGGCCATGTGTCTTGAGCATCCACCGCCCGTGATACCAAAGTTGTGATCGTGGAGCTCTTTTTCCGTCATAACATTTAACCTTCATTTTGGTACCCATATTTGCATGGGTCCTATTTTGTTAGTAGACCTTGGGGACCCAAATCTGTCTGATCTTGGGTCTCACATGCATGGAATTATAATATAGCATCTCTTGTAGCCTTGTGACTCTACTCTATCGCACACAAAACATTTAGTGTGATACATGTATGTGTGTGTGTGAGAGTTCATTCTCCATTTGGACTTTTGTGGTTCTTTAGTCATTCTTTCGTTTAAACCGATTTTCCTTCTTCCACATGTCCTCGGGTCTCATAAAATGTGAGGAGGGTATCTTACCTCTCACTCAGATTTTTCCCAGCTTGGTTCGTAGAGTTGGTTTTATTTAACCTCACGATCCTTAGAGGTTGGTGAGTAGAGGATGGGTTACTCTTCTCTTCAAGCTCAAGCCTGTGCCAGCATGAGATCCTTTACTCCTTGAGTAGTATGGATGGAAACAAGAGAACAAGGTTCAATGGTTCTTCCTTCGTGAGGATTTCACAAAGGTAATGCTTCTACTAAAACTTGAGGCATTACTAGTGCTAGTTTTCTTTGTCTTTTTCCACACATGGCTCAAGTGGATTCCCAAAGCCTCAGCCTGTTCTCGTCAAATGCATTTCTCTCGACTAGAGAGAGCAGGAGTCCATGGATGATGAGGATTTGTTCCATGTAGAGATAGTCTTTTCTAGTTCCTCAATTTTAGAGGTTAGATTAGACTCTCTTTGTGCATCGAGTTCATTTGTCTATTTTAAGATCTCATTCTCAAACCTCAAGCTTGAGAGAGAAGGTTAGTACTTAGAAGAGTTGTTTCAAGCTCTTCTTGAACTTTTTTTTCTCCTCAAGAAGTGAATGATCCTTAGATGTAACTCGAACCACTTCATGTATTGATGTAGATCATTTGTTATGCCATGCAATGCGCTTCTCAAATCATTAATGTCTACATCAGAGAGTTGAAGTCAAATACCTCATCGAGACTTACTTCATGTATGTTGGAATTTTGTTTGTCCTTTGCATGTTTGGCCATTAGGCATGATTAGCCATTTGTGGTTCTTCATCATCTCCGTAATCGTGGATTGAGTCATTGTTCTAATCACTCCACGATCCTCCGCCTACGTGCCTTTGTCTCTCTTTTCCGAGGCCTTTTTGTTTTTTTGTATTCCTTCTTGCATGTGATTTCTTCTTTAGTTCTTCTCTCGAGAGAGGTTTGTTGTAGTTGGCAATGAAGTGGCAAAGCTTCTTGCAGCTTGTAGATAGATCATTCATTTGCTCTCGGTCGTCATAGTAGTTGTCGATTCTTCTTCGCTTGTCGGTTTTGCCTCGACGCATGAACCTTCTTAGTCTTTTTTTACCAAAGATAAGAAAGTCTTCATCATCGTCTTCATCATAATCGAGTCAATCTCAGTTGTTGACCTTAGATGCACTTTCAGTTGCTTTTGAGAGCAACACCCTTATCCTTCTTTCTTCCTTCCGATAGGTTTCATTTCGCTGAGTCACCTCCAGTTTGTCAGATGTCAAGATTGCCATATAGTTGTTGAACTCGTCATCTCATGAAGATTCTTTCGACTCTCTAATAGCAGTTGGTTTTGGCATCCCACCGCTGGTAGGGCTCTCATGAACTTTATGATCGATCTTTGTTTCGATAGATCTTCCCATATGCTCGTAGAGAGTCGAGCGTAACGCTGAATCTCTCATAGGTGGTGGCTTACTTTTTCTCCTTGAACATGAGCAAACATTTCATACCGTCTGTGTGTCGAGTGATTGTTTGTTTTTTCTTACTTCTTCCGCTCCTTCGCATGATGAGCAAAGGCTTCCCAAAACCTCCTTCGTTATTTTGTTGTTGACAACGCTTTTGAACAGATCGCCTTCTAAGGATTGAAACAAAATGTTCTCGGCCTTCTTGTCAAGTTCGATGCTCTTCTCTCGTTGTCACCCATTCTTCTTCGACTTTGATTTGTATTCTGCTTGGATCGCCTCTGTAGTTGGTGCAAGCTTTGTTGGAATATAGGGCCCATTTTGAACTGGCCTCAAATAGATCTTCATCTATCGAGTCCATGTATGCTTGCATCCGAACTTTCCAGCTTAGCAAATTTATCTTTATTGCACATGGTGGCTTCACGCCTCCTCCAGCTTCTTGATTCACTTGGTAAGTGTGCCATCGATCTACTAAAGCTCAGTAGGCTATATAATAGAACCCGCTTTCGATACCAATTGTTAGTTCCCAGAGGCACAATAGTTATCTGTAAGGGGGGGGGTTGAATAGATATTTAAAAATCTTTTCATTTTTTAACTTGTTAAGAGATAATGATTAAAACTTTAGCGGAATTAATATTAGTTTTAATCTCCCTTAAGATAGTGAGTTTATGAGAGTGAGGTAGATATATATAGCTTATAGCAGATATATAGCTTATAGTAAGAATGTAAGAGACACAATAATTTTAAGTGGTTCGAGCACTTAAAGCTCCTAGTCCACTCTTCTACTCCCTCTAGTAGAAATCCACTAAGGATGTCTTTTACACTTTTCAATCACTTAGATTCCTTCTAGATCAAGCAGCCTCAGAACTTCTTAGTTCACTTGAACTCTTCAAGTCCAAAGCAGATTTCGCTCTTTTTACGCTTCACTTAGAACTCTTCAAGTCCTTCCGACTTGGAACTTTTTTTCTTCAGCTTGATTGGTAGATGTTGAAGTTCTTGATGGTTGCTACTCGCTTGTTGTTTAAGCACTTGTTCGAAAGAATCGAGTAGTTGAGCAAGCTTTTTTTTTTCTCGATCGAGAGTTGAGCTTTGAGAGTTCTTGTACGCTTTTTGTTCAATGCTTGCTTACTTCTCTCATCCGCTTGATTTGCATATATGTGATCTTGAAAACTATCCGTTGATCCATCCGCTCAAGCATTAAATGCGCTTTGACCTTTTCGCTCTTTTGATGGAGACTTTTTCGCACATCTTCAATTGCATTCGCCCACCGACACAAACAGATCGCTTTTCACCTAACACCTGAAAAGGTGTTTTTCCCCCTTACCAATGGTACTTTCCTTAGCTTCTTCAATACGCTTCTTTGTTGCATACTAAGGATATCTCTTATGTCTTTGGGACTGGTGAGTACTACAACGTTTAGAATCCATTCCTCATATGTTGGAGTTTGTCTCCACATAAAGCGTGAGGCTTGATGCTTCTGACACAAGACAGATGATACTCTACGATTCAGATCGTGGTACTCTACGATTCAGATCGTGGTACTCTACGATTCAGATCGTGGTGACTTGTCGCCTTGGTGCTTGGTCTGATGCTATCAGCCGAGAGCACTACGATTTCTCTTAAATATTTGCACACTACGATCTTCGCTTGCTTGAGTTGTAAACTCTACGTTTTCGAGAGCACACTACGATCTCTGAGTTGGCTCGGCAAACGTTGGGACCACTCTACGATTTTTCAAGAGGCCCTTCAAGGTGCACACACTACGCATTCTCTGAAGCTCCACGCTTTTGCTTTTCGACTTTCGCAATCTTGATCGATTGATGCACTACTTAATTCTTCGAAGCCTATCTATTACATCTCAAGATCAACCTAACAGCTTTGATCTTTCTATCTATACATTCATTTTCTGAATGATACACATTAAGAGCTTAGATCAACCTAACAAATTTGATCTATCACTAAGTCCTTGTACATATATTCCTCAAGGACTTTACAAATAATCATGAGCATTTATATTTAAACATCAAATCAACATATGCATTCTCCCAACAACTCTAAATAAGTTTATACCTTATTTGATACCGGTTCTACCCATTCTTTTATTTCTCCTACTTGCGCTTAACGTTTAAATTTAACTCTGAAGAACTTAGACTTTGACTTATCTGTGGAAACTCCGTTGAGAGAAACATTCATTACATCCACTGTTTATAAGTCTTGTTTGGTTCAAATTGGTACCCTCACATTACATATTGATCTTATTTCGTTGAAAATACTTGCATTTGATGTGATTCTAGGGATTGATTGGTTAACTACTCATTATGCAAAAATTGATTGTTTTCGTAAAGTTGTTAGCTTTCATATTCCTAACCAACCTATTATGTGAATTCAAGCAACAAAACCATTAAAATCAATCACTGTCATCTCAAGCCATAAAGCTATTCGTTTATTGAAAAATGGATGTCAAGCTTTCTTAGCTCATGTCACAGATTTAAACAAAAATACGTCAATTTTGAATGATATTTCTATTGTTAATAAATTTCCTGGCGTATTCCCTGAAGAACTTCATGGCCTACCCCCAGAGCGTGAAATTGAATTTTGTATCGACCTTGAACCCGGTACAAACCCCCTTTCCAAAGCCCTATATCGAATGGCTCCTATTGAACTTCAGGAGTTAAAGACCCAATTGCAGGAATTGTTAGACATCGGTTTCATTCGTCCTAGTACGTCTCCTTGGGGTGCTCCTGTTCTATTCGTGAAGAAGAAAGATGGGAGTATGCTACTTTGTATTGATTATCGGGAGTTGAATCATGCCACCATCAAGAATAGATACCCATTGCCACGTATGGATGACCTGTTTGACCAGTTGCAAGGCGCCAAATTCTTTTCAAAGATCGATCTTCGTTCCGGATATCATCAGTTAAAGATTAGAATCGATTACATTCCAAAGATGACTTTCAGAACTCGGTACGGGCATTATGAATTCCTAGTCATGTCTTTTGGATTGACCAATGCTCCTGCTGCCTTCACGAATATGATGAACCGAGTATTCAAGGAATATTTGGATCACTTTGTGGTCGTCTTTATCGATGACATCCTCATATATTCCAAAAGCCGTGAAGATCATGAGCAACACTTGAGGCTGATACTCCAAAAGCTTTGTGAAAATAAGCTTTATGCCAAGTTGAAGAAATATGAGTTCTAGCTTGAGGAAATAGCATTCCTTGGGCACGTAGTATCAAGTCATGGAATATTTGTTGACCTGGCAAAGATTTAAGCTATTCAAAGATGGGAGCAACCTTAATTAGTGACCGAAGTACGTAGCTTTCTCGGCTTAGCTGGTTATTATCGGAGATTCATAGAAGGGTTTTCTCGAATCGCTACTCCATTAACTCAACTGACTCAGAAAGATACAAAATTCAGTTGGAGCATGGAATGTGAGAAGAGTTTTCAAGAACTCAAGAGGAGACTCATTTTAGCACCTGTTCTGACAATACCTTCTGGCTCGGAGGGATTTGTCATCTACAGTGATGCTTCGGGCAAAGGGTTAGGATGTGTTCTCATGCAACATGGGAAAGTCATAGCCTATGCCTCTCAGCAACTCAAATAATATGAGAGGAATTATCCTACTCATGATCTAGAGTTGGCAGCTGTTGTCTTCGCACTTAAAATTTGGACGCATTACTTGTATAGGGAGAAAATGGAGATCTTTACGGATCATAAAAGCCTCAAATATTTCTTCACCCAAAAGGAACTCAACATGCGGCAATGACTTTGGCTTGAACTGTTGAAAGATTATGATCATACCATTCAATACCATCCTGGTAAAGCGAACGTAGTAGCTGACGCATTGAGTAGAAGATCATATGCGGGTACGAGTGCGATATTGTCAACGCAAAGGCCCATTTTATATGACTTGCAAAGGATGGAGATAGAGTTAAAGAATCTACGGACCCACGTGATGATGGAAAATATACGAGTAGAACTGACTTTAATCGATAAAGTTAAAGCTGCTCAAGCCACAAACAAAGAGCTGATGCGTATGAGGAAGATAGTGCAAGAAGGTACTATGCCGGAAGCAAGAATCGATGAAGAAGGAATACTTTGAGTCAACTCCAGACTTTGTGTTCCTAACGACCCTGATTTAAAGTATAAAATCATGATGGAGGCGCACAACACACCATTTTCAATCCACCCTGGGAGTACCAAAATGTATCATAATCTTCGACATACATTTTGGTGGAGCAATATGAAGAGAGAGATCGCAGAGTTTATCTCAAGGTGTCTAACTTGTCAACGAGTTAAGGCAGAGCATCAAGTACCAAAAGGTCCATTGCAACCACTTGAAATTTCAAAATGGAAGTGGGAGCACACTACCATGGATTTCGTTACTGGTCTTCCCAAGGTTTTTCAAGGCATAGATGCAATTTGGGTCATTGTTGATAGATTGACCAAGTCGGCTCATTTCTTACCTATACGAGAAACTTATACACTTGAACGTCTTGCTTGTATGTACATAAATGAGATTGTAAGACTACATGGTATGCCAGTATCAATAGTTTCTGATCGAGACCCAAGATTCACTTCACGATTCTGGGTTAGTTTGCAGAAAGATATGGGCACAAATTTAGATTTAGCTCGGCATATCATCCTCAGACGGACGGGCTGTAATATTCCAGATTTTTTAATGTAATATTAAATATTTATTGATTTATATAAATATTTAATGGATGTGATTATCATTGAATAAATATTTGTTTAATTGATTTAATTTTATATAGAGAATTATTTGTTAAATAAATAATTGATGAATTAAGGAAATGATTATTATATTGATATTTCAATTTAATGGTTAATTATTTGTATTGTGTTATGTGATTAAAGGATTTATTTAATTAATTGTGATTTGAGTTAATTAAATTAAATATGAAAACTTGATTAAATATAGTGTGACAAATAACTATATTATAAGGAGTTATTAAAATAAATTAAAGTAGTTTAATTTAGTTTTTTGCTAAACAAGGCTTATTATATTAATTCTTTAATATTTAAAGGGTTTTTTCCCAAACAAGCCATATGGCTTTTGAGATTTCTAGTTTTTGAAATTAAATAAAATAAATAGAATATATAATATAAATAAAACAAATAAAATAATAAATATAATATAATTATAACTTATACGTTATTTTTATAAGCTGATATCCTAATAAGTATACGTATTAGTATTGTATCAGTTTTATTTTTAGGCATACTTGTTAGTTGTCTAGTCTAAGCCTAAGAGAAGAAAGCTAAGAAGTTCAAAGAAGCTTGAGAGAATTGAGAGAAAGCTTGAGAGAAATTGAGAAGAATTATCTGCAATTGCAAGAAATTATCACATTAATTGAAGGTAATTCTTCATAATCTCCATATATATATATATATATATATATATATATATATATATATATATATATATATATATATGTATGGATGAGTTTACGACATGAGGTTTCAAACTCTGTGAATTCTAAATTTCTGTGAATTGGGGTTATGTAATCTTTTGATGGTAATTAGATATAGTTATGATTAGAGAATATGTTTAAACAACAATTGCATACTAAATTCGTTTGACAGTAGAAATTTTGACAATATATGGAATTTTCATATGTTCATGAAAAGTATCAATTCTAGTGGCTAATTAGTATGTGAAATTTTAAATTGAAGCTTGTATATGTTAGTTCATTGAGATACGAACATAACATAATTTGAATGAGATGATTTGGCCAACTAATGAATTCACAGTGATGATTTTTAGAATGAATATCAAAAAATTGAGTTTTTGTATGAAAATATGAATTTTGAGAAATTAAAATAGTTTTAGTTGGTGTTAAATTGTTCTAATTGGTTGTAAATGTGAGCAATCATGTTTATGATAGTTGAATATTTATTTTACGTGTTGATATTACTGTCTATTGGGTGAAATTTGTGTTTGTTGGGCTAAAGTTGACTATTATTCATGCCGTGGTTCTGCGTGCAATCGAACAATCACGCAGCCTACACCCCAAGTTGCAGTAAAACGGCAAGCAATTGTTGCTTAGGTCCCAAAAGCCTTTTGATATATGCTAATTTGCATATACCCTAGTTTGAGAATATGACTTCTGCTATTTCTGCAGATTTGGGAAAGCGTCATAACATAGTCTGAATTTGTGTTAGCATGTTAAATGTGTAATGTTATGGTTAACATAACATAGTGAATTGTGGTTAGTAAGTTCAAGGTTACAAAAATGATTAGTAAATCGAGAACATGTTATGTGATAACTTAGTTTATACAATGAACGTTAGTTAAGTGTTGTGATGATTAAGACTTGGGAATTCTAAAATGTAATGGTAGCATAAGACTTGTGCTAAAATAACAAGTTTAGCTAGTAATGCGTTTTATATTGAAAAGTGAATATTAGTATGTCTAATAGATGTTGTGGTTTTAATATTGTGTATAGGTGAATGTGAGTTTTAATATGTTAGCTTATGCTCGAGGCAAGTTTTCTAACTCTACACTTTCGTTGAGTTAGTTCTATTATTACATTGTATAACTTCATGCTTTTGATTGAGCAAGATTTTTATCTTAATTGTTATTGAATAAGTCAATTGTTCCTAAAATTCATTCGAGCAAACTCTAACTCTAATGTTATTGGAAATTCTTATTGATTGATTCATTCTAACTTGTTTACAATTAAGCAAGTTTCTTAAGTTCTATTATTGTATAATGAACGTAGATTTGAACTCTCGTCTCTATTATTGAACTGTTTTAATTCTTTGCATGAGTTAATACATTGTTGGGCAAGTTTTTAGTTTTCAGCTTGCTATCAGTTAAATGTACGTTCAGGAATATCATTCTAATATTATAAGACTCGAACCTTAGCTTATTTTACTGTTCAAGCAAAGGTTAACCATTTTATTCATTTATTGAATGCTTATGATCTATAGTTATTTCAAGCATGAGTTTGATATGTAGAATCAGTTCATTTATGATTCTCAAATGTTCTAAGTTATGTTGTTATTAAACAACTATTGTACTATCAAGCATTGTTGATTCAACTAGTTCCCTAGTTGATGATTGTTAAACTTCAATTACCCTTGAAAGCTTATCCAAACCAAACTTTCTTCGGTGCGGACTTGTACTCTAAATACTGAGATGAACAACCCTATGTTTAGGGGTTTACGCTTAGCGTTGAAATGGTTGTGCACAATACATTATATTTAATGATTGATCCCCAAAATGCGTGGAGTCCTTATAGTCATATTACTATTAAAGTTAAAGTTGAAAGATTACTTATAACTGTGGACATGGTTCGTGGTCATTTGACCCTCAGTAGTATATCTAAGAATGTTAATAGAACATATCATTCAGTTTTATTGAGCCTATGAGTTGGAAAATGTTGTAATGTTAATAGAACATATCATCCAGTTCTATTGAGCCTATTATTTGGAAAATACTGTAAAGATATTTATTCTTATTTCAAGTGAGCTTTGTTTGCTCACTCTTGCATATTTATACTTATTGCAGCTATGGTTGAGAAGGTAGATAAACCTACAACTAGCAAAGGAAAAGGAAAAATGTACAAGTGATGAAGACTTATAATTTTGTTTTATCGTTATGATGATAGACTTTTAATAATGACGTGATGTAATAATTTAATTTCCGTACTTGAATGATTGTATTAAAGGTTAGAGAACCTGGGAGATAATTTTTTTATTAAAGTAATCCTGTATGGGCATGTTTTATTATTCAATTTATTATGATTGGGTAGTTATATATGAATGTTTTGATTACGTGAAGACCAAATCTTGAGGTAATGAAGTACCGAGATTTGGGGGTGTCACACGGGCAGTCAGAGAGGACTATTCAAACTCTTGAAGATCTATTAAGACTCTATGTCCTTGACTTCAAGGGAAGTTGGGACAAGTTCTTACCATTGGTGGAGTTTTCCTACAACAATAGTTATCAAACAAGTATTGGCATGGCTCCATTCGAGGTGTTGTATGGAAGAAAGTGTCGTTCTCCAGTATGCTGGGATGAGGTGGGTGAAGCAATGTTGTTGGGACCGGAGTTGGTACGTATGACTACGAAAAAGATTCAAATGATCCGACAACGTATAAAAATCTCACAAGATCGACAAAAGAGTTATGCTGATATTCATCGAAAGGAGGACGTGGAATTCGATATTGGAAATCATGTGTTGTTATGTGTTGCTCCATGGAAAGGAGTTACGAGATTTGGAAAGAGAGGAAATCTCAATCCTCGATTCATTGGCCCATTTTTAATCCTCGAACGAGTAGGAACTGTGGCCTATAGACTCGCCTTACCGCCAAGTATGCCTCGTGTTCATAACATTTTTCACGTATCTATGTTACAAAATATGTGAAAGACCCGAACCACATTATTGAGTTATAACCAGACGAAATAGCGGAAGATTTAACGTATGAAGAGGTTCCTGTTAAAATCTTGGATAAGAAGGAGCATATTTTACGCTCCAAGGTTATACCTCAAGTCAAAGTTTTGTGGAGAAACCACGATGTTGAGAAAATGACCTAGGAGTTAGAATCTGAAATGAAATCAAGGTATCCTTACCTCTTCGACATACCAGGTACGTACCCTAATTTCGAGGGCAAAATTTCATAAGAAGGGAAAGTTGTAAGACCCCAACTTTTATGAATAAATATGAATTTTCTATAAATATCTTTTTTGAATATTATGGAGTGAATTTGATATAATGTTATAGTTGTGTGTAATATTTATAAATTTTGCAAAGTACGCAAGTTGTTATATAATATTCGATTGGTTGGGGAATATTCGTTTTAATTCGGGGGAATATTAAATGCGGCGGCACAATCATTAGTGGACCACACAATGTAATTATTATCGGATTGAGAAAGCGACAAAAATATCTTTTTATAAAATAACGGCGAAAGTTTTATCATTAAGCTGTTAGAATAATTTCGGTGGTTAAAATACGATGAATACGCTATGTTGCAACACTAGTACACCAGTATTTACGCATGTATTTTGAATTATTGATTCTTACGTAAGAAGTCACTACTCAATAATTATTCTGATAATTCTTTATTTAATATTTTATTTTATTGATTCAATAATTGATGTGTTGATATTTTATATTATTGTTGTTTCAATAATTGTCGCTGCACAATATTTTCCATTATCAAATCAATAATTCATATTATTTGAATAATATTATTAGATAGCATTATTGGCAATGTCTAGAAAGTTCTGTCAAAGAGATGTTTGGTCACCTAATTGTGCGCCAGTAAGGAGAAATCCTTATCGGAAAGCCCTCTTTCACGGAATGGATGCAGTTGTCGATATTGTGATTTTGTAATATTATTTGTGAATAATTAATTATTAATTTATATGATAAAGAAATATTTATTTTATGTGGACATAAATGATAGATAGAAAAATATTTATTTTATGTGGTTATAAATGAATGAATTAATGTTGAGGTATTTTATCAGTATTTTGTCGGATTTGAGGTATTAAAAATCAAATCGGTGTTCTTAAAGCTCTATTGCGTGAGTTATAATTTTGATCCGACCGTTGGATCGTTGTGATTTTGGGATATGTTAAACATATATAAGTTGGGTATATGTCCAAAAATTTTGAACCGTTAAAAATTAACGTATGATTTGTTATGAATTTTATGAGGTATTGAAAATCATCCATTTGTGGATTTCAGATTTTTTGTTTGGAATTTGGAAAAACTTTCTTCTGCAAAGTTGTAGAGAATTCGATTTCGTGTGGAATGGACATAAATTTCGTATTTTTCTGATAAAAGGGCTTTTTATTATGAATTATTGAATTTTTAGAAATAAATATTTTTATTTAAAACATGGGTGAGACCCACTTTTGGTTGGTGTGGAAAATCTGAATTTTGGTGGGTCCCACTTTTGGTGGCTGAATTTTGGTCCAAAAGGTGTGCGTAGAAAATTTTTGAAAATAATATCAATTTATTAATTTAGTTTCCTATGGCGTTCTAGCATTTTCCTATAAATAGGCGCCTAAGTAAGAATTGAAAATCACACCAGAATCAGAGAATTCTTCTTCTATAATATTGAGCATATTTTTTTCGAGTTTTAGAAAGCTTTGAGCGTAGAAAATAGTGAAAGTTTTCTTCAAGAATATCCCCGCTATACCAGTTGGAATACTCTTCTTTTCAAGGTAAGGGATATTATTTTTGTTCAATATTCGCTTGAAATAATATTTTCTTCCATACTCTGTAGTATGTAAGTAATATTATTTCATTTCAGATTTTGAATTCTATAATTGTTTGTTAAAATTTTGGCTTCAATACTCCATGAAATTAGTAGAATATCCTTGATATTTGCGCTTCATCCAGTATCTTTTCATGGAAATATTATTCTGAGCATTCTTGATAAGTTTTAACTTTTTCATCTTAGAGTACTATTATTAAGTTTCTTATTTCAAGTACTTATTCACTTGAGTACTATTTACCTGGGGTACTATTCATGATAAAAATTGATTCGTTTTCGGTCCAAATTATTTTTGGTACAATATGATTCTTAAATTTTACTCCACAAGCAGTATCATGTTTACAATTTGGACGTTATTGATTTCTGGATAAATTAAATTATAAATCTTTAAAAGTTTATCCTTGAACTTATTTTATTGAATTCTTATATCATTGTCATCATTCTCATGTTTATAGTATGTTGAAAGTCATTTGTGGCCTGTTGTGTATAGATGGGCTTGGTATGATTATGACCAGGGATTATTCGGTATAATCATGACCGTAATGTTACAAATGATGTGGTAAAAGTCCTCATTGGCCCGTAGTGCATTGATGGACAGTTGTTGTCATGATCATGACCATTGATGAATACACGAATATCCTTGGCCCGTAGTGCATGGATAATTTGTGGTCGTGATACTAAAGAATATCCTTGGTCGTAGTGTAGGGGTGATTCGATGATGTGGATTATTTATTAAGCTGAGTCTCAGTGATAAAAGTGATGAAAAACCTTTTAAATCATAGAAGATAATAGATTTTATTCTCTACTTGACTCTTCTAATGGATTGCTTGTTCCAATCTTGATTAAACTTGATGTTTGTTATATCTTATCGGTTTAACTTTGTTGAAGGCTAACGATAAATTATTACGCATTATCTTAGTCATAATATTTCTTCTTTGGGCTAGTTGAGCTCACCTTTTGCTTTCATTGTCCTCTTGAGAAATGAGAACGTGGCGGGACTAGTCGAGGAAACGGAGTGACGGTCCGAGATGATAACATTAGTATTCATCACTATTCTATGAAATAGTGTGATAATAAATGTATTGAGGACTCCATTTGAGTTGAATCTTGTGTTAGTTCCTAGTTGGCACAATAGTTATCTAGAAGGGGGGGTTGAATAGATATTTAAAAACTTTTCGTTTTAAACTTGTTCTTTGATAATGATTAAAACTTAGCGGAATAAATGTTTGTTTTAATCTTCTTTACCAAGCAATGGAGTAATGAGGTGAGTGAGTGGTTATGGCGCTTATAATGAGATATAGCGGTTATGATATGAATGTAAATGACACAGTCGTTTTAAGTGGTTGAGAGCACTTAAAGCTCCTAGTCCACTCTTCTACTCAACGAGTAGGATATCCACTAAGGATATCATTACAACCACGAATCACACTGATTCCTTCTAGACCCGTGAGCTCAGGAACTTTTTAGTTCACTCTTGAACTCTTCAAGTCCAGCAGACTTGGCTTTCTTATAGTTCACTACGAACTCTTCAAGTCTAGCAGACTTGGTACTCTTTTTTCAGTTGGTTGATAATGTTGTGTTCTTGATGGTTGCTACTCAGTCACTGTGTAAGCACTTGTTCTAAAGAACTGAGTAGCATAGCAAGCTTTGCAATATCTCAGATCGTAGAGTTGAGCTTGAGAGATGTTCACGTTATTTGTTCAATTCTTGCTTTTTTTTTTCTCTATCATCTGTCTGATCTGCATATATGTGATGTTGAAAACTATCCGTTGGATCCATCCGTTATGGCATTAAATGCGTTTGAACTTTTTGTACTGTGATGGAAACATTTCTGCACATCTTCTGAAATTGCATTCTGGCCCACTGACATAGCAGACTGCTTTCTCACCTACCACCTGAAAAGGTGTTTTGTCCCTCTTATCCATGGTACTATCCTTAGCTTCTTCAATACGCTTCATTGTTGCATACTAAGGATATTTCTTTACTCTGGGACTGATGAGTACTGCAGCGTCTAGAATCCATTCCTCATATGTTGAAATCTACCTTTACACAAATCATGAGGGCTCGGCGCTTTCCTCGACATGAGATGATGATGCTCTACAATTTGGATTATGATTCTCTATGATTCAGATCGTAGTGACTTGTTGCCTTGGTTCTTGATCTGATGCTATCATTTAGAGAGTAAACGTTGATCTGATGCTATCGTGGAGTTTGGCTCGGCAAACGTTGGGACCACTCTATGATTTCTGAAAAGTCCCTTCAAGGCAGGCACACACTACGATCCGTTAAGCTCTATGTTTCTGCCTTGACTTCTGCACTGTTGATCAGATGATACACTATGATTTCTTCGAACCCTATCTATTACATCTCAAGATCAACCTAATAGCTTTGATCTTTTATATATATACATTCTATTAAAGAATGATACACGTTAAGATCTTAGATCAACCTAACAACTTTGATCTATCACTAAGTCCTTGTACATATATTCATTGAAGAACCTTACAAACAATCATGAGCTTATACATTAAAACATCAAATCATAGAATGCATTCTCCCAACATACTGTCTAGAAGACAATATTCGTATTAAAACTCTCAGTTTATATTTTGTCGTATGTCGCACGACAGTTGTATTATTAAGTTGTATTTGAATTTAGTACCATGTATTTGGCGACTCAAGATGGGTGATGTATACCTATTTTGGGGGCGTCACAATTGTGATAAAATCATCATCAAATCTGATAAGTATTTTGTAAAATAAATTTTAAAATATATCTATTCGAACGGACTATTCAGACAGTAAAGGACATGTTAAGGTCTTGTGCACTTCAATAGTAAGGTAATTGGGATGATTACTTGATCCTGGTTTAGTTTGCTTATAACAACAGCTGGCATGCAAGTATTGGAATGGCTCCATTTGGTGAGAGGGCCATAGAAGGGCCTAAGTTAGTCCAAATCACTATAGAGAATGTAGTGGTGGCTAAGGAGAAATTGAAGTCAGCTAGATCACGACAAAAGAGTTATGCTGATAAGCATGGGAAAACCTTAAAGTTTGAACCTAGTGAGCATGTGTTTTTAAAAGTTTCTCCTCGGAAAGGCATTCAGCGATTTGGCTTGAAAGGGAAGCTTAGTCCGCGTTATATTGGCCCATTTGAGATTTTGGAGAGGGTTGGTGAAGTTGCATATCAGTTAGTTTTGCCTCCACAGCTAGCTCACGTGCATAATGTGTTCCATGTGTCAGTGTTAAGGAGTTACCAATATCATCCGTTGTATGTGGTGCAATATCCGTTTGATAAAATTCGAGAGGATTTTACTTGTAAGGAACAAGTCGACGCAATTTTGGATCGTCAATAGCGGATTATGAGAAGGAAGACAATTCCATTTGTTAAGATTTTGTGGAAGAACCATTCGGAGCGGAAAGCTACATGGGAGATGGAGGTGTCTATTCGAGTGAAGTAGCCACATCTTTTTGATAATTAAGTATGTTCCATTCTTTTGATTACGGGGATGGAATCCTTTTTTAAGGGGGAGGTAATGTAATACTAATAAATAAATAAATAATATTTTATTTATTTTATATATTTTATTGTTGTTGGGCTTTTCTTATGTTTGGGTCAAATTGTATTTAAATTATATGGATTATAATAAGTAAGGGATGATATTAAGTTGGGCCTTAAAATAATTGGGTTTAATTTATATTTGTGTAATTTTAAATTCAATTAAAATTAAAAAAGTAATATTATATATTAATTAATTAATAAATATCTAAAACCTAATCTACCTCACGTACCTCTAATACGAACAGACTGAGAAATAAAAAAAGAAGAAGTGCAGCCACTGTTACGGAAGAAGAAAAAAAACAAAAGGAGAAATTGGATTGCACTTTGTGTGAGATAAGGAATAAGGAATTTGATATCCGAAGTAAGTTTATGTGTATATGTGTTTGTTTGTTGATAAGTAGGTTTTATACCTACTTATTGGTTATCAACTTGCTAGAATTATGCTTAAACTCAAGCATTTTTAGTATTGTTTGATTGCTTTTTATTCTTGTTTTGTAGGTTGCATCAAGGAAACTAATAAGTCATGGAAAAGGCATGGCAATGGCATGGAAGTGGCAAAGCATGGTGAGCTTGTGCTGGAATGAGGAATGAAGCTGAGCAAGTGCATGTGAGGAGGGCGTTTGAGCGAGTCAAGTGAATATTGAAGTAGTTAGTGAAGGAAGAAAGAAGAAATCGGCAGCAATGTATCAACAAAACACCGGTGAAAAAGATAGCAGATGATTGCAAATAGAAGCATCTCATCATGGCAGCTACCATAGTCAAAGCAAAAATGTAGCGCACCCCGCACCAGAACATTCGGACATCGATGGCATGGCTGCATGCCTAATTTATATTGAATACGCTACTGCTGGCTTAGTCAAGCTCTTTAAAATCTGACTTTTCATTTTAAGTCTGTTGTAGCGTGATTACTATAAAGGGGTGTATTTGCTAGTTACGAGACATCATTATTATCAGTTATATTTTCCATTTTAGGGTTTTATAGAGCTAGAGAGATTTCATAGCTTTCTACTACTATTTTTGCTTCTCTCTTTAGATTTAGTAGCTTGTGAATATTGAAGTTTTACTTTGGATCGATTTTGGTTATGAACTGAGTTTGGAAGCTCGCTTTGAGCGGGGATTAATCAGATTTGCATTCTCTACTCTTTTTAATCTCTTTGTTTTCATTGTGATTTATCATGCTTGGTTCATATCCCATAATGGTTGTTCACTCAAAGATGAACTAACCACCATTATGGGATTCTAATGGATCTTATTGCGTAGTTCAGTTCTATATGCCTTATTGTGATGCTTGATTGATTATAGTTGGATTACCTAACTTGGTTGTTCTTATTTCTTAGAAGCGTGATCACCATCTACCCTAATAACTTGTATGTAATTGAAAGATGAAATATAAGTTCAGATTTGACCTTGTTGGCATATGTTCATGAAATTTACATTGATAGATTTTGTAATTCGTAATCCGGATAGACATATATCGGCTTGCCATGTGTAGTCGTTGAGAGAGCTTGCATTTAAATTGATATTATTTGTAATTCACATAGACATATAGTGGGTTAGGTAATATTGGTGTTCATATGAGTTCTATCTAATTTTGTGGATTTTATGTGATATGGACATGGTGTATTAAAAAATAATCATATTTCACTTTCATGCTCTCGACTAGCAGTCCATAGTAATTAATCAAGTTTAACAAGAGGTGTATAATCTGGATAAAGCATTAAGTGACATTAGGATCCCATATCTTTCCAATTTGAATCTCTTTGCTTGTTAATTAGTTAATTTGAGTTGATAATCATTTTAGTTTTTAATTCACCTTTTGTTCGATCGTTTAAGCAGCCAGAAATAGCTATAAAGTTGTTACATAATAGATTAGGAATAATTACCTTTCTCCGTGGGAACGATACTTAACTTACTCTATATTACTTGTTGACCGTGTATACTTGCACGTGTGTGTCTGTTTTGTTAAACCCGAAACAAGCCCAACAAATTTTTGGCGCCATTGCTAGGGATAGGTTTTTATTTTTATTACTATTGTCATCAATTTAAGTTAAATTTGTCTGACTTGAACAATTCTCATCTTATCTCGTTTCTATTTTTCTTTTATTCGCATTTCAGGTACTTGTGGATAGTATATGCACACTCGATCCTCAAATTCTGAGTTGGTACCTAGACAGGAAAATATCAACTTTAAAGCTTGGAGAGCGAGTGCACACAATTCTTATACACAAGAAAACACTGAAACATCAACAAAAATGGCAGAAGAACATCGGGAAGAACATAGGGCTTTAAGATATTATTCTATACCAAAAATAAATGAGATACAGTCTAGCATAGTTAGGCCAGCAATAGTAGCAAACACCTTTGAGATTAAGCCGGGGACAATACAGATGGTACAGAATTCGGTCCAGTTTGGGGGTGATGCTACTGATGATCCTAACGAGCACCTACTGAGTTTTATTGAGATATGTAACACATTCAAGTACAATGGTGTGTCAGATGATGCAGTGCGGCTTTGACTGTTTCCTTTTACTTTAAGAGATAAGGCGAGGAGTTGGCTTCATTCATTACCATCAGGGGTCAATAACTACGTGGGAGGATTTAGCACATAAATTTTTAGCCAAATTCTTTCCTATGGCTAAAATAGCAAAGATGAGGACTGCTATATCTCAGTTTGAGCAATAACAGGGAGAATCGATGTATGAAGCTTGGGAGCGATACAAAGAGATGCTAAGAAAATGCCCTCATCACGGGATGCCATACTGGATGGTAATTAATACTTTCTATAATGGTTTAGGATAGCAGTCTAGGCCAATCATTGACGTCACTGCAGGAGGAGCGTTGTGGGCTAAAAGTTATGAAGAAGCCTATGAACTTATTGAGACTATTACAGCAAATGACTTTCAGAATTCGACAACCAGAATGCCTCAACCAAAAGTTATTGGATTGTTGGAAGTGGAAAAGAAAATTGACTCTTTGGCTGAGAACAAAGTTAAGCAAGTTGCCTATGTCTGTGAGATTTGTGAAGGGTCACACAAAACAGAACAATGTACTATCACTGCAGAGTCAGTACAGTTCGTCAAACAACTATCAAAACCCACAGAATCAGTTTTAGAACTCCTACCATCCCAACAATATAAATCATCCCAATTTTAGCTGGAGCAACAATCAAAATGTTCAAAAACACCAACCACAGCAACAATATCAACCACAACAATCTCATCAGCAGTATGCACCTAAACCTCCTTACCCTCCTAGATTTCAGTAACAACAACACCAACATCATCCAGCTCCTGATCCTCAACCGAAAAAGAAATCTGAGATGGAAGAAATGATGTTTAAATACATGGAAAATACCAAAGTTATGATAAAGATCCAAGCGGTGGTTATTAAGAATTTGGAGACTCAAATGGGCAAAATGGCTAGCATGTTGAACAATAGACCGCAAGGAGCTCTGCCAAGTAATACTGAAGCAAATCCAAGAAGGGATGGGAAGGAGCAATGTCAAGCTATTACATTGAGATCAGGGAAAAAGACTGTAGAGTTGGAGTCTGGCGCGCTTGCGCCCAATATTGAAGAAGACCTGGCGTGTCCGCGCCAAGGTGCAGTGGTTCCTGAGCAAGGCTTGTCAGATAGGGGTGCTGAGTAGCGGGTAGTTGAGACAAGACATAAGGAGTTGGCTGAGAAAGCCACAACCACACCACCACTTGTATACCCTCCTGCTCCTTACCCACAGAGACTTCAAAAGCAAAGAGAAGACAAATAGTTTGCTAAGTTCTTAGAGGTCTTTAAGAAGCTGCAAATCAACATACCTTTCGCAGAGGCTTTGGAGCAAATGACAAGCTACGTGAAGTTTATGAAAGGCATTCTATCAAGGAAGAAGAAACTAGAGGATTATTAAACAGTTGCCTTGACAGAAGAGTGCAGTGCAGTATTGCAGCGAAAACTACCTCCCAAGCTCAAAGATCCTGGCAGTTTTACAATACCATGCTCCATTGGAAAACTTTCTTTCAACAAATGCTTATGTGATTTGGGGGTGAGTAAAAACTTGATGCCTTTATCGGTATTCACATAGTTGGGATTTCTAGCTCCAAAGCCGATAAATATATCATTACAGCTTGTCGATAGATCCATCACATGCCCGAGAGGTATTGTATAAGATGTCTTGGTAAAAGTAGAAAAGTTTATCTTCCCAGCCGACTTCATCATTTTGGACTATGAAGAGGATAGAGACACACCAAACATTCTTGGGAGACCTTTTCTAGCCACGGGGCGAACACTCATAGGTGTATAGAAAGGAGAACTGACCATGAGAGTCCAAGACCAAGAGGTCACATTTAATGTCTTTAAAGCTATGAAGTTCCCCACTGACGAAGAAGAGTGCTTTCGGGTCGATATAGTCGACAGAGTATTAAATGAAAAGGCTAGAAATTTGATTGACATTGAGCCATTGGAGAGTGCTATACTAGGAGAATCTGTATGGAGGATACTGAGGTTGTGGAATATGTACAAATTCTGAACACAACACCACAAATGCGAAAATTTAAGATTTCCATTGAACCACTCAGACTTACTGGGGAGACATCAGAACAACTCAAGCCTTCTCTTGAGATGCCTCCCGACCTTGATCTTAAACCTCTTCCAAATCATCTAAGGTACGCATTTTTAAGTGAATCTTCAAAGTTGCCTATTATAATTGCTACTGTACTAACGTCTTGTCAGGAAGATAAATTGTTGCGAGTGCTGCGAGAGTTTAAATCAGTTGTTGGATGGACTATAGCAGATATCCAGGGCCTTAGCCCCTCATTCTGCATACACAAAATACTTTTGGAAGATGATAGTAAGCCATCAGTAGAGCAACAAAGAAGACTGAATCCTATCATGAAGGAAGTTGTCAAGAAGGAAATCTTGAAGTGGTTAGATGTCAGGATCATTTATCCTATTTCAGACAGCTCTTGGGTGAGCCCGGTGCAATGCGTTCCAAAGAAAGGGGGCATGACAGTGGTATCTAATGAAAATAATGAACTAATACCTACCAGAACAGTCACAGGTTGGAGGATCTGCATGGACTACCGCAGACTGAACAAAGATACGAGGAAAGATCATTTCTCTCTCTCGTTTATTGATCAAATGCTGGATAGGGTAGCAGGTCATAAGTACTACTACCTCTTGGATGGTTACTCGGGATACAACCAAATAGTTATAGCCCTGGAAGACCAAGAGAAGACTACCTTCACTTGTCCATATGGTACATTTGCATTCAGAAGGATGTCTTTCAGATTATGCAATGCTCCGGCTACATTTCAGAGGTGCATGATGGCCATTTTCTCTAATATAGTTGAGCAAAACGTTGAAGTCTTCATGGATGATTTCTCAGTCTTTGGAGACTCTTTTGACTTGTGCTTGGAGAATTTGGTGATGGTGCTAAAAAGGTGTGTTGAAACTAATCTAGTACTGAACTGGAAAATGTAGGACCCCAACTTTTATGAATAAAGATTAATTTTTTCTCGAAATATATTTTTGAATATTATGGTGTGGATTTGATATAATGTTATAGTTGTGGGTATTATTTACAAATTTTATAAGGTAAGCAAGTGGTTATATAATATTCGATTGGTCGAGGAATATTCGCGTTTTAATAATAATATTAAATGCATTTATTTACACAATCATTAGTGGACCCCACAACGAAAAAGTATTGTCGTAGTTAGAAAATGACAGAATTATCTTTTTATAAAAATAATGGCGAAAGTTTTACCGTTAAACTGTTGAACTACCCGGTGGTAAAAGTACAATAATACGCGTGGTTGCATAGTAGCACACGGTATTGATTATTGATGTTTACGTGAGAAGTCACTCAGTTATACTCAATTATTGCTACAGTAATTGCTGGATAATATCTTTCATATTATTGATTCAATAATTGTCACAGTATCATCTGCATAATATTTTATATTATTAAATCAATAATTAAGACGACAAAGTTATTCATATTATTATTTGCAATATTGACAATGTCTAGAAAGTTCTGTCAATGAGATGTTTGGTCACCTAATTGCGCGCCAATAGGGAGAAATCCTTATCAAAAAGCCCCTTCTTTTCTGGGAATGATCTGGTTGTTAAATATTGTGAGTTATAATATTAATGATGAATAAGTTCGTGTTGATTAAAGATGAAATTGATATTTCCATTATGTTGGGATTATTAGTGTTAGTGGAAATCAACATCTATTTCGATAATAATGGATATCTGGAGGCTATATTGACCAATCGGGTAATTAATCGGATAAATGAGAAATTAATTGCTATTAATTCACATGCTTTTAACTATTTGTTTACATGTGTGTACTATTGATTCACATTGATGTACTATTAGGGGAGGTGGTGCAAGTTTGATAATACTTACAGGACTAAATTAAAAATGAAGAAAAAGATGAAGGTGTTATACTGTAATATTTGAGCCCCAAAACGTGCAATTATTGAAACTATATTTTCCTATAAATAGAAGCTCGTTCTTATTTCATTCTCACCAATTCACTAAGACTCACAAGAGCATTTATAGAGAGAGAAGCTTTAAAGAGAAAGTAGAAGAGAAGTTTGCTACCTCACTATTCCACAGTTATCAATTTTTCTTCTGAGGTAAGGGATATTATTTTATTCAGTATTCATAGGAATAATATTTTCTTCCATACTCTGTAGTATGTGAGTAATATTATTTCGTCTCGTATTCCTGATTATACCATCATTCGGCTAAAGTATTGCTTCTATATTCCGTGAAATTAGTAGAATATCCTTGAAATTTGTGCTTCATCTAGTATCGCTTCACAGGGATATTTTCTGCACATTCTTGTTAAATTTTAAGTTTTTCATGCTCTGAGAATCTTGTCCATGAGTACTATCCATTTATACTAAGACTATTCACAAAAGTACTATTCACTTGGTACTATTCACAAAGTACTATTCACGAGTATTATTCCAAAGTACTATTCACGGAGTACTATTCCTGAAGTACTATTCACTCAAGCACTATTCACCCGGAGTACTATTCATAACAAAATTTGATTTCTTTTCGGTCCAAATCATTTTTGATACATTAGCATTCTTGAATTTTACTCCTTTAAGCAGTATCATGTTGACAATTTGGACAATATTGAATTCTGGATAAATTAAATTATAAAATTTTAAAAATTTATCCTTGAACTTGTTTTATTGAATTCTTATATCATTGTCATCATCCTCATGCTTATATTATGTTGAAAGTCATCCGTGGCCTATAGTGCATAGATGGACTTGGAATGATTATGACTAAGGATTATTCTGTATAATCATGACCGTAATATTACAAATGATGTGGTAAAAGTCCTCATTGGCCCGTAGTGCATTGATGGACAGTTGTTGGCATGATTATGACCATTGATGAATACACGAATATCCTTAGCCCGTAGTACATGGATAATTTGTGGTCGTGATACTAAAGAATATCCTTGGCCATAGTGCAAGAGTGATTCGATGATGTGGATTATTTATTAAGTTTAGTCTCAGCGATAAAAGTGATTGTAGACACTCAAAATTTTCTATACTATTGTTACTAACATTGCAGGAGGACAGATTCGTCTTTTAAGAGAGAACCCTGAAAGACAATCCAAATCCATACTTTGGATACTCTAGGAAGTTCAAAGATCAACCCCAACTCGCAATGCTGAGTAATGATTTCAACCTCGGATCTAACCCCGAGACCTACAGATACAATAACCGGAAACACACCAGGAGAAGGACGATTAATCTCTGGAGATAACCTCGAGGTATCCGGTCTCGCCCCAACCATGGGAATAGCCACCAACCTTGGTGATAACCCCTAATGAATGCAGTTTCGGAGATAACTCCGAAAATGCTTGTTTCAAATGCCATCAGCTTCAATCTCGGCACTCACAATAAAATACACTGTGCCAACCCGGCAATAACATCGGGAAGACAAGCACACCTCAAAGATGATAATGAGGACCTTCAACAAATGCAAGAAGTCAATCTCGTGAAGTCTCGAGCAACGTCTGCTTATCACCAATCCCTAAAGAATAACCGGTGAGGGCAACATCGCCATCTCGTCTAACATGATGCCATATCTCGTCTCTACGCAACAATGTCCCACAAGGCTAACCAATCCCGAGTGACTATTGTGCGGGGTAACGGATGAAAGTTGAAGCTTGAAGACCGGAGGGCATTTTCCCATCTTCAAAGACTTCGTACAAACTCTAATCCCATGCCATCGTACAACTCTCGACAACGACGGTCCGAAATAGGTCTTGAATACCTCAAAACGGATGCCCGGATTGCACTTCTCAAAATCCGAGTGGACATTACAGTGCCTGAGTGCACATACTTCGAGACGACCCGACCCGACAGAACCGGGCCGACCCGACCCGCCTCTGGTACACCTGCGGCACCTTTTGCCTATAAATAAGAGGCTTGGGGTGTTGATTTCTAAGAAAAAATGGGGAAACCCTGCACAATTTTCTATGCACTTGCCATACAGTGTATTTTCTCACTTTCAAAAACCTTTGAGCTCATATATAGCCTCTTTTGTACCCACAAAAACCCAGTGTTTACCCACTCTAAATATATAGAAGCCTTTTTTATTAGTCAGTTGTAAGCCTTCTCACACACTTTAGAGTCTTTCTCTTCATCTTTGCACACACCCTTCTACACGTTGAGAGTCGTGTTGCTTGCTTTTGCCCAAACTTCGGTCCGTGGTTTCATTCCAGTTTGTATATATATATATATATATATATATATTGACTAACATTATCGTGTTATGCCTCGATTGAGCCTAGACTTGGCCCGAGCGTTTCATCGCTTTAATATATATATATATATATAATATATATATATATATATATATATATATATATATTATGTGTGTGGACTTTGTTCGATGAGCCTAGACTTGATGCAGTGCGTTTATTCGCTTATATATATATATATATATATATATATATATATATATATATATATATATATATATATATATATATTTATATATATCAACTGTGTGTCGGACTTTGTTCGATGAGCCTAGACTTCGGTCTGGTGCGTTTACTCGCTTTTATATATATATACTTATATATATGAACTCGTGGTCGAACTATGTTTGATGAGCACGGATTTTACATCCCATATGCTTTTATTGCTTTTTTATATATATATATATATATATATATATATATATATATATATATATATATATATATATATATATATTTTGTCCTACTGAGTTCCTTTTTGTGGCGATTGATCGCTTTTGACTTTCTTTACATTTCATCTCCGCTGAGTTTACTTTCGTGGCGATTGACCGCATTTATGGCTTTATTTACAATCATCCCTACCGAGTTTCCTTCGTATATTGACCGTATCTCTGACTTTATTTACATTTCGATCCCCATGGAGGTGACTTGTGGTTGGTGATCATGTATATATATATATATATATATATATTTACCGCTTTTATATATATACCGCTTATTGCTTTTATACAAATTGCAATATCTCAGGCGCCTTAGGAATCATGTGATCACTGATTCATCTCATTGGATCTAGATTCGGTTCGTGATGGACATTTTCAAATTGTAAGGTACTTTTGTAAATTATTCTGCGATGTCATGTATTTCTCGAGATGGTTTCCATACCCACGAGGAAGCTCAAGCATTATTTTGGATGTATTATTTTTCATACGGATGCCTCGATCCGTCAAATAAAATCAATTTAGCCGCTCACTTAATAAAATGGAAGTGTAAAGGTCTCAATTCTATTGAGCATCGTGGTTTGAAAACCTCTTTATAAAACATTATTGCCATATCTTGCTAAAAATTGAATTTTACATAAATTCAAACCCTCTGTATATAGGTTCGAACGAGGCCTCGCATAACTTTCCTATAATAACACATTGACCCATACACACACACACTCAGATAATAGTTTCTTGAAAAGAGGCGGTTACCATGGTAACACGGATGTCGGGGGGTGCCTAACGCCTTCCCCCTGCATAACCAAGTCTCCGGACCCTAAACGAATCTCGGTTTTGCCGACCCGTATATCAGTGTCACATCACTGGGTTATTGTGCAAACCTTTTCTCGGTTGTGTTGGTACAACCATTTAAAAAACCAACTGGCGACTCTTAACAATCCCATCGTCGACATCATACATGTCGGACCTTTTTCACTTGTTTTTTCAAACAAATCTCACCTAAAATGAGAACACCAAAGAACAAGTAACGGAAAGGGACATCCAAAAATTCCGACGTCGACAGGTGGCGACTCTCATTGGGGACTCCAAAGTAAGAGGACTTAAGCCGCTACTACAATCTTTTCAAAACTGATTATATGCTTGTGTGTGGATGTTGCATTTAAATTGGATGAATGTGTACGAATGCATGTCTTGTTTGAGCTTAGTGCTTCGCATCATATCTGCGTGTGATGTTAGTGCTTCGCACTATAAACTGCTTATGGTATTAGTGCTTCGCACATGTCATCATTTTATACGGTGAGACGCGATGTATGTGAATGTATGTTGTGTGGTCCCTCCACCAGGAGGCTATCCCGTTGGTTTTTGATTACTGGACTCGTGAGAAGACTAATTCTCCGAGGCTCAGGAAAGGCACCACCCAAATTTGCTCCAGTTGAAAGACCGGATTAACTTCCCGTTTAGTAGATTGCGATGATTTGGGAACCTTCATGACAAAAAGCCGCGAGAGTAACCTAAGATAGGTCAGCCTCTGATAAACCCAAAATGAAAGAAAGTCTCTTCATGCTCTCATTTCAATTACTTATAAACACAATTACTTGTAATTTCATTCCATATTTATCTCCATGTAATGAGAAATATGAAGCAATATGTCCATATACATGCTACAAACAGCTGACACCCGTTTTACAGGATAAAATTCCTAAAATGGACACATCACATAGCATGTCATTATACACCTTCCCTAAGGACTAAACTATGCCGGTCTTTCAGTAGGGAATCAATCGGACCTACGGTCAAAGTCCAAAAGGCAACAGCCTACAATCAATCATGTCATCATCCCACCCGATCGAACTTAATCCGGTTTCATAAAGAATTCGATGGGTTAAGCAAATAGATTACTGATTTGGTCGTTTCTATTAAAAAAATACACACCGATTTACAGGTCGAAAATACCAGACATACCGAGCCCTCCACACAAGGAGGAATTTGGTCATTACCATACAGAGCCACGGCTTGGATACAACCAACAAAACGATGATGTTGCCCATTCCAATGGAGATCCGCATAATGGTGACATAAAAAGAAAGTCCTCTAAATGGAAGAGACCCTCCGCGCTATCAAAGGAATTGGAACACACGAGAGTGTTTCATATGCTGATCTATGTATTTTTCCTGGTGTTCACTATCAAAAAAAATTTAAAACTCCTGACTTTGAAAAATATGACGGGTTAGGGGATCCTTATACACATTTAAAAGTCTTTATTGGAGAACTAGGATCCTATGCAGAGGATGAAAAACTCAGAATGCAATTATTCCAAAAAAGTCTAACTGGAGAAGCCCGTTCGTGGTACACAAGATTAGACAACTCCAAAATCCACAGCTGGGAAGAGCTAGCACATGCCTTCCTCACTCAAGATGACTTTTCAAACTCAAATGGCTCTGATCAGATCGATTACCAAGATCAAGAAACAATCTAACGAGTCTTTCGAGAGTATGCTCAAAGGTGGAGACGCCTGTCGTCGCCCAAGTTAGTCCCGCCGCCATGTCAAGATCGAAATGGTCATGACATTCATAGACATACAAGAAGCTCCCTTCTATGAGAGAGTTTTAGCCAGCATCGGAAACCATTTTCTGAAATGGTTAACCATGGGGAGATGGCTGAAATCGGGTTGAAGTCAGGAAAGATTCAAGACCTAGCCGCACTCAAAGCTGTTGCTGATCACATCCAATCTGGAAATTATGGGAACAACCCCCGGAGGGTCCATAAAAAGAAAGAGGAAGATGTTTCCCTGATACTACAGGGACAAAAAGGCAATCAAGTGGGTAGAAATAGCCTCCTTCCCCAGGGTCACTAAAGAAGTCATCATTTCTTTCATCAGAAACATTGTCGTTTGTCGATATGGACAACCAGAGGTGATTGTGTCAGACAATGCCAAAAACCTCAACAACAAAATGATGGAGATATTATGCATTAGATTCCACATCAAACATCTTAACTCTGTCATCTATCGTCCGAAGATGAACGGTGTTGTTGAAGTGGCTAACAAAAATATCAAGAAGATTATGCAAAAGATGTCAGCCAACCACAAAGATTGGCCTAACCTATTGCCTCTGATTCTGTTAGCCTGCAGGACCATAATGCGTACTTCAACTGGGGCAACCCCTCACGCTTTAACCTATGGGATGGAAGCGGTTCTCCCCATAGAAGTTGAGATGGAATCTCTCGAGTGTTGATCGGCCTTCAATTTGGATGAAAACCAATGGGTACAAGGCGGTATCACCAATTGTCTCTAATAGACGAAAAGGCAAACCGCGGCTATCTTCCATGGTCGACTATATCAAGAAAGGATCGCCAGATCCTACAACAAAAAAAGTCCGGCCACGGCAATTTAAACAACATGACTTGGTTTCAAGAAGATTCTTAATAATCAAGATCAAAGCCAAAGGAAAATTCGCCCTAACTGGGAAGGCCCGTTTATTGTCAAAGAAGTATTCGATGGAGGCGCCTCAGATTACAAGAAATAGATGGCGATGAATTTCCACAACTCATCAACTCGATACACCGTGAAAGCAGATATGTATGAAGTAACCAAAGAAACACCAGTGCATCATCATCGTGTCACCGGTCATTTCGGTTCTTTAACCCTTTACCACCTACAACTTTTCTACACTTTGCCCCTCGTGGAAACATACTCTTCAAGCCAAGCCACTGGCTTTCTCCTTCATTCATCATACAACTTAGGTCATCCCACCATGGATTGAACGTCTCATGCGTTCATAGTTTGGCTACCCATACATGGGATCAAACTCTCCCCGCCTGCAGATTTATGCTAAACCTAGGATTAAACTTTCTCCTCCCCCACAGACTCGACACGCACATTGGATTACGCTTTTCTTCTCGCCCTGAGGGGCGAACTACGTCGACCTGATCTCCTCTTTAATAGGAGTACGTAGGCAACCATTTCATATGGACCGGTCGCAATAAAACAAAAACAACAAAAACATTTCTACCCTCTTCTCCTTACAAAAACAAAAACAACCAAAAATATTCCTACACCATATTAGCCATATACAGCGTTGAACCTCTTACACCAGGTTCGAACTACGCAGACCTGATCTCCTCTTCAATAGGAGTACGTAGGCAACCATTCATGGTGTAGTCTCACCCCCTACCAAAACACAAACCATTGTCAACGGGTGTTGGGATTCCCTTTCAATCCATTATATGTCATTCGGCTTCAAACCAAAGGGATGGAATTACCTGAACTCCTCCAAAATAGGAGATTCGACAACCATCTAAGCTGCGGTCATACCTCAAAGAGCAATACTAAACCATAAGAGATGGAATTGACTAGGCTTCTCCTAAATAGAAGTACTGGCGACCATCTGTGGTGCGGTCAATCTCAGAGAGGAAAGCCACACTCCTCTCCACATTTCCATTCAGAAACAAGTCCCAAGACACCAAAGATGGTAGGGATATACATAGATTGATGATCCATTCTAAACTATCCAGAGACAGCTCAATGTCCATCCACCAAGGAAGAATTCAGAATTCATCAAGATCACAAACCCTGAAGCAGCAGGCAAAATATCAAGCAAATAGTAAGGCATATCTAAAAGGGAAGTGATCCAAAAATATATTTCCCTATCATATATAATGATGTTTGATATATATACAATGTGAACTGTACATGAAAAAATGGCTAAACTAGTCTGTGCAGGTAAATACAAGCTCATCTACGAATTAGGGTACATGCGAGCTAGCAAGACCAACATGGCATCCCTCTCAGATGGAGGAGGTAAAGTTGTAGTCTCCTGGATAAGAATATCCACATAACCCAACAGATCTGTAGCCATCTGCATGATGACCATATGTTCATCGATATAAGCGCTCATCTCTGCGATCATACCAATGGTAAGGGACCTCGCTGCAGTACTATCTATGACAGCCACATCCCAGGCAGATATAGCACTATCCCGCTCAACTATCACTGCGTCTCTGTCTGACCTGGCCTCATCCCGCTCAACAACAGCGGCATCTCTACGAGCTAATGCCTCGTCTCTCTCTAATAGGGCGGCGTCCCTCACATCAAGAGCAGTCGACATCATAGATCGAATCTGGTCTCTCTCAAAGGTCATCAGATGAAGACTCTGCTCTAAATACTATGTCGAGTCTTTGGATCACAAAAAAATCGGGTACTAGGAGAATCCGGAAAAATGTCGGCAACCCAACAATGCAGTATCCTCCTCGATGTAGGTATCAATGTCCTCTATAGGCTCTACATCGCCTAACTCAATCTCCCAGATCGCAAATCCGCTTTGCGTGATAAAACCTCCATCTCCATCCATGCGGAGTACTCTGCGGAATAACCGGACGACCGACGGAAAAGCGGCTAGCTCAGTCGATCCCGCAAGCGATATACGAGATCTGGTCCTCACCGAGAGGTATCGAGAAGTCGAAATACCGACCGCCGCCCCCTCAAAAGGATGAAAATCCTGGAATTGGTCAAACTGCGACATCACGGCTAATGGATGATAAGTCGTCACACCCCTCAAGCCAGCCAAAGGGAGGAAATCCATGCCTGGAGCATGAGTAATAAAGCTATATGGTGAGCAAATCCCCGAGCACAGCAATATGCTAAAAGGATCTCAGATATCTGCCAAAAATGCGGACCAGGACTGAGCATCTAAACACTCCGATGGATGAAAGGAATACGACATAGCCACCTCATGGGAGAAACAATACCCGTGCCGTCTAAAGGTACCAACCGGTCGCAAGTGTGATATAAACCACACATACAGCATGACCGAACTCCCAGTAAACACACCTGACGGGTAAGTACAGTAGTAGGACGCTGATCGCAAGGTCTCTGCCACGATCATAGGTACAATGGTACGACCCTCCCTGAGAGCTCTCACTGCCATGATAACGCCTATATCTATCTCATCCATGTATCGCGGCATGTACACGTATGACAGTACACATAGTATCAGTACATCAATTTTGGCCAAACGCCAATGATCCTCCGACACGGTGAAATCCCCTGAATGTCGTGAGTAGCTATCCTCCGCACCAAATCTGTCATACAGAAAACGCTGAGAGATCACATGGCTAGATGTCAGCTCATCCTGTACCACTGCGCCTCAATCCTGTGAGAGTCATGAATCTCCTACTCATGTCTCCCAAAACCATGTGCACGCAAGGTCTCAGAGGTAAAGCAAAGATCGTCAAACGTGCATACTCCTCCGAGTAGGAGTCAACTCATGGGTACCAAAGCGTAATACACCGCTTATCACTAGCCAATGCTCTAGCATCCCATCTACAAATCCTGCGGGGAACCTGAAATGCAAAAAGGGTCATGGTATGTCGTAATAATGATCTACAATCACCCTATCTCGGTGGTGACATGCTATCGCATACCATGGCGAGATACCCAATGCCACCACCGACGTTGGGGTATGATCTATCTGGCTAATCGTCAAGAAGACATCTGTGTGTGGGCCGTGTCATAAGACCATCAGGTCAGGGTCAATACCGAGTATCTGGACATACATACATATGCATAACATGATACATGCATAACAGATAATGGATGGCAATATGATATAGGGAATGAAAAAATGGTGCATACATTCCTAAATATATCATCATCTAATACATCAGCTCTATACAGATACAAATACATGAAAATGGGGCACAAATGCCCTACTACTAACAGAGGCCTATCTAAAGATATAGCGAGAATGGGGAACAGCCACCCAATATCTAACAGAGGTCTATCAAAAGATATAGCGAGAATATACATCAGAAGAAGATAATGATCTCGATGTCCACATCCTCAATCCTGGTCTTCTCAGATGAGACTTTAAATCTGTACATCACTCATTGGTAGTCGCCTGAACACAAGGTATACTCTGTTGATGACCTCAGTTGTCACAAATCACATACGGCAATACCTTATATAGGTCTGATGCCACCGACTCCAGGTCATTACCCTACGTGAGTCTCGACGGGTTATAACGTGAGTCCCGACGGGTTACAACGATATCTCCGGTAAGAGGAGTAGCAAAGCATGCTCAGCCGTTGACACACATATCAACGAAGGTCAAGCAACCTTGACATCATTTCAGCCGATAGCATTTAAACTGTCTGGAGCTATAGAAATTCGAGGTTCTAATACCCAATTTGCTCATATTCTCAATGGATCCCGGTGGGGATCACAATGCAATGCTCCGTTGATCTACACGTCAGCGAATGGCAAGCAACCTTGACGATCTCCTCACAAAGTTTTAGCCGTTGATACACACGTCAACAAAGGTCAAGCAACCTCGACAGTATATCCCACAGGATGTTTCAGCCGTTGATTCACACGTCAACGAAGGTCGGGCATCCTCGACAAAGATTTGTTGTTGGCGGTAAATCCAATGAGAATCATGACATATTTCGCGATACTAACCAGGAGGTCAACATTATCCAAGAGGATAGATGATGGAATATGTTATACACATCCTCAAACAGATCAAGCTTTATCCCCATGTGATCTCTTACATATAAGAGATACCCCTTCAGTATCAAGTCGTTATCAAGAACACAGGAATTTGATGATAACTCCAACACCAATATCCTAATGATTAGAAACAGACATCGATCTCGGTCAAGATACAATCCCAGTTGAAGCAACAGGAACCAAAGAATCATCCCCAAGATGTTTTGGCCACAACCCCGTACACATGCATCATGTTACTATCTATAGTACCATGTTTATCTTGTTGTGTTTCAAGTGTCTAGGATTCCTTATCCTACCCATTCATCGCCATGCATGAGTATGATAAAGAGGGGCATCTGTAGACACTAAAAAAATTTTGTACTACTGTTACTAACATTGCAGGAGGACAGATTCGTCTTTTAAGAGAGAACCCTGAAAGACAATCCAAATCAATACCGGATACTACCGGAAGTTCAGCATCAACCCCGGATCGCAATCTGGGAGTAACGGTTTCAACCTCGGATCTAACCCCGAGACCTGCAGATACAATACCGGAACACACACCGGAGAAGGCCGATTAATCTCGGAGATAACCCCGAGGTATCCAGTCTCAGTCCCAACCATGGGAATAGCCACCAACCATGGTGATAACCCCAAGGAATGCAGTTTCAGAGATAACTCCGAAAATTCTTGTTTCAAATGCCATCAGCTTCAATCTCGGCACTCACAATAAAATACACCGTACTAACCCTAAGAATAACATCGGAAGACAGGCACCCCTCAAAGATGACAATGAAGACCTTCAACAAATACTGATGGTCCATTCTCAAATAATTTCGAGCAATGTCCGCTTATCGGCCCAATCCAAAGAAGAATAGGTGAGGGCAACATCGCCATCTCGGCCCAACACGATGCCACGTCTCGTCTCTAGGCAACAATGTCCCACAAGGCTAACCAATCCCGAGTGACTATTAATGCGGGTAACAGATGAAAGTTGAAGCTTGAAGACCCAGGAGGCATCGTCCCATCTTCAAAGACTTCAGACAAAAACTCTAATCCCATGCCATCGCACAACTCTCGACAACGGCGGTCGAAATAGGTCCGAATACCTCAAAACGGATGCTGGATTGCACTTCTCAAAATCTGAGTGGACATTACAAAGGCTCGAGTGCACGATTTGAGACGACCAGACCGACAAAATCGGGCCAACCCAAACCCGCCTTCTGGTATACCTACGGCACCTTTGCCTATAAATAAGAGGCTTGGGTCTTTGATTTCTAAGAGAAAAAGACGGGAAACCTCGCACAATTTGCTCGCACTTGCTATAAAGTGTATTTTCACTTTCAAACACTGTGAGCTCATATATAGCCTCTTTGTACCCACAAAAGCCCGGTGTTTACCCACTCTAAAGATATAGAAGCCTTTTTATCACCACCGTAAGTTTTTCTCACACACTTTAGAGTCTTTTCTTCATCTTTGCACACACCCTTACACACGTTGAGAGTCGTGTTGCTTGCTTTTGCCCGGACTTTCTAGTGGTTTCATTCCATCAGATATATATATATATATATATTGACTAACATTATCGAGTTATGCTTCGATTGAGCCTAGACTTCGATCTCGAGCATTTACTATTTTAATATATATATATACTTATATATATCAACTGTGTGTCTGGACTTTGTTCGATGAGCCTGAACTTGATGCAGTGCGTTTATTCGCTTTTATATATATATATATATATATATATATATATATATATATATATATATATATATATATATATATATATCAACTGTAGGTGTCTGGACTTTGTTCGATGAGCCTGAACTTGATTGCAGTGCGTTTTCGCTTTTTATATATATATACTTATATATATGAATCGTGGTCGAACTATGTTCGATGAGCCTGAATTTTACATCCGGTGTATTTATTGCTTTTATATATATATATATATATATATATATATTGTCCTGCCTGGAGTTTCCTTCGTGGCAGTTGATCGCTTTTAAAGCTTTCTTTACATTTCGTCCTGCCTAGAGTTTACTTCGTGGCTGATTGATTTATTACTGACTTTATTTACATTCTATCCCTACTGGAGTTTCCTTCGTGGCGGTTGACCGTATCTACAGCTTTATTTACATTTCTGATCCCCCATGGAGGTGACTCGTGGTTGGTGATCATGTCTATATATATATATATATTTACCGCTTTTATATATATACCTGCTTATTGCTTTTATACAAATTGCAATATTCTCAGGCGCTTTAGGAATCATGTGATCACAGATTCATCTCATTGGATCTAGATTCGGTTCCGTGATGGACATTTTCAATTGTATGTGTACTTGTAAATTATTCTGCGATGTCCGTATTTCTCGGATGGTTTCCATACCCACAAGGAAGCTCAGCATTATTTTTGGATGTATTATTTTTCATACGGATGCCTCGCATCTGTCAAATAAAATCAATTTAGTCGCTCACTTAATAAAAATGGAAGTGTAAAAGGTCTCAATTCCTATTGAGCATCAGGGTTTGAAAAATCTCTTTTATAAAACATTATTGCCATATCTTGCTAGAAACTAAATTTTTACATAAATTCAAACCCTGTGTATATAGGTTCGAACGAGGCCTCGCACAACTTTCCTATAATAGCACATTGACCCACACACACACACACTCAGATAATAGTTTCTTGAAAAGAGGCGGTCACCATGGTAACACCGATTTCGGGGGGTGCCTAACACCTTCCCCCCTCATAACCAAGTCCCCGGACCCTAAACGAATCTCTTTGGTTTATGACCAGATATCAGTGTCACATCACTGGGTTATTGTGCAAACCTTTTCTCGGTTGTGTTGGTACAACCATTTTAAAAACCAACTGGCAACTCTTAACAGTCTCATCGTCGACATCATACATGTCGGACCTTTTTCACTTATTTTTTCAAACAAATCTCACCTAAAATGAGAACACCAAAGAACAAGTAACGGAAAGGGACATCCAAAAATCCCGACATCGACAGTGATGAAAAATCTTTTAAATCATAGAAGATAATAGATTTTATGCTCTACTTGACTCTTCTAATGGATTGCTTGTTCCGCTGCAGTTAAACTTGATGTTTGTTATATTTTATCAGTTTAACACTGTTGAAGGCTAACGATAAATTATTCCGCATTATCTTAGTCATAATATTTCTTACTGGGCTAGTTGAGCTCACCCATTTGCTTTCATTGTTCTCTTCAGGAAATGAGAACGTAGCTGGGACTAGTCGGGGAACGGAGTGACGATCCATATGATAGCATTAGTAGTCCTCACTATTCTATGAAATAGTGTAATAATAAATGTATTGAGGACTCCATTTGAGTTGAATACTGTCTAGAAGACAATATTCATATTAAAACTCTCAGTTTATGTTTTGTCGTATTTTACACGACAGTTGTATTATGAAGTTGTATTTGAATTGTGTACCATGTATTTAGCGACTCAAGATGGGTGATGTATACCTATTTTGGGGGCGTCACGGTTGGTATCAAAGCTTAGGGATATGATCCTGGTTGAGATATGAGATAAGAACTACGAGGGGAGAGACGGGGAATTCCTTCGCTAGTATGACCTACCTAAGTTTATTTGGTATTTAATTGGTCGGTCAGAGTATAGGAATAATATGTGACATGTCAATTAACCCTTGTTTTGTGGCAGTATTTGAAAATGGCATCTAAAAATGTTGAGATAAGCAATGAAACACATGAGACCGTTGAGTCACCAACGATCAATACCCAAGATAATTTCCATCAGGATGGAAATAATCCTCACGAAAACAACAACTTTGACCAAATGATGAATAATGGGATGTTCAAAGGCTTTATGCAATTCATTCAATATCAGACGAGAACGACTCCTGTTCAAAATGCAGGTTGAAACAGTGGAAACTCTTGGACGGTCACCGCTAAATAGTTCAAGAAGATGGGACCACCAGAGTTTATTGGAGAGCCAAAACCACTTAAGGCTGAGACGTGGATAAAGCAGATCACCAAGATATTTGATATCTTGGGATGCTACGAGGAGAAAAAGGTTCCCTTTGCCACCTTTATGTTGTGAGGAGAGGCAGACTACTGGTGGGAATCGGTAAAGCATACTCAACCTACCACACTGAAGATGTCTTGGGAGAGGTTCCAAGAACTATTCAACGACAAGTACTTTCCCGAAAGTATTCATCATATAAAGGAGGTAGAGTTCATCAAGCTGGAGCAGAACAATATGACCGTGTCACAGTACGAAGCTAAGTTTGCCAAGTTGTCCCGGTTTGCATCCCACTTGGTTGATAATGAGGAAAGAATGACGCGGATGTTTCTAAGAGGTTTGAAACCCGAGATACGTCAATACTTAATTTCTCACAAACTGTGTTTGTATTCAGATGTTGTAAATAGGGCTCAGTTATTAGAGCACGATAACGAGTCAACCTAACCAAGAGAAAGCAGCCGACAAAATGATTATACCAGTGGTAACAGTCATCGAAGCGGTGAACAAACGTGGAGGGAATCAACATGCCAAAAATGGTAACTACTTTAGTGGTAATCATGGCCAAGACAATAAAAGTGGACATTTTAAGAAGAGGAGATTCAACAATAATGGAAAGACATCATCACCAGCACCCGTTGTTAAGGAAGGAGAACAACCACCTATCGTATGCTTCAAATGCGGAGGGGAGGGACACATCAGTCCAAACTATGCACAGCAGTCCAAAACGTGTTACAATTGTGGAAGAGAAGGTCACCTAGCTAGATTTTGTCGTACTGGGAAGCTAAGTCCAGTTAGAACGGTGACCCCAAATGTCATCCCAGACAAGTCAAAACCAGTAGTTCAAGGGAGAGCGTTTGTTGTGACCTCCCAAAAAGCAAGGAACCCGAACGAGGTCATCACGGGTAAGCTTATCATAAACTCTAGCGAAGTATATACCTTATTTGATATCGGTTCTACCCATTATTTTATTTCTCCTACTTACGCTCAACGTTTAAATTTGACTCCGGAGAAATTAGACTTTGACTTATCTATTGAAACTCTGTTGGGAGAAACCTTCATTACATCCACTGTTTATAAGTCTTGTTTGGTTCAAATCGGTACCCTCACATTACTTGTCAATCTTATTTCATTGAAAATACTTGCATTTGACGTAATTCTAGGGATTGATTGGTTAACTACTCATTATGCAAAAATTGATTGTTTTCGTAAGGTTGTTAGCTTTCATATTCCTAACCAACCTATTATGCGAATTCAAGCAACCAAACCATTAAAATCAATCACTGTCATCTCAAGCCATAAAACTATTCGTTTATTGAAAAACGGATGTCAAGCTTTCTTAGCTCATGTCATGGATTTAAACAAAAATACGTCAATTTTGAATGATATTTTTATTGTTAATAAATTTCCTGACGTATTCCCTGAAGAACTTCCTAGCCTACCCCCAGAGCGTGAAATTGAATTTTGTATCGACCTTGAACCCGGTACAAAACCCCTTTCCAAAGCCCTATATCGAATGGCTCCTATTGAACTTCAGGAGTTAAAGACCCAACTGCAGAAATTGTTAGACATCGGTTTCAATCGTCCTAGTACGTCTCCTTGGGGTGCTCCTGATCTATTCGTGAAAAAAAAAGATGGGAGTATGCGACTTTGTATTGATTATCGGGAGTTGAACCATGTCACTGTCAAAAATAGATATCTGTTGCCTTGCATTGATGACCTATTTGACCAGTTGCAAGGCGCCAAATTCTTTTCAAAGATCGATCTTCTTTCCGGATATCATCAGTTGAAGATTAAAACTGATGACATTTCAAAGACTGCTTTTAGAACTAGGTACGGGCATTACGAATTCCTAGTCATGTCTTTTGGATTGACTAATGCTCCTACTTCCTTCATGGATATGATGAACCGAGTATTCAAGGAATATTTGGATCACTTTGTGGTCATCTTTATTGATGACATCCTCATTTACTCCAAAAGCCGTGAAGATCATGAGCAACACATGAGGCTGATACTCCAAAAGCTTCGTGAAAACAAGTTATATGCCAAGTTGAAGAAATGCGAGTTCTGGCTTAAGGAAGTAGCATTCCTTGGGCACGTAATATCAAATCACGGAATATCTATTGAATTCAGCAAAGATTGAAGCAATTCAAAGTCGGGAGCAACCTAAGTCGTTGACCAATCACGTAGCTTTCTGCTTAGTGGTGGTTATTATCGGAGGTTCGTGGAAGGATTTTCTCGAATCGCTACTCCATTAACTCAGCTGACCCGAAAAGATACAAAATTCGATTGGAGCGAGGAATGTGAGAAGTGTTTTCAAGAACTCAAGAGGAAGCTCATTTCAGCACCTATTTTGATAATACCAGCTGGTTCGGAGGAATTTGTCATATACAGCGATGCTTCATGCAAAGGTTTTGGGTGTGTTCTCATGCAACATGGGAAAGTCATAGCCTATGCCTCGCGATAACTCAAAGAATATGAGAGGAATTATCCTACTCATGATCTAGAGTTGGTTGCTGTCGTTTTTGCGCTTAAGATTTGGAGGCATTACATGTATGGAGTGAAGGTGGAGATCTATACTGATCATAAAAGCCACAAATAATTCTTCATTAAAAAGGAACTCAACATGCGGTAACGACGATGGCTTGAGATATTGAAAGATTACGATCATACCATTCAATACCATCCTGGAAAAGCGAACGTAGTAGGTGACGCATTGAGTAGAAGATCATATATGGGTACGAGTGTGATATTGTCAATGCAAAGGCCCATTTTGTATGACTTACAAAGGATGGAGATAGAGTTAAAGACTCCAGGGACCCATGTGATGATGGCGAATATACGAGTAGAACCGACTTTAATCGATAAAGTTAAAGCTACTCAAGCTACAGACCAGGAGCTGATGCGTATGAGGAAGAAAGTACAAGAAGTGTTATTCCGGAAGCAAGAATCGATGAAGAAGGAATACTTCGAGTTAACTCCAGACTTTGTGTTCCTAACGATTCTGACTTGAAGTATAAAATCATAATGGAGGCGCACAACACACCGTTTGCAATCCATCTTGGGAGTACCAAAATGTATCGTGATATTCAACATATATTTTGGTGGAGCAATATGAAGAGAGAGATAGCAAGGTTTATCTCAAGGTGTATAACTTGTCAACGAGTCAAGGCAGAGCATCAAGTGCCAAAAGGTCCATTGGAACCACTTGAAATTCCAGAATGGAAGTGGGATCACATTACCATGGATTTCATTACTGGTCTTCCCTAGGTTTCCAAGGTATAGATATGATTTGGGTCATTGTTGATAGATTGACCAAGTCTGCTCTTTTACAGATACGAGAAACTTATACACTTGAACATCTTGCTCGTATGTACATAAACGAGATTATAAGATTGCATGGTATGATAGTATCCATAGTTTCTGATCGAGACCCAAGATTCACTTCACGATTTTGGGTTAGTTTGCAAAAAGCTATGGGCACGGATTTACGATTTAGTTCAGCATATCATCCTCATACTATTCAAACTCTTGAAGATTTATAAAGACTATGTGTCCTTGACTTTAAAGGAAGTTGGGAAAAGTTCTTACCATTGATGGAGTTTTCCTACAACAACAGTTATCAAGCAAGTATTGGCTCCATTTGAGGCGTTGTATGGAAGAAAGTGTCGTTCTCCAATATACTGGGATGAGGTGGGTGAAGCAACGTTGTTGGGACCGGAGTTGGTACGTATGACTACAGAAAAGATTCAAACGATCCGACAACGTATAAAAACCTCACAAGATCAACAAAAGAGTTATGTTGATCTTCATCGAAAGAACGTGGAATTCAATATTGGAGATCAAGTGTTGTTACGTGTTGCTCCATGGAAAGGAGTTATGAGATTTGTAAAGAGAGGAAAGCTCAATCCTCGATTCATTGGCCAATTTTTAATCCCCAATTGAGTAGGAACTGTGGCCTATAGACTCGCCTTACCGCCAAGTATGTCTCGTGTTCATAACGTTTTTCACGTATCTATGTTACGTAAATATGTGAAAGACCCGAACCACATTATTGAATTAGAACCGGACGAGATAGCGGAAGATTTAACGTATAAGGATGTACCTGTTAAAATTTTGGATAAGAAGGATCATATTCTACGCTCCAAGGTTATACCTCAAGTCAAAGTTTTGTGGAGAAACTACGATGTTGAGGAAATGACCTGGGAGTTAGAATCTGAAATGAAGTCAAGGTATCCTCACATCTTCGACATACCAGGTACGCACCCTAATTTCGAGGATGAAATTTCATAAGAATGTGAGGTTGTAAGACCCCAACGTTTATGAATAAAGATTAATTTTTTTCTCAAAATATATTTTTGAATATTATGGTGTGGATTTGATATAATGTTATAGTTGTAGATATTATTTACAAATTTTGCAAGGTAAGCAAGTGGTTATATAATATTCAATTGGTCGGGAAATATTAGTTTTAATAGCGAATATTCGTGCGACGGCATAATCCTTGGTGGACCCCACAACGAAAGTATTGTCGTAGTTAGAAAACGACAGAATTATCTTTTTATAAAAATAACGGCAAAAGTTTTACCGTTAAACTGTTGAACTACCCGGTGGTAAAAGTACAGTAATACGCGTGGTTGTATAGTAGCACACGATATTGATTATTGATACTTACGTGAGAAGTCACTCAGTTATACTCAATTATTGCTACAGTAATTGTTGCATAATATCTTTCATATTATTGATTCAATAATTGTCACAGTATCATCTGCATAATATTTTATATTATTAAATCAATAATTGAGACGACAAAGTTATTCATATTATTATTTGCAATATTGACAATGTCTAGAAAGTTCTGTCAAGGAGTGGTTTGGTCACCTAATTGCGCGCCAATAAGGAGAAATCCTTATCGGAAAGCCCCTTCTTTCCTGGGAATGATCTCGTTGTTAAATATTGTGAGTTATAATATTATTGATGAATAAGTTCGTGTTGATTAAAGATGAAATTGATATTTCCATTATGTTGGGATTATTAGTGTTAGTGGAAATCGACATCTATTTCGATAATAATGGATGTCTGGAGGCTATATTGGCTAATCGGGTAATTAATCGGATAAATGAGCAATTAATTGCTATTAATTCACATGTTTATAACTATTTATTCATATGTGTGTACTATTGATTCACATGCATGTACTATTAGGGGAGGTGGTGCAAGTTTGATAATACTTGCAGGACTAAATTAAAAATGAAGAAAAAGATGAAGGTATTATACTGTAATATTTCGAGCCCCAAAACGTATAATTATCGAAGCTATATTTTTTTATAAATAGAAGCTCATTCTTCTTTCATTCTCACCAATTCACTAAGACTCACAATAGTATTTATAGAGAGAGAATCTTTAGAGAGAAAGTAGAAGAGAAGTCTGCTACCTCACTATTCCAGTATCCAGTCTTCTTCTGAGGTAAGGGATATTATTTTGTTCAGTATTCATATGAATAATATTTTCTTCCATACTCTGTAGTATGTGAGTAATATTATTTCGTCTCGTATTTCTGATTATACCATCATTCGGTTAAAGTATTGCTTCTATATTCCGTGAAATTAATAGAATATCCTTGAAATTTGTGTTTCATCTAGTATCGCTTCACAAGGATATTTTCTGCACATTCTTGTTAAATTTTTAGTTTTTCATGCCGGAGTACTGTCCATGAGTACTATCCATTTATACGGTACTATTCACAAAAGTACTATTCATAGGTACTATTCATAAAGTATTATTCACAAAGTACTATTCATGAGTACTATTCACAAAGTACTATTCACATTATACTATTTCCGAAGTAATATTCACGGGGCACTATTCACTCAGGTACTATTCACCCAGAGTACTATTCATAACAAAAATTGATTTCTTTTCGGTCCAAATCATTTTTGATACATTATCATTCTTGAATTTTACTCTTTAAAGCAGTATCATGTTGACAATTTAGACAATATTGAATTCTTGATAAATTAAATTATAAATCTTTAAACATTTATCCTTGAACTTGTTTTATTGAATTCTTATATCATTGTCATCATCCTCATATTTATATTATGTTGAAAGTCATCTGTGGCCTGTAGTGCATAGATGGACTTGGTATGATTATGACCAGGGATTATTCGGTATAATCATGATCGTACTGTTACAAATGATGTGGTAAATGTCCTCATTGGCCCGTAGTGCATTGATGGACAGTTGTTGGCATGATCATGACCATTGATGAATACACGAATATCCTTGGCCCGTAGTGCATGGATAATTTGTGGTCGTGATACTAAAGAATATCCTTTGTCGTAGTGCAGGAGCGATTCGATGATGTGGATTATTTATTAAGCTGAGTCTCAGCGATAAAAGTGATGAAAAATCTTTTAAATCATAGAAGATAATAGATTGTATGCTCTACTTGTCTCTTCTAATGGATTGCTTGTTCCGCTGCAGTTAAACTTGATGTTTGTTATATTTTATCAGTTTAACACTGTTGAAGGCTAACGATAAATTATTCTGCATTATCTTAGTCATAATATTTTTTACTGGGCTATTTGAGCTCACCCTTTTACTTTCATTGTTCTCTTCAAGAAATGAGAACGTAGCTGGGATTAGTCAGGGAATGGAGTGACGGTCCAGATGATAGCATTAGTAGTCCTCACTATTCTATGAAATAGTGTGATAATAAATGTATTGAGGACTCCATTTGAGTTGAATACTGTCTAGAAGATAATAATCGTATTAAAACTCTCAGTTTATGTTTTGTCGTATTTTACACGACAGTTGTATTTGAATTTTGTACCATATATTTGGCGACTCAAGATGGGTGATTTATACCTATTTTTGGGGCGTCACAGAAAAAGTGTCATTTTATGGTACAGGAAGGCATCATTTTGGGGCATAAAGTTTAAAGGAAAGGGATAGAGGTGGACAAAGCAAAACTGGAAACTATTGAGAACTTACCTCCACCAACTTCTGTTAAAGGGGTCCGTAGCTTCTTGGGTTATGCAGGCCTTTATCGTCGTTTCATAAAGGACTTCTCAAAGATCACTAAGCCATTGTGCAGTTTGCTAGAGAAAGATGTCCAGTTTAGATTCGATGAGGAATGCTTAGCTGCTTCTGAGCATTTGAAGAAGAAATTGACTACGGCACCAGTGATTACAGCTCGGGATTGGTCTCTTCCATTCAAATTGATGTGTGATACAAGCAATTTTGTTGTGGGAGTTGTCTTGGGTCAGCGCAGGGACAAGGTTTTTTTCATGTAATCTATTATGTTAGCAAGACCTTGACTGACGCCCAATTAAATTACACTACCATAGAAAAGGAGCTTCTAGCGGTGGTGTAGACACTCGAAATTTTCTGCACACCTGTCACTAACATTGCGGGATGGCAGATTCGTCTTTCAGAAATAACCCTGGAAGGTAATGCAATTCAAATACCAGAAATTCCACCAGAGAGGACAGTTCTGTCTCGGAGATAACCCCAAGATGCTCAGTTCCAGTCCCAGAAATAACATCGAGAATAACAGTGCTAACCTTGGAGATAACCCTAAGGAGTGCAGTTACAGTTTATATCATTCATTGGTATTCGTCCAAATACAGGGTACACTATGCCGATGATCTCAGATGTTACAACTCACATTCAGCAATACCTCACAAAGGTCCAATGCCGTCAGTTTGGGGTCATAATTCTAAACACAGATTCCCCAGCGGGGGCATCACGTATTCTCAAATAAAGAGTCCCCAGCGGGGGCATCACGCATTCTCAAATAAAGAGTCCCCGACGGGGGCATCACGCATTCTCAAATACAGAAGTTCCTGGTGGGGGTATCACGCATTTTCATACGTTGATGTACATGTCAATGAAGGTCAAGAAACCTTGACGTTCTTTCAGCCGATGGCATGTAAATCCATCGAAGCATCGAAAGCAATCCAATGATTTCATCCATTGGTGTATGTATCCACAAAAGAAGTCCCCGGCTGGGGTGTCACACATTTTCCATTGATGCACAAGTCAACGAAGGTCAAGCAACCTTGACAGTTTGCCCAACATGGATATTATCCGGTGATGTACATGTCAGCGAAGGTCAGGAAACCCTGACAACACAAATTGTTGGCAGTAACTCGGACAGAACATTGATATGTCCTGGCGATATGACCCAGGAAAGATCATCCTCATTGGGGAGGACCGATGATGGAATATATCCTCAAATAGACAAGGCTACATCCCTATAGAGTCTCTTGTACATTAGAGATACATCTTCAGTATAAAGTCTGTATCAAGGATTCAAGACTTTAGTGATAACCCCAATGTCAACAATCCTAAAGATTCCTGGTAGTTGTGGATCGCACGTCCATGACAGTTCATTAGGCTGCTTATCTATTGCCATCCCCGGTAGAAGCAACACGGAGCCAGCAATCTTCCCACCATGTTGGAGAATAATCCAACAAAACATATGCATCATACATTTGCATCATGTTGCTACACATGGCATCATGTTTATCTTGTTGCATTTCAAGTGTCTAGGATTCTTTATCCTATCCATGCCATTGCATTGCATGAATATGATAAAGAGGGGCATCTGTAGACACTCGAAATTTTCTGCACACCTGTCACTAACATTGCAGGAGGGCAGATTCGTCTTTCAGAAATAACCCTGGAAGATAATACAGTTCAAATACTGGAAATTCCACCGGAGAGGACAGTTCTGTCTCGGAGATAACCCCGAGATGCTCAGTTCCAGTCCCAGAAATAACACCGGGAATAGAAGTGTTAACCTTGGAGATAACCCCAAGGAGTGTAGTTGCAGTTCCAGAGATAATCCCAGAAATGCTTGTTTCAAATGCATGCAGTCAGCTTCAACCTCAGAACTCACACCGAGGCACTCAGTACAAGACCCGGAGATAACACCGGGAAGACAGGAACACCTCAGAGATAACCTTGAGGACCTTCAGTACTTGCAGCAGTCCAATCTCAGAGATAACCCTGAGCAACATCTGCTTTATCATCCCAAACCGGAGATAACCCCGGTGAGGGGTAAAATCCTCATTTTTCCACCTCGACCCTACATTGTGCCATCTCAACATCTCATACAGACATTTCTACACAGCAATGTCCCATAAGAACCAAGGAGGTCTAATCCCGAGTGACTACTACGCAGGGCAGCACAACGGATAGAATTTGAAGCTTGAAGACAAAGGGCATGGTCCCATCTTCCTGACTTCGTACAGCCTCTAATCCCATGTCATGGCTTAGCTCTCGACAATGGCGGTCCGAATAGGTCTTATACACCTCAATCATATGCCCGGATTGCAGTTCTGAACGTTCGAGCGGACATCGCAGTGCACGCGTGCACGTACTTTGAGACGGCGGGACCCGTAGAGTCCAAGACACCCCGGGCAGCCTCAGGTACACCTTTGGCACCCCCCTCTATAAATAGAGGGCTTGGGTGGCCATTTTAAAAAAGAGAAGAGGCGAGGAATCCCTGTCCAATTTGTTCTGTACACACCCTAAACTGAGTGCTTTCTCATTTTAAACAATTGTGAGCTCATATATAGCTACTATTTTTACCGGTGGGAGCCGAGTGTTCATCCACTTAACGTTATAGAAGTCTTCTTTAGCAGTCCACTGTAAGCCTTCTTACACACTTTAAAGCCTTTCTCTTCATCTTTGCACACATTGTTCTTCGCATTGAGAGTCGTGTTGTGTGTGTATGCCCGGACTTCGGTCTGTGGTTTCATTTTAGTTTGTATATACATATACATATATACATATATATATTTATATATGGACTAACATTATCGAGTTATGCCTCGATTGAGCCTGGACTCACGTCCGGAGCGTTTACTAGTTTATATATATATATATATATATATGAACTGTGGTCGAACTATGTTCGATGAGCCTAGATTTTACATCCGGTGCGTTTACTACTTTTATATATATATATTTACTTTTTGTCCTCTCTGGAGTTTACTTCGTGGCGGTTGATTGCTTTTACGGCTTTTATTTACATTTCCGATACCCATGGAGGTGCTTCGTGGCGGTTGATCATGTCTGTATATATATATATATATATATATATATATATATATATATATATATATATATATATATATATTTGACTTTTATATATATAATCGCCATCGCCATCGCTATCGCTTTCATATAAATTGCGGCATCATGTGAGCCTAGGAATAATGTGATCACAGATTCAGTCTACTGAATCTAGATTCGATTCCCGTGATGGATATTTTCAGCTATAAGCAGCTTGTAAATTTATTCACGATGTTTGGATTTCCTCATATGGTTTTCATGCCCACGAGGAGTTCGGCACTGCTTTGTACATTATTTTTCTCGAAGATGATTCGCATCTCAAAAATAAAAGCAATCAAGCCGAACATGATAAAACATCACTTTGATTCGTATCCAAAGGCCTCAATTCCTATTGAGCATAAGGGTTTGAATAACCTCTTTTACAAAACATCACTGCTATATCTTGTTTAAAACTAAATTTTTACACAAATTCAGACTCTTTGTATATAGGTGCGAACGAGGCCTCGCACTACTTCCATATAACTGCACATTGACCCACACACACACACATTCATATAACAGTTTCTTGAAAAATGACGATCACCGTGGTAACATGGATGTCGGGGGGTGCCTAACACCTTCCCTGTGACAACCCGAAAATCCGGATTGTCCAGAAATTAAGATTTAAAGAATTAGTTATTAATAAAATGAATTTTTATTAATACTATTCTGTGATATGTGTTAATTAATCTTTTTATAACCTAGGATGGTTATAAGTCGGGAGGATTCTGGCTATGAGCTAGATTGAACGAATAAGAATTTTCAAGACGAAAATAAAAATTTTCTGGGAACGAAATATTTCCGGGGAAAAAGACGAAATAGGCACTATTCACCCGACGAAACCTAGGGGTTAGGGTTTGAATAACCTAAGCCTTTTCGAGAGTTCGGGGTGTCGAAATGACATTCTATCAAAAGATTTGATGATAATATATCGTGAAAAGTTTAGTAAGCCGATAAAAGTTTTTCTCGAAAAACGTGCAGAAATCAGAAGAAATAAAAATGACGAAAAGTATTGTTATGTACTTTTCACTCGTTTAGCTACGTTAGGGGAAAACGTGAAGGAAAATGCTTGACGCCAAAAAGTGTTTTTCAGTTTTTCAAAAATCCGAAGAATACGTAAAAGTTAATCGGTAAAGGAAACACGAAATATCCAAAAATATTTGGATTCCGAGAATCAAAGTTTTTAAAACTGTCGGACGAAACCCGAAAGACGGAACTACGAAACTTAAGGGCTAAGCAAACTTGAGGGCTAAGTTAACTTAGTCCTTAAGTCTTGAATAGTAAGGAGGTGTGAATAGTGATTTTAGGGGCGAAATGACTATTTTGCCCCTAACCTTGAAAATCTATAAATAGGAAACTTAATCTCATTTGAATGGAATTTTGAAAATCCTACACTTTGAGAGAGAAAGAGAAAGAGTTCGGATGGGGGAAGAGAAGGAGAAGAAGGAAGGAAAAGCTAGCTTGAATGCACGCTTTGTCCGACGGAAAGAGATTAAAGAAGAACAGTAATTCGAACACTAGTTTCTTTTAATATTTTCTTTAAGTTTTCTATGTCAAAAACATAGCTTAATGAGAATAAGGAGTAAAAGATATTGAGAATGATTTCATATGGTTGAAATCAGGAGAAAATAAGAAATAAGAAATAATAAATTTAGTTAATAAATTTCTTAAGCAAGTATAAGATTCGTGAGGATTTTGAGCGATCCGAATGAATATTATGAGCGAGTAGGTGAATTAAGTAAGGAATGATGTTCTATAACATAAAATTCCAAGAAAAAGTAGAATCATAATCCAAAATATCGATTAAAATGAAGAACGAATGAAGAACGCGAAGAACACGCGAAAAACATGAAGAACATTGTTGATGGACAAATTTAAAACCATCGTAGTATAATTGTTGTTGATGGACAAGTTTAAAACCATCGTGTATAAGTTAGTTTCTTATTTCTTGGTTAGGAACGTTAGAAACGTTCATGAAGAACGGATTAAAATTGAGCTATAACAAAGTTATGGCAAAAATTTTGTAAAAGAAGAACGAAAATTTGAAAGTTAGTAAATGAACCCGAACATGTAAGGTTTCATAAGAATGTAAGAGGACGTATAAAACATGAGTCGTGGACTCAAGAACGAACTAATTCTGAGTTCGGATGACCGAATTACGGACGAACGAACAAAGAACGTTAAAAACGTTAAAATAAACGAAGGGTGAAGATTAAGCCAATTGAATGGCATGTTAAAGGATTCAGAACAAAGTTTTGTCCATGGGTAATCGAATTACGTAAGATAAGAAAGAGAATGGCTTTAGAACGACCTCGTTCCGAGTTATAACGAAGACGTTATGAGATTTTGAAATCAGTGTCTCAAGCTTGTAAAAGACTTAGAAAAAATTTCTAGGTTTCATACTCTACCACAACATGAATGTCGTGCTCGAGGAGAAGGCCATAAATGCAGAGATCTACCATAATCTTCTAGAGAGTGGTGTTAGAAGCGTGAGAGATAACAAAGGACTTGAAAGCGTGCTTGGCCTTGATCCGGGAAGAGAGAGAGAGAGAAGTAGGTCGCACCTCGGTAGCAGAGAGAAAGGAAGGAACCGCAGTGGCGCCAAAGGTCAGGAAATATCCAGAAATGAGATTTTAACTGCTCAATTTCTCGGGAGATGTGCAAGAAAGAAATATGAACATAATGTTCAACTAATGTAACACTTAATCAAGTGTTTTAAACCTTTAATAAGGTTAAATGAAAAGATTAAACGAGATTAAAGGACAAAGAATATAGATACGAGTTACGAAACTGATGTCCGGGGACCGTAGTCACGACAAACGAACGTGAGGGATTACTATGATTGGGAATTCCTTAGACGTTGGTTGATGAAGGTAATGAATAACATTCCGATGTTATGTCATGGTAATGAGGTATGAATGTAAAGCGTTTAGACGCTGTGAACGCAACGTTGTTGCGATGAACGATCGGTCTTAGCATACAATGAACGGTATGGCTTCGACATTAAGAAAGAATAATGAACATGGGGTTCATGGGATGGATAACGATGAATGCAATTGAAACCTTGAGTAAAGGTTCAGTGTACGCGAATATTAAACGGGTAGAACCTACACTCCGTGTAGGGTTTGACCGTAAGTTAATGAAGAATGTTGATTAACCGTGAACGGTGAAGAAATTGAGTTGAAGATAATAACATATAATGTTAAGAAGCCGAGTTAATAAGTATAACTTGGATAAACGTTCTGAGTTGAAGGAACTGGACGTGGTAGGGTATGAATAAATTCATATGAAATGTTTAACGCTATGACCTCATAGTATTGACATTGAGTGATCGTTCTGAGTATACAAAAGACTGTATGACTTAGACAATAAAGAATGAATCCTGAGGTATGGCATTTGGTTGCCAGAAAGCCGTAAGGAATAAGAAGTTGACTTAACGAACATTATAGTTAATGGTTCGTATAAGTTAAGAGAAAGTTAGGTTGTGGTACAATCGTAACCTTTGATGGTTGACATATGGGAGCTGGGCTAAAAAATTCCTTCAGAGAGCGAAGGTATATCTAAACCGGGCAACCGATCTAACTCACTGTGATGGCAGTGTAGATGAGACGGGAACTTGTTTGTTGGTTGTTTGTGGGAAACCACTCAAAGTACCATATGGACTACTAGCAGAGAAGCGATGTGTACTGAGTCCTAGAGAAGTATACGAAAAAGATAAGAATGTGAATCATCAAAGATGATGAACGTGTTGAGTAAGACATCTCCGTATGTCATGAAACCGTAAACCGGTAATGAAAGTTAGTCGCGTAAAATTATATTGCAAGAACGCGAACCTTAAGAAGTAAAGTTAAGTAAAACAATGCGTAAGTCAAGTATATGACTAATTGGTGTATTTGTTATTTCCTTATATGTTATAGGGATTGGAATGAAAGCGATTCGAAGTGGTAGTCAGAAACATGTAAGGCAAGTTTCCTAACTTCATTCATATTTTTAAATGAATGCTAGTTTCTAAAACTTCTCAGATGTTGAACTTGAGAAGTTCTGTCTATGTGCGAATGTGCGATATTTGTACAAGGTGGTAGAATGTATGAGGCCTTGTGCCACAATGTGAACACTTCGGTGTTTCTATGAGATGAATTGTTCTATGTTTGAACTGTTCAATAAAAGAATGTTCTGTTTATACATGAACCGTTATTGTTAAGTCTGTGCTATTGATTCTAGCCAGATAGGATGTGTATGAAAGAGAATAGAGAATGAAAGTATTTCAAAGTGAATGTGACTAATGTTTTAAGATGATAGGAATCAAGACTATTCCTATTATTCAAGCTGCTTCGTAACCTTGTTCGATTATTGAAGTCTGAAAAGAATGTTTAAATTCTTGAAGTTGTTTGTTCAACTATTATGACTTGTTGGGCAATTGTATGCTCACACTTGCTTTAAATGAAAAACATTTTCAGCGAACGATGTTAGAAGAACTTAAGGATCCCGTATAGATCAAGCTGACGGTATCCAGATGAAGTGCCATTCAAAATATGAATGAGCGAGAAGATCAAGTGAAGACTTGTAATGTAGAAAGATGAAAATTAAACTATAGACTAGTTTAATGAACTGTATGTATCCTTGGTGGTGGATAAAAGTCACTCTTGTAAGATGAAAGGAATAATGTAATTATCATTATTTGTAATGAGAAAGGCTCTAAGGTTTCGAGAACCTGGGATTTGAGAATATATGTTGTTATATTTTGGTATATAATGATGTATGTTGGATGAAGGATGTACTCGTGACGTACGGAATCCGGGTGTGAAGATAGACCGGATTTCGGGGCGTTACATTCCCTCCGCATTATCATGCCCCCGGACCCTAATGAATCTCGGTTTCACAGACCCATTTATCAGTGTCACATCGCTGGGTCAATGTGCAAACCTTTTCTCGGTTGTGTTGGTAAAACCATATAAAAACCCAACTAGCGACTCTTACAGTCCATTCATCGACATATACATGTCGGACCTTATCACAACTTGTTTTTTCAAACAAATCTCACCTAACATGAGAACACTAAAGAACAAGAACAGAAAAGGGACAAATAAAAATCCCGACGTCGATAGGTGGCGACTCTGCTGGGGACACCAGTAAGAGGGCTTAAGCCACTATTACAATCTTTTCAAAACTTTTATATGCTTGTGTGTGGATGTTGCATTTACATTTATGATGAATGTGTACGAATGCATATATTTACTGCACTTAATGCAATACACTATATATGCTTATGATATTAGTGCTTCGCATATGTCATCATTTTCATAAACGGTGAGACACATTGTATGTGAATGTATGTTGTGTGGTTCATCCACTAGGAGGCTATCCTGTCGGTGTTTGATTCTTTGGACTCGTGGGGAGACTAATTCCAACGAGGCTCGGGAAAGGCACCACTGATTTGCTCGGTTGAAATAGGATTAACTTCCCGTCAAGTAGATTGCGATGATGCAGGAACCTTCATGCCAAAAATCCGCGAGAGTAAACCTAAGATAGGTCGACCTACGATAAACCAAACACGGAGGAAAGTCTCTTCATACTTTCCATTTTTCAATTACTTGTAAAAATATTGACTTATAATGTCAATCCATGTCAACCTCATTTTAATGGGAAATATGAAGAAATATGTGTACATGCATATTTAAATTAACATGATATCCTGTATTACAAACAGCTAACATCCGTTTTGCAGGATAATATTCCTAAAATGGATACATCACATAGCATGTAACATTTACACATTCCCTAAGACTAAACTATGTAAGTCTTTTGTAGGGAAACAATTGGGCATGTTACCCACGCAAAATCCAAAAAGGCCACGAGCCTCTGACCGATCATGTCTTCATCGACCCGGTCTAATCCGTTTCTTCATGAAGAATTTGATGGATTAAGTAAACAAATTATAGATTTGGATGTTCTGCTTAAAGAACTACATCAGTCTACTCAAGGACCAAAAATGTCCACACATACAGAATCCTCTGCAGAAGGAGGAACCCAAGGTTCGAATAAAACAAATCCGGAATTACAGTTGATTACAACAGACAAAAAACCCTGAAAACACCCATCTCAAAGGAGATCTAGACACCGGTGACATCAGGAAAAAAGTCCTTCTAATGGAAGAAACCCTTCGTTCTATCAAAAGAATTGGAGCACATGGGAGTGTCTCATATGCTGACCTTTGTATATTCCCTGGTGTTCATTATCTAGAGAAGTTCAAAACTCTTGACTTCGAAAAGTATGATGGGTTAGGAGATCTTTACACACATTTGAAGGTGTTCATTGGAGAACTTGGATCTTATGCAGAAGACGAGAAGCTCATAATGCAAATTGTTCCAAAAGAGTCATTTGGAAAAGCCCGTTCGTGGTATGCAGTTAGACAACTCAAAGATCCATAGTTGGGAAGAACTAGCTCATGCCTTCCTCACTCAATCTGACTTCCGGTCTCAAATGGCTCTGGCCGGTGCAGATTACCAAGGTCAAGAAAGCAGATCAATGAGTCTTTCGGAGAGTATGCTCAAAGGTGGAGGCGCCTTGTTGCTCAAGTTATTCCTTCTATGATAGAGTCAGAAATGGTTATGACCTTCATAGACATACAAGAAGCTCCTTTCTATGAGAAAGTCTTAGCTAGCATTGGTAAACTATTTTTTGAAATGATCAAACACGGAGAGATGGCTGAAATGGGGTTGAAGTCAGAAAAGATTCAAGACCTAGCCGCTCTTAAAGCATTTGCTGAACACATCCAGTCCGGAACTTATGGAAACAACCCCCGGAGGGTCCATAAAAAGAAAGAGGAGGATATTTCCTTAATACTACAATATCAAAAAGGCAATCAGAATATGCATATCCAGAGGAAAAACTACTCCCCTTTTCAAGCACAGTCTTCAAACCCTCCATTGCCTAAAGGTGGAGAAGTAAAACGCACTCGAACGTTCACTCCCTTAGGGGATTCGCTCGAGAATATTCTTACTCTTCTGACGACTCAGAAGAAAATAACACATCTTCTTCCACCAGCCAACCCGAATGGGAAGGGTTTCAATGCTACTCGAAAGGGTGCTTATCATGTCGGGGCACCTAGACATGATACTCAGGATTATTGGGCCTTGAAACACAAGATCCAAGATTTAATAGACAGCGGTGAGATCGTGGTCACCAAGCCAGATCAACCTCACGTGCAAGACAACCCTCTTCCTCAACACAAAGAGGAAGAGGTCAATATGATTAATTAGAGCAGTTGACAGAGTTCCAATTTTAATGGTGAATCATTCCAGAACATCAAAGACGGTGTTGACAAATGGGATTATGCAAAGTTCCAGTTTGTGATGGAACAAAAGATGAAAGCTCTATGTAAGAAAATTGAGTAATTAGCAGAACTGATGATCCATCAGTATCAAGTCACACGCCAATTAGTCAGCCAGGAGCATGCTAGTCTTCTCCCTTTTGTTATGAATACTCCATCATCGCCTTCAGAAAATGAAACATTGGAGGACAAAGTTGCGAAGAGAGCAAGTGCCAAAGGCCGTCGGGATTTTGCCAATAGAAGGGAATTTATATACCTGGGCCAACCTATGGAGGAGATATTTCAGATGTTGATCAATGAAGGAAGGATCACCTCACTTCTACCTCTAATTAATCCCCGTTTAGGGCGGTTCAATTCTGATGGAGTATGTTAGTATCTCTCCCATTCTCAGTGGTCTGACACACGGAAAATCTTTGGCACTCGCCACCTTATTGAGAATCTAATTGTGCGGTGTGTGTTACGCAACCTTGGAGAGAGGCGATGATATTGTGTTATTTGAGAGTGAGAATACTGTCCTACTAAAATGGAAGGATTGGTAGTAGATTATATCTCATTTGAGATGATGGGGACTGTCAAACCATTCACAATACAAGCAATTCAACTTAAAGGAGTTGACAATCATTTGAAAGTGGCTGCACCAGAGCCAATTAGCTTACCATTCAGACCATAATATCATATTATCAGCTTACAAAAAGTCCCATGGAATTATGGAGAAGTTGAAGGATCCACCTCTCATACAAGTGTTGTAGTGTTGAAGGAGAATCCACTGTATCTTCCCCAACGGGTGATGAAGCCTACCATCAAATCATGGAGAAAATTGAAAAATTCCTCCGTACCATGGGCCATAATGAAGCCAAGGTGGTTTTAAGCTTAAGAGAAGCTCCACATCAAATTTCAATACTGGACTTGGTTTTCTCTTCCGAGGATCACATGAAGATATTACTGAAGGTTTTGGAAGAAGCCTACTTGACAAAATTAGTGGATGTGGAAAAATTTCAACATTTGGTTGATCACATTTTTAACAACAATGTGACATCTTTCACTGATGATGACATACCTGCCGAAGGGCCGGTCATTACAAGCCCGTTGCACATTGCGGTTTTGTCCTCCGGGATACATGCTATTTGGAGTCTTGATAGATGGAGGTTCATCTCTGAATATATGTCCTTATGCTACTTTGGTGAAGATGAACTTCAATCTCAAACAGATCCAAAGCAGCCATACGGTTATTAAAGCTTTTGCCGGATCCGTGAAATTGGTCGGAGAGATTGAACTGCCAATTGAGATTGGTCCCCATACATTCTGTGTATCTTTTCGCGTGCTCAAGATAGATTCAGGATACATCATGCTATTAGGAAGACTGTGGATTCATACGGCTGGGGCCGTCCCCTCCACTCTTCATCAGCAACTTAAATACATCATTAACAACAGCCTAGTCACGGTTAATGCTGAGCCGGAATGTCCTGCACAAGGTGACATACCACTCATCAGCTTTAATTCAGAAGTTGAACCGATCAGTTTTCATAACTTGGAAGTGAGCAACACTCACTATCATTCCATTGGGACTCCATTTCCAGTACCTAAGATTTCTGCCGAAGTAATGGCAGCTACTCAAGAAATGATGTCATTGGGTCATCGGCTGGACAAGAAATTTGGTAAAAATCATCGAGGGCATTAAGCGCTTCGATTCAAATGTCGAGTCAAGCGGGACGGTAGGACTAGGCTATTATGCGATTCGATCACGAGAATCCTCATAAGCACAAGCAGATTCCTCCGACTTGACCCACCACGGCGATTATCTCCACTGCAAATCGAGCCCGCACAATCTCGATAAAGGTGCCGATAGCGTAATGGCTATGTTATTTCCCAAGCGGAAATCTGCGGTCAAAGGGAAAGAGGTCCTAGTTCACGATCCCAAAGTGGAAGAAAAGGAACAAAAGGCGTAAGCAAGACCTCGCCAGGATGATGTCCAATATACGCATCATTATCCATGATGAGCATATAAACAGATACACCCCTGACGATGATTGTCTAGACATAATGGTCATCATTCGAGAAAAGGAGGACGATGACAGCCCCTCCATCACTACAGTCCACCAGGACTTTGCCCTTGACATTTAGAGAAGCACTCCTTTCATTGGTCAACAAGGGTAAAATGGGCAGAAACTCATTCTGCCCTGTAGATATCATTAATTGCTTACTTTTCTGTACAGTATTAGCAGTTATTTTGTCAGTACATGCTAACACTTTGTACGATTAAACGGTTTTATATATTAAGTGAAAGCATATTTTGTTTCAGGACTCTGAATTTAGATGTGCATGTACTTGCTGATAAGGTGCCTCTTCTCCACAAGGATTGTAATTTTAATGAAAAGTTGGACTCATACTTAATGGAAATACAAGAGGACATTGAGATACCTCAAGAGATCAAAGAATTGGTCAAAGACAAACCTAAATCCAACCTTGATCAAGCCACCTCCTTCAATCTCGGAACCTTAGAAAGCCCTAAGTTAATTCAGATTGGTTCAGACCTCACTCCAAACCAGAAGAATGACATGGTTACACTACTAACCCAATTCCAGGATGTGTTTACATGGTCTCATGAAGACATAGTGGGTTTGTCCACTGACATTGTCCTTCATTGCCTTCCTATTAAAGAGGGATTTAAGTCAGTCAAGAAGAAGCTCAGGCGATTGAAACCTGAGTGGAGTTTAAAGGTTAAAGAAGAAATTATGAAATAATTTCAAGTTAGCATTATCATGGTGTCCACATATCCTGAATGGATATCCAACATAGTTCCTGTACCTAAACCTGGGGGAAAGGTGCGAGTTTGCGTGGATTATCGGGATCTGAATAAAGCTTGCCTTAAAGATAGCTTTCTCGTGTCATTTATCCATATTCTCATTGATAATACTGCTCAATACGGCATGTACTCCTTTGCGGATTGTTTTGCGGGGTACCATCAGATCATGGTTGTTGAGGAGGATCGTGAGAAAAATGCTTTCATCATGCCTTGGGGAACCTTTTGTTATAGACGGTTGTCTTTCGACCTCATCAATGTCGAAGCCACCTATCAGCAAGCTATGATGGCTCTTTTCCATGACTTAATGTACAAAGAGATAGAGATCTACATGGATGACATCATTGTCAAGTCCCGAAGGGAGGAAGACCACTTAGACCATCTCAAAAAGCTCTTCAACAGGTTGCGTAAGTACAACTTGAAGTTGAATCCATGAAGTCGCCTTTGGCGTTAAATCGAAGCAAGTTGCTAGGATTTCTAGTCGATCCACAAATGGATTGAAATTTGGATCCCACCAAAATCCGAGCCATTATTGAAATGCCCATTCCTCGAGACGAGAGAAGAAATACGAGGATTTTTGGGAAGAATCAACTTCATTAGCGAGTTTATTTCTCAACTCACAGCAACTTGTGAGCCCATCTTCAAGTTGTTAAGGAAGAACTCCTCCATGAAATGGAACGATGAGTGTCAAAAAGCCTTCCTTATAATCAAAGAGCAGTTGGTCAAAGCTCCAATTTTGGTACCTCCCAGGGATGATGTTCCCCTATTTATGTACCTTTCAATCAACGATAATGCCATGGGCTGCATGCTGGGACAGAAAGACAATAGAGGTCGAGAACGAGCTATCTACTACCTCAACAAAAGATTCAGCAGCAGTGAACACAAGTACACTCTGATTGAGAAGACTTGTTATGCTATAGCGTGGGCTTCCATGAGGTTACAGCATTACCTCCATGGTCACACAACCCATCTCATATCCCGATTAGATCCTCTCAAGTACATGTTCAGTAAACCCATGTTAAATTGTTGGTTGTCCAGATGGCAGTTGATCCTACAACAATTTTACATCGTCTACGTGACGCAAAAGTCCATCAAAGGTCAAGGAATTACGGATCAACTGGCCGACGCACCTTCATAGGACTTCAAACCTTTAGAAATGTACTTCCCCGATGAAGGGGTAATGGCAGTTTAGCAACACCATCAGTACGATACATGCCGTATATGGAAAATGTATTTCGATGGAGCTATTAATATGGAAAGTTCTGGAGCTGGAGCAGTTCTAGTATCCCGAGTGCGGAGGAAGCGATATCCGTCATCCGTCAAATTGCGGTTTGTCAGCACCAACAACACAGCTGAGTATGAAGGCTGTATCATGGGGCTAAAACTTGCCCGTTCAATGGGCATCGGCGGTTAACCTGTCTTTGGGGATTGAGTTGGTAGTCAAACAATCCCCGCGGAATCTATCAAACCAAAAGGGTTCATTTCTTTGCCTTACCATCGGCAAGTTTTCTGAGATGGCTTGAGTTGAAGAGATCTCCTTTCTACACATTCCTCGTAATAGGAATGACTTTGCAGACGCGCTAGCAACTTTGGCCTCCTTAATTCACATACCTGACAAGGAACACATGCCAAGCATCACATTTGCCCTACAAAAGGCACCAGCCTATGGGAACTATGTTGGAGAAGTATCGGATGAGCTACCTCCCATCCAGCACCCTTGGTATCAGAATATCAAGGAGTACTTGCAAGATGGATCTACACCCGTTGAGGCGAGCCTGACTGAAAGAAGGCGGATTCATCGACTGACTATAAAATTCTACCTGAGCGGAGATACACTCTACAAAAGAGATGCAGGACTAGGTCTCCTCAGATGTCTGGACAAGGACAAAGCTCAGAGGCTCATGGATGAGGTCCATGGTGGACTATGTGGCCCACACATGAGCGGCCCTCTACTTGTAAAGAAATCCTCAGAACAGGGCATTACTGGCTCTCTCTCAAAGCTGATTGTGATGATCACGTCAAGAGGTGCTACCAATGCCAAATTCATGGAAATTACATCCACGTCCCTCCAAGGGAACTCCAAAATATGAGTTCGCCCTTGGGGAATGGACATCAGGCCCAGCGAGCCCAAAGCCAGTAATGGGCATCGTTTTATATTCACCATGATCGACTACTTCACCAAATGGGTAGAAGCAGCCTCATTCCCTAGGGTTACCAAAGAAATCATCATTGTTTTCATCAGAATCAATATCATTTATCGATATGGACAACCAGAGGTCATTGTGTTAGACAATGCTAAGAACCTCAACAACAAAATGATGGAGGAGTTATGCAGCAAATTCCACATCAAACACCTTAACTCCGTCATCTACCGACCAAAGATGAATGGTGTTGTTGAAGCGGCTAATAAAAATATCAAGAAGATCATGCAAAAGATGTCCGCCAATCATAAAGGATGGCCTGACTTGTTGCCTTTGACTTTATTAGCCTACAAAACATCAATTCACACTTCCACTGGGATAACCCCCTACTCATTAATCTATGGGATGGAAGTAGTCCTACCCATAGAGGTGGAAATTGAATCTCTCAGAGTGTTGATAGACGCTCAGCTGGATGAAGACTAATGGGTACACGACAAGTATCACCAATTGTCTCTTATAGATGAAAGGCAAACCGCGACTATCTTCCATGGTTAGTTATATCAACAAAGGATCGCCAGATCCTACAACAGAAAAGTCCGGCTACGGCAGTTTAAACAACATGACTTGGTTTTGAAAAAGATCATTGACAATCAAGATCAGTGCAAGGGAAAATTCGATCCAAACTGGGAAGGCCCATTTGTTGTCAAGGAGGTATTGACAGGAGATGCTCTCAGATTACAGGAAATAGACGGCGATGAATTTCTGCAACTCGTCAATTCGGACACCGTGAAACGGTACTATGTCTGAGGTTACCATCAAGCAAACATCCTGGTTTTGGAAAATCAGATCACCAGTCAATCCGGTTCTTTAACCCTTACTACACACAACCTTTCCTTTTTACCCATCTGCCCCATCAAGGAAAAATACACTTTTCAAGCCAGCAGCCTGGTTTCACTTCATTACACATCTTACACAATTTTGGTTATCTCACCAGGGATTGAACCTTTCACACCTGCAGTTTGTCCTGAACATGGGATCAAACTTTTCTACACCCGCAGTTTGTCCTGAACATGGGATCAAACTTTCTCCCCCGCAGTTTGTCCTAAACATGGGATCAAACTTTTTCGGCTACAAATCTTCCTAAACATGTGGCGAACTACACCGACCTGATCTCCCCGATACCTGGGAGTACGTAGGTAACCATATTTTATATGGCCCGGTCGCAATAAAAAAAATAAAAACAATACAAAACAAAAATAACAAAAATATTTCTACACCCTTCTTCACCAATAAAGCTTCTACACCCATTTACACCTTTCACATTTAGCGTTGAACCTCTTACATCAGGTTCGAACTACGCAGATCTGATCTCCTCTTCAATAGGAGTACGTAGGCAGCCATTTATGGTTCGGTCTCACCCCTACCAAAACACAAAGACTTGTCATCTAGTATTGGGATCAAACTTCAATCCACTACATGTCATCGGCTTCAAACCAAAGGGAAGGAACTACCTAACCTCCTCCTAAATAGGAGATTCGGCGACCATCTAAGTTGCGTTGTGCCTCAAAGAGCAACACCAATCCATAAGAGATGGAATTAACTAGGCTCCTCCTAAATAGGAGTACTGGCGACCATCTGTGGTGCGATCAATCTTAGAGAGGAAAAGCCACACTCCTCTCCATATTTACATACAGAAACCAGTCCCAAGACACCAAAAAGATGGCAGAGAATACACACAGATCAACGATCCATTTTGAAATATCCAAAGACAACTCAATGTCCATCCATCAAAGAGGAATTCAAAATACATCAAGATCACAAGCCCTGAAGAAATAGGCAAATATCAAGCAAGCAACAAGGCATAACTAAAAGGGAAGTGATCAAAAATATATTTCCCTACTATATATAATGTTGTTTGATATATGCAATGTGAACTGTACATGACAAAATGGCTAAGCTAGTCTGTGCAGGAAAATACAAGCCCATCTACAAATAAGTGTATATGCGAGCTATCAAGCCCAACATGGCCTCCCTCTTAGAAGAATGAGGTAACAATGTGGTCTCCTGTACAAGGGTATCCACACGAGCTAACAGATCTATAGCCATCTGCATGGTGACTCTGTGCTCATCAATGTACGTGCTCATCTCTACAATCATGCCAGTAGTAAGGGACCTCACTGTGGTACTATCTGTAATGGCTACATCCCGGGCAGATATGGCGCTATCCCTCTCGACTGTCACGGCATCTCTGCCTGATCTGGTCTCATCCCGCTCAACAACAGCGGCATCTCTACGAGCTAATGCCTCATCTCTCTCTAACAGAGTTGCGCCTCTCCCATCAAGAGATGTCAACATCAAGGCTCTGGCCTGATCTCTCTCGAAGGTCATCAAATGGAGACTCTGCTCGAAGTACTGTGCTGAATGCTAGATCACAACAATGCTAGTACTGGGAGAATCTAATAGAGCTACTGGCAACCCAGTAAATGGCTCCTCCTCGGTGTGTGAATCAATGTCCTCCATGGACTCTCCACCATCTGAATCAATACCCGGCACTGTGGATACTGCCGCAGCCGATGAAGTCTCTGTCTCCATCCACGTAGAATATTCTGGCAAATAGCCCGGATGGCTAACAGAAAAATCAGCTATCTCACGCTGATCCCAACATGCATACACCCAAGATAGGTCCTCTGCTGATAGATGGCGGGAAGCTAAACGCTGACCTAACGCCCCCTCAAAAGGATGGAAGTCCTAGAACTGGTCAAACTGTGACATCACGACCAGTGGGTGGTAGGTAGTCATGCCCCTCAAACCAACCAGAGGGAGATAATCCATGCCCGGAGCATGAGTAATAAAGCTATAGGGTGAGATGAGCCCTGTGCACGGCAGGATGCCAAACGGATCTCTGATCTCCGCCAAGAATATCGACCAAGATATAGCGTTTGTACACTCCGGTGGCTGAAAGGAGTAAGACATAGCTATATCATGGGTAAAGCAGTACCCGTGTCGGTGGAAAATGCCAATCGGTCTCAAGTGTGACATAAACCACACGTACAACATGACCAAACTGCCTGTGAATACCCTTGTAGGGTAGGTGTGACGCCCCCAAAATAGGTATACATCACCCATTCTGAGTCGCTAAATACATGGTATAAAATTGAAATACAACTTAATTATACAACTGCCGTGTAAAATACGACAAAACATAAGCTGAGAGTTTTAATACGAATATTGTCTTCTAGACAGTATTCAAACTCAAATGGAGTCCTTATTACATTTATTATCACACTATTTCACTGAATAGTGAGGACTACTAATGCAAACATCTGGACCGTCACTCTGTCCCCTAACTAGTCCCAGCTATATTCTCATTTCTTGAAAAGAACAATGAAAACAAAGGGTGAGCTCAACTAGCCCAGTAAGAAATATTATGACTAAGATAATGCAGAATAAATTATCGTTAGCCTTCAACAGTGTTAAACTGATAAATACAATAAACATCAAGTTTTATTGCAGTGGAACAAGCAATCCATTAGAAGAGTCAAGTAGAGAATGATATCTACTATCTTCTATGATTTAAAAAGGTTTTTCATCAACTTTATCGCTGAGACTCAGCTTAATAAATAAACCACATCATAAAATCATCCCTGCACCACGACCAAGGATATTCATGTAATCCTCAATGGTCATGATTATACCGAATAATCCCTGGTTATAACCATACCAACAACTGTCCATCAATGCACTACAAGCCAATGAGGACTTTTACCATGTCATTTGTAACATTACGAGTCATGATTATACTGAATGATCCCTGGTCATAATCATACCAATCAATAGTACATCTATGCACGTAAGCCACAGATGACTTTTATCACAATATAAGCATGAGGATGATGACAATGATATAAGAATTCAATTAAAAGCAAGCAAAGGATAAATATTTAAAAATTTATAATTTAATTTATCCAGAATTCAATATTGTCCAAATTGTCACCATGATATTGCTTTGTGGAGTAAAATTCAAGAATAATATTGTATCAAAAATGATTTGGACAGCAAAGAAATCAATTTTTGTCATGAATAATTCCCCGGGTGAATAGTACCCGAGTGAATAGTACCCTGTGAATAGTACTTTAGGAATAGTACCCCGTGAATTGTACTTTGTGAATAGTACTCATGAATAGTATTTTGTAAATAGTACCGTAAAAATGAATACTACTCATGAATAGTACTCCGGCATGAAACTCTTAAAATTTAACAAAAATATGTAGAAAATATCCTTGTGAGCCGATACTAGATGAAGCGCAAATTTTAAGGATATTCTACTAATTTCACGGAGTATAGAAGCAATACTTTAACAAAATGAGGGTATAATCAGGAATACGAGATGAAATAATATTACTCACATACTACAGAGTATGGAAGAAAATATTATTCCTTATGAATACTGAAAAAAATAATATCTCTTACCTCAGAAGAAGACTGGATACTGGAATAGTGAAGTAGCAGACTTCTCTTCTTCTTTCTCTCTATAGCTTCTATCTCTATAATTGCTCTTGTAAGTCTTAGTGAATTGGTGAGAATGAAAGAAGAATGAGCTTCTATTTATAGGAAAATATAGTTTCGATAATTGCACGCTTTGGGGCTCAAAATATTACAGTATAATACCTTCATATTTTCCTTCATTTTTAATTTAGTCCTGCAAGTATTATCAAACTTGTACCACCTCCCCTAATAGTACATCTTGTGAATCAATAGTACAATCATGTGAATCAATAGTACAATCATGTGAAACAATAATTACAGTATAGTACCTTCATCTATACCTCCATTTTTAATTTAGTCATGGAAGTATTATCAATCTTGCACCACCTCCCCTAATAGTACATGCATGTGAATCAATAGTACACACATTTGAACAAATAGTTATAAGCATGTGAATTAATAGCAATTAATTGCTCATTTATCCGATTAATTACCCGATTGGTCAATATAACCTCCAGACATCCATTATTATCGAAATAGATGTCAATTTCCATTAACACTAATAATCCCAACATAATGAAAATATCAATTTCATCTTTAATCAACACGAACTTATTCATCATTAATATTATAACTGATAAGTGGATTTTTTATACACTCATCCGGTATCTTTTACTTGAATTAGTTGCTTATATTCATGTGTCTTAGTTATTTTTCATGCATTTTGTGTTCATTTTGTAGGTTATACAATTGGGAGCGGTGTGAGCGATTATTGGTAAGGAAAAGCAAAGAAAAGGCAATCTGAACATCATTTGGGCTTTCATGTTACTCCATGTTCTTGACTTGGAACTTGGACTACATTGTAGAGCATCTTCGTAGCTTTCCGGAACATCTTGAATCGCTCTAATCGGAGTTCGGATGCAAGAGTTATGCTCGTTGTACCAATGGACATCAAACTTCAATGTTTTGGTTAACCATTTTCTTAGCAGTCCCTTCCAGCTCAATTTCAGCCTTCATCCGTGCATTATTTCTCAGTAGTCAAAGAATAAAAGTTGTAGAACTCGTCGATATCTTCCATTTGATAGGTGGCAGGCTCCGTAACTCTTCCCGGATCAAACGTTATGGTCATTTACGAGGCGCTGCTATGACGAGAAAATCACCCGTGTAGCTTGAGCCCAAATTCCCTCGTGGCCATGAGACTTCTGATAGCAAAAATACGCGATTTTTATCTTTGGCAGGCACGTAACTCAGGCCAATTCACATGCGGTAGGCGACTTGGTGTTGACCAAAGATGACTTTTCACTAAACAGTGTAATTGAAGCGTAACGGAGAGGGGGATTCAATTAGGGCTTATATATTAGACATATTCTCATCATGAAAACAAGATTCCACCCCTTGGAGCTAAAGCTATCATTATTTTCTTTTCTTCTCTTTCTTTTTAGATTAGATTAAAACCCTAGAATAACTAAGATTTGGGAATTGAAGCGATTAAAGATCCTTGAAAGTTGAAGTGAAAGAAGAAGAAACTTCAGTTGCTATTCTTAATCCCTAACTCTCTTTACTTTTATTTGTATCTTTCAATGTATATTCAATTGTAGATGATAGATTTTGATTCTATAATGAGCTAAACTCTATTTTGAGATTACAATGGAATCTATTGCTTAGTTTATTTCGATATACTTCATTGTTAACCTTATTGATTGCTATGGGTTTGTCTATTGAGATTTATTCTTATTTGCTTAGTTGATTGGCCATCAATTACTGTGATAACCCATATGAACTTGAAAGACGAAGTATGGGTTTAGATTTGATCTTGATAGCTTGTGTTTGTATATTCTACATGGTGATGGAATATATGATTCGTGCTTAGGATAGACATATCTAGAAGCACCACTCGTAATCGATTGAGGACTTGGGTTGAACCCTAATTATTTGTAAATCACATAGACATATAGTGGTTTAGGTAATGTGGGTGTTCATGTGTATTCTATCAATTGTGGATTATATGTGATATGAGTATGGTACATCGAGAGATGGCTATATTTCACTTTCGTGTTCTCATTAACAATCAGTTATAATTAATTTGGTTTAACTAGAAGTGTGTTGATTTAAATGATGCGATAGGAAATTGTAATCTCATGTCTTTATTATCTAGTCTCATTCTAGGGGTAGTTAGTACTTTTTAATTTCATAGTTTAAATATAAAACTTCAAAGCAAGCGTTTAAATAAAATTTGAAATGGTTATGGGTTAATGCTTGGTGAACTTTATTAATTAATTCTCTGTTGGAACGATACTTTACTTACTCTTTATTAAGTTGGGTAATTTCTAGTTACGCACAACACGCAAGTATACATGGTCAACAAGTAATAAAGAGTAAGTAAAGTATCGCTCCCACGAGAAGAATTAATTAATAAAGTTCACCAAGCATTAGCCCATAACCATTTCAAATTTTATTTAAACGATTGCTTTGAGTTTTTATATTTAAACTATGAAATTAAATAGTACTAACTACCCTAGAATGAGACTAGATAATAAAGACATGAGATTACAATTTCCCTATTGCATCATTTAAATCAACACACTTCTAGTTAAACCAAATTAATTATACCTGATTGTTAGTGAGAACACGAAAAGTGAAATATAGCCATCTCTCGATGTACCATACTCATATCACATATAATCCACAATTGATAGAATACACATGAACACCCACATTACCTAAACCACTATATGTCTATGTGATTTACAAATAATTAGGGTTTGAACCCAAGTCCTCAATTCGACTCACGAGTGGTGCTTCTAAGATATGTCTATCCTAAGCAACTAATCATATATTCCATCACCATGTAGAACATACAAACACAAGCTATCAAGATCAAATCTAAACCCATACTTCGTCTTTCAAGTTCATATGGGTTATCACAGTAATTGATGTCCAATCAACTAAGCAAATAAGAATAAATCTTAATAGACAAACCCATAGCAATCAATAAGGTTAACAATGAAGTATATCGAAATAAACTAAGCAATAGATTCCATTGTAATCTCAAAATAGAGTTTAGCTCATTATAGAATCAAAATCCATCATCCACAATTGAATATACATTGAAAGATACAAATAGAAGTAAAGAGAGTTAGGGATTAAGAATAGCAAATCTGAGTTTCTTCTCTACTTTCACTTTTGAACTTTCAAGGATTTTCAATTGCTTCAATCCCCAAATCTTAGTTATTCTAGGGTTTTAATCTAATCTAAAAAGAAAGAGAAGAAAAGAAAATAATGATAGCTCTAGCCCCCAAGGGGTGGAATCTTGTTTTCATGATGAGAATATGTCTAATATATAAGCCCTAATTGAATCCCCCTCTCCGTTACGCTTCAATTGCACTGTTTAGTGAAAAGTCATCTTTGGTCAACACTCAAGTCGCTACGCCGCAGCAGAATTGGCCTCGAGTTAGGCGCTACCAGCAAGAAAAAGATGAAAATCGCGTATTTTTGCTACTGTAAGTCTCACTACCACAGAGGGAAATCTGAGCGCGCGCGCGCGCAGTGATTTTTTTCCAGCAGCAGTGCTCTCGTAAATGGCCATAACGTTTGATCCGGGAAGAGTTACGGAGCCTTCCACCTATCAAATCGAAGATATCGACGAGCTCTACAACTTTCATTCTTTGACTACTGAGAAATAATGCACAGATGAATGCTGAAATTGAGCTGGAAGGGACTGCTATGAAAATGGTTAACCAAAACATTGAAGTTTGACGTCCGTTGGTACAACGATCATAACTCTTGCATCCAAACTCCGATTAGAGCGATTCAAGATGTTCCAGAAAGCTACGAAGACGCTCTACAATGTAGTCCAAGTTCCAAGTCAAGAACATGGAGTAACATGAAAGCCCAAATGATGTTCAGATTGCCTTTTCTTTGCATTTTCTTTGCTTTTCCTTACCAATAATCGCTCACACCGCTCCCAATTGTATAACCTACAAAATGAACACAAAATGCACGAAAAGTAACTAAGACACATGAATATAAGCAACTAATTCAAGTAAAAGATACCGGATAAGTGTATAAAAAATCCACTTATTAATAACTCACAATATTTAACAACCAGATTATTTCCAGGAAAGAGGGGGCTTTCCGATAAGGATTTCTCCCTATTGGAGCGCAATTAGGTGACCAAACTTCTTCTTGACAGAACTTTCTTGACATTATCAATATTGTAATTAATAATATGAATAACTTTGTCGTCTCAATTATTGATTTAATAATATAAAATATTATGCAGATGATATTGTGACAATAATTGAATTAATAATATAAAAGATATTATGCAGCAATTATTGTAGCAATAATTGAGTATAACTGAGTGACTTCTCACGTAAGCATCAATAATCAATATTGTGTGTTACTATACAACCACGCGTATTACTGTACTTTTACCACCGGGTAGTTCAACAGTTTAACGGTAAAACTTTCGCTGTTATTTTTATAAAAAGATAATTCTGTCATTTTCTAACTATGACAATACTTTCATTGTGGGGTCCACCAATGATTGTGCCGTCGTATGAATATTCCCTGTTAAAACGAATATTCCCCGATCAATCGAATATTATATAACCACTTGCTTACTTTGCAAAATTTGTAAATATTACCCACAACTATAACATTATATCAAATTCACACCATAATTTTCAAAAATATATTTCGAGAAAAATTAATCTTTATTCATAAAAGTTGGAGATCTTACAGTAGGTGCTGCAAAACGTGGTCAACCTCAACGTCTCCGCCACAATCATCGAAATGATGGCATGACCCTCCCCGAGAGCTCTCACTGCCATGATAACACAGATGTCCAGCTCATCCATATACTGTGGCATGTACACATAAGCCACTATGCACATCACGAATACATCCACTCTGGCCAAACGCCACTGATCCTCCGGTGTGGTGAAATCCCCAGAATGTCGTGTGTAGCTGTCCAATGAGCCAAACCTATCTATCAAGAAACGTTGGGATAATACATGACCGGATGTAATCTCATCCTCTACTACTCTACGCCGTAACCCGGTGAGGGTCATGAACTACTCTACAAGATATTTCGAGATAGCCATATGAGCGCAAGGTCTGTCAAAGGGCAAAGCCATCAACCGCTCATACTCTTCCAATGTAGGAGTCAACTCCTAGGTACTAAACCGGAAAACCTGTCTCTCCGGTATCCAATGCTCCAGCATGCCCTCTACAAATCATGTAGGAACCTGAAACATCAAGAGGGTCATAGAATGCTGTAATAGCTGATCTACAGTCACCCTATCTGTAGGTGACATACTATCATACCACGACCTCAAACGGGAAACTATCAACACTTGTAGGGTGTGATCTATACGGCTGACTGTCAAAGAAGACATCTGTGTAGGCCGTATCATAAGACCATCTAGGGGTCAATGCTAAATATCTCTGGACATACATACATATGCATAACATGATACATACATTACAGATAATCGATGGCAATATGATGTAGGGAATGGAAAACAGTACATACATTCCTAAGTACATACATCATCTTTGTATAGCTAAAAATACAGGGAAATGGGGCACAGACGCCCTACTACTAATAGAGGCCTATCAAAAGATATAGAGAGAATGGGGCACAGCCACCCAATATCTAAAGAGGCCTATCAAAAGAGATAACGATAATACACATCAGAAGAAGACAATGGTGCCAATATCTACATCATCAATCCTGTCCACCTGATGTAACTCCTCCTGAGTCACTGGATCTCTATCAACATGGATATCAAGCTTATACAATGGAGGATTTGCGTCGGCAAAGCCAAATGGGTCATCTGAGGGTCCAGTGCCTGAGCTGGAAGGATCAAAAGTATCTGCCTCTACCAGATGTCTGCCCAAATGCCAGATAAAGAAATGTGCCCGGTCTAGTCGTTGGGTCAAACTGTCAATCTGTGTCAAATGACTCAGATCTCGGACACAGGCTAGCCAATTCGTCATCATCACAGATCCTGGAACCATATCCCCCATGAACTGAGTGGCGCGGGTCTGGGCTTCAATGGTACGAGGAGACCACCAATGCTGGAATATCTCCTAAGTGCAGGGACCCTCTAACAGTGCAAAACCATCAACACCCAACAATGGGATATCAATGACGGGTGACTGCAACACAGGCCAATAACGCCTGGCAGGAGGCAAGATCGGTATACTGATCTCTCCTGTAGTGCTCCTAATAGCACGCCCTCCTAAATAGAGCTCCCATCCTCCATCAGTAAAGAGAGGAACCCTACGGGTGGAAATCATGTACTCGACACCAGTCAGGTACCCATCCTCAAATCCAATGGCCAAGTGCTCCACATAATAAGGAATCCATGTGATGACATCAGCTGTTAATAACTCCAGCTGTAGGCGGCAATGAGTAAAACCCTCAGCTATAGGGACCTCCGCCAGTATGGAATGATGCCATCGCCGTCCTCGTGGATAGGTATCCAATCCTAACACACTCACAGGACGCAAGCATGGGAGCCTCTCATAGGCCCGGAACTGTCAATACAAAGGCAAACATCTGCTATCAGTTAACACTCTTAACCTGTATATGGGGAATTACAAGAGAAACACTCACCAGCAGAAATGGGTAGAATCCTAGCTAAGCCTCCGTCAAGCCCTGCGAATGCATATGCATGCCCCTAAGGAAATAGGCAAATGTGTAGGAACCCCAATCATACTCTCCAATATGGTCCACCTCCTGAGTGGCGCTGATCAAAGAGAATGACACCGTAGAAGAGTTATCAGTTATGAAGCAGCCCCTAATGATCACCAGGAATAATCGCCGAAGAATTCAATCCCTAACTCTAACATCAGCTGTGATGGGCCCACTCAATAGCCCACTCATAGCATCTACGCTCAAAGGACCTGTACGCACAGTCCTGCCCTTGAGCGCCCTGACCGGAACTCCTAGCAAGGATCTGACGGCAGTCGGGGTAATGTCTGTCGTACAAGGCACTGGTGCCCCTCCAAACTCCATACCTGTGATAAATCGCCAATCCATCGGCGTCATCATCACCTCACAGTCCAGCAAATGGAGTGACTGAGTCTGGTGAAACTAGCGCTCAGACAATGCCCTATGGTAACCCCAGGGACAACGGCAGGGAAGGATGAAAAAGAACGCCCCAAATCCCCAGTCATGCACAATCACTCTATAGTCAGGATGCAGAGTCTGGTACATAGAGTGGATGTTGAATCAGTTCCCTCGAGGCTGTGTAAAGCTGGGAACCTACATAAAATGCAGATCGAAATCAAAATCCTTTTCTCCTCATCAATAGAAAAGAAGGAAGATGAAGATCTAACTTTATACCTCATTTACATGCAGGTAAACTAAAGGATGTCGACTCAAACCATGCAGAAGCTCTAAGTTCACCACCTGAATGCTTGGAAAATCCCTACGGGGAACATGTGCAGCAGGAGTGGGGTCCGCAACTAAAACATCCTCCTCCTCATCCTCGACATTCGGCACATTAACCCGGACTAGGCGTATCACCGCCTCCACCAAACGACGAGGATGTCTAATAGAACGGGGTCGAGGCACTTCAGAAGCCCTCCTCCGTACACCAGAAGTGGTCCTGCAGGAACTACTTGGGTAATCTAAATCCATAATATCTTGACAAAAGTCTCCAAATCACCTCAGAAAGGGTGTGGTAATTTTTAACCTAGAGCTTTCTTTTCAAAATGCATTTTATGACTACATGCAAGCATGAATTACTTTAACATACGTCTATAGTAGAGTTAAAAATGCATGACTACTCAATGCCTACATTTTGAAAAAATTTGCCATAGTGCCCTCTGTAAATAGGACTATCCACATGCACATAGGCATGACTAGGTGGCCATTCAATAGCACACTTGCCCACAGTCATATACATACTATATGCATCTAAATGTCAAAGTCATCAATCCATAAGGGTAGCTTAATTACCAGGATTACTTTGCATTTTTACCTTTTGCTCATTTGTCCTCAGATAGGATAAGAAATAACAGAAAAAAGTGTCAATTTGACTGTTTCAAAAGTCAAAGATTTTCACATCATTGTGTTCAACATGGTTAAAGACTAACATTTACTATGTTGAATATTTTATATCAAGTCATACGAGCATTCATATTCACTACTATGTGTTTAGATGCATTTCATGTGATAAGTCATTTTCCAACGGATAAAAACTGCAAAAAAAGACATGCATACGTTACCAAGACAGTGTAGAACACTTGTACGGTGGCAGAATTTGCAGAAAGACATCCGAACTCAGCAGATCTGAAGAAGAGCTCTCAAATTTTCCTTCGCGGCGCGACTTGAAAATGACTTGTGAAAGCAACCATCCCATTTATGGGCATTCACGGTTGGCCGCAGGTACACCTGCGATTGCTGCAGATGTACCTGTGGCACCCCTACATGGGTCCCACCCCTCCGGTTTAGTCCAGTTCGAGTTGCAAAGGAGTTCTCACAAGCTGAAAAGGTCAAATCAGGGATAAAAATGCTACGCAATTTAGCAGAATAACCTGAAATCCTATTTTTCCTGGGCTGAACTATGGCTTTCATATCATTCATTGGTATTCGCCTAAATACAGGGTACACTATGCCGATGATCTCAGATATTACAAGTCACATTCGGCAATACCTCACAAAGGTCCAATGCCGTCAGTTTGGGGTCATAATTCCAAACACAGATTCCCCGGCGGGGGCATCACGTATTCTAAAATAAAGAGTCCCCGGCGGGGGCATCACGCATTCTCAAATAAAGAGTCCCCGACGGGGGCATCACGCATTCTCAAATATAGAAGTTCCCAGTGGGGGTATCACGTATTTTCATCCGTTGATGTACATGTCAATGAAGGTCAAACAACCTTGACGTTATTTCAGCCGATGGCAGGTAAATCCATCGAAGCATCGGAAGCAATCCGATGATTTCATCTATTGGTGTATGTATCCACAAAAGAAGTCCCCGGCGGGGGTGTCACACATTTTCCATTGATGCACAAGTCAATGAAGGTCAAGCAACCTTGACAGTTTGCCCAACATGGATATTATCCGGTGATGTACATGTCAGCGAAGGTCAGGCAACCCTGACAACACAAACTGTTGGCAGTAACTCTGACAGAACATTGATATGTCCTAGCGATATGAACCAGGAAAGATCATCCTCATTGGGAAGGACCGATGATGGAATATGTTATACACATCCTCAAATAGACAAGGCTACATCCCTATAGAGTCTCTTGTACATTAGAGATACATCACTGGATCAATGTGCAAACCTTTTATCGGTTGTGTTGGTACAACCATATAAAAAACCAATTGGCAACTCTTACAGTCCATTCGTCGACATATACATGTCGGACCTTTTCATAACTTGTTTTTTCAAACAAATCTCACCTAACATGAGAACACCAAAGAACAAGAACAGAAAATGGATAAATAAAAATCTTGACGTCAACAGGTGGTATACGCATTTGACAAATTTTTTTCTGATTTGATTGGCACAAGAGTGATTGTATAGATCGATCATGCTGCAATCTGATACTTGATATCCAAGAAAGATGCACAACCTCGCCTCATCAGGTGGATTCTTCTTCTACGGGAGTTTGACTTAGAGATCAAAGATAGAAAAGGGGCCGAGAACCAAGTGGCTAATCACTTATCCCGATTGGAGAATCCGGGAAAGGATATGAATGACAAAGTGATGATCAATGAATCCTTCCCAGATGAACAATTATTTGTGGTGAAAAGCGAAGTGCCATGGTTCGCGGACTATGCGAACTTTCTAGTGAGCAATATCATCCCTTCTGATCTGATTAGATAGTAGAAGAAGAAGTTTCTCCATGATGTTAAATGGTATATTTGGGATTAGCCTTACTTGTTTAAGCAGTATGCTGATAGAATGATTAGAAGGTGCATTCCTGACAGTGAGATGGAGAGTATATTATAAGATTGCCACTCACCAGTTTATGGAGGTCATTATGAGGGAGAAATAATAGCGTCCAAGGTTCTGTAGGCAGGTTTTTATTAGCCAACTTAATTCATGGATGCTAAAAACTTTGTGCGGAAAGGTGATCGGTGTCAGAAGGTAGGAAACATATCAAAACAAAATGAAATGCCTTTGAATACGATCCTCGAGGTTGAGATCTTCGATGTTTGGGGGATAGACTTTATGGGGCCTTTTGTTTTGTCATGTGGAAATTTTTATATCCTTCTAGCAGTGGATTATGTGTCTAAATGGGTGGAAGTAGCAGCCCTTCCGACAAATGATGCTAGGGTGGTCTTGAGATTTCTCCAAAAGAACATATTCACAAGATTCAGGACTCCTAGGGCAATCATAAGCGATGAAGGTAGTCCTTTCTGCAATCACCAGTTTATAGCACTTTTGGCCAAATATGGGGTGAATCACCGAGTAGCTACAGCTTATCATCCCTAAACTAATGGCCAAGCAGAGGTGTCCAACCGTGAGGTGAAACGGATATTAGAAAAGATTGTGAATCCCACAAGAAAGGACTGGTCTCTGAAGCTAGACGATGCAGTTTGGGCATATAGGAATACTTACAAAACACCACTGGGTATGTCGTCGTTTTAGCTAGTGTATGGGAAGGCTTGTCACCTTCCCATGGAACTTGAGCATAAGGCCTTTTGGGTAATTAAGAAGCTGAACTTCGACTTGAAGGCTACAGGGGAGAAACGCCTTCTCCAACCAAATGAGTAAGATGAATTCAGATTTCAAGCCTATGAAAATTCAAAATTGTACAAACAGAAAGTGAAAATGTGGCACGATCGCAGAATCATGGAAAGAAAATTTGAGCCAGGGCAAGCAGTACTATTGTTCAATTCTAGACTAAGATTTTTCCCTGGAAAGCTCAAATCGAGGTGGTCGGGACCTTTCACAATGAAGATAATATTTCCACATGGTGCAATTGAGATTTTCGACAAATACCCAGATAAACCATTCAAAGTAAATGGACAGAGGTTGAAGCATTATTATGGAGGTGAGGTCGATAGATAGAAGGTCGCCTCAATCCTTTCAACAACATGACCAGGGCAGAGATAGTCAAGCTAATGGACTATAAATAAGCGCTCGATAGGAGGCACCCCCATCATCTCTCTTCTCCCTCTTATTTAATTTTGCATACATCATCTATGTTTCTCTCTCTTGTTTAATTCTAAATGCTCATGTCTATTTCTCTCTACTATTTAATTCTAAGTTACAAATGTCTCTACTCCCTCCTATTATTTAATTATGATTGCATATTTCTCTTATTTTCCCCCTGTTTAATTCTAAGAATCATAAAAAAAAAATTGGAACCAATTTTGAGTAGGAGCTTTTTGGTAGAAATTGCATATATAGCATTTTTGGGTATACAATCAATCATATATGTTATATAGTGCAATTTTGGATATAGGAAACAGTATATCTCATTTTTGTCAATGCTATGTGTGCAAGTTAGATAGTGAATGTCAATTTGTTGTTGTTCCTTCTTTGTGCAGATCAAATTCACTACTGAGCCCAGGGCAGCGCGCCCGCGCCATCATCTAAGACAAAATCGGTGCCCCCGTGCCAGACCTCAGCATTCAAAAACATCCAGCGCGCCCACTCCATTAACAAGGTCAAGGCCAGCGCGCCCACACCCGTGTTCGGGTCCAGATAGTTTTAAAGTACTTAAACATGATCCATCTTTTATAACACAACTTCCTTCATTCAAGATTTATAAGAGAGCCAATAACCAACTAAGTCTCCTTCTCCTAGCCAACTGCAACTCTTAATCTCCTCTTCTAATTGGTCTCTACCATTCGTTCCCCATCAGAGCATTAAGAGGATTCTCCAACCCTCTTTTCACAAACAAGTTTGGTGGTTGTCATTCTGTCTAGGGTTTTTCAGAGCAGTCAGCAATCGAGTTTAGGGGTTCAGCTTCTGCAATCGCAATTTAGGGTTTGCAAGCAATTTCTCAGGTAGTACTCATGGCACCAAAAAGGGATCGCTCACGTACTACAGAATCCTCTTCCAGCAGTAGCCAAGATGAGGATATTGTGGACCTTACCAAATTCATCAGTCTTGATGCTCAAACCGAATACTACAGAATTGTGTCGAAGACTTTTGTGAAGGAAAGGGGATTCAAGCCAAGAAAGCAAGATGGATAATTATGGGAGATGATTAGAGAAAGATGATGGCTAGGGGTTGTGGCCAGTCCTATGCCTGCGTCGATGGCCATTGTGCGTGAATTCTATGCAAATGCCAATGAAACATAAAGTGGCATATCATTTATTAGGGGCTTCCAGGTTAATTATCGCTCGTAGGCGATACGTGAGGTATTCCATCTACGCGACCCTCCGACTGACCGAGAAAATTGGTGGAAGCCGCAAGATTTGAGACTGATCTGGATAGGGTGATTAAGGAATTATGTGTGTCAGGCACAAGATGGAATTACAAGCAGGGCACAAACACGCCCACCAACTTTCCTAGTGCAGCACTGAATCGATATGCTAAGGCCTGGAACTTGTTCATATGTGCAAAATTGATGCCATCCACGCACCAGCACGATATTCCAGCTGAGAGGGCCATAATTCTTTAGGGCATTATTACAGGGAAATACATTGATGTGGGCCACCTTCTCTATCAGAATATGCTACGTTATATGAGGGGGAACACCATTGGCAGTATCCCTCATGCATTAGTCGTAGCCCATCTGTGTGCCAAAGCTGGAGTGAACTGGGATGATGAGCAATTACAAATGCCTAGTCAGGACATCACACATGCCACCATACAAAAGTTTGATGATTGGGCTAGTAGCATAGCTCATCCTCGTGGCAAAGGCTTTATCATGCCCGCTCCAGCACAAGTGCCTTCTCCACAGCCAGTTGAGGCAGCTGCCACTCCTCCTGCCACTTCAGAGAGCTAGGATCGCCGGATGAGGCATTTAGAGAGGAAGGTGAACGCGTTGCATGATAATTTCTCAGCATTTGCAAATGGAATGTCTCGATCTTTGGTTGAAGCATTTTCTTAGCAAGGGACGCTTGTCGAGTGGCCTATTTTTGGTTTTGTCGTGCCATACCCGCCACCAGATTTGCCACCCGAATCGGGTGGCCATGTCGACATATAGGAGAGTTTCCTAACCCTTTACCTTCATTGAGGATAATGGATATTCTAAGTTTGGGGGTATTAGGGTTTATTCAGTAGTTTAGAGCGTATAGTGTAATTGCATGTTGCATATAGTTTAATTGCATATTAGAAGTTATTAGTTTAATTTTGCAGTAAAAAAAATTTCATTTTGTGTGCTTAGTATCTGTTTAGTGCATAGCATAGCACAATCCCAGGTTTTTAGTATGTTGAATTTCAATTTGGCCAATGATGACATAGAAATTTGATAGATTTTTGAACTTGGGTGATAACTTAAGCTTAGTTATAATTTTATACATGATGACATCTATGCCTGTTGTTTTGATGTTACCGGGTAGCACGACATTGTTCCTATTTGCTTGTTAGTTAAAATTAGCATGCTTGTCTTTAGAGAGGAAAAATTGTTTTTAATGATATAATCGTGTAAAAAGTGAATAGTGACTATAAGACACAGAAACTCAAGTTTTGGGAACATATTGGGTATACTTGCTATCTACTTAAAAATTGAAAAAAAATGAAAAAAACACCGTGTCTAGTCTTGTTTTGTGGCCTTTGCTATTTTGAGTCAGTACGCCCGAGGGGATGTCTCTACACCTAGCGCCCTAAGGCCTTAATGGCTTGGGAGTCGTTGGTCGAAAACTCGCTAAGGTAGCATTGAAAAGCCTAAGAGAATGAGACATTTCACAACCATGGATAATATATAAATAATAACCGCGGAAAAGTGCAAAAATCGCCCTCGTGAGTAAAATAAAGCAGAATAAACCATTTGTTGAACCTTGTACTAATGTGTTGGAGTGGTTGTTGATTCATTTATGTGCATAGTTCTTGATTTGAAACCTCAGTTTTATTTCTTAAGAAGTATAGCATTGGAATCTTCACCTTTGTCAAACTTATCTGTGAACACAACACACACACAGCATCTTTATAGCAGGTTGTGATTATCTAAGTGTATATCCATATGCCTTTAGCTTAGTTTGATACTTTGTTCATAAATCTTGTGATTTCTCTAAGGCACATCTTATTAGAATTCTTGACATGACTGAAAATCTTGGGATTCATTTGCGTGGTAAGATAGTTGTATAGCATGTAGTTTGCATTTGTTAGTTCGCATTTGTGTTTATTGCTTGAGGCCAAGCAATAGTTCAAGTTTGGAGGAGTTTGATAAGTAGGTTTTATACCTACTTATTGGTGATCAACTTGCTAGAATTATGCTTAAACTCAAGCATTTTTAGTATTATTTGATTGCTTTTTATTCTTGTTTTGTAGGTTGCATCAAGCAAACTAATAAGGCATGACAAAGGCATGGCAATGGCATAGAAGTGGCAAAGCATGGTGAGCTTATGCTGGAATGAGGAATGAAGCTGAGCAAGTGCATGTGAGGAGGACGTCTGAGCGAGTCAAGTGAAGATTGAAGTAGTTAGTGAAGGAAGAAAGAAGAAATCAGCAAAGAATGTAATAAAGAAAACACCAAAGAAAGAAGATAGCAAAGACATTGTAGCGCATTCTGACATAAAGCATCCGCAAGGTAGCGCACCATAGTGTAGTGTAAATGTCGGCCAGCACCAGCGCCAGAACATTCAAACATCGATCAAGATGGCCTGCCCCAATTGCTATCTTTGGGCTGCTACCAGCATTTGATCAAGGCTCTTTAAAATCTGACTTTTCATTTTAAGTCTGTTGTAGCGTGATTACTATAAAGGGGTGTATTTGCTAGTTACAAGACATCATTATTTATCAGTTATATTTTCTATTTTAGGGTTTCATAGAGCTAGACAGATTTCATAGCTTTCTACTACTATTTTTGCTTCTCTCTTTAGATTTAATAGCTTGTGAACATTGAAGTTTTACTTTGGATCGATTGTGGTTATGAACTGAGTTTGGAAGCTTGCTTTGAGCAGGGATTAATCAGAGTTGCATTCTCTATGCTTTTTAATCTCTTTATTTTCATTGTGATTTCTCATGCTTAGTTAATATCCTATAATGGTTGTTAACTCGGAGATGAACTAACCACCATTATGGGATTCTAATGGATCTTATTGTGTAGTTTAGTTCTATATGCCTTATTGTGATGTTTGATTAATTATAGTTGGATTGCCTAACTTAGTTGTTCTTATTGCTTAGATGCTTGATCACAATCTACCCTAATAACTTGTATGGAATTGAAAGAGGAAATATAAGTTCAGATTTGACCTTGTTGGCATATGTTTATGAAATTTACGTTGATAGATTTTTTTGATTCGTAATCAGGATAGACATATACTGGCTTGCCATGTGTAGTCGTTGAGAGAGCTTGCATTTAAATTAATATTACTTGTAATTCACATAGACATATAGTGGGTTAGGTAATATTGGTGTTCATATGAATTCTATCTAATTTTCTGGATTTTATGTGATATGAACATGGTGTATTGAAAAATAATCATGTTTCACTTTCGTGCTCTCGACTAGCACTCCATAGTTATTAATCAAGTTTAACAAGAGGTGTATAATCTAGGTAAAGCATTAAGTGACATTAGGATCCCATATCTTTCCAATTTGAATCTCTTCACTTGTTAATTAGTTAATTTGAGTTGATAATCATTTTAGCTTTTAATTCACCTTTTGTTCGGTCGTTTAAGCAGCCAGAAATAGCTATAAAGTTGTGCATGATAGATTAGCAATAATTACCTTTCTCCGTGGGAACGATACTTAACTTACTCTATATTACTTGTTGACCGTGTATACTTGCACGAGTGTGTCTGTTTTGTTAAACCCAAAACAAGCCCAACATTTGTTTTTACAAATCTTAAGTCAATAATGAAAATCTCATAAGATGTGTATTGCTTTCTACTAATGTGTATATTCATAATTTTATATGATATAGACCAAAGGAATTTGATGTTGGATTATTAGTAGTATACTATAGTAATATTATCCTATATGTATATATATACTATTTAATGATTCCATATTGGTCCCATTCGAATAACATGCAAATTAAATTTTGTGTATGGTTTGGTTGCTGACCTGAAGTTTTTTTTTCAAATTAATTAGTAATGGATCAAAACTTGAATGGATCAGAACTTGAACAAATACTAATGTCCAAAAATAAATGTCTGCATGTATATTACAAAGAAATAAAATATAATTATTAACTAATAGAATTGATTAATCGACATATGTCATAGTAACATAATTATAAAAGATAAGGATGATTAAATTTGATAACATAATTATCATTAAGTTATAAGTTAATTATTTATTTATTATTTTGATTAGTTTGGGCGGGAGGAGTTTAGCGAATAATATTTGGAATAATAATATGGGTATTACATTACTTGCTCCAGGTACGGATTCCGTACTCCTTCAGCGATAATCTTTTTTTATTATTATTTTGGTTTGTTCATTTTGCTTTTTGTATAGAAGTTTGTTATTTTTTCACATGATTGTTCATTCTTAAATCCTTGTGATAGTTTCGTATTGGCATCGATATTTGGAACTCTTATTTGTACTCATTAGACAAGTGTATCATGTCTATAAAATTATTTTGATATTTGTAGAAATGTATATGTAATATATTTTGGAGACTTGTGTTGATGATTTGTTTCAATTTAACATGTACATATCAGAACCCCTTGTGTTGATATTGTGTCGCATGTGTTGTGACATGATATTTTTGTTAGAATATACCGTAGGGTACTCATGAGCTAACCACCTGTGGGGGTACCACAGGCATGTCCTCTTGGCACCGAGGCATGACACCTTCCGTGACAGTGTGATCAGACCACGGTGTCTCCGTTTTGTGCTCCGGTGGGAGTTGGTCGTTTGGTGATTTGTTGTGGGAGGCGTATGGATCGACCCTAGTTTATGTTCTATTCATTTTTGTGGATTGGTGATGTTTGTGTTAAACACGCCTTTCGATTTTGCATGCATCTGGATTGCGCAGTCTGATGTGTGACTGTCTGTATGACATTATTTTGATTGCCTATGTGGCATTATTTAACTTGCTTATGTGGAGAGGTATATTTTTGAGCTCGGTATGAAATAATACCCAACCATTTGATTCAGCTTATTATTTTGTTGTATTAGTTTTGTTCGTTGCAGTTCAGTTCATTAAATTGAGTTAGTTATCTCAGTTCTTTATTTTGTACTTTATATCCGTACTGGGCATTTGGCTCATGCTGTATTTTTCTTTCCGCAGGTAATTTGGGGGATCAAGGGCAAGTGTGATGAGAGTTCCCTTCTATTCAATGGTTTTGATATATTTTGTTAGGCTAATACATTGATTTATTTAGAGTTGTAATTGTTATTTTAGATTATGGTTTGAGCCAGTGTGACATTTATTATGGTTTGTCTTATGACATTTAATCATTATGAGATTATCCTTTTGTGGTTTAGAGCATTGTTATATATTCATCAGTTTTGTTGTATTTTGAGTAACTTCTCTTTCTATTTCGGAAAGGGGGTGTTACAAAAAAATTTAATTTGAAGCTGAGTTTTTCAATTGAAAGGATAGTTGCTGCTTTTATATATAAGAATTGATAGTCTGATTAGTTGAACTGTGTTATTTAAATTACTCTGATTGGGCTCTAGGTTTATATATAATTAATTATGCACCCAACAACAAAAAGGAATTTAATATTTGAATTCCAAAAATATGTATATGAGCTCCATTATAGTGTTAGATTTAATTGTATAAAAAATTGATTGTATAATAGAGTTCAAGTGACAATTTTTAGAGTATAAGGAGGGTGTATTCAATTAATTCGCAACATTTACTACGATTTCTTAAAAGAATTGGGAAAAAATGTTGATTTCTTTGTTTTTCTTAAACATTGGAGCCGTCCAAAAGGTTATAATTTCCCTTTTGGGGGGGATAAAAAGAATAAAATTGATGAGAATAATTCTACCAACCAATATGCAAATATTTATAGCCTCTTTTTACAGCTTCTTTCGGCAACCTCTTGGGTAACATCTCAACAGTCATATGATCTTGAGTTATAGGAAGATACTGTTCAACAGACTTAATAATATAATCTGATTTAAACAAAAAACTACCTTTATTATACAGTTGAGAAATAGGTTTTTTTTTCAAGTGACAATTTTTAGAGTATAAGGAGGGTGTATTCAATTAAGATTTTTAAAGACTTTAAAAGTTTGGTTATATTTAATCATGACATTTAAAGAGTTTATAAAAGTTTACTGGTATTCAATTACAACTTTTGTAATGTCTTTAAAAGTTAAGTGGTATTGAATTGAGACTTTTACAAAGTCTATAAAAGTATTTTGATATTCAAAAAGTCATAGATTTTTTAGATTTCTATCAAAATGATAGAGTTTGACAGACTTTAGAAGAACAAATACTCATATCCAAAGTGTGACCTCATCTTTAAAGACTTTCAAATATTTCAAAAAGAGAGAAGATAAACATAGCAGAAATAGAAAGAGATAGAGATAGAGATAGAGTAGATCAAACAAAGAAGAGAAAGAAAAAAATAATATATATATATATATATATATATGTCTCACTTTCTCTCTCTACTTCAGTCCTCTCAAAATAAAAACCCAAAAAGGGAAAGAGCTATTATAGCAGTTGAGGAGAAAGATAAGGAGGGGTTAAAAAGATGGAGTAGCATTCCGAGTTTCAAATAAAATCAATGGTATAAATGGAGATAACAAATATTTTAATATCATTTTATATTTGTTCTCTCCCATAAAAAAATCTCATTTATTATATTTGTAAGTATTAAGGATGTATTTTGTTTTATGTTTATTTTTAAAAGTAATAAATTTGTTAATTTTGTTATTTGTTAAAAATTATAAATTGTTAGTTTAGTAATAATGACTTGATAGGAAACAACAATGAACAATTTTAAAATCGAAATTGTTATTTTATATTACGTTTAGTAGAAAATGACATTTTTTATGAAATATAAAAATTATGAAACATGACATTTTCTTGTAATTGACTGAGTATGATCTAATAATCCAACTTTTAACAATGCCTTTATTTCAAATTAGGCTATGACATGGTCAAAATATTTTAATATTATTTAATATCGTACTCATTTCATCTAAAATATAAGATCTTTGTTGACTTTTTAACAATGAATATAAGCTTTAAGATATATTAGAAGTATACAAAAGTCTATGAAAGTCTTGGTAGAAAGTCTATAAAAGTTTGTCACTCATTTCATGAAGTCTTTAAAAGTAATTTTCAAAGTGATTAAAATATGCAAACTTTACAAAAATCTCTCACTTAAAAAAATATATTTAAAAGTCTTTATTAAATACACCCTCCTAAATATCATCTCTTATTTTTTCTAAAATAAAATACCTATACATATTAAGTTAAATAATTAAAAGACTTAAATACCTCGCTAATTTCTATATTACTGTTTATAGTATTTTTATTTTTAAAACAAACCGGTAAAACATTTGATGTAGTAGTAGATTTATTTGTTTAAATATTAAAATACAATAAAATTAATGGCGTATCATACGCATCAAACAACTGTAATGTTTTACATTATATAATATGGGCAAAGGTCTAAAAATGCCCCTGACATTTACCCCGATGTCTAACGTGTTCCCTATACCTTTTTTTTTCCAAAAATACACTTGACGTTACGAAATTTGGGTCAATTGTGCCCCTGCCAATAACAGACTTGCCACTTAGACTAACTCCGCTTACACCTGGATAGTTTTTGCTGACTAAGCACGTAGATAGAACAAAAGCCTCAGCAGAGTTCAAAATGGAAAAAAAAAATTTGCTCCTCCGGCTCCACCATCGGTCTCTCGTTCGACGGCAACCATGGTAGAAAGCATGACGAAGATGGTGATTGTTGGGTCTTCTTCTTCCTTTCTTTTGTTCTTCGTTCTTCTATCATCTCTCATTATTTGGATATTAGTTCGAAAATAAATCTTAAAAACATTCAGATCTGATTTCGAGCCCTTCATTATTTTTATTTTAGTTCAAAAATAATACTTAAAAAATCTAGATCTGATTTTGAAGGTGAAAAGTTGTTAGTCAAAAACAAAAATTTTCTAAATCTAGATCTAGATTTTTGGTGTCAACATTAGTACTTGAGATTTTTTTATTTGTTATTATGGTATCTAGATCTGATTTGCTTTTCAATTTGTTTAGTGTATTTGAGATGGCATAGCTAAGTTTCCGTGGCCTCCCGCGTTTTCTCCCACTTACAGCCATACTTTTCTTCTATAGACTTCGGCAGCCGCTTACACAAGCGAGGCGGTGAAACGACAGTGCTGGGAGGTAAGGATTTGTTCACTGAATTCCCAAAAAAAATTTCTCTGTCCTTTGTGCTGGGTAACTGGGTTTGCGTTCAAGATTCTTCAAAATTCGCTTAATTTATTGATGGGTTTGTTCATAAAATGAAGAATATTTAAGAATGAATGTTAAAATTTTGTGTATATTGCGGCATTAGATGTGAGTAGAGATGGATTTGTGAAATGGGTTTTTGTTGATGGGTTCAAATTATTCTTGTACTCCATTTGTTGTTGTTGTTGTTATTCATTGGTTTGTTACAAATTTTGTTTCTGTTCTTCATTTTATGATTCTAGAAATGAAAATTTTGTGTAGTTAGTTGTAAAGTTTTGTTGTAATTGTGATGATTTGAAGAAGCAATGAAAATGATTTTTGTGGTTTCTGGCAATGGCTTTAATTTATTAACCATGCTAAATAACTTTCTTCATGCCTCATCAACAAAATTAGTCCAGGTGTCAGCTTCCTTTGTCTAGGTGGCAAATCTGTTAATGGCAGGGGCAAAATTGACCCAAAATTTGTAACGTCAAGTGTATTTTTGGAAGAAAAAAATATAGGGAGCACGTTGGACATCGAAGTAAACGTCAGCGGCATTTTTGAACCTTTGCCCTTATAGAATATACACTTTTATTTAGGGATAATACATTTTTTTGTCACTGTACTAGGGTCCAATTTTCATTGTGGTTACCGAATCTTTTTTTATTACAATCGAATAATTGTACTCTCAAAAATTACAAAATGGTCATCATTTTTAATTTCCGTCCAAAAATCAGACGAAAATCGTGAGTGTGCAGCTCACGTGATGATTTTTGATGATGTGTACAATCCATTTGCCATATGTATATCATGTGCTTGGCACATGCTCAATATTACACAGAGTTGCAATGACTTTATTATATCGGATTTGGGAAATAAAATTAGGGCTCGAGCAATTCTCTGTGCAAAATCGATTTTGCTGCTCGTTTGGTTCGATTGATTCTCCTCCTCACTACTATCAAGAATTAATTTTGGTATATAACTACTATTTCCAAGTTAATTCTACTACTTCCTTTCTTTGTTGTGTATGCGATTGATTATTCATCATGAATTCTTCATCTAGAGTTTTTGTTCATGGAGATGACATTGATGAGATATCTTCATCTCATCAAATACAATGGCAAAGGCCTCATCTTCCAGTGCAATGTTACTATGGAATAAGCGCACGGATGTGGGAAGCTTGGAAGGTTGGAACATCTCAGTCGGGTAGGAGGTTTGTAGGATACAGTAGATACAAGGTATAAATTGTTAATAATTGTATAATTTACTTAATATGAATGTGAATTTTTTTTTTAAATTACTTGTATATATATTTTGTACACAGGATAATGTATAATTAGCTTAATGTTAATATGGAGTTAATTTTTGTTAAATTATTTATATATATATATATATATATATATATATATATATATATATGTTTTGTACATAGGATAAGAATGCTTATTGTGGATTCTTTAAATGGTATGATGCCTCTTTTACCACAAGATCATAGGAGGTTATTGATCAATTAAGAAATGAACTTCACAAAATTGATAGAAGGTTTAACATTATAGTTGGGCACGAGGTGGAAATCAAGGAATTGGAGATGGAAGTTAATACACTGAAGACTTCAATTAACAAAGTTATAGCTAGAGAGAAAATTAATCTTGTTGCTTGTCATATCTTGGTTTTTATGCTTTCTCATCATGTATATGAAGTGAATTAGGATGATTTAGATTAATGTAATGGATTGATTTTGGTATGCAGATGAATGTAATGGTGACAATCCAGAATTATTATGTAATAGATTTATTTTGGTGGTGCTATGTAATGGTTTAATTTTAGAATTAGAATGTAATGGGTCGATTTTGGAATTATTATGTAATGGAGTTATTTTGGTAGCTGAATGTAATGGTTTAATTTTGGAATTAGAATGTAATGGATTGATTTTGGTAACTCTGTGTTTTATATTTTGACTTTGAATAAAATCAGTTTGGATTCTATTGTTCTAAACAATTTAATACAGCATTGTTATGTTTAATGAATTGTAATAAGGTTTAATGAGGCTTACTGCAAAGACATGGCATCAAGACAGCTCTGTGTTAGTGCTGTGTTAGTGGAGCCATATGAGACTCATTTGCATTTCCTAGTTCATTAGGCCTTATTTTCAAAACAGGGCATCAAGACAGAGACAGAGCTGCAACATCAACATTACTGCAAAGATAGAGACAGCATACTGCAGCAACACAAAAATAGGGCATTAAGACAGAAACAGAGCACAAACTTATACATTAACTTGCAGTTGCAGCCTTGACAAAGACAAAGAAAGAGACACAAAATAAATCATTACTGCAAAGACAAAGACATGCAACCATAATACATAATAAGTAACAGCTAAAATGGCCATTTAAGGCATCTGCATTAATTTCCTTCATTTCACAAACTTACACATCAAAACCCAATACAGTTTTCCAAAAATATACCATATATCATATTCATACCAACTATTTAAACCAAATACAAAATGGTTCATCTAAGCCTTTCATACCATATCCATTCCCATAAACAAAATAAATAGAAACTTAAACAACATTAAACACATTCCCTATTGTTTAGTCTCCTTCCTCATTGGCCTTTTAATTTGAATGCATTAGTTGTAGTTGATTGTTGACTGCTACCTATTTCAGCTCTTCTTTTTGTAGCAGCTTCAGTTAGAGCACTAACATATACTATAGCTCTATTTCTGCTCATAAAAGTTCGGATGCTAGTTGAAGTCAATGTTGAGGATGAAGGCATTGTCTGGAGTGGTACACTTACTGTTGGAGGTGTGTTGGTTGTTTGCAGTGTGGTTGTTGGTGGATCTTGAGAATTATCCATCTAAAAAAAGACAAAATGAATTATAAAATAAATGAAAATTGTGTAAAACAAATGATTTTATTATTCCATACTTACAAGAATGTAGCCTTGGTTGCCTGACTAAAACATTGTATTCCCATTTGGAAGCACAAAAGTCCCAAATCCAACAGGAGGTTGCCCTTTCTTTCTTCCTATTGGCAGCTTCACTCTTTGTATCCCACTTTCACTCTCTTTGGCCTTCCTTTTTCCCTTCCCTTTATCACCTTAAGTAGCCTTTGCCTTTCCTTCATCCTTGTTTATCTGACAAATAAATACAACAATCATACACCCATCTTGTAATTCATTATGAGTCACCTTTATTAAACTTTAGGGTTTACCCTTTGTGATCCACTGCCTTCAGTTCCTTCAGTTTGTTGAAGCTCATTTGAAGCTTCATTTGGTAGTGAATTGGAGTTGGGACAATTACTTTTATTGTGACCTAATTGTCTGCATTTGGTACAATGCATTATTCTTCCCCTTCTTGTAATTCTTCTTGGGTTCTTTTCACTTTCCCATTGTTTTATCCTCCTTAGTCTTTGAGGCCTTCCTCTAAGCTTCCTTGTGATTGGTTGTGGCAACATCTTTTCATATGGTGTCTCCTCCCAGAAATTGTTATTTGGCTCTAAGAGATGATTGTAACACTTCATATATGTTTCCCTCTTAAACCAATTACTCACATAATTTTCAACTGGCTCCCTCATGAAATTGATAGCACTAATAGCATGACAACATGGCATCCCAGTTAGCTGAAACACCCTACATGTGCAAGTTTAATCTGCAAGATCAACCACAAATGCATCCCCATGACACTTTACCTGTAATGTTTCAGTATGTAGTATGAGACATAAATTAATCACATTGTGACAAGCTAAAATCAATTTGGGGAATAGCAAGTTACCTAAAACTTTCTATCCTTGGCCCATAATGGTTCACATGCAACTGCATTCTCAATTTGAACATCTAGTTTTTTCCTAATCCTAGGACATATAATTGCCTCACACTTAAGAATTTCATCCCTTTTTTGTTGAGTCTCACCATCACTTTACTCCTTATTTCCTCTAGCATGTCTAATGAAGCCATCCATCTAGATTTTATAATCCATGCATTGAAGGTCTCACTCATGTTGTTCTCTACATTGTCTGCCTTGGAGTGTGTTTGGAAATGTGCTTTGCTCCACAAAGAGAGGTCTTGCTCAAGCAACTTGTCATAGGATTCCTTTGATAACCTTTTGATCTTATTCATAGCTTCTTTGAATGGCACAATATGGGTGGCCATAGATGCTTCCCAGAATGCAAACTGCAAGGCTTGAGTAGGGAATCTCTTCCTCCAGATTGCATAAATATGCCTGGCACAATTCCTTTGCTCAGCAAGGAAGTATCTCCTTAACTGCTGGAACCAAACTCTACAACCACAAACAAGAAAATAAAGCAGTCAGTTACACATGTTTGATAATAAAATAAGACATAAAATTCATGTACAACAAAATAAGAATAAGACAATTAATTACCTTTTGTTGGTCACTTATAATGGTCCAACCAACTCCATCATTGCCTTCCAAGTCTCCCAATAACAGCTCCAGAAACCATCCCCAACTATCCCTATTTTCACTCTCTACTATGGCCCATGCTATTGGGTACATTTGATTATTACCATCTCTCCCAACAGCAGACAACAATTTCCCCCCAACCACAGTCTTCAAAAAACAACCATCTAAGCGTATGATAGGCCTACACCCTTCAATCCACCCCCTCTTTAGTTCTTCAAAGTATACATAAAACCTTTGAAAGTGATGCTTATTTTATGGATTGTCTCTTCTAACCTTAATATCCATTGTGTTTCTTTTATTACTCTTTATTAAATGAGCCCCATAATCCCATACTTTCTCATAATGTTTCTTTAATAATTCCCCAACATTTTTCAAAGCCATTTCCCTTACCCTGTGACACTTGGTCAAAGACACATTTACATTTAATTTTCTGGCTATTTCATCTTGAATATCAATTAACTTCCAATCTGGTTTCTTTCTAATCTTGTTCCCATAAAAGTTTGCAAGCCATTGAGTTTTGAGACACTTGTTTTGTAGTGCCCTTATGCAAGTATGATCATTATTAAATTTTTTTATTTGCAAAGTTTTAGAGCCTCCAATGGTGCTAACCTGCATGTTCCATGGACATCCAGGCTGACATACAACTTGAAACCTCTTCCCAATATTTATTTTGAATCTAACTGACCTTCCCTTCCCAATCCCATAATTCCTAACAGCTTCTTTCATTTGCTCTTTAGAACTGAATTACAGACCAACACTAAACTTAATATGTTTTCTTTTTGTTTTAGGGTCATAAGGTATAATTGCAAACTTAGGTTTTACATTATTCTTTCTCCTCTTATCCCTAACTATCTCTTCCATTTCCTCATGCTCCTCCTCACTGTTATCCTCATTTGGGGAATAGTGCTTGTCACTATCCTCATCATCGCTGTCCCACTGCCTATCAGTGCTTTCACTGTCATCATCCCCATTATAATCATCATCTTCGTTGTTTTGAACAATTACATCTTTTAGTTCATGTGGAGGTCTGTGTTCATTTTTAGCTACTTGTTCTTTTTGAATTTGAGTTTGGTTTACATTTTCAGTTGTTTCAGCTTTGTAGACACTCAAAATTTTCTCGTACTCATCATCACTAACATTGCGGGAGGATGATTAAATCTTTAAGAGGAACCCTAGAAGACGATCCATATCCATACCGGATACCACCAGAAGTTCAGCATCAACCCCGGATCGCAATTTGGGAGTAACAATTCCAACCTCGGAGATAACCCTGAGGCCTGCAGATACAATATCGGAACACACCCCGGAGAAGACCGATTAATCTCAGAGATCACCCCGAGATATCCAGTCTCAGTCCCAACCATAGGAATAGCCACCAACCTTGGTGATAACCCCAAGGAATGCAGTTTCGGCGATAACCCCAGAATGCTTGTTTCAAATGCGATCAGCTTCAATCTCGGCGCTCACAACGAGATGCACTGTACCAACCCGGCAATGACATCGGGAAGACAAGCACACCTCAAAGGTGACAATGAGGACCTTCAACAAATTACAGCAGTCCAATCTCAGCGAAGCCTGAGCAACGTCTGCTTTATCAGCCCAATCCGGTGATATGACCGGTGAGGGACAACATCGTCATCTCACCAACACGATGCCACGTCACGTCATCTCAACATCTCTACGCAACAATGTCCCACAAGACTAACCAATCCCGAGTGACTATTGTGTGGGGTAATAGATGAAAGGTGAAGCTTGAAGACCGGAGGGCATCGTCCCATCTTCAATGACTTCGTACAAACTATAATCCCATGTCATCGTACAACTCTCGACAACGGTGGTCCGAAATAGGTCCTTTATACCTGAAACGGATGCCCGGATTGCACTTTTTAAAGTTCGAGTGGACATTACAGTGCCTAAGTGCACGTACTTCGAGACGACCCAAAAAACCCGGGCGCACCCTGGTTGCCTCTGGTACACCTGTGGCTCAGCCGTAGGTACACCTGTGGCTAAATTGCCTATAAATAGAGGGCTTGGGCTGCCCATTTTGCAAGAGAAAAAGGCGAGGAAGCCCTGCCCAATTTGCTCTGCACTCACCCCATGCAGTGTATTTTCCCCTTTTAAACATTTGTGAGCTCATATATAGCCCTTTTGTACCTACAAAAGCCAGTGTTTACCCACTCTAAAGATGTAGAAGTCTTCTTTGGCAGTTAGCTTATTCTGTGCGCCTAAGAATCATGTGATCACAGATTCATCCCATTGAATCTAGATTCGTTTCCCGTGATGGACATTTTCAGCTGTAAGCAGCTTGTAAATTATTCTGTGTTGTCCGAATCTCCTCAGATGGTTTCCATACCCACGAGGAAGTCGGCATTATTTTGTACATTATTTTCGTACGGATGCCTCACATCTGTCAAATAAAATCAATCAAGCCGAACACTTAATAAAATGGGAGTGTAAAAGGTCTCAATTACTATTGAGCATCAGGGTTTGAAAAACCTCTTTTGTAAAACGTCACTGCCATATCTTGCTTAAAATTGAATTTTTACATAAATTTAAACCCTATGTATATAGGTGTGAACGAGGCCTCACACTACTTCCAAATAATAGCACATTGACCCACACACACACACATTCAGATAATAGTTTCTTGAAAAGAGGCGGTCACCGTGGTAACACGGATGTCGGGGGGTGCCTAACATCTTCCCCCCGCATAACCAAGTCCCCGGACCCTAATGAATCTCGGTTTCACCGACCCGTATAGCAGTGTCACATCACTTGGTCAATTTGCAAACCTTTTCTCGGTTGTGTAGTACAACCATTTAAAAAATCAACTGGCGACTCTTAACAGTCCATCGTCGACATTATACATGTCGGACCTTTTTCACTTGTTTTTTCAAACAAATCTCACCTAAACTGAGAACACCAAAGAACAAGTAACGGAAAGGGACATCCAAAAATCCCGACGTCGACAAGTGGCGACTCTGCTGGGGAGTCCAGTAAGAGGACTTAAGCTGCTATTTTAATCTTTTCAAAACTGTTATCTGCTTGTGTGTGGATGTTGCATTTACAGTTGATGAATGTGTACGAATGCATTTCCTTATTGCACTTAGTGCTTCGTGACTATAATCTGCTTATGATATTAGTGCTTTGCACCATATCTGCTTGTGATATTAGTGCTTCGCACATGTCATCATTTTCATACGGTGAAACGCGATGTATGTGAACGTATGTTGTGTGGTCCCTCCACCAGGAGGCTATCCCATCGGTGTTTGATTACTGGACTCGTGAGAAGACTAATTCTCCTAGGCTCAGGAAAGGCACCACCCAAATTCTCTCCAGTTGAAAGACCGGATTAAATTCCCGTCAAGTAGATTGCGATGATTTGGGAACCTTCATGCCAAAAAGCCGCGAGAGTAACCTAAGATAGGTCAGCCTCTGATAAACCCAAAATAGAGGAAAGTCTCTTCATGCTCTCTCATTTCAATTACTTGTAATTTCATTCCATATCTATCTCCATATAATGAGAAATATGAAGAAATATGTACACATACAAACAGCTGACATCCGTTGTGCAGGATAAAATTCCTAAAATGGACACATCACATAGCATGTTATTATCCAAATTCCTTAAAGACTAAACTATGCAAGTCTTTCGCAGGGAATCAATCGGACCTACTACCCGGTCAAAGTCCAAAAAGGCAACAGACCTACAGTCAATCATGTTGTCATCCGACCAGACTAAACTTAATCCAGTTTCTCGCAAAGAATTCAACGGATTAAGCAAGAAAATTACAGATTTGGTTGTTCTACTCAAAGAATTACACCAGTCTAATCAGGGTCCAAAAATACCCATACATGCTGAATCCTCCACACAAGGAGGAATCCCGGTCATTACCATACCTGAACTACCGTTAGATACGACCAACAAAACTCATGATGCTGCCTATCCCACTGGAGACCCAGACACTGGTGACATCAAAAAGAAAGTCCTCCAAATGGAAGAGACCCTTCGTGCTATCAAAGGAATTGGAACACACGGGAGTGTTTCATATGCTGATCTTTGTATTTACCCTGGTGTTCATTATCCAGAAAAATTTAAAACTCCTGACTTTGAAAAATATGACGGGTTATGAGATCCTTACACACATTTAAAGGTGTTTATTGGAGAACTTGGATCTTATGCATAGGACAAAAAACTCAGAATGCAATTATTCCAAAAAAGTCTAACTGGAGAAGCCCGTTTGTGGTACACAAGATTAGACAATTCAAAGATCCATAGCTGGGAAGAGCTAGCAAATGCTTTCCTCACTCAATACGACTTTTCGGGTCTCAGATGGCTCGATCAGATCAAATTACCAAGATCAAGAAACAGTCTAACGAGTCTTTCAGAGAGTATGCTCAAAGGTGGAGACTTTGGATACCCAAGTTAGTCCTTCCATGATGTAATCAGAGATGGTCATGACTTTCATGAACATACAAGAAGCTCCTCAGATGAGAGAGTTTTAAAGCATCGCAAACCATTTTCTGAAATGGTCAAACATGGGGAGATGGGTGAGATGGGATTGAAGTCAGGAAGATTCAAGACCTAGTTGCACTCAAAGCTGTTGCTGATCACATCCAATCTGGAAATTATGGGAACAACCCCCAGAGGGTCCATAAAAAGAAAGAAGAAGATGTTTCCCTTATACTACAGGGGCAAAAAGGCAATCAGAACATGCCTATTCAAAGGAGAAACTACACTCCCTTTCAAGCACATACCAAAAGGTGGAGAAGTCAAACGCCCTCGAGTGTTTACACCCTTAGGGGATACCCTCGAGAACATTTTAAATCTTCTAACAACACAGAAGAAAATTACGCATCTTCTTCCACCAGCCAGCCCTAATGGACGGGGTGTCAATGCTGCTAGGAAATGTGCTTATCATGTCGGGGAACCTGGACATGATACTCAGGATTGTTGGGACTTAAAACACAAGATCCAGGACCTAATAGACAATGGGGAGATCATGGTCACCAAACCAGATCAGCCTCACGTACAAGACAACCCTCTTCCTCAACATAAAGAAGAAGAGGTCAACATGATTAATTGGAGCAATGGACAGAGTTCCAATTTCAGCTGTGAATCTTCCCAGACCCTCAAAGACGATGATGACAGATGGGATTATGCCAAGTTCTAGTTCACAATGGAACGAAAGATGAAAGCTCTCTGCAAGCAAATTAAGCAATTGGCGGAACTGGTGACTTATCAGCATCAAGTGATATGTCAGTTAATCAGCCAGGAGCATGCCAGTCTCTTACCCCTTGTCATGAATATTCCCTCGTCACTTTCAGAAAATGAAATGTTGGAAGACAAAGTGACGAAGAGAGCGAATGCCAAAGCCCGTCGGGATTTCGCCAACAAAAGGGAATTCACCTATTTGGGCCAACCTATGGAGGAAATTCTTCATATGTTAATCAATGAAGGAAGGATCAGTTCCCTTCTACCTCCAATTAACCCCCGTTCAGGACGATATAACTCTGATGGAGTATGTCAATATCACTCCCGACCTCATGCACACCATGTACAGAAGAATGTTGGGCACTCCGCCACCTTATCCAAAATCTAATTGACAGTGGTGTACTGCGCCTAGCAGACAACGATACTGTGTTACGTGCAAGTGAAGATGAAGCCCCTACTAAGTGGAAGAGTGTGGTAACAGTCATATCCAATGAAACTGATGGGATTAGCAAATCACTCGCAATGCCAATAATTCAACTCAAGGAATCAACCACCCTTTGAAAGTGGCGGCCCCGGCCAATCAACTTCTGCACTGCAAAAGCACAATATCCTATTGTTAGCTTGCGCACAGTTCCGTGGAATTATGGAGAAGGTGAAGGAGCCACCTCACATACAACTAGTACAGTATCGAAGGAAAATCCACTGTATCTTCCCCACCGAGTGATGGAGCCTACCATCAAATCAAAGGGGAAAATACCCGTGGAGAAGATTGGAAAATTCCTTCGCGCTATGGGTCATAATGAAGCTACGGTGGTTTTAAGCTTGAAAGAAGCTCCACAATAAATATCAATTTTGGACTTGGTCCTAACTTCCGAGAATCACCGGAAGGTCTTGCTGAAGGTTTTAGAAGAAACCTATCTACCAACATCAGTCGATATGGAAAAGTTTCAACATCTGGTTGATCACATTTTCAACAATAATGTGATATCCTTCACTGATGATGACATACCGCCCAAAGGGACCGGTCATTGTAAGCCATTGCATATTGCGGTCTTGTCCTCCAGATATATGGTAGCTGGAGTCTTAATAGATGGAGGTTCCTCTCTGAATATCTGCCCATACGTTACCTTGGTGAAGAAGAATATCAATCTCAACCGAATTTGGAGTAGCCATACTATCATCAAAGCTTTTGATGGAGCCCCATGAAATTTTTATTGAGTAATTGTTTGCCAATCGAAATTGGTCCTCACAAATTCTGCGTATCTTTCCATGTGCTCAAGATAGATTCGGGATACAACCTGCTCTTGGGACGACCATGGATTCACATGGCTGGGGCAGTCCCCTCCACCCTTCATCAACAATTGAAATACATTATCAACAATAGCCTGGTCATAGTCAACGCTGAACCAGAGTGTCCTCAACACGGGGACATGCCGTTCATCAATGCCAATGAGGATGTTGAACCAGTCAGTTTTTATGCTTTGGAAATAAGCAATACCCAATACCATGCTATTGGAACGCCACCGTTCGAACCCAAGATTTCGCCGAGGTAATGCTCTGCTTACTCAAGAAATGATGTCGTTGGGTCATAAACCGGGACAAGGGTTGGGTAAAGATTGCCAGGGTATCAAATACCCAATTCGATTAACCAGGAAAACTGGAACAGCTGGGCTAGGCTATTTTGCTAGCTCTAGTCATAGGAATCCTCATAAGCATCAGCAGATTCCTTCAGCTTCAACCATGTGGCGTTTATCTTCGCCTTCAAACTCTGAGTCCGCACAACCTCCTGTAAAGGTGCCAGCCAAAGTAATGGCTATGTTATTTCCCAAGCCGGTACCGGTAAAGGAGAAAGAGGTCTTTGTTCCAAATCCCGCAGTGGAAGAAGAGGAACGAAGAATCAAGCAAGACGTCATTCGAATGATGTCGAGCATACACATCATCGTTCATGATGAACATACCAACAGATACACCCTAGACGATGATTGCCCAGACATAATGGCCATCATTTGGGACAGGGAGGATGATGACAATCCCTCCATCACTGCGGTCCACCCAGACTTTGCTCTTGCTTAATTGGAATAAAGATTCCTTGCATTGGTCGACAAAGGGTAACGCGGCGGTGAAACTCTTTCGCCTGTAGATATAATAATCTGCTTACTTTTTCGCACAAGATTAGCGATTTTATTTTGTCAGTATGTGCTAACACTGTGTATGATCAACACATTTCATATATATTAAGTGAAAGCATATTTTATTTCAGGACTCTAAATTTAGACGTGCATGTACTTGCTGATACGGTGCCTCTTCTCCACAAGGATTGTACCTTTGATGTAGAGATGAATTCAGCCTTGATGGATATACAGGATGACATTGAGGTGCCTCCAGAAATTCAAGAATGGGTCAAATTCAAACCTAAACCCAACCTTGATCAAACCACTTCTTTCAATCTCGGAACCTTAGAAAGTCCTAAGTTAATCCAGATTGGTTCAGACATTACCCCAAACCAACAGAATGACATGGTTATGCTACTAACCCAGTTCCAGGATGTGTTTGCATGGTCTCATGAAGACATGGTGGGTTTGTCCACTGACATTGTCCTTCATCGCCTTCCCATTAAAGAGGGATTTAAACCGGGCCATACAAAAGCTCAAAGCGATTGAAACCTGAGTGGAGTTTAAAGGTGAAAGAAGAAATTGTGAAACAATTTCAAACTGACATCATAATGGTGTCTACATATCCTGAGTGGATAGAAAATGATATTAAATTATGGATGTTAGAAGGTGCAAAATCGATATGAATGGAAGATGCCCCTAGTTTGTGCCTGTGCCTAAACCTGGAGGGAAGGTGCGAGTTTGCGTGGATTACCGGGACTTAAACAAAGCTTGCTTAAAAGATAGCTTTTCCGTGCCATTTATCCACATTCTCATTGACAATATTGCAGTAATACTGATATGTACTCATTTCTTTGATTGCTTATGGGTATCATCGAGATCATGGTTCTTCGAGGAAGATCGTGAGAAAACCGCTTTCATCACGCCTTGGGGAACTTTTTATTATAGACGGTTGTCATTCGGCCTCATCAATGCCGGAGCCACCTATCAACGAGCTATGATGGCTCTTTTCAATGACTTAATGTATAAAGAGATCGAGATCTCACGTGGATGACATCATTGTCAAGTCCTGAAGGAGGATGACCATATAGACCATCTCGTAAAGTTGTTCAACAGATTGCGTAAGTATAACTTGAAGTTGAATCCACTAAGTGCGCCTTTGGCGTTAAATCGAGCAAGTTGCTAGGATTTCTAGTCACCACAAAGGATTGAAATTTGGATCCCGCCAAAATCCAAGCCATCACCGAAATGCCCTTCCTCGTATGTAAAAGGAAATACGGGATTTTTGGGAAGAATCAACTTCATTAAGAGGTTTATCTCTCAACTCACAGCAACCTGTGAGCCAATCTTCAAGCTATTAAGGAAGAACTCCTCCATGAAATAGAATGATGAGTGTAAAAATGTCTTCCTCACAATCAAGAAATAGCTAATCAAAGCTCCCGTCTTGGTACCACCCAGGGATGATGTTCCCCTGTTCATGTACCTGTCCGTAAGTGACAATCTTGGTAAATTTGCATCTTTGAGACGAGAAAAGGCGATAGAGGCCAAGAACGAGTTATCTATTACCTCAGCAAAAGGTTCTGCAGCAGTGAACACAAGTACACTCTGATCGAAAAGACGTGTTGTGCTTTAGCATGGGCTTCCATGAGGTTACAGCATTACCTCCATGGTCACACAACTCATCTCATATCCCGCGTGGATCCTCTCAAGGCACGTGTTCAACAAACCTATGTTAAATTGTCATCACGTCCGATGGCGGTTGATCCTATAACAATTTGACATCGTATATGTGACTCAAAAGTCCATCAAAGGTCAAGGAATTGCGGATCAACTGGCCACCTCACCTTCAGGGGATTTCAAACCCTTGGAAACATATTTCCCTGATGAAGGAGTAATGACAGTGTAGCAACACCATCAGTACGATACGCGCTAATCATGGAAGATGTATTTTGATGGAGCTGTTAATATGGAAGTTTCGAGTCATTAATATGGAAGTTTTCGGAGCTAGAGCGATTCTAGTATCCAGCACGGGAGCAAGATCCCATTGCCATCAACTTACGGTTTGTAAGCACCAACAATATGGCTGAGTATGAAGGCTGTCTCGTGGGACTAAAACTTGCCCGTTCAATGGGCATCAGACGGTTGACTGTCCTTGGAGATTCAGAGTTGGTAATCAGACAATCCACCAGAATCTATCAAACCAAGGAACTATATTTGCTGCTTTACCATCGGCAGATTTTGAAGATGGCTTTGGAGTTCGAAAAAATCTCCTTTCTACATGTCCCTCGTAATAGGAATGACTTTACGGACGCGTTAGCAACTTTGGCCTCCCTGATTCGCATATCAGACTAGGAACATTTGCCAAGCGTCATAATTTCCCTGCACAAGGCCCCAGCCTATGGGAATTACATTGCAGAAGTATCGGATGAGCTACCTCCCATCCAACATCTTTGGTATCAACATATCAAGGAATACCTACGAGATGGATCTACACCCGCTGAGGCGAGCCCGACTGAGAAAAGGCGGATCCATCGACTTGCTATGAAATTCTACCTGAGTGGAGATACGCTCTACAAAAGAGATGCAAGACTAGGTCTCCTCAGATGTTTAGAAAAAGATCAAGCCCAAAGGCTTATGGATGAAATCCATGGTGGAGTCTGTGGCCCCCACATAGGCAGTGGGCCCCTCCTTGTTAAGAAAGTCCTCGGGATGTGACATTATTGGCTATCTCTCAAAGTCGATTGCAATGACCACGTCAGGAGATGCTATCAATGCCAGATTCATGGGAATGCTATACACGCCCCTCCACGGGAACACCACAATATGAGTTCACCTTGGCCCTTCTCAATGTGGGGAATGGACGTTATCGGGCCCATTGAGCCTAAAGCCAGTAATGGTCATCGATTTATCTTCACCATGATCAACTACTTCACCAAGTGGGTAGAAGCAGCCTCCTTCCCCAGGGTTACTAAAGAAGTCATCATTACTTTCATCAGAAACAATGTCGTTTGTCGATATGGACAACCAGAGGTGATTGTGTCTGACAATGCTAAGAACCTCAACAATAGAATGATGAAGGAGCTATGCGGTAAATTCCACATCAAACATCTTAACTCTGTCATCTATCGTCCGAAGATGAACGGTGCGGTTGAAGCGGCTAACAAAAACATCAAGAAGATTATGCAAAAGATGTCCGCCAACCACAAAGATTGGCCCGACCTATTGCTCTCGTTAATTTGTTAGCCTCTGAACCTCAATGCGCACTTCCACTGGGGCAACCCCCTATGCTTTAACCTATGGGATGGAAGCAGTGCTCCCCATAGAAGTTGAAATGGAATCCCTTCGAGTGTTGGTAGACGCTCAGCTGGATGAAGACCAATGGGTACAAGACAGGTATCACTAATTGTCTCTAATAGACGAAAGGTGAACCGCGGCTATCTTCCATGGTCAGTTATACCAACAAAGGATCGCTAGATCCTACAACAAAAAGGTCCGACTACGGCAGTTTAAACAACATGACTTGGTTTTGAAGAAGATCCTTGACAACCAAGATCAATCTAAGGGAAAATTCGCTCCTAACTGGGAAGGCCCATTTATTGTCAATGAAGTATTGACAGGGGGCACTCTCAGAATGCAAGAAATGGACGGCGATGAATTTCCACAACTCATCAACTCAGACACCGTGAAACGGTATTATGTCTGAAGTAATTCCCGAACACCCTGGTGCGGAACCATTAGATCACCAGTCATTCCGGTTCTTTAACCCTTTACCACATACAACTTTTCTACACTTTGCCCCTCAGGGAAACATACTTTTCAAAGCCAGCAGCCTGTCTTTCTCCTTTGTGTTCCTACAACTTAGGTCATCCCACCGCGGATTGAACCTCTTGCATTTCCAGTTTGGCTACCCATACCTGGGATCAAGCTTCTCATACCTACAGTTTATCCTTAACCTAGGATTAAACTTTCTCTTCCCCGCACTCTGACCCGCACATGGGATTACGCTTTTCTTCTCGCCCTGAGGGGCGAACTACGTCGACCTGATCTCTTCTTCAATATGAGTACATAGGCAACCATTTCATATGGCCCAGTAGTAATAAAACAAAAACAACAAAAAACATTTCTACCATCTTCTCCTCACAAAAACAACAAAAAACATTCCTACACCATTTCAGCCATATACAGCGTTGAACCTCTTACACCAGGTTTGAACTACGCAGACCTGATCTCCTCTTCAATAGGAGTACGTAGGCGACCATTCATGGTGCGGTCTCACCCTCTACCAAAACACAAATCCTTGTCAGTTGGTACTGGGATCAAACTTCAATCCACTACATTCATTTGGCTTCAGACCAAAGGGATGGAATTACCTGAACTCCTCCCAAATAGGAGATTCGGCGACTATCTAAGTTGCGGTCATACCTTGAAGAGCAACACCAATCCATAAGAGATGGAATTAACTAGGCTTCTCCTAAATAGAAATCTGGCGACCATCCTGCGGGAAAGTGCATTAATCTCGGAGAGGAAAGCCACACTCCTCTCCACATTTCCATACGTAAACCGGTCCCAAGACACCAAAGATGGTAGGATACATAGATCGATGATCCATTCTGAACTATCCAGAGATAACTCAATATCCATCCACCCAGGAGGAATTCAGAATACATCAAGACCACAAGCCCTGGAGCAACAGGCAAAATATCAAGCAAATAGGAAGGCATATCTAAAAGGGAAGTGATCCAAAAATATATTTCTCTGTCATATATATAATGCTGTTTGATATATATACAATGTAAACTGTACATGACAAAATGCTAAGCTAGTATGTGCAGGTAAATACAAGCTCATCTACAAGTCAGGGTATATGCGAGCTAACAAGCCCAACATGGCGTCCCTCTCAGAAGACGAAGGCGAGGCTGTGGTCTCCTGTACGAGAATATCCACACGACCCAACAGATCTGCAGCCATCTACATGGTGACCATATGATCATCAATATATGCGCTCATCTTTGCAATCATGCCAGTGGTAAGGGATCTCACGGCAGTACTATCTGTGACGGCTACATCTCGGGCAGATATGGCACTATCCCGCTCAACTATCACTGCATCTCTGGCTGATCTGGCCTCATCCCGCTCAACAACAGCGGCATCTCGGCGAGCTAATGCCTTATCTCTCTCTAATAGAGCTGCGTCCCTCCCATCAAGGGCAGTCAACATCATAGATCGAGCCTAATCTCTCTCAAAGGTCATCGATGAAGACTACTGTTCTAAGCATCTCATGCGAATGCTAAATCACAGATCCTGGTACTAGGAGAATCGGAAGAAATGTCGGCAACCCGGTGACGGGCTCCTCCTCAATGTAGGTATCGATGTCCTCCATGGGCTCTACATCGTCGACTTCATTATCCCCAGATCGCAGAATCTGCTGCGGTAGATAAAATCTCTGTCTCCATCCATTCGGAATACTCGCAGAACAACTCGGATAAGCAAAAAAGTATAGTTAAAAACTGTTTTAGAAATTAAAATTTTTGGGAAGTGCTCAAGGAAACCTTCGTACATGGGAGGCCATGCGTCTAGGTTATGATAGATATCATATGTCCACATAATTATCCTTGGTTGACCCAAAAGTCACCAAAGAAAAACAAGAAGATTACTATCATCTTCTTTCCAATGGTGAGTCTTCTCTTGACATATAAATATCTCCATTGTCTCCAAGTGAAAATTAAGTTTAAAATAAACTCCAAGATCATACAGGTAGTGCTCGTAGATATATTCAGCAAGTGGATGTGCACAACCATGTCTTATGAGAACACGAGGTTGTATGTCATTAGACATCTTGTATGATAGTGGCAAAACACCCTTCCAAAGTTGGGTTCGCCTCACCCTATTTGATTCACCAAATATAACTACTAAATGATGTATAGAATACAACACACTTTTCTATCTTGTTTAGGAGAACCTCCATGACTAGAGACCACCGATTCTATTCCCCTGTTATCCCCGCTCGACCCGGCAACACTCTTACGGCAACACTCTTATTACCTGAAAGGAATTGTGAAGCAGAAATGGTGAGCACAACTAGCCCAGTAAAGAATATCATGACTAAAGATAATTAAATTATCAATAGCTTTCATCAATAATAAATCAGAGATTTAGAACATATGGTAGATGATAAAACTTTTCAACCATAGTTGCAGCGGAACGAGCAATCCATTAGAAGAGTCAAATAGACCATAAGGTCTATTATCTTCTCTATGTTAAAAATCCACCAATAATGTTTTATCCCTGTAACATCAATCAACAATTCCTGTCCACGATCATATGAATAACTCATAATCATAATTGTGATTCTAAATTCCTCTTCGCACCCAGGACGAAGATAATTTTGCATCACCTATCTTCACCGAAACATCAAAAATCATGGTTATACCAAATCACAATTCTCGTCAGTAATCATTAAATCATCTTTGCACTACTACCAAAGATATTCATTATTATCACATCCATGAATTAATATTTCATTGCTGAGACTCAGCTCAATAATTAATCCACATCATCGAATCATCCATGCACTACAGGCCAAGGATATTCTTTAGTATCACGACCACGAATTATCCATGCACTACGACCAAAGATAATCGTGTTTTCATCAACGGTCCTGATCATGTCATAAAACAATTCATCTTTGCACTACGGCCAAAGAGAATCCATAGTCATAATCATACCAAAAATTGTCCATCAATGCATTACGGGCCAATGAGGACTTTTTCCACATCATTTGTAACATTACGGTTATGATTATACCGAATAATTCCTGGTCATAATCATACCAAGTCCATCTATACACTACAGCCATGTAGATGACTTTCAACATAATATAAGCATGAGGATGATGACAATATTATAAGCATTAGTCAAACTAAATCAAGGATAAATATTAAAGACTTTAAATTTATCCAAACATTATCAATCACTTAATAAAATCATAATCTAATATTGTTAATATTATAACAATATTTTAATCACTTCTTAAACTTATAAACAATTATATTTAATTGTTTATATTTTTCCAAATAATGCATTTAATCATTCTAAATGCCATACTCATAAGATTTCATCACCAATAATCAAATTACTCATCAAAAATCTGCATATACCTTATATAGGATTTTCAAGCCATAAAATCCTATTTACCAATTTTTCAACTTCACATAACATATTTAATTCATATGTTCGTAACTAAATCATTTTCATGAAAAATACTAAATCAGTCCCAAAATTTATTCTTTTCTGGTATTTAGCATAATATAGTCCCATATTGAACATATATTTTTCTTGACATTTTTAAAATTCATTTACTATTTTTCAAAAATCAATTTCTAATTAATTCCTTAAGAAATTAGCTACCTCACGGTTAACTCCGAAATTTCCAAATCTTGGCGAGGATCTTACACATGTTAACGTGAGCTTCGATTTAAATTTCATGGTCGCATGAGTTATAGAACTCCCGGTTATAGCATTTTTTAAATCGGAAAAACCTAAATATTGAAATGGTCATAACTTGCTCATTTTAAGTGGAATGAGCTCATTTTTGGACAGATGTACTTTATACCATATACTTTCATGTTCCAAAAAGGCTAGAATTTTTTCTCACAAATTAAGTGGTCGAAATAGCATTTTTTAAAATCGTGGGTAGAGAATTGCTTTTTCATATTTTTTTGCGTTTTTCGTACTTTGCTAAAATCAGTCCACACAAAAATCTACAACACCTTTTCCAGTGATTCCACTTGGATAAGTTACAAAAGTCATAGACCTAACTCTAGAACTTCACCACACTCAAAAATTCGAAATATAATAGGAGATATGGTCAATTGAATTTCATGTTCCATTTTCACCAAAATCTGATTTTTCAACCCTTTGTGATTTCTAAGAAAATTTCATGTTTTCACATAATAACCAACATAACTCATCATAACACTTACTAATACCACATATACCCATGATTTTCATTAGTCCAATGCTTTTATTATGACTTTCATCATAATCCACGAAATGCAGATCATTTCCACAATTTAACAAGGAATGAAATACAACGGATCATTCACCATGCATGTGGTAATCCACATAGACAGGTTATTACAACAGAATAATAAAGAATGAAATAACATAAGGATTCACCATGCATGCAATAGAGACCGTACAGATAGGTTATTCCCAACATAATAGTAAAGACGGAACCAAGTCCAACAGAAAGCGCATTGCACATGATATTCGTGAGAATAGTAAAAAGGCGTAACTAGAATGGTCCCACAGAAAACGCATAGAGATGGATGTTCCAATGAGTAATAAAAATGGAATAATAGAAGAATTTCACCAAGTATAGGGTAGCCCAGCGTGATACAAAAGTTATTCCAACAAAATAATAAAGAATGGAATAATGAAGTTCTCTTCATGAACACAAAAGAAATAATACCCCTTATTTAGTATAACAAATAATATCCCCTACCTTAGAAAGAAGAGTAATTGGATATAGAAGTAGTGAAGTAGCGAGAACACTTTTCTTCTTTCTCTCTATAGTTTCTCTCTAGAGTTTCAAATTGAATTCGTAAGAAATAATGAAGGAATGATCTTCTATTTATAGAAAAATGGATCGTGATAGTAACTAACTCATGAAGCAGTCCAAGATTGATTTACTTTAATCTGACGGTCCATATTTAAAGCAAAATCTTTTAAATAAAATATAATATATTCTATTTATAATCTAATAAAATGAATAACTTTATAAAAGATTTTATTATGCAAACACTATGCAGGGCATTAACACTATGCGTAATACTATACAAACACTATGCATAATAAAATATAATATATTCTAATTATTGTCTAATAAAAGCAGATAACTTTATAAAAGTATTACATTTTATATAAAAATATTTTACTATTAGCCTAATAAAGCGAATAACTTTATAAAAGTATTCTATTTTTTATATAAAAGTTTTTTATGTTTTATTACATTAATAATACTAATAAAACAAAAACTGAATGACTTATTACATAAGCATCAATAATCAATATCGTGTGCTACTTATACAACCATGCGTAGACATGTACTTTTAACACGGGTGTTTCAACAGTTAATGATAAAACTTCCGCCGTTATTTTCATAAAAATATTTTTTGTCGTTTTCTTAATCCGATAAATAATTCCATTGTGGGGTCCACTAATGATTGTACCGTCGGCACGGATATTCCACGACAAAAAAGAATATTCCGACTAATCGAATATTCCCCAACACAACAAATATTTTATATCAACTTGCTTACTTGCAAAAAAAAAAAATTCACATATTACCCTTAACTTTAAACTTTTATCAATTTAACTATTTACCAAAATAGAAAAATTGAATAATTTTATTTCATAAAATTTGGGGTCTCACAATCACCCCCTCCTTATGAAAATTTTGCCCTCAAAATTTACATACGTGCGATATTCAAGAGATGAGAATATATTGCTTTTCTTTTCGGATTGTACCTTCCGGTTATATCCTCTATATCATGATTTTTCCATTGCTCATCTCCGTATTTGGATATCATTCTAGAATATATCTTCAAAACAAAGGTTAATTGACATATCATAATTTGTCAACTTATCAAGTAAACAATTTCAAACTTAGGTAAGTCACACACTAGTGAAGTATATAACCTCGTCTCTCCCTCCTAGTTCTAAACTCTTATCTCCGCCAACAACCATATCCCTAAGCTCTGATACCAACTGTGACGCCTCCAAAATTAGGTATACATCAACCATTCTGAGTCGCCAGATACATGGTACAAAAATTCAAATACAACTTCATTTATACAATTTGTGAAAGCAGTCAGTAGTATAGAATACGACCACGATTAACTATGAGTTTTAATACAAATGTATGTAACTCTTATGGTACCTCGACCACAACCTTATAATGATACTTTACATAAAAGTATAGTTAAAAAGCTTTTAGAAATTAAAATCTTTGGGAAGTGCTCAAGAAACCTTCGTACATGGGAGGCCATAAATACAGGTTATGATAGATATCATATGTCCACGTAATTATCCTTGGTTGACCTAAAAGTCCCCAAAGAAAAATAAGAAGATTACTATCATCTTCTTTCCAATGGTGAGTCTTCTCTTGACATATAAATATCTTCATTGTCTCCAAGTGAAAATTATGTTTCAAATAAACTCCAAGATCATACAAGTAAGTGCTCGTAGATATATTGACAAGTGGATGTGCACAACCATGTCTTATGAGAACACGAGGTTGTATGTCATTAGACATCTTGTATGATAGTGGCAAAACACCTTCCAAAGTTGGGTTCGCCTCACCCTATTTGATTCACCAAATATAACTACTAAATGATGTATAGAATACAACACACTTTTCTATATTGTTTTTAGGAGAACCTCCATGACTAGAGACCACCGTTCTATTCCCCTATTATCCCCACCGACTCGCAACACTCTTAACAACACTCTTATTACCTAAAACGAATTGTGAAGCGAGAGAAATGGTGAGCACAACTAGCCCGAAGAAAGAATATCATGACTAAAGATAATTAAATTATCAATAGCTTTCATCAATAATAAATCGTAGATTTAGAACATATGGAAGATAATAAAACTTTTCAACCATAGTTAATAAATGAACGAAGCAATCCATTAGAAGAGTCAAATAGACCATAAGGTCTATTATCTTCTCCATGTTAAAAGTCCACCAATAATGTTTTTATCCTGTAACATCAATCAACAATTCATGTCCACAATCATATGAATAACTCATAATCATAATTGTGATTCTAAATTCCCTTTTCGCACCTAGGATGAAGATAATTTTCATCACTTATCTTCACCGAAATATCAAAATCATGGTTATACCAAATCACAATTCCCTTCGTAATCATTAAATCATATTTGCACTACGGCCAAAGATATTCATTATTATCACATCCATGAATTAATATTTCATTCTTTGAGACTCATTTCAATAATTAATCCACATCATCGAATCATCCATGCACTACTGGTGCCAAGGATATTCTTTAGTATCACGACCACGAATTATCCATGCACTACGACCAAAGATAATCGTGTTTTCATCAACGGTCCTGATCATGCCATAAAACAATTCATCTTTGCACTACGACCAAAGAGAATCCATAGCCATAATCATACCAAAAACTGTCCATCAATGCACTACGGGCCAATGAGGACTTTTTCCACATCATTTGTAACATTACGGTTATGATTATATAAGAATAATCCTCGGTCATAATCATACCAAGTCCATCTATGCACTACAGGCCACATATGACTTTCAACATAATATAAGCATGAGGATGATGACAATATTATAAGCATTAGTCAAACTAAATCAAGGATAAATATTAAAGACTTTAAATTTATCCAAACATTATCAATCACTTAATAAAATCATAATCTAATATTGTTAATATTATAACAATATTTTAATCACTTCTTAAACTTATAAACAATTTAATTTAATTGTTTACATTTTTCCAAATAATGCATTTAATCATTCTAAATGCCATACTCATAAGATTTCATCACCAATAATCAAATTACTCATCAAAAATCTGCATATACCTTATATAGGATTTTCAAGCCATAAAATCCTATTTACAAATTTTTCAACTTCACATAACATATTTAATTCATATGTTTGTAACTAAATCATTTTCATGAAAAATACTAAATCAGTCCCAAAATTTATTCTTTTCTGGGATTTAGCATAATATAGTCCCATATTGAACATATATTTTTCTTGACATTTTTAAAATTCATTTACTATTTTTCAAAAATCAATTTCTAATTAATTCCTTAAGAAATTAGCTACCTCACGGTTAACTCCAGAAATTCCCAAATCTTGGCAGGATCTTACACATGTTAACGTGAGCTTCCAGTTTAAATTTCATGGTCATCAGAGTTATAGAACTCGGTTATATAGCATTTTAAATCGAAAAACCTAAATATTGAAATGGTCATAACTTGCTCATTTTAAGTCGGAATGAGCTCATTTTTTGGACAGGAGGTACTTTATACCATATACTTTCATGTTCTAAAAAGGCCAGAATTTTTCTCACAAATTAAGTGGCCTAAACAAATTTTTTTAAAAATGTGTGGACAACACTTTTTCATATTTTGCAATTTTTTGTACTTTGCTAAAATCAGTCCACACAAAAATCTACAACACCTTTTCTAGTGATTCCACTTGGATAAGTTACAAAACTCATAGACCTAACTCTAGAACTTGACCACACTCAAAAATTCGAAATATAATAGGAGATATGGTCAATTGAATTTCATGTTCCATTTTCACTAAAATATGATTTTTCAACCCTTTCTGATTTCTAAGAAACATTCATGTTTTCACATAATAACCAACATAACTCATCATAACACATACTAATACCACATATACCCATGATTTTCATTAGTCCAATGCTTTTATTATGACTTTCATCATAATCCACGTAAACAGATCATTTCCATAATTTAACAAGGAATGAAATACAACGGATCGTTCACCATGCATGTGGTAATCCACATAGACAGGTTATTCCAACAGAATAATAAAGAATGGAATAACATAAGGATTCACCATGCATGCGATAGAGACCGCACAGACAGGTTATTCCCAACAGAATAATAAAGACGGAACCAGGTCCGGCGTAAAACGCACAGACATGATATTCCAGCAGAATAGTAAAGACGGAACCAGGTCCGGCGTAAAACGCACAGACATGATATTCCAGCAGAATAGTAAAGACGGAACCAGGTCCGGCGTAAAACGCACAGACAGGATGTTCCAACAGAGTAATAAAAAAATGGAATAACAGAAGAATTTCACCAAGTATAGGGTAGCCCGCGTATACAGGTTATTCCAACAGAATAATAAAGAATGGAATAACAGAAGTTCTCTTCATGAACACAAAAGAAATAATACCCCTTACGAGTATAACAAATAATATCCCCTACCTTAGAAAGAAGAGTACTGGATATAGAAGTAGTGAAGTAGCAGAACACTTTTCTTCTTTCTCTCTATAGTTTCTCTCTAGAGTTTCGTGAATTCGTAAGAAATAATGAAGGAATGAGCTTATATTTATAAAAAATAGATTGCATAGTAACTAACTCATGAAGCGGTCCAGATTGATTTACTTTTTTTAATCTGACGGTCCATATTTAAAGCAAAATCTTTTAAATAAAATATAATATATTCTATTTATAATCTAATAAAACGAATAACTTTATAAAAGATTTTACTATATGCAAATACTATGCAGAGCACTATGCAAACACTATGCATAATAAAATATAATATATTCTAATTATTGTCTAATAAAACAAATAACTTTATAAAAGTATTCATTTTATATAAAAAGATTTTACTATTAGCCTAATAAAATGAATAACTTTATAAAAAGTATTATGTTTTATATATAAAAACTTTTTTCTGTTTTATTACATTAATAATACTAATAAAACAAAACCGAAAGTGACTTATTACGTAATCATCAATAATCAATACCGTGTACTACTATGCAACCACGCGTATTATTGTACTTTTAACACCGGGTGTTTCAACAGTTAACGGTAAAACTTTCGCCGTTATTTTCATAAAAATATTTTTGTCATTTTCTCAATCCGACAATAATTTCCATTATGGGGTCCACCAATGATTGTACCATCGTACGGATATTCCCTGACAAAAAGAATAACTAAAGAATATTCCCAAACACAACTAATATTTTATATCAACTTGCTTACTTTGCAAAAAAAAAAAAAATTCACATATTACTTTAAACTTTTTTAACTTTAAAATAGAAAAATTTATCATAAAATTTAACTATTTACCAAAATAGAAAAATTGAATACTTTTATTTCATAAAATCTTGTGATCTGGTCTTTCACATATTATCCCTATACCGACCGACCAATTAAATACCAAATAAACTTAGGTAGGTCATACTAGCGAAGGAATTTCCCGTCTCTCCCCTCCTAATTCTTATCTCACATCTTAGCCAGGGATCATATCCCTAAGCTTTAATACCAACTGTGACGCCCCCAAAATAGGTATACATCACCCATCTTGAGTCGCCAAATACATGGTACAAAATTCAAATACAACTTAATTATACAACAGTCGTGTAAAATACGACAAAACATAATCTAAGAGTTTTTAATAAGAATATTGTCATCTAGACAATATCCACACTCAATGGAGTCCTCATTACATTTATTGTCACACTATTTTATAGAATAGTGAGAACTACTAAAACAACCATCCGGACCGTCAATGGTTTCCTCGACTTCGTCCGGCCTATATTCTCTTTTCCTGAAGAGAACAGTGAAAGAAAGGGTGAGCTCAACTATCCCAGTAAGAAATATTATGACTAAGATAATGCAGAATAAATTATCATTAGCCTTCAACAGTATAACAACTGATAGATTATAATAGACAACAAGTATTAGATCAACAACTGCAGCGGAATAAGCAATCCATTAGAAGAGTCAAGTAGAGCATAAAATCTACTATCTTCTATGATTTAAAAAGTTTTTCATCAACTTTATCGCTGAGACTCAGCTTAATAAATAAAATCGAATCATCCCTGCATCACGGCCAAGGATATTCATGTAATCATCAATGATCATGATTATACCGAATAATCTCTGGTCCTAATCATACCAACAACTGTCCATCAATGAACTACAGGCCAATGAGGACTTTCACCACATCATTCGTCACATTACGGTCATAATTATACCGAATAATCCCTGGTCATAATCATACCAAGTCCATCTATGCACGTAAGCCAAAGATGACTTTCATCACAGTATAAGCATGATGACAATGACAATGACATAATAATTCAATGAAACAAGTTCAAGATAAATTTTAAAGATTTATAATTTAATTTATCCAGAAATCAATAGTGTCCAAATTGTTAACATGATACTGCTTTGTGGAGTAAAATTCAAGAATGCTCAGAAGAATATTTTCATGAAAAGATACTAGATCAAGCGCAAATATCCAGAATATTCTACTGATTGTAACGACCCCAAAATTTATACAATTTAATTCTCAACTTTGGTCGTTAATAACACATCTACCTTCTGATTTTACATCATTATTCGATGCTAAACATTATAAAATACAGAATAATTTAAACTTTTATATCTTCTTACTTTAATTCCCTGAATCAAAACCTTTATCATCTACATGTCTTTGAATCAATCTTATTTTATGATTCGCTTTATCACTGTTATTATATAAAATTTTACATTTTAATCTGATAACCTTTACATATCAGATAACTCTAACTTTAGCTTTACAACTCAACATAAAACTATACATCATAAAACATTTAGTACATCTCATGAATCTTAATCATGGTATAAAGAAATAACAACTTTTGTTAAAATATTAATCTCCGTGTATTATTTTTGATCCACATCATTCAAGTAGCACATAGTGTTACCTTCAATCCTTAACCTACAAAAATGGTTATTTGCAAGGTTGAGCTCGACAGCCCAGCAAAATCTAACAGTTTTCATGCATCACGTAGCACATAATAACATGCTCAACATATATCTCATACACATTGGACTAACATAACATACATGCTACAGTTCATATAACAAGTATAAAGATTGAGTTCCTTACTCAATCAGCATATTTTACTCAATCAACATAGTCATAAGTTGACTTTAACATTTCATGCATTCAACATACATATAACACATCATGCACTTTGCAATAAAGATTTAAAATGACTAATCACCAAGTTCACATAGCAAATAGGAACCGAAAGACTTGCTTTTCTAGGCGTTTTACCAACACGCTAATACTTGGCGTCCTTGCATAACCTACACTGTATGTGAGATTGATAATAAATAAATCAATACTCAATCTCATGGTCAAATTTATTCTAAGACCTTACTTTATCTTATTATCCTTTATAATGTCTTTATAGACATCTAACTATTTTATATGCAACTCGGTTTTATTTTCATTTTCATCACCACACATGCTAGACTATCGCACTTGTAGTTTAGTGTGCGTATATCACACCATTTTATTATACCACTTTGGTTTCAAAAATGCATATTCAACACATTGTTTACATGTTTAATTTTCCTTCAAAAATCAAAAAATTTCTCTTTTCGATTTCTTTCCATTATTATTCTTATATTATCATCTTTTCATACTCAGATATCCAATATTAGCCATTAGTTAGACACTTTGTATACCAAAGTTTAGAAACACTATTACTCTTAGGCATTTTATCGAGCACGTTATGTGCACACATTAACTTATCTCAACTCTTGATCTTAAATGGTTAATTATGCATAGAATATGATAACACATATCTATACTCATTACATATGTCAAAACATATATTTTAATCATCAAAATATACCATCACCCAAAATCTTAATTCAAATGTAATTATAAAACTCATCTTCACAATTTCTTTAACAAAACGTTGTTTTCGTTTTTAACGTAACTCCTTCGTTACATGTCCGTTTTTGTTCCTTCTTATATAGAATTAACCCTTACTCAGTGTACTACAACCTCATCTAGGTCTTAAAGTCAGACCCTTATCCATCTAAACCAGATTCTGCAATTCATTAACTAGTCTAGAAAATTTCATTTTCTGGACATCTTTACTAAACAATTGATTTCGGACATGATCCGTTCCATAAAATGGCTCAATCTTGAGAGTCTGGCTAGTAAACTTCCATATCTACAACTTTTCAGTTCAAAGTTTCTTCAGATTCAAAACACACGAATTTATATGAATTGTTCAAAGTCAAAAACCGTAACAGTTTTGATTTTCTGGGCAAATTATTTTTCCTTCGGACCAGCCTTACTAAAACAGACATTGCAAGAAATCTACAAAGAGTTTTCATGTAATTCCACTTTCAGAATATAGCTTACTTCTATATCTTCGATTTGATATAAGGCTCACTTTCTAACTCATTATACCCAATGAGGTATGAATTTCACAATATATGTCCACAATTACTCAAAACCTACGAATTTTGTTCTTCAAATTTTCTTTCCATTTCATTTTCTTTCTTGAATCCTCTTATTTGATTCTTGATAATCCAAGATTAAACCAATACAAACAAGATTAAGCATGATCTACTACCCTAGAACATAAATCTACCCAAAAAAATCAAGGATTAAATAAGAGTTTAGAAGTTACCTTCTTCTAGCTTCTTCTTCTTCTTCTTCTTCTTCTTCTTCTTCTTCTTCTTCTTCTAGCTCATCTCAATTCCTCTATTTCTCTCTATTTCTCTCAATTTCTCTATTTCTCTCTTCCACCAAGACTCTTGCTATAAAAAAACTCTAGGATTTCTTCTTGTGTAACTCCTCATTTGGATAATTGTTATGTTAATAATTAATATAATAGTAACCCCCACTAATAACATAAGGCTTATGTTACAAAACTCTTACATGCATGACCAATATCACATTAAGCCATCTTAGTAGCATAACCTCACTTTTCCATCATTAGTTAAGCAATCTAATGGTTAGGCTATTCATTATATACTATTATTACTTTACTATGACATATAACATATTTCTAATGTCACACTTAAATAATTTAAAATTATTTTATTAGTAAAATCAATTAAACTTTAATAATAGAATGCACATCAATTATAAAATTATCTATCAAATTATAACACTTAATTAAATTAAGCCATAACAACCAACATCAAATATTTATTATTCAATAAATAAATCAAATAAAATATTTATCTAATTCAAATAAATATTTTAATTAATTATAAAAATCACATTTGTTACACTAATTTTATGGAGTATAGAAGCCAAAACTTTAACCAACTGAGTATAATAGAATATATGAAACTGCAAATGGATTTTTGCCCGCTATGCGGTAATCCACGTAGACAGATTATTTCCACAATTTAATAAGGAATAAATACGAAGGATCATTCACCATGCATGTGGTAGTCCACATAGACAGTTTATTCCAACAGAATAATAAAGAATGGAATAACAAAAGAATTCACCGTGCATGCGATAACCATGCAGAAAAGTTATTCCAACAGAGTAATAAAGAATAAAATAATGAAGAATTCACGGTGCATGCGATAGATCAAGATGCATAAAAGTTATTCCAAATGAATAATAAAGAATGGAATAACAACCCTTACAGTATTGAAAGAAAATAACTCTCTTCATGAATACGAAAGAAATAATACCCCTTACCTTAGAAAGCTGGATATTTGGAATAGTGAGGTAGCAAACTTCTCTTCTTCTTTCTCTATAATTTCTCTATAATAATTGCTCTTGTGAGACTTAGTGAATTGGTGAGAATGAAAGAAGAATGAGCTTCTATTTATAGGAAAATATAGTTTCGTTAATTTACGCGTTTTTGGGGCTCAAATATTACAAAGATAATACCTTCCTCTTTTCTTCATTTTTAATTTAGTCCTGCAAGTATTATCAAACTTGCACCAACTCCCCTAATAGTAAATAATGTGAATTAATAGTTCATTCATGTGACTTAATAATATAATCATGTGAAAAAACTAATTACAATATAGTACCTTCATCTATACCTCCATTTTTAATTTAGTCATGCAAGTATTATCAATCTTGCACCAACTCCCCTAATAGTAAATCATGTTAATCAATAGTACACATATGTGAACACATAGTTATAAGCATGTGAATTAATAGCAATTAATTGCTCATTTATCCGGTGAATTACCCGATTGGTCAATATAACCTCCTGACATTAATTATTATCAAAATAAATGTCAATTTTCACTAACACTAATAATCCCAACACAATAAAAATATCAATTTCATCTTTAATCAATACGAACTTATTCATCATTAATATTATAACTCACAATATTTAACAAGCAGGTCGTTCTCAGGAAAGAGGGGGCTTTCCGATAAGGATTTCTCCTATTGGCGCACAATTAGGTGACCAAACCTCTTCTTGACAGAACTTCTAGACATTGTCAATATTGTAAATAATAATATGAATAACTTTGTCGTCTCAATTATTGATTTAACAATATATAAAATATTATGCAGATGATAATGTGACAATAATTGAATCAATAATATGAGAGATATGATGCAGCAATTACTGTAGCAATAATTGAGTATAACTAAGTGACTTCTCACGTAAGCATCAATAATCAATACCAGTGTGTGCTACTACGCAACCACGCCAGACATCATTTTTACTTTTACTAAGGGTAGTTCAAGAGTTTTAACAGTAACATTTTCACCGTTATTTTTATAAAAGATAATTTCATGGTTTTTCTAACTACTTAATAATACTTCCGTTATGGAGTCCACTAATGATTGTGACGTCAATATTTACGAATATTCCCTGTTAAAACGAATATTTCCCGACTAATCGAATATTATATAACCACTTACTTACTTTGCAAAATTTGTAAATATTACCCACAACTATAACATTATATCAAATTCACACCATAATATTTAAGAATATATTTCGAGAAAATTATTCTTTATTCATAAAAGTTGGGGTCTTACAGTAACCATCTATATAAAACAAATCAGTATAAAACACACTAATAGTATACAGTAGCCAAATCATCAGTATACAGTAATTAAATCCATATTAGGCAGTAACCAACATATATCTACTTAGTAACCAGAACATAAAACACATTTTCATTGCATTCTACAGTCAAAAACAACTAGTATAATGTGTTTGTTACCAACTAAAGACTAATAGTTGTATGAAGGTAACCAATGTAGTCAATAAGTAACCATCAATATAAAATAAATCAGTATAAAAAACACTAATGTTATACAGTAATCATAACAACATTATACAATAACCAAATTCAGATTAGACAGTAACCAGCATATATCTATTTAGTAACTAGAACATAAACACATTTTTCATTGCATTTTACAGAAAAAATAACCAGTATAATGTGTTTGTTACCAACTAAAGACTAATAGTTGTATGTTAACCAATGTAGTTAATAAGTAACCATGAATATAAAAAAACATCAATACAAGTGTACATTAATATTATTCAGCAACCAAATAATTAAATAGTATACAACAACCAATATATATAATCAGATTAACAGTTGTCTGAAGATAACCAATGTAGTCAATAAGTAACTACCAATATAAAAGAAACAATTATAAAACACAATAACATTATATAATAACCAAATAAACACCTTACAGTATCTAAATACATATTAGACAGTAACCAAGATATATGTACTTAGTAGCCATAATATAAAAAATATATTTACATTCATTTTACAACCAAAACAATCAGTAATAACTTTGTTACAAATTAAAGACTAACAGATGTATGAAGGTAACCAATGTAGTTAATTAGTAACCATCAATATAAAAAAAAATCAGTATAAAACACAGTAATATTATGCAGTAACCATGGTAATATTACACAGTAACCAAGTCAACATTATATACTAACCAAATCCAGATTAGACAGTAACCAACATATATTTACTTAGTAACCATAACATAAACATATTTTTCCATGCATTTTACAGCAAAAACAATCAATATAAAAAACATCAATATGTACTTAAAGATCCAACCGTTGCAGGAAGGTAACCAATGTATCTAATAAGTAATCATCAATATAAAAAACATCAGTAGAATATACATTAAAAGTATACAACAACCAAATAAACATTATACAGCAACCAAATCAATAATAAACAGTAACCAATTTATATGTACTCCCTCCGTTCCTAAAAAAGTTTGTCGTTGCATGTTTTCTTCATTAGTTTGAATTTAGGATCGGTTGGTTGCAAATATGAAAGTCGATAACTGACGTGTAGGGAGTTAATGCTCCGTAATTTTAGCAACGTATTATTGTGTTACGTTATTTTTGTAATTATTTTGTGGATGTATTATTTTTGTAAATACTTTCTAATTACTGTAAATTAGTGTTAAAGACCCTTTGATTTACAAGCTGGCATTACAAATTGCTTATTGTTAAAAAATAATTATATATTAGATATTATATAACTTGCATCACCCGATGGTGATTTAGCAAATTATATAATAAATATTATCAATCAATCAAATTAATAAAAATTTCCCTCTTAACAGAAAAAAAAAAACTACAAAAAAAGCTGTAAATACTAAAATGATATTGATCTAGACAGGAGGTTATGTTGTTAGGTATCCTCAACATTCAATAGGGTATAAGTTATATGATCATGTTGACAAAGTTATTTTGACAAGCAGACATGTAAAACTTTTGGAGGACATTTGATTGTGATGAGAACATTGGGGAAAAATAGAATATTGAGGAAGTTGTTAACTCTCAGTCATCTGATGTTTCTATTCCTTCTTATAACCAACCTGACATAGTTTCCCGGAAAAGAAAAGATTATCCTGAGGCAATAAGATTCCCAAAAAGAAAAACATAAGTAAAACTTTAAAGTATAAATTTAATAACAATACCAGCACCTATCATAATGTCTAGAAGTAAATATGTGATACATAACAAAAATGTCATGCGTCTGTCCGAGTGTCCGACACATATCTGACATGGATACATCGACATCTGAGAAGTGACAGTGTTTCATAGTATCTTGACAAATGTATACATTTTAAACGAGTCATATATGTTCATGAGCTCAAAGGAGCCAAGCTTTCCAACAAGGTCAACTCTTTTCCTATACGATCCTTATATTGAATTCAAGCTTCTCATTTACATACTGACTTAAGCTCAAAAGCCAAGCTTTAAAGGAGCAAAACACTGAGATGTTCAATGAACAGCTGGGCTCATTTCCAGTCCTGTTGCTGAATAATACCAGAAAAATTCCATGCATGATCTTGTAAATGAATAATAAAATATGGAAAAAGAAAAGAAGAATATGAAAAGGAAAGAAATAAATAGGATAACTTGCACAAATGTAGCAATCAATTCTTACCCAGGTTTTCAGAAACTTGTTCAGAGCTTCTCAGTATTATCACAAGTGCGAACCACCTATAAGTCGTGAACAGGTTAGGCTACCCGCGTCTCCTCCTGCATGATAGTTAATTAGACCAGGCCAAAGAAATGAATGATGTACAAGAAGTGCAGGAAAAATGAAAGAATAGTACTTCCTCCGTTTCATATTAAATGTCCTAATTTCTTTTTTAGGATGTTTCAAAATAAATGTCCTACAGAAGCCCGATTAACATAACCAAGTACTGAATAAGCGCTGTAGAAACTCCTTAACTTGCTGTAACGACCCCCCCAATTAGTGAGTAATAAGTATATAATACATATCATTGGATTCTATAATTAAGTTAAGAATGTTTTTATAAAAAGAAAAAGGGAAAAAGGACAAAGAGGTTATAGGATTAGCCCTTTTTTACGTGGACAGAAAACATAAGATTGCACACTTGGATTAACATTTCCACCTTTAATGAGTTTTTATGTCAAAAATAGTGTTTCCACAAGGTATTAATTTGTTGCACCAAATAAAAGATTCACATGGCTTGTCCACTCCAAGTAGCAATACTCATGCAATCCCCAAACACAAGTAGTTAAATAAGTACCAAGTACTTGGTCACACAGGTTTATCACCAACACTTGTAATAAAAGCTGAAGGTGCTTCACTTGCTTATTTGAATGAATGACTTTCAATGGACAAACACCAACAAAACTGGAATCAACCTCAACCTGAACAGTATCTCTAGTAATTTTTTATCCCAAAAGCTCCAATAAATATGTTATAACCTCCAAATCTACCACATACATCTCATGTCATGTATTGCCAGCTTAAATTTACTCTCAAACAATAACCCAGGAACATAAACAAAGTAATGACTCAGATATATTTTAAGCCTATAATTTAATACTTTCTAGGTCTTTGTTCATGTTTTTCTTAGTCATGTTTAACTGCTGGATCTCAATTAAACCACAATCATATGTGATGTCTGGCATGCATGACTGCTAGGGAGGGAGGAATAGAGAAGGGAGAGAGGGAGACTGAGAGTAGAGAGAGAGAAGATAACAAAGTCGGAATGCTTCTGATGCTGCAAACAAGATTAATGTAGTAGCAAGCAAATAAGAAAGCTAATTAGAATTCACTAGCCAACACATATTCCTACCTTTCTATAGCTTCATTGCTGTGCAAAGCAGCAAGGTGAGCGAGCTGATATACTGCCCCAAAATTATGCTGAAGCATTGCCTCTTTATCAAATATAGCATCTGATAAAACAACTGATGCTGCTCCCTGAGTAATGTACTCCCCTATATGATCTGTAACAAAGTGCTATTATTTCTATATGTATCTGACCAAACTACAGCACATGCTAACCAACTCAACAAAAATAATGTATGAGTTTTAATTAAATGACAGGAAACCATTGAATATGGATACCTACAAAGTATACTGAAATATACAGTTCAATAAATTGAAAGTGTTTTACCGTCGGTTTCCAAAATAAATGAATCAAAACAATAGTTTAGGAGTAAATGCAGTTCATATTACTCAATCCTTAATAAATTTAGTACATTCTAATGTTTTTATACATGCAACCAGTATAAGAGAAAATATTTAACCTAAGCAACATGACACAGAAACTCTTAAGATAAAAAATTACTAAAATTCCTAAATAACATAAATAAACTACTAGTCTATCCATTGTGCCTAGACTTTCAGCTCCACATATCACAGATACGAATCCTTTTGTGCGCTGCATCAATCCCACTAGGGATCTGCATCAATTATGGAAACATGTAAAAGTGTATAATTGGATGAGAAAGTGTTCACTACCAGTTCTACAAGTAGTAAGAGAGACAGAGTCATCTGATTAGGGGAAAATCTAATTCTTTCAATTGAAAGAAAAATAAACAAACTTCAAGAATCAGTAACAAGAGTGCAAATTGATTCCTAACAAAGTATAATAAAATAACAAGGATTCAAGGAAATTACAGAAGCCTCGCCTATTCTTATCCCTTGAGATGCAACCATTGGAATATGAGAGAAAGGCTTTTGGAGTGCCGCTATGTAACGAATGCCACCTAATGCTGAAACAGGATATACCTATCTTTCCAGGAAAAAAAAATTAAAGAGAAAGAAGCCCATAACCCATGCATGACGCATAATTTGATAGAAGTTTTCAGAAAGTCCATTATTTTGTACATTTGCTTTCTAACTGTAAGCACCATATATGATTTTGGGACAAGATTGATGAATAAACTGTATACAGAAATCTGAGATCAAAGAAATATAAGGTATATAAGCATGCAGCAATATTTGAGTAAGTAAACACAGTACACAAGCTTGTATCAGAGTAAATAGAAAATGCAATTCAATTATCATGACACACTTGAGAAATGAATAAAATAGGAAAAGTAGTCTAAAGTGACACTAAGGCGTTCACAACTGTCATAAACTAAACATTTGTCTTCTACTGGTATACGTGTTGCCTATTCCAATGACCGCTAAAAACAGCAGGAATTAAGAACAATTTTTTTCTTTTCTAAATAGCAGGAATTAAGAACTTGTTTTCTAATAACAACAAAGAAGCAAATACATAGTTCCCCACCAATCTCCACAATTCAACTCAATCTAAAAGCCTGTAACTAGCCTGAGTACTTACGAATAAGCCAATGCTCAAAAGTTTTTTCAATTAAATGCTATATTGTGGCATATGCTTTTCATTGAACAATGTTCTGAAAGGCGCTAGGCGGGAGATGGGAGGAGGGAGACCGGCGGCCGGCGGCCGAGGGCCTAATATTTTATCTTACATTTATCTAAACAAAACAATAATATAAAACAAAACAATCTATAATAAAGGCATTTGCTTAAAGTTCAAACACATTCATATTGCTAATGTCAAAATTCAAACACAAACATGCAATTGTTCAAAGTTCAAACATATTTTGACGTATTAATTTTATTCATAAACAAGATTGCTATTAAATAATAAAATTTAAAATTTCAAGAATTTAATTCAATATTAAAACTTAAGAAACTAAACATAAATTTAAGAATTATATTGAATTAAACTAAATATTACAAATGTATCATCATTTATATAATTTGAAGTTGGTACAAGTTCAAAAACTTACAACTATAATAAAATTATTCATTTTGACTTGATATTGTTCACTTCTTGTTGTGATTTGATATACTACAATCTGAATTATGAATATGGTAAATCATTAGAAAAATAAATATATCAAGATCTGATTTGGGTAGTTACTAAAATTTTAAAAAAAACTCTCCGCCTAGACCCCGCCTAACCTGCTTAGGCCCCACCTAATTTCCTTTAGGAATTTGTTTGCCGCCTTAGGCCTAGATGAAGCGCCAGAGGGGGCCTAACGCCTAGGCGAGACTTAGGCAGGAATTTTTAGAACACTGCATTGAACTAATTAAGAAAGGGGATTAACTGTTTATGCCAAGAGCCTTCCCTTCTAAACATTAAACTTATGTACATTCTCCCTAATTGAGCAGCAAAATCACATGTTACGTGTAAGGGCTCAATGGACTACCCTATTCCCACATTAGAACATTTGGGATGGACTTTTATTGGATACAAGGTCTACTACCAAGGGTACCAGTTCTTAGTCATGACTTTTGTGTGGGCTGGTGGTGGACCAGATAACCTAAGTGCCCTTAAGTCGGGGTTCGGGTTTGGGTTTGGGTTTGGGTTTGGGCTTGTGTCATCACACTCACGATCGCATAAAAAAGGGATTTAGATCTCAGTCGAATCAAGGAATCCCCTCTCTTGTGAGAAGAGAGAAATTGCATGCATAGCCGTAGAAAGAAACAATCTTCCTCAATGGGTAGGTTGAAACTCAACTTGCACTCGTAGACACCACTATGGATGGAGTATCGGTAATTTACTTCTATATAACACCTTTTGCCCGCCATTAACGTTTGGAAAGTTGGTCACAAGAGGGGCCTCGGCAGACAGAAAAGTCGGGATAACTCCACCCGCTTTCATAGCAGACAAATATCATTGTTAACAACCCCCATACTACTTTTATGTCTTTAGAATGACCGTCTCTTGCGTCTTTTTTTTTGTGAACAAAGAGACTTGCATCTCAAGTATATGGCTTCCAATACATCAATATCTTCCATTATCATTATCAGTTACTAAAATTCATTCCACAATCTATCTGATAGCTTTCCCCAAAAGCATTGACCACTTTTGAGTCTCCATATAATTAGTTTTGCTCTGATAAAAACACGCATGTAGGACACATTCAAGTAGGGTTTATTAGCTTGGTGTTTATGGGTTTTACAACCTATACGGTGGATAAGAATACTCGATTTATAACTTGTAAAAGTTATAGGGACGGGCTAGGGCTTTAGGCTTGTTTTAAGTTGTAAGAGAAGGAAGTTTCGAGGCAGTTCTAGGGATGGTGGGCCTAAGAAAAGTGCCCCTAGAATACTAAGTTAGGGTATTTTTATAACTTAGTGAGCCAGGGTTTGATAAAATGCATGCTATTGTGTTTAACGAATTTTTAGGGTTGAATGGTTGATTATTAAATCTGATCAAGGGTTATTAGCTGCATAGTTGTCACGACGCCACAATGAAGTCACAAGTGAGTGCATCGCCAGATTTAAAGCGACCGCCATGGCGTCCGTATGGCGATAAGTCGTTTACATTATGCAATTTATATATTATTTATTTTACTTAACAAATATGTTGGTAATAAAATTTCATATACATTAAAACCCAAAACATAATACTATGGAATAACATTAAAAACACAATTATGTAAATACTTGGCAATAACAATTAAAAAATAAAGCAGATAAATTGTACCACTATAAACCACATCAAGTAGATAAATGTTACATATCAATGGATAAAATATAAAGAGTATATATATAAAATATAAATAAATACATATATAAATATATATACACATATATATTTATATTATTATAATTTATTTATATTTATATATATAATTTATTATTATTATTATATTATATTATATTATATTAGTATATATATATATTAATATTAATATATTATAGTAATAATATTTATATATTTATAATTTAATAATAATATTTATAATAGTTTATATTTATTATTATAATTTATAATTATAATTATAATAATTATATTTATTATTATAATTATTTATTATATTTATTATTATAACAATTATATTTATATATTTATATATAATTATATATATATAACCATCAGTTAACATAAAGGATAAGTATATATATATATATAACCAACAGTCAGCAGAAGAAAGGATAAGGATAAGGATAAGGATAAGGATAAGGGGAACAAAAAAAACAAAGGAGCCAGCAGAAAGAAAAGAAAGTAGTACGCAGTACGCACAAGGAGTAGCGCAACCAGGAGTAAAGGAGAAAAAAAGAAGAAGAATCTGCCGATCGAGTCGCAAGCAGCTCCCCCGTCGCCAGCAGCGCCGCCGTCGCCGTCACAGTCTCTCTCTCGGAATCTCAGTCGACTTCACAGTCTTGATCTTCTTCTAAGTTCTACTGCGCAAATCGACTTTGATTTCGACTACGGCTTCCACTGTGATGCGCCGTCGTTTCCTTTTTTTAACCCAGTTGACGTTTTGGTCGATCCGGAGTGGCCAAGTCGCTTGATTTGCCGGAAAGTCGTCAAAGTCGACGCCGAGTCATCCATGGCGATGACTGCCTTGACTAGGCGCTCGACTTTCAACCCAAGACCAAGTCGCCCGGTTGCCTTGGGTGCCTCCTGCCGACTGGACGCCTTGGCGTCGCCTAGGCGATGCCTTAACAACTATGATTAGCTGAAGAAAAAAATAAACCTTAGGCATCAAACCTACCATGTAGCGTATGCTGCATATTAGCACCCATAGTGTTGAAATTGCATCACATAATCCAAAACAAAAGCACGATTGCTGAGAAAATTATGTCTTGTAGCAATCCAAAACCAAAGAGATTTGCTAAACCCTTACAAATAAAAGGCCTATCAATTCATAAGATAATAAGATAAGATCCATAGGCCACCACTAAGACCAATGTCCAGCGAATACAAAAATACCCCTAAACTGTAAATTGACCAACAACTTACATAAATCAGACCTGTAAGATACCTAATAAATAATATAATAGAAAAAACTCCATTAACCAAAATAAGGTTAGCAAGGTCCAAAGTTGACCATCCATCATACAACATTTTTCAAATACCAGAGTTCAGTCTCTTCCCACAAATTAGTGAATCAGGCAAGATGTGTGGAAATGTTCCAACTGAAGGCTTGAGACTATGAAACATCTTTTCTATGCCTTTTAAACACTTCATATGGATGCTGCCGCTTGTCTCGACGTACAACAACATTATGCCATTACAACCACCCTTGATCTCCAGGAACCACTTCTCTGATTCTCTTCCCCCAGGCTCTCTCTCCTTGCTGCTGTTGTTTCTACTATCTTAGAGCAGCTGTCGAGCTCTACTGAACTTTCTTAGTTTAAATATTTTTTCATATTTATATTTTCTTATTCTTTGACTTGACTCAGTACAGGGTCTCAACTTCACGCTACTGAAGATTCCCAATAACATGTTGTTTAAAGAAGATTTAAACAACAGTTGACCATCAGTGACTATTCCAACCCAAATGGCAATAGCATGTTGTATGGATAGGGCATGAGAATTCGACTTATTGTTTTAGTGGATGAATCACCGAATTAATATTAAGACTTGTTTCACTTGTAAAATAATAAGAGTTAAATACAAAAAAAAAAAAAAAAAAAAAAACCACCTCTGCTTTCAATTTTTTCAGTTAACAGCCTGTAATTAAAAAGCCATCGATTTACAACCTGTGGTATAAAAAAACGTGGCCTAATTCTGTTAACAGAGGTTGATAATTGACATTTTTAATCTGTTCATAAAAAGAGAAAAAAATCTAATTAAAATTATAAATCAATTTCAACAAAAGACGCAAAGTATAAGTACTAAGTTAAATAAATTAGACACTGAAAAAACCATTGAACTTTTGTCAAGCTATTAAAAAAATATACAACTTTTTTTTTCGAACCAGAACTATTAAACTATCAAACAATTATAAAAATGCACAAAATTTGATCATATGAGCTGGCGTGTACACATGAACTAGTCAAATTTTGGGCATTTTTGACAGTTTTTGAAAGTTCAATGATTCTGGTCCAAAAACAATAATTTGTATGATTTTTTATAGTTTGATAAGAGTTCAATGGATTTTTTGAACATTAAGTCAATAAATTATAATAATTAAAAAAAATTATGAGTATATACAAATTAAATTGATAGATTACATGAACATAATAAGTTCTGAGATGTATGTCACTGTAGTGTGAGAGTCAGTAGTATATCATTAACTATAAGTAAAAACAAATTAAATTGATAGATTAAATGAACAGAAATCCTAACTCTGCTTCTTCCCAAGGCTCTGCTTCTTCTCCGATCTCTTCTTTCGTAATTATCTTCTCTAACCTCTAATTCTGGTAAGGTTCTTTTCACCCTCTCATAGCTTTATTCTGGTTTCATTCTCATCAAACACTTCCTCTTAAATCTCATATACTTATCTCAATCTTGAAAAATCTCCCAAGAATTCTCATTTTAATTTATTTTTCCTGCACACCAATTGCCCGGTATAATGTCTAAGTGAAAATTTCAATTTCTTCCTCTCCAAATCTCTTCTACCTCAACTTATTTTGCAAGAAAACCCATAACATACTAAAAATAGTCGACATGTGTTGAATCTAAATGGCTTTTTACAACATTCTCTTCCTCACAATGAATTGGTCTTGTCCTCCAATTATCGGTAAAGATCTTAGCGATATTGTCCGTTCTGAGTATTTGAAAGAGTATGTTTCACCATCAAGCTTTGACAAATGCTACGGACAATTGTGAAATTTTGTGCATGAGTATCTAATAGAATTGTACCTAGCAGCAATCTTAATGGGGGTATCTACTCATAATGGTAATATGTTTATGGGTACATTGCAAAATTAGCAACCAAAGAGCATTTCAAGTCCTTCAACTCAAGTGCAAGTAAAGGAAGCAATTGTGTTTAAAATCAACACTTCGGGGAGATCAAATTCAATTGTTACCGACTTTGGGGCTGAATTCCATGCAATACCAAGCTATATCAAAGAGAATCTTAATCAAATATCCTTGTTGCTTTATGACGAAGTAGTTGGTCTGTGATAAAGTTGATGGAAATGATAAAGTTGACGGAAAAGTCGAAATTCAAGAGTACTTGATATTGATTTTCTTTGGCAGGAGGAGACGGGCAAGAGAATCTAAGATATAAGCCCACAGAAACATAAAACTTCAACAATAAAACCATCCATGAGGGCATTGATGTGTTGGATTTTGCTATAAAATCCTATTTATTTAGTATTGTTGATGACATTATTATTGATTAATAAATATTGCATTATTCATTATTTTGTCATGTGATGTTATTTTGTCTCTACATTATATGAATATGATATATATGTATACATAGAAGATATAAAATATAAGTAACATATAATAAAGAACATGGTTTATAACCATTGATAGACCTAGAAATTGGGCAGATTTGGACGGATTTGGGCGGATGTAAATGGGTTCAGTTTTATATGGGTTTAAAATTATATGGGTTGTAAATGGGCGGTCATAAATGGATGGATATGGGCGTATATGGGTTAACCCATATATCAAATTTCTTTCTCTAAAAATTTGTATAACTTTCTGTCTCCCAAAATTTATCTCTCTAAATTTTATTTCAATTTCTCTCTCTAAAACAATATATTAATTTCTCTCTAGAAATTTTGTATCCATTTCTCTCTCTAGATACAACGTAATTACAAGTAACAAGTCATGCATGAAACTTTATCAAATTAACTTAACTCTACATAATTAATCCATAAGTGGAAGAAGTTTATGTAATAGAACACATTCATGATTCCAAACAAAAAAGACGAATTAACAGCAAGCATGCAAGACTACGTACTTGAGTTAAGAAAATTAAACAGGAGAAAAAATACACAAATTAAAGCCCTTAAATATATGCACATATTTCGTAATATTGATATTTTACTATATATAAACCCATCATGAACTTGGCAACTATATAGGCACAAAAGCAGTGATACTAAACCCAGAGGAAGAAAGAAACAGTACACAAAGCAGAATACACAAAGCAAATGAGAGAGGAAGTAATCATAGCAAAAAGAGTTTAGTCATAACCCATCCACCCACTTAATTCAAAAAATCATAACCCATCCATCCACTTGATTCAAAAAAAATATATTAGTGAGAGATCAAGAGAAAGTGAACATTTTATAGTAAGAAAGTGAAATATTTTAGAGTGAGAAACTGAAATTTTTTAGAAAGAGAGTCGAACTGAGAAATAATTACTAAAATAGCTTACTTTTGAAAATAAGTGTATAATCAGGGCCAAATGGGCAGCCCACATCAACCCACTTACTATGTGTGTGGATATGGGTTGGACCATTTATTATTTTTATTTGATAATTATCTACCCAAACCCATCTAATAATATGGATGGATACTTCGAACTAAAGTGCATTAACGGTGTGCATTAAACAGGATCATGTGATAAATATTTTACATTATGATAACCAAGGGATATCAAGTAATATATATTATGAATATTAGGAACATATATTATTGTCAAGAAATCTATAAAAGATATTTCGTAAGATTATTTATTAAGTAATTCGTAGCCAAGTCTTTTTAGTAATATTATTACTAAAAGAATAGATTTAATTGTCAAATTAATTATTGATGAGCAAGAATGAATTATGTACTTATGTAGTGAATTATAAACATTTCGAAATACAGTAATCAAACATGAGATATTTATATATATATATATATATATATATATATATATATATATATCCAAATAGAAGGAACTTCAGTAGCTAATTAGTAAGGTAAGAGCTTAATTGTGTATTTCCTGAACTAGAGTCCCATTACAGTTATTTAGTGGTATTAATTGTAATAGTAGAATTTTCGATAAGAGTTATGAGATAACATTTTTACCTAGAGTTCTGTTGGAGCTTGAATAGGAGACCCTTAAGATCCCTCTTCTAACCTAAATTGGACCAGATACATAGAGGATATAATTTACTGAAATATATATATATACACACACACACACACACACATATATCAATAGGATTTTTGTTTTTTGCGATAGAATTGATCACACCATCAGAAACAAAATTCGAAATAACTTAATTGCTTCCTTTCTTCCTTTCGAACTTAGCAAATTCATAGCTAGGGTTTGGTGAAAAGGAATTACGGAGGCCACGCACCAAGGTTCGCAGAAAAGGTAATAAGAGAGAAGGTCTCAAGGATAGCAAGAAATCAATTATGTTTGTGTTGTGTGAGCACAATGTTATATGAACTACATTTACAATATATATATATATATATATATATATACAAAATGGATCAGGTCCGGACCCGGACCTGATCAAAAACGGACCAAAATTTTTTTCTTTTTTTTTTTGCTTTTTTTTTTAAAACAACTAAAAAAAATATTTAATATTTTATGGAACTAAAATTTTTCCATAATACAATGTTTTGGGGGTGATTTGAATACCTATACAAAAAATGGTGGTACGATGCGCATGCTTACATACATACTGCTTTGTTATACGTACCCAAATCACACCCAAAACACTATATTATGGAAAAATTTCAATTCCATAAAATATTATTTATTTATTTTTAGTTGTTTTAAAAAAAAAGCAAAAAAAAAAAAAATGTCCGAATTTTGGTCCGGTCTGGGAGTCCGGACCTGATCCGGCCTCATATATATATATATATATTGTTGTTCATATAAAACCACAACAACGATCTTGGGATAAAATTTTAAAACCTAGTTTGGCTAACTATTTTTCCTTCATGATGTTCAAAAGGGAAAACAAATATAAGGCAAAGGGCTATTTAGAAATTAAATTGAGGCTGGGGAATGGTTCGTTATTTAAGAAGAGTGGATGGTACCCTTTTTTTCTTAGTATCCAAGTTTGCTTTGTCCTTCAAATAGCTAATGTTGTATAGTAGCCCATTTTATTAGGTTCAATCTAGCAGTATATAGGAGTAGTGGTTGTAGTTTCATTTTAAGCTTGATTTGAAATATAAAGCACAGACACTTTCGAAGGTCAACAAGTCGCTGTGGGGGCATGCCAGACACGCAACGCCTTGGACACGCTGGGATGCATCTCGACACTATCTTTTTATTTGTTTAATTTTATTTTATTTTTACTTCGGACATGTCGTATACACGCTGCGACACATCGGGACATGCCGGGATACATCCTAACACTTCTTTTTTTAAAATTTGTTTTACTTTTTTATTTGGCCAAGTTATAAATACATATGTTACTTATTAGATATGTTCATTATAATATGCTAGCGTTTTTCACGATTTTTCTTGATATTTATTCTACTCTATTGGTAATTAAATTTATTTATTATAGAAATACATGTATATCTATTTAAGAAAATATAAAATTCAACATATCTCCCAACGCATTATATCCTTTTTTCTTAGAGAATGTTGTGTATCGTGTCATTTATTGTGTCGTGTCTGTGTCCTGTATATGTATCGTGTGCCACATAGATTTGAATGACAAATTGATATAAGAGATATTTTATGCTCCCTTATCCCCTTCCTCACCTCAGTTTCTCCCATTTTGCCCATTCCTTCGCCCTCCTCCAACTTTGTTTCTAAAATCTATTTCTTCTCTACCCGTCCGCGAATTTGTTAGGACCTACCTTGGATCCTAACATATTACACTTGAATCAAATTAAAAAACAGCATCTACCCTACATCAATACATCTATCACGCAAATCTTTATGTTATGATCTTTCACATGAGAAGATTCTTATCTTCTTGTAAGCATCAAATTTTAGAAGTATAAAGTAGAAAGAATATGCAACATAATTACTAAGGCAAAGCAACCTTGATAGGGATTGGGGGATTGTCCTACACTAGGATGTGTAATTCTCTTCTGTTTGTTTGGTGGATGCATAGTCTCCATTTTGATGTTTTTCTTCCTTGTATAATCAAATTCGTCTATTAGTAAGAAAATTTTAAGGCAAATAATGGTAAATCATGATCCCATGAGAGAACTGATTAAACAGTAGAAGTGTAGAACATGATAATTTGATAACATTAAGATTATGAATGGGTAAATTCATTCACGAATTTAACTACGTGCACAGATCATAGGATCGACAAAATCTATTTCACTGTATTAAGTAATTTGTATGTTCTATAATGAAAATAAGTCAATTCTCACCTTGACCATTTCGGCACCAGCATTATAGACAGACAATATCTGTAAGCAGTGCATAAGTTAAAAGTTGAGGGGAAATTGGACTGGAAGTCCATGAATCAACCAGGAATTGAGAAATAAGTTATAAATTCGCCCTTCCAGATTCATCACGACATTGCAACAATAGAATTCAAGAAGATAGACACGGTAATTGGTCAGATGCAACACCTTGCAACATCAAAAGAGAAGGCTCAAAGCCTCAAAGGGGCTACATACTTACTTCTGTCGGTGTCATTGCACCAGGAATATACACAGTTTCACTTCCTTGTACGTAGTCCAAAATGTCCTGGAGATTCCTAACCATGTTAAGACAACAATAGAAAGTGAAATTTTTCTAAGACCATAATTTTTAGACAATGGTCATTCATGTCGTAAAGTAACAGTAACAAGTATTATAAATAAAATAAATCTCATTATAGTTTAGGGCATCATCATGGGTAAGGAAATAAAGGATATACTTGGCCAAAAAAAAGGAGAAAAAGCAAACTGGTCTTGATAGAAAAACAGTAATGATAATAAAACAACTGTTGAAAGATACCATTACGATTGCAGGACTCATGAGAAATTTCGCACCAGCATTTATGGCTTTCTTGGCATCCTTGGAATTTAAGACTGTCCCAGCCTGCAAAAGACTACAGAATTATGATATGTCGAGCACTTTCACGAGTGACAATTTATTATGTCAAAAACTAATCGCCCAAACATATGGACCAGCATATGTTCAAAACTAGATAGGAACCGTGGATGTTATGATGTCTCTACTTGGATTAATTTTTCCCAATGTGATGAAAAAAATATTTAAAACAAAATGCAACACATACGCTGTCAGGCCCAGCTAGCATTCTGACCAGAAATAGAGATCTAAACACAAATAGCTAGAGCGAATTTTGGGAGGAAGGATAGAGCTATTCCGACCGGGGAGAACAGGCCATTCGACAGGGAGATTCTGAAATAGCGGAGGCTTCCTACTGAGTTCGTGAGAGAGAAGAGAGAGATAAAATAAGGAGAAAGCTTAAACAAGCTTCTCTTCATTTCATTCATTCACTTAATTCATAATGCTTGGAGAATAATTCTCAGATACAACTATTTATAGAGAGAATGCTGAAAAATAAAGCTACTAACTTAAACTATTTTTCTTATTCTTCACTCAAATATAACAAACTACCCCATGTGCTTACACGGTCACTTAAAATGTACTACCTACTAAAATATACTAATTGTTCCTTGGCCAAGATATCCTTTGCCTGCCATTCCCTCCTTAAAAGCAACCATGTCCTCGTGGATATTCTTGATTTTCAGCTTTCCAGTCTTGATAGCTCTCACCACCTTTCCAGTGTCAAAAACAAAACTCAGGAACATGTTTAGTTAAATCTTCCCATAGCAATTCTTTGAAACTTTTACCTTCTCATATTCCCCAGTATCAAAAGTTACACCAACAACTTCAGATTTTGATTTAGTGCAACTTCTCCATTGCAAAAACTTGTCTCAGTATTATCTTTAGCATGCCTTGAGTTCTTGAATTTCTTTTCTTTCAAATACAACCACCATTAATACTTGTTGGTCTCTAGCTGACTTGTAATACTTTCTCTTTCATATACAACTACAATTGTCACATTTCCAAAAGAGTTAAATCCATTTTTTCCCACTCTACTCGACCTCGGTTTACAAATGCGACACTAGACTGAATTTTTTTACAATCGACTCACTGAACTGATTTTTTTTTTCAAAACATCACAAATTTCATTCAAGTTGACTTTAAACATACTTGCCATATAAAATTCCACACAAGAGAGAGAAATATGACGTGGCATATCAATGCACGTGTAACAAAAAAAGGATTTTAAAATCAAACTTAAACCTTTTAATTAAATATAAAGGACAAATAAAAAATAGCAAACACAGTTAATTAAAAGAAAATTACCTGTGTTTCTTCTTCTTCCCTGAATATGGGTTATTCATCACAAACCAGAGAAAATTAAAACCTCAATCTCTCACTTTATATATCCTAAAACCCAGTTCAAAAGAAGTTCTAACTTTTGAAACCCAATATCTATCTTTATATACCCTCAAAGCTCTACAAATAGAAACAAAACAGCCGGAATTCTTCTTGTTCCTCAAATTTTGAAAATAAAGCTATTGTTAATTTGTGCATAAAGTTTTGGAAGGAAATAGATCTATAATATATTGAGGGATTGTCAACAAACTCCTCTATACAAAGCAAAAAACAACAATTTCAAAGCAAAATTGTCCCCAATCCGTTTAAATTTCCCCATTTCCTCTCTTCTCTCTTTGCAAAACTAAATCACAAAGATGAACTACTTGTTGAATGCCGACTAAAATTGACACCCCCAAATCCGGGTATACTTCATTCCCACAGGATTTGGTGTTCACTGTCCAATTCAATCACATCTAACTACCCATATATAAAGGATATACATAAAACTCATAATTTAAATAGAAATTCTCCCATTAAAGGGTTACAACATCTTAAACAAATAATCACAGGTCCTCTAACCTTAATACATCATTGCGGAAATAATTAAATAAGTCTTATACATAAACATCTTTAAACAAATTAAACAAGTCTTCATCAGTTGTTCATCTTGCTTTTGCCCTTACTAGTGGATGACTAATCAATTTTCTCAACTTTAGCTGCAATGTTTTATATGCAAGGCTGAGCAAACAATTGCCCACAAGTATAACAATAACAATATGAATCACATAAGAGTAATCAATGGATACTGAATAATAGAAGGATCGACTTTTGAATCAAGAATAGAAAACAAGATCAAAAGTATATCTGAGAGTCGCAAGACCATGAACTATGTCCTAAGTTATTAAGTATCTCTACTTAAACATTTAACAATCGTAAGACTATATGGACCTTTCTTCTCATACTAGCCATTCGTACCATGTATTGTACACAAACATCTTAACGTTATCGCGTAATATAATCCCCTATAAAAGGGTTGTTCATCTCAACTTTGTCATATGAGTCCGCGCCAAAGGAAGTTTGGTTTGGATTAGCTTCAAGGGAAATTTAGAGTTCGACGTTCATCAACAAAGGATTAGTTGAATCAATAAAGAATTGCTAATAATCTAGCCTTTACAAGATAAGATTTCAATAGTAATAGCATACAATATCTGTAACTGAATAAACCTCATGCATCGGGGTATTACTTTCGAAAGAATAAAAAGTTATTGTATAATATACGAACATTGCTTGAAAACTATTAAGCTAAGGCTAGAATGTTGGCTCAATAATAGATTAGAAGCTTACAATCTCATAACAAAATATATTATAAGAACTTGCTCAACAATATCAAGTTAAGGATAGAAAACTTGCTCAACATAAGAATATAGTTTAAGAACTTGCGTAACAATAACAAGTTAAGAATAGGAAACTTGCTCAACATAAGAATATAGTTTAAGAACTTGCGTAACAATAACAAGTTAGGAATAGGAAATTTGCTCAATATAATAATAGAGTTAAAGAACTTGCTCAAATAAAGATTTGAGTTCAAAAACTTGCCTCGTGCATAAGCTAAATACTCACAACTTACGCTCTCCAAAAATCCTACACATTATTTATAATCACAACACCAATTAGCCACCTTAATCATTAATCTGATAAGTTTAATTCTTACTTTAGTTAAACTTGTTAACTTAGTTTAAGTCTTGCTCGCTATCATCAATCACATATTACAAGACTGACATCGCAAATCTTAAGCTCAAACAACATTACATCCTCTCATGGACATCAAGTTTTAGCCCTTATACCGCTTGTCAAATCATCATGTATATTCACCACATGTAAGTTAACAATCTGATTTAACATCTTATTACATGTCCAACACATTATCATGTTCATTAGACTAGGTTACATTAGCATGCTATGGACTGAAAATAAAAATATAAAAAAAACAAAACAAACTCTGTCAGGGGACGGCACAATTGCGCCTGCGTTGCGCTGTCCTTAGCCTTAAATTGACGTAGCTTGAGCTGAGCTGAGCGAAGAATGACTGCGATGTTCTGCCTTTGCTTCTTGGCAGCATTCTTGTGAGACGAAGGCTAGCATTGTTGCTTTCTGCTGATTCTTCTCTCAAAACCCATGAATTTCACATTCAAACCACAAATTTAACATACCCAGATTATATGGAAACACCAAGCATGCGTATACTGATTATAACAATAAAGCATCAACAATAACTAGATTTAGACCCTTAAATACCATGTTCTTGCTTACTCCATTTTTGACATGTTTAGCGAAATTGAACACCATGAATCTATTTCTCAACCAAATCAGTCCATATAACTTGCATTCTTTTCGTATTTGAATGTATTAACACAATCAATCATCAATTTACAGTTTAAGTTCATTACACGACTTGAACACCAATTTTAGTCTCAAATAAGCCATATTCATACATATATCACTGTAAACTCAAAACATCCTTTTTAAAAATAATTTCATGGATTAATTTAACCAAAATAGTTTATAAACATCATATAATGATTCATACATGCTTATTCACAACTATAAACAACTTCTCAACAATTTAACCATGAAAACTCAATTACAGAGAACTTAAAAATCAATTTTCACTTAAACCATGAAGAACACAACAGAAGCTTTGAGATTAAGAGTTTACCCTTGATTTCTTGTTTAGATTACACAAAGAAAATAAAACACTCCTCTTGATTCTCAAGTCTTCTTCTTCAAATCTCAATTTCTCTTGAAGCTCTCTCTAGTTTTCTCCGACTTAGCAAATGCCTTATGAAATATATTACGTATTATGATATAGCTGATATAACGTGGGTATATCACAGAGTCTGCCTGAAAATCGTAAAGTTAAATCAAGATCGCAGACTCTGCATAAAGATTGTAGAGTTTGAAGAATCGTAGAGTCGATTGCATGCAGAGACTATACGATAACCATGAAAGTTTACGATAAGGAAAGTCGTAGAAGTACTTTAGTTCTAATGGATGGACCGACAATGTCCGGACTTCAAAAGTGATGATCACAAGACGATTCTTTGAATACTTTAAGATTCAAAATGAAGATCAGACTCAGACCAATATGTGTCTAACAACTAGTTTGGCGATGTGACATCACCTGCGTGATTGCTACTGTAGCAGTCTGATGTGACCTATCAGAACCGAAAGTAAGTTACACACTCACCCTGAAAATCAAAGATCTTCTAAGATCGGAGTATTTAATGAAGCAACGACAACTTTCAACGGGAAAATCTCGAGTTCTAAAAAAGGGTACGATAATTCAATTCAACAGTACGAATCACGAATTACAAACTGAACCTCTGCTCAAGTCTCAAGAACTCTACTCTACGAAAAAGAACAACTTGTTCTGCTACTAAGTCTTTTAGAAGCCGAGCATAACGCCACTTAGTAGCACCTTAGAAAATCACTTCTATCACTTGTGATTCACTGGTCTTAGTGACACGGTCTTAGTGACCCTTTGTCTTAGTGACATCTACCAAGTCTGAGTGACTTCAAGAAATCTTAGTGATTCATTGTTGTTATAGATTTTAGTGATCTAATCTTAGTAATCGCCTCGCATCCTTAGTGGATTTCCTACTCGTGGAGTAGAAGAGTGAACTAGGAGTTATTTGTGCTCCGAACCACTTAAAAAATTTCATGTGTCATTTACTTTCATGCACTTATATTTCTGCACTTATCTTTTATAACTGTTTGTGACTTAATTCCACAAGTGAACTAAATTCAAAGCTAAGATTTCCTTGAATCTTTGAAGGGGTTTTTAAAGGATCTATTCAACCTTCCTTCTAGATTTCTTAGTGCTTTTGGGAAGCAACAAGTGGTATAAGAACAAGTTCTCAAAATCTAAGCTTAAATCGATTGGGTAAATCAATGGCACAAAATAAAACCAGTTGTGAGTTTGATGGTGAAAACAAGCCACCCCTTTGCAACAAGGATAAGTTTGTTAACTAGAAAGTTCGCATGCAGGTGTACATGGATGCTATCAATGAAGATTTATTTGACGCAGTGATCAGTGGTCCTTATGTCACTACGCAGCTTGCCCCAAAAACAAATGATCCAAACAAGATGGCAGTCAAGCTAGAGTGGACAGATATAGAAAAGAAGCTTGTGCAGCTGGATAAGAGGGCCAAGAACATTTTGTTCATGGCTCTAGAAGATGAGTTATTCGAGAATGTCGTCAACTGTAAAACAACTAAGGAAGTCTGGGAAGCCTTGTTGGTTATGCATGAAGGTACCAAATAAGTAAGAGAGAATAAGCAGTCTCTGCTGACCCTGCAGTATGAATGTTCTCTCACGTGCCGGGGGAGAACATAACAGCTACATTTGAGAGATTTAATGTGTTGCTCAACTTCCTAAGAGCTTTGGAAATGTCTACCCAAACAAGGACCAAAACATCAAGTTTATGAGGGCACTGCCTAGCAAGTGGGATGCCAAAACCACTGTTATCCGAGAGTCGAAGAATCAGCACGAGATGACAATGCAGAACCCTATGGTAATCTCCTTACCTGCGAGCTGGAGATAAACCAACGGATAGAGACTAGCTCAGAAGGCAAGAAGAAAGAAAGAGGAGTTGCGCTCAAAGTGTCAGAAGCAACCTTCAAAGCCCCAGTCAAAGCAGATTCTGATAATGATGATAAAGACGATGATGAAGATATTGCATTGTTGGCCAGAAGATTGAAAAAGTTCATGCGGAATGGCAAAAGCAACAAGCCAAGAAGGTACTCCAACAATAACAACAACCGAGATCATGTCAAGGACATGTGCTACAACTGCAAAAAGTCAGGTCATTATATCGCAGAGTGCACCAACCCTCTATGAGAAGAGTTGAAGGACAAGAAGTCAGCTCCAAAGAAAGAGTTCAGAGGTTACAAGAAGTTCCAGAAGAAAGATAAAGGCCTTGTAGTTGAAGGATCATAGAATGATTCGGAGAATGACTTGAGCTATGAGTCCAGTGAAGATGAAGGACCTCAAGTGGCCAATCTATGCTTAATGGCCATAGAAGCAGACAACGGCAACACCACTGATAGTCATGAAATTGCAATCAGTGAGTTATTTGACTTCAACTCTCCTGACGTTGATATTGATGATCTAAAAATTACTTTGCATGATATAACCTCAGATTTGCATAAATATATGAATATAACCTCATATTTGCATAAATATATGAAATGTTGCAGGATTCTATCAAATGACCATTCTCTTCTTCAAGAGAAGAGAGAAGGTTCAAATAGAACTGGAAACAGCTCTACGAAGTGTTTCCTCTCTCTCTCCAACCTTGAAGCTGATAATGAGAGATTGAGACAGATATCTGAATGTAATGTACGGAGAGAGAGAGTTAACTTTAGTTTCTAAAATCGAGGAACTAGAGAAGATGATCTCTACGTAGAATAGGTCTTCGTTGTCAATGGACTCCCTGATCACAAGTCAGAGAGTAGTCTCCGATCGATCAGGTTTAAGATTTGGGGATAAATTATTGGAGATTAAAAACAACAATGCTTCTACTTTCCATAAAGGCATTGCGTCCGTGAAATCCACAAAGGTCGCCAAGCCAATTATTCCTAGTTGTCCGATTTCTGCAGGTCAAATTGTTGTCCCTGAGAATAATAGAACACATACTAGCCTAGGATTCATGAAACTGCAGGTAGGGTAAGCCAAAATCTATCTTCAAGCCTCGAAGGGTCGTAGAGTCGGGTAAAACTAACTCTACGAAGTACGAACCAAACAGACCTGAAACGTAGAGTTAACTTCCACCCTACGAAACCACAGAATCATCTAGTATGGAAGCAGAGAGAGTTTCAGCCAAGAATAAAGGTAGCTAATGGGTATCATCCACACGTCTTTGATGAGAAGGAATCCACGCGCACACACATGCATCATATTAAATGTTATCTGTCATGTAGCTGCTATAGACCTAAAATCAAGTAGATTTGGGTCCCTAAGGGTACTAACAAGAAATGATCTATGCAAGTTTGGGTACCAAAATAAAAGCTAATTCTTTTTGCAGGTACGGAGCTCCACAAGTTCAATTTAGTATCTTTACAGTAGATGCTCGAGCCACATGACCGGTAACAAGGCTCTCCTGTCAAACTTCAAAGAAAAAGATGATCTTGTAGTAATCTTTTGAGAACAATTCTGGAAAAACTCAAGAATATGACTCAATTGGGAATAGTGCAGTATCGTTTAGCAAAGTAGCGCATGTTGAAGGGCTAAAGCACAATCTGTTAAGCGTCAGCCAACTGGGCGACAAAGGGCATCAAGTCATCTTCCTCAACAACCAGTGTCAAGTTAGAGACCTGAAATCAAACTCGTTAAAGTTGATCGGGACTAGGGAAGGCAATGTTAATGTAGTTAACCTTGCAAAAATAAGTTCAACCTGTAACACCCCGAATCCAATACAGGCCTGAAGTGCTACACGCCGCAAACCCAAAAGCCCATAAGGCAACAATATCAATAACATGCAGCCCAAACAAAACAATTCAACAATAATCTTATAGATTAAAACAATAAACATCTTTTAATCCAATTCAAATGAAATACCAATAAATACCAAATTTGAATAACGGAGATGCAACTCCTCGAAACTAAATAGTTTTATCAAAATCCATCAACAAAAGAAATAATATCTACAACTAAACTCCAACTATTCCAAGCGTATTAAATAAGTGCTCAACTTTCAACGGTGGGACCTATAAAAATCTGTAAGGGGGTGAGCGATGAAGCCCAGCAAGAAGCAATCCTTCTTTTCTAGCCGAAAAGTACAATTTGCAAAACACTTTTTCGAAATTCTTTTTGTTCGATAACAAAAATAAATATACGTTTCAAAACTAAAACAGATAATAACAAAACGAATTTACATTCAAAACGATTTTCAATGGATACAGTATATCTTTTAATCAACAGCCTTAGCGATTAAGGTTAGAGTACAATGTTCTAAAAGGCGCTAGGCGGGAGTCAGGCGGCCAAGGGGGCCTAGGCGGAATTTTTTATTTTAAGCCAATTTTAATATTTTATCTTACATTTATCTAGATAAAACAATAATATAAAGCAAAATAATCTATAATAAAAATAATAAAGGTTTTTGCTTAAAGTTCAAACACATATTCATATTGATAATGTCAAAGTTCAAACACAAACATGCAATTTTTCAAAGTTCAAACATATTTTTAAATTTTAACGTATTAGTTTTATTCATAAACAAGGTTGCTATTAAATAATAAAATTTAAATTTTCAAGAATTTAATTCAATATTAAAACTTAAGAAACTAAACATAAATTTAAGAATTATATTGAATTAAACTAAATATTACAAATGTATCATTTATATAATTTGAAGTTCGTTCAAGTTCAAAAAATTACAACTATAATAAAATTATCCATTTTGACTTGATATTGTTCACTTCTTGTTGAGATTTGATATGGCTACAATCTGTATTATGAATATGGTAAATCATTAGAAAAATAAATATATCAAGATTTGGTTTGGGTAATTAGAATAAAAAAAACCTCTCTGCCTAGACCCCACTTAAACATCACCTAATTTCCTGGAGGAATTTTTTTGCCGCTTTGGGCCCAAGTGAGGCGCTAGGGGGCCTAGCGCCTAGGCGAGGCGCTAAGGGGGGCCTAGCGCCTAGGCGGGGATTTTTAAAACACTGTTAGAGTAGCCCTGTAACACTACCCAAAAGTTCGATAATGTCAATGATCGCGCACCCTACTAAGGTATCTAATATGCACGCTACCCGAAGGGTATCTAAAAAGTGTGCGCCTTAGTAGGTCTTATATTAACTCCGGAACTAAACGTAATCAATAACGGGTTCTATATATAGTCAAACTGAGGATTTCAAAAACCTTTTCTCAATATTATCGATATTCTAAACGATACTTTTTCACAATTCAAAAATAAATACTTGATTCGAATTTTGACATAGAAGAACATAACAGTTTAATTTAAATGGAAGCCTTAAATAAAACAGAACACATTTTGAAACCATACATTTAAACATCCTTGTAATTACTAACGTATAATTAAAAATAAATGATAATTTAAAAACACTAAATAGTTCGGAAAGCCACTTACCTCGATATTGCGAAACACAAAATTAGAAGCGAACATATCCTTTTTTATCTTTCTTCTCTGTTCTGCAGTACTCCAAAGTCAAATAGTTTTTACGTTCTTTTCTTTCTCTCTTGTTATTTAAATATATTTAATTCCTTTATTAAAAGTGTTACAACTTAAATGACTTTTCATATCCTTGTCCTTGTATGTTTTAGATATGTACTAATAAATTAATAATAACCTTTTCATTATCTATATATATATATATATATATATATATATATATATATATATATATATATTATTTTAAATCCGGATATTACTGAAAACCACCTGCTTCTTTGTTAAAGCATTAGAAGACGTCAGCTGGATATTGCATCGGAGATTATCCCATTTGAACTTCAAGAATATGTGAAAGCTTGCCTTCAAAGACGGGTTTAAATGTTTTTTTTGTCACTATACTTTATGTCAACTTACAAATGAGTCACTAAACCTTTTTTTTTTCTTACAACTAACTCACTAAACTTTTGTTTACTTACAAAACGTTAGAAAATCCGTTAAGTCTGTTGACTTTTAACTGAAATTTCCACTTCAGTTGCATACGTATAAAAAAAATTCTTATGTGGTGGCACAAATCATCCCATTTGGCTTTCTTACGTGGAAATTGAGGAAATAATTTATGGAGAAAATAAAAGATTTATTCTAAATAAAACAATATGTCAAAATAAATTTAAAAAGTTGGCCAAAAATACAAGAAAATAAATAAAAAATATATTTAATTATTTTTTTAATTATTACCAAATAAATTTTAATTTAATTCTTTACAACTAATAATATAAATTAGAAACGTTTGCCAAAAAATATATTTAAATATTTTTGTAATTAATATCAAATGAATTTTTGTTTAATTATTTACAAATACAATAATATAAATTAGAAAAGTTGGTCAAAAAAACAAGAAAATAAATGAAAAATATATTTAATTATTTTGTAATTAATATCAAATACATTTTTATTTAATTATTCACAAATATAATAATATAAAATAGAAAAGTTTGCGGAAAATAAGAAAATAAATGAAATATATATTTTATTATTTTGTAATTAATATCAAATGAATTTTTGTTTAATTATTTACAAATATAATAATATAAATTAGAAAAGTTAGCTAAATTTACAAATATAATTAAGGAAATTATAAAACAAATCGGTAGATCTTGGAAATTACTCCCTCCGTCCCAAATTAATTGCTCAGTTTTGACTTTTTTAAGTCAAATTGACTATTTTTAGAATTAATAATTAAGCATATATAAATATATTTCTAAAATTATAAAAATTTGGATTAGTAATAAATTGTATATACTTTCTTTTGGTTAATAATCTCTTCACCTATATTTTAGCAAAAATAGTAAAAATATTAGTTTTAAAAATGGTCAATTTGACTTTAAAAGGTCAAAATTGAGCAATTAATTTGGGACGGAGGGAGTATAAAATAAACAAAACTTTTACATGGCACTTACGTGGCTTAATTTTTTCAATATAAATTGATGACTAGGCCTAAACATGCTTATGTGTGTAATTAAAAAATTATTTAAATTATTTTTTCGTAATTATTAATCATTTGAAGGTAAATATGTCAAGAACACACCAACACACCAAGAACACACATAAATTCAAACACTCACTAACACACCAACACACATATGGACCGCCAATTAATGTATAGTAATTTGAAATCTAAAATTTATTATTGTAATTTTTTTTAATTACGTGCAAGTGTGTATTAAGTAAACCTGGAAATTCGAAAGGTCATTTTCAGACCGAGGGAGTATAAGATGAATGATCAAAATGAGTATAAAATCAAACGTTGGAGGTTGGAATTTCAAAAAGTACTGTAAAAATGAAATCTTTCCCAAAAAAATAAATACAAAATGAGTAGCCCAAACAAATTAAGAAATTGAATTATGAAAAATAATGAGAGATTGAGAGTTATAGGCTGATCGGAGAGGGAATTAGAGGTGATATCAAAGTGGGAGACAAGAAGAGCATTGTGGATGACGTTGTGGCCTTAATCGTCGCCTCCAGAGAGAACAATGTGGGTTCCGGCGTCGATCGACGGTGGGGATTTGTCAGCGTCATCTGGATCGGTCTCAGATCGGCTTAAATTAAGTGGGAGCCAGGAAGCTCCGTAAAGAGGTACACCATATCTCTTCAAGTTCGGAGTTGTCATCTCTTTCTCTCACTCTTCTCTTTACACAAACAGAACGATGTAAATTAAATTCAAACCTCAGCTCAGATTCACCACCGCCACCGCCTCCTGACCTCCACCTCGACCTCTGCCTCCGTCGCCCCTCCGCAAAGAATTTCTGGATGAAATCAAGCCAGAGCAAATGTAAATAAATCTAGATCTGAATTTGATAAAAATTAAATATATTAAATGTTTTGATTTTTGAATTTTGGTATTTTCTTTTTTGTTTTGATTAAATGATATGTTGTTTTTTGGTTAAATGATGTAAAATTTTAATGTTTTTTTTAAATTTTGAATATTACTATCTTTTTGTTTGATTAATTGACATGTTATTTTATTTAGAATAAATATTTCATTTTCTTCATAAAAAATTTCCTCCATTTCCACATAATGAAAACCACATGGGACTGAACTGTGCCACGTCAGAAATTTTTTACACGTCTGCAGCTTATTTGTCCAATTTCGTCTAAAGTCAAAAGACTTAACGGAATTGCAAATGTTTTGTTAGTAAATAAAAGTTCAGTAAGTTGACTTAAAGAAAAAAAAAGTTCAATAACCCATTTGTAAGTTGACCTAAAGTAGAGTGACCTAAAAAGCATTTATCCCCTTCAAAGACTTAGTCTCAGGCTTGCTAAAGCTCAATTTCGTCAAAGAAAGATCCTACAAAGTCTGTCAACTATGAAAGCAGACAAAAGTCTCATTCAAAAGCAAGACAGACAACTCCAACTGCTTCATATGGATCTCTTCGGGACTATCACAAATGTCAGCCTTGGAGGAAAGAGGAAAAAGATACTGGTGATAGTAGATGACTACACCAGATTCACATGGGTATTCTTCCTAAGCTCTAAGGATGAAACTAGCTCCAAACTAATCAGATTCTTCAAGCTGGTCGAGAATGAAAAGGGCGTGAAGATCAAAGCCATAAGGAGTGATCATGGAAGGGAATTCAACATTCATCATAATTTCTCAGCTCCAAGAACTCCACAGCAAAATGGAGTAGCTGAAAGGAAGAACAGAACTCTCATAGAGGCAGGAAGGACACTTCTAGCAACAGTTCGTCTTCCTGAATATTTTTTGGCTAAAGTTGTCAACACTGCCTACTATACTCAGAATAGATCATTGATTCACTATACGTTCAAAAATATTCCCTATGAGTTATGGAGATGAAGAAAGCCCAACATCAGTTACTACTTTCATGTATTTGGTTATGCGTGCTACATCCTCAACAATGGGAAGAGATATCTGACCAAGTTCCAGCCCAAGTCAGCCGAATGGATATTTCTTGGATACTCTGAAGATAGAAAAGACTACAGAGTATTCAACAAGAAATCATTGAATATCGATTCATGTCACCTTCAATGAAACTGACTTGGGAGAATGAAGGAAAGCGGTATCATTCAACGAGATTGTAGAGTTGGAACCAGCAATCGTACAGCAGAACACTCGATCAATGATGCTGAAGCCGTAGAGTCAGACCCAACGATCGTAGTCCCGGAGGAGATCGTAGAGTTCATAGTACCAGATACACTACAAATTGAAGAATCAATGATCATTAAAATTGAAGAACTCCGACTGGAAGGCATGAAGATCGATGTTCCACTTGGAAACAGATGAGCAAGAGATCACACCCAAAACCTGATCATTGGGTATCCTAATGCAAGGATCAGGACAAGGTCGACAACTCAAAACAAATGCTTCTTCCTAAGCTCTCTCTCAGATGGAGCCCAAAAGGATCGAAGAAGCCTTGGAAGATTCAAGTTGTTTGAAAGAAGTAAAGTTTGGAGGCCAGCCAAAAGACCAAAAGATCATCCAGTCGTCGGCACCAAATGGGTATTCAGAAATAAGATAGATGAAGATGGGGTGATCACAAGGAACAAGACAAGGTTGGTGGCTAAAAGGTATTCGCAGGAAGAATGGATCGACTATGAAGAGATCGTTGCTCCTGTTGCTAGATTGGAAGTCATCAGAATATTCCTTGCTTATGTTGCTCACATGAAATTCAAAGTCTTCCAAATGGACGTCAAGAGTGCATTTCTAAATGGAGAACTTCAGGAAGAGGTTTATGTTGAACAACCTCTAGGTTTTTTCCATCCAACTCTTTTTGATTATGTTTATAGATTAGATAAAGTATTATATGGTCTAAAGGAAGCACATAGGGCATGGTATGAGACTAACTAATTTTCTTATTGAAAAATAATTCACTAGAGGTAGGGTAGACACCACATTATTTCTTAGGAAGAACAAAGATAAAACTCTATTAGTACAAATCTATGTAGATGACATTATTTTTTGTTCTACTGACAAAAAATTGTGTGAGATTTATCAAGCTAATGCAGAGAAAGTTCGAGAATGAGCATGATGGGCGAATTGAACTTCTTCCTTGGTATACAAGTGAAGCAAACTGATAAAAGAATCTTCATAAACCAAACCAAGTACATCAGAGACTTATTCAAAAAGTATGGCATGGAATCAACCACTCCTATGAAGACTCCAATGGCCTCGGCAACCAAGCTTGACAATGATGAAAAACGTAAATTTATTAATATAACACAATACAGAGGTATGATCCTCAAAGAGTCACCCTTTGAGCTTATAGGGTATTCAGATGCAGATTTTGCAGGATGCAAAATTGATAGGAAAAGCACAATTGGTGCATGCTAAATAGTGGGAAATAGACTTGTCTTATAGTTCAACAAGAAGCAGAATTCAGTGTCAAACTTCAACTGCAGAAGCTGAGTATATTGTTGCTGGTAGTTGTTGTGCTCAAATTCTATGGATGAAGAATCAACTAGCTGACTATGGGTTTGAGTTTAAATTAATTTTTATATTCTGTGATAATACCAATGCTATAGCTATAATCCTTAATCCTGTCATGCATTCTAAGACTAAGCATATAGACATCAAATACCATTTTATTAGAGATCATGTTCAAAATAGGAATATATCATTGCATTTTATCTCAACTGAAAATCAACTAGCTGATGTTTTTACCAAACCCTTAAACAAATCCAAATTTAATAAGCTAATTAGTGAGTTAGGAATGTTAATTTGCATCATTAGTATTATGTCTTTGAGATTACTAACTTTGCAGGAAGTCATAGAAAGGTCAAGTTCAGTAAAGTTCGTAGAGTGCTTCGCAAAGTAGAGATGTTCGTAGAGTGCATCGAAGAGGGGCGAGGTGTCATAGAGGATTTATACAAGGGTAGAGGAGTTCTACCTAAATGGAGTCGGTGCAGACGGCATCCTCACCACGAAGACCAAAGAAGGCACCCTTCAGTTTGATGTGATGGAAATGAATCATCACTTGGCACTACCTTCGATGATATTGATATAAAGTCTGGGCTAAAGCTCATGGGGTACAAGAAAAACTCAAAGCTAAAGGGGATGAAGGAGTTTCCCCAAAATTTCGAGTTCCTTACCGACATCGTCGAAAAATGTATTCTCTGCAAGGACTCCGCCCACGACTCAGTCAGTGAGCTCCAGCTGAAGATTATGAATATGATCATGATGGAGAAGCAAATCAACTTTGGAGCCATCTTAATGGACTGGATCTCCAAATGACTCAATGATGCTGAGAAGAGAAAGGTCGCGTGAAGCATATGCCAAAGATGTTCTACGGGCGGTTCATCAGCATCATTCTAAAGAAGAGACTGAAGGAGCTCTTCCACAACTGGAAGAGAAATCCAGTTGAAATCCTCTGATCAAAACAATCTGAGGGCAGTGAAAAGACCCTCAGTGAGGTGCATAAGCCCGCAACGACCAAGTTGAAGAGGAAGGTCGCAGAGATAGAGGAAGAAACTTCTCAGGTTCTGCAGCTCCACAAGTTCCTGAATCATTGGCTTCAACAGCAAAAAAGCCCCCTTAAAAGAAGCAAAAGAAGAATAAGGTTGGAGATTTGAAGGGGAAAACAGAAGTTAGTGAGAATTAGTCTGTTGATTTAGATGATTCAGAGGAGATTCCTCGGGACAAGCAAAAAGATCCTAAGACGAGGGAAAAGGTGAAGTCTGTCATTTTTCTCTCAGCTAGACAAGAAGGGATTGAAAGGCAAGCGTCCAAAGAAGAAAGTTGTTCAGCCTCCCATAACTATAAGAGAACAAGTTGAAGAGAGATGTGAAGAGCTTGACAGGCGTGACACCGAAACAGCTGCTAAGGAAGGTTTATCCCTTGCTCAATGGGGTAGAAAGCAAATAAAGAAGGGAAGAGATGGCCAAGTCTGGTAGACTTGTTCAAATTGAAGATTCTGAGTTTGCCTTGACAATTGTAGAGTCTCCCAACTCTCCGATCGTAGAGCCGGAAGCGGGTTAAATGCAAAGTCGACCACTGAACTTTAGTGGTTTTTGGGTATTGAGCCCCTTTCTTCCGGTCAACGCAAACTGAGCCCCTTTCTATTCAAAAATTTGGACTTTGAACCCTAAGGTGCCACATGTGCGTTGACCTGATGGCGTGTCACACGTGGCAGATCTGACGCGGCATTTTATATTTTAATTTGACACGTGGCATATCTGTTGTGACTTCTTTCGAATTTTTTCTAAAAATTTGTCACTCCAATGGTTTGAACTCGCAACCTCAAGTTTGAAACCTTAATCATATGACCACTGAAGCACCATGGGTCAGTTGTTAACATCTTGCAAGGATTAATAAATATATCAAAACATTTCATAGAGCTACCTAGCTAGGCTGCCATTTCAAATGTAGCTTTGGTGTTTAATAATAATAACTAATAACAATAGTAATAATAATAATAACAATAATAATAATAACAAAAATAATTATAATAATAATAACAATAATAATAATTATTATTATTATACTAATAATAATTATAATAATAATAGTATTTATAATAGTAAATACAGCAATAGTAATAGTAATAATTATAATAATTATAATCATAATAATAATAATATTAATAATAATTATACTAATAATAATAATTATTATTATTATTATAATAGTAAATAATAATTTCAGCTTTTCTTTCTTTGGGTGGTCTAATGATTGCATGCATGGGGCTATTAATTTATGTCGTCCCTAGCTAACTTATGTGATCTCGTTACAAATGTCAACTACAGTAGAACCTGTATAATTTAGATGGTTTGAGACTGAAAATTTTTATTAATTTAGAGAGTTATTATTTAATCGATAAATTAATAATTTATTAATTTAAAGAGTGTTTTTCTATTCGGTGAACATAAATTTAATTACATTAAAATTATTGTAATTTATTGATGTTTATATCATACTTTTTTTGATGCAATGTATAATAGAATTCATTGCAAGAGATATTAATTATTTTTAATAATTAAATAATGTTCATTGTATCCATTTTTCAAATTACATTCACATTTTATTTCAAAAAAATATTATTATTATTATTTACTATTATAATTATTATTAGTAGTAGTATAATTATTATTAATATTATTATTTACTATTATAATAATAATTATTATTAGTATTAGTATTAGTATAATTATTATTAATAATAATATTATTATTATTATAATTATTACTATTACTATTGTTGTATTTACTATTATAATTAGGCAAAACTAATGATTTGGCCACCGAAGTTAGCACGTTTTTATCGAATATCCAATTAAACTTTTAATTTTTCAAATTAAATCACTGAACTAATTATTATTTTCAAATTGGATCACTCCGTTAAAAAAAGTAGACGGGCGTTAAAATTTTATCTACGTGGCTCTGAAAAAATATATACAAAAAATAAAAAAAGTACAAGTGGCAAAAAAATAAATAAGCCTTCTTTTTATATTTTAAAGTTTTAAAAAAATAAACATTTTAAAGTTTTAAAAATGACAAAAACATAATAAAATCAAACAAAAACAAAAAAATCAAAACATTTTTCTTCTGTATTTTCTCTTTCATCAAAACAGATCAACATATCTAATAGAAAAAAAGATGATTCATGAAAATAAAAATGGTACATCAAAAAAGAATAAATAAAAAAATCATTTATTCTCTTCCTCCATCCCTTCTCTCTCTTCTCTCCTTCCAAATCGCAAGCTTGCATTTGTTGGATCTCTCCTGTTCCTTCACCTTCTCTGTATTTCTATTCTCTTTTTTTGGCTCAGTCGGATAACCAAGAGAGAGTGGCGTCGGTCGGGGAAGACGAAACGGACCACCACTGGAGCCTTTACTTAGCGGCGGAGTACCACCTCTCTCGGCGCAACTCGACAACTACTGGGAGCTCGCCCTCGGCCCTAAAATCTGCCCCCAACCACACCAGCGCTACCCAAATCCTCATAGTCTCAGAGCACCCTCGCCGCCTCGGCGACCCGCATTTTCGAAACCCTCTGGGATTCAGTGCACGCGATTTTGCAAATCTATCGCTACTCACAAGACTCAAATCTCATCAGGGACCAGGCTAAGAAACTGAGTTTACTATTGCACGAAAACAAATTCCCCTTTGCTGATGAAGCTTTTAAGCTCGTCCATGGTGCATGGTTTGTGCTGTCTAACCCTTTTCAGAAAGCCCAATTTGACAACGAGCATCAAATGTTTGAGTTTAAATTGAACGACACGTGTGTGAATCTGTCTGCCATTTTTACTATCAGTTTCGGATTCACTACTTATAATCGCATGCTTGCATTTGTTGCAAGACGATATCGATCTACAGTCACCGAGACTATTTCTTCTTGACTCTCTCTTGTCCCGATTGCAACGGAGGATTCATCGAGTCGATTGAGACTCCGACCTGACCCCCACTCTCGGATTCATCATTCATCAGTTCCGGATTTGATTTATCTTGATAAATAAATTTAATTTAATGAATGAAAAAATATTTGTTTTTATTGTGTTTTATTATGTTTTTGTCATTTTTAAAACTTTAAAATGTTAAAAATGAGTCAAAAAATAAATTTTTTTATTTTTATTTTCATGTCATTGTTACTGATTGGCCACCTCATTTTTTATTTTATTTACCTTTTTTTTTTTGCTTCCACGTATGAAACCAATTTGACCGTCGTTAACCAGATTTGACAGAATGACCCAATTTAAAATTTTTAATTAGTTCAGTGAGTTAATTTGAAAAATTAAAAGTTCAATCGAGTATTCAATAAAACGTGTCAACTTCGGTGGCCAAATCAATAGTTTTGCCATTATAATTACTATTATTATTATTATTATTATAATTATTATTATTATTATTAGTATAATTATTATTAATATTATTATTATTATTGTTATTATTATTATTATTGTTATTCTTATTATAATTATTATTTTTATTATTATTATTGTTACTATTGTTATTATTAATTATTATTATTAAACACCAAAGGTACATTTGAAATGGCCGCCTAGCTAGGTAGCTCTATGAAACGTTTTGATATATTTATTAATCCTTGCAAGATGTTAACAACTGACCCATGGTGCTCCAGTGGTCATATGACTAAAGTTTCAAACTTGAGGTTGCGAGTTCAAACCATTGGAGAGACAAATTTTTAGAAAAAATTCGAAAGAAACCACATCAGATCTGCCACGTGTCAAATTAAAATATAAAATGCCGCGTACGATCATCACATGTGCCAATGAGCGCTTGCGTGTGAGACATCATCAAGTTAACGCTTATGTATGGCTACTGGGGTTCAAAGTCAAAAAATTTTAATAGAAAGCGGCTCAGTTTGCGTTGACCGAAAGAAAGGGGTTCAATACCCAAAAACTACTAAAGTTCAGTGGTCGACTTTGCATTTAACCCAGCCGGAAGTAGCAAAGGATAACGAGATGGTTGGGACAGCCTCTGAGCCTAAGCCAATGCAGAATGATGAGATGGATGGGATGGCTGATATGTCGGAGCCATGGGAAGAAGATGAAGCGACAGCCGTGAAGGTTTCTAAACCTGAGCCAAAGAAAAGGAGATTGATAAAGAAATCAGAAAAGAAGATAAAGGATGATGAAAAGAAGAGGACCTCAGAACTACTGAAGCTAGTGGAAGATGGTTTTGAGTCAAAGAAGCCAATTCCAAGTTATTCCGATGATTCCTTGGAGCTAACAAGGATCATTGATTCAGTCGTAGAGGACATCGGAAGAACGCCTAGTTCTGAGCCCGACAGTGCTCCCATTCAAGGGGAGACAATTTAAGAAATACAAAGAGAACCAATCCATTTGGAATTTTTGGGTCCTGCAGTTGCATCTCAAGATGTAGTGTCAGGTATCATTCCGATCAACACCATAAATGATTACGAGTTATTTGACTCGGGTGCTACTTGCTCTTTTATTTCGCATGAATTTGCTAAGAAATTAAATATGCCTAGAAGAAACTTAGATTTTCCTTTGAATATAGAAATTACTAATAGAGAAATAATATTTATTAAACACGTACTTAGGGATTAAAGGGTATGAGTTGAGAGTAGATCTTATTCATATTCAGTTGGGGAAATTCGATGTCATTTTGGGAATGTATTGGTTAACCAATCAAAATGTGATGATTGATTGCCACTCGAAGTGCGTAAACCTTTTGACAACGTCGAAGTCAAAGGTTGTGTTCAACGGAAACCAGTTACCAAGAAGAAAATCTCGTTGTTTATCAGCCATGCAAGCAAAGAGACTACTTGATGTCAAGGTTATTTGGCTCATATCGTAGATACCCAAAGGAAAGGGTTTTAGATATGGACTAAATAGTGGTTGTAAGGGAATTCGTGGATGTGTTTCTCGATGACTTACATGGTCTTCCACCAGATAGGGACATCGAGTTCGTTATCGACTTGGCACCTGGGACGGCGCCAGTTTCGAAGGCTACATATAGGATGGCCCCTATGGAGATGAAAGAGTTGATGGTACAACTGCAAGAATTGTTGGATAAGAAGTACATTCAACCTAGTGTTTCTCATTGGGGAGCATCAGTGTTGTTTGTCAAAAAAAAAGATGGAACTTTGAGATTATGTGTCGATTATCTTGAATTGAATAAGTTGACCATAAAGAATAAGTATCCATTACCTAGGATAGACGACTTGTTTGATCAATTAAAAAGAGCAGAACATTTTTCGAAAATTGATCTACGGGCGGGTTATCATCAACTAAAAGTGAGAAGCGAAGATGTGTCGAAGACTGCGTTTCGAATACGCTATGGACATTATGAATTATTGGTAATGTCCTTTGGATTAACGAATGCACCGGCATCATTCACGGATTTAATGAATAGGGTTTTTAGATCATGCTTAGACAAGTATGTATAGTGTTCATCGATGATATCTTGATATATTCGAAAACACCAGAGGAACATGCTTAACACTTGAGAAGTGTACTAGAAACCCTAACGAAGGAACAACTTTACGCTAAGTTTTCAAAATGTTAGTTCTCGTTAGAGAAAGTTCAATTCTTAGGTCATGTGATTAACAAAGACACCAACTGAAGTAAGAAGTTTCTTGGGGTTTAGCATGGTATTATAGACGGTTCATTCAAGATTTTTAGAAAATAGCGACTCTGTTAACCAATTTAACAAGGAAGACAGTGAAGTATGTCTGGTCAGACAAGTGTGAAGAGATCTTTCAAGAGCTAAAGAAAAGATTAAGCATAGCGCCAGCGTTATCCTTACCAGATAATAGTGGAGGCCTTGTAGTCTATAGTGATGCTTCACATAACGGTTTAGGTTGTGTTCTGATGCAACACGAGAAAGTAATTGCTTATGCTTCGCGACAACTATAGGATTATGAGATAAGGTATCCTACTCATTATCTGAAATTAGCAGCGGTAGTATTTGCTTTGAAGATATGGAGGCCTTATATGGAGATAAGTATGAAATTTATACTGATCACAAAAGTTTGAAGTATATTTTCACACAACAAGAGTTAAATATGAGATAAAAGACTGGCTGAAATTGATAAAAGATTATGACTGTGAAATCTTATAGCATCCCAAGAAAGCCAACATCGTTGCAGATGCATTAAGCAGAAAAAATCAGGAGAAACTGATGGTATTAACAATTCGGGATGAGTTGCTTAAAGAATTTTCTAGACTTGAAATTGAGGTGAGAGTTCCTTCAGTTTAATTCGACTTTATTGGGAAAAATAAAGGAGATACAAGAGAAAGATGAAGAGTATGAGAAACTGAAAATAAGATAACCGAGAATGTGGACAACAAATTCAAGATAGTTAAGGATGGAATCTTAATATTCGAATCAAGAATACGGGTACCTTCGGTACAAGAGTTGAATGAAAAGATTATGTCAGAAGCACATAGTACTAAGTTTTCAATCCACCCAGGTAGCACCAAAATGTACAAGGACGTAAGTCAACATTTCTAATGGCCAAACATAAAGAGGGATGTGGCTGAATTCGTTAGTAGATGTTTAACCTACCAGGTAGTTAAGGCAGAGCATCAAAGGCCAAGCGGGTTGTCACAACCGTTGGAAATTCCAGAGTGGAAATAGGAGCATATTACAATGGATTTTGTAGTAGCACTTCCAACCACACAGGAGGGTCATAATGCAATTTGGGTAATAGTGGACCAATTAACCAAGTCTGCTGACTTCCTACCAATCAAGATCAAGTTCACCCTAAGTCGATTAGCCAAGCTATATATTAAGGAGATCGTCTCTAGACATGGGGTTCCAATTTCAATTGTGTCTGATCGAGATTCACAATTCACACCGAACTTCTGGAGAAGTCTACAAGAGCATCTGGGTACACAGTTGAGACTAAGTACGGCTTATCATTCGTAAACCATTGGACAAAGCGAAAGGACAATTCAAACGCTGGAAGATATGCTTAGAGCATACATTATGGACTTTGAAGGAAGTTGGGAAGACCACTTACCTTTGGTGGAGTTCTCATACAACAATAGCTACCACGCTAGTATTAGAATGCCACCTTACTAAGCTTTATACGGGAAGAAGTGTAGAACACATGTGTTGGGACGAAGTCGAGGAACAACAAATGCTTGGGCGGGAACTAGTTCAACAAACAGCGGAGGTAGTTCGAACGATTCAATTAAGGTTATGAGATGCCCAGGAGCGACAAAAGAGATGTCCATATCAACATAGGCAGAAGAGACTTGAAGTCGGGAATCATGTTTTCTTGAAAGTGTCCCTCTGGAAAGAGACGATTCATTTTAGGAAGAAGAGAAAATTAAGTCCGAGGTTTATAGGATCATTCGAGATTTTAAGGAGAATAAGTGAGGTGGCTTATGACGTAGCCTTACCTCCAGAACTGAAACATATACATAATGTATTTCATGTTTCAGTATTGCGTCCCTATAAACCAGACTACAAACATGTCATTAGTTATGAACCAATTCAGGTCGAGAAGGATCTAAGTAATGAAGAGATTCCTATTCAAATTATTACTAGAAAAGAGCAAGTGTTAAGAAATAAAATAATACCTTCAGTTAAGGTGTTGTGGGGAAATCAGTCCATAGAAGAAGCTACGTGGGAGCTTGAAGATAAAATAAAGCAAAACTACCCACATTTGTTTAGTCAGTATTTTATTGTAATTTCAGAGACGAAATTCTTTTAAGGAGAGGTGAATGTAATGCTCTGAACTTCTAAGAATCTTGTAATCAAACTTTATATAAATAATAAAGATTGAATTATGTTTCAAAATTGTATTATGTGATTTCTTATGTGTTTGATTTTGTGTTTTGATTTAAGTATCCAACCTTAACACTTGTTAAAACCTAGAATTGATTAAAGAGATAAACCTAGGGGTTAAAACCTAGATACAAAATCACTATTCATTAATACGAGTATAATAGGAAATATTATACGAGTAGAATACGAGAATAATACGGTATAAATAAGTAAAAGTCAACAAAGTTACAAACTAACTAGACTAGTTGAAGTAACTAGGAAAAGTTTAACAAGTTACACTAACTAATTAGTAAACCAATCCATGTGAATTGTGATTAACCAATCAAAGCCAAGGAACTTAATCAACCAATCCATGTGGACTTAAATCAACCAATCATAGGAGAGATGTTGTAAGCATGATATCACCTTGAAAGAAGCCCAAAGTGGCTGGCCATTTGGTTAAGGAAGCAAAGTTTGTTACTTCATTGTTAGATATTTTGAGGCCTAAAAGACTATTATGCCCTAACCTTACCTAGCCTATAAAATACAAGCCTTCCCCTTCATTAAATCCTTATCATTTCACCAAGTAATTTAGAGCATCAAAGATATTGAGAGTTATTGTGAGAATAGTCTTATACTTTAGTATTGAATCCTTGCACAATTGTTGTCAAAGCTTGCACTCCAAGATGTAAAATCCTAGTTGTTATTATGCTTAATTTCGATTCATGTTTAGAGTAGAAATATGCATAATCATAGTAGTTACCATGCTCAATTCAATTTATGTTTAGAGTAGATGTATGATGATCTTTAGTTGTTGTCATGCTCAACTCAAAACAACTATAGAGTAGAAAAGATCAAAAACACTAGTTGTTACTATGTTCAAATTATTTCAAATATTCTCGAGTAAAATCATGGATTTATGCATAAGTAGATTTATGATTTTGTTATTAGATGTAATAGTGGTAAAACATGATGGCATAGCTTTGCAATGCTTATGGCATCCTTTTTCACTTAGCTAAAACAAGAAATTATGAACCAGTTGTCATACTGACTTTGTTAGCCATTTTCCGACCCCTTGCGGTTGGAATTTGGTTTTCTCACCTAAACGTATAGGGGGGAATTTTGATGAAAATGGACTCAAGAATCACCTAAAAATGTTTTGTTATGAAAGAGTTATGGTTGTTTTAGTGATGTTGGGTCTGCCAAATAATCTACCACCATTCGGGATTTAGGCCTAAAAATAAGAATTTTTGTAAGAGAATTTTGGGGCTTATGTCACCTATAAAAATAGTCATATCATGCATATATAAGACTTATAAAGTATAATTAAACGATAAACTAATCCGCGTATACACTTCAAATTGTGTAGGATTTACGAAACTAGTTAAGCTTATTGTTTAACTAAAATACGCATCGAGGCTTCTATCTTAAGTTGATATCTACTTGCTTCATACTTGATTTATGCACTTTGTGCAACGTGTTATAAATTGATATGAAAGTTATTGCTATTTATTTCGGCATAACTTGAGAAATGAACGTTATTCGTGAAATATTGAACTATGTTCTTTATTTGAGCTTTTGGTCAAACCAAATTGTTTTGGGGCAATCTCTACATAATAAAGTAAATTGAGATGAACAAACCCTTATTCATTGGGGAAAATATGATGTGTCGGGTAACTGATTTAAACATCGTCATTGAATCGTCGTTGTGTTGTATGTTATTCATAACATAGGATGTCGTTAGGTTGATCCACAGTATGATTCTAAGTCGAAAGACGGACTAACTGTTCTTGGTTTAATTACCACAAAGCATTACTATGTTAAAACAATTGTTATATCTTTTATTGAGATATAAAGTTTTTACATTTCCTATCGGTGTGAATTCACTTATATGCTATGTCTTTAAACTTATTGAGCAACTTTGCTCACTCTTGCAAATAAATCCCCATTTGCAGCTAAAGAGGATATACCCGAGAGCTCTGGCTCTAAGAAGGAAAGAAGAAATGTGTAGACTAGTTTACATGTTTTAATTTTTATATAATTGCTTGTCATTTTGTTGTAGTCATAATGTTTTTGTAATACGAACAAGCAAACCATGGAACTGAATCTTATATCAATAAAATCATGTTATTATCATTAAATGTTGTTATGTATTTACTTTGACGAGTGTTCTAAAAGTCGGTCTAGCCGGCCGACTAGGTCAAGGTCGGAGACTCGCCGAGTCGACCAGGCCCTAGTCCTTTGATTTAGTCGCTGGCCGACTTAGTCGGGACCAAGTCGACGACTAGTCGGTAAAGTCGGGACAAATCGGTAAAGTCGGCCCCTCCCTCTGCCGACTGCTGCTGCTGCTTCTTCTTCGAAAAAAAACTTCGACCGACGACGACGGGATCTTCTCCCTCTGCCGACACCGACTGCCGACGTAAATGCCATTGGATCTTCTTCGGTGTGACATTTCTTTGACGACGATTGGATCTTCGACCGCCAATCTGTGAACCCATGCATTCTTTGCTCTTCGATTGCGACGACCATAGCAGATCGCCGCCCAAACGACATTATTTCGCTCGAAAATTGCTCATCTTATTTATTGCGATCGGTGGGTCTTTCTTTCTCTCTCTCTGCCATTGTTTCTCAATTTTTTTTTTAAACAGTTTACATTACAAATACTGATATAAGTCTTATAACTTATAAGGCATACTGATATAAGGCTTAACAGTTTAAGTTTACAAATACAAATAGTCAAATACTGATATTTTTTTTTGGTTTTAGTTAATTAGTTCCTTAGTGGGCATTAAAGAAAATGTTGGAAAAATTAAATTAGTTAATTGCAATATTTTATTTTAAATTTTAAATTTTTTCAACTTCAGTTATAAATTAAATTATTAAAATCTGACTGTGGGGTTTGGAGAAATGACTGATATTAATTGCAATATTTTATTTTGATGATTTGTGTTACTTATGTTATTCTACTTATTCAAAACTTGTGAAGGAGGAATGATAATATATATTTTTTTAAAAAAAATTGAAAATCCGACTAGCCGATTAATCCCTAGTCGCTAGTCGGTAGCCAACCGACATGGGATCGACTAGCGACTTTTAGAACACTGACTTTGACAAAATTTAGAATTATCAAACATTAACACAATATTGATACAAAACTATACATCTAAATGAGGATATTGAATAACATTGTGAGTTCTGTAAGAACAGAGATTTAGGATAAAGAAAAATCTTTATCGCAAGGTTCCTCTGTTCCAAGAACAAGCTTGTTGTTAATATTGTGAACTTCAGATAGATAATAAATATCAATATGAAGAGGTATATTTATAAAGACATGTATCTAAGTGAGGGTATTGAATAATACGAGGAGTTCTGTAAGAAAAAGAATCTTGCCACGATAAAGAGCCTAATTTATCGCAAGATTCTTCTTTTCCAAGAACAATCCTATTATTTATGTTGTGAACCTTGGATATATAGAAGTATAGAATATCTAAAACTTAAAGTTAAAATAAGAAAAGTGCTCACCAGATTCGTTGTAGCAAGTACATGGATTTGGGGCGTCACATCCTCCATCCCCATCCTCAATCATAGTCTCAAAACCCTACGATTGAAACTGAATACTTCAGTACATACCTCACATATTGTACATACTGATATACCTTCTACATCTCACAATTATACAGATAAACCTTCCTCCTCCAATGCTCAATGTTTAGATCTTATAATTGCTCATTCTTTCTTAAACTCAATGAACCGGGGAAATAAGGACAGACTTGACGCCTTAATGGAGCAAATCCTAGACAGAGTCTCAATAGTACCCTCAAAGATCCAGCTTGAACGTATGCTAGACGTCATAGTTGATGAATGCACTGAAGGGATTCAGGATAATGCTACTGGGATTCAAAAAGGTTTCGCTTATATAGCTAAGACAGCTTCAAAAGTACATGGGGAGATGTCTAAGGAATTTGGCGCTAGAATAAAAGATCTCATCAAAACAATTATCGAGAATCTAAGGAAGCGAGATGAGATCTACTTCAAGCAGATCATCGATCACAAAGAAGCTATAGTTGCTCTCCAGAACTCAAATGACAAATCTATCAAGCTTCTCTCATACAAAGTTTTCTCATTGAGCTCTTCATTGCTGGACTTCAAAAGTTTAGTGATGCAGTCGATGGAACGCAATGACAATGCAATGGGCCCTTGTTCATCATTAAAGAGAACAAGCTGATGCTAGACATCAAGAAGCTAGAGACGACATCACACTATCCAGGAGCCAAATGGAAGAACTTGTTCTCTCTGTCAAGCAGCTAACGGAAGAAGACAATGCCTTACGCCAGGAATGAAATGCTGACAAAGAGGGGAGAAAATAGAGAAGGGGGAGAGGAGACGACCTCAGCAGGAATCATCAATTCCTCCGCATCCTCTCTCTAGAATTTCTTCGACACCTCAAGCAATTCCTCTAGTCCAAGGTCAATTCTGTGTACAGTCTTCCTCTTCAAGGGCAGGTTCGTCGAGTGCAGTAACTCCTACTAGCTCACGACTCCAATCTGGTGACCCAATGTTCTTAAATAGAAATCTTCAAGGGATTCACATTAAAGGAGAAGAAAGGTTTAATATGCTTGACCTTGGACCCAGAGATTCTATGGAAGAAATTCAGAGGAGAGAAGCATAAGCAAGAGAGAGCTACATGAGACGACGTGAAGCTAAGCATAGAGATCCGCCGAGGAACAATAGGGAGAGAAGGTAGATAAATAAAGAACGTATTCATATTGTAAACAAATTCTTTGAAATTTATATATATAACATTTTTTGATTCATCAATAATTCATTCTTTTCATCAAGAAATACAGTTGCTCACCGTATCCAAGTCATGTTTACATTCAAAGTATTTTGAATCGTAGAATTGATGAATACTTAAAATTACTGGTTTTACATCAAATAGGGGGAGATTGTTAAGTCAATTGCATATTTTGATTTGATGATGATGAGATAATGTATACGTGTAACCAGTAACTTTTGTGAAGTCCTTAAAAGTATAATTGATATAAAAGGACACAGTAAAACATCAAGCTTGTTAGGCTGATCTATTGAATGAATTGAATATATAAACTATAGGAAATGAAACGATCACAGAGTTGTTGAAACGATCATAAAGTTGTTTAACCTATCGTAGAGTACTCAGTTCAAGATCACAGAGTCTGTCTGGAAATCGTAAAGCTAAATTAAGATCGCAGAGTCTACAAAAATATCGTAGAGCTTAAAGAATCGTAGAGTCAATTCAGACAGTCTACGATCACCATGAAAGTCTACGATAAGGAAAGTCGTAGAGTACTTTAGTTCTGACAGAAGACTGACAATATTCAAACTTGAAAAATGATGATCCCAATACAATTGTTAAATACTTTAAGATTCAAAATGAAGATCAAACCAATATGTGTCTAACAGCTAGTTTGGCGATGGTGACATCACCCACGTGATTGCTACTGCAGCATATCAAAGCCGAAAGTAAGCTGACACATTCACCCTGAAAATCAACATTAGACATCTTCCAGGATCAGAGCATTTAATAATGCAACGGCAACTTTCTAACGGGAAAATCTCGAGGTCTTCTATAAAAGGGTACGAAGATTCAATCCAACAATACGAATCACAAATAACAAGTTGAACCTCTGCTCAAGTCTCAAGAACTCTACTCAACGAAAAAAAACGACTTGTTCTGCTACTAAGTCTTTCAAAAGATGAGCATAACGTCACTTAGTAGCACCTCAGAAAATCACTTATCTCTTGTGATTCATTGGTCTTAGTGACCTGTTGTTACCGAGTCTAAGTGACTTGAAGAGTTCTTAATGAATTGGTCTTAATAACCCTTTGTCTTAGTGACATCTGTCAAGTCTGAGTGACTTGAAGGAATCTTAGTAATTCATTGTTGTAATAGATCTTAGTAATTTCATCTTAGTGATCGCCCCGCATTCTTAGTGGATTTGCTACTCGTGGAGTAGAAGAGTGGACTAGGAGTTATTTATACTCCGAACCACTTTAAAAAATTTGTCATTTACTTTCCTGCATTTATATTTCTGCACTTATCTTTTATATTTGTTTGCGACTTAATTCCACAAGTGAACTAAATTCAAAGCTGAGATTTTCTTAAATCTTTGAAGGGGGTTTTCAAACTAATATTCCGTTGTGCGTTATTGAATTAACTTGCTTAATTTTATAATCTGGTAGTCCATTTAAAACAAAAGTTTTTAAAGGATCTATCCAACCCCCCTTCTAGATCTCTTAGTGCATTTGGAAAACAACACAACCAATTACCCCCTCTACTCTATTCTCAAAACAACTTCATGGTATAATCGTACATAATGCATTCTTGCACCTTTTCATTTTTATAAAATACCGAGAATATTAGAAACAATGAATTCATAGATCTTCCTTATAAACAAACATTTCACCAAAACATTGTATATGTGTGTAATAAAACACAAAAGCAAACACACCATGCACCTTCATGAATTTGTCAAATTGTTTCTTCCAATCCCGCATCCAGGTTCCGAGAAAACCAAGATGCATGGAAGATAAAGTAAGTGTGCTTAAACTAAGAGGAACTAGGAAGATAATTACTCCTATTGTTGTTGCGGGATATTCCTGCACCAGCTGTTGTAAAACCTGTGTAGGATATTATAAATGAAACTCTTAAGCTGATTGGAAACTACAGTGTAGAAATCATATAGATTGTATAAGTAGACAAACCTCAAACACACCTGGGGTTGATATCACGATCTCCAGCTGCAAATTCAGAAATGTTGTACTAAAAAATAATATTGTCCAACTATAGATACATCGGAATTATGTCGAAACTCTAAAGTAACAACTTATATCCATGTTAGAATACTTGGTAGTTGTTTGTGAATTTGTGCGTAATAAAGTGCTCACACAACGTTTTCAGGAATAAGTGGCTCAACCTTCCCAGCTGGCAGGCTGGCTGTCCACCTGAGGGGAGCCAGCTCGCTATCACGCCATCTTTATTCAGCTTTTTAGATACTGGGCAGCTCCCTAACTTAAATACTCAATTGGCCGGTTGTAAAGCGTACTAATGGTGGGTTTGTTGAGTTACGAGTTTTGAGGGTCTAGAATCATTGTGTAAATTTTCTTGTAGACGCTTCGCATATTTAAAGTTCTTACATAACTGTTTTTTGAGCTTTGCTCTCCAATTTTCTGCTCAATCCCCCCCACCCTTCCCCTTCCCCTTCCCCTTCCCCTTCCCCTTCCCCTTCCCCCCAAACACTTTCCCACCCTCAAAAAATTGATCTACAAGGTCAAAACAGTTCGCTAGACCTATAAATTGATACATACAAAGTCTCAACCGATAGAAATGGTCTGTAAATGTCAATGCTAAAACAACAGTAAGACTGTCAATCCAACAAGCCAAATTCTGGACAACTTCTTTCAATATGCAAAAACAATTGAATTGACAGCTGCTTCACTATCATCATTGTTTTTTCAGCTAATTACAAGGAGCATCAGAAAACTGCTATCTATAAACTTACAACCGTGATGCCACCATCAAGTGCAGCGCGTGCCGCATCCATTGCCAGCTCCACACTGAACAAAAGGAAAATATAGATAAGTTTTCTTTTGGTAAGTAGGAAAACATAGATAATTTCTTGAATTAAAAGATGCTTCTCTCTACAAATTAATTTTACAATACAAATCCACATTCTTGAATTTTAAAACGCCTCAAAGTTTTGTTCAGCATATCTCCCTAAACATTCTAGTTGAGTAATGTGCTATGAAGGAATATGCTTGCAAATAAGTATAAATTATATAATGATAACCTGTAAAACTAATTGTTTACAGAATCCTATAACAACATGCTAACTCAGCATGTATTAAGGAACTTGATAGCATTTATAGATTTATTTAATATATTGATAAACTTTTCCTACACAATGTAAATCTGGAAATGCTATCAAGTTCCTTGATTTTCTTCATACAAGCTGAATTGGCATGTTGTTATAGGATGCTATAAAGTATAAACTAATAGTTTTAGAAGCATAATTTATTCTCTGTGAGAATAATGGTTCTTTTATTTTTCGTGCAAAATAGACATTAATAGATATACTTTTTCACTATATAAAATCAACTTAATATAGTTCTCTTTCTTTGAATAGTATGAGATTATGTTATTTGTGCTTCTCTTCCCTTATTAACAGGCTATATTAGTTTACATATATGCCTTTAGATCCTTTCCATAGAACATATTATTTCATCAAAGTAAGCCGCATAGGGTGTCTTCCGAGTCTTTCTCCATCCTCACAAAGGCACTCTCAATTTGTGCCTTCATATTTTAAAGGGTGAAATTTTACTACAAAATCTAATATAGTTTTCTTATAATGTCAAATAACATAGTGCCAAACGCAGCATAAGGTTTTTCTTCCCTTTTTCAACAAATGCATAAACAATTAAGGTTCCAGAAGAGAATTGAACTGGATATTCACTCAAACGGTAATGATGAAAACTACATGAGCTTTATGAAATCAAAAGAGTAGAAAAACAATTCAGACTGAAAATTAATTTTAAACCCTAGCATGCGCAGTTGAGAGATAAACGGATACCTTGTAGCGCGTAGACAGGCAATAACGCCGGAGGATTTAATGCATGTTAACGTTTTGTTAGCAACGGGGGAGATTGAGAATTGGGGGGAATGGGAACAACAAAGCCAACCACTGTGAGGACGTGTTGGTTGAGAAAATGTTAGACTTAGAAGAGGAGAAGAAGAAGACCATAACTGAGAGCTCCGAACGGCCATTTTAGTTTTATCCAATGCTTAGAAATTTGTTTTGGACGACCAATGGAAAGAATTTTGCAAAATATGGAAATCTTTCTATACGCGGTAGGGCTATAACAGTTCCGATGCGGAAAAAGAAAATAAAATTTGGCATCCATCGTAATACGTATCCAACAAATATGCAATAAAATTTGGTATACATCGTATTCGTACTAGTATTCTTGTATTTGTATCCGACGCTGAGACCGTAATGCTGCGTTAGTTTGTAGGGATGCTATGGCAAGGAGAAGTATAGGAGTATAGGGTGAGAATGGATGGAAATTGATTATATTTTTTGTTCTCATGTTTGTAAGTTTTAGAAATGAATAAATGATATTTTAATTATATTTTTCTTTATTTATGAGTTTGTAAAGAGGGAAGGAAATAAAAAATATTTTTATTTTTAAATTATATTATTACTATATTACCCTTATATTTATAATAAATAACATGATTTATTTTAAAAGGTTACTTTAGGTAATATGAAATATCTAACTTTTCTATCATTTCTCATCCCTCTAAATCCTCCCACATTTAGGAAAAAAAATTAGCCAAAAATAAAATCAATTTTACGTTAAAATATCTTCTCTTCCTCTCTAAAAAAAACTCAAAAACATGATATTTGAATGAATTTTAATTATTTCTCTTCTCTTCTCCTAAAAAAACTTACAAACATAGTAAACAATTCTGATAGGGATACAAATAATAAAATTTGTTATTCATATTCGTTTTTAAGGCGGATACAAATAATAAATTTTCATATTCATATTTGTTTTTAATTTTAAGGCTGTAAAATGAACCAAATATTTCAAATCATATTGCACTAGGTTCTTTCTCAAAATGGGTGCGGTCGTGCCCAATGTCCAGAGGCTGATTTCTTTTTCGCAAAATAGTGCCCAAAATAGTTCAAATCATGTTCCGCTAGGTTCTGCAAAATAGATCCCAGGGCTGATATAGTGCCCAAAATAGTTCAAATCATGTTCCGCTAGGTTCCTTCTGTACTATGTTATGGCGCGGCTGTGCGAGACACCAGTTTACAACACTTAGCTCCTTTTCCTCTGCTTAACTCCAAATCATGTCGTTTTCATCTTTTCCGCTTCAATTCAACCTGAAATAATAAAATACCTTAATAAGCTCGTGTACACAACAAAACATGTATTAAACTAAACATACAGGAATCGAAATAATTAAATAATATGTATGTGTGACGCCCCCAAAATAGGTATACGTCACTCATTCTGAGTCGCCAGATACATGGAACATAAATCAAATACAAACTTCTTTTATACAATACGACAACAACGTAGCTTAGAGTTTTTATACGAATATTGTCTCATAGACAATATTCAAACTCAAATGAAGTCATCATTACATTTATTATCATACTATTTCATAGAATACTGAGGACTACTAAAACAACCATCTGGACCGTCACTCCATTCCCTGACTAGTCCCAGCTATATTCTCATTTCTTGAAGAGAACAGTGAAAGAAAATGGTGAGCTCAACTAGCCCAGTAAGAAATATTATGACTAAGATAATGCAGAATAAATTATCGTTAGCCTTCAACAGTATAACAACTGATATAATATAATAGACAACAAGTTTTAGATCAATAATTGCAGCAGAACGAGCAATCCATTAGAAGAGTCAAGTAGAGCATGATATCTACTATCTTCTATGATTTAAAAAGTTTATCCTAAATATTATCGTTGTAATACCCATTAACAGTTATTTATTATACCCAAGATAAAGAGAACTTTCATCACATGTCTTCACCTGAACCATCAAAGATTTTAGTTAAATTCACAATTCATGTTTATAACAATGTGAATCAACAGTAATTCCTTGCCACAAAGGCTTAATAGAACGTTCACTCAATATCCTTACCCCAAAGGCTAAAGATATTCAAATGTAATAACAATGATCATACCAATCAGTTGTCTATCATAGAACAATATGAAAATAGGGAGAGGTTCAGCCAAGAAGAAAAGTTTATCCTCCACATATGTCCCACATAAGAAGATATTCACACACTCACACATGCCTAATATCGAATGTTATATGTTAGAGTTTGCATATTTAAATTTGATGATGAATGTGATTAATATATATTTGTACCAGTGAAGTTTTGTAAAGTCCTTAATAATGATTTAATTAGATGAACAAGGACTTAGATTAGAAAAGATCAAATAATGTTAAGTTGATCTCATTGAATTGATTTGATATATAGCTGATAGGATTTTAGCATAAAGTTACTCTGTTAGTTCGTAATGAGAAGATGGATCGCAGATTTAAAACATAATCGTAGCACATCAGATGGATCGCAAAGCATTTACAACTTATCATAAAGTTCACCTCAAATCGTAAAGTAATCATCAGTTCGTAAAGTGAACTCAGAATCGCGACGTAAAGCAAAGCTCGTTAAGTGAGAAATGAACGTAGAGTATGTAAGACCCCAACTTTTTATGAATAAAGATTTAATTTTTCTAAATATTATTTTTGAATAATAAGGTGTTGATTGATATAATGTTGCAGTTATGGGTGAAATGTGCAAATTTTGCAAAGTAAGCAAGTGGTCATAAAATATTCGTTTTGTCAGGGAATATTCGTGTTGGTCGGGGGATATTCTTTTTATCAGGAATATCCGTACGACGACGCAATCATTGGTGGACCACATAACGGAATAAATATTGGATATAGAAAGCGACAGAAATAACCTTTTTTATAAAAATAACGGCAAAACTTTTACCGTTAAAACTGTTGAAATACCTGGTAATAAAAATACAGTAATACGCGTGGTTACACAGTGGTACATGGTATTGCACAATATTTCTGATTATTGATTCTTACGTAAGAAATCACTCAATAATTGATACAGTAAAATTGCACAGTATTTCATATTATTGGTGCAATAATTGCTACAGTGATAATTGAATAGTATTTTACATTATTGATTCAATAATTGTCACGACACAGTAACTCATATTATTGAATTAATATTATTGGATAACATTATTGATAATGTATAGAAAGTTCTGTCGAGGAAATGGTTAAGTTATTTAATAGCGCACCACTAAGAAGAAAGTTCTGGGAACGATCCGGTTGTCAATATTGTGATCCTATAATATTAATTAGGAACAATTATTGAAAGATTGAGGAGTTATAAATAATTGATGAATAAATAAAAATTGTTGATAAACATGATAAGTAAATATTTGTTTAATTTTATATAAATGGAGGAATTTTAGCATGAGATATTTGTTGAAAGTTTGGCATATTAATTTTTCTGTGGAACCATAATTATCTTCTCTAATAAATATTCATTAAGATATATTATGATACTATATTATAATAGTATAGTTTTATAAATTATAATTGTTTAAATAGTAAAACATGTGAAATAAATGAGGGATTCCTCATTTTGAAATTTGAATTCTCATTTTCAAAAGGTGTGTACTGTATTATTTTCAAGAAATCATGTGCATATAAATTTTGTCAGAAGTGGCGTGCTACTACTTTCCTATAAATAAGCTGCTTAGTTAAACAATGAAACTCACACCAGAATCAGAAAATTCTCTCTCTATAATATCGAGCGTATTTCTTGTGAGTATAAGGATATTTTTAGTTTAGATTTTTGTGCAAGGTTTTCTTCGAATAATATCTGATATTCCAGTCAAATCCAGTTTCTACTAAGGTAAAGGATATTATATTTTTTTCCCGTAAATGAGGTTATTTTCTTTCAATACTCGTAAATGATATTATTTCCTTCCATATTCATAAGGGATATCATTTTCTTTCATACTCCATATTGCGTAAGCGATATTATTTCATCTTGTATTCTTAAATTTAAACTTACTATGGTAAGTATTGCTTCTATAATTCCTGAAATGATTAGAAATATCGCTTCATCTAATATCATTTCACTGGAATATTTGTCTGAACTTTCTTATTAAATTTGAAATTTTTCATGTATCGAAAGTCTTCGCTCATGGGCTTTGTTCATACATCTGAAGACTATTCACGAGCACTGCATTCATGAAAAAAAATTCTTTTTCCAAGTTATCTATTGTGACCCTTATTATTGAAATTGAATCCGAGTTATGGTCTCACTTGATTCGTTCTTATTATCATTATCATAATTCTCAGACTTAAATTATGTTGAAATTATCTTTGGCCTGTAGTGCAAAGATGAACTGTTGATTGATGAATATCTTTGGCCCATAGTGCAAAGATGAGTTGTTGATTGATATCTTTGGCCCGTAGTGCAAAGATGGGCAGGTGTTTGGCATGATCATGACCATTGGTGATACAAACGGATATCCTTGGCCCATAGTGCATGGATAATTCGTTGATATGAAATATTTATTGATTGGTGTTACAGGAATAAAATATTGATGATGGACTTTTAAATCATAGAAGATAGTAGACATCATGCTATACTTGACTCTTCTAATGGATTGTTGTTTCCGCTGCAGTTGTTGATCTAAAACTTGTTGTCTATTGTATTCTACCAGATTTTTCCCTGTTGAGAACTATGGATAATTTATTCTGCATTATCCTAGTCATAATATTCTTTACTGGGCTAGTTGAGCTCATCATTTTCCTTTTTGTTCCATTTTTCTTCTTAGGAGGCAAGAATATAGCTGGGACTAGTTGGGGTGTGGAGTGATGGTTCAAGACAGTTATTATAGTAGTCCTCACTATTTTGTAAAATAGTGTATTAATAATTGTAATGAGGACTTTATTTGAGTTTGGATATTGTCTACAAGACAATATTTGTATTAAAACTCACAGTACATGTGTTGTCGTATTTTGCACGACAGTTATATTAATGAAGTTTGTATTTGGTTTTTGTACCATATATATATTTTGCGACTCAAAATGGGTTGTGTGGACCCATTTTGGGGGCGTCACAGTTAGTATCAGAGCTTAGGAATATGATCTCTGGTGGAGATATGGGATTAGAAGTAGGAGGGGAGAGACGAGTAAATCCTTCGCTAATGTATCCTACCTAAGCTTATTTGTTTGGTCGGTCAGAATATATGGATATTATGTGGCATGTCAATTTATTTAATTAACCCTTGTTTTGTGGCAGTATTTAAGAATAGCATCTGAAATTTTTGAGATGAGCAATGAAGCACATGAGACCGTTGAGACACCAGCAATCAACAATCAGGATAATGTGCATCAAGAAGGCAATAATCTTCCTGTAAACAACACCACCAAACAAATGATGAATGATGGGATGTTTAGGAGCTTTCTACAATTCATGCAAAACCAGATGAGAGAGACTCATGCTCAAAATGTAGGTAGAAACAATGGTAACTCACGGCTTGTCACTACCAAACAATTTAAGGAGTTGGGACCGCCAAAGTTTTTGGGAAAGCCTGAGCCACTTAAGGCAGAGACATGGATTAAGCAGATTACAAAGATATTTGATGTCTTGGGATGCACTAAAGAGCAGAAAGTTCCCTTCACCACCTTTATATTGCGCAGAAAGGCAGATTACTGGTGGGAATCTGTAAAACTTACCCCAACTTTTATGAATAAAGATTAATTTTTTCTCAAAATATAGTTTTGAATATTATGGTGTGGATTTGATATAATGTTATAGTTGTGGGTATTATTTATAAATTTTGCAAAGTAAGCAAGTGGTTATATAATATTCAATTGGTCGGGGAATATTCGTTTTAACGGGGAATATTCGCATACGGCAACACAATCATTAGTGGACCCTATAACGGAAGTATTGTCATTATTTAAAAAAACGACATAATTATCTTTTATAAAAATAACTACGAAAGTTTTACCGTTAAACCATTGAACTACCCCGGTGGTAAAGAAATACGATGTCTGGCGTGGCATACAAGTAGCACACCAGATTAATTATTGATGCTTACGTGAGAAGTCACTCAGTTATACTCAATTATTGCTACAATAATTGTTGCATAATATCTCCCATATTATTGATTCAATTATTGTCACAGTATGATCTGTATAATATTTATTATTATTAAATCAATAATTGAGACGACAAAGTTATTCATATTATTATTTACAATATTGATAATGTCTAGAAAGTTCTGTCGAGGAGAGGTTTGGTCACCTAATTGCGCGCCAATAGGGAGAAATCCTTATCGGAATGCCCCCTCTTTCCTGAGAATGATCTGGTTGTTAAATATTGTGAGTTATAATATTAATGATGAATAAGTTCGTGTTGATTAAAGATGAAATTGATAGTTCCATTGTGTTGGAACTATTAGTGTTAGTGTAAATCAATATTTATTTCGATAATAATTGATGTCTGGAGGTTATATTGACCAATCGGGTAATTGATCGGATAAATGAACAATTAATTGCTATTAATTCACATGCTTATAACTATTTGTTCACATGTGTGTACTATTGATTCACATACATGTACTATTAGGGGAGGTGGTGCAAGATTGATAATACTTGCATGACTAAATTAAAAATGGAGTTATAGATGAAGGTACTATACTGTAATTATTTTTTTCACATGTATAGAACTATTTGGTCACATGTGTGTACTATTGATTCACATGATGTACAATTAGGGGAGGTGGTTCAAGTTTGATAATACTTGCAGGACTAAATTAAAAATGAAGGAAAAGATGAAAGTATTATACTGTAATATTTCGATCCCCAAAACGTGTAATTATCGAAACTATATTTTCCTATAAATAGAAGCTCATTCTTCTTTCATTCTCACCAATTCACTAAGACTCACAAGAGCAATTATAGAGAGAGAAGTTATAGAGAGAAAGAAGAAGAGAAGCCTGCTACCTCACTATTCCAGTATCCAATCTTCTTCTAAGGTAAGAGATATTATTTTTTCAGTATTCATAAGGAATAATATTTTCTTCCATACTCTGTAGTATGTGAGTAATATTATTTCATCTCGTATTCCTGATTATACCCTCATTTTGTTAAAGTATTGCTTCTATACTCCGTAAAATTAGTAGAATATCCTTGAAATTTGCGCTTCATCTAGTATCGTTTCACAAGGATATTTTCTGCACATTCTTGTTAAATTTTAAGTTTTTCATGTCGGAGTACTGTCCATGAGTAGTATTCATTTTTACGGTACTATTCACGGGGTACTATTCACAAAGTATTATTCATAAAGTACTATTCACGAGTACTATTCACAAAGTACTATTTACGGGGTACTATTCCCAAAGTACTATTCACGGGGTACTATTCACCCGAGGAATTATTCATGACAAAAATTGATTTCTTTGATGTACAAATCATTTTTGATACAATATTATTCTTGAATTTTACTCCACAAAGTAGTATCATGTTGACAATTTAATTATTATTGAATTCTGGATAAATTAAGTTATAAATCTTTAAAAATTTATCATTTGCTTTCTTTTAATTGAATTCTTATATCATTGTCATCATCCTCATGCTTATATTGTGATAAAAGTCATATGTGGCTTACGTGCATAGATGTACTATTGATTGGTATGATTATGACCAGGGATTATTCGGTATAATCATGACCATATATTACAAATGATGTGGTAAAAGTCCTCATTGGCCGTAGTGCATTGATGGGACGCTTGTTGGTATGATCATGACCATTGATGATTACATGAATATCCTTGGCAGAAAGTGTGTTGATGATTCGATGATGTGGTTTATTTATTAAGCTGAGTCTCAGCGATAAATTTAATGAAAAACTTTTTAAATCATAGAAGATAGTAGATATCATGCTCTACTTGACTCTTCTAATGGATTGCTTGTTCCGCTGCAGTTAAACTTGATGTTTATTATATTTTATCAGTTTAACACTGTTGAAGGCTAATGATAATTTATTCTGCATGATCTTACTCATAATATTTCTTACTGGGCTAGTTGATCTCACCCTTTATTTTCATTGTTCTCTTCAGGAAATGAGAATATAGCTGGGACTAGTCGAGAAACGGAGTGACGGTCCAAATGTTTGCATTAGTAGTCCTCACTATTCAGTGAAATAGTGTGTTAATAAATGTAATAAAGACTCCATTTGAGTTTGAATACTGTCTAGAAGACAATATTCGTATTAAAACTCTCAGCTTATGTTTTGTCGTATTTTACACGACAGTTGTATAATTAAGTTGTATTTGAATTTTGTACCATGTATTTGGCGACTCAGAATGGGTGATGTATACCTATTTTGGGGGCGTCACAGCAGTGATAATCAATGTGCCAGAAATGGTAACCACTTCGGTGGTAATCATGGCCAAGATAACAGGAGAGGTGAGTCAAGTAGAAATTTCAAGAAAAGAAGACTCAACAATGACGGGAAGACGTCGGCAGCAGCACCAACAACAAATTCTAGGGGAGGAGAACGACTGCCAGTTAGATGCTACAGATGCGGAGAGGGGGGAACATAAGTCCAAACTATTCACAGCCTTCCAAGGTGTGTTTTAGTTGCGGAAAAGATGGTTACATAACCCGATTTTGTCCAGTGGCAAAGTTAAATCCAGCTGGGACGGTGGCACCAAAGGCGACTACGGACAAAACAAAGTCGGTGGTTCAAGGGAGAGCGTTTGTCGTAACGTCCCAAAAGGCAAGGAACCTGAACGAAGTTATCACGGGTTAACTAATTATTAACTCTTGTGAAGTCTATACCTTAATAGATACCGGTTCTACCCATTCTTTTATTTCTCCTACTTGTGCTCAACGTTTGAACTTGACCCCTGAGAAATTAGACTTTGACTTATCTGTTGAAACTCCGTTAGGAGAAACTTTCATTACATCCACGGTTTACAAATTTTGCTTGATTCAAGTTTGGACCATCACATTTCCTGTTGATCTAATCTCGTTGAAAATACTTGCATTCAATGTGATTTTAGGGATTGATTGATTAACTACTCATCATGCTAAAATTGATTATTTTTGTAAAGTTGTTAGTTTTCATATTCCTAACCAACCTGTTATACAAATTCAAGCAACCAAACCACTAAATTCAATCAATGTCATATCAAGACATAAAGCCATTCGTTTATTAAAAAACGGATGTCAAGTTTTCTTAGCCTATGTCATGGACTTGAACAAAAATACATTAAATTTGAATAATATTTCTGTTGTTAATGAATTTTCTGACGTATTTCCTGAAGATCTTCCTGGCCTACCCCCAAAGTGTGATATCGAATTTTGTATTGACCTTAAACCCGGTACAAAACCCATTTCTAAAACCCCATATAGAATGTCTCTTATTAAACTTCAGGAGTTAAAAACCCAACTACAAGAAATATTAGACATTAGTTTTATTCATCTTAGTACCTCTCCTTGGGGTGCTCCTATTTTATTCGTAAAGAATAAAGATGGGAGTATGCGACTTTGCATTGACTATCTGGAGTTGAACCATGTCACCATCAAAAATAGGTACCCATTACCTCGCATTGATGACCAGTTTGACCAGTTGCAAGGGGATAAATTCTTCTCAAAGATCGATCTTCGTTCCGGATATCATCAGTTAAAGATTATAACTGATGACATTCCAAAGACTGCTTTCAGGACTCGGTACGGGCATTATGAATTTTTAGTCATGTCTTTTGGATTGACTAATGCTTCTGCGGCCTTCATGGATATGATGAACCGAGTATTCAAGGAATATTTGGATCATTTTGTGGTTTTCTTTATTGATGACATCCTCATCTATTCCAAAAGTCGTTTAGATCATGAACAACACTTAAGGCTGATACTCCAAAAGCTTCGTGAAAACAAGCTATATGCCAAGTTAAAGAAATGCGAGTTCTGGATTGAGGAAGTAGCATTCCTTAAGCACGTGGTATCGAAGTATGGAATATCAGTTGATCCGGCAAAGATTGAAGCAACACAAAGTTGGGAGCAACCTAAGTCAGTAACCGAAGTACGTAGCTTTCTGGGCTTAGCTGGTTATTATCGGAGATTCGTTGAAGGATTTTCTCGAATCGCTACTCTATTAACTCAGCTGACTCGAAAAGATACAAAATTTGAATGGAGCGAGGAATGTGAGAAGGGTTTCCAAGAACTCAAGAGGAGACTCATTTCGGCACCTGTTCTGATAATACCATCAGGTTCGGAGGGATTTGTCATCTACAATGATGCTTTAGGCAAAAGTTTAGGATGTGTTCTCATGCAACATGAAAAATTCATAGCCTATGCCTTGCGACAACTCAAAGAATATGAGAGGAATTATCCTACTCATGATCTAGAGTTAGCAGCAGTCGTTTTCGTGTTAAAGATCTGGAGGCACTACCTGTATGGGGAGAAAGTGGAGATATATTCAGATCATAAAAGCCTCAAATATTTCTTCACCCAAAAGGAACTCAACATCTTGGCAACGAACGGCGTTGGCTCGAAATTTATTGAAAGATTACCACCATACCATTCAATACCATCCACGAAAAGCGAACGTCAGTGGTGACGATTGAGTAGAAGATCATATCGCGAATGAAGTGCGATATTGTCAATGCAAAGGCCCATTTTGTATGACTTACAAAGGATGGAGATAGAGTTAAAGACTCCAAGTACCCACGTGATGATATCAAATATACGAGTAGAACTGACTTTAATCGATAAAGTTCAAGCTGCTCAAGCCACAGACCCAGAGCTGATGCGTATGAAGAAGAAAGTACAAGAAGGTGCTATTCTAGAAGCAAGAATTTATTAAGATGGAATACTTCGAGTCAACTTTAGACTTTGTGTTTCTAACGACTCTGATTTGAAGTACAAAATCATGATGGAGGCACACAACACACCGTTTGCAATCAATCCTGAAAGTACCCAAATGTATCGTGATCTTCAACATACATTTTGGTGGAGCAATATGAAGAGAGAGATCGCGAAGTTTATCTCAAGATGTTTAACTTGTCAACATGCCAAGGCAAAACATCAAGTACCAAAAGGTCTACTGCAACCACTTGAGATTCCAGAATGGAAGTGGAAGCACATCAACATAGATTTCGTTACTGGTCTTCCTAAGGTTTCTCAAGGCATAGATGCAATTTGGGTCATTGTCAATAAATTAACCAAGTTTGCTTATTTCTTACCTATACGAGAAACTTATTAACTTGAAAGTCTTGCTCGTATGTACATAAATAAGATTATAAGATTACATGGTATACCAGTATCCATAGTTTCTGATCGAGACCCAAGATTCACTTCACAATTTTGGGTCAGTTTGTAGAAAGCTATGGGCACTGATTTACGATTTAGTTCTGTATATCATCCTCAAACGAACGGGCAATCGAAAAGGACTATTCAAACTCTTGAAGATCTATTGAGACTCTGCGTTCTAGACTTCAAAGGAAGTTGGGATAAGTACTTGCCATTAGTGGAATTCTCCTACAACAACAGTTATCAAGCAATCCATTTGAGGCGTTATATGGATGAAAGTGTCGCTATCTAGTATGCTGGGACGAGGTAGGTGAAGCAACGTTGTTGGGACCAGAATTGGTACGCATAACTACGGAAAAGATTCAAATGATCCGTCAACGTATACAAACCTCACAAGATCGATAAAAGAGTTATGATGATCTTCATCGAAAGGACGTGGAATTCAATATTGGAGATCATGTATTGCTACATGTTGCTCCATGGAAAGGAGTTACGAGATTTGGGAAGAGTCGATTCATTGGTCCATTTGAAATCCTCGATCGAGTAGGAACTGTGGCTTATAGACTCACTTTACCGCTATGTATGTCTCGTGTTCATAACGTTTTTCACATATCTATGCTATGTAAATATGTGAAAGACCCGAACCACATTATTGAGTTAGAACTAGATGAGATAGCAGAAAATTTAACGTATGAAGAGCTACCTATTAAAATCTTGGATAAGAAGGAGCATATTTTATACTTAAAGGTTATACCTTATACCTCAAGTCAAAGTTTTATGGAGAAACCACGATATTAAGGAAATGACCTGGGAGTTAGAATCAAAAATAAAAATAAGGTATCCTTACCTCTTCGACATACCAGGTACGTACATCAATTTCGAGGACGAAATTTCATAAGGAGGGGAGGTTGTAAGACCCCAACTTTTATGAATAAAGATTGAATTTTTCTAAATATTATTTTTGAATAATAAGGTGTTGATTGATATAATATTTTAGTTATGGGTGAAATGTGCAAATTTTCCAAAGTAAGCAAGTGGTCATAAAATATTCGTTTTGTCGGGGAATATTCGTGTTGGTCGGGGAATATTCTTTTTGTCAGGAATATCCTTACGACCACGCAATCATTGGTGGACCACATAACGGAATAATTGTCAGATATAGAAAGCGACAGAAATAACCATTTTATAAAAATAAGGACAAAACTTTTACCGTTAAAGCTATTTGAAATTCCGTTGATAAAAGTACGAAGAATACGTGGTTGCATGTTGCGTTGACACACCACGGTATTGCACAATATTTCTGATTATTGATTCTTACGTAAGAAGTCACTCAATAATTGATACAGTAAAATTGCCCAGTCTTTCATATTATTGGTGCAATAATTACTACAATGATAATTGAATAGTATTTTGCATTATTGATTTAATAATTGTCACGACATAGTAACTCATATTATTGAATTAATATTATTGGATAACATTATTGATAATGTCTAGAAAGTTCTGTCAAGGAAAGGGGTTAAGTTATTTAATTGCACGCTAGTAAGGAAAAATCCTTATCGGAAAGCCCCCTCTTTCCTGGGAACGATCTGGTTGTCAATATTGTGATCCTATAATATTAATTAGGAATAATTATTGAAAGATTGAGGAGTTGTAAATAATTGATGAATAAATTAAAATTGTTGATAAACATGATAAGTAAATATTTGTTTAATTTTATATAAATGGAGGAATTTTAGCATGAGATATTTGTTGAAAGTTTGGCATATTAATTTTTCTGTGGAACCATAATTATCTTCTCTGATAAATATTCATTAAGATATATTATGATAATATATTATAATTTTATAAATTATAATTGTTTAAATAGTAAAACATATGAAATAAACGAGGGAGTCCTCGTTTTGAATTTGAATTCTCATTTTCAAAAGGTGTGTACTGCATTATTTTCAAGAAATCACGTTCGTATAAATTTTGTTAGAAGTGGTGTGCTACCACTTTCCTATAAATAGGCTGTAACAATCCAAAATTTTAAATTATAATTTTTAAATATTTATTGAATTATATAAATATTTAATGAATGTGTTTATTGTTGAATAAATATTTATTTGATTTGATTTGATTTGGTTAATTATTTGTTAAATAAATAATTAATGAGTTAAGGAAATTAATTATTATGAGATAATATTCTAATTTAATATAATAATTAAATTAGAGAGTTGATAGGGATTAAATGGATTATTATAATGTTTTTAATTTTATTTGATAATAAAAGTGTGACAAATAACTATGCTATAAATGGGGTATTAAAATAAATTAAAGGAGTTTAATTTAGTTTTTACCAAACAAGGATTAAAGATATTAAGTCTTTAATTTTTAAGGATTTTTGCCAAACAAAGCCTTATGGCTTTTGAATTTTAATTAATAAAATAAATAAAAATTTAAATAAAATATATTAAATTATGATAACTAATAATTTAATAGGGACATTAGTAAGACGTCGATTTTAGACATTTGAAAGTGTGTGCGTTGAGTTAAGTTTATTTTACGTAAAATGTATTTGGTCTAAAGCCCGAGTCTAAGAAAAAAGGGAAGTTGTCAGAAAAGATTATAGAGAATTGAGAGAGACTAGAGAGAATTGAGAGGAGAGAAAGGTACTGTGAATTACAAGTCTACTAACAAGGGTTAACCAAGCAAGAGAAGGTATGTTACATAACCTTAATTTTATATATATATATATATATATATATATATATATATATATGTACGTATATATATATTTACGGCATAATTCCTAAGTTTCTGTGTTCTTGAGTTTCACTGTAGTATAAAGTCTTTATAAAATTTTCTGTAATCCAAAATTTTATAATTGGTTACGAAATTATGTGTATATGTAATTGTAATGTTATAAGTAACATATATATATATATATATATATATATATATATATATATATATATGTATGTGTGTGTGTGTGTGTGTGTGTGTGTGTGATTGTATGCTGAACATATATATATGCGATTGTATGCTGAATTACGTCTAAAAGAAAGGAAATAGTTTTACAGTGAATATATGTATGAACATGGCTTGTAGGAATACCAAAATTAATATTTGATTGTGAGCTAATTGTGAAATTGAACCTTGAATATGTTAATTTGGTAAGAAATAAAGAGAACGTAGTTCGAATGAATTAATTTGGTGTATAATTGTGGTTACAGTGTTAACTTTGTTAAACAATGTCAAAAATGAAGTTTTGGTTTAAAACATGACATTCAAGGATTTAATTTTTCTAAAGTTGTTGTTTAGTTGTTTTAAATCAGTATATATATGATGGGTAATGTTTATGTGTAATTTATGTAAGTTATACATGATTAATTGGTGTTAGAAATTAAGATACAATCAAAAATTAGCTTTTGTTACTGTTTCTTTGTGCTCGATTACGTAATTGGTAGCCTCTCAAAGTCGAAAATCAACATCCTGACTCCAACCTCGCTAATCATAACGTCGTCAAGAAATAAATCGTGTAATGCAGTATACCGATTATAATGTAATGGCCATAAAATTATTTTTCTTTACACGAAATCTGTAAATGCTGATATGATGCAATATTGTGACTGTTAAAAAATGTAATTGTAGTATTATAGTGCTAAGAATGAGCATATTATTAATAATTAACGGGTTTTATTACTAATGTGTGGTTAAAAATCAAACCATACATGAAATAGATACTTATTTATATATAGAGTATTTGTAATGACTAATTATGTCATGATGATATGTGTATAGGATATTGTGAATCGAATTATTACGGTTTAGCTTACACGCAAGACAAGTTTTCTAACTCTAAACTTTCGTTGAGCAAGTTTCTTAACTCTAATTATATTGTGCAAGCTCCTAAACCTTACCTCTTGATATTGATCAAGTTTTTCTAATCCTAAACATGTTATTTAGCATACAAGTTTCTAAATTCTGATACACTAACGTTGAACAAGTTTTATCGTTTAATTTACTATTTATTATGCATGCTCAATACTCAACTCTAAATAAGATTTTAACCTTAGCTTAATATTGTTCAAGCAAGGTATGTTATGTTATTCAATACTTATGATATACAATGTCGATTCATTTATGATTTATTCCATAGCATAATGTTATTACATTTTTATTCAACAAATCCTTAGTTGATGTTCGTTAAACTCCAAATTACCTTGAAACTTATCCAAACCAAACTTACTTTGGTGCGGACTCGTATTCTAAATGTTGAGTTGAACAACCCTATTATAGGGGATAATTTACGCATAGCGTTGAAATATTTGTGCACAATACATTGTACGAAAGGCTGATCCCCCTAAGTACGCAGAGTCCCTATAGTTTTATGACTGTTAAAGTTTAAGTTGAAAGAATACTTATAACTATGGACATAGTTCGTGGTCTTTTGACCCTCAGTTATACATTTCAAATTCAGTTCCTGATTATTATTGATGAAGCACATTATTCAGTTCTATGGAACCTATTCATTTGGTAGTTGATATGATGTTTATTCATTATCATTTCAAGTGAGCACTGTTTGCTCACTCTTGCTTCTATAAATATTACAGCTAAAGTTGAGAAGGTTGATGAACCTACAACCAGTAAAGGGAAAGAGAAGATAAACAAGTATTGAAGACTTATAAACCTGTCGACTTTTGTACTGTCAGACTTTATTTTAAATCTTGTGATGTAATTATTTAATTTTTCGTATATGATGTTTGTATTTAAATGTTAGATAACCTGGGAGATTTTATTGAACTTATTGATGTAATCCTTTAATGGGAAGGTTTATTATTATTAAATTTTATTATGATTGGGTAGTTATACATAAATTGTAAGACCCCAACATTTATGAATAAAGATGAATTTTCTATAAATATCATTTTTGAATATTATGGAATGAATTGGATATAATGTTATAGTTATGGGTAATATTTATAAATTTTGCAAAGTACGCAAGTTGTTATATAATATTCGATTTGTCGGGGAATATTCGTTTTAACAAGGAATATTAAATGTTAGAAATCATTGGTGGACCCCACGGAAGGAATTATTATCGGATTGAGAAAACGACAAAATACTTTATGAAAATAACGGCGGAAGTTTTACCGTTAATCGCTTTGAAACACTTTCGGTGTTAAAAGTACAAAGAATACTGTGGTTGCATAGTAGCATTACCAGTATTGATTATTGATGCTTACGTGAGAAGTCACCGCTTTTGTTCAATTATTGCTACGAAGAATTCACGCATAGTATCTCACGTTATTTGATTCAATTATTGTCAATATTTTATATATTATTAAATCAATAATTGAGATGACAAAGTTATTAATATTATTATTTGCAATATTAACTATGTCAGAAGTTCCGCGAGGTGAGGTTTGGTCACCTAATTTGCGGCCATGATAGGAGAAATCCTTATTGGAAAACCCCCCTCTTTCCGGGACTAATTCGGTCGATTAATATTGTGAATTATAATAATGATGATAAGTGTTGTTAAAAATATTGAAGAAATTTTTATGATGTATTTTGCTTATTATTTGAACCCCCACTTGCTCATTTTTCAAAATCGTCGGAAGAAAGTAATCTCAATTTTTCTTATATATATGTACTGCAGGCATGTGATTATATATATATTTATTATATATATATATAATCTAGTGTGTGTGTGTGTGTCGTGGAATAAGAGAAGATGAGAAATTATGGTGGTGCACGGGAAGAGTACTATTATTTTATATATATATATATATATATATATATATATATATATATATATATATTTGACAAAGTTGGCGAGAAAGGGAGGCAAATAATTCACGGGGGGTGTTCTTTTTCAACGAACATGTGATAATTTATATATATATATATATTATATAATAAGTTTTGTTTTTTTTATAAAAATAGAATATATTATATTTTATTTAAAAAATTTGTTTTATTAGAATATTTTATCAATAGTGCATATTAAATTAATATGGACCGTCCGTTTAGAAGTAAATTAATTTGGACCGTTCATGAATTAGTTACTATTCAGTCCATTCTCCTATAAATAGAAGCTCATTCCTTCATTATTTCTTACGAATTCACTGAAACTCTATAGAGAGAAACTATAGAGAGAAAGAAGAAAAATATTCTGCTACTTCACTACTTCTATATCTAGTTTCTTCTAAGGTAAGGGGCATTATTTGTTGTACTCGTAAGGGGTATTATTTCTTTTGTATTCATGAAGAGAACTTCTGTTATTCCATTCTTTATTATTATGTTGGAATAACTCGCTCATGCAAGTAATCGCATACATGGTGAAATTCTTCTATTCTTCCATTCTTTATCATTACATTGGAACATCCCGTACGTGCTTTTACGCATGACCGGTTCCATTATTTATCATTACGTTGGAACATCCCATGCGTGCTTTTACGCATGACCCGGTTCCGATTAATTATTATTCATTGGAATATCACATGCGTGCGTTTTACGCATGACCTAGTTCCATTATTTATTATTCTGCTGGAATAACCTGTCTGTGCGGTCTATCGCATGCTTGGTGAATTCGTTTGTTATTCCATTCGTTATTATCCTCAGCTGGTTAAAGCTTTGACTTCTATACTCTATGAAATTAGTGGAATATCTTTGATATTTGTGCTTCATCCAATATCTTTTCATGGAAATATTCTTCTGAACATTCTTAAATTTTTCTCCACAAAGAAGTATCATGTTGACAATTTGGACGTTATTGGTTATTGGATAAATTAATTCTTGAACTTGTTTTATTGAATTCTTATGTCATTGTCATCATCCTCATGTTTATATTATGTTGAAAGTCATCTGTGGCCTGTAATGCATAGATGGACTTGGTATGATTATGATCAGGGATTAATCGGTATAATCATGACCGTAATGTTACAAATGATGTGATAAAAGTCCTCATTGGCCCGTACTGCATTGATGGGATGGTTGTTGGCATGATCATGACCATTGATGAATACACGAATATCCTTGGCCCGTAGTGCATGAATAATTTGTGGTCGTGATACTAATGAATATCCTTGGCCGTAGTGCAAGGATGATGTGGATTATTTATTAAGCTGAGTCTCAGAGATAAAAGAAATGAAAAACCTTTTTAAATCATAGAAGATAGTAGATTTTATTCTCTACTAAACTCTTCTAATGGATTGCTTGTTCCGCTGCAGTTAAACTTGATGTTTGTTATATTTTATCAGTTTAACACTGTTGAAGGATAATGATAATTTATTCTGCATTATCTTAGTCATAATATTTCTTACTGGGCTAGTTGAGCTCACCCTTTTGCTTTCATTGTTCTCTTCAAGAAATGAGAACGTAGCAGGGACTAGTCGGGGAACGGAGTGACGGTCCAGACGATAGCATTAGTAGTCCTCACTATTCTATAAAATAGGGTGATAATAAATGTATTGAGGACTTATTTGAGTTTGAATACTGTCTAGAAGATAATATTTGTATTAAAACTCACAGCTCATGTTGTATATTTAAGGTTGTATTTGTATTCTATACCATGTATTTGGCGACTCAGAATAGGTGATGTATACCTATTTTGGGGGCGTTACATTAATGTTTTTATCAAGTGAACACCAAATCTGGTGGAAATGAAGTACCCGGATTTGGGGGTGTCACATAGGCTGCTTAGTTAAACAATGAAACTCACACCAGAATCAGAAAATTCTCTCTCTATAATATCGAGCGTATTTTTTGTGAGTCTAAGGATACTTTGAGTTTAGCTTCTTGTGCAAGTTTTTCTCAGAATAATATCTGATATTCAAGTCAAATCCAGTTTCTACTAAGGTAAAGGATATTATAATTTTTTTTCGTAAAGGAGGTTATTTTCTTTCAATACTCGTAAATGATATTATTTTCTTCCATATTCGTAAGGGATATAATTTTCTTTCATAATCCATATTACGTAAGCGATATTATTTCATCTCGTATTCCTAAATTTAAACTTACTATGGTAAGTATTGCTTCTATAATTCCTGAAATGATTAGAAATTTCGCTTCATCTAATATCATTTCTTTAGAATATTTGTCTGAACTTTCTTATTAAATTTGAAACTTTTCATGTCTAAGTACTGTTCATGGGCACTGTTCATACATATGGTACTATTCATAATTTTTTTTCTTTTTCCAAGTTATTTATCGTGACCCTTATTCTTGAAATTGAATCCATGTTATGGTCTCACTTGATTCGTTCTTATTATCATTATAATAATTCTCAGACTTAAATTATGTTAAAAATTATCTTTGGCCCGTAGTGCAAAAATGAACTGTTGATTGATGAATATCTTTGGCCCGTAGTGCAAAGATGAGTTGTTGATTGATTTCTTTGACTCGTAGTGCAAAGATGGACATGTGTTTGGGTCGATCATGACCATTGATGATACAAACGGATATCCTTGGCCCGTAGTGCAGGGATAAATCGTTGATGTAAAATATTTATTGATTGGTGTTACATGGATAAAATATTGATTATAGAATTTTAAACCATAGAAGATGTAACAATCCATATTTTTTTAATTATAATATTTAAATATTTATTGAATTATATAAATATTTAATGGATGTGTTTGTCGTTGAATAAGTATTTGTTTAATTGATTTGATGTGATTTGATTATTTATTTGTTTAATAAATAATTAATGAGTTAAGAAAATTATGAGATAGTATTCTAATTTAACTTAATTAGAAAGTTTATAATGATTAAATGAATTATTATAATGTTTTATTTAATTTATTAAATAAAGTGTGACAAATAACTTTATTATAAGTGGTTATTAAAATAAATTAAAGTAGTTTTAATTTAGTTTTGCCAAACAAGGCTTATGTATATTAAGTCTTTAAGCTTTAAATAATTTTGCCAAACAAAGCCCTATGGCTTTTGGATTTTTAAATTTGATTTATTAATAATATAAATTAAATTAAACAAAATATAAATAATATATATATTAATTTGGTAACTGCTAATTTAATAAGGTCATTAGTAGCGTCAGTTTTTAGACGTTTTAAATTAGTACGTTGGTTTTATTTTTTTGTTAAGTATAATCTATTTGGCTAAAGCCTAAGTAAGAAAAGGGAAGAAATGTTGTCTGAGAAAAAGTTCAGAGAGAGAGTTTGAGAGAGAAAGGGCTGTGATTCCCAAAACAAGTTCTGAGTTCGTCGAAGCTATTTGATTAACAAGTGTTGTCTGAACAAATTAAAGGTATGTTTTATACTCTTAACAGATATGTTTTATAGTATAATTACTTATTCTCTGTGTTCTTGAAATCCATTCACTGTCTATAAGGTTTTTACAAAAAGTGTCTGTAAACCATGTTTTAGAATTGGTTATGATATTACATGTAATTATAATTGTAATTGTTATAACTAGCATGTATATATGTATATATATGTTGTATGCTAAAATACATTCAAAGAGAAAGAAGAATTGGTTTTACAGTGAAAACGTGTATGAACTTGAGTTGTACAAAATCAAAGGTTATAGATACAATTGTATGCTAGTCGTGAAATTAAAAGTCGGGTATGTTAATTGGATATGAACTACAGAGAATTGTAGTTTAAAAGTAATCAAATTGGTGGTTAGTAGGATTTATAGCATTCAATGTGTTTATCAACTGTCAATAATGGAGTTTTGTTTTAAAATATGGTTTTCAAGGAATTAAGTTTTTTGTGATTATTGTTTAGTAATTTAAACTAATATATGCGTGTTGGGTAGTGTGTATATGTGTAATTTATATAAGTTAGCATGTTAATTTAGAGGTTAGCAGTGTTAAATAGACAGAAATTAGTTGTTCTATTCTCCGATGGTTGGGTTCTGCAAGTTTCGGCTCCCCAACGCCGAAATTCGCGCCCCAGAGCTGAAATTCGCACCCCAGCGCCAAAGTTCGCGCCCCGGCGCCACTGTTTAGCTTAGTCCTTGCGCCCCAGCACCGGAATTGTAGTCTGAGTCGGATAATTTTGGCCTCATGTAGTAAAATGGCCATAACTTTCTCATACGAACTCCGATTGAGGTGATTTAAGATGATCCGGAACGAGGACGAGTAGACCTACAACTTTCGTTCTTTACGCTTTTCAATTTGAGGTCTGTAACAGTAGTCAAAATGGTCATCTTTAGGACTGTTGTGTTTTCGGGGGCAATAGGAGGGCGTCAGACATGCACATATGCATGTGTAGTGCTCCTGACGATAGAAAATGTTATTCTAAGTTATAAAACTTGAATATTAGAATATATAATGATGCTTAACATTAATAAATAATGTATTAGATAAGTTATAGAAGCATAGTAAGCATACACAAGAGATGCAAATTCAAGGTATGACGATTGAACGTCAAAGCGTGCAGTGCAAGTGTTAATGAACTTAAAAAGTATTTCAATTCAATTGAAATGAATATTATAGGATATGAAATGAGTTTAATATAAAACTAATAAGTAGTCCTAGCAAGACTTAAGCACTTAAATGAACTGCGAATATGAAATATAGTGAGATATAAGTTGAAAGTTAACACAATTAAGTTGAACATTGTGTATTTATGATAGGAAGGGTTATGAGACGTAGAATAAAGTTTATATTACAACTAATATAAGTGAGATATAAGTTGAAATAGTAAGGGTTTTTTTGATTAATGTGGTTAGTTATGGGTAAAATGCGCAAATATTTCAAATAAGCAAGTGGTTATAAAATATTCATTTTTATCGGAGAATATTCGTTTCGTCGTGGAATATTCTTCTTCGTCGGGATTATTCGTGACGACGGTAGTGATTTTTTGTGTGGGCCCATAACGGAAAGCGATTGGATGAAGAAAACGCACAAGTATAAGTTGTTTATAAATAACGACGCAATTGTTATCAATTATCTGGTTGGAATACCGGTGGTTAAAATAGTAATACGTCGTTGTTGCACAAGAAGTAGCTTCGTGATTGCACCAATTATTGATTCTTACGTAAGAAGGCACTACTCAATAATTGTTACAAGTAATTATTATTCAAGATTTTATTTTATTGATTCAATAATTGTTGCATTAATATTCTATATTATTGTTGTTTCAATAATTGTCACTACACAAGATTTTCCATTATCGGCTAATAATTCATATTATCCGAATAATATTATTAGATAACATTATTGGCAATGTCTAGAAAGTTCTATCTAAGGAGAGGTTTGGTCACCTAATTGCGCTACCAAGAAGGAGAAATCCTTATTGGAAAGCCCCTCTTTCTAGGAACCGCCAGTTGTTCAGATTGTGATTTTGTAATATTATTTGTGAATATTTAGTTATTGATTTATATGATGAGAAAAATATTGATTTTATGTGGATATAGATGGAGAAAATTTTTAATGTGACAATTGTTGAAAATTAATATTTTATCTTTTTCTGATAAAATAATTCATTTAAATATATTAATTAAATAATATATTAATGGTGATATTTTTTACAATGAATGTGGGATATATGAGTATATGAGGAGGAAGAGTATTTTGTGGCATTAAATGATTAACACATGTTTTGCATGTCAAGGATTCCCAATTCTTGACCGAAATTTGATTATAGCCTGTAAAATCGCCTACATTTGTGGATTTCGGTTAATTTACATTTGGAATTTGAAAAACTTTCTTCCGCAAAGTTGTAGAGAATGAAATTTCCTATGGAAAGAACATGTGGTTTGAATTTTTTTGATAAAAGGGCTATTTATTATGAATTATTGAAGTTCAAGTTCCGAAATAATTGATTTTTGGAAGTTTTAGTTAATTTTTAAGAAAAATGTTTTTGTTCAATTGAGTGAGCTTACATGTGTTATCAATGTGTTGAATTCAGATGTCTAGAGGTGGGCTAAGGAAAATTATATAAATATATTATTATTTTATTAAATTTTCTGCTTTGGTGTTCTAAGCATTTTCCTATAAATAGGGTGCTTAGGTTAGAATTGAAAATCACACCGTAAACCCAAGTTTTCTCTATTTTCTCTCTATATATTGAGCGTATTCTTATGAGTATTTTGATACTTTGAGTGTGGTTATACGGTGCAAGTTCCTTCAAAGACTATATTCGTAATTCCAATGTAAGTAATCTTGTTTTCGAGGTAAGGGATATTATTATTTTTTTAAATGATATTATTTCTTTCAATATCATTATGCCGGGATATTGGTAAGATTTTTCTTGTGAAATTCTTGTCTTTTTGTGTCGGAGTTACTATTCACGTATACGGCAATATTCACGTATACGACACTATTCACAGAAAAATTAAATTTTTCGTTTTTCGTCCAAAATATCTATTATGGATACTAGCTTTGATTGTATACATGTTTTGATCATTCTTGAATTTACTCCACTATGATTATTTATGAGGTATTTTTGGACATGGAATAGCTGAAATACGAATCCTTAATATTTATTCTTTTGTTTCACTGGATTCGTTTTCTTTAAAATATTTTCATCATCCTCAGTCCTAAATGATGATATAACTGAATATCTTTGGCCTGTAGTACAAAGATGAATGATTTCTGATGAATATCTTTGGCCCGTAGTGCAAAGATGAACATGTGTTTAGATGAACATGACCAACTGATGAATATCTTTGGCTTGTAGTGCAAAGATGAACATTGATTGATGTTACAGGGATAAAATATTGATGATGGACTTTTAAATTCATAGATAATAGTAGATTTCATTCTCTACGTAACTCTCCTATGAATTATTATTTTTTCGCTGCGAATATTGATCTGAAACTTGTTGTCTATTGTATTTTATCAGATTTTTCTCTGTTGAAGACTAATGATAATTTGTTTTATATTATCTTAGTCATAATGTTCTTTACTGGGCTAGTTAAGCTAACCCATTTCCTTGTTGTTCTATTTTTCTTCTCAGGAGGCGAGAATGTAGCGAGTACTAGTCGAGGTGTGGAATGATGGTTCTAGAAAGTCATTTTAGTAGTCCTCACCATTTTTATAAAATAATGTATCAATAATTGTAATGAGGACTTATTTGAGTGTGGATATTGTCTAGATGACAATATTTGTATTTAAACTCACGCTTTTTTTATGTTGTATTAATAAAGTTGTAGTTGTATCATACCATGTATTTTGACAACTCGGAATGGGTGTTGTATACCTATTTTGGGGCGTCACGGTTGGTATCGAGCTTAGGGATATGATCTCCGGCGAGATCGGGAATAGAAATAGGGGGAGAAAGGAGTAAATCCTTCGCTAGTGTGTCCTACCTAAGCTTATTTGTTGGTCGGTCATAATATAGGGATATTATGTGATATGTTAATTTGTTAAATTAACCCTTGTTTTATGGCAGTATTTGAGAATGTCGACTGAGAATGTTAACAGTGGAGTAAATGAAATCGTGGAGACGCCTGTACTCACCAACGAGGAGAACGTGCAACAGGCTGGCAATGTTCCTCCTGTGAACAACACCACTGAGCAGATGATGAACGATGGGATGTTTAGAAGCTTTTTGCAGTTCATGCAAAATCGCACGAGGAGACTCGTGTTCAAAAATGAGGAGGAAATGATAGCGATTCACGGGTTTGTCACAAATGCAAGCGATTCAAAGAGTTGGGACCACCAGAATTTATTGGAAAGCCGGATCCGATCAAGGCAGAGATGTGGGTTAAACAAATTATCAAGATATTCGATGTCTTGGGATGCACGGAGGAACAAAAGGTTCCATTCGCCACCTTTATGTTCCGTGGCGAGGCAGATTACTGGTGGGAGTCTGTGAAGCGTACCCATCCAGCCGCACTCAGCATGTCTTGGGAGACATTTCAGAAACTGTTCAATGACAAGTACTTTTCTGAAAGTATTCGTCATATGAAGGAGGTAGAGTTTATTAGACTGGAGCAGAATAACATGACGGTGTCCCAGTACGAGGCGAAGTTTACAGAGTTGTCCAGGTTTGCACCTCATTTGGTGGAGAATGAGGAACGTATGACACGGATGTTTCTGAGAGGTTTGAAATCCGACATACGTCAATATCTCATTTCTCATAAATTTTCTCTCTATTCAGATGTTGTCAACAGGGCTCAATTATTAGACCGAGATAATGAGTACGGTCAACCGAGGGACCACAACCAGGATCATATGGGTGACAGAAGTCATCAGAACAATGATAACCAGCGGAGAAAAAAAAATACGAACAAGAGCAGCAACCACTCTGGTGGTAATCGTGGCCATGAAAATAGAAGAAGCAAGTTGGGGGGAGATTTTAAAAAGAGGAGATTCAATAATGACATGAAGACGCCAAGACCAAAGAACAAATTGGTTTTAGGGGGAGAACGACCACCGGTCAGTATCTTTATAAATGTGGAAAAGAGGGACATATCAGCCCAAACTGTCCACAACAGTTCAAAGTATGCTATAATTGTGGAAAGGAATGACATATCTCTCGAGATTGTACTGTAGCGAAACCAAGTCCAGCGGGGATGGTGACTCAAAAGGCTGTCCCACAAAAGTCAAAGTCAACGGTTCCTGGAAGAGCGTTTGTCGTGACTGGTCAACATGCGAGGAACCCAAACGAGGTGATCACGGGTAAGCTAATCATAAATTCATGCGAAGTTTATACATTACTAATCTTGGTGCTACCCATTCATTTATCTCCTACTTGTGCTCAACGTTTAAACTTGACTCCGGAGAAATTAGACTTTGACCTATCTGTGGAAACTCCGTTAGGAGAAACTTTCATCACATCCACTATTTATAAATCTTGTTTGATCCAAGTTGGCACCATCACATTACCTGTTGACCTTATCTCTTTAAAGATACTTGCATGTGACGTGATTTTAGGGATTGATTGGTTAACTACTCATCATGCCAAAATTGATTGTTTTCGTAAGGTTGTTAGTTTTTATATTCCTAATCAACCTGTTGTTCGAATTTAAGCAACTAAACCATTAAAATCAATCACTGTCATATCAAGTCATAAAGCTATTCGTTTATTGAAAAACGAATGTCAAGCTTTCTTAGCCCATGTTATGGATTTGAATAAAGAAACGTCAGATTTGAATAATATTCCTGTTGTTATTGACTTTCCGACGATTTCTGAAGAACTTCCCGCCTCACCCCCTAACGTGAAGTTGAATTCTTTATTGATCTTGAACCGATACAAAGCCCATTTCTAAACCCCATATCGAATGGCTCTATTGAACTTCAGGAGTTAAAGTTCCAACCATCGGAGTTGTTGGACATCGGTTTCATTCATCCTAGTACATCTCCTTGGGGTGCTTCGCATTTTATTTGTAAAGAAAAAGACGGGAGTATGCGACTTTGTATCGACACGGAATTAAACCATGTCACTATCAAGAACAGTATGTATTTTACCTCGTATTGATGACTTGTTTGACCATTTGCAAGGAGCACAATTCTTTTCAAAAATTGATCTTCGATTCGGATATCATCATTTGAAGGTTAAAGCGAGGATATTAGAAGATTGCCTTGAGAACTCTGCAGACGGGCATTACGCAGCTTGTTATTCACTAATTATCTTTGTTGGAATACCGGTGGTTAAAACACAAGAATGTCGCGTTGTTGCACAAGAAGACACGGTATTGCACCAATTATTGATTCTTACGTAAGAAGGCACTACTCAATAATTGTTACAGTAATTATTGTTCAGTATTTTATTTTATTGATTCAATAATTGTTGCATTAATATTCTATATTACTGTTGTTTCAATAATTGTCACTACACAGTATTTTCCATTATCGAAGCAATAATTCATATTATCTGAATAATATTATTAGATAACATTATTGGCAATGTCTAGAAAGTTCTGTCTAAGGAGAGGTTTGGTCACCTAATTCGCGCCAACAAGAAGAGAAATCCTTATTGGAAAGCCCCTCTTTCCAGGAACCGCACGGTTGTTTGTGATTGTGATTTTGTAATATTATTTGTGAATATTTAGTTATTGATTTATATGATGAGAAAAATATTGATTTTATGTGGATATAGATGGAGAAAATTTTAATGTGACAATTGTTGAAAATTAATATTTTATCTTTTTTCGATAAAATAATTCATTTAAATATATTAATTAAATAATATATTAATGGTGATATTTTTTACAATGAATGTGGGATATATGAGTATATGAGGAGGAAGAGTATTTTGTGTCATTAAATGATTAACACATGTTTTGCATGTCTGGTGGACCCCAATTCTTAATAGAAATTTGATTATAACAGTAAAATAAATGCATTTGTGGATTTTACCAATTTACATTTGGAATTTGAAAAACTTTCTTACGCAAAGTTGTAGAGAATGAAATTTCCTATGGAAAGAACATGTGGTTTGAATTTTTTTGATAAAAGGGCTATTTATTATGAATTATTGAAGTTCCGAAGTTCCGAAATAATTGATTTTTGGAAGTTTTAGTTAATTTTTTAAGAAAAATATTTTTGTTCAATTGAGTGAGCTTACATGTGTTATCAATGTGTTGAATTCAGATGTCTAGAGGTGGGCTAAGGAAAATTATATAAATATATTATTATTTTATTAAATTTTCTGCTTTGGTGTTCTAAGCATTTTCCTATAAATAGGGTGCTTAGGTTAGAATTGAAAATCACACCAAAAACTGAAGTTTTCTCTCTATTTCTCTCTCTATATATTGAGCGTATTCTTATGAGTATTTTGATACTTTGAGTGTGGTTATACGGTGCAAGTTCCCTTCAGCACTATATTCAGAATTCCAGTCAGAAGTACTGTCTTTTCGAGGTAAGGGATATTATTATTTTTTTAAATGATATTATTTCTTTCAATATCATTATGCCGGGATATTGGTAAGATTTTTCTTGTGAAATTCTTGTCTTTTTGTGTCGGAGTTACTATTCACGATATCTGGCAATATTCACGTATACGACACTATTCACAGAAAAATTAAATTTTTCGTTTTTCGTCCAAAATATCTATTATGGATACTAGCTTTGATTGTATACATGTTTTGATCATTCTTGAATTTACTCCACTATGATTATTTATGAGGTATTTTTGGACATGGAATAAATGAAATCTGTAATCCTTAATATTTATTCTTTTGTTTCATCGGATTCGCTTTTCTTTAAAATATTTTCATCATCCTCAGTCCTAAATGATGATATAACCGAATATCTTTGGCACAGAAGGCAAAAAGATGAATGATTTCGATGAATATCTTTGGCCCGTAGTGCAAAAGATGAACATGTGTTTAGATGAACATGACCAATCGATGAATATCTTTGGCTTCAGAGTGCAAAGATGAAATTGATTGATGTTACAGGATAAAATATTGATGATGGACTTTTAAATTCATAGATAATAGTAGATTTCATTCTCACGTAACTCTCCTATGAATTATTATTTTTTTTTGCGAATATTGATCTCAAACTTGTTGTCTATTGTATTTTATCGATTTTTTTCTCGTTGAAGACTAATGATAATTTGTTTTATATTATCTTAGTCATAATGTTCTACTTGGGCTAGTTAAGCTAACCCATTTCCTTGTTGTTCTATTTTTCTTCTCGTGAGGCGAGAATGTAATGCAGTACTAGTCGAGGTGTGGAATGATGGTTCTAGAAAGTCATTTTAGTAGTCCTCACCATTTTGTAAAATAATGTATCAATAATTGTAATGAGGACTTATTTGAGTGTGGATATTGTCTAGATGACAATATTTGTATTTAAACTCACAGCTTTTTATGTTGTATTAATAAAGTTGTAGTTGTAGATTCATACCATGTATTTTGACAACTCAGAATGGGTGTTGTATACCTATTTTGGGGCGCCACAATTGGTATCGAGCTTAGGATATGATCTCTCAAGCGGAGATCGGGGAATAGAAATAGGAGGGGAGAAAGGAGTAAATCCTTCGCTAGTGTGTCCTACCTAAGCTTATTTGTTGGTCGGTCATAATATAGGGATATTATGTGATATGTTAATTTGTTAAATTAACCCTTGTTTTATGGAAGTATTTGAGAATGTCGACTGAGAATGTTAACAGTGGAGTAAATGAAATCGTGGAGACGCGCAGACTCACCAACGAGGAGAACGGGCAACAGTCGGCAATGTTCCTCCGTGAACAACAATTAACGAGCGAGATGATGAACGATGGGATGTTTAGAAGCTTTTTGCAGTTCATGCAAAATCAGACGAGGGAGACTCGTGTTCAAAATACAGGAGGAAATGATAGTAATTCACGGTTTGTCACAGCCAAGCAGTTCAAAGAGTTGGGACCACCAGAATTTATTGGAAAAGTTGGATCCGATCAAGGCGTAGATGTGGGTTAAACAAATTATCAAGATATTCGATGTCTTGGGATGCACGGAGGAACAAAGGTTCCATTCGCCACCTTTATGTTCCGTATGGCGAGGCAGACATTGGTGGGAGTCTCGTGAAGCGTACCCATCCACCAAGACTCAAAGATGTCTTGGGAGACATTTCAGAACTGCTCAATGACAAGTACTTTTCTCGAAAGTATTCGCTATATGAAGGAGGTAGAGTTTATTAGGATCGGAGCGAGAATAACATGACGGTGTCCCAAAGACGAGGCTTAAGTTTGAGTTGTCTGTGTTTGCACCTCATTTGGTGGAGAATGAGGAACGATGACACGGATGTTTCGAGAGGTTTGAAACCGACATACGCCAATATCTCATTTCTCATAAATTTTTCTCTATTCGGATGTTGTCAGCAGGGCTCAATTATTAGACCGAGATAATGAGTACGGCCAACCGAGGGACCACAACCGAGGATCATATGGGTGATGTAAGTCATCGTAACAACGATAACCAATGGAGAAAAAAAAATCTTAACAAGAGCAAAGAACCACTCTGGTGGTAATCGTGGCCATGAAAATAGAAGAAGCAAGTTGGGGAGATTTAAAAGAGGAGATTCAACAATGACACTGTGAAGACGCCAAAGACCAAAGAACAATCTGGTTTTGGGGGGGAGAACGACCACCGGTCGTATGCTATAAATGTGGAAAAGAGGGACATATCAGCCCAAACTGTCCACAACAGTTCAAAGTATGCTATAATTGTGGAAAGGAATGACATATCTCTCGAGATTGTACTGTAGCGAAACCAAGTCCAGCGGGGATGGTGACTCAAAAGGCTGTCCCACAAAAGTCAAAGTCAACGGTTCCTGGAAGAGCGTTTGTCGTGACTGGTCAACATGCGAGGAACCCAAACGAGGTGATCACGGGTAAGCTAATCATAAATTCATGCGAAGTTTATACATTACTAGATACTGGTGCTACCCATTCATTTATCTCTCCTACTTGTGCTCAACGTTTAAACTTGACTCCGGAGAAATTAGACTTTGACCTATCTGTGGAAACTCCGTTAGGAGAAACTTTCATCACATCCACTATTTATAAATCTTGTTTGATCCAAGTTGGCACCATCACATTACCTGTTGACCTTATCTCTTTAAAGATACTTGCATGTGACGTGATTTTAGGGATTGATTGGTTAACTACTCATCATGCCAAAATTGATTGTTTTCGTAAGGTTGTTAGTTTTTATATTCCTAATCAACCTGTTGTTCGAATTTAAGCAACTAAACCATTAAAATCAATCACCGCCATATCAAGTCATAAAGCTATTCGCTTATTGAAAAACGAATGTCAAGCTTTCTTAGCCCATGTTATGGATTTGAATAAAGAAACGCCGATTTGAATAATATTCTGTTGTTATTGACTTTCCCGACGTATTTCACGAAGAACTTCCCCGCTCACCCCTAACGTGAAGTTGAATTCTTTATTGATCTTGAACCCGCATAAAGCCCATTTCTAAAACCCCATATCGAATGGCTCCTATTGAACTTCAGGAGTTAAAGTTCCAACCATCGGAGTTGTTGGACATCGGTTTCATTCATCCTAGTACATCTCCTTGGGGTGCTTCTATTTTATTTGTAAAGAAAAAAGACGGAGTATGCGACTTTGTATCGACACGGAATTAAACCATGTCACTATCAAGAACTGGTATTCGCTACCTCGTATTGATGACTTGTTTGACCATTTGCAAGGAGCACAATTCTTTTCAAAAATTGATCTTCGTTCTGGATATCATCAGCTGAAGGTTAAAACTGAGGATATTCCAAGATTGCCTTCAGTAACTCTGAGACGGGCATTACGCAGCTTGTTTCAAGTATTATCTTGCTGGAATACCCGGTGGTTAAAACACAATGAATACGCGTTGTTGCACAACAAGAAGACACAGTATTGCACCAATTATTGATTCTTACGTAAGAAGGCACTACTCAATAATTGTTACAGTAATTACTGTTCAGTATTTTATTTTATTAATTCAATAATTGTTGCATTAATATTCTATATTACTGTTGTTTCAATAATTGTCACTACACAGTATTTTCCATTATCGAAGCAATAATTCATATTATCTGAATAATATTATTAGATAACATTATTGGCAATGTCTATAAAGTTCTATCTAAGGAGAGGTTTGGTCACCTAATTGCGCGCCAGTAAGGAGAAATCCTTATTGGAAAGCCCCCTCTTTCCTGGGAACTGCCTGGTTGTCGGTATTGTGATTTTGTAATATTATTTGTGAATATTTAGTTATTGATTTATATGATGAGAAAAATATTGATTTTATGTGGATATAGATGGAGAAAATTTTTAATGTGACAATTGTTGAAAATTAATATTTTATCTTTTTCTGATAAAATAATTCATTTAAATATATTAATTAAATAATATATTAATGGTGATATTTTTTACAATGAATGTGGGATATATGAATATATGAGGAGGAAGAGTATTTTGTGTCATTAAATGATTAACACATGTTTTGCATGTCGGTGGACCCCAATTCTTGACCGAAATTTGATTATAGCCTGTAAAATCGTCTGTTTGTGGATTTCGGTCAATTTCTGTTTGGAATTTGAAAAAACTTTCTTCTGCAAAGTTGTAGAGAATGAAATTTCCTATGGAAAGAACATGTGGTTTGAATTTTTTTGATAAAAGGGCTATTTATTATGAATTATTGAAGTTCCGAAGTTCCGAAATAATTGATTTTTGGAAGTTTTAGTTAATTTTTTAAGAAAAATATTTTTGTTCAATTGAGTGAGCTTACATGTGTTATCAATGTGTTGAATTCAGATGTCTAGAGGTGGGCTAAGGAAAATTATATAAATATATTATTATTTTATTAAATTTTCTGCTTTGGTGTTCTAAGCATTTTCCTATAAATAGGGTGCTTAGGTTAGAATTGAAAATCACACCAAAAACTGAAGTTTTCTCTATTTCTCTCTATATATTGAGCGTATTCTTATGAGTATTTTGATACTTTGAGTGTGGTTATACTATGCAAGTTCCTTCAAAGACTATATTCGTAATTCCAAATGTAAGCAATCTGCCTTTTTCGAGGTAAGGGATATTATTATTTTTTAAATGATATTATTTCTTTCAATATCATTATCTTAGGGATATTGGTAAGATTTTCTTGTGAAATTCTTGTCTTTTTTGTGTTTGAGTTACTATTCACGATACGGCAATATTCACGATATACGAATTATTCACGTAAAAATTAAATTTTTCGTTTTTCGTCTAAAAAAATATCTATTATGGATACTAGCTTTGATTGTATCCATGTTTTGATCATTCTTGAATTTTACTCCACTATGATTATTTATGAGGTATTTTTTGGACATGGAATAGTGAAATACTTAATCCTTAATATTTATTCTTTTGTTTCAATCGGATTCGCTTTTTCTTTAAAATATTTTTCATCATCCTCAGTCCTAAATGATGATATAACTGAATATCTTTGGCCTGTAGTGCAAAGATGAATGATTTCTGATGAATATCTTTGGCCCGTAGTGCAAAGATTAACAAGTGTTTAGATGAACATGACCAACTGATGAATATCTTTGGCTTGTAGTGGAAAGATGAATATTGATTGATGTTACAGGGATAAAATACTGATGATGGACTTTTAAATTCATAGATAATAGTAGATTTCATTCTCTACGTAACTCTCCTATGAATTATTATTTCCCGTTGCGAATATTGATCTGAAACTTGTTGTCTATTGTATTTTATCATATTTTTCCCTGTTGAAGACTAACGATAATTTATTTTATATTATCTTAGTCATAATGTTCTTTACTGGGCTAGTTGAGCTCACCCTTTTCCTTGTCGTTTCTATTTTTTCTTCTCGTGAGGCGAGAATGTAGCGAGTACTAGTCGGGGTGTGGAATGATGGTTCTAGAAGTGGTTCTAGAAAGTCGTTTTAGTAGTCCTCACCATTTTTTATAAAATAATGTATCAATAATTGTAATGAGGACTTATTTGAATGTGGATATTGTCTAGATGACAATATTTGTATTTAAACTAATAGTTTTTTATGTTGTATTAATAAAGTTGTAGTTGTATCTGTACCATGTATTTTGACGACTCAGAATGGGTGTTGTATACCTATTTTGGGGGCGTCACATATGTGCTAAGTGAGTTATAGAAATCTATATTCACGAAGATTACTTATGTTTTATGGAAAATATATTTAAGATTTTGAATGTAACCTGTTGTTGAGTTGTAAGTTGAGCTATCCAATGTATATGGATATTTAGTTATGATGTAAGACTTTGTAAAGTCATTTTGTTGTAACGATTCATGATATAAGATTGAATCAAAGAGATGTAATGTAAAGGTTACGATTCAGGGTAAGAAAGAAGGAAATGTATAAACGTTTTAAATATTCCGCAATTTTAGTGTTTTTAATATCAAATAATGATGTAAAATTAGAGATTTAATGTATGGTTAACGACCGACGTTGAGATTTAAATTGTATGGATTTTGGGGTCGTTACAGTTGGTATCAAAGCCGTAGGTTATAAACCTTAGGTAGGAGTACCGTAGGCTATAACCTTAGAGAAGAGAGGTGAAGATAATGAATGACTAAGCTCAAATAGAGTTTGAACCATAAGGGATTAAAACTTGCGTGAAAGGGTTCAAAGAAGAATCTCGCAGAGTTATAAGGATTATGAATGTGGGGTTACCCAACTCCAATAATAAGAATGTAAGGTGATAATAAATAGACGATGTCTATAAAAAGAGAATGATAAAGAAGTTAAGAATAGAGAGTATGGTGCAATTGTACTCTTTAGTAGTTGACGTATGGTATCTGGGCTAAACGATTCCTTCATAGAGCGGAGGTATATACGAACTAGTAACTCGGAACCTAGTTTGTTGGTTGTTTGTGGGAAACCACTCAGCATACCATATTGAAACTGTTAGAGACTCGATGTGTACCAAGTGTAGAAATGGATACGTATGATGAAAGTGTATAACTCGAATGAAATTTTGAGCGATGTAAATGAAGTTAGAAATTCTTAAAGGAAGAATTGTTATATAAACAAGAAGATTCAAAGAAGAATCTTGAAGAGATATAAAGATAAGAAATGGGAGTTTCCTAACTCCAAAAGCCAAGATAACGAATAATGTCGTAAATGATGAAAACTGGAAAGAAAGAGGATCGTAAAACAAAACGATCACAAGTTAAGAAAATAATTTTAAGAGAGATGATTATAGAATAAGATCACGACGTGATCAGTTTAAGTTATAAAAGAAAGATGGTATGTAATGTTTGAATGATTATACCTTAATGCTATGAAGATGGTGTACTATGAAATAGTATGAGATAACTCATGAGGAGTTATAGATGATGTGATACGAGGAATTCGTATCGAGTAAAGAGCAAGTTAAGAGCAAGATAGAGTTAGGTGGGGTTTCAATTGAGGACTCCTGTGATGGCTGAGTTATACAAATCTTTTAATGGGCGAGGGTTTTGTGCTTGCACTCAGTTTATCACATTGATAATCATTGGAATGTTTGTGTCGCGCTATTTGCTATATGCCTGTTGAGAAGGTGATTCTTTTCTCATGTGTATAACAGGTAGGTAGAGTATAGTTAGAGAATATTATAAGGTTAAGTGCGAGTTCTTAAAACTCATACTTATGGTAGGTTCGTGACTCATAATTATATGGTATGTTTTTGAACTCCTCAGCGAATGGACGCCTATGGTCTGACTAGGATAAGTTCTTAAACTCATATGATTGTGGCAAGTTCCTGAATTCATACGTGTGGTAAGTTTGACGAACTAGGTATAGATAAGTGTGAATGGAGTATTGAGGATGATAGGAATAGATAGACCTATTAAGCAATGGATCATTATAGAAAGTAGAGTTGATGGTGGAAGCATAGGTATTCTAAATCTACTAGCTATGCTAGACTTTCGAAATTTATTGACTTCGTGCTGATGTTTACACTTTTAGTTTCTTGAAAAACATTTGATCAAATGATGGAACCAATGAGTTTTAACAACAATACTGTTATCCGTATGTCTATGCTAATTGCTTCGGCTAGACAAAAATGATTTGAAATATATCAAAATGTATTTTATATCATTAATGCATTATGTAACCTGGTGCAAAGATGATAAAAATGATGGAGTCATCAATGCAGTATTACCTAGTGTTGGATGTGATCTAAGGATCGTCAGCCCACTATGGTATGATGTAGTATGATAAAATCACCAAATGACGGAATCCTTAACGGACTGTAAATACAGTGCGGTATCATGATGTCATAAAAAGATTTTTGAGATTTCTTTAAGATATGAGAATACATATGTATGTATATGTATATGTATATTTCGATTGATGTTTGAATTGTTGTAGAGGTCTATGCTATTTGATTCAGCTAGACAAATATTGAAAGATGTTCATGAAATTCAAGAGTTTCTTGAGAAGTTATGCCAAACCAAATTGTTTTGGTGCAGATTCAGATGTTGAAAAGGTGAGATGAACAACCCTATTATTTAGGGGTTGCACTTAGTTTATACTTTGCGCTGAAATGTTTGAGCACAATACATGTACAAAGGATTGATCCCCTAAGTACTTTGGAGTCCTTATAGTTGTATGACTGTTAAAGTTAAAGTTGAAAGATTACTTATAACTGTGGACATGGTTCGTGGTCATTAGACCCTCAGTTGAATGCTTGCACTCTAAATTCTGAGATGAACAACTCTTTTATTAGAGGTTGCGCTTAGTTTATACTTTGCGCTGAAATATTTATGCACAATACATAGTACGAAGGGCTTAACACCCTAAGTACTGAGCGTAACGCATATAGTCGTTACAAAATACTATGTTGCGGTCCAACGTAGTGGTACAATAGGCTGGCCACCTAGTGTACACGTGGAGGGTGTTTTCAGTCTTTGTGATTGATAAACATTTTGCCAAAGAGGGTTTAAAGTGTGAAGAACCCGGGGGGTGAAGCACTATTAAACCTAGAGAATAGAGTTCAAGGTCTTGTGACCCTCATCATGATTTGGAATCTTTTAAATTCCTGAGTTATTCATACTACTTCCCAATTATTGAACAATTGTGGAAGATTCTTGTTATTCTGCAAGATGGAAGTGAAAAAGGAAAGTATTCCTTAGAAAGAAAAGTCGTAGAATGCGACATTGAATGATGAATATGTTGAATAAGTGAGAAAAGAGATTTTGAAGTGAGAAGGATGTGAGTTATCAAAGAATAATGTGAAACTTTTAATAGAAAAGTTAATAGTTGTAGAATGATCTTTGTGGAAATAAAGTAGTTATAGAAACCAATGAATGAATGAAGTAGTGACGTAAAAATCTACTTTGATAGATTGAATGAATAAAGATTAATAAATTAAATTTCGAGGACGAAATTCTTAAAAGAAAGGGTGAATTTAATATCCCGAGTGTTTATGATAGCGATTCTTAGAAAAGGAAATGAATGGGTTAAGAATATAATACTCAGAATATAATTGAGTTCAAGTGAAGGTTATGAAATGAAACCTAGAATTTGTTAAAGTAATAAATGTAGTAGGAAATATAAAACCTATATTTAGATAAAATGATGAAAGATTACTCTGAGTTATTTGTTTAATTTGTGTCTTCGATTCTGGGGATAGAATCTTTGTAAGTAGGGAAGATTGTAACGAATGAGCGGTTTGAGTTGTGATTCTGAGGACAGAATCCTTGTAAGAAGGGAATGATGTAGCAATCCATATTTTTTTAATTATAATATTTAAATATTTATTGAATTATATAAATATTTAATGGATGTGTTTGTCGTTGAATAAGTATTTGTTTAATTGATTTGATGTGATTTGATTATTTATTTGTTTAATAAATAATTAATGAGTTAAGAAAATTATGAGATAGTATTCTAATTTAACTTAATTAGAAAGTTTATAATGATTAAATGAATTATTATAATGTTTTATTTAATTTATTAAATAAAGTGTGACAAATAACTTTATTATAAGTGGTTATTAAAATAAATTAAAGTAGTTTTAATTTAGTTTTGCCAAACAAGGCTTATGTATATTAAGTCTTTAAGCTTTAAATAATTTTGCCAAACAAAGCCCTATGGCTTTTGGATTTTTAAATTTGATTTATTAATAATATAAATTAAATTAAACAAAATATAAATAATATATATATTAATTTGGTAACTGCTAATTTAATAAGGTCATTAGTAGCGTCAGTTTTTAGACGTTTTAAATTAGTACGTTGGTTTTATTTTTTTGTTAAGTATAATCTATTTGGCTAAAGCCTAAGTAAGAAAAGGGAAGAAATGTTGTCTGAGAAAAAGTTCAGAGAGAGAGTTTGAGAGAGAAAGGGCTGTGATTCCCAAAACAAGTTCTCGAAGTTCGTCAAGCTATTTGATTAACAAGTGTTGTGCGAACAAATTAAAGGTATGTTTTATACTCTTAATGATATATGTTTTATAGTATAATTACTTATTCTCTGTGTTCTTGAAATCCATTCACTGTCTATAAGGTTTTTACAAAAAGTGTCTGTAAACCATGTTTTAGAATTGGTTATGATATTACATGTAATTATAATTGTAATTGTTATAACTAGCATGTATATATGTATATATATGTTGTATGCTAAAATACATTCAAAGAGAAAGAAGAATTGGTTTTACAGTGAAAACGTGTATGAACTTGAGTTGTACAAAATCAAAGGTTATAGATACAATTGTATGCTAGTCGTGAAATTAAAAGTCGGGTATGTTAATTGGATATGAACTACAGAGAATTGTAGTTTAAAAGTAATCAAATTGGTGGTTAGTAGGATTTATAGTTTTCACTGTGTTTATCAACTGTCAATAATGGAGTTTTGTTTTAAAATATGGTTTTCAAGGAATTAAGTTTTCTGTGATTATTGTTTAGTAATTTAAACTAGTATATGCATGTTGGGTAGTTTAGTAATTTAAACTAGCATGTTAATTTAGAGGTTAGCAGTGTTAAATAGACAGAAATTAGTTGTTCTATTCTTCGATGGTTGTGTTCTCAGAAGTTTTTACCAACCGCTGTAGAAAATCGCTACCAACATTGAAATTAGCACCAACATATAAAGTTCGCCCGGCGCCATCGGGTTAGCTTAGTCCTCGCGCCCCAACGCTGGAATTGTAGTCTGAGTCGGACAGTTTTAGCCTCCTGTAGTAAAATGGCCATAACTTTCTCATACGAACTCCGATTGAGGTGATTCAAGATGATCCGAAACGAGGATGAGTAGACCTACAACTTTTGTTCTTTACGTTTTTGAATTTGAGGCCTGTAACAGTAGTCAAAATGGTCATCTTTAGGACTATTGTGTTTTCGGGGGCAATCGGAGGGCGTCGGACATGCACATATGCATGTGTAGTGCTCGCGACGATAGAAAATGTTATTCTAAGTTATAAAACTTGAATATTAGAAAATATAATGATGCTTAACATTAATAAGTAATGTATTAGATAAGTTATAGAAGCATAGTAAGCATACACAAGAGATGCAAATCGGGCGTGTGACGATTGAACGTTGAAACGCCGTGCCAAGTGTTAATGAACTTAAAAAGTGTTTCAATTCAATTGAAATGAATATTATAAGATATGAAATGAGTTTAATATAAAACTAATAAGTAGTCCTAGCAAGACTTAAGCACTTGAATGAACTGCGAATATAAAATATAGTGAGATATAAGTTGAAAGTTAACACAATTAAGTTGAACATTGTGTATTTATTATAAGAAGGGTTATGAGACGTAGAATAAAGTTTACATTACAACTACTATGCTTGCTATATGACTAATGCTTAATGTGAATGATTATATAATTGTGTAGGGCACGTTAAGTGCAGATATTTGTAAGCTGTTAAACTGTTATTTGTAAACAACGATCAAGGCAAGTCTTTCGGTTCCTATTTTCTACGTGGATTTGATGAATTTTTTAAATTGCATGATATGTTATACATGTTGAAATCATGAAATGTTCAAGTCAATTTATGACTGCATTTTTTGGCTAAGTAATGATGATTGAGTAAAGAACTCAATCTTTATATTTGCTATGTGAATTAAAAGCATGTATGCCATGTTACTTTAATTATTATGATATGTATGTTGAGCATATTATTATGTGTTATGTGATGCATGAAAACTGTTAGATTTTGCTGGGCTGTCGAGCTCACTCTTGCAAATAACCACTTTTGCAGGTCAAGAAATTAAGGTAAGGATATGTGCTAAGTGAGTTATAGAAATCTATATTCACGAAGATTACTTATGTTTTATGGGAAATGTATTTAAGATTTTGAATGTAACTTGTTTTTGAGTTGTAAGTTGAGCTATCCAATGTATATGGATATTTAGTTATGATGTAAGACTTTGTATAGTTATTTTGTTGTAACGATTAATGATATAAGATTGAATCAAAGAGATGTAATGTAAAGGTTGCGATTCAGGGCATGAAAGAAGGAAATGTATAAACGTTTTAAATATTCCGCAATTTTAGTGTTTTTAATATTGAATAATGATGTAAAATTAGAGATTTAATGTATGGTTAACGACCGAAGTTGAGATTTAAATTGTATGGATTTTGGGGTCGTTACAGAAGATAGTGGACATCATGCTCTACTTGAATCTTCTAATGGATTGTTGTTTCCGCTGCAGTTGTTGATCTAAAACTTGTTGTCTATTATATTCTATCAGATTTTTCCTTGTTTAGGACTAAAGATAATTTATTCTGCATTATCTTAGTCATAATATTCTTTACTGGGCTAGTTGAGCTCATCCTTTTCCTTTTTGTTCAATTTTTCTTCTCAGGAGGCGAGAATATAGCTGGGACTAGTCGGGGTGTGGAGTGATGGTTCAAGACAGTTATTATAGTAGTCCTCACTATTTTGTAAAATAGTGTATCAATAATTGTAATGAGAACTTTATTTGAGTTTGGATATTGTCTACAAGACAATATTTGTATTAAAACTCACAGTACATGTGTTGTCGTATTTTGCACGACAGTTATATTAATGAAGTTTGTATTTGGTTTCTGTACCATGTATTTGGCGACTCAAAATGGGTCGTGTGGACCTATTTTGGGGGCGTCACAGAGTACTTCATGCGAAATCGCTAAAGGGATTTCAAAGAGTATCTTAAGGATTGTACAGTAAAACGAGATTGCAAAGTTAGCTTCAAAATCGTAAAGCGCAGTCATAAAGAAGATCATAGAGCAATCATCGCAGAAGCATAAGACATAAAGTAAACATTATGATCCTCCAACTTTATAAAGTAATTCAAGTCTGACAACATGACTGACATTGGAGCGTTGTTGATTGAAGGTCCCGATGCATTCACCAAACATCCTTGGGTGAAATCAAAGATCAGAAGATGTGTCTAATAGCTAGGTTGTTGAAAATGACACGTCAGTGGTGTTAGGTGAGAAAGTAGGCTGATGTGACAGGCAAGCTAAAAAGAAGCTGACACATAAACTCAAAATGTCTACATCAAGGATCTCATAATATTTGAGCATTAAATGCACCAACTGGCATCTAGCAACGGGAAGATTTTCAGCAGACTATAAAAGGCAAAAAAGATTCAGACTTAAATAGTACGAACTCTGATCAAAAAGCCTAAGCTCTGCCAAAGTCAAAAGAATGAACTCTACGATTCTTGAATATCTAGTTTAAGCTGCTAGGTACTTGAGAAGAAGAAGCTTAACGCAAATCTTAACAAAACCTCTCAATATCACTCAAATAAATAATCATTAGAGGGCTGAGAGTCCTTGTTTGTGTGAATAAAATTTCCAAGTATGTTGGGCTTGAAGAGGGAAGAATGTCATTGTCTAAGTGACTAAACTCTTAGTGAATTTCCTACTCGTGAAGTAGAAAAGTGGATTAGAAATTGTTTAGTCTCTGAACCACTTGAAACTTGTGTCTTTTACATTATTGTTCTTACTTTGTGCCAAACTATTTATCGTGCTTAAGCTTGCATACCAAACTAAATTTAGAATTGAGATCTTATATTAATCTTTAAAGGAATTTTCAAACATTATATTCGTGCTTAATCAATCTGATTAATAAATTATTTGGTAATATCTTTTAAATACTCAAATTTTTTTTAAAAAATCTATTCAACCCATCTTCTAGATTTATAAGTGTCTTTTGGGAAATAAGAAGTGGTATCAAAGCAAGTTCTCACGAACACAAAGCTTACACTTTGAGTAGATCCATGGCACTAAACAAAACCAGTTCTGAGCTTGGTGGCTGTGACACCCCCAAATTCGGGTACTCGAACTTCCCACAGATTTGGTGTTCACTCGCCAAAAATAATTAACATCTAACTACCCATAAATAAATAAACTCATAAATAAAATGGAAATTCTCCCAATAAAGGGTTATAATAACTTAAACAAATCAATCCTAGGTAATTTAACCTTAATACATCTTTATAGAAACATAACATAATTTAAATAAGTCTTAAATACAACACAATGAGTCTTAACATAATATTCTCAAATAATAAACAAGTCTTCATCACTTGCTTGCCTTGCCCTTGCCCTTACTTGTAAATGACTCATCAATTATTTCAATTTTAGTTGCAATGTTATTATGAAAAAGTGAGCAACAATTGCCCACAAGTTTAACAATAGAAATAATAATAACATGCGAATAAACAATGGATATTGAACTAAAGAAAACTTTGCTTTTGAATCAAGATTAGAACAGGAATCAAAAGTACATCTGAGGGTCATAAGACCATGAACTATATCCCATGTTATCAAGTATTTCTACTTTAAACCTTTAATAGTCGTAAAACTATATGGACCTAACTTCTCGTACTTATGGGGATCAACCCTATGTACCATGTATGTTGTGACGCCCCCAAAATTAGGTATACGTCACCCATTTTGGGTCGCCACTTACATGGTACATAAATTCAAATATAACTTAATAATACACATATCGTCGGTACAATACGACAAAACATAAACTGTGAGTTTGAATACAAATATTGTCTACTAGAGATTATACAAACTCAAAAGGAGTCCTTATTACAATTATTATTACACTATTTCACAGAATAGTGAGGACTACTAATGCTATCATCCGTCCGTCACTCCGTTCCCCGACTAGTCCCTCGCCACGCTCTCATTTCAAGAGAACAATAAAAGTAAAAGGGTGAGCTCAACTAGCCCAGTAGGAAATATTATGACTAAGATAATGCAGAATATATTATCGTTAGCCTTTAACAGTGTTAACCTGATACAATATAACAACCATCAAGTTTAAGTACAGCGGAACAAGAAATCCATTAAAAGAGTCAAGTAGAGAATAAATCTACCATCTTTTATGATTTAGAAGGTTTTTCATCACTTTTATCGCTGGGACTCAGCTTAATAAATAATCCACATCATCGAATCACCCCTGCACTACGGCCAAGGATATTCTTTAGTATCACGACCACAATTATCCATGCACTACGAGCCAAGAATATTTGTGTATTCAATAATGGTCATGATCATGCCAACAACTGTCCATCAATGCACTACGGGCCAATGAGGACTTTTACCACATCATTTGTAACATTACGGTCATGATTACACCGAATAATCCCTGGTCATAATCATACCAAGTCCATCTATGCACTATAGGCCATAGATGACTTTCAACAAAATATAAACATGAGGATGATGACAATGATATAAGAATTCAATAAAACAAGTTCAAGAATTATTTTATCCAGGAACTAATAACGTCCAAATTGTCAACGTGATATTGCTTTGTAGAGTAAAATTCAAGAATGCTCAGAGGAATATTTCCATGAAAAGATACTGGATGAAGCGCAAATATCAAGGATATTCCACTAATTTCATGGAGTATAGAAGTCAAAACTTTAACCAACTGAGTATAATAAGGAATGGAATAACAAAAGAAATCACCGTGCATGCGATAGATTGCACAGCAAAAGTTATTCCAATGTAATAATAAATAATGGAATCAGTCCCAGAGAACGCATGCACAAGATATTCCAATGTAATAATAAAGATGGAATCAGTCCCAGAAAACGCATGCATGTGATATTCAAAATAATAATAGTAAAGACGGAATCAGGTCCTGCGTAAAATGCATGTACGAGGATATTCCAAATGTAATAATAAAAAGATGTAACTAGGTCCTGCGTAGAATGTATGCATGCATGTGATGTTCCAATGAGAATAATAAAGATTTTAACCAGTCCCGTGAGAACGCATGCATGTGATGTTCCAATGTAATGATAAAGAATGGAACAATGTAAGAATTTCACCAAGTATAGGGTAGCTCACAGATATAAAAGTTATTCAAATGTAATAATAAAGAATGGAATAACAGAAGTTCTCTTCATGAAGACGAAAGAAAGAAATAATACTCCCTACGAGTACAACAAATAATATTCCCTACATTGGAAAAACTGGATACTGGAATAGTGAGGTAGCAGATTTCTCTTCTTCTTTCTCTCTATAATTTCTCTCTATAATAATCACTCTAAAGTTTTTGTGAATTGGTGAGAAATGAAGGAAGAATGAGCATCTATTTTATAGAAAAATATAGTTTCGATAATTGCACGTTTTGGGGCTCAAAAATTACAGTACAATACCTCTAACTTTTCTTTCATTTATAATTTAGTCCTGCAAGTATTATCAATCTTGCACCAACTCCCCTAATAGTAAATAATATGAATCAATAGTTCAATCATGTGAATCAATAGTATAATCATGTGAAAAATACAAATTTCAGTATAGTACCTCCATCTATACCTCCATTTTTAATTTAGTCATGCAAGTATTATCAATCTTGCACCAACTCCCCTAATAGTAAATAATGTGATTCAATAGTACACATATGTGAACAAATAGTTATGTAAGTATGTGAATTAGTAGCAATTAATTGCTCATTTATCCGATAAATTACCCGATTTATCAATATAACCCCTAGACATCAATTATCATCAGAATAAATGTCGATTTTCACTAACACAAACAATTCCAACATAATGAAACTATTTTTATCAAAAATATAAAATTTGAAATTTCAAAGTTTGACTTTTCTCAAAAAAGTCAACTATTGACTTTTTGACCAAATAGTGAATTTCGAAATTTTTTGTGTTTATAGACTATTTTTACTAATTTCGTTGTTTCGGACTCAAATATCACGTTCGCGTCTCCAAATTCAACTCCGAACAACATTCATCATTAATATTATAACTCACAATATTTATCAACCGTGTCGCTCCCGTGAAAGAGGGGCTTTCCAATAAGGATTTCTCCCTATTGGCCGTATAATTAGGTGACTAAACTCTCCTCGATGTAACTTCTAGACATTGTAAATATTGAAATTTATAATATGAATAACTTTGTTGTCTCATGTATTGATTTAATAAAAAACATTTTATGCAGATGATACTGTGACAATAATTGAATCAATAATATGATAGATATGATGCAACAATTACTGTAGTAATAATTGAGTATAACTGAGTGACTTCTCATGTAAGCATCAATAATCAATACCGTGTGCTACTATGCAACCACGCGTATTACTGTACTTTTACTACCGGGTAGTTCAACAGTTAACGTTAAAACTTCTGCCGTTATTTTCATAAAGTATTTTTGTTGTTTTCTCAATCCGACAATAATTCCGTTGTGGGGGTCCACCAATGATTGTTAGTTGCATCACGAATATTCCTTGTTAAAACAAATATTCCCCACCAATCGAATATTATATAACAACTTGCGTATTTTGCAAAATTTGTAAATATTACCCACAACTATAACATTATATCAAATCCACACCATAATATTCAGAAATATATTTCGAGAAAATTTAATCTTTATTCAAAAAATCTGGGGTCTCACATATGCGCACAACATCTTAACGCTATCGGGTAATATAATCCCGTGACACCCCCAAATCCGGGTACTTCATTTCCACCGAATTTGGTGCTCAGTATCAAAATAATTACATTTAACTACCCATGATAAAGGATAAAACATTAAATAACTTAAACAATAATCTTTCCCATTAAAGGGTTACATCATCTCATAAACAATCCCAGGTAATCTAACCTTAAATTATTACATTAGTTTGTGGAATACATTAAAAAATAAAACAAGTCTTATAACATCATGCATTTAAATAAACTTTAAATAATTCTTCAACACTTGGACATCTTGCCCTTTCCTTTGCTAGTAGATGACTCATCGACTCTTTCAGCTTTAGCTGCAGTGTTAATTGCAAGAGTGAGCAAACAATTGCTCACTGATATACAGAGTAGTAATAATAACAACATGAGAATGAACAACGAATACTGAACAATAATGAACTTGTTCTATGAATCAAAAATAGAAAACAAGTTCGAACTTTAATATGTGAGGGTCTTAAGACCACGAACTATGTCTTCGGTATTTAGGTATTATTACCTCAACCTTAACAATCATTTAGACTTTACAGACTCTTTTTAACGTAATTAGGGGGATCAGCCCTTTGTACCATGTATTGTGCATAAACATCTAAACGTTACAAGTACAAAATCCCCTATGTTAGGGTTGTTCGTCTCAGTTTGAATTTAGAATTTCCTCACTAAAGAAAGTTTAGTTTGGAACTAGCTTATCAGTGTTTCCAGAATTTTAGAACACTATTCAATTTCTATCAATAAAGGTTTAATACAAGAATGTATAACTGAACAAGGCTATCAAAGTCAAAGATCAGATATCAACAATATATAACTAAATAAACATGATACACATGCAAAGTACTATATTCAAAAGAGTTAGAACAATCTCATTTGAATCGACGTATTAGAACAATATATGCTTTGTTAGAAAAGTGAAACTCGCTCGATGTAACGAATTAGGTTATAAGAGCTTAATCAATCGTGTATATAAGAATAGAATTAATAATCTCGCTCAACCAAAGTTTAGGAACTTGCATTCATTAATAAAAGAATGAAGTTAGAAAGCTTGCTCAATGTAAAGAGTTAAGGTTTAGAAACTTGCACAATTATAAAAGTAGAGTTAGAGAACTTGCCTTGTTTGTAAGCTACACAAGTGTAAAATAATCTCCAATTACCCTACATACATTATTAAAATCGCAACAACAATTAGTTGTATGAATATTAACTTTAGGGGTTTAAACCTTCATTTAGGTCATAACCCTTGTCAGGAATAAGCATGTGAATGATATTCCTATTTACATATGATTTGATTATGATATATATATGAATGAATAATATGCAAGTATGCTTGCATTAAGAAAAGCTGTAAAGTCCTTTGATAGATAATAGAAACATGTGTACAAGGACTTAGAATGAACTGATCAAGTATGTTAGGTTGATCCTACATAAGCAAAACAACTTTGTAAAGTCCTAAAAAAGAAATGATGTACAAGGACTATAAATATAGAAAGATCAAGCATGTTAGGTTGATCTTGTGATGTAATAGATAGGCTTGTCTGGTCGTTGAGCACTGCACCAGAAATCGTAGTCTGCCAGGAGAGTCAAGGAAAACTCGAGAGCTGTCCAGGCAGAATCGTAGTCTGCAAGATAGTAGATCTCGGAGTTCGTAGACTGCCAGGAGAGACAAGGAAGGATCGTAGTGTGTCGAGTAGAACTTCCTCAGGATCGTAGTGTGCTGAGGAAGTCATGTTTAGAATCGTGAGAGACAAACACTTTCTGGGTTTAATAGAACCTCTCGCCGCTGCAGCCTAAGTCAGAAACATAGACTACACTCAAAGTCGTAGAGTCTACTGATGCCGAAGCCAAGTCAAGGATCGTAGATCACACTCTGAGTTCGTAGAGTCTATTAGTTACATGAAGAGATCGTAGTCGAGCAAGATCTGATCCCGAAGTCGTAGTGTCTTCACAGCCGAAGCTGAATCTTAGAGTGCAGAACTACGACCTCAACAGATGTGCTCACAAATTCATGTGCAAAATCGTAGAGAAAATATGATTCTCAACAAATGAGCACTCCTGAGAATATCGAAGGAACAAAGCCTACGTTGGTAATCGCAAAGATACATCCCACAGAAGGGAACCCGAGAGAGCGGCCACATGCAAGCTAACAAACGAGATCTAAGCACCAACCCAATCAAAGATCAAGATTGAGTTGAAGAAGCCATTTGAGATGAAGTCTTCTACAAGGAGATCGGGAGAAGACTTGAAGAATCGACCAAGGAAAGTCGCCAAGTGCGAGTTGTCAAGTGAATGTAAGACAATGATCTTGGAAGCAACCGAGATCGTAGTGTTTGCCAAACAAAGAAAGAACTGATTGAAAGTGAACCGAGATACTGGTTAGCCTCTGAAGAATAAGGCCAAAGTGATTAAGCATAGGGTCAGTCCATTGATGATAAGTGAACATGAGATCACAAGGAGAAAGCGAGCTGGACGCACCACAAATCTGAAGTGTCTTACTATTTAGAGGGGACCAGAGTAAGGAGTTAGGCCATCAGTCTCTGAGAATAGTCGAAGCAAACAGAAGTGATGAAGCACTGCACAATAGAATGAAGAAGTGTTCTACATTGAAGATTCAATCAACACTCTTCAAGATCGTAGTGTTAACTCTACCAGTCAATGAACAACACTCAACAAGACACTACGATCAGGTCCTTGAAGACATGCATCAGAATCGTAGAGTTCAAATAGCTGAAGACTGAAGCATTAGCAACGGTTCAATCTGAAGGGTGATATTCGGACAAGTGCTTATTGAGAGCATCGATGCAAAAGGACAACCTCTGATCGAGAAATCAGAAGGAGGAAATAAAGTCTTCAACCTACCCAAGACATTAAAGTGACATCTCTAATGGGTAGGTGAAACAGTAGACTGCAATGTCAGATAAAGTATGACATGTCACATCAGCAGTCTACCTCTGTCAACTCGATATCTGAGAAGATATTTGAATAGCCTTCAACGGCTACTCTCCAATGGAAGGATTGGGAAGGAGTATAAATCAGGAAGAGCTTCAAAGATCTAGGGTTGCTGGAGTTGCCGAGTTTGGAGTAACGATGGACTATTCTAAACCATGTGAAATAGTGAGTCCGAAGGCTCACTCTACGATCCACCAAGAACACTCAGATACATGCAAATGAAGAAGTAGAAGTGAGAGTTCTACTATGTAGAAGTGAGAGTTCTACTACAAGAAGAGTGTTCTGAACTGCCGAGAGAAAGAAGAGCATCATGTTATCTTGGTGTCCATCATGGGAAGACTCTAAGTACCATAGAGAAGAGCTCACAGTCATCTTAACAAGTCCATCATGAGAAGACATCAAGTATCAAGAAGGGAGATCACAAACGTTATCATGGTGGCAAGCATGAGAAAGTTTCTAAGTATCTAGCAGTAGAGCTTACAATCATCTTAGAAACCCATCATGTGTAGCCATCATGTATCAAGAGGAAAGATCTTCAAGGCAGTCATCAAGGGGTCATCCGAAGTGGTTGAGTAACTGAAGAAGCTGAGCATCATGCAACACTCAACTGCACTTCAAGGGTGATCATGCCAAGTCGCTAAATCATGAGAAGATGTTCAGAGCATGAAGACATCTTAGCAAAATTTCAAAGACCAACTCCAACAAATAAACAAACAACTCAACAGAAGCCAGGGCCTGAGGGGTCCTTGTCCGAAGGGACTAAATGAAGCTAGGGCCTAAGGGGTCCTTGTCCGGAGAGACTAAACAAAGTTCCAAGCCTGCTGGGCTTGAAGAGTTCCTAGGGAACTAGAGGAGTTCCAAGGCTGCTGGCCTTGAAGAGTTCTTAGTGAACTGAAGTCCCATGGCTGCTGGCCTTGAAGGAATCTTAGTGATTCAGCGTGCTGCCCTTCCTTAATGGAAATCCTGCTAGTTGAAAACAGAAGAGTGGATTAGGAGCTTGAGTCTCTGAACCACTTAAAATCCCTTGTGTCTTTTACATTATGTACTATAACTGCTATATATGTTCTAACTGCTTACAACCGAACTAACTCTACGAACAATGTATGTTTGATTATGAATATATCAATGAAGGGGATCTTTTACTTATTCCGCTGTGATTGAAAAGATTCTTATGTTTGTCATATGCTAATGTAATAGCAATACAAAATAAAAGAGAAAAGTATTTGAAAAAAAAGGATCTATTCAACCCCCCTTCTAGATCTATTGTGCCTACTGGGAACTAACAACCCTAACCTAGCACCTAACCACATAGGTTAACGTACTTAACGAATTTGAAATCTCATTACGATCCAACATAACTTAATCGTTCACCTCTTACTTTGAAAAACATCACATTTGGTTTCATTTTATAACTTATTAAACAATTATTTAAAAATCTTCACACTTCAGATACACACACATTACAACTCGATATTATAGCTTATATTATGTCTTAACATCATTAACATGCATGCTTGATCAACCTAAGTCCCTTACACATGACCGCAGAAATGAGCGTATTTTACCGCCTGCATCAGATCAGTATATGATCTCAAGGCTTGGGACCGGCGCAATGCAGAAGTTTTTACCTTGGCATCAGGCAGATCATCACAGTAGCAATTGCAATTGCAAGTAAGACAGAGGAGGCAGAGGTGAATAGTGAATAAGAGCTTTAATTTTAGCCCAACAAAACACGTAATTTCACCCACAAAATAGTGAAATTAATATCTACAATTGGTATGACTATTACAAACATGTTTGCTAACATTTACAACCAATTAGAACAATTTAACGTCAACTAAAACTAGTTTAATTTCTCAAAATTCATATTTTTATACTAAAACTTCATTTTTGAGTTTCTTCACAAAAATGAACACTGTGACTTCGATTCTTGTCCGAATTACTTCGTTCAAATTACGTTATGTGCGTTTCTTAATAGACTAGCATAAACAAAACTCAATTCACAGTTTAGCATACGATTTGGCAACTAAAATTGGTACTTTACACAAGTCATATGGAAAAATATAAACACTGTCATTTTACTCTTCTCCCTATAAACCAATTTCTCACAAATTTGACAAACAAGTATCAAGTATACATGATGATTAACAGATTTTGCAACACTATATGCTCATACATCTACCACAATTCACGTGATTTCCAAATCATATAAAATACATAGTACTAGAATTAAGAGTTAAAATTAAGAATATTTTATACCTTGATTTAGCAAAATGATTACCCAATCCTTCTCTTCCACTTGACACTCACAGAAACTCTCTCAAGCTATCACTCACAATTTCCTTTGTGTTTGTCTCTCTCACTACTCTGTTATTTCTCCTTAGTAAAATACGTGAAATAAGAGCCAACTGAGCGCTAGCCTTAGGAAATAGACGCGTAAATAAACTGAAGCCCACGTACTTCAGTTAAAAAAATAACACGTCTACGTCAGTTACACAAAACCAAAGGCAACAAGGCCTTGTTTGGCCACACACCAAATCCCCCAACTAGATTATTTTAATAATATTATATTATATAGTTTCATGTCACACCCTTAGTCAATTAAATAACTTTAGCTCAATTAATTTTAATAACTTGTAATGGTAATTAAAATAATTTCTATTATAATTATATTTATGAATAATAAATAATTATATATCTAATTTAATTAATAAATTAAACACATCACTTTATTTAATTTATTTATTTTCTTTAAATTAAAAAATTCATCTAATTTAATTATTTTCTTAAATAAAATCCTCAATAAAATTATCATTATTCAATTTAATTAGCATTAATCAATTTAGTTACTAAATTACTTCACCATAATTATCAATTATTTATTTTTCTCAATAAATAAATTATTTAAAATATTTATTTAATTCCATAAATATTTAAATTAAATTATAAATTTCTCTATCGTTACATCCTTCCCTCCTTAAAAGGATTCTGTCCCCAGAATCACAATTCAATAAATTCATTCATCACAAATCCCCTATAGCAGGGTGTTCAACTCAGCTTTGATATTAGAGTCCGCACCAAAGGAAGTTTGGTTTGGATTGATCTCAAGGGTAATTTAGAGTTCAATAATCATCAACTAAGGATTAGTTGAATCAATAAGGATTCACTATCCATTCGAGGTTTCAATGCGATAATATAATCAATACCCAAATCAAAGATTGAATCTCAACTTTATATAATTAAATGAACATTGTATAACAAAAGTAATTGTAACGACCCCAAAATTCATACAATTAAACTATCAACTTCGATCATTAATAATATGTTTAACTTCTGATTTTATATCATTATTCGATGTTAAACTTAATAAAATGCAGAATAATTAAAAAATCTTTGTCTTCTTACTTTAATTCCCTGAATCAAAACCTTTATCATCTACACATCTCTGAATCAATTTTATTTTATAATTTACTTCATCAGAGTTATATAAAATCTTACATCTCAGCTAGATATCCCTTATACATTTGGTAGCTCAAACTTTATAACTACATACGAAATTTTACATCATAATTATCAAGTACATTTCTCAAAACCTTTATCTTTACCTACCTTTGAACCATACTTAGTTTAGTACTCACTTTATCAGAGTTAATAAATAAAACTTACATCTAGGTTCAATACCTTTTATACAACGAACAAAACTTAAACTTTATAACTCAATATCTATTAAACATCATACATTATTCGGAACCTTAAACATAGTTAAAATAATAACAACTCAACCAAAGTATATAAATCTTCATGCATTACATCTGATTCATGTCTTTCAAGTAGCACATAGAGTTACCTTCAATCCTTAATCTGCAAAAGTGGTTATTTGCAAGGTTGAGCTTGACAGCCCATCAAAATTTAACAGTTTTCATGCATCACGTAGCATATAATATGTGACAACTCGAAAATTTATAAAATCTTGAATGATTAGAATAAAGGTTAAAGAATAAAACCTAGAAGAGAATTTGAGGATTTATTTAAAATTTTTAAGAAGAACCTATATGGTTTCTTAATTGAATGAGAATAAAGAAATATGGGTTACAAAATTTCAAAACCCTAGAAATGAATTGATATGTATTCGAATGAATATCAAGAATAAGGTATTATGATACCTGTAAAATTTGATGTGAATTGAATAGTGTAAGGAATGTTATACTAATATAGGTGGAAATTTTATTAAGGAAATAAGAATTCACATGAAGAGATGTTATGAGGTTAAACGAAGATGAGTTTATGTATAGAAATATATATACTTAGTAAGGTGCTATATATATTTTAGCAAGAGTAATGATGAATTAAGTTAATGATATAAGGATCAAGATAAAACTATGTTAGTAATTAACATAGCTTGAATGTGGGCCTTGATTGGAAAATAAGAAGATATATAAGTTTAAATTTATTAGCTAATATGATTAACAATAAAAATGGCGTAAGATAAAACTTAAAATTTGATTTAGAGATAGAATTTTGAAGCACGGACTGCTCGGTTGCGTCCGAAACGTCAAGTTTAGTCAGAAAGGACAATTAACACAAAATGTGTAAGGGTTGACTTTTTGGTCAAAGTCAACAGTTGATTTTTATAGAAAAGGTCAAAATTGGAGTTAGAAGTGAAATATGTTATGATTATGTGAATTATGTATGTGATTAAATAAATATACATTATATAATGTGAATATATTTATTTAGTATATAAAAGTGAGTAAGAATTAAGTTATGTAACCTAATATATATATTAGGTGTGTTAATTAAATAACTTGAGAGATTATAATATGATAGAATATTAGTAAATAAATATATACTAACATTAAGAGATTTATTTTATACATCTCAGTTAATTAATTTTATAACCTAATTATAGCAAGTCTAATTGGGTTAAGGAAATAAATGTACATGAGTAAGGATTTAAGTTATAATTGAGAAAATGAAAACCCTAATTAAATAATTAGGAAATGATAGAATTAAAGGTAGTGGAATATGTAAAATATATGGCCCAATCATGTTAAGTAGAAAGCCCAAAAGATGAAATTGGTGGCCCAACTTTAAGCCCAATTAAGGAGGGGCATATTGGACATTTGGTATGCTAAATAAGAATTAAAAAGAAACCAATTTTTAAGGATAATAAGGCCACATGGCCAGCCAAGATAAGGAGAGGAAGGGGGAATGAATGTAATCATTTCAAGCTTCCAATTTTCTAAAGATATGTACAAGATTGGCTAGGTGTCTCTCTTTTATTTGGCCACATAATTTTATTTAGATTACAAGCAACCTTATAATGATGAAGAAAGAGAAAGAGAGAGTGAATGGGGGAATGAATATTAAATATACAATTATATCTATTCATTTTTTACCAAACCACAAAAGCCATTTCATTTCTCTATCATCCTATTACTTCCTTTTAGCTAACAAAATAAAACCAAGAGAGAGAGAGAGATGAGCAATTTCGACAGCCACAAGAGGTAAAGGAGAGGAGGTTTTGATCTTCAAGCTAACCAAGATTATCATCTACTTTGAAAGATTAAGGAAGGCTAGCAAAAGATAAAGGTATAAACTACCTTTTATCTAAGTTATTCTTAGTTGTTTAAAAAAAACTTGGATTTATGTTCTTGAACTTCAAAACTCTTTTTACATGATCTAGAGTGTGTTATGTGTGGATCTATCCATCTTGTGTGTTAAAAGTTAGATCTAAAGTATGAAATGGAAACTAGGATTTTTAAAATGTAGAAAATCCTAATTTTTAGCCTTGATGGTGTTTAACCTTGTGTTTGATGGAATAGATCATGTATTATGGTAGATTCATGGGTATATGAAGTATTAGTAGGTATTATGATGAGTTATGTTGGTTATTATGTGAGAACATAGAAGTTTGCTTAGAAATTACCAAGAGTTAAAAATCAAATTTTTGTGAAAATGAAACATGAAATTCAAATGACCATATCTCCTATTATATTTTGAATTTTTGAGTGTAGTTAAGTCCTAGAGTTAGATCTTTGAGTTTTCTAACTTATCCAAGTGGAATCACTAGAAAAGGTATTTTAGATTTTCGTGTGGACGGATTTTAGTAAATGTGTCAAAAATAGAAAAATGACAAAAGTATACTGCCAAAGATTTTGCAAGGGCTGTTTTGGTAACTTAAATTGTGAACTAAATTCCGGCTTTTTGGGACATGAAAATATATGGTATTAAGTACCTCCTGTTCAAAAATGAGCTCATTCAGACTTAAAATGACCAAGTTATGACCATTTTAATTTATGTGATTTTTGGACAAAAATCGCTATAACAGGAGTTCTATAACTCCGATGGCCACGAAATTTAAACTGGAGGCTCACTTTAACACGTACAAGATTTTGTCATGAGATGGGAATTTCTGGAGGTTAGCATGATAGGGCTAATTTCTTAAGCTACGCACTAAAAATGATTTTTGGAAAATACTAAAGGAAGTTGTAAAATTATGGAAAAATACTTTTTATGTATGAAATATATGTATATGTGTTTGGACAAAGGATAGAAAAATAATAAGCTGATTTGTTATTTTTATGAGAAGGATATGGAATCCAGCTTGTTGGATTGAAGAATCTGATGAATCAAGCTTGTTGGATTGAAAAACAGTTTACTGAATTGAAAATTTGTTGAATCCAGCTTGCTGGATTGCAATCTAGTTGCTGGATTTGGAATCCAGTTTCCTAGATTACAGTTAGGTTTGTGGATTGACCATCCAGGTTGCTGGATTTGGAATCCAGGTTGCTGGATTTGGAATCCAGTCTACTGAATTGGTAATTTGATTGCTAGATTTAGAATCCAGGTTGCTGGATTAGTATTTGACTTCATAGATGTTAAAGAAGAACTTATAATATATAAGATTAGAGTGTTAAATCATAAGGTATATGATATAGTGATTAAGGAATTATCAAAGGATGATAATAATGCTGATGTGTTAAGATGTTATCTAATATTTGATTAAGTGTTAGATAATTTATGAATAAAGAAATAGTATTATGAGTTAGCAGGTATGTTATACTAATTAAAAGATCAATCTTATAATTAATAGGTCTTTCATCAGAGATTAAATTAGATTGCTTAGCGGTAATCAACAGTACATGCAAGTTTCCTAACTCAACCTTGAGTTGTATTTTCAAAGCATGTTAGTGAATAATTTTTGTTGATTATTCACATCTATACTGATTATTGATTCACACTTAGTGCATGTTGCATATGTTCATCAGGTATGAAAGGCTGATCACCTTCATTACCATCTGCTCCAGTTGAATTATTCATATTCATTATTGATATTTATTCATGTCGTCCTGATCATTCAGTTATGAAATTTGATTCCTGCTAGTTCACAATTATATTGTTGAACGTAGCTAGCCTTTTATCCATATTCTTTCAATCATGATATATCCTTAAATAAATTTAACTTGTTGGGAAAATTTGTTTCTCACCCTTGCTATATCATGATAAAAATTTACAGATTAAGAAGAAAGCTCGAGTAAAGACAAAAGCAAAGGCAAAGTGCAAGATTAAAGTTATGGTGCGGTTAGATTTATTAAATTTTCTAACAAAAATATTATTATAAAAATTTAAGATAGTGAAGATATGTATTAAGCTAAGGTTGTAGACCTTGGGATTAATGTGTAAAAGTTTAATGTATAAACAATTTATGTTTATATCTTCCGCAATAGTTATAGAAATGATGTACCAAATCTTAGGTAAAAAGTACTCAAATTTGGGGATGCTACATAATAACATGCTCAACATACATTTCATAAGAAATTGAGCTAATATAACATACATGCTGCAGTTCATATAACAAGTATAAAGATTGAGTTCCTTACTCAATCAGCATTCATTACTCAACCAACGTAGTTATAAATTGACTTTAACGTTTTATACTTTCAATATATATATGATAAGTAGATTTTATGCCTACTTATCCGGTATCTATTACTTGAATTAGTTACTTAATCTCATGTTTCTTAGTTACTTTTCATGCATTTTGTGTTCGTTTTGTAGATTATATGCTTGGGAGCTGAAATCGCAAAGAATTGGTATGAAATCGCAAAGAAAAGTAATCCGGACATCATTTGGGCTTTCATGTTCATTTCATGTTTTTGGCTTGAAACTTGTCTTACATTGTAGAGCTTCTTCTTAGCTTTTCGGAACAAATTGAATCATTCCAATCGGAGTTCGGATGCAAGAGTTAAGACATTTGTACCAACGGACGTCGAACTTCACTATTTTGGGTGGCCATTTACACATCAGTCACTTCCATCCCACTTTCTACGTTCATAAATTCGTTATTTCTCAATTCTTAAAGAATAAAAGTTGTAGAACTCATCGATATCTTTGATTTGATAGGTGGTAGGCCACGTAACTCTTCCTGGATCAAAAGTTGTGGCCGTTTTCCCAAAGGACGTCAGAGAAGAAAAGGGACCCCCGTCGGGGCGGGCATACCAGTTGGAAAACAGTAGGGACCCCCATCGGGTGGGCTTTTATATAGACTAGACCGGGGTAAACGCGTAAAAGACGTTTTTTGGCCAAATTTGAGTTCGGGAAGGATTGTTTCGATCCGATTGACTCAAGGACTTTCAAGATGACTTAAAGACATATAAAGAGACTTATAAAAGGAGGAGAATAAGAAGGATTAGAGGGGAGGGAGAGGATTCCATTAGATTACAGTAGAGTAGAATAGGAGTAAACACTAGTTCTTATTAGATTTGGAGATCGAAGCAACTTGGAGACCATTGAAGATTCAAAGTAGGAGCAAGGAGAGAGCTTCAAATCTGCAGACAACATATTCTATCTTCTTATCTTCTTCTATCTTTGTCTTTTATTGTTTATTCAATTGCGGATTCTTAGTTTTAATTCAATAATCATGAACTAATTCTTTGTTTTAGATTACAATGGATCTTATTGTGTAGTTTATTTTAATATGCTTCGCTATCAATTATTATGTTATATCGTGAAGATTGTCTATTGTGATTTGGACTTAATTGTTTAATTGCCTAGCTAACAATTACTGTGATAATCTATATAAACTCGAGAGATGAAGTATAGATTTAGATTTTATCATGATAGCATGTGTTTGTGATTTCTGCATAGATGAAATTCATGATTCGTGTTTAGGATAGAGATATGCCTTTACGCCATATGTAATCTTATATAGAACTTGTGCTTAAATAATTTTTAATTGTAATTCACATAGAGATATAGTGAATTAGTTAATTAGGGTGTCTTGCTTAATTTTATCATCTGTGAATTTAAGTGAGTATGGGTATTATGCATCGAGAGGTGATTTTATCTGCTTTAGTGTTCTTGATTAACAATTCAGGATAGAGAATAATTGATGAGAAGTGTGTTAACTTAAATGAAGCAATAAGTGAAGTTGTGATCTTAAATCTCCGTAATCTTAATTTAACTAGTGGAATTTAATAATAATTTAATTTATATAATTTGAAATTCATTCGTTTAAATAAGATTAAGTTGGTTACGGGTTAGTACTTGGTGATTTTTATTAAAAAATTCCTCGTGGGAACGATACTCTACTTTCACTTTATTACTTGTTAACCACGTATACTTGCGTGTTGTGCGTAATTAGATTTTACCCAACAAGTTTTTGGCGCCGCTGCCGGGAAATTAGTTAATATAATTTTTGCCAATATTAGCTTCAATCAAATTAGACATAATTTAAATATTTTTTTCTTTTTATTTAATTCTCTTTCTATTTTTCTCTCTTTTCAGGTACCATGGCTGGATGCAATTATCAATGGCCTTATTCGAATATGACTCAGCCAAGGGACACATGAATTGATGGACTCAATGCATTTTCTGCATTATCAACACAACTTGAGACACTTTCGAGGAGATTGGACGTTGTTGCAGCCCAACGTAATCGAATGATAACAGTTAATTGCAATTATTGTGCTGGTAATCATCCGAGTCATCAATGCACCGTTAGTTTTGGGCCGTGATAACACGGTGGTGAATACCTCAACGATTATATATATGCTAATTATCATCAAGTTTGGGGGTATCACCCGGATTCGTCATGGAGCTATACTTATGAAGACCAATTCTACGCTCTAAATCCAACATACACACCAGAATTTTCATGTCCACCTCCATTGCCACAAGAAGAAAAGTCAAATCGGAGGGATGTAATATTGAAGGGCATAGCAAACCTAGAGGAGATGAGGATTAGCCAAGAGCTGTCATCCTAAAATTTTAATAATCAGATGGAACAACTCGTCACTACCTCAACTAATGGTCCTCAATACATGGCTTCCGAGACTAAGACAAATAATTCAAGGTTGGAGGAATTATTGTCCAAGTTCGTAGCATCAAATGAGGAGAGGAGGATTAATCAAAAGCGGTCAATTCAGAATCAAGAGATATCAATTCAAAATCTGCAGAACCAGATGGATCAAATGCTCAAAGCCTTGAACAATTGTCCTCAAAACAATTGGTGTTATGACGAGGATTCCGAGATTGATGAAGTGCCCGAGCCAAATCTACAACTGGATGAGCCACAATATGTTGAAAAAGAGAAGACAAGTGGGGATAATGAAAACAAGGTCGATGAAGAACTAACTATGAGTACTAATGAGGATGAGCTGATGTTATTAATGCCTCAAGTGCCTTCTCCACCAAAGTTCAAGGATCCGGTTAGATTTGCAAAACCTTGTCCGCTAGGTAGTCATGTCATCGGCAATACTCCTTGTGACATAAAAGCGAGTACAACTTTGAAGCCATGGTGCGATGAGCTGGAGAAGATAGAAAAAGAGATTGTTGTGTCTGACAAGCTTCAATGCCAGAATCTATTCGCAGACACAATGGAGAAAACACCTAGATGTTGGACGTACTTGAATGTGATCTTATCTAAAGAAAGCATACTAACTGACTTTAATGCAATGGCTATCATAATTGGGAACCTACCAAAAGCTACATTATTTCCGATGGATGGAAGGTTCCTCAACTTTCGAAGAGGAATTGGATAGCGTTGACCAGACAAAGTCAGGTTGAAAGACTGTAAATCAAGCGCTGACTGGGAGGCAACCCATGAATTTTTATATTTATATATTTTACTAGTTTAATTAGTGTTGTTAGTTCGTCAAAAATTTAGGAGTTAATTTGCTTATTAAGTTATCTTATAATCTAATCCATGTTGTCTATCTTCATTGCAGGTACTGGAGGTTCAATGGATAGGAAAATGATCGTTGCCGCCATCGCCACCATCACCTCACGCTTAGTTGCTTATAGGGAAGTTCTCTTCTACTTACCGATATATTCTTACAATGAGGACATTGTAATTGCTAAGTTAGGGGAGTTTATTTTAGTTCATTATTGCATGTTTAGTTTCATGTTTATGTTATGTTATTTTGCATATGTGTTAATTTAGTTTAGGTTCATTATGTTTGAATTCATGTAGTACAACTGCATAAGTAGTTGCATAGTAGTATAGTTTGAATAACATTATATTCAGTTTCTTGAAAGAAAAAAAAATTCAAAAATTCAAAAATAATAGTTAGTTACTATGTTCATCTTGCATTATTCCAGCTGTTTGATATTTACAATTTGTTTTGGCCAATGATGAGATTGAAATTGGGTAGACAAGTATAGTACTGACTATTAGAGCTTTGATGTGACTTCTTGTTATGAATTGAGTCTTTTTATGTTTGAAACTTGTATAATAAGGATATCACAATAAAAACAACTTATTGATTGAGTTTAAATCGATACATAATGGGATTCTAAAGGATAATGTTAGTTTGAATGAAAGAATGACATGAATAAGTAGTGATGACTAAATTTAGACAAGAACCTAAGTTTGGGGGAATATTTGGGGTATATAAGCTATAACAAAAAGAAAAAAAAAGAAAAAAAAGAAAAAAGAAAAAGAAAAAAGTATGACTAAACAGTATGCGTGTTTGTCTAGTTTTGTGGCCTTTGTTACTTGAGTAAGTAAGTAAGCAGAGAGGATTGTCTTTACACCTAAGCGCCCTAAGGTCTTAATGGGTCAGGAGCCATTGGTGAAAGCTTCGTTAAGGTAGCATTGAAAAGCCTAAGGGAATAAGACATTGCATAGCTATGTGTATATAAACAAAAAAAAATTGAATAAAACGGGAAATAAGAGAAAAAAGCCCCCGTAAGTGAAAAATAAAGCATAAGTATCCCATGTTGACCCTTGATATTGGTAATTGTTTGATTTTAGTTGGATCTAGCTTGTTTTTGGATTTCTTGAGTTTACACTGTATGATGCCTTCGAAGAGACTTGTTATATGTTAAATTTGATTTTATATCAGTTAGCATTGTTGTTGAGCACACACACACACACACACACACTATATTAGTGATAACAGTCTAAGATTTGATGATTGATTGGGAAGTTAATGATTTGTTTTGATATGATGTATTATCGTGTTTACTTGATTTTTCTAAGTCCGATTGAATAGACTTGTTTCTGTCATTACTGCTGGATTCGTAGGCATGTAGATTAGTAGCATTGCATAGCATTGTTATTTTGTGTTTTTGCTTGAGGATAAACAAAGGTTTAAGTTTGGGGAAATTTGATAAGTAGGTTTTATACCTACTTATCCAGTATCTGTTACTTGAATTAGTTGCTTAATCTCATGCTTCTTAGTTACTTTTCATGCATTTTGTGTTCGTTTTGTAGATTATATACTTGGGAGCTGAAATCGCAAAGAATTGGTATGAAATTGCAAAGAAAACAATCCGGACATCATTTGGGATTTTATGTTCATTTCATGTTTTTGGCTTGGAACTTGTCTTACATTGTAGAGCTTCTTCTTAGCTTTCCGGATTGCATATCAGTCACTTCTATCCCACTTTTGACCTGCATCCGTTCGTTATTTCTCAATTATCAAAGAATGAAAGTTGTAGATCTCGTCGATATCTTCGATTGGATAGGTTGTAGGCCTCGTAACTCTTCCCGGATCAAACGTTATAGCCATTTTCCCTAAGGACGTTAGAGAAGAAAAGGGACCCCCGCCGGGGCGGGCATACCAGCTGGAAAACAGTAGGGACCCCGCCGGGGTGGGCCCTTTACAAGGCTAGACCCCCGCCGGAACGGGGGTATGCGCAGAAAAGACGTTTTTTGGCCAAATTTGAGTTCGGGAATGATTATTTCGATCCAATTCACTCAAGGACTTCCAGGAGGACTTAAAGACATATAAAGAGACTTATAAAAGGAGGAGAATAAGAAGGATTAGAGGGGAGGGAGAGGATTACATTAGATTAGATTAGAGTAGAATAGGAGTAAACACTAGTTCTTATTAGATTTGGAGATCGAAGCAACTTGGAGACCATTGAAGATTCAAAGTAGGAGCAAGGAGAGAGCTTCAAATATGCAAACAACAGATTCTATCTTCTTATCTTCTTCTATCTTTGTCTTTTATTGTTTATTCAATTGTGGATTCTTAGTTTTAATTCAATAATCATGAACTAATTCTTTGTTTGAAATTACAATGAATCTTATTGTGTAGTTTATTTTAATATGCTTCACTATCAATTATTATGTTATATCGTGAGGATTATCTATTGTGATTTGGACTTAATTATTTAATTACGTAGCTAACAATTACCGTGATAATCTATATAAACTCGAGAGATGAAGTATAGATTTAGATTTTATCATGATAGCATATGTTTGTGATTTCTGCATAGATGGAATTCATGATTCGTGTTTAGGATAGAGATATGCCTTTACGCCATATGTAATCTTATAGAAAACTTGTGCTTTAAATCCTTTTTAATTATAATTCACATAGAGATATAGTGAATTAGTTAATTAGGGTGTCTTGCTTAATTCTATCATCTGTGGATTTAAGTGAGTATGGATATTATGCATCGAGAGGTGGTTTTATCTGCTTTGGTGTTCTTGATTAACAATTCAGGATAGATAATAATTGATGAGAAGTGTGTTAACTTAAATGAAGCAATAAGTGAAGTTGTGATCTTAAATCTACGTAATCTTAATTTAACTAGTGGAATTTAATAATAATTTAATTTATATAATTTGAAATTCATTCGTTTAAATAAGATTGAGTTGGTTACGGGTTAGTACTTGGTAATTTTTATTAAACAATTCCTCATGGGAACGATACTCTACTTTCACTTTATTACATGTTGACCACGTATACTTGCGTGTTGTGCGTAATTAGATTTTACCTAACAATATATAACACATCATGCTCTTTTTAATAAATATTTAAAACATTTCATCATCAAGTTCACATAGCAAATAGAAACTGAAAGACTTGCCTGGATCGTTGTTTACCAATAACAGATTAACAACTTTCAGATATCTGCATTTCACGTGCCCTACACGATTATATATTCATGCACATCAACTATTAGTCACATAGCAACGCATAGTAGTTGTAAACTTTACTCTACATCTCATAACCCTTCCTATTAATCAATACACAATGTTTAATTTTATTTTGTAAGTCACAAATAATTAAATTAGATAATGGACAGAAAGTAAATGCAGAAGTTAAACGACACAAGAAATTTTTAATGGTTCGGAGACTGAATAACTTCTAGTCGACTCTCTTACTCTGTGAGTAGGAAATCCACTAAGGATGAAAATCACTAAGATCTTATTACAACTGAATCATTTAGGTTACTTTAAGCCACTAAGTCTTGGAATAGGGTCACTTAGTCCATATCACTAAGATCTCTTCAAGTCACTTAGACTTGGAATATTGTCACTAAGACAATGAGTTAATGGGAGTAGTAAAGCTGTTTGACGGGCTACTAAGCGACTTTAAGATCAGATGCTAAGGTGCTTAGTAGCAGAATAAGGCGTTCTCAGTTTTCGTAGAGTGGTATGTTAGAGCTTAGGTAGAGTTTCTGCTTAATTTTTTATCGTTAGTTTGATTTGAAATCTGCTTGCTCTTATATAGACTTCTTGAGAGCTTTCCGTTGCAATGTTTTCGTTGTGCATTTAATGCTCAGATAGTCCAGGATCCTTGATGTTGACATCTTAAGTTGTTGTGTCAGCTTGCTTTGTGACTTTGACTTGTCACATCAGTCTGCAAATTCATCAACCACATGGGTGTTATCTCTTTTGCCAAACTAGTTGTTAGATACAAATATACTCTGATCTTTGATTTCAACCAAAGATGTTTGGTGAATGCATTAGGCTCTTCAATCTGTAACGCTCCCATTATCAGCCTTTCGACAGTTCTGACTTGCTCTACGAATTGAGTTGATCGTAGATTTTGATGAGAAATATAGAGTCTTACTTGACTTCACTCGACGTTCTGAGCTATATGTTATGCTCTACGAATGATTACTCGAGCAACGAGGCATTCTACGATTGTGCTATCTAAGATCTGCTCTACGAAATTGATCTCTACGATACTTGAGCAGACTATGCGAACTTCTCTTTACTATACTATCTTATATTTACTCTACAATTTGATCTTCACTATATGATTTTGAGTGAACTCTACGAAGAGACTGTAGACTCTGAGATCGAACACTTAATGTTCTACGAAGGCATAACTTCATACTATGTGATCACTATTGTTTCTACGAACATGCAGAGTAGCTTTACTATCGTTTAACAATACACTACAATCATTTTGATCGTATCATCTATACAACATTTTAGCTCTTAAGATCAACCTATGTTACACCAAAAATATATTACTACTAAGATCTCTTCATCACCATACCAAACTCCAAATCATATATCCTACTATTTGAATAAGCAAACTATAGCTTTCAAAATCTCTTAAAGATTCATCACTTATTGTATATCTAATCATTCAATGAATCAATCATTCTCTTAATGCAAATCTTAACCCAACAAATTCCAAGATATCCTTATACTATCACTCAAAATTTTATATAAGAAAACTCCAATATTCTATTAGAAAATAATTGCAAAATTCATTTACTCCAAAAGATTAATCTAATTACCTCGAATCTCTACAACTCAAATTTACAAAAGATCCTTTATAATTACGAACTTTCATTTTATCATAGTATGTCATCAATACACAAACCTTAAATTATCCACAAGCTTAACATAAATCAAAACATAACTCAAATCAAAATCCTCAATTCAACAATCATAATAATTGTCACAAAAAAACAACTCTAACAAATAATTTTCCAAAATTAAATACTCGTCGATACAAATACTCACATCATAATCGCATCTCGCATAAGATCATTTCTTATCTGTACAAAGTATAACTTTATTCACCTCAATGATTAAATCACAATTCTTAACTAATATCATTACTCCAATGCATAACAATAATAATCTTAACAAATTATCTCGCCTCTCTCAAATCAATTACAACTCAAAGAGCTAAAAACACTGTCAAAATCAAGACCAACCAAACAGAGAACAAAATCGAATCAAACTCATACGTCTACCCAGTAATTTACCCATAACTCACAGGTCAAACCTAAATAGGTTTTCTACAAGAAAGAACTTAGGCTTTGATACCATCTCTGTAACACCCCCTTCCCAAAAAGGAAAGGGAGGTCACGTGCAAAGCACAACAAACCTCAAAATGAGTAAACAGAGCACTGATAACTTCAAAATATTAATAATGATATCCATCAATGAAGTACTAATTATAATTCTCCAACTAGAGTTAAAATAAAAAAACCAAAAATCAAAACAACCTAGATGGTCAAAGGTAACACTCTCATCACACTAGCTCTGTATCACCCCTGCAAACCTGCCGGAAGAAAAACATAGCTTGAGCCAATTGCCCAGTACGGATACAGATATACAAAAGATATACAATTGATATACAAAATCAACTGAGACAAAATACTGAACAAAACCTCAAGTGCATATACTGACAAAATATAATCTCCAAAGATCTGAATGGAATAAATCTGAATCAACAGAATTGACGAAACCAATAGAAGAATAAAGAAATAACGAACTGAAGTAACTAATTCAATGAATTGAACTGAACAGAAACAAACAAAACTAATACAATGAAATAATAGGCTGAATCAAATGGTTGAGTTTAATTTTATACCGAGTGAGCTCAGAAATATACATTGCCACACAGGCAAGTCAAAACAATGCCACACAGGCAAGTCAAAATAATGCCACACAAGACAGTCAAATGATGCCACACATGCAAGTCAAATGATGCCATAGGCAAATCACACATTGGACCGCGAATCCAAATGTATGAAAATCGGATAGGTGTGTTTGGCACAACATCACCAATCCGCAGAACAGAAAACTAGGGTTAACCCATACGCCTCCCACAACAAAACACCAATTGGCCCACTTCTTCCGGAGCCCAAAACAGAGATGTTGTGGACTAATCACACCGCCGCGAAAAGTGTCATGCCTCTCGTGCCAAGACGACATGCCTGTGGTACCCCCACAGGTGGTTATAGCTCAAGTATACCCTACGGTATATTCTAACAAAAATACTATGTCACAACACATGCGACATAATACCAACAAAAGAGTTCTATATGTACATGTTGAACCAAATCAAATTATAGTCACAAGGTCTCAAAAAGAAGGTAGCAACATGTACCGTTCTATAATTATCAAAAATAAATACTAAACATGATATCCTAATTCAAAGAGTACAAATACGAGTCATGTGTATCAACTTCAAAATGAAACTAATATATTTATTTCACATGAAACAATTATGTAAGACCCCAACTTATTATAAATAAAATTGAATTTCCTCTATTTATTATTTTGAAATAATAAGGAATTAATTTGATATAATGTTCTAGTTATGGGTGAAATGTGCAAAATTTGCAAAATAAGCAAGTGGTTATACAATAATCATTGTTGTCAGGGAATATTCGTTTGGTCGTGGAATATTCTTTTTGTCGGGAATATCTGTACGACGGCGCAGTCATTTGTGGGCCCCATAACGGAATAACTGTCAGATGAAGAAAATGACAAAGTTTGAGTTTTTATAAATAATGGTGTATTGGTTACCGCTATTAATTGTTGGAATACCGGTGGTTAAAAAACACGAATGTCGCGCGTGGTTGCATAGTAGCTACGGTTTTTGCACAAGATTTTGAATTATTGATTCTTACGTAAGAAGACACTACTCAATAATTGTTACAATAATTACTGTTCAATATTTTATTTTATTGGTTCAATAATTGCTGCGTTGATATTTTATATTATTTTTGTTTCAATAATTGTCATTGCACAGTATTTCCCATTATCAGATCAATAATTCATATTATTTGAATAATATTATTAGATAACATTATTGGCAATGTCTAGAAAGTTCTGTTAAGGAGAGGTTTGGTCACCTAATTGCGCGCCAATAAGGAGAAATCCTTATCGGAAAGCCCCCTCTTTCCTGGGAACGGCTTGATTGTCATAATTGTGATTCTGTAATATTATTTATGAATAATTAATTATTGATTTATATGATAAGGAAATATTTATTTGATGTGGATATAAATGATAGATATATTTATGTGGTTATAAATGAAGGAATTAATGCTGAGGTGTTTTATCAGTATTTTGTCGGAATGGAGGTATTAAAAATCATCCGTTTGTGGATTTCTGATATTTTCTGTTTGGAATTTGGAAAAATTCAAAGCTACAAAGGTGTAGAGAATTCGATTTCGTGTGGAATGGACATAAAATTCGTATTTTTCTGATAAACGAGCTATTTTCTATGAATTACTGAAGTTTCGGAATATGAAATGATTTTTATTAAATTATGGGTGGGACCCACTTTTGTTTTAACATGTGGGCTGTTGAAAATTTTTGTGAGTATTTAGACACTTTGAGAGTTGCTATTCAGTGCAAGTTTCCTTCGGCTTTACATCCGATATTCCGATCAGAAATACTGTTATTTTGAGGTAAGGGGTGTTATTTTCTTCGTAAATGATATTATTTCTTTCAATATCATTATGCCAAAATATTGGTCTGAACTTTTTTTATCAAATTTGGAACTTTTTGTGTCGAGGTTACTATTCACGTATACGACACTATTTACGAATACGACACTATTCACCAAAAAAATGAAATTTTCTTCTTTTTGTCCAAGATGTCTATTATGGTTACTATCTTTGATTGTATCCATGTTTTGATCTTTATTTTTGAATTCTACTTCAAAATTGGTTATTATGGAGTATTATTGAACTTGGATAAACTGTAATACGAATCCATAATATTTGTTCTTTTATCTCACTGGATTCGTTTTCTTTAAGATATTTTTCATCATCCTCAGTCCTAAATGATGATATAATTGAATATCTTTGGGCTCAGAAAGTAAAAAGATGAATGATTACCTAATGAATATCTTTGGCCGTAGTCAAAAAGATGAACATGTGTTGAGATGAACATGACCAATTAGTGATACAAATGAATATCTTTGGTCTGTAGTGCAAAGATGAATATTTGATTCAAGATGTATATTGATTGATGTTACAGGGATAAAATATTGGTGATGAACTTTTAAATCTTAGAAGATAGTAGAATTCTTTCTCTACTTGACTCTTCTAATGGATTGTTGTTTTCGCTGCAGTTGTTGATTTAAAACTTGTTGTCTATTATATTTTATCAAATTTTTCCCTGTTGAAGACTAATGATAAATTGTTGTATATTATCTTAGTCGTAATATTCTTTACTGGGCTAGTTGAACTCACCCTTTTTCCTTTTTGTTCCATTGTTCTTCTCAGGAGGAGAGAATTTAGCAGGAACTAGCCGGGGTATGGAGTGATGATTCAAGATAGTTGTATTAGTAGTCCTCACTATTTTATAAAATAGTGTATCAATAATTGTAATGAGGACTCCTTTTGAGTTTGTATACTCTCTATTAGACAATAGTTGTATTCAAACTCACAGTATATGTGTTGTCGTATTTTGAACAACAATTGTATTACTGAAGTTGTATTTGTTTCTATACCATGTATTTGACGACTCAGAATGGGTGATGTATACCTATTTTGGGGGCTTCACAGTTGGTATCAAAGCTTAGGGATATGATCCCTGGCTGAGATGTGAGACAAGAACTAGGAGGGGAGAGACAGGGAATTCCTTCGCTAGTATGACCTGACTAAGTTTATTTGGTATTTATTTGGTCGGTCAGAGTATAAGGATAATATGTGACATGTCAATTAACCCTTATTTTGTGGCAGTATTTGAGAATGGCAGCTGGAAATATTAACAATGAAGTGAATGAGACCATGGAGTCACCTTTAATCACCACCCAGGGGAACGTGCAACATGAAGGCAATATTCCTCCTGTAAACAACACTACCGAACAAATGATGAATGATGGAATGTTTAAAAGCTTTTTGCAGTTCATGCAAAATTAGACGAGGGAGACTCGTGCACAAAATACGGGTGGAAATGATAGCAATGCGCGGCTTGTCACAGCCAAGCAGTTCAAGGAGTTGGGACCACCAGAATTTATTGGAAAGCTAGATCCGATCAAGGCGGAAACGTGGGTCAAATAAATTACCAAGATATTCGATGTCTTAGGATGCACGGAGGAACAAAAGGTTCCATTCGCCACCTTTATGTTCCTCGGTGAGGCAGACTACTGGTGGGAGTCTGTGAAGCGTACCCAGCCTGCCGCACTCAACATGTCTTGGGAAACATTTCACAAACTATTTAATGACAAGTACTTTCTTGAAAGTATTCGTCATATGAAGGAGGTGGAGTTTATCAGACTCGAACAAAACAACATGACGGTGTCCCAGTACGAGGCGAAGTTCGCAGAGTTTTCCAGGTTTGCACCTCATTTGGTAGAGAATGAGGAACGAATGACAAGGATGTTTCTGAGAGGTCTAAAACCTGAGATTCGGCAATATCTTCTCTCTCATAAATTTTCTTTATATTCAGATGTTGTAAAAAGGGCTCAATTATTAGAGCGAGATAATGAGTATGTTCAAGGCAACAGTCATCGGAGCAATGAAAACCAGCAGGGAGGAAAACATTCGGACAAAAGCGGTAACCACTCTGGTGGTAATCGTGGCCGTGATAAAAGAAGGAGCCAGTTGGGGAGGAGATTTCAAGAAGAGAATGTACAACAATGATAACGTGAAGACGTCAGCACAAACATCAACTGTTTCTAGGGGAGGAGAACGAGCACCGGTCGTTTGTTACAAATGCGGGAAAGAGGGACACATCATTAATCGCCCACAACAATCCAAGGTGTGTTATAAGCGTGGAAAGGAAGGTCATATAGCTAGAGATTTTCTAGTTGCGAAACCAAGTTAAACTGGGATGGTGACTCCAGAGGCTGTCCTGGACAAGTCAAAGTCGGTGGTTCTAGGAAGGGCGTTTGTCGTGACTGCCCAAAATACGAGGAACCCAAACGAGGTGATCACGGGTAAGCTAATCATAAACTCTTGCAAAGTTTATACCTTATTAGATATCGGTTCTACCCATTCTTTTATCTCTCCTGCTTGTGCTCAACGTTTAAACTTGACTCCGGAGAAATTAGACCTTGACTTATCTGTTGAGACTTTGTTAGGAGAAACTTTCATTACATCTACTGTTTATAAATCTTGTTTGATTCAAGTTGGTACCATCACATTATCTGCCGATCTTATTTTATTGAAAATTCTTGCATTTGATGTGATTTTAGGGATTGATTAGTTAACCACACATCATGCTAAAATTGATTATTTTCGTAAGGTTGTTAGTTTTCATATTCCTAACCAACCTATTATGCAAATTCAAACAACCAAACCATTAAAGTCAATCACTGTCATATCAAGCCATAAAGCTATTCATTTATTGAAAAATGGATGTCAAGCTTTCTTAGCCCATGTCACGGACTTGAACAAAAACACGTCAGATTTGAATTATATTTATGTTGTTAGTGAATTTCCTGAAGAACTTCCCAGTCTACCCCCAGAACGTGAAGTTGAATTCTTTATTAATCTTGAACCTGGTACAAAGCCCAATTCTAAAACCCCATATCAAATGGCTCCTATTGAACTTCAGGAGTTAAAGGTCCAACTACAGGAGTTGTTGGACATCGGTTTTATTCGTCCTTATACATCTCCTTGGGGTGCTCCTATTTTATTCGTAAAGAAGAAAGACGGGAGTATGCAACTTTGTATTGACTACCGAGAATTGAACCATGTCACCATCAAGAATAGGTATCCGCTACCTCGCATTGATGACATGTTTGACCAGTTGCAAGGAGCACAATTGCTTTCAAAGATCGATCTTCGTTCTGAATATCATCAGCTGAAGATTAAAACTGAGAATATTCCAAAGACTGCCTTCAGAACTTGGTACAGGCATTATGAATTCTTAGTCATATCTTTTGGATTGACTAATGCTCCTGCTGCTTTCATGGATATGATGAACTATGTGTTTAAAGAATATTTGGATCAGTTCGTTGTTGTCTTTATTGATGACATCCTCATCTATTCCAAAAGCCGTGAAGATCATGAGCACCATTTGAAGCTGGTACTTCAAAGGCTTCGCGATAACAAGCTATATGCCAACCTGAAGAAATGCGAGTTCTGGCTTAAGGAAGTAGCATTCCGTGGGCATGTGGTGTCCAAACATGGAGTATCTGTCGACCCGACGAATATTGAAGCTATACAAAGTTGGGAGAAACCGAAGTCGGTGACCGAAGTACGTAGCTTTCTGGGCTTAGCTGGTTATTATCGGAGATTCGTGGAAGGATTTTCTCAAAATGCTACTCCGTTAACTCAGCTGACTCGTAAAGATATAAAATTCGGTTGGAGCGAGGATTGTGAGAAGAGTTTCCAAGAGCTCAAGGGGAGACTAATTTCGGCACCTGTTCTGACAATACCATCTGGTTCGGATGGATTTGTTATCTACAACAATGCTTCATGCAAAGGGTTAGGATGTGTTCTCATGCAACATGGGAAAGTCATAGCCTATGCCTCGCGACAACTCAAAGAATATGAGAGGAATTATCCTACTCATGATTTGGAGTTAGCAGCAGTCGTTTTCGCGTTGAAGATCTGGAGACACTACCTGTATGGGGAGAAAGTGGAGATCTATACAGATCATAAAAGCCTCAAATATTCTTCACCCAAAAGGAACTCAATATACAGCAACGATGTTGGCTCGAGTTATTGAAAGATTACGATCATACCATCCAATATCATCCTGGAAAAGCAAACGTGGTAGCTGACGCATTGAGTAGAAGATCATATGCGGGTATGAGTGCAATGTTGTTAACACAAAGGTCCATTTTGTATGACTTGCAAAGGATGGAGATAGAGGTAAAGGCTCCAAGTACCCACGTGATGATATCAAACATTCGAGTAGAATTGACTTTAATCGATAAAGTTAAAGATGCTCAAGCTACGGACATGGAGATGATGCATATGAAGAAGAAAGTGCAAGAAGGTGTTATTCCAGAAGTAAGAATCGATGAAGAAGGAATACTTCGAGTCAACTCCAGACTTTGTGTTCCTAACGATTCTGACTTGAAGCATAGAATCATGATGGAGGCACACAACACGCCATTTGCAATCCATCTTGGGAGTACCAAAATGTATCATGATCTTCGACATACATTTTGGTGGAACAATATGAAGAGAGCGATTGCGAAGTTTATCTCGAGGTGTTTAACTTGTCAACGTGTAAAAGTGGAGCATCAAGTACCAAAGGGTCCATTGCAACCACTTGAGATTCTGAAATGGAAGTGGGAACACATTACTATGGATTTCGTTACGGGTCTTCCCAAGGTTTCTTAAGGCATAGATGCGATTTGGGTTATTGTTGATAGTTTAACCAAGTATGCTCATTTCTTGCCTATACGGGAGAATTATTCCCTAGAACGTCTTGCTCGTATGTACGTGAATGAGATTGTAAGATTGCATGGCATTCCAGTATCCATAGTTTCGGATCGTGATCCAAGATTCACTTCATGATTTTGGGTTAGCTTGCAGAAAACTATGGGCACGGATTTATGATTCAGTTCGGCATACCATCCTCAAACGGACGGGCAATCAGAGAGGACTATTCAAACTCTTGAAGATCTATTAAGACTCTGTGTCCTAGATTTCAAAGGGAGTTGGGATAAGTACCTACCATTGGTGGAATTCTCCTACAACAACAGTTATCAGGCAAGTATAGGTGTTGCTCTATTCGAGGCGTTGTATGGAAGAAAATGTCGTTCTCCAGTATGCTGGGATGAGGTGGGTGAAGCAACATTGTTGAGACCAAAGTTGGTACGAATGACTATAGAGAAGATCCAAACGATTCGACAATGTATACAAACGTCACAGGATCGACAAAAGAGTTATGCGGATCTTCATCGAAAGGATGTGGAATTTAATATTGGGGATCATGTATTGTTACGTATTGCTCCATGGAAGGGAGTTACAAGATTTGGTAAGAGAGGAAAGCTCAATCCACGATTTATTGGTCCATTTGAGATTCTTGACCGAATAAGAAATATGGCCTATAAACTCGCACTACCTCCAAGCATGTCTCGTGTTCATAATGTTTTTCACATATCTATGCTTCATAAATATGTGAAAGACCCGAACCACATTATTGAGTTAGAACCAGTAGCCGAAGATTTAACGTACGAGGAGGTACATGTTAAGATCTTGGATAGGAAAGAGCATGTCCTACGCACGAAGGTTATACCACAAGTTAAGGTTTTGTGGAGAAACCATGCTATTGATGAAATGACCTGGGAATTGGAATCCGAAATGAAAGCGAGGTATCCTCGCCTTTTCGAAATACCAGGTACGTACGTCAATTTCGAGGATGAAATTTCATAAGGAGGGGAGGTTGTAAGACCCCAACTTATTATAAATAAAATCAAATTTCCTCTATTTATTATTTTGAAATAATAAGGAATTAATTTGATATAATGCTCTAGTTATGGGTGAAATGTGCAAATTTTTCAAAATAAGCAAGTGGTTATAAAATAATCATTGTTGTCGGGGAATATTCGTTTGGTCGTGGAATATTCTTTTTATCGGGAATATCCGTACGACGAAACAGTCATTTATGGGCCCCATAACAGAATACTGTCGGATGAAGAAAATGATAAAGTTTGAGTTTTTATAAATAACGGCGTAATGGTTACCGTTAACACTGTTGGAATACCCGGTGGTTAAAACACATGAATGTCTGGATGGACAAAGCGATAGCACGGTTTTATTAAAGTATTTTGAATTATTGATTCTTACGTAAGAAGACACTACTCAATAATTGTTACAGTAATTATTGTTCAATATTTTATTTTATTGGTTCAATAATTGCTGCATTGATATTTTATATTATTGTTGTTTCAATAATTGTCATTGCACAATATTTCTCATTATCAGATCAATAATTCATATTATTTGAATAATATTATTAGATAGCATTATTGGCAATGTCTAGAAAGTTCTGTTAAGGAGAGGTTTGGTCACCTAATTGCGCGCCAATAAGGAGAAATCCTTATCGGAAAGCCCCCTCTTTCCTGGGAACGGCTTGATTGTCATAATTGTGATTCTGTATATTATTTATGAATAATTAATTATTGATTTATATGATAAGGAAATATTTATTTGATGTGGATATAAATGATGGATATATTTATGTGGTTATAAATGAAGGAATTAATGCTGAGGTGTTTTATCAGTATTTTGTCGGAATAGAGGTATTAAAAATCATCCGTTTGTGAATTTCAGATATTTTCTGTTTGGAATTTGGAAAAACTCAAAGCTACAAAGTTGTAGAGAATTCGATTTCGTGTGGAATGGACATAAAATTCGTATTTTTCTGATAAACAGGCTATTTTCTATGAATTACTGAAGTTTTGAAAAATAAAATGATTTTTATTAAATTATGGGTGGGACCCACTTTTGTTTTAACATGTGGGCTGCTGAAAATTTTCCAAGATGATTGGCTTTGATTTTTCCATGGTTGGTACGTAGAAGAAAAGAAAAGAAAAGAAATAATATTATTTTAGTCTCCTATGGAGTTCTAGCATTTTCCTATAAATAGACGCTTATGTTAGAATTTAAAATCACATCAGAAACAAGTTTTCTTTCTCTCTAGATTATCGAGCGTATTTTTGTGAGTATTTAGATACTTTGAGGGTTGCTATTAAGTGCAAGTTTCCTTCAGCTTTACATCCGATATTTTGATCAGAAATACAGTTATTTCGAGGTAAGGGATATTATTTTTTTCGTAAATGATATTATTTCTTTCAATATCATTATGCCAAAATATTGGTCTGAACTTTTTATCAAATTTAGAACTTTTTGTGTCGGGGTTACTATTCATGTATACGACACTATTCACGAATACGACATTATTCACCGAAAAATAAAATTTTCTTATTTTTGTGCAAGATGTGTTATCGACGCCGGGATTTTTAGATGTCCCTTTCCGTTACTTGTTCTTTGGTGTTCTCATTTTAGGTGAGATTTGTTTGAAAAAATAAGTGATAAAGGTCTGACATGTATAATGTCGACGATGGACTGTTAAGAGTCTCCAATTGATTTTTTAAATGGTTGTACCAACACAACCGAGAAAAGGTTTGCACATTGACCCAGTGATGTGACCTTTGCTAAAAGCGAATTCGGTGAAACAAGAGATTCATTAGGGTCCGGGGACTTGGTTATGCATAGGGAAGGTGTTAGGCACCCCCCGACATCCGTGTTACCACGGTGACCGCCTCTTTTTAAGAAACTATTATCTGAATGTGTGTGTGTGTGTGGGTCAATGTGCTGTTATTTGGAAGTAGTGCGAGGCCTAGTTCGCATCTATATACACAAGGTTTGAATTTATGTAAAAATTCAGTTTTTAGCAAGATATGGCAGTGATGTTTTGTAAAAGAGGTTTTTTAAACCCTGATGCTCAATAGTAATTGAGACCTTTTGATACTTCCATTTTATTAAGTATCCGGCTTGATTGATTTTATTTTCGAGATGCGAAGCATATATAAGAAAATAATGTACAAAATAATGCTGACTTCCTCATGGGTATGGACCCCATCTGAGGAAATTCAGACATTGCAGAATAATTTACAAGCTGCTTACAGCTGAAAATGTCCATCATGGGAACCAGAATCTGTGATCACATGATTCTAAAGCATATGATACCGCATGATTTGTATGAAAGCGATAGAAGATATATATATATATATATAAAAAGTTTGTATATATATATATATATATATATATATATATATCTGAACATGATCACCAACCACGAAGCACCTCCATGGGGGATCGAAATGTAAATAAAGTTGTAAAAGCTATCAATATACGGAGGAAACTCAAAGGGACGAAACGTAAATAAAGTCAGAGAAATTTATCAACCGCCACACGGAGGAACTCCGGCGGGACAAAATGTAAATAAAGTTGTACAAAGCCATCAAGCGCCACGAAGTGAACTCCAGCGGGGATTTAAACGTAAAGAAAGTCATAAAAGCGATCAACCACCACGTAAGTAAACTCGTGTGGGACGAAATATATATATATATATAAGCCATAAACGATCGGATGTGAAATCGGGCTCATCGAGCGAGTTCGACAACAGTTCATATATATATATATATATATATATATATATATATATATATATATATATATATATAAGAGTAAGTAAACGATGTATGTAAAATCAGGCTCATCGAACAGTCCGACACACGCTTTTATATATATATATATTAAAGCAAAGAAATGCACTGCATCAAGTCAGGCTCATCGAACAAAGTTCGACACACAATTCATATATATATATATATATATATATATATATATATATATATATATATAAGCAAATAAACGCGCTCGCATCAAGTCAGGCTCAATCGAGGCATAACTCGAAAATGTTAGTCCATATATATAAATATATATATATATATATATATATGTATATAAAAACTGAAATAAAACCATGGACCGAAGTTCGGGCAAACGAACACAACACGACTCTTAACGTGAAGAAGGGTGTGTGCAAAGATGAAGAGAAAGGCTTTAAAGTGTGTGAGAGAAGGCTTACTTACAAGTACGCCAAAGAAGACTTCTATATCTTTAAAGTGGGTAAACACTGGCTTTTGTAGGTACAAAAGTAGCTATATATGAGCTCACAGGTGTTTAAAATGAGAAAGAACACTGTATGGAGTGAGTGCAGAGCAAATTGGGCACGGCTTCCTCGCTGTTTTCTCTTACAAAATGGCCACCCCAAGCCCTCTATTTATAGAGGGTGGAGCCGCAGGTGTACCAGAGGCTACCCGGGTTGCCCCGGGTTTCTCGGGTTGGGTTGGGTCGTCTCGTAGTACGTGCACTCAGGCACTGTAATGTCCGCTCGAACTTTTAGAAGTGCAATCCGGGCATCCGATTAAGGTATACAGGACCTATTTCGGACCGCCGTTGTCGAGAGTTGTACAATGGCATGGGATTAGAGTTTGTACGAAGTCATTGAAGATGGGACGATGCCCTCCGGTCTTCAAGCTTCAAATTCTATCCGTTACCCCGCACAATAGTCACTCGGGATTGGTTTTCCTTGATTCTTGTGGAACATCGTTGTGTAGAGATGTGTGTATGAAATGTTGAGACAACGTGATGTGGCATCGCGTTGGTGAGATGACGATGTTGCCCCTCACCGGTGTTATCGCCGGTTTGGGCTGATAAAGCAGACGTTACTCAGGGCTTCGCTGAGATTGGAATGCTGCAATTGTTGAAGGTCCTCAGTGTCATCTCTGAGGTGTGCCTGTCCTCCCGATGTTATCTCTGGGTTGGTACTGAGTATCTCGTTGTGAGCGCCGAGATTGAAGCTAGTTGCATTTGAAACAAGCATTTCCGGGGTTATCTCCGAAACTGCATTCCTTGGGGTGATCACCAAGGTTGATGGCTATTCCCATGATTGGGACTGAGACTGGATACCTCGGGGTTATCTCTGAGATTAATCGGTTTTCTCCGATGTGTGTTCTGGTATTGGATCTGCACGTCTCAGGGTTATATCCGAGGTTGGAATTGTTACTCCCAGTGGGTGTTTCGGGGTTGATGCTGAACTTCCGGTAGTATCCGGAATGGATATGAACTGTCTTCCAGGGTTCCCTCTTGAAAGACGAATCTGCTCTCCTGCAATGTTTGTAATAACCCGAGATTTTCTATATAAAATAAATAAGAAATTTTGTGTATAATTTTTTTTTTATTTAATGACGAGACTAAGTGTCAAGTAAAGTGAACGATAAATGCGAATACATTTATTACTTGAAAAATTAGAAATAATTTTGGAATTATTAATTACCACAAATTATATAGTAATAAATTTTTGTAAGCTTAAATGTTTTTATTAATTATTTTCCATGAAAACATGATTGGAAATAATATATGAAGTGATAATTAGATTTATATAATAAATATTTTATTATATGAATTGTTCGTAATATTTAAGTTAATTATTTTAACTTGATTATTGATCTTTGTGTACGAAGAATAAGTCGGACATGAGATCCAAACCACGGATTGGGATTGTGATCAAGAGATGAGAATAATAATATTATATTATTTATATAATGATTTTACAAAGTACCATAATTATGTAATCGGGGTATAAAGTGACAGATAATATTGAGCAATGACGATACCAATTAGGTCATAGCGTAGACATCGTCTTTGTGAAACCCTAATTATTAAACTTCGGTTATGGGGTATTTTCGAGTAGTGATTGTGTATATGAAGTTCTTATGAATAAGAATATCGGTAATTAGAAGAAACCCTAATTACTATCAGACGTCGATAATTAAGACAAACCCTAATTATTATAACCCTAACAGGTTGAAATTAGAAATAGAATAAATCGTGTTAGTAACATACACAAATAATTAAAGAACCACTAATGGTCAATTAGAAACCCCTAATCGGTGACGTTGAGAAACCCTAATTTTAATTAATAGGATTTAATTTCGATGTTATTGTATAAGTGTTTTAATTTACCAAAGGATAGAAGTTAATTGGTAAATTATAAGAATTAAATCTAGTGATTAAATATTACATTTAATTGTCTTGTACAAGATTGCCCATACACTCTTAAACAAAGCCCAACCATCACCCATAACAAATCAGAAGCAAGAATCAAGAATTTTTGGCAAAAAGGGTATAAGAACACTAAACCTAGAAATCTTTTGAGTCGATGTTATTTGATGCAATTGATTGTTTAAAGTTGTGTAATAGAATGTTAATTGATGATATGGGTTGATAAATCAAAGACCCATAACATCAAAGTGCATTTAATTTGAAGATTTAAGCAAGTTGGAAAACCGAATTCTATTATTTTTTCACCAAATGTCAGAGGCCATAACTCTTTGCTCGATCATGAGTTTTGTTCTTCAAAAGTTGTTATGTGTAGCCTGATATGTGGTCTTTAATCTGCAAAAAGAATCAAGTCCATATCATGTATAGATTAGAAGTTATAGATGGTCAAACATGGTTCAATTTCGATCATGATAAACTGTTTTTAGGCAGTCTGTAATGGGGGCATTCTCGTCCACTATTTGTGCTTTAAAAGGTCTGGGCTTTTGATATGTTGTAGTGCACTGAGTTAGGAAGCCATATGCTTTGGAATGACCTCATTCCGACCTCAGATGAGGGAATTACGGTGATTGGAAGGAAATGTGTCAAATTTTTCAAAACTGAAAGTCAGTAGCGGGATGTGCTATTCGGGACACTATTTTGATTAGTTAATGTTTCCAAAACCTTCTGGGCTTTTTCTATGTTATAGTACACCGAATAAGCTTTCCATAGACTCCAAAACGGACTAAATCCGATATCGAAGGAGAGAGTTATGACATTTCAAAGTAGTAGTGTCAAAACTTCCCAACAAGTGAGGTGCAGTCCATTTGAACGGAATTTCAGGGCTGATGTGTCCGGAATTTGGAAATGGTCAAAGAATAAAAGTTGTAGCCCCAAAAGTTAGCTTCGCGTGGGCTCAAGAATCGCTCAAAAATGTTTTAAAATGAAAGAGTTATGACTGTTTTAGCGGAAGAGGGTAAAGCTGAAACGAGATTGAAAAGCTATTATGAACGTCCACTTTTAACGCTTTGTTTGGGCTACCTAATGAACCCGAATTGGGTAATTCGTATTTTTAAAAATAGTCTTACATACCATGTATAACATATCCAAAATCAGATTAATCGGAGTTATGAGCAATGCGTTAGAAAATCGCAAAGTGAGCTATTGAAAAATTAGTATAAACCAAGTCCCACATCGACTAAATTGAGAACTTCACCATTTTCTAAACCTATAAATAGAAGGGCTTGGCCTTTGTTTCATTCACCAACAATAAGGCCTCCAATTTTTTGAGAAAGGCTTTGTTGTGGGAGAACTTTTATAAAGATCTCCTTAGTTAAATTTTGGCGTGGAAGTGCGTATTCATCTGGTGGAATTCGTGATATTTAGGGTATGTTTCTTATTTAATTTTTGTAATATTATTATTTTTAATTGTTAGTTAAAGTTTGAATTTTGAAGTTTAGTTAGTGTTGTTAATAAACTAGTTAGTTTACTATGTTTATTTTGGCTTGGAATTGATTATGTAAATGAGTTATTTGTGATGACTTTTAATATTTTGTGATGAATTTCATTAATTAATAATTATTAATGATATTAAAGTTATTTAATGATTATATTAAATAATTTAGTTTAAAATGATTTTAATATTATAAAAATTATTTTAAATGAAAATAAGGTATTTAAAAATATTTGAAGTTATAAAATATAACTTTTAATATTTAAATGATAATTTCATTAATAATTAAATATTAATGATATTAAGATAATATTAATGATATTTAGTTTATTTAATGATTAATATTAAATAAATAGTTTAAAAATGGTTTTACTTATTTAAAAACCATTTAAAGAGGATATTAAGGATTTAAAAATATTTTAAGTTATAATTAATGACTTTTAATATTTGGATAAATAGTACATTAATATTTAAATATTAATGGTAATTATTTGGGTAATATAAATGTTTTAAAAATAGTTTGAGTTATTATAAATAACTTTTATATTTTAGCAATGGTTTCATTAATAGTTTAGTATTAATTAAACTATTAATGATAATGAAATTGTTTAATGTTTAAATCATTTAATTATGATTAGATATTTGAAAGTTATAAATTTACCAAACTAGTCGACTTGAGAACCGATTATGAAGTTCGAATTTGAAGAAGAACACCTATAGTAATGATTATATCACTATAGGCCCTTTAGTGACAAATTTGAATTATTTTAAATTTTTAATTTCGGAAATTGCGAAAATGATTAAAAATAAGATGTCGATATTTGAGATGTTGAGGTATAGAATAAGAGTCTTAGACTCAAAGTATTTATCCGATAAAAAGTCGCCGATCTGTTAAACAAATGTCGGACCTTATAAAAAGAAAGAAAAGACTCACTGTAAGAGCATGGATGAGATATTTGAAAATGTATAAAAATATTTCAAGTATAGAATAGAACTAAAAGTATGATCTTTGTGATTATGTGATTGGACTATGTCTTTAATCGTAATAGATAATAATATATGTTAAGATATTTTTTCTAATCGAACGAATGATCCGATTATTGATAGGTTGTGATAAAGAGATAAAACCTAAGTTGAGATTTGTAATCGTTGAATCGATGCAAGTATCCTACCTTTGCATTTTCTTTATGCAATGGACATGAGTAAGAAGTTTTAATTATTCTATTCACTATGCATGCATTATGTACGCTTTGATTATCAACATGTTAGCTCGGATATATATTACATTAAGTTGATTTCTAAATGGTTATACAAGTGTCCCCACTTGAATAATCATGGCATTTATTCACATGTTGATATACCTTTGTCAATTACCCGTATACATATATGTTGAATTACATATTATTGTTGAGCAAGATTAAAAACCTTCGGGTTTGGAACCAGGCATGTATGAACATCCCTATATGGGAAGATTTTTTTTTCCAAAGTGACAGTGAGCGATGAATTTCGTTCAAGTTATGTAGTATTGATCAATACAGGGTACAACGGGGCTGATCACCCTCCGTACCCGTAAGCTAGAGCGGTTTGCGGATGAATTTCTACTAAACCTTTTCGAAAATGAAAAGAATGTTCATAGTATGTTTCTTAAACCCTATTCATGGGTGGAGCCTAATTTCAAGAAATTGAAAGAGAGTTGTTATGTGAATTTTTTATCAGTACAGATTACTTCACAACTTTCGATTCATTGTAGAAGTGTTATGTAAAGAGAATACTTATATTCTTTCAAACTTATATATATAATTGCTATTACTTCTTTGGGCACTCAAATGCTCATCCTTGCTTAAATTAAATGTTTTTCGATTCACATTATGAGCAACCTGAAGGCTCGAGCACGAACAAGGGGAAAGGAAAGTCATTTGAATGAGTTTATATTATGAGATTCTATGGTTATAGTTAGTAAAGACAATGGAATCTATTGTCGGATATTGTAAGGAATGTATTTGAAGGTCACGTACCTGGGGAAGTAAACTTTGATGTATGTAAATTAAGTTTGAATGTATTATTATTTAGTATTATTCAGCTTAAAGAAATGGTATCGTGGAGAACCGAGTTCGGGTTGCAAGTACCCGGATTTGGGGTCGCCACAATGTTAGTGACAGGTGTACAGAAAATTTTGAGTGTCTACATATGCCCCTCTTTATCATACTCATGCAAGGCAATGCATGGGTAGGATAAGGAATCCTAGACACTTGAAATGCAACAAGACAAACATGGTACTATATGTAGCAACATGATGCAAATGTATGATGCATGTGTACGGGGTTGTAGCCCAACATGCTGGGGATGATTGATGGCTCCCTGTTGCTTCAACTGGGGATTGGCAATGATGACCAGATATTATGTGTAATCCGAATCTGTTAGGATGTTAATGTTGGGGTTATCACCAAATTCCTGGGTCTTTTATAACGACTTGATCCTGAAGATGTACCTCTTATGTGTAAGAGATCTGTGGGGATAAAGCTTGGTCTATTTGAGGATGTGTATAACATATTCCATCATTGATCCTCCTTGATAACATTGACCTCTCCTGGTTGGTATCGCAAGGACATGTCAAGATTCTATTGGATTTATTGCCAACAGCAAATGTTGTCAGGGATGCCTGACCTTCGTTGACGTGTACTTCACCGACATGTGAATCAATGGCTGAAAACCCTGTGGGATAGACTGTCAAGGTTTCTTGACCTTCGCTGACGTCTGAATCAACGACTGACACTCTTTGGGTAGATTGTCAAGGTTATTTGACCTTCGCTGACGTGTAAATCAACGAAAAATTACGTTGTGACCCCCGCCGGGGATCCGCTGGGGAATATGAGTAATCGAGCATGAAATCCTCGAATAGCTCTAGAGCTCTGATAGGTTTAATCGCCATCGGCTTAGATAACATCAAGGCTGCTTGACCTTCATTGATATGTGTGTCAACGGATTGAATGCGCGTTTTAATCCCCTGTCGGGGCTTCACGTTGTAACCCCCGTCGGGGATCCACATTGTAACCCCCATCGGGGATCCACGTTGTAACCCCCGACGGGGATCCACGTTGTAACCCCCGTCGGGGATCTACGTTGTAACCCCCGTCGAGGATCCACGTTGATCTTTAGGGTAAAGACCCGGAGTTGGCGGCATTGGACCTGTACAAGGTATTGCCGGATGTGATTTATAACAAATGAGATCATTGGCGGGGTATACTTCGTGTTCGGGTGACTACCAATGAGTGATGTACAGACTCAAAGTTCCATCTGAGAAGACCAGGATTGTAGGTTGTTTTCATCAATCGCGTAGCGTTTTTATTCTCGATTTGACCTTTCTAGTCTTTGAGAACTCCTTTGCAACTCGAATTGGACCGAGCCAGAGGGGTGGGGCCCATATAGGGGTGCTGCAGGTACACCTGCTTCAGCCATAGATGAGCTTGCGACCAACCGTAGATGATATAATCCAGCAGGTTGGTCTCACAAGTCACTTTTAACTTGTTTTACAAAGGAAAATCGAAGAGCTTCCTTCAGATCTGCTGAGTTCGGGCTATTTTCTATAAATTCTGTCACCGTACAAGTGTTCTGCACTATCCTGGTAATGTATGCATGTATTTTTTCCAGTTTTTATCCATTGGAATTTGAGTTATCGCATGAAATGCATCTAAACACATAGTAGTGATTATGTATGCACAAACGACTTGATAAAAAATATTCAACATAGTAAATGTTAGTATTAAACCATGCTGAACATAATGATGTGAAAAAATTTGACTTTTGAGACAGTCAAATGGGCACCTTTTTCTGCTATTTTTTGTCTTATTTGAGGTCCAATGAGCAAAAGGTAGAAAGGCAAAGTACTCCTGATATTTAGGTTAACCTTATGCATGGATGATTTTGATTTTTAATGCATATATTATGTATATGACTTTGGGACAGGTGTGCTACTGAATGGCCACGTAGGCATACCTATGTGCATGTGGATGGTCCTATTTTCAAAGGGGACTATTGCAAAAAAATTCAAAATGTAGGCATTGGGTAGTCATGCATTTTAACTCTATTGTATGATAAAGTAAATGCATGCATGAATATAGTCATAAAATGTATTTTAAAAAGCTCCAGGTAAGGAAATACCACACCCTTTCTGAGGTGATTTGGAGACTTGTTGTCCAGATATTATGGATCCAGATCAGCCGAGTAGTTCTCGTAGGACCACTTCTGGTATACGGAGGAGGGCTTCTGAAGTGCATCGACCCCGTTCTGTCAGAAAACCTCGTCGATTGGTGGAGGCCGTGATTCGTCCAGTCCGGGCTGATGTTCCAAACGTTGAGGACGAGGATGAGGATATTCCAATTGAGGATCCCGCTCCTGCTGCACATGTTCCCTGTAGGGAGCTCCCTTGTATTCAGGTGGCAAACCCAGAGCTTCTGGGTGATTTGAGCAGACATCCCTCGATGTACTTACATGCTAACGAGGTATGACGTTAGATCTTAATCTTCCTTCTTTCCTATTGATGATGAGTAAAGGATTCTGATGTTGATCTGCATTTCATGCAGGTTTCCAGCTTCACACAGCCTCGAGGGAATTGGTTTAGTATACACTCCATGTATCAGGCTCTTCATCCTGATTACAGAGCGGTAGTGCATGATTGGGGATTCGGGGCATTCTTCTCCATTCTTCCCCGTCATTCTTCCTGGGGTTACCTCAGGGCATTGTCTGAGCGATGGTTTCATCAGACTCAGTCACTCCATTTGTTGGATTGCGAGGTGATGATGACGCCGATGGATTGGAAATTTATCACAGGTATGGAGTTTGGAGGGGAACCAGTGCCTTGCATGGCGAATATTACCCCTACTGCCGTTAGATCCTTGTTAGGAGTTCAGTGAGGCGCCAGGTAGGGATCGTCTGTTAAGGTCCTTTGAGCGTAGATGCTATGAGCGGGCTTTTGAGTGAGCCCATGCCTGATGATGTCAGAGTCAGGGATAGCATTCTGCGGTGATTGTTCCTGATGATCATTAGAGGCTGCTTTATAGCAGATAACTCTTCTACGGTGTCTTTCACTTTGATCAGCGCCACGCATCACGTGGACCGTATTGGAGAGTATGATTGGGGTTCCTACACCTTTGCATATTTCCTCTGGGGCATGTGTATGCGCTCACAGGGTTTGATAGAGGCTTGGCTAGGATTCTACCCATTTCTTCTGGTGAGTATTTCTTTTATCATTTCCCATTTATAGGTTAAGAGTGTTTACTGATCGTAGATGTTTTGCCATTGTGTTGGCAATTTTGGGCCTACAAGAGGCTCCCATGCTTGTGTCCTATGAGTGTGTTAGGTTTAGATACCTATCTACGAGGATGACGATGGCATCATTCCATTTTGCCAGAGGTCCTTGTAGCTGAGGGTTTCACTCACTACCGTATGCAGCTGGAGTTGTTGATAGCTGATACCATCACATGGATTCCCTATTCAGGGGAACACTTGACCATAGGTTTTGAGGATGGATACCCGACTGGAGTCGAGTACGTGATTTCCACCAGGAGAGTTCCTCTCTTCACAGATGGAGGCTAGGAGAGTTCCAGTCTATTTAGGAGAGCGTGCTATTGGGAGCACCACATGGGAGATTCGTATGCTGATCTTGCCTCCTGTCAAGCGTCATTGGCCTGTATCACAATCACCCATCACTGATATCCCATTGTTGGGGTTTGACGGCTTTACATTATCAGAGGGTCCTTGCACTCAGGAGACGTTCTAGCATTGGTGGTTCCCTCGTACTATCAGAGCCCAGTCCCGCGCCACTCAGTTCATGGGGGATATGGTTCCAGATTCCGTGATGATGACAGATTGGATAGCTTGTGTCCGAGATCCGACTTATATGACACAGATTGATAGTTTGACCCGGCAGTTGGACCAGGCACACATATTTATCCGGCAATTGGGCAGAGATCCGGCAGAAGCAGCTTCGTTTGATCCTTCCAACTCAAGCGTTGGCCCCTCTGATGACCTATTCGGTTTTGTCGGTGCAGATCCTCCTCTATATAGGCCTGACATCCCTATTGATAGAGATCCAGTGACTCAGGAGGAGTTACATCAGGTGGACATGATTGATGATGTAGATATTGACACCATTGTCTTCTTCTGATGTGTATTCTCGTTATATCTTTTCATAGGCCTCTGTTAGATATTGGGTGGTTGTGCCCCATTCTCGCTATAACTATTGATAGGCCTCTGTTAGTAGTAGGGCGTCTGTGCCCCATTTCCCTGTATTTGTAGCTGTACAGAGATGATGTATTAGATGTTGATATACTTAGGAATGTATGTACGCTTTTTCATTCCTATATCATATTGCCATCTATTATCGACTATGCATGTATCATGTTATGCATATGTATGTATGTCCGGAGATATTCAACATTGACCTGGATGGTCTTATGACACTACCCGTCTGGATGTCTTCTTCGACCGTTAGCCGTATTGATCATACCCCACCATCATTGGTGGCATCTGGTATGCGATCATGGTATGATAGCATGTCACCATCAGATAAGGTGACCGTAGATCATTTGTTGTAGCATACCATAACCTTATTAATGTTTTAGGTTCCCGCAGGATTTGTAGATGGCCTGCTAGAGCATTGGGTATCGGATCGACAGGTTTTCAGATTTGGGACCCATGAGTTGACTCCTACTCTGGAGGAGTATGCACGATTGACGATGATGCCGTTGGACAGACCTTGCGTGCATATGGCTTTGGGAGACATAAGTCGACGGTTCATAACTCTCACTGGATTGCGGCGCAGAGTGGTGCAGGATGAGCTAACATCTGGCCACGTGATATCCCAGCGTTTTTTGTATGATAGATTTGGCTTTGAGGATAGTTATTCACGACATTCCAGGGATTTCATCGCACTAGAGGATCATTGGGCGTCTGAAGCGAGTTGATGTATTCTTTGTTGTCAGCGCATTATATCGTATGTCTATATGCCACGATACATGGATGAGATAGACATCAGAGTCATCACTGGCATGATTGCAGAGATGAGCACTTATATTGATGAGCATATGGTCACCATGTAGATGGCTGCAGATCTGTTGGGTCATGTTGATATTCTTGTACAGAAGACCATAGCTTCGCCTCCTTCTTCTGAGAGGGATGCCATGTTGGGCTTGTTAGCTCGCATATACCCTGACTTGTAGATGAGCTTGTATTTTCCAGCACATACTAGCTTAGCTATTTTGTCATGTATAGTTTACATTGTATATATCAAACAGCATTATATATATATGGCAGGGAAATATATTTTTGGATCACTTCCCTTTTAGATATGCTTTGCTACTTGCTTGATATTTTGCCTACTGCTTCAGGTCTTGCGATCTTGATGTATTCTGAATTCCTCCTGGGTGGATGGACATTGAGTTGTCTCTAGATAGTTCAGAATGGATCATCGATCTGTATGTATCCCTACCATCTTTAGGTGTCTTAGAGAGGAGCGTGGCTTTCCTCTCTAAGATTGACCGCACCACGGATGGTCGCCAGTACTTCTATTTAGGAGAAGCCTAGTTAATCCCATCTCTTATGGATTAGTGTTGCTCTTTTAAGGTATGCATGACTTAGATGGTCGTAGAATCTCCTATTTGGGAGGAGTTAGGGTAATTCCATCCCTTTGGTGCAAGTCGAATGAAATGTAGTGGATTGATGTTTGATCCCAATACCAACTAACAAGGGTTTGTGTTTTGGTAGGGGGTGAGACCGAACCACGAATGGCTGCCTACGTACTCCTATTGAAGAGGAGATCAGGTTTGCGTAGTTCGAACCTGGTGTAAGAGGTTCAACGCTGTATGTGGCAGAAATGGTGTAGGAATTTGTTTTTGTTTTTGTAAGGAGAAGAGGGTAGAAATGTTTTTGTTATTTTTTGTTTTATTGCGACCGGGCCATATGAAATGGTTGCCTACGTACTCCTATTGAAGAGGAGATCAAGTTGACGTAGTTCGCCCCTCAGGGCGAGATGAAAAGCGTGATCCCATGTGCAGGTCAGATTGCGGGGAGGATGAAGTTTAATCCTAGGTTGAGGATAAATGGCAGGTTTGAGAAGTTTGATCCCATGTATGGGTAGCCAAACTGCAAACGCGAGAGGTTCAATCCGTATTGGGATGACCTAAATCGTAGGAACGCAGAGAAGCCAGGCTGCTGGCTGGAAAAGTATGTTTCCCTGAGGGGCAAAGTGTGAAAGAGTTGTATGTTGTAAAGGGTTAAAGAACCGAAATGACTGGTGATTTGATGGTCCAACATCAGGATGTTTGCTTGATGGCAACTTCAGACATAGTACCGTTTCACGGCGTCCGAATTGATGAGTTATGGAAATTCATCGTCGTCCATTTCTTATAATCTGAGAGCGCCTCCTGTCAATATTTCCTTGACAACAAACGGGCCTTCCCAGTTAGGAGCGAATTTTCCCTTAGATTGATCTTGGTTGTCAAGGATCTTCTTCAAAACCAAGTCATGTTGTTTAAACTGTCGTAGCCAAACTTTTTTGTTGTAGGATCTAGCGATCCTTTGCTGATATAACTGACCATAGAAGATAGCCGCGGTTCACCTTTCGTCTATTAGAGACAATTGGTGATACCTGTCTTGTACCCATTGGTCTTCATCCAGCTGAGCGTCTATCAACACTCTGAGGGATTCCATTTCAACTTCTATGGGGAGCACTGCTTCCATCCCATAGGTTAATGCATAGGGGGTTGCCTCAGTGGAAGTGTGCATTGAGGCTCTGTAGGCTAACAGAGTAAGAGGCAATAGGCCAGGCCAATCTTTGTGGATGGCGGACATCTTTTGCATAATCTTCTTGATGTTTTTGTTAGTCGCTTCAATAGCACCATTCATCTTCGGATGATAGATGACGGAGTTAAGATGTTTGATGTGGAATTTATTGCATAATTCCTCCATTATTTTGTTGTTGAGGTTCTTAGCATTGTCTAACACAATCACCTCTGGTTGTCCATATCGACAAACGACATTGTTTCTGATGAAAGCAATGATGACTTCTTTAGTAACCCTGGGGAAGGAGGCTGCCTCTACCCACTTGGTGAAGTAGTCGATCATGGTGAAGATAAATCGATGACCATTACTGGCTTTAGGCTCAATGGGCCCGATAACGTCCATTCCCCACATTGAGAAGGGCCAAGGTGAACTCATGTTATGGAGTTCCCGTGGAGGGGCGTGTATAGCATTCTCATGAATCTGGCACTGATAACATCTCTTGACGTGGTCATTGCAATCAGCTTTAAGAGATAGCCAATAATGTCCGGTCCTGAGGACTTTCTTGACAAGGACGGGGCCACTCATGTGGGGGACACATACTCCACCATGGATTTCATCCATAAGCCTTTGGGCTTGATCTTTGTCTAAACATCTGAGGAGACCTAGTCCTGCATCTCGTTTGTAGAGCGCATCTCCACTCAGGTAGAATTTCATAGAAAGTCGATGGATCCGCCTTTTCTCAGTCGGGCTCGCCTCAGCGAGTGTAGATCCATCTCGTAGATATTCCTTGATATGCTGATACCAAGGATGCTGGATGGGAGGTAGCTCATCCGATACTTCTCCAACGTAATTCCCAAATTTGGGTCCTTGTGCGGGGAAATTGTGACGCTTGGCAAGTGTTCCTTGTCTGATATGCGAATCAAGGAGGCCAAAGTCGCTAACGCATCCGCAAAGTCGTTCCTATTACGAGGAACGTGTCGAAAGGAGATTTCTTTAAACTCCAAAACCATTCGTAAAACTTGTCGATGGTAGGGCAGCAAATGTAGTTCCTTGGTTTGATAGATTCCGGTGGATTGTCGGATTACCAACTCTGAATCTCCAAAGACAGTTAACCGCCTGACGCCCATTGAACGGGCAAGTTTTATCCCCATGAGACAGCCTTCATACTCAGCTATGTTGTTGGTGCTGAGAAACTACAATTTGACGGCGAAGGGATATCTGCTCCCGCGGCAGATACTAGAAGCTGCTCCACTCGGAACCTTCTATATTATGGCTCCATCAAAATACATCTTCCATGATTGGCGCGTATCGTATTGATGGTGTTGCTGAACTGTCATTACTCCTTCATCGGGGAAGTATGTTTCCAAGGGTTTAAAGTCCCCTGAAGGTACGGCGGCCAGTTGATTCGCAATTCCTTGACCTTTGATGGACTTTTGAGTCACATATACGATGTCAAATTATTGTAGGATCAACTGCCATCTGGACAACCGGCAATTTAACATGGGTTTATCGAACACGTACTTGAGAGGATCCACTCGGGATATGAGATGGGTTGTGTGACCATGGAGGTAATGTTGTAACCTCGTGGAAGCCCATGCTAAAGCACAACAAGTCTTCTCAATCAGAGTGTACTTGTGTTCACTGCTGCTGAATCTTTTGCTGAGGTAATACATAGCTCGTTCTTGGCCTCTATCGTCTTTCTATCCCAACATGCAGCCCATGACATTGTCAATTATGGACAGGTACATAAACAGGGGAACACCATCCTTGGGTGGTACCAAAACGGGAGCTTTGACTAGCTATTTCTTGATTGTGAGGAAGGCATTCTAGCACTCATCATTCCATTTCATGGAGGAGTTCTTCCTTAATAGCTTGAAGATTGGCTCACGGGTTGTTGTGAGTTGAGAGATAAACCTGCTAATGAAGTTAATTCTTCCCAAAAATCCCCGTATTTCCTTTTCTGTCTGAGGAATGGGAATTTCCGTGATGGCCTAGATTTTGGCAGGATCCAACTCAATCCTTTTGTGGCTGACTAGAAATCCTAGCAACTTGCCTGATTTAACGCCAAAGGCGCACTTGGCTGTATTCAACTTCAAGTTGTACTTACGCAACCTGTTGAACAACTTTCTGCGATGGTCTAGATGGTCATCCTCCTTCCGAGACTTGACAATGATGTCATCCACGTAGATCTCGATCTTTTTGTGCATTAAGTCGTGGAAAAGAGCCATCATAGCTCGCTGATAGGTGGCTCCGGCATTGATGAGGCCGAATGACAACCATCTATAGCAAAAGGTTCCCCAAGGCGTGATGAAAGCAGTTTTCTCATGATCTTCCTCAGCAACCATGATCTGATGATACCCCGCAAAGCAATCAGTAAAGGAGTACATGTTGTATTGAGCAGTATTGTCAATGAGAATGTGGATAAATGGCACGGGAAAGCTATCTTTTAAGCAAGTTTTGTTCAAGTCCCGGTAATCCACGCAGACTCGCACCTTCCCTCCGGGTTTAGGCACGGGAACAATGTTGGATATCTACTTAGGATATGTGGACACCGTGATGATGCCAGCTTGAAATTTTTTCACAATTTCTTCTTTCACCTTTAAACTCCACTCAGGTTTCAATCGCTTGAGCTTTTGCTTGACTGGCTTAAATCCCTCTTTAATGGGAAGGCGATGAAGAAAAATGTCAGTGGACAAACCCACCATGTCTTCAAGAGACCATGAAAACACATCCTGGAATTGGGTTAATAGCGTAACCATATCATTCCTTTGGTTTGGGGTAAGGTCTAAACCAATCTGGATTAACTTAGGGCTTTCTAAGGTTCCGAGATTGAAAGAAATGGTTTGGTCAAGGTTGGGTTTAGGTTTGTCTTTGACCCATTCTTGAATTTTTGGAGGCACCTCAATGTCATCCTGTATCAGGCACATCTAAATTCAGAGTCCTGAAACAAAATATGCTTTCACTTAGTATATATGAAATGTTTTGATCATACACAATATTATCATATACTGACAAAATAAACTGCTAATATTGTATAGAAAAGTAAGCAGTTATTATATCTATAGAGGCGAAAAGAGTTTACGCTTACCTATGACGACCAATGCGAGGAGTGATGTTCCAATTAAGCGAGGCAAAGTCCGTGGGTGGAATTGCGATGATGGAGAGGATTGTCATCATCCTCCCTGTCCCAAATGATGGCCATTATGTCTGGGCAATCATCGTCCGGGGTGTATCTGTTGGTATGTTCATCATGAACGATGATGCGTATGTCTGACATCATTCGGATGACGTCTTGCTTGATTCTTTGTTCCTCTTCTTTTATTGCGGGATTTGGAACAAAGACTTCTTTCTCCTCTTAAACACTTTGGCTTGGGAAATAACATAGCCATTACATTGGTTGGCACCTTTACAGGAGGTTGTGCGGACTCAGAGTTTGAAGGCGAAGATAAACGCCGCGTGCTTGAAGCTGAAGGAATCTGTTGATGCTTATGAGGATTCCTATGACTAGAATTGGTAGAATAGCCTAGTCCAGCTATTCTAGTTTGCTTGGTTAATTGAATTGGGTATACGGAAATCTTTACCCGACCCTTGTCGTTTTTTTTATGACCCAATGACATCATTTCTTGAGTAGCCGACATTACCTCGGCAGAAATCTTGGGTTCGGGAAATGGCTTTCCAATAGCATGGTATTGGGTATTGCTTACTTCCAAGCCATGAAAACTGATCGGTTCAACATCTGCATTGGCATTGATAAATGGCATGTCCCCGTGTTAAGGACACTCTGGTTCAGCGTTGACCATGACTAGGCTATTGTTGATAATGTATTTCAGTTGCTGATAAAGGGTGGAGGGTATTGCCCCAACCATATGGATCTATGGTCGTCCCAAGAGCAGGTTGTATCCTGAATCTATCTTGAGCACATGGAAAGATACGCAGAATATATGAGGACCAATTTTGATTGGCAGCTCAATTACTCCAACCGAATTTCAGCGGGCTTCGTCAAAAGCTTTGATGATAGTATGGCTACTCCGGATTCGGTTGAGATTGATATTCATCTTCACCAAGGTAGCACATGGACAGATATTCAGAGATGAACCTCCATCTATCAAGACTCCAGCTAGCATGTATCCGGAGGACAAGACCGCAATGTGCAACGGCTTGCAATGACCGGTCCCCTCGGGCGGTATGTCATCATCAGTGAAGGATATCACATTGTTATTGAAAATGTGATCAACCAAGTGTTGAAATTTTTCCTTATCCACTGATGTCGGTAGATAGGCTTCTTCTAAAACCTTCAGCAAGACCTTCCGATGATTCTCGAAAGTTAGGACCAAGTACAAAATTGATATTTATTGCGGAGCTTCTTTTAAGCTTAAAACCACCTTGGCTTTGTTATGACCCATAGTGCGGAGGAATTTTTCAATCTTCTCTATGGGTATTTTCCCCTTTGATTTGATGGTAGACTTCATCACCCATTGGGGAAGATACAGTGGATTTTCCTTCGACACTGTAGCAGTTGTATGTGAGGTGGATCCTTCACCCTCTCCATAATTCCACGGAACTTTGCGTAAGCTAACAATAGGATATTGTGCTCTGCACGGCAAGTTGATTGGCTCAGGAGCGGCCACTTTCAAAGGACTGTTGCTTCCCTTGAGTTGAATTGTTGGCATTGTGAGTGATTAGTTAGCCCCATCAGTTTCAGTGGATATGACTGCTACCACACTCTTCCACTTAGTAGGACCTGTATTATCACTTGCACGTAATACAGTATCATTGTCCGCTAGGTGCATGACACCACTGTTAATTAGATTTTGGATAAGGTGGCGGAGTGCCCAGCATTCTTCTGTGTTGTGACCGCGAGAATGGGAGTGATATTGACATACTCCATCAGAGTTGTACCATCCCGAACGGAGGTTGATTGGAGGTAGAAGGGAACTGATCCTTCCTTCATTGATTAACATCTGAAGGATTTCCTCCATAGGTTGGCCTAAATAGGTGAATTCCCTTTTGTTGGCAAAATCCCGACGGGCTTTGGCATTTGCTCTCTTCGTCACTTTGTCTTCCAGCATTTCATTTTCTGAAAGTGACGAGGGAATATTCATGACAAGAGGTAGGAGACTAGCATGCTCCTGGCTGATTAATTGACGTGTCACTTGATGTTGATAAGTTACCAATTCTACCAATTTTTCAATCTGCTTGCATAGAGCTTTCATCTTTCGTTCCATTGTGAACTGGAACTTGGCATAATCCCATTTGTCATCACCGTCTTTGAGGGTCTGGGAGGATTCATAGTTAAAATTGGAATTCTGTCCATTTTTCCAATTGATCATGTTGACCTCTTCTTCTTTGTGTTGAGGAAGAGGGTTGTCTTGAACGTGAGGCTGATCTGGTTTGGTGACCATGATCTCACCATTGTCTATCAGGTCTTGGATCTTGTGTTTCAAGGCCCAACAATCCTGAGTATCATGTCCAGGTGCCCCGGCATGATAAGCACATTTCCGAGCAGCATTAAAACCCCGTCTATTAGGGCTGGCTGGTGGAAGAAGATGCGTAATTTTCTTCTGTGTTGTAAGAAGATTGAGAATGTTCTCGAGGGTGTCCCCTAAGGGTGTGAATACTCGAGGGCGTTTGACTTCTCCACCTTTCGGTATTGGAGGGTTGGAAGACTGTGCTTGAAAGGGAGTGTAGTTTCTCCTATGAATAGGCATGCTCTGATTGCCTTTTTGACCCTGTAGTATCAGGGAAACATCTTCCTCTTTCTTTTTATGGACCATCCGGAGGTTGTTTCCATAATTTCTAGATTGGATGTGATCAGCAACAGCTTTGAGTGCAGCTAGGTCTTGAATTTTCCCGGACTTCAATTCCATCTCAGCCATCTCCCCATGTTTGACCATTTCAGAAAATGGTTTCCTGATGCCGACTAAAACTCTTTCATAGAAAGGAGCTTCTTGTATGTCTATGAAAGTCATGACCATATCTGATTCTGTCATGGAAGGACTAATTTGGGCAGCCATGCATCTCCACCTCTGAGCATACTCTCTGAAAGACTCGTTAGACTGTTTCTTGATCTTGGTAATTTGACACCGATCAGGAGCCATCTGATATTGAAAGTTGTATTGAGTGAGGAAAGCATGTGCTAGCTCTTCCCAGCTATGGATCTTTGAGTTGTCTAATCTTGTGTACCACGAACGGGCTTCTCCAGTTAGACTTTTCTGGAACAATTGCATTCTGAACTTTTCGCCCTCTACATAAGATCCAAGTTCTCCAATAAACACCTTTAAATGTGTGTAAGGATCTCCTAACCCGTCATATTTTTCAAAGTCAGGAGTTTTAAATTTTCTGGATAATGAACACCAGGGAAAATGCAAAGATCAGCATATGAAACACTCCCGTGTGTTCTAATTCCTTTGATAGCACGAAGGGTCTCTTCCATTTAGAGGACTTTCTTTTTGATGTCACCGGTGTCTGGATCTCCAGTGGGATGGGCAGCATAATGAGTTTTATTAATTCGTATCAATTGCGATTCGGTATTGTAATGACCTGGTTTCCCCCTTGTGTGGAGGATTCAGCATGTACGGGTATTTTTGGACCCTGATTAAACTGGTGTAGTTCTTTGAGTAGAACAGCCAAATTTGTAATTTGTTTGCTTAATCCGTCAAATTCTTTGCGTGAAACTGGATTAAGGTCAGTCTGGTCAGATGATGACATGATTGACTGTAGGCATGTAGCCTTTTTGTATTTTGACCGGGTAGTAGGTCCGATTGTTTCCCTGCGAAAGACTTGCATAGTTTAGTCTTTAGGGAATGTGTATAATAACATGCTATGTGATGTGTCCATTTTAGGAATTTTATCCTGCAAAACGGATGTCAGCTATTTGTAGCATGTTAATTAAAATATATATGTGTACACATTTCTTCATATTTCTCATTACATGGAGATAGATATGGAATGAAATTACAAGTAATTGTGTTTACAAGTAATTGAAATGAGAGAGCATGAAGAGACTTTCCTCTGTTTTGGGTTTATCAGAGGCTGACCTATCTTAGGTTACTCTCATGACTTTTTTGGCATGAAGGTTCCCAAATCATTGCAATTTCTTGACGAGAAATTAATCCAGGTCTTTTCAACCTGAGGCGAATTTGGGTGGTGCCTTTCACGAGCCTCGGGAATTAGTCTTCCCACGAGTCCGGTAATCAAACACCAGCGAGATTGCCTCTGGTGGAGGGACCACACAACATACATTCACATACATCGCGTCTCACCGTATAAAAATGATGACATATGCAAAGCACTAATATCACAAGCAGATATGGTGCGAAGCACTAAATGTAATAAGAAAATGCATTCATACACATTCATCATAAATGTAAATGCAACATCCACACACACAAGCAGATAACAGTTTTAAAAAGATTGTAATAGCGGCTTAAGTCCTCTTCTTTGGAGTCCCCAGTGAGATGCCACTGTCGACGTCGGGATTTTTAGATGTCCCTTTTCGTTACTTGTTCTTTGGTGTTCTCATTTTAGGTTAGATTTTTTTGAAAAAACAAGTGAAAAAGGTCCGACATGTATAATGTCAATGATGGTATTAAGAGTCGTGATTGTTTTTAAATGGTTGTACCAACACAACCGAGAAAAGGTTTGCACATTGACCCAGTGATATGACACTGCTAAAACGGGTCAGTGAAACCTAGATTCATTAGGGTCCGGGGATTGGTTATGCGGAGGGAAGGTGTTAGGCACCCCCCGACATCCGTGTTACCACGGTGACTGCCTCTTTTTAAGAAACTATTATCTGAATGTGTGTGTGTGTGGGTCAATGTGCTATTATTTAGAAGTAGTGCGAGGCCTAGTTCGCACCTATATACACAGGGTTTGAATTTATGTAAAAATTCAGTTTTTAGCAAGATATGGCAGTGATGTTTTGTAAAAGAGGTTTTTCAAACCCTGATGCTCAATAGTAATTGAGACCTTTTGATACTTCCATTTTATTAAGTATCCGGCTTGATTGATTTTATGTTCGAGATGCGAAACATCTATAAGAAAATAATGTACAAAATAATGCCGACTTCTTCGTGGGTATAGAAACCATTTGAGGAAATTCAGACACATGAGAATAATTTACAAGTTTAACACAATTTGAAAATGTCAATCACGGAACCAAATCTAGATCCAATAAGTTGAATCTGTGATCACATTATTCTAAGGCGTATACATGATACCATAATTTTATGAAAGCGAAAGCGGTATATATATAAAAGCTATAAATATATATATATGAGACATGATCACCAACCACGAAGCACCTCCATGGGGATCGAAATGCAAATAAAGTCGTAAAAGCTATCAACCGCCACGGAGGAAACTCGGCGGAGACGAAACAATAAATAAAGTTGTAAAAGCTATCAACCATACGGAGGGAACTCGAGGCGGGACAAAATGTAAATAAAGTTGTACAAAGCCATCAACTGCCACGAAGTAAACTCCAGGCAGGACGAAATGTAAAGAAAGCTGTAAAAGCGATCAACCACCACAAAGTAAACTCAGGTGGGGACGAAATATATATATATATATATATATATATATATATATATATATATATATATGTGTGTGTGTGTGTGTGTGTGTGTGTGTGTGTGTGTGTGTGTGTATGCAATAAACGCCTTTAATAATAACGAGATTTTCTATATAAAATAAATAAGAAATTTTGCGTATAAATTTTTTTTTTATTTAATGGCGAGACTAAGTGTCAAGTAAAGTGAGCGATAAATGCGAATATATTTATTACTTGAAAAATTAGAAATAATTTTGGAATTATTAATTACCACAAATTATATGGTAATAAATTACATAAGTAGAAATGTTTTTATTAATTATTTTCCATGAAAACATGATTGAAAATAATATATGAAGTGATAATTAGATTTATATAATAAATATTTTATTATATGAATTGTTAGAATATTTAAGTTAATTATTTTAACTTGATTATTGATCTTTGTGTACAAAGAATAAGTCGGATATGAGATCCAAACCACGGATTGGGATTGTGATCAAGAGATGAGAATAATAATATTATATTATTTATATAATGATTTTCTGATTACCATAATTATGTATTGTGTATGTATGTGACGGATAATATTGAAAGCAATGGCGGATTGATTAGGTCAGTAGCATATTACCGTGTTGTGAAACCCTAATTATTAAACTCGGTTATGAGATATTTACGAGTAGTATTGTGTATATGAAGTTATTGTGTATAAGAATATCGGTAATTAGAAGAAATCCTAATTCTTGTTATGCGTCGATAATTAGGACAAACCACAATTATTATAACCCTAAGCAGTTGAAATTAGAAATAATAACGGTGTGTTAGTAACATACGAGATAATTAAAGAACCACTAATGGTCAATTAGAAACCCTAATTGATGACGTTGAGAAACCCTAATTATAGAATCTTAAATTTTCTATAGAAAACCCTAATTTTAATTACTGAGTTTAATTTCGATGTTATTGTATAAGTGTTTTAATTTACCAAAGGATAGAAGTTAATTGGTAAATTATAAGAATTAAATCTAGTGATTAAATATTACATTTAATTTCCTTGTACAAGATTGCCCATACACTCTTAAACAAAGCCCAACCATCACCCATAACAAATCGAGTAAGAAGAATCAAGAATTTTTTTGGCAAAAGGGTATAAGAACACTAAACCTAGAAATCCTTTGATTCGATGTTATTTGATGCAATTGATTATTTAAAGTTGTGTAATAGGATGTTAATTGATGATATGGGTTGATAAACCAAAGACCCATAATAACATCAAAGTGCACGAATTTGAAGATTTAAGCAAGTTGGAAAAAACCAATTACATTATTTTTCACCAAATGTCGAGGCCATAACTCTTTGCTCGATCATGAGTTTTGTTCTTTAAAAGTTGTTATGTGTAACCTGATATGTGGTCTTTAATCTTCAAAAAGAATCCAGTCCATATCATGTATAGATTAGAAGTTATAGATGGTCAAACATGGTTGACCGATCATGATAAACTGATTTTGGGCAGTTTGTAATGGGGGCATTCTCGTCCACTTTTTGTACTTTAAAAGGTCTGGGCTTTTGATATGTTGTAGTACACTGAATAAGCTTTCCATAGACTCCGAAACGGACTAAATCCGATATCGGAGGAGAGAGTTATGACATTTCAAAGTAGTAGTGTCAAAATTGTCCAACAAGTGCGGTGCAATCCACTTGAATGAAATTTCTGGGCTGATGTGTTCGGAATTTGGAAATAAGTCAGTAGGGAAGAGTTGTAGTCTCGGAAGATAGCTTCGCGTGGGCTCATGAATCGTCTAAAATGTTTTAAAAGCGAAAGAGTTATATTTACTGTTTTTAGCGAAAGAGGTAAATCTGGGAAATAGATAAAAGCAGTTCTTGAGTGGACATTTTGAGGTCATTTTAGGCTTCCTAAGAGGTCCGAAATTACTGGGTTATATTTTTAAAAAATACTCTGGTATACCATGTATAACATATCCAAAGTTGGGAATTTTCTGATAGATGAGCAAGGTGTGAGAAAATCGCAAAGTGAGCTATTGAAAGATTAGTTTAAACCAAGTCTCACATCGACTAAATTGAGAACTTCACCATTTTCTAAACCTATAAATAGAAGGGCTTGGCCATTGTTTCATTCACCAACAATAAGGCCTCTAATTTTTGAGAAAGGCTTTGTTGTGGGAGGACTTTTTATAAAGATCTCCTTAGTTAAATTTTGGCGTGGAAATGCATTATTCGGTTTGTGGAATTAAGTATTTTTAGGATATGTTTCTTATTTAATTTTGTAATGTTATTTAAGTTTGAATTTTTGAAGTTTAGTTAGTGTTGTTAATAAACTAGTTAGTTTACTATGTTTATTTTGGCTTGGAATTGATTATGTAAATGAGTTATTTGTGATGACTTTTAGTATTTTGTGATGAATTTCATTAATTAATTATTATTAATGATATTAAAGTTATTTAATGATTATATTAAATAATTTAGTTTAAAAATAATTTTAATATTATAAAAATCATTTTAAATAAAAATAAGGTATTTAAAAATATTTGAAGTTATAAAATATAACTTTTAATATTTAAATGATAATTTCATTAATAATTAAATATTAATGATATTAAGATAATGTTAATGATATTTAGTTTATTTAATAATTATTATTAAATAAATAGTTTAAAAATGGTTTTATTTATTTAAAAACCAATTAAAGACTTAAGGATTTAAAAATATTTTAAGTTATAATTAATGACTTTTAATATTTGGATAAATAGTACATTAATATTTAAATATTAATGGTAATTATTTAAAAATAATTTTTATTGTTTTAAAAATTATTTAAGGGTAATATAAATGTTTTAAAAATAGTTTGAGTTATTATAAATAACTTTTATATTTTAGCAATGGTTTCATTAATAGTTTAGTATTAATTAAACTATTAATGATAATGGAATTGTTTAATGTTTAAATCATTTAATTATGATTCGATATTTGAAAGTTATAGCCTACCAAACTAGTGACTTGAGAACCGATTATGAAGTTACGAATTTGAAGAAGAACACCTATAGTAATGATTATATCACTATAGGCCCTTTAGTGATGATTTGAATTATTTTAAATTTTTCAATTTCGAAAATTTTGAAAATGATTAAAAATAAGATGTCGATATTCTGAGATGTTGAGGTATGGAATAAGAGTCTTAGACTCATTATTTGCCGATAAAAAGGTTTGTCGATGCAGTAGACAAATGTCGAGACCTTATAAAAAGAAAGAAAAGGCTCTTGTAAGAGCATGGATGAGATATTTGAAAAATGTATAAAAATATTTCAAGTATAGAATATGAACTAAAAGTATGATTCTTTGTGATTATGTGATTAGACTATGTCTTTGTTGTAATAGAGCGATTACTATGTGTTAAGATATATTGTTCTAATCGAATGAATGATTTGATTAATGATAGGTTGTGATATAAAGAGATAGAACCTAAGTTGAGATTTGTAATCGTGAATCGAGCAAGTATCCTACCTTTGCATTTCCTTTATCTGATGGACATGAGTAAGAAGTTTTAATTCTTTTCTATTCTGCATGCAGTTATATGCGCTTTGATTATCAACATGTTAATTCAGATATATTTTCTGTTCGTTAATTTCTAAATGGTTATACAAGTGTCCCCACTTGGATAATCATGGAATTTATTCACATGTTGATACACCTTTGTCAATTACCCGTATATATATGTTGAATTACATATTATTGTTGAGCAAGATTAAAAACTTTCGGGTTTGGAACCAGACATGTATGAACATCCCTATATGGGAAAATTTTGCGCCTGAGGCGGATAAAGTGAGCGATGAATTTCGTTCAAGTTATGTAGTATTGGTCAATACAAGGTACAACGGGGCTGATCACCCTCCGTGCCCGTAAGTTGACGGTTTGCGAATGGATTTCTGCTAAACCTTTTCGAAAATGAAAAGAATGTTCATAGTATGTTTCTTAAACCATATTCAAGGGTTGAGCCAGAGCCAAATTTAAAGAATTTGAAAGAGAGTTGTTATGTGAATTTTTTATCGATCTGATTACTTCACAACTTTCAATTCGTTGTAGAAGTGTTATGTAAGGAGAATACTTATATTCTTTCAGCTTATATATATAATTGCTATTACTTGTTGGGAACTCAAATGCTCACCCTTGCTTAAATTAAATGTTTTCGAGTTATGTATGAGCAACTTTGAAGGCTCGAGCACGAACAAGGGAAAAAGGAAAATTTGTTGAATGAGTTATATTATGAGTTAATGATTATAGTTAGTATTGGTATACATTCGGGTATTGTATGGAATGTATTTAAAGGTCTCGTGCACAGGAAGTAAACTTTGATGTATGTAAATTAAGTTTGAATGTAATATTATTATTGCATTATTCAAATTTTATAGAAATGGTATCGTGAAGCCTTAGGAGTTAGGGTTTCAAGTACACGGATTTGGGGTAGTCACACGCACCGGATGTGAAATCGAGCTCATCGAGCGAGTTCGACAACAGTTCATATATATATATATATATATATATATATATATATATATATAGCGAGTAAACGCATAGGATGTAAAATCCGGCTCATCGAGCAGTCAGATTATTACGGTTAATATATATATATATATATATATATATATATTAAAGCGAAAGAAACGCGACTGCATCAAGTTCAGGCTCATCGAACAAAGTTCGACACACAATTCATATATATATAAATATATATATATATATAAGTAAATAAACGCTCGGGCATCAAGTCTAAGCTAAATCGAGGCATAACTCGATAATGTTAGTCCATATATATATATATGTGTATATACAACCGAAATAAAACCACGGAATAGAAGTAAAGACAAACGACGCATAACACGACTCTCAACGTGAAGAAGGGTGTGTGCAAAGATGAAGAGAAAGGCTTTAAAGTGTGTGAGAAGGCTTACAGTGGGCTGCCAAAGAAGACTTTTATATCTTTAAAGTAGGTAAACACTGACTTTTATAGGTACAAAAGTAGCTATATATGAGCTCACAGGTGTTTAAAATGAGAAAGAACACTGTATGGAGTGAGTGCAAAGCAAATTGGGCAGGGCTTCCTCGCCGTTTTCTCTTGCAAAATGGCCACCCCAAGCCCTCTATTTATAGAGGGTGACCTGCGGCTGAGCCGCAGGTGTACCAGAGGCTACCCGGGTTGCCCCGGGTTTCTCGAGTCAGGTCATCTCGTAGTACGTGCACTCGAGCACTGTAATGTCCGCTCGAACTTTCAGAAGTGCAATCCAAGCATCTGATAGAGGTATACAGGACCTATTTCGGACCGCGGTTGTCGAGAGTTGTACAATGGCATGGGATTAGAGTTTGTACGAAGTCATTGAAGATGGGACGATGCCCTTCGGTCTTCAAGCGTCAAATTCTATCCGTTACCCCGCACAATAGTCACTCGGAATTGGTTTTCCTTGATTCTTGTGGGACATCGTTGTGTAGAGATGTGTGTATGAAATGTTGAGACGACGTGACGTGGCATCGCGTTGGCGAGATGACGATGTTGCCCCTCACCGGTGTTATCGTCGGTTTGGGCCTATAAAGTAGACGTTGCTCAGGGCTTCGCTGAGATTGGAATGCTGTAATTGTTGAAGGTCCTCAGTGTCATCTCTGAGGTGTGCCTATCCTCCCGGTGTTATCTCTGGGTTGGTACTGAGTATCTCGTTGTGAGTCTTGAGAGATTGAAAGTGGTTGCATTTGAAACAAGCATTTACGGGGTTATCATAAAGCGCATTCCTTGGGATGATCACCAAGGTTGATGGCTATTTCCATGATTAGGACTGAGACTGGATACCTCGGGGTTATCTCTGAGATTAATCGGTCTTCTCCGGTGTGTGTTCCGGTATTGGATCTGCACGTCTCGGGGTTATATCCGAGGTTGGAATTGTTACTCCCAGTGTGTGTTCCGGGGTTGATGCTGAACTTCCGGTAGTATCCGGAATGGATATGAACTGTCTTCCAAGGTTCCCTCTTGAAAGACGAATCTACTCTCCTGCAATGTTAGTGGCAGGTGTACAGAAAATTTCAAGTGTCTACATGTGTATTATGGTTACTATCTTTGATTGTATCCATGTTTTGATCTTTATTTTTGAATTCTGCTTCAAAATTGGTTATTATGGAGTATTATTGAACTTGGATAAACTGTAATACGAATCCTTAATATTTGTTCTTTTATCTCACTGGATTCGTTTTCTTTAAGATATTTTTCATCATCCTCAGTCCTAAATAATGATATAATTGAATATCTTTGGCCTGTAGTGCAAAGATGAATGATTACCTAATGAATATCTTTGGCCCATAGTGCAAAGATGAACAGGTGTTGAGATGAACATGACCATTTGGTGATACAAATGAATATCTTTGGCTGTGGTGCAAAGATGAATATTTGATTCAAGATGTATATTGATTGATGTTCTGAGGATAAAATATTGGTGATGGACTTTTAAATCTTAGAAGATAGTAGAATTCTTTATCTACTTGACTCTTCTAATGGATTGTTGTTTCCGCTGCAGTTGTTGATATAAAACTTGTTGTCTATTATATTTTATCAGATTTTTCCCTGTTAAAGACTAATGATAAATTGTTGTATATTATCTTAGTCATAATATTCTTTACTGGGCTAGTTGAGCTCACCCTTTTTCCTTTTTGTTCCATTGTTCTTCTCAGGAGGAGAGAATTTAGCAGGAACTAGCCGGGGTATGGAGTGATGATTCAAGATAGTTGTATTAGTAGTCCTCACTATTTTATAAAATAGTGTATCAATAATTGTAATGAGGACTACTTTTGAGTTTGTATACTCTCTATTAGACAATAGTTGTATTCAAACTCACAGTATATGTGTTGTCGTATTTTGCACGGCAATTGTATTACTGAAGTTGTATTTATTTTTGTATCATGTATTTGGCGACTCAGAAAGGGTGATGTATACCTATTTTGGGAGCATCACAAATTATGTGAAATCATAACATTATTCGAAATAAGGAAACAAACGAACAAATCAAATTTAACAAGAGTATCGCTGAAAGAGTACGGAATATGTACAAATTGTAATAGAAAGAAAGGAATTCAAATTACTGAATAAAGCCAAAGTATCAAAGATTAAATTTCTATTTAAGAGTGTCAATAGAATTATAAAAAAAATGAAACGAAAGACAAGATATCACGAGATATAAAGAATACAACAATAATCAAAGAAGTGGAGTACGAAATCCGTACCTGATACTTCCAAACCATTTATAGCACACTCCACAAAATCTTACTCTCAATTGCCAACAATATCAAATACGAAACGTTATTCACAACCTAAATATATTCACTTCAAATTAAAAATAATCCAAACTAATAATTCCAAGATAATTCATAATCTATTTAATATGCCTTTAATCATCGCCTTATATCAATTATTAATACTCTAAAATTTATATTCCAAATATAACTCTTTAAATTCCCTCCGTCCGATCTAATTAAAAGTAATAATAATATAATTATAGTTATCCAATTACATCAATTTTACAAAATAAACCCGAATTAAATTATAAATAATCTTTTAATCATCATTTCATTTTTTTAACGAATTAATTTTCTTAATGGATATAATATATATAATCAACCTAAATACCAAACATGAATACCACCTCCTTCCGTTTCAAAAGTAATATATATATATATATATATATATATGTATTCAACTTATTTTATACATGATTCCATATATACATGATTTGACCAAATATAAAGAATTAGCTTTCTATTCTAAGATAACATAGGAACATGTGATCCTGCACTCCAAAAACTTACTTGGTCACCATAATTGTTGTACATATTACATGGGTTATTCAACCAAAGCACTGCTCACGCAAGTACACCAACAAAATCAATTTATTACATATTTTATTCAGTAAATGACCATCTCCATATAATGTGATAGATATCAATATTAAAATAATCCATTCATCATAATTCATTTATCAGAGAAAAAGAAAGCAATGAGATCGCATACTGACATTACCTTAATAGAGAGAGTCTACCCTTTTCTTTTCTGCTCTTTACCACTACCGCCTAGATCTCTTCCTCTTTTTATTTTTTACGTATCGTAATTTGCTATATCTTTTCTTTCAGTTACTTTATTCAGATATATGAAAATTAGGTCTAGTACTTATTAATAAAGAGGTCTTGTTCTAATAAACTTCTAATTGGGTTCAATTAATATTAGAGCCCAAATTTTATTAATTTAATTTATTCATCACTTATTACTACTTATTAGCCCACATAAATTAAATGACCCATTTGACCCAAATAAAATGTAAAGTCCAATTAAAATATTAAAAATTGATAAATAAATTTATATGTTATTTATTATTATCCTTTTTTCTGGGTATTACATTACCTACCCCTTAAAAAGGTTTCCGTCCCCGGAATCAAAAGAAAAAAACGTAACTAATTTTTAAAGAGATGCGGATACTCCGCTCGAATAGATTCTATCATCTCCCAAGTAACTTCACGCTCCGGATAATTTTAGGAAAAATAAAATTAATATTTAATTATTAACAAAATTTCGGATTATTACATTTTTCCCTTCTTAAAAATAATTCTGTCCTCGGAATTCAAATAAGTTACATAAAGTTTTATTTTAGTTTTTATTTAAATAACATAATTATTCATAAACTTAAATTAAAATGTAGCGCCGCCATTTGTAACGATCAAGTCTGGTAAGTCCATCGTTCCACGCAATTATCCATGAACTTGTAAAAGATTCGTCAGTTATCGTGTCAAGCCTTGGTAAGGTTCTTCGTTTTGCATTGAATTTAACCACATGCTCCACAGCTGGTGCGGCCCCCGTCAATTTCTTAAGTTTCATTCTTGCAAATGTACTCTTCAGAACATAATTCAAAATTACAAAAATTTCTCTTCATCTAAATACGATTCGAATACCCAAAATATTTAAAATTATTTTTAACTCGTAAAATGTTTATGTTCCACACATGACAAAGATTTAACAAATTATTATTATTTAATTTTACATAAATTCATGCAAAGCTCTAAGGGCATCAGATAAACAAAACAACTTAAATTATATCACCAACTCTCACTAAGTCCTCAAGAGTTTCAAAATATCATAACCTAGAATCAAATTAGTTCTCAAATAATATTACACCAAAAATATATTACTACTAAGATCTCTTCATCACCATACCAAACTCCAATTCATATATCCTACTATCTGAATAAGCAAACAATAGCTTTCAAAATCTCTTAAAGATTCATCACTTATTGTATATCTAATCATTCAATGAATCAATCATTCTCTTAATGCAAATCTTAACCCAACAAATTCCAAGATATCCTCATACTATCACTCAAAATTTTATATAAAATAACTCCAATATTATACTAGGAAATAATCACAAAATTTATTTACTCCAAAAGATTAATCTAATTACCTCGAATCTCTACAACTCAAATTTACAAAAGATCCTTTATAATTACTAACTTTCATTTTATCATAGTATACCATCAATACACAAACCTTAAATTATCCACAAGCTTAACATAAATCAAAACATAACTCAAATAAAAATCCTCAATTCAACGATCATAATAATTGTCACAAAAAAAACAACTCTAAGAAATAATTTTCCAAAATTAAATACTCGTCGATACAAATACTCACATCATAATCGCATCTCGTATAAGATCATTTCTTATCTGTACAAAGTATAACTTTATTCACCTCAATGATTAAATCACAATTCTTAACTAATATCATTACTCCAATGCATAACAATAATAATCTTAACAAATTATCTCGCCTCTCTCAAATCAATTACAACTCAAAGAGCTAAAAAACTTTGTCAAAATCAAGACCAACCAAAGCGAGAGAACAAAATCGAATCAAACTCATACGTCTACCCAGTAATTTACCCATAACTCACAGGTCAAACCTAAATAGGTTTTCTACAAGAAAGAACCTAGGCTTTGATACCATCTCTGTAACACCCCCTTCCCAAAAAGGAAAGGGAGGTCACGTGCAAAGCACAACAAACCTCAAAATGAGTAAACAGAGCACTGATAACTTCAAAATATTAATAATGATATCCATCAATGAAGTACTAATTATAATTCTCCAACTAGAGTCAAAATAATAAAAACTAAAAATCGAAACAACCTAGATTGTCAAAGGTAACACTCTCATCACACTAGCTCTGTATCACCCCTGCAAACATACCGGAAGAAAAACACAGCATGAGTCAATTGCTCAGTACGGATACAGATATACAAAAGATATACAATTGATATACGAAATCAACTGAGACAAAATACTGCACAAAACCTCAAGTGCATATACTGACAAAATATAATCTCCAAATATCTGAATGGAATATATCTGAATCAACAGAATTGACGAAACCAATAGATGAGTAAAGAAATAACGAACTGAAGTAACTAACTCAATGAACTGAACAAAAACAAACAAAACTAATACAATGAAATAATAGGCTGAATCAAATGGTTGAGTTTAATTTCATACCGAGTGAGCTCAGAAATATACATTGTCACACAGGCAAGTTAAAACAATGCCACACAGGCAAGTCAAAATAATGCCACATAAGACAGTCAAATGATGCCACACATGCAAGTCAAATGATACCACACAGGCAAATCACACATTGGACCGCGAATCCAAATGTATGAAAATTGGATAGGTGTGTTTGGCACAACATCACCAATCCGCATAACAGAAAACTAGGGTTAACCCATACGCCTCCCACAACAAAACACCAATTAGCCCACTTCTTCCGGAGCCCAAAATGGAGACGCTGTGGACTAATCACACCGCCATGGAAAGTGTCATGCCTCTCGTGCCAAGACGACATGCCTGTGGTACCCCCACAGGTGGTTATAGCTCAAGTATACCCTACGGTATATTCTAACAAAAATACTATGTCACAAGATGTAAGACCCCAAATTTTTATAAATAAAAATCGATTTTCCTCTAATTATTATTCTTGATTAATAAGGTGGTAATTTGATATAATGCTTTGGTTATGGGTGAAATATGCAAAGTTTACAAAATAAGCAAGTGGTTATAAAATATTCATTATTGTCGGGGAATATTCGTTTGGTCGTGGAATATTCTTTTTTGTCGGGAATCTCCAAATGCGACATGTGCATAGATCATTGGTGGGCCCCATAACGGAAAAGCGGTTGGATGAAAAAAACGACAAAGATTGAATTTTATAAATAATAACAGTAAATTATTCACAGATTAACTTTGTTGGGTTACACGGTGGTTAAAATCTGATGAATATGCGTGGTTGCCGCGATGGGACACGGTATTAATGTATTGTTGAATTATTGATTCTTACGTAAGAATGCACTACTCAATAATTGTTACCAGTAATTCTTTATTCAATATTATATTGATTCAATAATTGCTACGTTGATATTTTGTATCATTTGTTATTTCAATAATTGTCATTACACAAGTATTTTCCATTATCAAATCAATAATTCATATTATTTGAATAATATTATCGAGATAACATTATTGGCAATGTCTAGAAAGTTACATCTAAGGAGAGGTTTGGTCACCTAATTGCGCCCGATGAAGGAGAAATCCTTATTGGAAAGCCCCTCTTTCTGAGGAAGCTATGCGGGTTGTTAGTAATGTGATTCTATAATATTATTTGTGAATAATTAATTATTAATTTATATGATATTGATTTTATGTGGATATAGATGGAGAAAATTTTAATGTGACAATTGTTGAAAATTAATATTTTATCTTTTTCTGATAAAATAATTCATTTAAATATATTATTTTAATAATATATTAACGGTGATATTTTTACAATGAATGTGGGATACATGAGTATATGAGGAGGAAGAGTATTTTTGTGGCATTAAATGTTTAACACATGTTTTGTGTGTCGGTGGACACAATTCTTAATAGAAAATTGATTATAGGCGTAAAATCGCTCATTTATGGATTTTGGATAATTTTTGTTTGGAATTTGGAAAAACTTCCTTCGCAAAGTTGTAGAGAATTGAATTTCCTATAAAAAGCCACGAGATTCAATTTTTACGAAAAGGGCTATTTATCATGAATTATTGAAGTTAGGAGTTCAAATAATTGATTTTGGAAGTTTTAATTATTTTATATAATAAAAAACGTTTTTGTGGATGTTGGCACATGGGTGGGTGATGTTTTTGACCAAAGAAGGCATGCTAGAGTTTTCAAAACATGTGGGTAGGAATTTTGAATAACTAATAATATATTTTATTAATTTAGTCTCCTTTAGGCGTTTCTAACATTTTCCTATAAATAGAGGCTAAGTTAGAATTGAAAGTCACACCGAAACTAAGTTTTCTCTTTTCTCTCTATATTATCGGCGTATTCTTGTGAGTATACTTTGAGTGTTGCTATATCGATGCGAGTTTACATCAACCTTTGTCATGAAATTCAAATGGAAATACGGTTATTTTGAGGTAAGGGATGTTATTTCTTTTCATAAATGATATTATTTTCTTCAATATCATTATGCCAAAATCTTTGTTGAACTTTTATCAAATTTGGAACTTTTTCATGTCGGGAGTTACTATTCATGAGTTACTATTCACGAGTTACTATTCATGAGTTACTATTCACGAGTTACTATTCACGAAGCGTGAAGATGTTTTTTGTGAAATTTCTATCTTTTTGTTTGGGGTTACTATTCACGATATCTAAGACTATTCACGAATCGACACTATTCATAGAAAAATGAAAATTTTTCTTTTGTCCAAGATGTCTATTTCGGCTACTATCTTTGATTGGATCCATGTTTTGATCGTTATTTTTGAGTTACGCTTCAAAATCGTTTTTATTATGAAGTATTATTGATCTTGGATAAAGCGTTATGCGAATCCCTAATATTTGTCCTTCTATCTCTTTGGATTCGTTCTTAAAAATGTTTTTCATCATCCTCGGTCCTTAATGGTGATACTTGATGAATATCTTTGGCACAGTAGTGCAAAGATGAATGATTAAATTGATGAATATCTTTGGGCTGTAGTAGTGCAAAGATGAATGATTAAATCGATGAATCTCTTTGGCCCGTAGTGCAAAGATGAGCAGTGTTGAGATGAACATGACCATTGGTGATACAAATGAATATCTTTGGCACAGTAGTGCAAAGATGATTAAAGATGTATATTGATTGTTGTTACAGGGATAAAATATTGATGATGGACTTTTAAATCTTAGAAGACAGTAGAATTCTTTCTCTATGTGACTCTTCTAATGGATTGTTGTTTCCGCTGCATTTGTTGATCTTAAACTTGTTGTCTATTGTATTCTATTAGATTTTTCCATGTTGAAGACTAACGATAATTTGTTGTATATTATCTTAGTCATAATATTCTTTTTGGGCTAGTTGAGCTCACCCTTTTCCTTGTTGTTCCATTTTCTTCTCGTGGAGGTGAGAACATAGCGAGGATCGAGTGGGGTATGGAATGAAGGTTCTAGAGAGAGTTGTTTAGTAGTCCTCACCATTTTGTAAAATAATGTATCAATAATTATGATGGGAATTTATTTGCGTGTGGATATTGTCTAGGCGGCAATATCTCGTATTTAAACTCATGAGTATGTATTGTCAGTATTTCACCACGACATTTGTATTATTGAAGTTGTAGTTATTTCGTACCATGTATTTGGCGACTCGAGAATGGGTTGGGTGGAATGGACCCTATTTTGGGGCGTCACGGGTTGGTATCGAGCTTAGGGATATGATCTCCTGGCGAGAGATCGGGGAATAGAACTAGGAGGGAGAGGCGAGTAAATCCTTCGCTAGTGTGTCCTACCTAAGCTTATTTGTTGAGTCCGGTCATAATATAGGGATATTATGTGACATGTTAATTTGTTTAATTAACCCTTGTTTTATGATGATTTGAGAATGTCGATCGAGAATATTAACGATGGAGTAAATAAGATCGTGGAGACGGCAGACTCACCAACGAGGAGAAGCAACAGTGGTGGCAATGTTCCTCCCTGTGAACAACGCCAATCGAAAGCGAGATGATGAACGACGGGATGTTTAGAAGCTTTTTGCGATTCATGCAAAATCGCAGACGAGGAGACTCGTGTACAAAATATGGGTGGAAATGATAAGTAACGTAGCGGTTTGTCACTACCAAACAATTCAAAGAGTTGGGACCACCGATTTCCATGGAAAGTCGGATCCGATCAAGGCGTAAACGTGGGTCAAGCAAATTACCAAGATATTTGATGTCTTGGGATGAATGGAGGAACGAAGGTTCCATTCGCCACCTTTATGTTTTCGTGGGTGAAGCGAGACATTGGTGGGAATCAGAAGCGTACCCAGCCAGATGCACTTAACATGTCTTGGGAAAGATTTTAGAAACTGTTCAATGACAAGTACTTCCCTGAAAGTATTCGTCATATGAAGGAAGTGGAGTTTATTAGACCAGTGCAAGAGTAACATGGACGCATGTGTCTTAAGACGAGGCTAAGTTTATGAGTTGTCCGTGTTTGCACCTCATTTGGTGGAAAATGAGGAATGTATGACGCGTATGTTTTTGAGGGGTCTAAAACTCAAAATTCGTCAATACCTTATCTATCATAAATTTTCTCTATATTCAGATGTTGTCAACAGGGCTCAATTATTAGAGCGAGATAGTGAATATACTCAACCGAGGGACCACAACCAGGGTAGTCATCAGAACAATGATAACCAACGAGGAGGAAAGAATACGGACAAAGGCGGTAACCACTCTGGTGGTAATCGTGGCCATGAAAATAGAAGAAGCGAGTCGGGAGGAGATTTTAAAAAAGAGGAGATTCAACAACGACCATGTGATGACGTCAGCGCCAGTAGCAACTGGTTCCAAAGGAGGAGAAAGACCACCATTCGTATGTTACAAATGCGGGAAGGAGGGACATATCAGCCCAAACTGTCCACAACATTCCAAGGTATGTTACAACTGTGGAAAGGAAGGCCACATTGCTCGAGATTGTACTATAGCGAAACCAAGTTTAGTGGAAGTGGTGATTCCAAGGGCTGTCCCGGATAAGTCGAAATCAGCGGTTCTTGGAAGAGCGTTTGTCGTGACCAGTCAAAATGCGAGGAACCCGAACAAAGTTAGCACGGGTTAGTTAATTATAAATTCTTTGAAGTTTATACCTTACTAGATCTAATTTCTACCCATTCTTTTATCTCTCTTGCTTGCGCTCAACGTTTAAACTTGACTCCAGAGAAATTAGATTTTGATTTATCTGTTGAAACTCCGTTGGGTGAAACCTTCGTTACATCTACAGTTTAGAAATCTTGCTTGATTCAGGTTGGCACCATCACATTACCTGTTGACCTTATTTCTTTAAAGATACTTGCTTTTGATGTGATTTTAGGGATTGATTGGTTAACTACTCATCATGCCAAATTGATTGCTTTTGTAAGGTTGTTAGTTTTCATATTCCTAAGCAAACTGTTATTCAATTTAAGCAACCAAACCATTGAAGTCAAACACTTGTCATATCAAACCACAAAGCTATTTGTTTATTGAAAAGCGAATGTCAAGCTTTCTTAGCCATGTTATGGACTTGAACAATAATCGTCGATTTGAATGATATTTTTGTTGTTAGTGAATTTCCTGACGTATTTCCTGAGGAATTTCTTGGCCTACTCCCAAAGTGTGATATTGAATTTTGTATCGACTTTGAATCCGATACAAAACCCATTTCTAAAATCTCATATCAAATGGCTCCTATTGAACTTCGGGAGTTAAAAACCCAACTATAGAAGTTGATACTCAAGCCTCTATCTTATGACTTCCTTTGTGGAATACACTGAAGCCAGACTCTCCGTAGGGGACGCCATATTCGCGAAGAGTAAAAGCGATAGGTGCTATTGTAACATGCTATCCAAGGTTGGGATATGAGTCACAGTTGAGAACAACCTAAGTCGGTAATCAAAATACGTAGCTTTCTAGGCTTAGTTTGTTATTATCGGAGATTCGTTGAAGGATATTCTTGAATCGCTATTCCATTAACGCAAGTTGACTTCGTAGAGATATAAAATTCGAATGGAGCAAGGAATGTGGGAAGAGCTTCAAGAACTCAAGAGGAGACTCATTTTGGCACATGTTCGACCATACCATCCTCGAAAAGCGAACGTGGTAGGCGGCGTGTTGAGTAAAAGATCGATATCTGAGACAGTACGATATTGTCAAAGACTCATTTCGTATAACTTACAAATATTAGAGATGGAGATGAAAACTCTAAGTATCCACGTGATGATATACGAGTATAATCGACTTTTATCGATAAAGTTAAAATCGCTCGAGATTACACAACCGGAATGATGAATATGAAGAAGGAGGTGCAAGAAGTTGTTATTCCAAAAGCGAGAATTGGCGATGTGAGGAAAGCTCAAACCTTCGATTTATTAGTTTATTTGAAATCCTCGATCGAGTAGAAGCGTGGCCTATAGACTCGTTTCTACCGCCAAGTATGTGGCGTGTTCATAACGTTTTTCACGTATCGATGTTACGTAAATATGTGGACGACCGAACCACATTATTGAGTTAGAACCCAGACGAGATAGCCGAAGACTTAACATACGAGGAGGTACTGTCAAGATTTTGGATAGGAAGAAGCGTATGCTACGTCACGAAGGTCATACCACATGTTAAAGTTTTGTGGAGAAACCGGGTCTTTATTGAGGAAATGACACGGGAGTTGGAAACGAAATGAAAGCGAGGTATCTTCATCTTTTCGATACACCAGGTACGCACGTCAATTTCGAGGATGAAATTTCATAAGGAGAGGAGGTTGTAAGACCCCAAATTTTTATAAATAAAAATCAAATTTCCTCTAATTATTATTCTTGATTAATAAGGTGGTAATTTGATATAATGCTTAGTTATGGGTGAAATATGCAAAGTTTACAAAATAAGCAAGTGGTTATAAAATATTCATTATTGTGGGGAATATTCATTTGGTCGTGGAATATTCTTTTTTTCGGGAATCTCCGCATGACGGTGCAAGGTCATTAGTGGGCCCCATAACGGAAAAGCGGTTGGATGAAAGAGCGACAAAGATTGAGTTTTATAAATAGCAGGCGTAAATTGTTACCAATTAACTTTCGTTGGGTTTACGGTGGTTAAAATACGATAATACGCGTGGTTGCACAAAGAAGAATACACGGTATTGCAGACAAAGATTGTTGAATTATTGATTCTTACGAAAGAAGGCACTACTCAATAATTGTTACCAGTAGTTACATTGCTCAATAATATATTGATTCAATAATTGCTACGTTGATATTTTGTATCATTTGTTATTTCAATAATTGTCATTACAAGATTTTCCATTATCAAATCAATAATTCATATTATTTGAATAATATTATCGATAACATTATTGGCAATGTCTAGAAAGTTCATCTAAGAGAGGTTTGGTCACCTAATTGCGCGCCCAGAAGAGAGAAATCCTTATTAGAAAGCCCCTTCTTTCCAGGAACCGCTCGTTGTTAGTAATGTGATTCTATAATATTATTTGTGAATAATTAATTATTGATTTATATGATATTGATTTTATGTGGATATAGATGGAGAAAATTTTTAATGTGACAATTGTTGAAAATTAATATTTTATCTTTTTCGATAAAATAATTCATTTAAATATATTATTTTAATAATATATTAACTAAGTGATATTTTTACAATGAATGTGGGATACATGAGTATATGAGTAGGAAGAGTATTTTTGTGGCATTAAATGTTTAACACATGTTTTGTGTGTCGGTGGACACAATTCTTAATAGAAAATTGATTATGTATCGTAAAATCGCTTTCATTTATGGATTTTGGATAATTTTTGTTTGGAATTTGGAAAAACTTCCTTACGCAAAGTTGTAGAGAATTGAATTTCCTATAAAAAGCCACGAGATTGATTTTTTTCGACAAAAGGGCTATTTATCATGAATTATTGAAGTTAGGAGTTCAAATAATTGATTTTGGAAGTTTTAATTATTTTATATAAGAAAAACGTTTTTGTGGATGTTAGCACATGGGTGGTGATGTTTTTGACCAAAGAAGGCATGCTAGAGTTTTCAAAACATGTGGGTAGGAATTTTGAATAAATAATAATATATTTTATTAATTTAGTCTCCTTTGGCGTTCTAACATTTTCCTATAAATAGAGGCTAAGTTAGAATTGAAAGTCACACCGTAAACTAAGTTTTCTCTTTCTCTCTATATTATCGAGCGTATTCTTGTGAGTATACTTTGAGTGTTGCTATACGATGCGAAGTTTCACAAGACTTTGTCATTAGAAATTGATCGGTAAGTACGGTTATTTTGAGGTAAGGATGTTATTTCTTTTCATAAATGATATTATTTTCTTCAATATCATTATGCCAAAATCTTTGTTGAACTTTTTATCAAATTTGGAACTTTTTCATGTCTGGGGTTACTATTCATGAGTTACTATTCACGAAGTTACTATTCATGAGTTACTATTCACGAGTTACTATTCACGAAGCGTGAAGATGTTTTTGTGAAATTTCTATCTTTTGTGTAAGGGGGGGTTACTATTCACGATATCAAGACTATTCACGAATCACGACACTATTCATAGAAAAATGAAAATTTTTCTTTTTGTCCAAGATGTCTATTTTATTTACTATCTTTGATTGGATCCATGTTTTGATCGTTATTTTTGAGTTCTGCTTCAAAATCGTTTATTATGAAGTATTATTGATCTTGGATAAACTGTTGTACGAATCCCTAATATTTGTCCTTCTATCTCACTGGATTCGTTCTTAAAAATGTTTTTCATCATCCTCGGTCCTTAATGGTGATACTTGATGAATATCTTTGGCCTGTAGTGCAAAGATGAATAATTAAATTGATGAATATCTTTGGCCTGTAGTGCAAAGATGAATGATTAAACTGATGAATCTCTTTGGCCCGTAGTGCAAAGATGAGCAGTGTTGAGATGAACATGACCAATTGGTGATACAAATGAATATCTTTGGCTTTGTAGTGCAAAGATGATTAAAGATGTATATTGATTGTTGTTGAGGATAAAATATTGATGATGGACTTTTAAATCTTAGAAGGATGTGAGAATTCTTTCTCTACGTGACTCTTCTAATGGATTCTTTATTTCCATTGCATTTGTTGATCTTAAACTTGTTGTCTATTGTATTCTATTAGATTTTTCCATGTTGAAGACTAACGATAATTTGTTGTATATTATCTTAGTCATAATATTCTTTACTGGGCTAGTTGAGCTCACCCTTTTCCTTGTTGTTCCATTTTCTTCTCAGGAGGTGAGAACATAGCAGGATCGAGTCTGGGTATGGAATGAAGGTTCTAGAGAGAGTTGTTTAGTAGTCCTCACCATTTTTGTAAAATAATGTATCAATAATTATGATGGGAATTTATTTGCGTGTGGATATTGTCTAGACGGCAATATCTGTATTTAAACTCACAGTATGTATTGTCGTATTTCACACGACATTTGTATTATTGAAGTTGTAGTTATTTCTGTACCATGTATTTGGCGACTCAGAATGGGTTGGGTGGAATGGACCTATTTTGGGGCGCCACGGTTGGTATCGAGCTTAGGATATGATCTCTGGCGGAGATCGGGGAATAGAACTAGGAGGGGAGAGACGAGTAAATCCTTCGCTAGTGTGTCCTACCTAAGCTTATTTGTTGGTCAGGTCATAATATAGGGATATTATGTGACATGTTAATTTGTTTAATTAACCCTTGTTTTATGATGAAGATTTGAGAATGTCGATTGAGAATATTAATGAGTGGAGTAAATAAGATCGTGGAGCCTTGCAGACTCACCAACGAGGAGAGAACGTGCAACAGTGGCAATGTTCCTCCCGTGAACAACGCCCACCGAAAGCAGATGATGAACGACGGATGTTTAGAAGCTTTTTTGCAGTTCATGCAAAATCGCAGACGAGGAGACTCGTGTACAAAATACGGTGGAAATGATAATGCTACGCGGTTTGTCACTACCAAACAATTCAAAGAGTTGGGACCACCAGATTTCCATGGAAAGCCGGATCCGATCAAGGCGTAAACGTGGGTCAAGCAAATTACCAAGATATTTGATGTCTTGGGATGAGCGGAGAACGAAGGTTCCATTCGCCACCTTTATGTTTTCGTGGTGAAGCAGATTCTTTGGTGGGAATCAGTCGAAGCGTACCAACCAGATGCACTTAACATGACTTGGGAAAGATTTGACTGTTCAATGACAAGTACTTCCCGAAAGTATTCGTCATATGAAGGAAGTGGAGTTTATTAGACCGAGCAGAGTAAATATGGCGGTGTCTCAAAGACGAGGCTTAAGTTTATGTAGTTGTCTGTGTTTGCACCTCATTTGGTGGAAAATGAGGAATGTATGACGCGTATGTTTTTGAGGGGTCTAAAACTCGAAATTCGTCAATACCTTATCTATCATAAATTTTCTCTGTATTCAGATGTTGTCAACAGGGCTCAATTATTAGAGCGAGATAGTGAGTATACTCAACCGAGGGACCACAACCAGGGTAGTCATCAGAACAATGATAACCAACGAGGAGGAAAGAATGCAGACAAAGGCGGTAACCACTCTGGTGGTAATCGTGGCCATGAAAATAAAAGAAGCGAGTCGGGAGGAGATTTTAAAAAAGAGGAGATTCAACAACGACCATGTGATGTCGTCAGCGCCAGTAGCAACTGGTTCCAAGGGAGGAGAAAGACCACCGTTCGTATGTAACAAATTCGGGAAGGAGGGACATATCACCCAAACCGCCCCACAACAAATTCAAGGTATGTTACAACTGTGGAAAGGAAGGCCACATTGCTCGAGATTGTACTATAAGCGAAACCAAGTTTAGTGGAAGTGGTGATTCCAAAGTATCGTCTCGGATAAGTCAAAATCGTGGTTCTTGGAAGAAGCGTTTGTCGTACCCCATCAAAAATGCGAGGAACCCGAACAAAGTTATACCAGGTTAGTTAATTATAAATTCTTATGTAAGTTTATACCTTACTAGATACCGGTTCTACCCATTCTTTTATCTCTCTTGCTTGCGCTCAACGTTTAAACTTGACTCCAGAGAAATTAGATTTTGATTTATCTGTTGAAACTCCGTTGGGTGAAACCTTCGTTACATCTACAGTTTAGAAATCTTTCTTGATTCAGGTTGGCACCATCACATTACCTGTTGACCTTATTTCTTTAAAGATACTTGCTTTTGATGTGATTTTAGGGATTGATTGGTTAACTACTCATCATGCCAAATTGATTGCTTTTGTAAGGTTGTTAGTTTTCATATTCCTAAGCAAACCTGTTATTCGAATTTAAGCAACCAAACCATTGAAGTCAAACACTGTCATATCAAACCACAAAGCTATTTGTTTATTGAAAAACGAATGTCAAGCTTTCTTAGCCATGTTATGGACTTGAACAATAATACGTCAGATTTGAATGATATTTTTGTTGTTAGTGAATTTCCTGACGTATTTCCTGAGGAATTTCTTGGCCTACTCCCAAAGTGTGATATTGAATTTTGTATCGACTTTGAATCCGATACAAAACCCATTTCTAAAATCTCATATCAAATGGCTCCTATTGAACTTCGGGAGTTAAAAACCCAACTATAGAAGTTGATACTCAAGCCTCTATCTTATGACTTCCTTTGTGGAATACACTGAAGCTAGACTCTCCGTAGGGGACGCCATATTCGTGCAGTAGTAAACTGATAGGTGCTATTGTAACATGCTATCCAAGGTTGGGATATGAGTCACAGTTGAGAACAACCTAAGTCGGTAATCAAAATACGTAGCTTTCTAGGCTTAGTTTGTTATTATCGGAGATTCGTTGAAGGATATTCTTGAATCGCTATTCCATTAACGCAGCTGACTCGTAGAGATATAAAATTCGAATGGAGCAAGGAATGTGGGAAGAGCTTCGAAGAACTCAAGAGGAGACTCATTTTGGCACATGTTCTGACCATACCATCCTGGAAAAGCGAACGTGGTAGCTGACGTGTTGAGTAAAAGATCGTATACGAGTACGAGTACGATATTGTCAAAGACTCATTTCGTATAACTTACAAATATTAGAGATGGAGATGAAAACTCTAAGTATCCACGTGATGATATACGAGTATAATCGACTTTTATCGATAAAGTTAAAATCGCTCAAAGTTACACAACCGGAGTGATGAATATGAAGAAGGAGGTGCAAGAAGTTGTTATTCCAAAAGCGAGAATTGGCGATGTGAGGAAAGCTCAAACCTTCGATTTATTAGTTTATTTGAAATCCTCGATCGAGTAGGAAGCGTGGCCTATAGACTCGCTTTTACCGCCAAGTATGACGCTGTTCATAACGTTTTTCACGATCGATGTTACGTAAATATGTGGACGACCGAACCACATTATCGAAAGTTAGAACCGACGAGATAGTCAAGACTTAACATACGAGGAGGTTTTGTCAAGATTTTGGATAGGAAGAAGCATGTGCTACGACGGAAGGTCATACCACAAGTTAAAGTTTTGTGGAGAAACCATGCTATCGAGGAAATGACCGGAAGTTGGAAACGAAATGAAAGCGAGGTACCTTCATCTTTTCGATACACTGTGTACGACGTCAATTTCGAGGACGAAATTTCATAAGGAGGGAGGTGTAAGACCCCAAATTTTTATAAATAAAATCGAATTTCCTCTAATTATTATTCTTGATTAATAAGGTGGTAATTTGATATAATGCTTTAGTTATGGGTGAAATATGCAAAGTTTACAAAATAAGCAAGTGGTTATAAAATATTCATTATTGTGGGGAATATTCGTTTGGTCGTGGAATATTCTTTTTGTTCGGGAATCTCCGACGATTTGGCAAAATCATTAGTGGGCCCCATAACGGAAAAACGGTTGGATGAAAGAAAACGACAAAGATTGAGTTTTATAAATAATTCACGTAAATTGTTACCTGAATTAACTTTGTTGGGTTACTCCGGTGGTTAAAATACAATAATATGCGTCGCATAAAGAAGATTACCAGATTGCACAAAGATTGTTGAATTATTGATTCTTACGTAAGAAGGCACTACTCAATAATTGTTACCGTAGTTACTGTTCAATATTATATTGATTCAATAATTGCTACGTTGATATTTTGTATCGCTGTTATTTCAATAATTGTCATTACACAGTATTTTCCATTATCAAATCAATAATTCATATTATTTGAATAATATTATCAGATAACATTATTGGCAATGTCTAGAAAGTTACGTCTAATGAGAGGTTTGGTCACCTAATTCAAGGCCAAGAAGGAGAAATCCTTATTGGAAAGCCCCTCTTTCTCGAACCGCACGGTTGTTAGTAATGTGATTCTATAATATTATTTGTGAATAATTAATTATTGATTTATATGATATTGATTTTATGTGGATATAGATGGAGAAAATTTTTAATGTGACAATTGTTGAAAATTAATATTTTATCTTTTACGATAAAATAATTTATTTAAATATATTATTTTAATAATATATTAATCGGTGATATTTTACAATGAATGTGGGATACATGAGTATATGAGGAAGAAGAGTATTTTGTGGCATTAAATGTTTAACACATGTTTTTGTGTGTCGGTGGACACAATTCTTAATAGAAAATTGATTATAGATCGTAAAATCGCTCATTTATGGATTTTGGATAATTTTTGTTTGGAATTTGGAAAACTTCCTTCAGAAAGTTGTAGAGAATTGAATTTCCTATAAAAATTCGCGAGATTGAATTTTTCGACAAAAGGACTATTTATCATGAATTATTGAAGTTAGGAGTTTCAAATAATTGATTTTGGAAGTTTTAATTATTTTATATAAGAAAAACATTTTTGTGGATGTTGGCACATGGGTGGCTGATGTTTTTGACCAAAGAAGGCATGCTAGAGTTTTCAAAACATGTGGGTAGGAATTTTGGATAAATAATAATATATTTTATTAATTTAGTCTCCTTTGGCGTTCTAACATTTTCCTATAAATAGAGGGCTAAGTTAGAATTGAAAATCACACCAGAAACTAAGTTTTCTCTCTTTCTCTCTCTATATTATCGAGCGTATTCTTGTGAGTATACTTTGAGTGTTGCTATACTACGGCGAGTTTCACACACCTTTGCATCAAATTCAAATGAAATACGGTTATTTTGAGGTAAGGGATGTTATTTCTTTCGCAAATGATATTATTTTCTTCAATATCATTATGCCAAAATCTTTGTTGAACTTTTTATCAAATTTGGAACTTTTTCATGTCGGGGTTACTATTCATGAGTTACTATTCACGAGTTACTATTCATGAGTTACTATTCACGAGTTACTATTCATGAGTTACTATTCACGAGTTACTATTCACGAAGCGTGAAGATGTTTTTGTGAAATTTCTATCTTTTTGTGTCGGGGTTACTATTCACGATATACTAAGACTATTCACGAATCACGACACTATTCAATAGAAAAATGAAAATTTTCTTTTTGTCAAAGATGTCTATTTCACTACTATCTTTGATTGGATCCATGTTTTGATCGTTATTTTTGAGTTCGCTTCAAAATCGCTTTATTATGAAGTATTATTGATCTTGGATAAACCGTTGTGCGAATCCCTAATATTTGTCCTTCTATCTCAATTGGATTCGTTCTAAAAATGTTTTTCATCATCCTCGGTCTTAATGGTGATACGTGATGAATATCTTTGGCCTGTAGTGCAAAGATGAATGATTAAATTGATGAATATCTTTGGCTCGTAGTGTAAAAGATGAATGATTAAACTCGATGAATCTCTCTTTGCCCGTGAGTAAAAGATGAGCAGTGTTGAGATGAACATGACCAACCTGGTGATACAAATGAATATCTTTGGCTGTAGTGCAAAAGATGATTAAAGATGTATATTGATTGTTGTTACTGAGGATAAAATATTGATGATGGACTTTTAAATCTTAGAAGGCGGTAGAATTCTTTCTCTCACGTGACTCTTCTAATGGATTCAACGCTTCCATTGCATTTGTTGATCTAAAACTTGTTGTCTATTGTATTCTATTAGATTTTTCCATGTTGAAGACTAACGATAATTTGTTGTATATTATCTTAGTCATAATATTCTTTACTGGGCTAGTTGAGCTCACCCTTTTCCTTGTTGTTCCATTTTCTTCTCAGGAGGTGAGAACATAGCAGGATCGAAGTCGGGGTATGGATCCAAGGTTCTAGAGAGAGTTGTTTAGTAGTCCTCACCATTTTGTAAAATAATGTATCAATAATTATGATGGGGATTTATTTGCGTGTGGATATTGTCTAGACGGCAATATCTGTATTTAAACTCACAGTATGTATTGTCGTATTTCACACGACATTTGTATTATTAAAGTTGTAGTTATTTCTGTACCATGTATTTGGCGACTCAGAATGGGTTGGGTGGAATGGACATATTTTGGGGGCGTCACACAAGACTTGCGACATAATACCAACAAAAGGTTTCTATATTTACATGTTGAACCAAATCAAATTATAGTCACAAGGTCTCAAAAAGAATGTAGCAACATGTACCTCTCTATAATTATCCAAAATAAATACTAAACATGATATCCTAATTCAAAGAGTACAAATACGAGTCATGTGTATCAATTCCAAAATGAAACTAATATATTTATTTCATATGAAACAATTATGTGAAATCATAACATAATTCGAAATAAGGAAACAAACGAAAAAATCAAATTTAACAAAAGTATCACTGAAAGAGTACGGAATATGTACAAATTGTAATAGAAAGAAAGGAATTCAAATTACTGAATAAAGCCAAAGCATCAAAGATCAAATTTCTATTTAAGAGTGTCAATAGAATTATAAAAAAAATGAAACGAAAGACAAGATATCACGAGATATAAAGAATACAACAATAATCAAAGGAGTGGAGTACGGAATCCGTACCTGATCCTTCCAAACTATTTATAGCACACTCCACAAAATTGTATTCTCAATTGCCAACGATATCAAATACAAAACGTTATTCACAACCTAAATATATTCACTTCAAATTAAAAATAATCCAAACTAATAATTCCAAGATAATTCATAATCTATTTAATATGCCTTTAATCATCGCCTTATATCAATTATTAATACTCCAAAATTTATATTCCAAATATAACTCTTTAAATTCCCTCCGTCCGATCTAATTAAAAGTAATAATAATACAATTATAGTTACCTACTAATTATAAATTATATTAATATGAAATTAATTTCTCCAATTACATTAATTTTACAAAATAAACCCGAATTAAATTATAAATAATCTTTTAATCATCATTTCATTTTTTTAACGAATTAATTTTCTTAATGGATATAATATATATAATCAACCTAAATACCAAACATGAATACCACCTCCTTCCATTTCAAAAGTAATATATATATATATATATATAATCAACTTATTTTATACATGATTCCATATATACATGATTTGACCAAATATAAAGAATTAGCGTTCTATTCTAAGATAACATAGGAACATGTGATCCTGCACTTCAAAAACTTACTTGGTCACCATAATTGTTGTACATATTACATGGGTTATTCAACCAAAGCACTGCTCACGCAAGTACACCAATAAAATCAATTTATTACATATTTTATTCAGTAAATGACCATCTCCATCTGATGTGATAGGTATCAATATTAAAATAATTCATTCATCATAATTCATTTATCAGAAAAAAAGAAAGCAATGAGATCACATACTGACATTACCTTAATAGAGAGAGTCTACCCTTTTTTTTCTGCACTTTACCACTACCGCCTAGACCTCTTCCTCTTTTTATTTTTCTGTATCAGCGGCTGCTATCTCTTTTCTTTCAGTTACTTAATTCAGATGTATGAAAATTAGGTCTAGTACTTATTAATAAAGAGGTCTTGTTCTAATAAACTTCTAATTGGGTTCAATTAATATTAAGGCCCAAATTTTATTAATTTAATTTAGGAACATTTATATTTTCTAGTACATTTTAAAAAAAAATTACAACAAAAGTGCATCCATAAAATATTTACAGAATTAATAATTTCTAATATTTTATTTACAAAATTAGTGGTTTAAATAGAAACATAATTGGATCTCTAGATCTGCTATACATTTCGTCCCTCAAATCCTCCACCTCATGATCCTTTTCATCTAATTCTTCTGTTTCTTCCCTATGAATCTTCTCTCCATTTTCTCTCTTCTCTTTTCCGTTACTTCTTCTGCTTAATATTCAAATCCTCCAAGGGTGGTCTTGTAGGTGGTGCTGGTGGTGGACTAGGTGGCGGGGGTGGCCTTGAAGGTGGTGCTGGTGGTGGACTTGGTGGGGGTGTTGGTGGTGAACTTAGTGGGGGTGCTGGAGGTGGTGTTAATGTTTTGCAAGTCAAAATATGAATATACCTCAATTAGTTGAGTTCATAAAGGAATTCACCTTTCACACATGTAATTGCATAACAAATATGAATGCATATAAAAAAGGACAATCTGAGAAATCAATAACGTTCCTTAAACCTATTAAATCCCATCAATTGATGATAACTCATCAGATAATTCCGAGGGTTAACAAAAATAATAGAGAAAATACAGATCCAAAGATAACCCATCAGATAATTTTGATTTATTTTCTTCAACATGTACAAACAGTTAGTTCCCAGAGGGCACAATAGATCTAAAGGGGGGGGGTTGAATAGATCTTTTTATTTCAAAGACTTTTTCGGTTTATATTATTTTGTTCATAATTAATATATGACAAACATAAGAATCTTTTCAAGCACAAATGAATAAGTAAAAGATCCCTTCATTGATATATCCATAATCATACATACATTGTTCAGAGAGTAAGTTTAGTTGTAAGTAGTTAAAACATACATAGCAGAAGCTTATATAGCTTATAGTACATAATGTAAATGACATAATGTAAAAGACACAAGGGTTTTAAGTGGTTCGTAGACTCAAGCTCCTAATCCACTCTTCCGCTTTCAACTAGCGTGATTTCCACCAAGGAAGGGCAAAGAGACCGAATCACTAAGATTCCTTCAAGGCCGCAGAACTTTGGAACTTGGGCCACTAAGAACTCTTCAAGGCCCAGCAGCTTTGGAACTCCTCTAGTCCCTAGAACTCTTCAAGCTCAAAGAAAGCTTGAACTTCTTCATTTAGTCCCTCCGACAAGGACCCTTGGCCTCGCTTTCATTTAGTCCCTTTCGACAAGGACCCCTCAGCCCCGGCTTTGTTGAGTTGTTTGTTTGTTGTTGTTGAGTTTGCACGAGTCGCTAAGATGTCTTCATGCTCTGAACATCTTCTGTACTTAGCAGGTTGGCTTGATCATCCTTGAAGTGCAGCTGAGTGTTGCATGATGCTCAGCTTCTTAGGTTGCTCAACTACTCTGGATGACCCCTTGATGAACTGCCTTGAAGATCATTCTCCTTGGTACTTGATGGCTGCACATGAGAGGCTTCTAAGATGACTGTAAGCTCTTCTGTTAGGTACTTAGAAGCTTTCTCATGCTTGACACCAAGATGGCTTTTGTGATCTCCCTTCTTGCTACTCGATGCCTTCTCATGATGGACTTGCTAAGATGACCGTAGGCTCTTCTCTATTGTACTTAGAGTCTTCCCATGATGGACATCCAGATGGCATGATGCTCTTCTTTCTCTCGGCAGTTCAGAACACTCTTCATGTAGTAGAACTCTCACTTCTACATAGTAGAACTCACACTTCTACTTCTTTCTTTATCTGACTTCTGAGTGTTCTTGGTGGATCGTAGAGTGAGCCTTCGGACTCACTATTTCACATGGTTTAGATCAGCCCACCTTCTCTCCAAACTTGACAACTCCAACAACCTTTGATCTTTGAAGCTCTTTCTCATTTATACTTCTTCCCAATCCTTCCATTGGAAAGTAACCGCTGAAGGCTATTCAAATATCTTCACAGATCTCAAGTTGCTTGAGGTAGATCGCTTGATGTGACTTGTCATATTTTTTTTGACGACGTCATAGTTTCATCGTTTCACCTACCCCGCCGATGTATCACTTTAATGTCTTGGGGTGTCAAGACTTTATTTCTTCCGATTTCTCGATCGAGGTTGTCCTTTTGCATCGATGCTCTCAATAAGCACTTGTCCGAATATTACCTTCAGATTGAACCGTTGCCAATGCTTCAGCCTTCGCTATTCGAACTCTACGATTTCGATGCACGCCTTCAAGGACTCGATCAGTAGTGTCTTGTTGAGTGTTGCTCGTCGACTAGTAGAGTTAACACTACGATCTCAAGAGTGTTGATTGGATCTTCACCGTAGAACACCTCTTCCTTGTATTGTGCAAAGGCTTCAATACTTCGCTTTGTTTTCGACTATTCTCGACATCGATGGCCTAATTCCTTGCTTCTCGTCCCTTCTCAATATCAAGACACTTCAGATTTGTGGCGCTGGCCCAAATTTTGCTTTCTCCTTGTGATCTTCCGCTCACTTATCATCAATGAACCGACCCGCACTTAATCACTTTAGCCTTGCTCTTCGAAGTCGCCAAGATCTCTCGGTTCACCTTCCATCGCTTCCTTCTCTGTTTAGTAAACACTACGATCTTGGTTGCTTCCAAGATCGTTGTCTTCGCTCACTTGATAGCTATCGCATAAGTCGATTTTTCTTAGTCAACTTCTGAAGTCTTCTTTGGATCTCCTTGTGGAAGACTTCATCACGAATGGCCTTACACCTCAATCTTGATGCTGATTGGGTTGGTGCTGAGATCTTCGTTAGCCTTGCATGCCATTCGTTGAGTGCTCTCTGGTTCCCTTACTATGGAATGCATCATAAGTGCCAACCAGAGGCTTCGTTCCTTTGGATATTCTGGGAGTGCTCATTTGTTGAGAACCGTATATGCTCTACGATTCATCCTTGGCATTGTGAGCACTTCTATTGAGGTCGTAGTTCTCAGACTCTACGATTCAAATTTCTACTACTGCAGTACACTCACGATCCCGAGATCGATCTCGACACTCTACGATTTTTCGCCTTGCTTGTTGTCTTCATCCGATCTTGCTTGACTACGATCTCTCATGATGTAATCAATAGACTCTACGAACTCAGAGTGTGATCTACGATCCTCGACTTGGCTTTGGCATCGTGAGATTCTACGACTCGAGTGTAGTCTACGATTCTGTCCTTTTGGCTTCTTGCAGATGACCTATTTACCAGAAAGTGTGTCGTCTCACGATTTCGAACATGACTTCCTCAAAGACACTACGATCCCGAGGAAGCTCTACTCGATACACTACGATCCTTCTTCGCTTCCCCGGTAAGTTCATTTAACTCCGAGATCTACTATCTTGCATACTCCTATTTCCTCGCCGATAGCTCTCGAGTTAACCTCGACTCACACCGGCAAGACTCACGACTTCGTGCAAAGGTTTCGACGATCAGACAAGCCTATCTATTACATCATAAGGTCAACCTAACAAGCTTGATCTTTCTATATTTATAGTCCTTGTACATCATTTCTTTTTAAGGACTTTACAAAGCTGTTTTGCTTATGTATGATCAACCTAACATATTTGATCAATTCATTCTAAGTCCTTGTACATATATTTCTATTATCTATCAAAGGACTTTACAGCTTTTCTTAATGCAAGCATACTTGCATATTCATATATATATATATCATAATCAAATCATATATTAAATAGGAATATCATTCACATGTTTATTCCCCATAATCTCCCCTATTTGATTATGATAAAAACAATAAGTGCATATGCATATTATGAATGAATCTTATATACAAGTGAGTAACAGATTTCTAAATAGATAATTATGAATGTCATTTATATTGATATGGCAATTTATATATTAAGACATTCTACATCCCGGATCCGTAACATACCTAACAGTTTAGAGATGTACCTCTCTCGGGCTTCATGTATGTTTCCGTGATGCTTGTTGATCACCTACTCATCCTGCTTTTCTTCTTCTTGCTCTTGCTCCCCCTCGATGATGACCTTCTTCTCGCTTGGCTCCCTTCATCATTTTTTCGATCTGCTCCCCTCGTGACTCTCTGCGATCTTGTTATCATCATCTTCTGCCCCCTCGATGAGGATACTCTTTCGTCAGCCATCGCTTCTTCTTTCTTCTTTTCGACTTCTTCTCTTCTCTCTTCTTCTCCTCGCTTCTTCGAAAGTGCCTCTTGCTCCTCTTCTTTCTATGCCTCTTTTCTCCCCTTTTGTCATCAATCATTTGAGAGAGTCGCCCATGTTGGAATTAAGTCGCCCATCGTAGGAGGTGTTGGCAACTTCAAACTTGAGTTCCGCTTGGCCTAGCTCAAGTTGCATGCAGAGAAGGACCGCTTAAGTCGTCAATCTTGTCGAGAGGGCTTCGATTTGTTCTTCATTTGCCTTCCGAACTTGTAGAGCTTCAGCCTTTTGATTTTGGATGGCTTTTCTCGATAGATGTTATCTCTTTCTTCGAGTTTGAGAGATACATCACCAAGATAGCTGAAGCTTGTGGCCGGAAAGAATCATCTCCTCATTGCCCGCTTCGTGATTCTTCAGTGAGCATAGATATCTTCTTGCTTAGATCATCAGAACTCTTCAGTAGTTCCTGCTCCAAAGTAGTTTGATTCTTTTGGTTGGCAGCTTCAAGTTGAGCAATGGATTGGACTCTACGATCGTCATCTTTGGATGATTTTCAAAGGTTTGGATAATCAACAATCGTGGAGTACCAATTGCTTGTGGAGGTTGAGAATGAGGGAATATCTGATAGAAGTGCTTGGGCATAAGGAGGCTTTTGGTTTTGAGTTTGAACATCATCAGCAGTAGAGTGAAAAGACTCTACGATCAGCTCCTTGGTCATAACTCTTCTTCCTTCGTAATCCACTCTACGATCGTAGGGGATATAGAGATTTCAAATTTTGTCGATAGACCTTGAAGTGAGGTCGGTTTGTTATCATTTTGGTGGCATAACTTTTCACCCTTGGGAAGTTTTGGGCTACCCGCCCATGCTTGGAAATGTCTTGTAACACCAAATTGAGGTAGCTTTCATCTCTTTTCAAGAAAGGCCTTTAGCCATGGCATCCATCGAAGAACCATCTCTCCGGTGAAGCATCTGTTAGATCATTTGACACTTCCTCACGATATTTCGCTAAATCTTGCAGAGAGGGAACTGGATAATCTTCTTGTTCATCCGCTTCCTCGAGGTGCGTAACCGTAATCTTCTTCAATCTCTTCTCTCTCGGAGCCTGAACTTTCTTGATTATTTTCAGCAGGGAATTCCTCTAGCTGCATTTCATTCTCAGAACCTTCTTCAGCCAGATCTTCTTTAGATTCATCTTCTTCATTGCTGGTTTCTTCTTCAGCATTTTCTCCCTGGGATACAGACTCATCATCACTTAATTCAATGATGGCATTTGATTGGCCACTGCTTCTTTTGAAGGCAAACTGGCTTGGCAAATCTGTAGCTTTTCCTTCTTCTTCGAGGTTCGTATATGGGAGAGTCGACTCTTCTTCTTCTTTTTAGACTCTCGACTTCTCTCGATTCAAACAGATATACTTCTTTGAGGTTCAAAGATCGCATGAGTAGATTCTTCTTTCTTGGACTCATCACTTTCTTGAGCCATCATGAGGGCTTTCTCGGATTGAGGGACACATTCTTCTTCTTCTTGAACAACATTTTTCGACCCATTCTCTGGGCTTGTGGGGCGCTTGCATCCGGGATGCATTTTGGTCATCTTGATTTTTCTTTCATCATCGAGTTATCGCTTTCGAGGATCGCCACGGGCTTGAGCAGCATTCTTCTTTCAAGCTAATTGTCAGACTTTCTTCCATCCCATCGCCTTCAATTTCATCATTGACGCCGATCGTGGGGACCGGACCTGGCATCTATTTTCTTTTCTTTCATCGACTCTACATCCCTTTCTTCAAAGCAGATGTATCGATTTGGGAAGCTAAGGTTGGTTTGTCTTCCACCTTAGCTTTCTTATCGATCGCCCTTGAAGCAACCTCGCCGCTTCTTCTTTGTTGTTTCAAAGAAGCTAGACCTTTTCTTCTTTGTCCTTGTTCGTGGAGGAGACTCTCCTGTGTGGGCCCGGGCTTTTTCACATCACCAAATTTTTTCATAACTTTTAATTTCTTTCCTTGTCGGTGTGATTTTTCGCCGCTAGAGTAATCATCGACTTTGAGCCTCTCGCCTCTACTATCTTTCTCTTCTTTGCAGAGGTTCTATCACGCCCCAAATTGCCACACCCTTTTGTTCTCCTTGGGGTTCTTCTTCCAGCTTCTCAAATAATTGTGGAGACATCACTTTATGCACATTCAATGGCTCTCCTTCATCATCCTTGATTTTCCTCCTAGTTTCTTCTTCAAAGATAATACTCAAAGATCCTTCCATGAAACACCTTGGTTAGGGGTTTTTCAAATGGTCTTCTTCTTCTCAAATTTTCTACCCATTTGAGATTTGATCGAACAAGATAGCTCCAAAGTCAATTTGTTTTTCGTAACTATAGTCGACATTATCTTCAATTGTTGGTCAATCATCGTGATCATGTGTGCAAGTGTTTTTGCACAGTATGCACTTTCCAACAATTTCAGCTAGGAACTCATATTCTTCAGGAAACTCCTTCTTCTTCATGTCTTTGAAACTAGGGTTCCTTTGGTACCCCATCAACTCCTTTGCTTGTTCAGTGTTGACATCTTCAAGGTTCTTCAGATTTTGGTTAGGGAAAACCTAGACATTGATTTAGGTCAGAAGATTTCAGCTTCAGAGTCTGACCTTTAACCTTGGTAGACAAAGTTCCAGAGTTTATGGAGACGTTTGAGTAGAACTCTTTAACTAGGTCAATGTACACACGAGTACTTGCCTCAAGGCATTTTGAAAACCCAGCTTTCTTCACAAGTTCAAGTATGTCCCTGAATTTCTTCTCGCATTTCTCAAACGATTTGGTTCCGAAATGAATGCCTTGATAACTTGCCGCTTCTCCATTTGAATAGTTCAAGACCGTGGGTGTTTGATTTAGAGAGGTTTATGAGAGATGACGGATGTCTCGTGATTTGGTAAGGCTCGAGGGTTAATCGATTTTGCTCTTGAAAAGCTTTGTGGTTTTGAAAATGGGAGGAGAAAGGTTCGATATCTTTTGGTAATCGTCTCGCAGATTTGAAATTGTCTTTATGGCGAAGTTCCTTCTAACTCAGACACTCAAAGTGATGTGTCAATCTGCCCATTGGTTGCACGCTGCCCAAGAATGAGTCAGAATTCCCCACAACTTTTCGCTTATCGTAAGAGTGGACGCTTAATCGACGTGGCTTTGACCGTTGACCTTTTGATTCAGAGAGAAAGCATGATGAGGCAACTATAGACTCTACGATTTCCTTTTGTTGACTCAACGATCAACTTCGAGAGATGCCGCATGGATGGCTTTGTCTTTTCCTCCTTACTTTGATGCAAAGATAGCTCAATCACCGATGTATTCGAACTTATCTCCTCAACTTGAATGGCTTAGCAGATGTCTCATTCTTCCGGTTCCTGTGTGAACCGGTGTACCTTTGGTAGGACTACGATCGTTGAGTTGTCTTCACGATCGCCGAGGTTGCACTCACGATCGCATTTAGTCCTCTTCAAACTCAACTCTACGATCGCTGATCGACTTGGTTCTTTTGAGATGAACTAGATCAAGCATTCCTTCCGGGATAAGGTAGCTCAGAAGGGCCAACCTCTTAGAGTGAGCTAAGGGTCGTTTGTCCTCGAGGCGCTTTTTCCAGATGAAGTGCTATGGCAATGATTTGCAATAACATCTCATTAGACCTTTTCGTGGGGAGGTCTTCTACCACCTTTAGATATCTCGCATTGTAAAATCGTGGTGTCCTCCTCGCTTTACACTACGATCATATGTTTGATCGTAGGCACTTCACGATTATGGATTGATGGTCAAGGGTTATCAAGAGTACGTTTTGAGACGCTCCTACCGACTATGGATCTTCATTTGGTTCATCACCACAAAGTTTTGGGACTCAGAATCGGTACATCTCTTCAAGGTTTATTAGTGTTGTTATTCCTTAATGATCACCGCTTCCCCCATTGTTGATGTTGTCTTCTCGATATATGTGATTCCTCTCCTTCATGTTCATTTGAAGGTCGCCCAAGATGTCTCCTTCTCGACCGGAATCATCATCATCGCTTAGTTTTTCCTCAGATCGTCGAGATGAGTATTTTTAGGATCGATCACTCTACGATCATTTGACAAAGACTACTTAACGTAGTCTCCTTTTCGACAATTCCCGAGATTGAGAAGTTCGCTTCTTAATGAACTCCTTTTGTCTTAAGCTCAATGATCTTCTCACAGAGCTTCCTTGAGGATCCTTTTCATAAAGCATGCTTTTCGATATGAGCATATAGAATCCTCTTTATCTTCTCGCTGCATGGCATGCTCCCATATACGATTTGTGTACCATGTGAGCTCCATTCCTGCTAGCTCAGAGGGTCTTCAAGGACAAAGCTTGGACATATAGGAACTTTATCGACACTCATTTTCAAAGCCCTTAGCCTTCACCGGTCGAGTCTTCTTGAATGAAGTCTTCTCGCTTCAAAGATTCCTTAGTGTGGTCGACCCACCAAGTACCTGCAGTTTAAATATGTTTCTATTTTTGGTACCCATAGTTAAATGGGTCCCGCTAGGTTAGTTTTCTAAACCCCTGTTCCTCTTATTTGGATAATCATCATATTTATCACCAATGTATATATTCATGCATGCAACTATCTTATGATAATACATTTTGAGATGCGATGATGGTGAGTGTGTGTGGATTTGGCATCTAATAACACACTCTTTATCTATGATGGTTTCATCATTTATCGGATTATGTTCACAATGTTTAAGTTGTTCAGAGAGTAGAATCAACTCTACGATTTATGAGTATCTAGTTGATCCATGGAGGTGATCAGTTTCTACAGATCAGCCAGATCCTTTTGTAGAACTGATCATACTCTGTGAGTTGTCAAACACTTAGAACATAGGTTTGTACATACATACTAACCCACCAGCAACGATTACTTCACATAAAGTTTATTAGGCCGGTGATGTTCTTATGACCTATTTCAGATTTCCTTCAAGATGTCATCTTCAACCTAAAACTTGGATGGAGAGAAAGTTTATAGTTATTTGAGTTTCCATCCTCAAAGTTACTTTTCTCTTCACCTTTTTAGGTAGATTATGACTTTCGATGTAATCCTCGTTATAGTTCACAAGGAGATGCAATTATGATGAATGCATTTATAATAGTGAGGAACTGCACTTTTTATCGCTCGGGCCATTAAACAATCATTTATCATGGATATACCGAGTTTAGGTATTGATGAGCATGGCTTTTTACTTTTTGCTCCCGATACTTTATTGCTCTTGGCCGACCCTTTAATCAATCAAGAGTGGTCTTGAAGATATAGGCCAAGAGAATCTCAAAGATTAAGATCTTTGACATCCTTTAGTCGACAAGAGTTTGCACCCAAACCGTTGGTTGGCCAGATATAAGTTTGAAGAAGATCTTCTTCTTCTCTCTCGATAATCATTTCTTAAAGCATGTATGGCTTCTTCATCTTTTTCGATCTGGAGGGTGCTTGACTCTTTGTCATCGACGCCCTCGAGTGTTCTCGTTCGGGTCTTAGGACTACAAGATTGATCTGCAGCTAGGATTGGTCTTGTTGATGTATCAATAGAGACCATGGACCAACTGAAAAGTTTTGTGTGTATATACACATTTAACCTATACACAATATTTCCAACATGTGAGCTCATCTCGCAGATATAACAAGTTACTTACTACTAAACTAAGTTTAGAACAATGTTAGTGCCTTGGATCGCACTCAAAGCGATTAGCTTTTTGAATATAGCATGAGAACCCGCTTTGATACCAATTGTTAGTTCCTCAGAGGGCACAATAGATCTAGGGGGGGGGTTGAATAGATCTTTTTATTTCAAATACTTTTTCTCGTTTATATTATTTTGTTCATAATTAACATATGACAAACATAAGAATCTTTTCAAGCACAACGAATAAGTAAAAGATCCCCTCATTGATATATCCATAATCATACATACATTGTTCAGAGAGTAAGTTTAGTTGTAAGCGCTAAAACATACATAGAAATTATATAGCTTATAAGACATAATGTAAATGACATAATGTAAAAGACACAAAGGGTTTTAAGTGGTTCGTAGACTCAAGCTCCTAATCCACTCTTCCGCTTTCAACTAAAGGTGATTTTACCAAGGAAGGGCAAGACTCGAATCACTAAGATTCCTTCAAGGCCAAAGCAATTTTGGAACTTTAGTTCACTAAGAACTCTTCAAGGCCGCCAGCCTTGGAACTCCTCTAGTTCCCTTAGAACTCTTCAAGCCCAAGCAGTTTGGAACTTCATTTAGTCCTCCTGACAAGGACCCTCTGTGCCCCTCGCTTCATTTAGTCCTTTCGACAAGGACCCCTCAGCCCCGGCTTTGTTGAGTTGTTTGTTTGTTGTTGTTGAGTTGTGGCCGAGTCGCTAAGATGTCTTCATGCTCTCAACATCTTCTATACTTAGTAGCTTTGGCTTGATCATCCTTGAAGTGCAAATTGAGTGTTGCATGATGCTCGCCTTCTTAGGTTGCTCAACTACTCCGGATGACCCTTGATGAATCGCCTTTGAAGATCATTCTCCTTGGTACTTGATGATCGCATACATGAGAGGCTTCTAAGACGATCGTAGGCTCTTCTATTAGGTACTTAGAAGCTTTCTCATGCTTGACACCAAGATGGCTTTTTGTGATCTCCCTTCGCTACTTGATGCCTTCTCATGATGGACTTGCTAAGATGATCGTAGGCTCTTCTCTATTGTACTTAGAGTCTTCCATGATGGACATCAAGATGTCATGATGCTCTTCTTTCTCGGCAGCTCGTAACACTCTTCATGTAGTAGAACTCTCACTTCTACATAGTAGAACTCACACTTCTACTTCTTTTCTTTATCCGACTTTCCGAGTGTTCTTGGTGGATCGAGAGTGAGCCTTCTGACTCACTATTTCACATGGTTTAGATCACCCACCTTCTCTCCAAACTTGGCAACTCCAAAGAACCTTTGATCTTTGAAGCTCTTTCTCATTTATACTCCTTCCCAATCCTTCCGTTGGAAAGTAACCATTGAAGGCTATTCAAATATCTTCACAGATCTCAAGTTGCTTGAGGTAGATCGCTTTGATGTGACTTGTCATACTTTTTCCGACGTCATAGCTTCATATTTCACCTACCCCGCCGATGTATCACTTTACCGCTTTGGGGGTGTCAAGACTTTATTTCTTCCGATTTCTCGATCGAGGTTGTCCTTTTGCATCGATGCTCTCAATAAGCACTTGTCCCAATATTACCCTTCGATTGAACCGCTGCCAATGCTTCAGCCTTCAGTTTATTCGAACTCTACGATTCTCGATGCACGCCTTCAAGGACTCGATCGTAGTGTCTTGTTGAGTGTTGCTCATTGACTAGTAGAGTTAACACTACGATCCTCAAGAGTGTTGCTTGGATCTTCAATGTAGAACACCTCTTCCTTGATTGTGCAAAGGCTTCAATACTTCGCTTGCTTCGATCGTTCTCGACATCGATGGCCTAATTCCTTGCTCCGTCCCCTTCTCAATATCAAGACACTTCAGATTTGTGGCGTGCCCAAATTTTGCTTTCTCCTTGTGATCTTCCGCTCACTTATCATCAATGAACCGACTCGCACTTAATCACTTTAGCCTTGCTCTTCGTAGGTCGGCCAAGATCTCGGTTCACCTTCCATCAGTTCCTTCTCTGTTTGGCAAGCACTACGATCTTGGTTGCTTCCAAGATCATTGTCTTCTATTCACTTGATAGCTACTGCACAAGCTGACTTTCCTTAGTCAACTTCTGAAGTCTTCTTTGGATCTCCTTGTGGAAGACTTCATCACAAATGGCCTTACACCTCAATCTTGATGCTGATTGGGTTGGTGCTGAGATCTTCTGTTAGCCTGCATGCCATTCGTTGAGTGCTCTCTAGTTCCCTTACTATGGAATACATAAGTGCCAACCAAAGGCTTCGTTCCTTTGGATATTCTGGTAGTGCTCATTTGTTGAGAACCGTATATTCTCTACGATTCATCCTTAGCGTTGTGAGCACTTCTATTGAGGTCGTAGTTCTGCACTCTACGATTCAAATTTTCTACTGGTGCAGTATACTCACGATCCCGAGATCGATCTCGACACTCTACTATTTCGCCTTGCTTGTTGTCTTCATCTGATCTTGCTTGACTACGATCTCTGCATGTAATCAATAGACTCTACGAACTCAGAGTGTGATCTACGATCCTTGACTTGGCTTTGGCATCAAGAGACTCTACGACTCGAAAGTGTAGTCTACGATCTCTCTTCTCGCTTTCAGCAGATGACCGGCCTACCAGAAAGAAGGTCGCTCTCACGATTTCGAACACGACTTCTCAAAGACACCACGATCCCGAGGAAACTCTACTCGATACACTACGATCCTTCTTCGCTTCCCCGGCATCTCATTTAACTCCGAGATCTACTATCTTGCATACTCCTATTCTCGCCCGATAGCTCTCGAGTTAATCCTCGACTCACCGGAAGACTACTTACTTCGTGTGCAAAGGTTTCGACGATCGACTAGCCTATCTATTACATCATAAGATCAACCTAACAAGCTTGATCTTTCTATATTTATAGTCCTTGTACATCATTTCTTTTTAAGGACTTTACAAAGTCGTTTTTGCTTATGTAGTAGATCAACCTAACATATTTGATCAATTCATTCTAAGTCCTTGTACATATATTTCTATTATCTATCAAAGGACTTTTATAGTTTTTCTTAATGCAAGCATACTTGCATATTCATTCATATATATCATAATCAAATCATATCTTAAATAGGAATATCATTCACATGTTTATTCCCTTATCAATTGTTACATGTATTTGTTTTCTTTATTTTGTTAAACCATGATGGAATCAGAGAGTAGTCGTGTGGTTTAAAAAAGATGCAAAATATTATTCAATATTGTGTAACACAATCTCGGTTACCTTACATCAATAAAAAGTTGCAGTTGGTAGCTAAGCCTTCATACAAAAATAACCATTTTAACTTTTATGGGCAACCAAATAATCATAAAAAAAATACAATACAATTGCATTCTCCAGCACAAGATGTATGGGAAGTAACACAAACAAAAATTGCAACAATCTCAAAGTTTGAAAAGGATTGGTTCAAAACATCACGATACGCAAATGAGTTTCTTCAGCCCTCTTCATCTAGTAGTTTGGTTCATAATAAAGGCATTACTCCAACAAGGTATGGATTCTCAATCGCATTGCAGTAACAGAGGCCTATGTCCATTCGTATGGTAGAGCAACCTTTGGTCCAATCTTTTTTCACCCTTCGAGTCGCTGTTGGTGGAAAAGTTCGGCTCATAAGGAACAATCTTTTTGGTGTTGAATGGTTGTCTCTGCGAAGATTTGGACTGTCACTTTCACTTGTTTTGTTTGAAGGCAGAGAATGAAGGGGAGGAGAGAGGAGGCGGCGACAGAGAATCGGAGGATGAAGGAGGCGGCGGCGGCAGATCGGAGGATGAAGGAGGCGACGGAGGATCTGACTTTCTTCTTTGCTTCTTCTCTTGATTCTTCTTTTTTCTCTTGTATTTTGAATGTTTGTTTTGGTTGGTAACTACTGCATATTACAGGAGAAGATTTCTCCTTGATTTAAGAGTTTTTTATTTTTGGGCAATTGAATAATATGAGGTGGTTATTGTGTTGCACTATTTTTGTAATTATTTTGTTGATACAATACTTTTGTAATTACTTTCTAATTATTGTATACTATTGTAAAGAACCCTTTAATTTATTCATCACTTATTACTATTTATTAGCCCACATAAATTAAATGACCACTTTGACCCAAATAAAATGTAAAGTCCAATTAAAATATTAAAAATTGATAAATAAATTTATATATTATTTATTATTATCCTCTCTTTTTTTTCTGGGTATTAGATAGTGACAATAAAACTTTAAGTCTATTAAGGTCAAGATTTAATGTTGATTTTTTTTTACGAAATTAAATTGCTACAAACATAGCGTAAAATGGTAAGTGATAGATGTAACGAAATTAAATTGCTACAAACATAACGTAATTGTATATATTTATAAATTCGTATTTCAATAAATTTTAGTAAATTCGTATTTTAGTAAATATATAATACTAAATATATTTATATTTTAGTAAAAAAATTAAAAATATAATTCGTGTGAATTGACATATTAAAGTATTTTAGTAAATATTAACGAATTCATAAATTGACATATTAACGAATTCGTATTTTAGTAAATTATTAACATTATTTTAAATAACATTGCTCCAAACGAAGTAAAATTACAATTGAAAAACGACATAATATTACAATTAGTGAAGAACCATAAAAGGATCCAAATGTTTATAAAAGGCTCATAGGAAGACTGGTTTATCTTCAAATTACAAGACTAGATTAATAATTATTCGTTTCTAAAATATAAGATCCAATTTAAGAATTTTAAAGTCAAAATTAATGTGATTCATTTATATTTGAGAACAATAAATCTACCAAGTATTAGTACTTTTTATATTGTTTACAAATATATATATATATATATATATATATATATATATATATATATATATATATATATATATATATATATATATATATATATATATATGAAAAAAGTAATACTAAGGTATGTCTTAGCTAAACTTGGCTAATAACCCGGCTCAGAATAACAAAGTTTTACAAATATAATGAAAGGGAAAAAAAATGTAGGGCTACATAGAGGAAAGTCGGTCTAAAAACCAATAATCTACAAATACTTCATTCAATACAAATACAGACTGCGTCACAAAAGTATTTAGTACAAATATCTTATTAAGATTTCCGAATAATGGAGGTACAAAAAATACTTTAACCAGCTCACTGACATCTAACAAAAATTATGACAATATTAATCAAAAACCATACTCCATTTCCCAATGCACATACAAATTGCAGAACAATTACCAAAAAGTATATCAATATTCTGAGAACTATCTTTTCTAATTTTCTTATATAAAAAAGGGGAAGAAATATCAGTAAAAGAAAATGTGGGAAGGAAAATAAGAGAAAAAATAACCGAAACCCGGCCATCACAATCTAAAGGTGCCAGTCTTGTGTACATAGAGAGAAGGGATCAGCGCCCTGACAAAACCCTATATATCTTGAAAAAATTAAGATCAGGTTCAACCTGCTTGATAGAATATAGACACCAATTTTATCTAACATTCTGCCTAGTCTTGATCATTCTCTTGAGTGTCGCTAACCAGAAGTTACATTCATCCCAATCACTTGTAGTAAGAAGTACCTACACCGGGCAGAATAGAAGCAAATTATCTACAATAAATACATCATTTCAGTTGCCTATATATAAGAGCAGTCGAACTAAAGAAAAATTAGGGGTACCTGAATTTGGAGGGCAGTACTGAAATCACCGCTATCCAAAGCTTGGCAGAGCTGTACAAGCTTTTCAGCAGCATTTTTAGATATGTCACCACTATTAAGTTTTGCAAACAGGGCACCTATTTTTCTTGAATTGTCCTCTATTTCACGCTTCTTAGCTGGATTTGCTCGTGAGCCACCCAATGCTTCTGATGTCTCGTTAAAAAGTCTGGTCAACGTTGTGATAACAGGCCTTTGCTGGGCTGCAGCACAGGGAGATGGAAAGCACAAGAATACAATTTTTTTTTAAAAAAATACATAAAAATAGTAAAACAAGCAGCAACAACAACAACAATAACAACACCCAAAAAAAATATACTAGAATTGAGATTAACTTCTAAATGGTGACAAATAACATCTGATAATGATTCTAGTTTTGTCTAGCTCAGTTAGCATTTCCTAGTTCCTTCTCCTTGATTGAAAAGATTCAAATCCCATTAAAAGGACAAGAAGTTTAATTTTCTCCATTTATGATAAGGAAAATTGTTGAAAACAGCAACTTGACAAAAGAAAAAGAACAAGGCACATATCAAAACAAGAGTTACCAGTACTCATTGACTTAACGAACCGTATATAGGTAGTCATTGACTTAGCGAACCGTGTATAGGAACTTCCATACCCACATATGGTACTCTTCAGAGTTCATGAGAAAATACAAATTGTAATATTGTTTAGCTAACCTTCTATTCCTAATAAAATAAAATTTTGTATTTTTCACACATGGTAATAAACAAGTTTTTAACATCTTTCAAACATGAGGGAAAAGAGTAAAATGACGAGGTTTAATAGAGTAAGTCAATAAGAATATAAGATATGGAGGGTTCCATGCTGTGGAGGCCCCCAATTTGCAAAAAGGAAAAGGGTGAAAAGAGAGAAGATGAGGAAGGAGCGCTTTTCTTCTCTCTCTTTTTCCCCTTTCTTTTCCTTTTTTTTTCCTCCTTGAGCTCAACTTTCATTGAGATGTATTTTTAGCAGATTAAAGAGACTCCTGAAAAAGGAAGAAACTGCCTGATATATTTCCTACACAACCAATAACATATAAGGCTTCAAAACTTTTTAATAGAGCCAAAAACTATACAAGGAAATGAATTAAAACGTTGATTTTTCTAATAACTCCACTCGACACATCCTCAATGCCTACCACATTAACTTTTTTAAACTACTTCCATTTCATTCATTAATCTCCTTTTCTCAAAAAGAACAAGTCATGTTTCTTTTAATTATTTTGATAACTCATTTCCCAATATTATTTTTTTACAAAAACAGGTATGTAAAAGTTCCAATATCTTGTCATAGTGAAGCCAATAACTTCAACCATGCGAATTTAAGCGCTGTAGATCTTTAGATTGTTGAAAATTTACAAGTGAATATTGTAAAGGGTATTGTAAAGGAGAGGAGTTCCCCCCCTCCCTTCTTTTCCTGATAAACAATAAGTAGAGAAGATATTACCTGGCACGGTTGAAGTATCAACAGTCTGCACTGTAGGTGGGGAGCTGCAGGATCTACAACTGCTTGTGCCGGTGCTGACCGAGTAGGACTGGGTGGCTGCATTGGACCCATCCCAGGTCTCTGCACTCCTGTGTTATTTATTGGCATAAATCCTCTAGCTGCTTGGGTAGGAACCACAGCCTGAGGCATATTATGCCCAGGAGCTGGAACATGAGAAGGAATAGGCCCAACTGAACTTGCCCCCGGGTTTCCAGCTTGATAATTAGTTTTAGCATTCCCCTGAGGCAAGGGTACAGGAAAATTTAGTAATCACAATTAATCATGCAGAAAACTATAATAGAAAAAATGAATATACATACAGGATATAACTGGGAGCCCAATGTGGGCTGCTGATACTGCTCGACATTTCGCAACACTGGAGGGGTTGAAGGAACGAAGAGTTTCACTGCAGGCTGAGTGGTAACTGGAGATGGAGCAAAGCTTGCCTGAGATGAGAAGGAAAATGAAATATCCCTCAATAAGGTGAGCATGGTATGGAATTCTTCCGAGTAATAGCAATCTTCCAAAGAGCACAGCAAGGAAGCAAGAAAAAAATATAACGAGAAGACAGATAAAACCATTTCCGCCAGAAAATACTAGGCAGATTAATTCTGAGTCATCTGAGTTCTCTAAAATTGATACTTATGTAAAAGTCAATAGGAAGTAACAAAAGGAAAACCTTCTAATGTAGATTGGTAGTTACCAAGTAGGACAGTGCCACACAAAAATAATAACAAAAACACTGTTATAGCATGTCTGAGTCCATAATTATTCTCCAAGGAAAATGAAGGACCTGCACATACCTGGGGCATTTGAGGTGCCTGAGATGGTAGAAACATACTAGGTTGGGGCGCAGGTTGATATGGGACAGGAGTACCATATCCTCTCCCATATGAAGGATTATATTGCTGATGGTAATTCTCACCATAAGGACTACTTGCAACAGTCTGTTGTGGTTGTGATGGTTCTGTTTCCTAACCAGAAACACAATATACAGAAACGAGAACGAGTGTTAGTCACAGAAGACCGGCAGATCCGCATTTTAACACACTATATATATATATATATATACACACACACACATTGGAGATGAGGAAAAAACACCTGATAATAATTTTGAGAGGCCTCAACACTATAACTGGGCTGATCAGCACCATAAACAGCTCCAGTTTGTGACTTAGAGTTTTCAAAAACCGTAGAAGTTTGTACTTCTCTCTCTGCAAGAATAGAGACAATAATTACACCACCTGGCACTAAAATTACATACTAAACCAGGTCTACTTGGGACAGTCAATAGAAGAGAAAATTCTATTTAAAAAGTACTCCCTCCATACCGAAATAACGTCCTAATTAGTTTCGGCACGCTGATTAATAATATATATTTTTATCTAAATTACCCTTTTTGAATAACTTATTAATTGAAGAATTTTTTCACTTTTCTATGAAGTATTACTTCTTCCCATGTTAATTAGTTCTCTAGATCATTCTTTTTGTAATTCACACATTTCCAATAAGTACTAAAAGTTAGAATGAACAGAGAAAAAGAGTCTAGAGAGCCATTAAATAGAAGACATGTTGTACTGGTAATATGAGAGAGAAAGTGGTATAATAATTCATCAATGCAAGTCTTTCCTCATTTCTTCAATTTCCAACCAAAGTTGAGTAAAAAGATTACGAGGGTATTAGTGGAAAAATAGGATAAAAGTAATTACAAATATAGAAATAAGACATTTATTGTGGAACATCCTAAAAAAGAAATTAGCACACTTAATACGGGACGGAGGGAGTAGTTAGAAAAGTCATACACACATCCAGAAGACACCATCCTATGCAACCAAATTGCAATTATAGTTTCCAGAATTAAATACAAATAATGTGCAATATCCACTTTGGATATATAATTTACTAATCAATTTATAGACGAAGAAGCTAGTGGCTATCAGTTACATAATTATCACTATAACTGAACCATGAATCTCATCCTTTTACAATGTCACAAATTCCACCAATCAAACCACATCATCTCATGGTTACATTATAAAAAACTACATGATTCATAATAATAATAATAATAAATAAATAAATAAAAAGAGAACTACTTTACTTGATTAATGCATGCAAGTGCATGCAACTTTTGTGGCATGAAATATTGCTCTTACAAAACAGGGAAGTACACTGCTAATAATGTTGAAATAATCAACTTCGTTGTTCTATTACCTTGACTCTTAAGCAATGACGAACAAGTTGGCAAATCATACATAACACTGTTGATAAAATTAATTTAGACAAGAAAGAAAGAAACGTTTTGAAGATTTCCTAATTAGACTAGCATTAGTTATCAGATAAACCTATAAACAAATATATATATATATATATATATATATATATATATATATATATATTTCTCTACATGAAACTTGAGATTTAGAATAAGAAACAGATTTCATACCAGGTTCTGTGGAGAGGCAATACAATCTCGTAAAATCACAAGCTCGGGAGTCAATTCCTCATTCCCCATGAATTTCAAGTATTCCATCGCAGTTGTTAAAAGCCCTTGACTTGCCAATATTTCAGCATACTTCTCAACTAGCTTGCACAAAGAAACGCTGAATCGCTTCTGCCCGGTTGCCATAGCAAGAATCATAGTCTTTTCCATTAGATCCTATAAGCATAATCAAAGAGAGTTAACTATCTTGGGATAACATATATGTAAAGGGAACATAAAAAGGTAACATAATAACCTGGAGAAGACCAATATAGGATTTTCCCTCTTGCTTGGTTGTCACGGTCTTTGACCAAATTTCCACTGTTTTGTCGATATTTCCGGCACATATGTAGCAAAGAGTTGCCGCTAGTGTTCTACCAGCTTCCGTGAGTCTAGAAGCAAGTGTGTCACATAGAAAAGTCCATTCCTCTCTCTGTGCAAACTGCCAGTCGATGATGATATAGTATTAGTACATCAAACCAACATATGGAAAGAAAGGAGAATTGGATTGTCTTCCTAGTTTCAATATGGTAAGAACTTTATGAGACACAATTTGTGGCTAGGCTTGCATTAGTTTATTGCTATTATGAAAGGCAGCAAGGCCAATACAAGGTCAAAGGGGTCATCTTCCTCAACAGGTTATGGTGAATCCTTTCATAATCTTACTCGGGACCTAACTAAAAAGGTCCAAGACAAGAAAACAATTTATAGACTCCAATTAAGCAACAAATGAATTCATTTGTACTCCAACTAGACAAGAAATGGAATTTCTGGACCATTTCCTGAAAGTTATCCAACAAAGACTAACAATCTAAACTACAATACACTTTCATTACAACAGAGTTTTCTATAAATTGCTAGCAGAACTAGGCAGGTTTTTAAAATAAAAAGTCATCAATTAGGTCAACAATTCGTGAAAGATTGCAATGAGAACATCAGTGTATCAAAAGGATGCCCAAGAATGTTGTTGAATTGCTTCCATTGAAAAATTCAATGATAAATTCAAGGAAAACGTATATTAGATGATGTGAAGGTTCTAAATCCTAAATTTGTACATGAAAAATGCGGTATTTGGATTTGGACATGTATTGTTGCTATGGTTGGTCATGAAAAGTTACTTCATTCTTTTAAAAAGTTTAGGGGGGAAAAGTTTGCAGAGCAAGGATTTCAGGATGGAGAATTGAAGACTAAAGAACATGTACTGAATTTTTCTTTTCTTCCTTATTCAGATTTGTAATTTATTTGTGATGGCTTGTTTGGGATTTTTGGTTTTAATTTTCAGCATGAACTAAATTAACAATTAAGACTGCAATAGAACCTTTTATGCTTGTGAATTAATTATTTATTGAAGTTCAATTATTTATTCAAATTGAGTTGTCTATCGTATTTTATGCTTATTGATTAACTGTCTTGCCAACAATTAGCGAGATACACTAAATGAATTCGGGAGATGAAATCTAGGGTTAGATTTGAAATGATAACATGTATTCTTAAATTGTTTGCATGAGATAAATAACTAATGTTGTGAATTAAATAGGGATATCTATTTTCACTGCATGTAACTTTTGGGAATTGATACTTAATGAATTTGATTCTTTTGTTTTGCATAGGAATATAGCAAGATTAATTAAATTGAATATTTTTATTTGATCCTTGGGAAAAGGCTTATAAATAACTATGAATTCTTGTTAACAACTCAAGTGGATTTAATAATTGGATAATTGATTTATATTACATAATTGGGGATATTATAGTCTTAAGCTTTTATATCTAAATTCAAATCTTTGTGTTAAATTTATTCTTGGTTTAATTTTAATTATTTTTCAATTAATATCCAAAAATTTCATTTGTCTAAATAAAATTAGATTGATACAAAACTAACAGTTGGAATATATTAGATATTAATTCATGTGGGTTCAACACTCTCTTATCACTTTATTAATTGTTGATCGTGTATACTTGAACGTAATTATCTCTAACGAAAATCGAACAACAAGTTTTTGGCGCCGTTGTCGGGCAATCTGTGTTTAGTATTTAATTCCATATTAGTTACAATTAATTCAGCATTAATTTAGACGATTTTATTTTCTTTGTTTATTCCATCTGTGTAGGTTTTTCATCAGTGTATGCACACTAGATCAAAGGGTAAGGAGGAACTTTTGCCATACGTCAACGATATCGAAAGACCGAAAACTGAAGTTAACTAGTGAGGAAACACAAACGGAAGAAAAACTGGCAAAAGAAACTACCAAGCAAAAATCACTTGGGGATTATGCCATGTCGTTAGTGACAGACATTCAATCCAGTATTTAGAGATCTGCCATCAATGCGAACAGTTTCGAGATTAAACCGGGAACTTTTCAAATGTTACAGAATTTAGTGCAGTTTAGGGGTGGTCTGAATGGTGATCCGAATTAACACATCGTCAGCTTCCTAGAAATCTGCGACACATTCAAGTTTAATGGAGTTACGGAGGAGCAGTAAGATTGAGACTTTTTTCATTTACACTACGTGATAACGCGAAAAGTTGGTTGCACTCTTTACCGCCAGGCTCGATTACCACCTGGAACGATTTAGCTCAAAAAATTCTTGCTAAATTCTTCCCACCTACAAAAAAGGCAAACATAAGGAATACCTCATTCAACCAGCTTGATTCAGAGACATTTTATGAGGCATGGGAGAAGTTTAAAGATTTACTCCACAAGTGTCCACATGGGATCCCAAAATGGTTGCAAATACAAACGTTTTACAATGGATTGTATGGTCCCACAAGGACAAGTATTGATGCAGCGCTTGGAGGTGCTATTATGGGAAATAATTTCGATGACGCCTACCGATTATTTGAAACTATGGCAGCTAACAACTATTAGTGGCCTACGACAAGGGTCAATCCGCCAAAAACAACAGGGAAATTGGAATTGGATGCAGTTACAACTTTATCTGCACAGGTAGCAGCATTGACTAGGAAGATTGAATCATGGGGACCACAAATAACTTCACATATGGCGATGGTTTGTGAGTTATGTGCAGCAAATCATTCTACAGATCAGTGTGCCATCAGTGTGGAGTCAGTACAGTTTTTGAGAAGCCAGAATCGACCACAACAGCCACATCAGAATGCTTACAATCCGGGTTAGAGGAATCATCGAGGTCTTTCTTGGGAGTAATAATCAAGCTCAAAACCAAGCTCCAAGGCAACAATATCCACCTGGTTTTCAGAATTAAGCAACTCAGCAAGCAGAAAGGAAACCGAGTTTAGAAGAGGCCTTGGCAAAATTCATTACAACTTCAGAAAAGAGAATGAATGATCAAGATAAGTTGTTAAACCAAGTACGTGTGAATAAAGAAGAGGGAACCAAGAAGGAAAATGAGGGTGATGAAACACAAAAGATAAAGAATACAGGCTCGGAGGCGAAGCCCAATGAAAGCAAGCAAAACAGTGCAGTGCCTCCCATTCCATTCCCCCCGGAGATTTCAAAAAGCCAAATTAGACTGTTTTCAAAAAATTTAGGTGTTCAAAAAGCTGCATATCAACATACCGTTTGCGGAAGCTTTGGAACAAATGTCAAGTTATCCTAAATTCATGAAGGAGTGATGTCTAAAAAGAGGAGATTGGGTGAATTTGAGACTGTAGCATTAACCAAAGAATGCAATGCTATTTTACAGAAAAAATTACCACCGAAGTTGGAGGATCCATGGAACTTCACAATTCCATCTACAATCAGTAATCAGTTTTCCGGACGAGCACTGTGTGATTTAAGGGCGAGTATTAATTTGATGCCACTTTCAGTGTACACTCAGTTGGGATTGAAGGATCCAAGACCGACGAATATCACTTTACAGCTAGCAAACATGTCAGTGACGTATCTGAAGGGTATTGTTAAAGACATCCTGGTTAAGGTTGATAAGTTCATTTTTCGGATGACTTCATAATATTGGATTACGAGGAAGATAAAGAGATACCGATTATACTGGGTCGCCCATTCTTAGCGACAGGGAAAACTTTGATAGATGTACAGAAAGGTAAATTGACGACAAGGGTTCAAGATTTGGAAATCACATTTAGTGTTTTCAAAGCAATGAAGTTTTCCAAAGAAGCTGAGTGTCTGCGAATTGATATAATTGAAGAGGCAGTGACTGAAGTATTTGACGGGAGTTACTTAGCGAATCCATTAGAAGTAGTTTTGGTTGGTATGGAAGTATTTGAGGACTTGGATTACATGGACTATGTTAGGATGTTGGATGCAGTACCAGAATCCACGAGGTTTAAAAAACAGTATGATAACCTTGATCGTCCCGAAGGAGTTGAAAAGCGTTCCAAAACTTCATTGGAGGAACCACCCGTGCTAGAACTCAAACCTCTTCCTACTCATTTAAGGCATGCCTATTTGGGAGATTCCAACACATTATTAGTTATTGTTTTTGCTCACCTAAACGAGTCTCAAGAAGAAAAGTTGTTAAGGGTTTTGCATGAGTACAAAACGGCAATTGAGTGAACCATAGCAAATATTAAGGGAATCAGTTCGTCGTACTGCATGCACAAAATCTTGCTTGAGGAAGGAGAAAAACCGATTATTGAGCAACGAAGATTAAATCCGATCATGATGTGGTAAAAGAAAGAAATTATCAAGAGGTTGGACGCCTAAATTATCTATCCAATTTCAGACAGTTCGTGGGCAAGCCCTGTACAGTGTGCCAAAAAAGAGGATAATGACTGTGATTGAAAATGAGAATAATGAGTTCATCCCTACAAGAATAGTTACAGGGTGGAGTGTGCATGGACTACCGCAAGCTGAACAAAGCTACTCGCAAGGATCACTTTCTTCCCTTGCCTTTCATTGATCATATGTTGGATAGGTTGGCGGGTCATCAGATTTACTGTCTTCTTGATGGCTATTCAGGATATAACCAGATTGCAATAGCTCCGAATGACCAAGAGAAAACTACGTTTACATGTCCTTATGGAACTTTCGCATTTCGGAGGATGTCTTTTGGCCTTTGCAACGCACCGGCTACATTTCAGAGATGTATGATGCATGAGCAGAATTTGGAAGTATTTATGGATAATCTCTATATTCGGTGATAGTTTTGACTTATGTCTCAGCAATCTGATCTTGGTTCTGAAACGTGTGGAAACAAATTTAGTGCTCAATTGGGAAAAGTGATACTTCATGGTGCAGGAACGAATAATTTTGGGTCACAAAGTCTCCGTATATGGCTTAGAGGTAGACAAAGTAAAAATTATAACAATTGAAAAGTTACCTCCTCCCACATCTGTGAAAGGAATAAGGAGTTTTCTCGGTCATGCGGGCTTTTACCGGCACATTATTAAAGACTTTTCCAAAATTTCAAAACCCTTGTGTTCTCTCCTTGAAAAAGATGTTCTGTTTAAGATTGATCAATCCTGCATCGACGCCTTTGAAGTGTTGAAAAAGAAATTAGTATCAGATCTGATTATAGTTGCTCCCGATTGGTCTTTGCCATTTGAACTTATGTGCGACGCTAGTGATTATGCAGTTGGTGCGGTGTTGGAGCAACGTAAAGATAAGATCTTTCACACCATCTACTATGCAAGAAAGACTCTAACGGATGCACAACGGAATTACACCACCACAGAAAAGGAATTACTTGCAGTGGTGTTCGCCAGTGATAAGTTTCGAGCATATTTGATTGGGACTAAGGTAATAGTCTACATTGATCACTTAGCCATAAAATACCTAATTACGAAGAAGGATACAAAGCCAAGATTAATTCGATGGGTCCTTCTCCTGCAAGAGTTCGATCTGGAAATCCGAGATAGGAAAGGTACAGAGAATCAAGTGGCTAATCACCTTTCACGGTTGGAAAAATTTGCTACTCAGAGAAAGGATGATATAGTGATCAACGAGTCGTTTCCGGATGAGCAACTGTTTAGAAACACGTCGAGAGTGCCTTGGTATGCAGACTATGTGAACTACCTAGTCGGTAATGTACTCCCACTGATTTGAATTCTCAACAAAGAAAAAAATGCATCCATGATGTCAAGCAGTATTTTTGGGATGAATCATTTCTCTTCAAAACTTGTGCAGATCAAATGATAAGACGATGTGTGCCAAAATGGAAAGTATACAGAGTCATTCCCCTCTTCTTGGAGTATTGGGGGCACTTTGGGGAGAGAAACGTGGCGAAGGTATTATAATCGAGAATTTCTATCGCCTCACGTTGTTCAAAGACGCACATTTCTTTTTTATAAGGTGCGATCGATGCCAAAGGGTTAACAATATTTTGAAATGCCACGAGCTGCCCCTCGATACGAAGTTGAAATCTTTGACGTATGGGGAATTGACTTCATGGGGCCATTTTCGTCTTCAATCAACAACCAGTACATATTGTTGGCAGTAGATTACGTGTCAAAATGGGTTGGAAGCAACAGCGTTGCCCACAAACGATACCAAAGCGGTTCTGAAATTCTTGCGGAAAAATCTTTACTCGATTTGGTACACCAAGGGTTATAATTAGTGATGAGGGTACACATTTTTGTAACAAGCACTTCACAAAACTGCTTGCTATGTACAAGGTTAAACACAAAGTTGCTACGGCCTATCATCCCCAAACCAGTGGCCAAGATGAGGTGTTGAATCAAAAGGTCAAACGAATTTTGGAAAAAGTTGTGAATCCATCTCGTAAGGATTGGGTAATGAAGTTAGATTATGCTTTATGGGTGTATCGAACGACATAAAAATCCCATCAGAATGTCACCATACATTCTTTTATGGAAAAGCGTGTCATTTATCGGTGGAACTTGAACTAATGCATGTTGGGTCATTTGAAAGTTAAACTTTGATCTACAAGCATCCAGCGAGAAAAGGTTGCTTCAATTGAATGAGATGGAAGAATTCCGACCTCAAGCGTACGAGAATGCCAAGCTTTACAAAGAAGTCGTCAAAAAGTAGCATGACAAACAGATCCTTAATCGAAAATTCGATACGAGTCAAACTGTTTTGTTATTCAACTCCAAATTTCGTCTTTTCCCCATAAAGTTGAAATTTAGGTGGTCCGGACCGTTTTTGGTTACCTCTGTAACTCCACATGGAGCCGTTGAGGTTGAAGACATTCAAGGTTAACGGCCAAAGACTGAAGCACTACTGGGGTATCGACATTCGACATCGATCGATCTGACTGATACTTGAAAAACAGCAAGAAGTTGGGCTAACGACTATAGACCAAACACTATTGTGAGGCAGCCCAAAATTACAATTTAATACTGTCAATGTCACTTTTAATTTCATTTAGTAAAGTAGTTTATAATAATTATTATTATTTGTTATAGTAATCTTCATCTTATTCTCTGCAGGTTCAAAGGAAGGGTATAAAAAAAGGAAGTCAATGAGGTGATGGCATGAAAGAAGAAGAAAAAATTAAATTGGGTAGAGACAGCTATAACGCCCCGGCGCTGCAGATGTATAGTAATCCAGCGCCCCGGCACTGGAGAGCAAAAAGTTCAAATCGTCCTAGCGCCCCGACGCTCAAAATGAGTAGCAATCCAGCATCCCGGTGCTGTACCTGCCCCAAGCACACTGATGAAGAGCGCCTTGACGCTGGGTTCGTGTAAAAGAAAAAAAATAGGGGCTCAACAGGAATAACTCCCCACGTTCCCTCTCCTATTCAATTTCTAATTCCTCCCAACTTCCCCTCTTCTATTCTACTCAAACTACAAGCCCTAATCTATCTTCTACTTAAACTTAAACATCTAAGGCTCCAATTCAATTTGTCATCCACACAAAATTGCAAGGGACAAACATTAATCAATTTCCTCTCTCCATTGTGTTTTGTTCTCTCCAAACCTAAGGTATGCAAGGTTTTATTGTTAAAATTGAACGAAGCATACAAGGTATTATGATTACTTTCTGTACTATTTGTGAATTGTATGCTTTGTTCAAGTTGATTGGATGAGATTATATCATTTATTGGGGGTGTTGCATAAGTAAACTAGGTTAACCATGTTGAATTTAACTAATGTCTATAAGGTGTTTGATTAAATGTTTTTGAGAGATTGACTTGGTCATTTTGTGCATTTTTATTCTAGCTTTCCCAAGAAACCTTATAAATATACTGATGCACAAGTGTGAGCCAAAATTGGTATAATCGATTATGGGGGTAGCATTAAACCTCAAGTTTGGGGGTGTTTTGTCATGTAGGCATGGCTAGAGATTTAAGTTCTCGATTATGGTGATTTATTTGCATTGTGTCTACTATGCATGCATTAATTAACTGTTTGGGTGTGCTATTGATCTCTATTGGGGCTTAGTTGCGGAAATTGGGCAACTTGAGACTAGTTTACCTATCGTACATCATAGGTAGGCACATTTGTTTAAAATTGCACCATCTTGGCTGAATTGACTGTGGGTTTGCACTAGATTCCAAGTTTGGGGGAATAATCATTATGTTCTACTAGTGTTCATACATGGTACATGCATCATTAGTCAAATGATGAAATTTATATGATATGTTTGACCGACAATGGTTTAATTTTGAATCTAGGTTGCAAACGATGGCTTCAAAGAGACAATGAGGTGAAGGCTCATCCTCCTCCCCAACCAAACCATTCAACAAAAAGAGGTTCGTTAGCGCCGAGGCTCAAGAGAGAGATAATAGAATGGCGCAACAAACTTTGATTTCGGAGAGGGGTTTGAGGCCAGACAACACCAAGGATGGTGAGATCGTTGTCATGATCGCCGAACGAGACTGGTTTGACCTCACAGCGTAGCTAGATCTGGCAATTATTGCAGTAGTGGAGAAATTTTATGCGAATGTTAAAAAGCATTACCATTTTCGGGTGTCAATGCGAGGAAAGACAGTCGAGTTTGGCAGCACTGATATCAACAAATACTACAATTTGCCGAACATCGGTCGTGTCGACCAATACTCGAGGTTTGTGAGTCAAGGTGACAGCCAAGCACAACATGAAAAACTCACGAGCGTGGGAACATAACATTTCCTCAGTCACGACTTAGCCGGTATGGAAAGGCTTGGTACGCTTTCCTATGTGTCAAACTCATGCCATGTACTCATGTAAGTGATGTGACTAAGAAGAGGGCGGTGTTGTTGTATTGCCTTTTAAAAGGAAAACAAATGGATGTTCGCCTGATTATCCGAAATTCAATACTGTGTGCTGCTTAGGGCGGTACAACAGGTGGGCTGCCCCACCCTTCCCTCGACTGCGCTTTGTGTGATCAGGCAGGGGTCAAATGAAAACAAGATGAAATGATTATGCAGTCAATGCCATTATTGGATCACAATATGATCATGAGGTATAAGGTGTGGGACGGTGGCGAATCACACTCGAGGGAGTTGGGTTATATCATTGCCCAAACTATGCCTCAGCAGGAGCTGACTGCCACGGCCACCGGTTTTACCCCGTTGTTCCCCGCCGTGTAGTTTCTGAAGAAGTTGATCAAGAGGTGAATGGATGGATGTACCGGCTCGAAGATCAAAATGTTCGTTTAGCTGCCCGTCAAGACACAATTTTCTGCTATAACATCAATTTCAACAATGCATAGGTAGACACGTTCGCAAGGTTGAATCCTACTGTGGATCCTAACCAGTTCCTTGTGACGCCCACATTGCCTGTGTTTCCCCCATCGGACCAATAAGAAAAGAGCGATGAAGAGGTCGATCACGACGATTGACCAAATCAGGTAAGTCCTCAGTTTTTAAATTATTTATTTTTCACATGAGGACATTGCTCTATTTAAGTTTGGAGGTGTTTTACATTGTTTACATGATTCATAGTAGATTAGTTTTGCATTTAGGTTGTGTTGATATCTAGTATTGTGTTTGTTTATTAATCTTGCATTGTGTTGGTATTTATGTAATTGAACTTGAGTATGATGAGATATTAAAACTTTGATGATGGCCAATGACAAGGAAGAGTGAATTGAAAAATAACTTGAGTAATAACTCGGGTGAATGGGATAATGAAGGCTTAGTTAACTCTTGAATATTGTCAGTTTGCTTTGTGAAAGAAAAACTTAATGGTTTAATTTGCACATCAGTATGTTGATCTGATTTTGGGTTTAATTGAACTTGATGAATGCAGGGCTTAGGAAAGATAAGATAAACCTCTATAGCCTAGTTTATCTTGTATTTCGGAAATTATTTATTCAAAAAAACATTATATAGTTATTGAATAAACTTGACTAGTTATCTTTGTGGCCTCTGTTACTCGAACAAGTAAGCCCTTGGAAGTGTCTCTACACTTGGTGCCCTAAAGCCGAATGGTTTGGGAGTCATAGTCGAAAGTTCGCTACATAAGTAACTTTGAAAAGACTAATAAAGATTAACATTGCACAAGTCAAGAAATAAATAGAAAAAAAACGAGATGGAGCGTAAAACGCACTCGTTATGAAAAGAAATTAAATAAATAAATAAAATATTTAAAAAAATCGAAATAAGGGGTATTTGAGTTATAGAGATGTAGCATAATTCTTATATTTGTGAGTATTCTTCTTTGAGCCTTGTAATTGTTGAGTTTGTTTGATCTGTGATTGGATTGATATATTGAAGCGCGCGCACACATTGTGGGTTGAAAATATAGTGAGTTGATATTTCAAGTTTTAACTAATTTTTGAGTTTAAACATTCATTTGAGTTGTGATTAAGGATCTTTGAGGCTGTCGAAGGTTATCAATGTTGATTCATGCTTGAGTTGGTAGAATCATGTTAGTTAATGCATTTTTGTTTTGTTGTGTTCATTTGCATTGCTTGAGCACAAGCAATTGTCTAAGTTTGGGGTATTTGATGAGTGGATAATATATTCATGAATTGAGTAGTTTTAGGCTTAATATATTATTTGTTTTTGAGTATTTTAGGGCATTTTTACTTGTTAGTTGTTATTTTGCAAGTTAGGGCAAAGCAAGAATTTTTGGGTTTAAAAGGCATTTTGGTAATTTCCAGCATATTGCAGCGCTGGGGCGCTGTCCCACGTACAAAACCCAACGTCGGGGCGCTGGGAGGCAGTCTACTGGACGAATTGTGCAAGGCTGGGATTAAAAGAAACCTATTTCTATTTCTATGCTAATTAGGATTAAGGGGAAGCTGACTTGGGGAAATTGATAACTATAAAAAGGAGACTATTCATATAAAGACACAGAGAGATTGACTTGGGGAAATTGATAACTATAAAAACGAGACTATTTATTTGTGATGGTTTGTTTGCGATTTTTTGTTTTAATTTTCAGCATGAACTAAATTCACAATTAAGATTGCAATTGAACCTTTTATGCTTATGAATTAATTATTTATTGAAGTCCAATTATTTATTTAAATTGAGTTGCCTATCGTATTTTATGCTTATTGATTAATTGTCTGGACAACAATTAGCGTGTTACACCGGATGAATTCGAGAGATGAAATATAGGGCTAGATCTGAATATGATAGCATGTATTCTTAATTGTTTGCATGAGATGAATAATTAGGGTTGTGAATTGAATAAAGATATCTCTTTTCACTGCATGTAACTTTTGAAAATTGATACTTCATGAATTTGATTCTTTTGTTTTGCATAGGAATATAGTAAGATTAATTGAATTGAATATTTTAATTTGATCCTTGGGGAAGGGTTTATAAATAACTATGAATTCTTGTTAACTCCTCAAGTGGATTTAATAATTGGATGAATTGGATAATTGATTTATATTACATATCTTAAGCTTTTATATCTGAATTCAAATTTTTGTGTTAAATTTATTCTTAGTTTAATTTTAATTATTTTTCAATTAATATCCAAAAATTTCGTTTGTCTAAATAGAATTGGATTCATACAAAACTAATAGTTGGAATATATTAGATATTGATTCATGTGGGTTCGACACTCTCTTATCACTTTATTACTTGTTAATCGTGTATACTTGCACGTCATTGTCTCTAACGAAAAATCCGACAACACCAAAAGACGCTGTAAATGAATCATTTTATACTGTTTTATGGTCTACAGACCACCTTAGACTTGCCCAAGCACATGTCAACCAGCAATATTTACTCCATATGCAAAGATTGACCAGTCAACCAAATGGATCAGAAATATCAATCTACAGTTAGCGAACCGTACCCCCGTTTCAGACGATTCACATCACCCTTCAACATTTTCCTATTTTATTTTATTTTTTTGGGATAAAAGAAGTTCTATTAAATAAAAGGAGTGCAGAAAGAAAGGATAAGTGGTCCTTCAACATCCTCATTCCCTATCTTCCATCAACTTTGATCCATCACTTTTTTTTTCCTCTTCTACTTTTAGCCTACTACAAATCAACAATATTTGAAAAGCCAACACTGAATATGAAAATATTGCCACAAGTTACAAGAAACCAAGATTGTTTTCATGAAACCAGCCTGATGCAACTAAGAGCCATTCAATTCAGTAGATTACTACCACTCGTACAATGATTTATCCCTCACCAGAGCAAAAGGTAATATCACCAGTCACTCATCATGAAAAGCAGAAAATAGAGCGTCTTACGATGTAGAATAATTCACAGAGGAACACAGAAACTTTCACAAAGTCGCCAGGGACGTGTGAGGCACCTACACTACAAGAATACCTTGGATGCACATGTTCAATACCTCATTTTATATGTCCAGAAATGAAGAAGAAGAAGAGTTATGGGAGAGAAGCCAGGAGTAATTACCATTAACACAATATACGTAAAAATTATTAATTATACATCAACATACTCATTACTGACTCATTTAATTGTTGCATATATACATGTGTTTGTTGTTATTTACCTGTAACGGGGGTAATTATAAAGGTTTATAAATTCAAAGTTCAAGCTACAATCACAGATATCAATAAAATGAAACTTTTCTAATACACATTAATTATATATATATATACCCAGAAAAGACATTTCTTTATTGATGTGCTCTCGACATACCCGTGTCTATTAAATATTTTTTTTGTTTGGCATGCAAATCATATTAATATGTCATGTCCAAATTCATACATTATACACGGGAAAAAATTGATTAATTTTTGAATCTAATCAAACATTGAATGTAATCCTTATTTGCAATTATATAATAAACTGCATTTTGTTTCCAAAGTCGAGAAACTTACAGTGCAAAGGAGAGCAAGAGTTTCTTTCCAGGCTTTCAGAGGCCTTGTATTTACAAGGCTCATGAGATCATTGTTCACCATTGCAGCAACAACCTGATGACAGGATATAAAATTAATAAAAGAATGCCAAAAAGACATACAGCCTGATGGCAGTTTTAAAATTAATAAAAGAATGGCAAGAGTACATACAAACAATTCAACTAATTAGTATACTCTTATTCACCTATAGAACTGGGTATTGATACTTCCATTCCCAAACATGGTATCTTTATGTATGTTGAGAAACTCTAAATAAATTATATATTTCTTTGTTGTCTACTACTAATTGCACAAATATCAATATTCTAACTTAGTACTGAATGGCTCAAGCATCATATTTGTACTAGATTATTTCATTTCATTTGTTGATAAAACTAAAAAATCTTCTATGTAATTGAGATTTATCTCATTTGGATTCTAAGAGAATTCTTAACTATAAGCATCCATATAAAGTTGTTGTAGCATACCAAGTTTCAGCCTATGTAGCGTAATTTGTTCCCGTATTGGTTTTACAAACTACAACAATCGGCATCCAAGTACATTGGAGTAAAATAGATCTTACATCCGTTACACAGACCAAAAACAAAACAAAATTGAGAAAGATCAACAGTTTGAAAATAAGATTTGAGGCTACCTTAAGGTAAGGATAACTACTCTTCTTGAGGTATTGATCACGTGTGTTCTCCCACAAGGAAGCCCCACCAACATGCGCAATAACAAGAGCATCTGCAATCCTGTTAGCAGATAAGCACTGAGCAACAGCGCCCTTATAGTCCCCAACAACTAAAGCACGTTGAACAGCATCGTCAAACGAAGGGTCAGTAGTGTCTTCTTGTTCATCAGTTTGGTGTTGCAATTCCTCCCCGCCAGGAATAGAGCTTTCTGCATTAAAGCTGTTGCTAGAAATTGACACAGGCGTATCAGCTTTTGGACTTGGAAGATTGTTAAAAAAATCTTCCCCATCAGAAGGGTATATGGGAGATTCTTTAACCCCAGCATGTCCTCTATCTGCTTCATTTTCTTTGAGAGAGAGACCATTTACATCCTGGGAGAGATTATCTTGCATGGTATCTTTTCCTTCAGTAGGTAGACTGAAACCTAGGTGGGTAAGCAGCTTCGTCCTTGCTGTCCCATCATCCTCAAACATGACCTTCAAAAAGCCCCATGTTTCCTTTTCATCTTCAGATCTGCTCAGACAAATCCATAAATTAAAATCAGTTCACAACATCAATGAGCTGGGAAAGATAGATAGATTTTTCTGCACAGAAACATACTCAGACTCTTGAGACTTCTTATCACATAGAAGTTTCAGTGAAGATCGCTCCCCACTTTGCATTGCAGCTTCGAATTCAGAAGAACTACTCAACAAGTTGTTTTCAGTAGCTAGATTATGCACAAAAACCTGGAAACAGATAAAAACATAATAAGAAGGTCATGCAAAGAAGACCAAGATGCAGAAAAGCAACAAAACGTACCTCTGAAGATTCAGCCGAAGCATCTGTAGAGTTAAAGGAGACAAGCTTGCCTCCAAAACCGAAAGAAACTCCAGCCTTATGTTTGTACCATTTTGGGGCTTTTAAAGGACCTGCACTGAGCCAACTTAAATATGAAAAACATAACCCAGATAGGTCAAAAGAAGGGGATAAGATAATAATTATAATAATAATAATAATAATAATAATAATAATAATAATAATAATAATAATAAAGAAGTAAAAACAATAAAGAAGAAACACAAACGTAAGTAATAATTTAACAGTAAGAAGCGGACAAAGAATTTGTTTAGACAATTATTTTAGGCTGTCTCAAGATTCAAGACTGGTTGTCACTACCCTTGACTCAAGCCCTTTTGCTATTTAAGAATACAATAACCTACCTTTGCTGTCTTTTATTTAAGACCATACAATAACCTACATTCTCTGTTAACTGTGAAAAATAAGTTCTTCCTGCTGTGGCCATGCCAACTTAACCTTTTTCTTTTTTTAGTTCTCTTTTTATTTCTCATTGAGAACATTTCATTTCTACAGACAACATGCTTGATCCTAACACATGGTGCCATGTTTTCAAATAATTATTTCTAAAATGCACAAAAATAAATATATGTATATGCGAATATGCATTTATATCTATAAAGAGCCTACCAAAAGCTAGAATTAGCAGAAAATGCAATTATAGATATGAAGGGTGTACCAACAAGCAGTAAAAAGCAAAAAAGAAATTCCATAAAGATAGATGGTATGGATTGTGCTATAATAAAGTATGTCACCCCCTTAACATGAGGCTAAGATTATCAAGCAATATGAGAAAGTACTGCTAGGATTGTATCTAACATTACAACCTTACTTTTCACGGCTTCCTAATAAAAGAGCTTGTACTTTTTGGGACTTGTTAATTAAATAGTTCAAATTTATCCAATTTAAGAGTTCAACTTTACTTTTCACGGCTTCCTAATAAAAGAGACTTCGAAAATCAAGGTATCATATCTCATGATATTCAACAGAAGGTTAAATCTTGACCATTCTCATATCGCAGTTTGGTTGCATCTAATACTCATCCAGCAAGACAATATAAGCTCTTTTCACTACACATGAACAAAGCAAAAATATTTAACCACCACGGCACATGAATTGGAACTAAGACATTCGATAGGCTGACCAGAGAGCACCTTATCACTTGATATTGATAGGACAAAAAATTCTGAAAGCCATATAAACAAACATTTAAGAACTACATTACCTGCACCAAAATCACCCTCTTCAACACCAAATCGGCCACAAGCCTAAATGAAAAACATGAAAAATCCATAACAACATAAAAGAATCAAATTGTAAAACAATTGTCAGCTACTAACCAGACAGATTATGATGTAGGACAGATTTAGGATGAATCCATACTAATAAATAAAATACATAAATCACATCAACTACTTTTATATTAAACATAATAAAAACTCCAAATAATAAATATAAAAAATCTCTTCTTTGCTCTTGACTTGGAGTCCCCATCAGATTAGATTGTATACTCCCAAATTTTCGAAAATATACATCAAGTCTCAAAGATATGAGAACCATGACAGAACTGAAAGCCATTATTTTTTATTAAGTGAATAGACTATTTGACTTGAACAATTTTCTTTGGATAAATCTATTTGATTGAAGCTTTAATTAACTCTTGTATCTTGGCATATAATCACGTGGAAAATAAAATGTAATATAATCCAGAAAAATGTATCACAGTGAATAAAAAAGTTTACTGCCCTATTTCAGATCCTAGTTCGAATAATTCCCATCTTGCAACCAATAGCAAGAAGCAGAATATGCTTTACCAAGGCCCAATTTACATGCAGAAAAACAAACCTCAATATTATAGATGCCAATTTTTCCATCAAATGAAGATGCTGATATGACCCCAGGTATCTTCGGATACCAATGAACATCAAAATTCCAATTGGTTCCAGCAGGCAGTTCAGAGACAATCTACAAAATTCAATAATTAAAAGCAGAGTCAAGAGAGGAACCGGGAAGGAAGGATAACAGCAAATAAACAAAAAGATAGCTGAAGAAGTATGTGGTGATTCAGTAAACTGAGGCTGAAATATTCAACTACCTCTGAGGAAGCCATGTCCCAGCAAATAGTTCGATTATCTTTGGCACAGGTGAGCAAATAGGAGCTGTCACTGGGACACCATGACATTGCAACTACACCTGATGTAAGATACAATGGAAACCATGGATTCAACAGCATGATTAAGAGCAGATTCAAAACCACTAAATTACGTAAACAGGAAGACTTATAAAATGTTACGAAGCAACTTCCATAGCAGAAAGCAGAGATAAAAGCTAATGATTCTGCTCGAGTTGGTACCATCCACAATCTTAACCATAGAGAATTAAACAGAAGTCTGAGACCCAAATCTAGGTACCATAGTTAGTATATAGCATCTAATACAGATATCACAAAAAATTCAAACTCTATAAACTTCATTGCTGGTGAAAGTATTAACCGTTCCTACGGAATACTGTAAGCTTAGCCAGAAATATAGCATGGCTATCTAGAACTAGACAGAAGTTTTGGAAAATTAAATGGATATCTTGAACTATTAGTAAATAGTAAGGTTTAGCAGGATGGCTGATGTGGACCAAACCAGTAGATTTATTGTTAATTATACATCATATTATTATTTAAAGATAAAGTTATTATAATTAGTAATTTACTATATATTGTATTAGGTAGATTACTCTAGAGGTTTAATTATCGCAGATACAAATTAGGGATTTGTTTCCTTTTTAAATAAAGTTACTGGAGTATTGTTAGGAATTAGGATTTTACTTGGTCTCCAACAACTATGGTTTCTTATTGTCCTGTATAAACTGATGTAGCCATCGACGGAATTCAAATCTAATATATTGAGTGAGTATTACATTGACTTATACCATTGAGGCCTTGGGCATTATTCCTTTTATCATTTTTATTTCTTTTTTCTAACTTTACTGCATCAATTGAAATCAAAGTTAAACTCGGGATGAATAAGGCCAACAAGCCACAAAACAAAACTTTCAAATCAATTCATATTCAATAGTCTGAAAAATAATGAACAGTAAATCAACTTTTATAGGAAATTAGAAACCCTAATTCTTGGATACCAATAATATCCTCATTAAAAAGGAAACAAATCCTAATGATTAAAAACTCAAGAAATATTCTACTTTTTCATAATAATCTACTATTATAATTGTATAAATAATTACAGCAATTTATCTCTAAATAATATAAAAAAACTAATAATCCCATAAATTGCTCCACTTCAAGAATTCTTTGGGGATATGCTTCTTTTGGCATTTTGTGGGAAATTCGAAAGGAGAGGAATGTTGGAACCATGGTTTTCTGACCCGGTCGGTCCTCCGATCCGGTTTGAACTAATGACCCATTTTTTTTCAAAAATTGTTCAAAACCCGGCGAATCGGACCAAGCGAACCGCTGACTAGTTCGCGAGTAAGACCGGTTCTTACTTTAGAAAAAAAAAGATTGTTGATGAACTACGGCTACCGATGAACTACCAATGAACCATGAACTATATCTATGAACCATGAACTACCGATGAACTATTGAGCAAAAGAAGTATTCTCTGTGTATTGCCGATTTAGGGAGTCATTTCCGGCAGACGAGGGGGGCGGAGTTGCGGGAGCGGACGTGGGAGACGGTGACGATTATGTTGGAGAGGCTTACATCGGGGAGGTGGTTAATGGTGGTGGAGTATAAATCTCCAACCATTAATAAGTGGGGGAATGAAATAGAAAGAAAGATTGGGTTGGGGTGATGGTAATAAACAAGGCAGGGGAGAGGAAAGGGGTAGGTGGTGACCCTCCTCGTGAATGTTGTCATGTGTTTCTTGTTGAAAGATGGTAAATTGGGGACGTGTTTGTTTTGTTTTGATAAGAAGAAGAAAAGTAGATACTAGTACTATTTACTCTACTGTTTATGCACGTGACCGAGTGTGAGATTATATATACTTTTGTTGAAAGATGGTAATGTTTTGACTAGAATATGCCAAAAGCATATTCCTTATATGTTCATTTGTATTATTTGATTTAGTATCTTTCTTTTTATATATATTTAGTATTTATTTGAATTATATAAAGTAAATATTGTACAAATAAATTTAGTTTTTTTGTGTAGATAAATTGATTAATTTTACATATTTTCTAAATATTATATATAATATATAATAATAATTAATATATTAAATATTTTTATTTTTTATATATTAATGACATCACTGGGTCAATAATGATTCAACCATTGGTTAGACCAATGACCCATCCACCCAGTACCTCTTCTGGTTCGATGAACGGTCCAGTTCTAAGAACCTTGGCTAGAACTTTTTGTGGTCGGACAATGAATATTGATCTCCTTGGGATAGAGTGTCTTCTCTTTGGCTCATGCAAGGGAGTTTTTGGAGTGATTTCTTTGTTAGATTTTCATAGAGATTGGTGGGTGGGTGTTCCATCCATGTTCCGAGTTTCTCTAATTTTCTTTGATTTCTGATTTTCTTTGGGAGGATTATTGTCCACCTCATGTGTTGTAATCTCCTCTCTTTCAATAAATAAAATCTTCTATCTAGAAAGAAAAATGTATTGTTTTCCTTTGCTCATTCTTCTCCTATTCCGACGGTTAGGCTCATTGCCTAGGTTCCAAATGTGGTAATTAATACCTAGGCTTTACCTTACAAATACTTTTCTTTCTATTCTCTGAAGTAGTTGCATCTAGTGTAATACCGGTGTGCCCCTTTACTCAAAGGACATTCTTTGATGAAATATTAATACTAACAAGAAAAAGGTTGGGTAAATTGTGACAAACGAGATTTTTGTAATTTAATTTGAATATTTATTGAATTAAATAAATATTTTTCGGTGATTTAATTATTGGGTTAAATAATTAATTGATGAAATTGTGGTAGATTAATTTAATTATATGTGTTACATTGATTAAATTAATGTGGAGAATTTATTATTCAAAAGTATGTATTTAATTGAGCTTATTTGATTAATTGAATTATTTAATAAGTATAATGTTATTCTAATTAATTTAAATAATTAATTAGAGATTTAATGACTTGACATAATTAATATATGAGAATTTAATTATGTGACTATGTGATTTAATGTAGAAGTATTCTATTTTATTTAATCGAATTAAATAATATATATTTGATGTAAATAGGTGTGACATTATTAAACTATATAATAAGAGTTTAATTAAATTAATGGGGAAAGAGCATTTTGAGGCTAGCCAAACATGGCCCTAAGGGGAGTTGGCCAGTTAATCCACTAAGGGATTAACCGACCATGACAACGCCAGTATGCGCATGATATATCAGTTCCCTTTTTCTTTCATTACGTACATTTTCTTAAAACCTAAACTTGAGAAACAGAGAGAAAAGAGAGTGTTTGAGAGAATTGAAGAAGGAATTGGAGAATTGAGGAGTCTTCTTCCACTCTCTAGCAATCTTAACAGAGAAATTATGGGTAATTCCTTAAACTAAACCTTTAATTTACGTACTTGAGAACTTTTCATGAAAATTGGCTTTTAGTTTTCTGTAATTGAATTTTCATGGCTAATTGTTAAATCTATGATGTTGTATATGTTTATTAACATGTATAGTTCAATTATATATGATTTATATGTGTTTTAGAGTAATTAATCCATGAAATTAAGATTAAGTTGGAATATTAAAGGTTACAGAGAAATAATATTTGAATGTGGCCCATAAGTTCAAAAATTGGTGCCTTAATTGTATGTTAATCGGTGAATTGATAATTGATTATGTTTATACATGTAAAAATGAAAAGAACGAAACTTAAATGGACTGATTTCGTGTTATAACGAGAATCTGTGATTTGTGATTTCAAAAAATTTGACGCAATTTTGAAAAATAGCAAGAACATGAAAATTATGGCTTTAAATCTTATTGTTTATGTGACTCAAGATGTTAAAAGTGTGCTAAGAATATCATTAAATGTTTCTGTTAAGTTTAGAACATATGGGTGAAATTGTTTTCGTTGTATATGTGAGGTTTTGGCCTAAATTAGCCATGTTCCGTGTTTTTCACTTAACGCAAGTATAGAACATTAGTTGAACTTGTGTGAGATTTTTGACATAAATTGGCCTTGCAAGTTCTTAGAACATATGAATTGAACTTATTTTGTGCGTTACTAAGCTAAATTTTTGGCCAAAAAATAATAATAATAATAATAATAATTAAAATATTTATCAAATAAAATGAATATTTATCAAATAAAATGAATATTTTAGTTGAAATATTTATGGAATAAAATAAATATTCGATGAAAATTATTATTAAAATATTTATCAAATAAAATAAATATTTTAGTTGAAATATTTATGGAATAAAATAAATAAATGGAAATTATTATGGAATAATTTATTAATTAATAATAGTGAGGAATGAAAATATTTTAATTTAATTAAGTAATTAAATTAGAAGGGTAATGATTTGTTAAATAAAGTGGAGTTTATATTAAATAATTAAGTGGAAATGTGACTAATGGACAATATAATAAGAGAATTAGAAAAATAAATTAGAAAAGGTCTTATGACCTTATAACTGCTATGTTTTGTAACTGGTTAAACCACGTTAAAAAAATGATGTCCATGAGATGATATGATGTTGTTTAAACTTAAGATTTGAGATTTCAGTCTGTATATGTGAATGATGGTAATTAGCAGAATTTAAACCAAGTTAACAAGTTGTATTAAAAGAGAGAACTAAACCTATAAGGTTAGTATTAATGTAACTAATGAATGTCGTGAACACATATGATATGTGTGTAGGACTTGTGGTGAACGGGAGTAGTAATCGTTTAGCCTACGCACGAGGCAAGTTTTCTAACCCTAACTTTATCTGAGCAAGTTTCTAAACCTTGTTTCATTATATAAAGCAAATTCCTTATTCTATCTTGTTTATTATTGTTCAAGTCAAGATTTCATATTAAATGCTATCATTCTTTAAAAGCATGATTCATGTTATACAATACTTCTTCGATTGTATACCTCTTGAATTTTATTATTCAAATTGAATATCAATTATTGTTGAACCTTGTAAGACTAGTGAACCCTTATTGATTCGACCAATCCATAGTTGATGAACGTTCTAAATTTCAAAACCATTGTTGAACTTATCCAAACTAAACTTCCTTTGGTGCGGACTCTAATGTCAAACTGAGATGAACAACCCTGTTATAGGGGATTAATTATGCTTTAGCATTAAAATATTATGCACAGTATGGTACTTGTAACGCCCCGAAATCCGGTCTATTTTCACACCCGGATTCCGTACGTCACGATTACATCATTCATTCTGCATACATCATTATATACTGAAATATAACAACATACACTCAAATCCCAGGTTCTCGAAACCTTAGAACCTCTTTCATTACAAATAATGATAATTACATTATTCTTTACATCTTACACGAGTGACTTTCATCTGCCACCAAGGATTCATAACTGTTCATTAAACTAGTCTACATTTTAATTCTATCATTCTATATTACAAGTCTTCACTTGCTCTTCACGCACATTCATATACTGAATGGCACTTCGTCTGGATACCGATCAGCTTGATCTTTCCGGGATCCGTAAGTTCTTTCTAACATCGTTCGCTGAAAATGTTTTTCATTTAAAGCAAGTGTGAACATTCAATTGCCCAGCAAGTCATAACAGTTGAACAAACAACTTCAAGAGTTTAACATTCTTTTCAGACTTCAATAATCGAACAAAGGTTACGAAGCAGCTTGAATAATAGGAATAGTCTTGATTCCTATCATCTTAAAACATTAGTTACATGCACTTTGAAATACTTTCATTCTCTACTCTCTTTCATACACATTCTGTCTGGCTAGAATCAATAGCACATACTTATTAATAACGGTTCATGTATAAACGGAACATGCTCATATTGAACAGTTCAATCACAGAACAGTTCATATCATAGAAACACCGAAGTGTTCACATTTTGGCACAAGGCCTCATACATTCTACCACCTTGTACAAATATCGCACATTCAAGACATGTACGTAACTTCTCAAGTTCAACATCCGAGAAGTTTAAGAAACTAGCATCCATTTAAAATATGAATGAAGTTAGGAAACTTGCTTTACGCGATACTACGATACCTTTATTTGAATCGCTCATTCCAATCCCTATAACACATAAGGAAATAACAAATACACCAATTAGTCATATACTTGACTTACGCATTGGTTTACTTAACTTTACTTCTTAAGGTTCGCATTCTTGCAATATAATTTTACGCGACTAACTTTCATTACCGGTTTACGGTTTCATGACATACAGAAATGTCTTACTCAACACGTTCATCATCTTTGATGATTCTCATTCTTATCTTCTTCAGATACTTCTCTAGGACTAAGACACATCGAGCTTCTCTACTAGTAGTCCATATGGTACTCTGAACGAGTGGTTTCCCACAAACAACCAACAAACAAGTTCGTGTCTCATCTACACTTGTCATCATCACGTTGAGTTAGATCGGTTGCCGGTTTCAGATATACCTTCGCTCTCCGAAAGAATTGTTTAGCCCAGCTCCCATATGTCAACCATCAAAGGTTACGATTGTACCAATAACCTAACTTTCTCTTAACTTATACTGAATTATTAAATTATAATGTTCGTTAAGTTAATTTCTTATTCCTTTTGGCTCTCTCGGCAAGTAATTGCCATACCTCGAGATTCATTCTTATCCGATTCACATTCGGCTTTCATTAATCTCATTCTTGAATTCGACACGGCTTTCTTGATACCATTCGTATCTTACTTACTACATTCATCAACATCTAAGTCATACAACCAGGGTATACTTAGCACGTTTGTCAAACGCGAATACGATTCACGAGGATCGTTTACGTATTCAACGTTCACGTTGCTCGTCTCTTAATCTCTCATTCAACTTTTACTCAAGGTTTTAATTGCTTTCGATCATTATCCATCCCATGAACCCCATGTTCATTATTCTTTCTTAATGTCAAAGTCATACGGTCCGTTGTGTGCTAAGACTGATCGTTCATCGCAACAACGTTGCGTTCATAGCATCTATACGCTTTACACTTATCTCTCATTACCACAACATAACATCGAAATGTTACTCGTTACCTACGTCACTCAACGTCTAAGGAATCACAATCATAGTAATCCCTCACGTTTGTTCATCGCGACTACGGTCCCCGGATATCGGTTCCGTAACCCGCGTTTGCATTCTTTATCTTATAATCTCGTTAAATCTTTCCGTTCAACCTTCACTAAAGGTTTAACTCGCTTGCTTAAGCGTTATTTTAGGTGAACTATATGTCCATACTTTTTTCTTGCACATCCTCCAGTAATTGAGAACTAAAAATCTCATTTCTGGGCATTGCCGCTTGGCCGTGACTACATGGCCGTGCCCTTCCTTTCCTCTCATGTTGTAGAACCTACTTCTCTCTCCTCTCTCTTCTTGGATCAAGGCCGCGACGCCACACTCTAGAAGATTTCAGTCTGCATATGCATAGTATTTGCTTATTTCAAAATGTACTACTACTGTTCACGCCATGCTTGGCGAACTCTTCGCAGCAGTGCTCGAACTTTGTTACGCTGCGCGGCATTGGCTTCCAAGGCATTAACTTCGAGTGCGGTATGCGAGTATGAAACCTAGAATATTTTCTAAGTCTTTTACAAGCTTGAGACGCCGATTTCGAAATCTCATAACTTCTTCATTATAACTCGGAACGAAGTCGTTCCAAAGCCATTTTTTTTTACTTCGATTACCCACAGACAGAAATTCGTTCTGAATTCGTTAACATGCCATTCAATTGGCTTAATCTTCGCTCTTCGTTCATTTTAACATTTTTAACGTTCTTCGTTCGTTCGTCTAAAAGAATTGGCCATCCGAACCGGAATTCGCTTCTTGAGTCCACGACTCACGTTTTATACGTTCTCTTACATTCTTATGAAACCCTACACGTTCGGGTTCATTTACAAACTTTCAAATTTTCGTTCTTCTTTTACAAAATTTTCGCCATAACTTCGTTATAGCTTAGTTTTAATCCGTTCTTCATGAACGTTTCTACCGTTCCTAACCAAGCAATAAGCAACTAACTTATACGCGATGGTTTTAAACTTGTCCATCAACAACATTTATACTACGATGGTTTTAAATTTGTCCATCAACAACGTTCTTCGTGTTCTTCGCGTTCTTCGTGTGTTCTTCGTGTTCTTCGTTCGTTCTTCAGTTTTAATCGATATTTTGGATTACGATTTCACTTTTTCTTGGAATTTGATGTTATAGAACATCATTCCTTACTTAATTCACCTACTCATTCATAATATTCATTCGGATCGCTCAAAATCCTCACGAATCTTATACTTGCTTAAGAAATTTATAAACTAAATTTCTTATTTTTATTTCTTCATTTTCTTACGATTTCAACCATATGAAATCATTACTAATCTCTTTTACTTCTTATTCTCATTAAGTTATGTTTTAAACATAGAAACTTAAAGAAAATTATTAGAAGAACTAGTGTTCGGATTACCGTTCTTCTTTAATCCTCTTCCGTTAGACAAAAGCCGCGATTAAGTAGCTTTTCTATTTCTCGATCATTTTTGATCCGAGCATTCATGCTCATACTCTTCCTTTTCTCTCCCAACCGAGCGCTCTCTCTCTCTCAAGTGGAGGATTTTCAAAATCTCAAAAAAAATGAAAATCTAGCTTTCTATTTATAGATTTTCAAAGCTAGGGACAAAATAGTCATTTCGCCCCTAAAATCACTATTCCCACCTCCTTAACAACTTAGCCACCAAGTTACTTGGCCACCACCCTTACTTGGTGGCCAAGTGGCCGGCCCACAAGCCCATGGGTTGCCCCAATGGTTCTTACCCATTCGTTTATCCATCGGTTCGATCCACGGTTTCTTTTCTTGATTTGGGCCTTAACCCTAATTCTCATTGGGCCTAACTTGGGCTTGATTTCACAAATCATTGGGCTTGACATAATCCAAGTCCAATTAGATTCTACAAAGTCCATGAACACAAAGTCCATTAAGACTAATCGCATTCTACGCATTCCATTCTCGTATTCTCGTATTCTCGTATTCTCTTCATATTTAACTCGTACGATGTTCGTATTATACGTCGTACTATTCTTCTTTCTATACTCGTATAATAACTCGTATCATACTCGTATTTCTCACGCATAATAACCCTAGTTATTATATCGTACACATTACATTCATTCTAACTCACTTTCCTAACCCTTAGGTTTTGAGTCCGCAGCGTAAAACTTCGTTTTGTCATAATCGAAATATTATTGAATATTCCATCACGTCTCAAGATTTCACGCAATCAATAACTTCCCGGAATTTCAAAATAAATCTCCAAGCAGAAACGGGTGAATGCCTATTTCGTCTTTTTCCCCGAAAATATTTTTGTTCCCGGAAAACTTTCATTTTCGTCTTGAAAATTCTTACTCGTTAAATCTAGCTTGTAGCCAGAATCCTCCCGACTTGTAATCATCCTAGGTTATAGAACGATTAATAAACACATAGCACAGAATAGTATTAATAAAAATTCCTTTTATTAATAACTAATTCTTTAAACCTAAATTCTGGATAATCCAAAATTCCGGGTTGTTACAGTACTAAGGGTTGATCCCCCTAAGTACGAGAAGAAGAGTCCTTAGTCTTATGATTGTTAAAGGTTTCAAGTATAAACACTTGGCAACCTAGGACGTAGTTCAAGGTCTTATAACCCTCAGAAGTTCTTTTGATTCTTGTACTTCATTCTCGATTCAAAAGCCGAGTTTTCTTATTTCAAAAGTCTTTGATTCATTCGCATGTTATTATTTTAGTGTTATATTATTATACTTGTGGGCAATCGTGCTCACTCTCACATGTAATAATAACATTGCGATTAAGAAACGAAAGGTCCAATTTGAGCCTTCTACTAGCAAAGGCAAGGGCAAAGTTACCAAGTGATGAAGACTTGTTGTTTATTTGATGTATTTATGTTTCAGACTTATGTTAAAGTTGTGTAAGACTTATTATTTGTTTATGTTTCCGCATTTAAGATTTAAGGTTAGAATGACATGGGATTGATGTATTTACATCCAGATGTTGTAACTCCATAAGGAGAGGATTTTTTTCTATCTATTTATGGTTTTTCATTTATTATGGGTAGATAGATACATGATGTTTGGACAGTGAACACCAAATCCCGTGGAAATTGAAGTACCCGGATTTGGGGGTGTCACATAAACTATCCACAAAGATAATAAAACATAGTTTCCCACTCATTTCGCATACCCTTATTCAATATTCTTAAATAAACTAGGCACAATGGCAGGTTTAGAACCCCTTTGGTAATCAACACTCAGCTTACATGTATATTCCAGTGTTTTGCATGCATGGGATGTAAATGCATGTTTGTGCTAATGTCCATAACTAAGAAGCAAGAATTCTATTAGTCGTATGAGGATTCAGCAAATCTCAGAAAATGGGAATCTGAGTTTTGCATGATTCGGCACACATTCAAAGACTAAATGAATATATATTATATACATGTATGTATATGGGGATAAAATGGTTGTGGCAACCACAGCCAACAGGCTGTGGCCCAATTATTTCATTAATGGTAGTATTGGTCTTTCAATAAATTCATTAATGCCATTTGGTCATGCCACCATATATCAACCAAAACTATATCTTGTTGAGTTGTTTGCTACAACCAATTGGTTGTGGCAACCACAATCAAATTTTCAAAATATTCAACTCCTAACATATTAAAAAAATTGAAAACAAAATTCAAAATAACCGTGCTGATCTAGAAGAATCCAAGAATTCCCATATCTGGATTCTAGGATTAGTCATCCTACAGAAGAATATGTTTATGTATATGTGCATGTCCCTCTCTCTCCCTCTCCCTCTCCCTCTCCCTCTCTCAAAGACGACTCGCTCCCTCCCTCTCTCTCTCAATCAAAGACGGAGAGAGATATATCAAACATGAGCCACTAAATACAATCTCAAATTCAACTTCTAGGAAGTAAAAGGACTATTAGAACTGCTACTAAAAATATATATAAATAGTTTATAAAATAAGAGGAAATTAACCTTTAGTGTGCCCCACTAGTTCTTTCAATGGTGACATAGTATTCCTCATATCCCAAATCTGTTTGCAATTATTAAAGACTCAAAGTCAATCCAAGTAACACATTAAGTTGTGAACACAATTGGGAGAGAGGAAAATTATTACAGAAGTATTACCCGTAGAGAAGGTGAGCTATCATCATCTGAAGCAAGAATGAGCTGAGTGGCAACATCAGGATTCCACTGCAGAACAGAGCACCGCCTTCTAACTGAATCTGAAAAACTGTTAATTGGAAGTTTCAAATTAGTTACATTACAAGTTTACAACTGTTAAAAAGTTTCTTATCATCTTCCGATTTATCATGCAGAAACTCCAGAACGGCATGCATTTTACCTTATCACTGGCTTTTGCTTCCTTAAGTCCCAAACCACTAGAAATACAGAGAAAGTAATCATTATCAAAAGATAAAACTTAGGTCTCTACATAAAATGATTGCAAAATCATTGTGAAAAGACCTTCCGTACCGGTTGTCCCATTAAATGAAGCGGACGCCAATATATGTTGAACCTTGCTATTCCAAGATAAAAATGAAATTTCACCCTGAGTAGCAGATCCACTACCCTGCAGAGAGATGGTGCATTGTGAAGAAGATCAGATTGGAACTTGTACATTATAATCGAAACCAGAAAACATGGAGGGATAGAGAAGAGCGAAAGAGGAACAAAGTGACAGAAATTTGAGAGAATCAAACCTTAAACAGACCATGTTCATACAAATTAAACTTCTCATTTATTAGTGTATTACTGATTTCTTGATTCTTTTTACTAAGGATCTAGGAAAGTAACATTAAACTCAAAAGACATAAAACTAATGTTGAAAAAACATAGAACAGAGAACAGAACAAAACTAATCTGGGAACGGATTTGTTGAGTTGAATCGGAACCAATCTCCCTTGATTCTCATTCTGTCAGAGCTACTAACCCAAGCCAAAGTGACCCACAAACATCCCTGAATCGTACTAAAGATCTCATAACCATCACTTTATTCTATGAACAATATATAGAACTTCTCAAACATGATATGTGAACAATTCATTTTCCATGTACATATGCTACTTTAGGAATTGACATGCCAACATCTCGCTATTAAGAGTTAAGACTTATCTCTATCCAATACTCCATAGTGCTAAAGTATTATATCTCCGAGCTATTTGTGAAAACTTCTTAGTTATTGCAGCACTAGAGGCAATTGTCCAGAATTCAAACTTTCCTTGCTGATTTGCAATCAAATCATGTAACCTAAATTCTAAAGTTCTAAAAATCCCCGCCTGGGCCCTGCCTAGGCACTAGGCCCCCTTGGCGCCTCACCTAGGCGGCAAAAAAATCCTTCCAAAAAATTAAGCAGGGTCTAGGCGGAGAGGGTTTTTTTTTATTTTAATAACTACCCAAACCAGATCTTCATATATTTATTTTTCTAATGATTTGCCATATTTATAATCCAGGTTGTAGCATATCAAATCACAACAAGTGAACAATATCAAGTCAAAATGAATAATTTTATTATAGTTGTAATTTTTTAACTTGTACCAACTTCAAATTATATAAATGATGATGATACATTTATAATATTTAGTTTAATTCAATATAATTCTTAAATTTATGTTTAGTTTCTTAAGTTTTAATATTGAATTAAATTCTTGAAATTTTAAATTTTATTATTTAATAGCAATCTTGTTTATGAATAAAACTAATACGTTAAAAATATGTTTGAACTTTGAACAATTGCATGTTTGTGTTTGAACTTTGACATTAGCAATATGGATATGTGTTTGAACTTTAAGCAAATGCCTTTATTATCTTTATTATAGATTGTTTTGTTTTATATTATTGTTTTGTTTGGATAAATATAGGATAAAATATTAAAATTGGCTTAAAATAAAAAATCCCGCCTGGGCCCCCTAGGCGCTAAGTCCCCCGCGGCAGGCCGCCTAGCGCCTTTTAGAACATTGATTCTAAAAGGTAAAGATTCTTCTACAAGTGGTGGAACCAGAGAATCCAAATTCGAGGATTCAACAAGATTTGGCAAGAGGATTCAGTCATTGCCAAATCAAAAAAAATTGGAGGGGAAAAAACAATTTGGATTCACACACACAAAGGATTCATGGTGTGCTTCATTTCAGAACTGGCAAATTTTGAATTTTTCCCCAAAAAATTAACTACCAACTCTTATTAACATGAGAAGGCAAGATAAATTTATTTTAGTATAATGATGAGAATTGAACCCTCAATCTCATTTATGATTTCTAAGTCTGCATTTTTTATTACTATACCATCCAGCATATGAGATCATTCAAAAAACTTTTTGTCGTGAATGTATATACTTTTTATCATGGATTATTATTTCATTGAGAAATTATTGAGTGTGGATAAATATACAAGTATTATATGTATATGAATCAATTTATTTAATATTCCAATCCACACCAAACTCGAATCCCCATTTTTCCAAATTAGCCAAATAGCCGATTTCCCGTATGGCAAACAAGAATCCTTGAACCCATCTCATTGCTTCTTAGACTATTTTCATGAAGATGAAAATAGGAGAATTATAATATTATCAGTTAATTATTCCCATTATTGTTTGTGGATGAAATAATGTATTAGCTTATTTTAGAAGATAATATGTAGTAGATAATCATTACAGATTTTGTTTTCCTTTTAAATTAGATTTTACTTGGTCATTAAGTTTAGTATTTTCTTATTGTCAAGTGATGTAATCCATCATTTTAATATCTTGAATGATTGATTATTATTAAATTAAGCCTTGTGGTGGTTTTTAGCCTAATCTCTTATTATATAGCCTCTGGCTTTTTTTAACCATTTTTTGGTGTACTGTTCTAAAAATCCCTGCCTAGGCCGCCTAGGCTCTAGGCCCCCCTTGGCGCCCCACCAAGGTGCTAGGCCCCCCTTAGTGCCTCGCCTAGGCACTAGGCCCCCAGCGCCCACACCTAAGTCCAAAGACAACAAAAAAAATTCCTCTAGGAAATAAAGTATGGGTCTAAGCGAGAGAGATTTTTTTATTTTAATAACTACCCAAACTAGATCTTGATATATTTATTTTTCTAATAATTTACCATATTCATAATACAGGTTGTAGCATATCAAATCACAACAAGAAGTGAACAATATCAAGTTAAAATGGATAATTTATTATAGTTGTAATTTTTTAACTTGTACCAACTTCAAATTATATAAATGGTGATACATTTGTAATATTTAGTTTAATTCAATATAATTCTTAAATTTATGTTTAGTTTTTTAAGTTTTAATATTGAATTAAATTCTTGAAATTTTAAATTTTATTATTTAATAGCAATCTTGTTTATAAATAAAACTAATAAGTTAAAAATATGTTTAAACTTTGAACAATTGCATGTTTGTGTTTGAACTTTGACATTAGCAATATGGATATGTGTTTGAACTTTAAGCAAATGCTTTTATTATCTTTATTATAGATTGTTTTGATTTATATTAATGTTTTGTTTGGATAAATGTAAGATAAAATATTAAAATTGGCTTAAAATAAAAAAAATCTCGCCTAGGCCCCCGTCCAGGCCTAGCTCCCCGCCTAGAGCCTTTTAGAACATTAGGTATAATTGGATCATACCTTATCTTAAAAAGAGTTTGTAATGCCCATAAAATAGCTAATACAATTAAAAACTGAATATAACGTCCTACAAATATACTTCCCAAATTTTGTGAAGCAGATATAACTTCCTATATCTAATTGTATTATTCAAACTTTCTATCCTACCCACATTAATAAGCAGTTATATATCATCCCAACTTCTCACTCAACTTCCATAATTTCTATACATTTTGTCACGATCTTTCAATACGTTTACAATCTCTCATATTATAAACCATATTCATTTATATAAATATTTCGGTGTCATCAATGCATGAATTCATGGACATGAATGCATGAAGTAGGGGAGGTGTTGATTGATAAGTAGGTTTTATACCTACTTATTCGATATCTATTACTTGAATTAGTTGTTTAAACCTATGTTTCGTAGTTCATTTTATAGATTTTATGCTTGGGAACTGTGTAAGCGACTATTGGTATTTAAAAGCAAGGAAAAACAATTCGGATATCATTTGGGCTTTCATGATCATTTCATGTTCTTGGCTTGGAACTTGAATTATATTGTAGAGCTTCTTCTTAGCTTTCCGGAACATTTTGAATCATTTCAATCGGAGTTCGGATGCAAGAGTAATAACCTTTGTACCAACGGACGTTGAACTTCAATGTTTTGGGTGGCTATTTACACAGCAGTCACTTCAACCCAATTTTGACCTTCATCCGTCCATTATTTCTCAATTCTCAAATAATGAAAGTTGTAGAGCTCGTCGAAATCTTGGATCAAAAGTTATGGCCGTTTTACCAAAGGACATTGTAGCTGAAAATCTAGGGCTCGGCCGCGCCCATTTCTAGTTCATTTTGAGCGCGGCCTCGTCGTTCCCTGGTCCAAGAAAATGCTATCTGCTACTTGAAAGGCAGTGCCGCCGCCCAACTCAAAGAGCTATTTTCGTATGGCCACGCCCACGCCGGAAGTTGACCAGAGTTGACTTTTTCATTAAATAGTGTAAATTGTATTCCACCCTTGGGGAACATTTAGATTACATATGCTCTTTCTTTTTCTTTAATTTCCTTATTAGATTAGATTAGAACCCTAGATTAGCTAAGATTTGGGGATTGAAGCAATTGAAGATTCTTGAAAGTTCAGAAGTGAAACAAGAGAAGAAACTCAGATTTGCTATTCTTAATCCCTAATTCTCTTTACTTATATTTGTATCTTTCAATGAATAATCAATTGTGGATCATGAATTCTAGTTCAATCATGAATTGAACTCTATTTTGAGATTACTATGGATCTTGTTGTGTAGTTTACTTTAATATACTTCCTTGTTAGTCTTATTAATTGTTATTAGATTGTCTATTTGTGATGTGTTGAATTGCTTAATTGCCTAGCTAACAATTACCGTGATAATCCATACGAAATTGAGATACAAATTATGGGTTTAAATCTGATCATAGTAGTTTGTGTTTGTGACTTCTACATGGCGATGGAATTCATGATTTGTGTCTAGGATAGAGATATACCTACATGTAGTCTATTGAGAACTTGAGCTTCAACCCTCTTTAATTGTAGTTCACATAGAGATTTAGTGGGTTAGTTAATTAGGGTGTTCACATTCATTCTATCATCTGTGGATTTAGTGTGATATGGGTATGGTACATCAAGAGATGGCCATATTTTACTTTCGTGTTCTCGACTAACAATCCAGTATAATTAATTTGGCTTAACAGGAAGTGTGCCGATTTAAATGAATCAATATGTGAAATTGTAATCTCAAGTCTTCATTATCTAGTCTCATTCTAAGGATTATTAGTATTAGCTTAATTACATACTTTTCAATATAAAATACTAAATTATTGGTTTAAATAAGATTACGTTGGTTACGGGTTAGTGCTTGGTGATTTTCATTAAATAATTCTCTGTGGGAACGATACTTTACTTACTCTTTATTACTTGTTGATCGTGTATACTTGCACGCATATATTGATCGTGAAAGCGACCAACAAGTTTTTAGCGTCGTTGCCGGAAAATTAGTTTAATAATTTTTGTCAACATTAATTTCAATCAAATTAGTCTTTAAACATTTTATTTTATTTTAATTCTCTTTCTATATTTCTCTCTTTTCAGGTATCATGGATGACTTTGCTTATCAATGGCCATATACGAATATGACTCAACCAAGGGACACAGGAATTGATGGACTCAAATGCATTTTTTGCATTGTCAGCACAAATTGAAACACTTTCGAAGAGGTTGGATGTTCTTGCAGCCTAACGTATTTGAAAGATCGCAATAGTTTGTAATTATTGTCCTGGCAATCATCCGAGTCAACAACACATCGTCAGATTTGGACCAATACAGTATGGGGATGATTACCTCAACAACTATGCTTATCCTAATTATCATCAAGGTTGGGGGTATCACCCAGATTCTTCATGGAACTATAATTATCAAGACCAATACTGCGCCCCAAGTCCAACATCACCGGAATTTTCATGTACACCTCCATTGCCACAAGAAAAAAAACCAAATTTAAGGGAATTCATGTCTAAAATCAAAGCAGACCCAGAGGAGATGATGATGAGTCAGGAAACTTCGAGGCAAAATTTTAAAAATCAGATGGGACAACTCATCAATGCCTCAACCAATGGTCCTCAATACATGGATTCTGAAATAGAAACAAAATACTCAAAATTGGCAGAGTTGTTGTCCAAGTTGATAGCATCAAATGAAGAGAGGATTAATCAAGAGACGTCAATTCAAAATATTCAGAACCAGATAGATCAAATGTTCAAATCCTTGAACAACTGTCCTCAAAACACTTGGCTTTATGACATGGATTCTGAAACTGATGGAGAGCCTGAACCAATTATGCAACTGGGTGAGCCACAAGATATCGAAAGAGGGGAGCCAAGTGGTGATAAGGAGAACGAGGCCAAAGAGGATCTAGTGTTAAGTGCCAACAATGATGAGCCGATCTTGCTAATTCCTCAGGTGCCTTCTCCACCACAAATCAAGGATCCAGTAATTTTTGCAAACCCATGCCCCCTTGGTAGTCACGTCGTCGGCAAGGCTCTTTATGACATGAAATCTAGTACAATTTTGAAGCCATGGTGGGCCGAGGAAGAGAAGGTAGAAGAAGAGCCTATTGTGTTTGGCAATCCTCAATATCCCAAGCTAATCACAGACACAATGGAGGAAGCACCTAGCTATGTGACATTCAAAATAGGAGACTTATCTACAAAAAGCAAGCTAGGTGACTTTAATTCAATAGCTATCTCAAATGGGAACCTCCCAAAGCATACATTGATCCTGATGGATGGAGGGTTCCTCAATTATCGTAGATGAATTGGATAGCAGTGACAAGAATTATTCGAGCTGAACGACTATAAACTAAGTGCTCGATTGGAGGCACCCCATCCAATCTTTCCCCCTCATTGTTTAATTTTATTTACATTTCCAATTACTTCTTCTATGTTTAATTCTTCATACTTTCCATATTTAGTAGATGTTTGATAATTGTAAGTCTTAATAATAGTTTGATTGTTTCTCCTCTCAGGTTCAATCCAATTGCTATAAGCATTCAGGATCAAACAGAAATCAAAAGCCAAAGCTATCAGGGTAGCGCGGCCGCACCCAACTACAAGCCAAACACAGCGCGGCCGCACCATCTCTCAGTCATAGAAAACAAACATTGCTCAATTTTTAGAATTTCTGACTCAAGCATTCGGACAGTTAGAAGTCCACACTCAGTTTCCACCTTTAGATTATCTCAAACTTATCCATCGCCTGATACACCATCGGATCATGAGGCGAACGGAGATAACATTGCCACTTAGGGGAGTATTCTTTCACTTTTAATTACAACAAGGGCATTGTTCGTTTTAAGTTTGGGGGGATTGTTTTTATTGTTTAGAATTGCATATTTAGTATAATCATGTTGATTGCATATAGTTAGTATTATTATTTTAGTTTAGTGTTTATTGCATTTGTTAGCATGTTATTTAGCTCATCTTAAAACAAATATTTGTTTTAAATTGTTGCATTTAGTGTAGATAGGTTATAATCTAAGTTTTCAGTTGGTTTGAAATTCAGTTGTCCTATGATGTGATTTGAATTGCATAATTTTTGAATAGTTTTGATGATTTAGGCATGGCTATAATGTCATAGCATGACGTGAATCTCTATATGTTTGAAACTGATGTATTCTAATAGCACTTATGAGTAGCCATTTTGATTTGCTTAGTTTAAATGGTCGCATAATTGTCTTCCAGTGAGAAATTTGTGTTTTAATGAAAGAGATTTAGTAAACAGTTAGTAATTACTAGGATTGCGCAAAAGCTTAAGTTTGGGGGAATTCAGTGGGTATGCATGCTTAAAAAAATGAGAAAAGAAAAGAAGATATGTTAAATAAACACTTTGGCTAGTTTAGTTCTGTGGCCTTTGATACTTAAGTAAGTACGCCCTAGGAGATGTCTCTACACCTAGCGCCCTAAAGCCATCTAGTTTGGGAGTCGTTGGTCGAAAGCTCACTACACGGGTATCATTAAAAAGTCTAAGAAGACTAGACATTGCACAGTCAGATGTAAACACGGGATAGTGCGATTATCGCCCTCGTGAGTAAATAAAAGCATAATAAACCCCTTGTTGACTCTTAGCTTAGTTGTTGCATAGTCTTGTTAGAGCTTAATTTGTTTACTGCCTTTCTTGAGTTGAAACTGTATTTTACCTCTAAGAAGCATATTATGTGAAGTATTTGTTCTGTAGCAAGTTTAATGGTTGCTAAGCACACACACACTACATCAGTGATGACAAGTTTTGATTTGCAGAAAAATATGCATTATGGCCTTATTCTTGGATGGATTCTCTGTTTGAAGATTTTGTAGTTTCTCTGAGGCAATTCTTGTGAATTTCAATCTGGCTGATATTTGGATTCGTTAGCATGTTAGATTAGATGGCATTTTGTTTAGTTTATTGCATTGCATGATGTTGTGTTGCTTGGGGACAAGCAATTGTTTAAGTTTGGGAATATTTGATAAGTAAGTTTTATACCTACTTATCCGGTATCTATTATTTGAATTAGTTGCTTAAACCTATATTTCGTAGTTACTTTGCATGCACTATGTGTTCATGTCGTAGATTTTATGCTTAGGAACTGTGTGAGTGACTATTGGTATGAAAAAGCAAGGAAAAGCAATCCAGACATCGTTTGGGCTTTCATGTTCATTTCATGCTCTTGGCTTGAAACTTGGATTATATTCTAGAGCTTCTTCTTAGCTTTTCGGAACATCTTGAATCATTCCAATCAGAGTTCGGATGTAAGAGTTATGACCTTTGTACCAACGAACGTTGAACTTCAATGTTTTGGGTGGCCATTTGCACAGCAGACACTTCCAACCCAATTTTGACCTTCATCCGTCCATTATTTCTCAATTCTCAAATAATTAAAGTTGTAGAGCTCGTCGAGATCTTCGATTTGATAGGTGGCAGACCTCGTAACTCCTCCCGGATCAAAAGTTATGGTCGTTTTACCAAAGAACACTACAGCTAGGGCACGGCCGCGCCCATTTCTAGATCATTTTGAGTGCGGCCTCGCCGTTCCCTGGTCCAAGAAAATGCTATCTGCTACTTGAGCGTGGCCGCGCCCAACTCCAGGCTATTTTCAGTGCGGCCGAGCCACTTCGGAAGTTAACCAGAGTTGACTTTTTTATTAAGTAGTGCAATTGGAGCGTAACTTGGGCAAGGAATCATACTAGGACTTATAAATAAAGACATAACAGTATGTAAATTGTATTTCACCCTTGGGGATCATTTAGAATACATATGCACTTTTCTGTTCTTTAATTTCCTTATTAGATTAGATTAGAACCCTAGATTAGCTAAGATTTGGGGATTGAAGCAATTGAAGATCCTTGAAAGTTCAGAAGTGAAACAAGAGAAGAAAGTCAGATTTGCTATTCTTAATCCCTAATTCTCTTTACTTCAATTTGTATCTTTCAATGTATAATCAATTGTGGATCATGGATTCTAGTTTAATCATGAATTAAACTCTATTTTGAGATTACTATGGATCTTGTTGTGTAGTTTACTTTAATATACTTCCTTGTTAGTCTTATTAATTGTTATTGGATTGTCTATTGTGATTTGTGTTGAATTGCTTAATTATCTAGCTAACAATTACCGTGATAATCCATATGAAATTGAGAGACGGATTATGGGTTTAGATCTGATCATAGTAGTATGTGTTTGTGACTTCTACATAGCAATGGAATTCATGATTCGTGTCTAGGATAGAGATATACCTATACACCGCATGTAGTCTATTGAGAACTTGAACTTTAACCCTCTTTAATTGTAATTCACATAGAGATTTAGTGGGTTAATTAATTAGGGTGTTCACATTCATTCTATCATCTGTAGATTTAGTGTGATATGGGTATGGTACATCGAGAGATGGCCATATTTTACTTTCATGTTCTCGACTAACAATCCGGTATAATTAATTTGACTTAACAGGATGTGTGTCTATTTAAATGAATCAATAGGTGAAATTGTAATCTCAAGTCTTCATTATCTAGTCTCACTCTAGGGATTATTAGTATTAGCTTAATTACATACTTGTCAATATAAAATACTAAATCATTCGTTTAAATAAGATTAAGTTGGTTACGGGTTAGTGCTTGATGATTTTCGTTAAATAATTCTCTGTGGTAACGATACTCTATTTACTATTTATTACTTGTTGACCGTGTATACTTGCACGCATATATTGATCATGAAAGCAACCAACATTGATCAATATCAATCAGGGTTGTCTCTGTTTTAGAGATGCTTTATAGTCCTTGGATTGAGATACGGTAACATTTATAATACTTAACCCCAATTTATATATAATAGTGTATCTAATAAATACTTTTTCTTCTTTTTATTGCCAAAATCATGTTTCACACACATTACGTGTGCCTTGTGGCTAGTATTTAATTGTCTTTTTCCTTCCATCCTCGTCATACATCAATATTAAACATTACGTCTCTTTTTGCTTGTTACTAGTACCATAATAAAAAGTAGTTATGGAAAACATCGAGTAATAACAAGCTTATGCCTTGGCATTGAGGCTCACAAGGTCCAAATACAACCTTGTGATGGACAGCTTACGATACCCGTCCCCGTCACTTGTAGAGCTTAATCAGATAATTAAACACACACACACACAGCCTGCACCACAGTCCCTATACAAGCCTCTAAGCTGAACTCCCCTAAAAATCGATGAAAGCATAAAGACACTATAGACCACACGAAGACCTCATTATGTGATAACGCTTCTGTCCAATTCTTTTGTAACTGAGTTTTTTTTTAATGAACAAAAAGGAAGAGAAATAGAAAACTTGGCCAATATTTTTGACAAAGTTTTCCATCCAAAAATGGACGCATTTGGACAGAAAAATGTAAATAACATAAGCAAATCTTTTATAATCCCTATTATACCATTTACATTACAAACACAAGTAAAATAATAATCTAAATGGAAAACTCAAGTTTTCTTTTGTAAAATAGTAACAAAATGAAAGAAAACTTGTAAGTTTTCTACTATTTTTTTTTTCTATCTTAATTTAGTTTTATATTGTTTTCTTTCCATCCAAAACTCAGAAACATAGTATAAATTTAACCAGCTCAAAACAAAAACCTAATATGAAGCATCAGCTTCAACTCCAAAATAGGTACTTCAGAGTTGTAATCATAGGACTATTTTCTGGAAGAGAGAGAATATTTGGGTAAGAAAATTAGTATTAAGAGATTTCTTTCAATATATGAACATTATAATGAGCAAATTCAAACGAAGAATGTGCTTAACCTTTTCTTTTATCATCGTGAATACTGGGGAACAGACAAAATATGCCATCAAAGACCTATATTTTTGTTAATATTTTCACAAAATAAATGACTTCATCCACAGTAAAATTCAGAATATGGACTATATGGAGCATACCCTGAGAGGTGGAAAATGAGTAGGCTCTGTAGGTTTTGCAGTATCCCATATACAGATCTCACCTTCATCAGCCCCAGAAGCAAGAAGGTTTGGTGAAAGAGAATTAAATTCCAGACCACGAACCTGAAAGATTTGATGCAGGAGAAACAATGTCATATTAGATGTCAAGGAACCATCATAAACTGGAGGCATCTCATTTGAAGAATAAAGAAGCTTACAGGTCCTTTATGCCTCGAAAGCTGTTGAATTAGAGCACCTTCACTAGGTTCAGAACTGAAGCAAGTAACATTCATTAATCAGATTACATGAAGCGAACTGCTAATTATTTCCTCCTATAAAAGATAAATAAGCAACTGACTGCTGTATAGCATAAGATAAGTCCACTCCGACAAAATTGAAGTACCCGTTCTTTACAACCCATCAGAGATTTTGGCTAAATTGTGGCTATTAGTAATATATTGGTCACCCTTATTTCAATTCACAATTTGAACTCGTTATGCAACTCACCCGATGCTTGTTTTGGAAAGAGGCAGAAAGCATTAAAACAATAACTAGATCCTAATTGACATGCAGAATATGTGATGGTTGCCAATAAAAATTGGAATTTAGTCCAATAATTTAAATTCTGACGAATGGGAACATTATATGAATTATGATTCTCAAAATATTGTGCAGAATCCATGCTTAGTTTAAGTGACTGCTACTGGAAATTAATTCCATACTAATGACATCCTTGAACTAAAAAAACAGTAAACTCAAATTCCACTTGACTACAATTCTGATAAATCAAATTGACACTTCAATTCCAACTAAAAGTTGATTACCAATCAGACCCTTAGGCCATATTTGTTTGCAAATATTATAATCCGGGGATTATAATATGGGGATTATAATCCGGGGAATTATAATCCCAAGATTATTAATCCTAGGATTAAATAGTCCTAGTCACATGTTTGTTTTTTATGAGATTATTCATGGGATAACTTAATATAATCTCATGTTATGTTTGTTTTTTCCGGGATTAATTAAAGGATTGGATAAAAAAATATCGTTTAGACTATTATACCCTTACCAATAATAACATATTTTAATTTGATAGTGATAACATGATAATAATATTATAAATGTATATTTGAAAATATTATGTCAAGTTTATATTAACGAATCTTTCTAGAACATGAAGTTTAATAAATAAAACTTTTTATTATAAAATAGATGAAATATTTATTTGGATCCCCAAGTCAAATCAATTTAAATGTTATAACTGTTAATTTATAATTTATAACTATCCAAACACCCTGAAACGGACTTGCCTTTCCAGCCATACGACACTGGTTCCTCTTTTCCTCTTTTGGCATTTACTCATTGTTCACTTCTCCAAGATATTTACTAGTGAAATAAGGGTGGTCCTTGAGCGAATAACAGTTGAATCATGCGTGAAATTATGGTGATTTTAAAAAAAAGAGTGAGGTTAATTTTTTCTAAAAAATTTAATCCCAAATGGTAGAGATTATAATACAAGTAGAATATGGTATTAAATAATCTATCATCTTAAGCTATTTTATAATCTCTGGACTAATAGTCCCAAGCTCAAAACAGTTGTGATTAATAGTCTTATCCCAAGTATAATCTGGGTTATACTTATACTTGAATTACAGTTAAAAAGCCGTAGAATGTCCCTCCCCCCTTCCCAAAAAAAACAAATAAACAAACAAACAAATTACCCCAATCAAGAACATTTTACAACGTTCAAATCACCCCAATCAAGAACTTACATACAGATCTAATTAAAATTATTTCAAATTCAAAAAAAATAAAACTTTATTTCAAACAAATCAAATTCATTTCATAATGCACTCATAAGAATTAAACAATTCCGCAAATTTCCAACAAGATCAGTACCCGATCAGTGTAGCAGGATTCCAAATCCCAATGTTACCATCATTAAGCCCACCAGCAATAAGACCAAGAGAGAATTCATCGGACCCAGCCGGATTCTTCCCCCAAGACAGCCGATTAAACGGCTCGGAACTCGGCACGGCGCCAACTAACGGCAGATGAGGATCGTCGGACTGGAAATCAAGCTTGAAGATATCGAGATTCGCAGACGTACTGAAGGATATATCCACCGCCCCCGCCATTGTGCCCGCCGCCAGGTATGGCTTGTGCGGCGCAAACGCCACCGACGCCGATCTACTCACCTCCTTTATCGGAGCCATAATCGCGGACTAGAGTATAGATACAGATTAATAAATTGAGATAGACGGATATTGGATTTGAGATCTGGAGAGAATGTTTTCTCTCCTTCTGTTACTTCAGTTCTTCTTTCATTTTTGTGTTTACGAGGGTTTTGTTACTACAGCGCGTTGAGAGTTCTTCTTGGATTTAGACGGAGAACCAATCTTTGATGCCACGTATTAAGTAGTGTTGGCTATAGTGTGTAAAGACAAACTAGGCCTTGCTAGGAGTTTGGTTTTTTCTCTCCCACACATATATATATGAATAAATCTATATATACATCTACCTTACTAACTCCTTCCCGATGCGCAAGTCCCGATGTCGTTTTGAGTATTTTGTTTTTTTAATTATTTTCCCCTTATGCTACAAAACCTCTACTCTTCTACAACTCCCGCTCAAAAACTCATTCACTCTCTATCTATCCGATTAAACTCCTTCTGTGCTCAACATCTCCAATTAATCCCTCTCTTTCCTCCTAGAACCTCCGCACAATAATTAATCTGTGGAGCTCTAATAAGGTAAACCTTTTTTGAGTAATTTTTACTTTCAGTTTATGGTAGTATTTAATTTGGGTTTAATCTGATTTCTTCCACGATTTCTTGTCAATTTGGGTTTAATCTGGTTTCTTCCACGATTTAATAAGGTATAGTTTGTGTTTCTTTGGGTTCTTCAGAATATTCACTTTATTACCCAAATAGAAGAAGAGGGTTTAGCTGCTTATCCAAATGATATGGGTTTCTGTCATGTAATTGTGTATATGCTTTGGTCAATTAGGTTCTTAATATATGTTAAAATTTTGTAGAAGATTACTAGTAGTTTAGTGATGTAGCCTCTTTCTCTGATTCAAATGGAAGTTTGATCCTTATAACACTCTTCCTAGTTTTTATTACACAAAATTGTATGTCTTTCTGGTAAAAATTGATTTCTACATTAGTTATTCATTGTGATAATAACTGCTATGTAGCTGAAACCTCTCATTACAAGACTTAGACGGGGTATGATGTATAGATCTAACCCTTTGTGATCTGATGACAAGCTGAGCCTTGTTGAATAAAACATTTACTGGAAGCATAATCCTTTACAAGTCTCTGTTTTTGTTTTTTTGAATTGTTGTTGTCCATACCATCCTGACATAAATATGAAATATTAATTAATTTGTTATTGATGCTTTTCTTAAAGTACATACATTAACAAATGTTTTAATATTTTTTTTTTACAGTTTTTATAGCAGTGTGCAAGTTCTACCAATGGAATCGGAAATACATATTAGCTCTACAAATATGGATATTGACGTAGATGATCTGTCTAACAGTGAAAGGGATGATGAAGTAGAAGAGAGTGGAAAACAAAATAACCAAATAGTGGAAGAGCCCAAATTACACATGGTGTTTGACAATGTTGATGAGATTTATGAATATTATAGGAAATATGGTGCGCAACAAGGATTTGGAGTGACTAAAAGAAGTACTAAAAAATTGGACGGAGTGGTTACATATTTGACAGTTGTATGTCACAAATATGGAGTGCCAAAGAAGAACTCAAAGATTACTCTAAAACCGCATCCGGTTATTAAAGCAGGTTGTAAGGCTAAGATTTGTGCCAAATTATTGAATGATGGAAAATGGGGTATAACCACTTTGGAGCTTGCACATAACCATGGTTTAAGTCCAAGTAAGTCTCGCTTTCACCGGTGTAAAGTGAATTTGTGTATTGGGATGAATATGACACAACTTGTGTATTGGGATGAAATATATCCCCATTGTGAACTGAATTTGTGTATTGGGATGGATATCATCATTGCAGACTAAAAGTGATTGAATATACATCCCCTGTATCACTGAGAAATATATCTCCATATGTGTTATATGTAAACTGTCAGTGTATTCACTCCATAAACACACATTTAATCTAATAAAAGGAAGTACCAAAACAGTCCCATATGTGTTATATGTAAACTGTCAAAAAATCCCAAAATAGGACTACCAAATGAGACCAACCACATCTGAAACAAACACATTCATTTCACTATAATAGGTTGTACCAAAAACAATCAACTTGCTGATACCATGTACATAAATAACTTCAGCCATAAATGCATCCAACAAAATAACCATTCACTTCAAAAAAGTGTTGTAAACTAGCAGGAACAACCAAAAAGTATTACATCTGTTTACCACCCATTGCAGTCATATACATAATTAGTTATTATAGATTTATATGTCCTAAAAATATATATTAACAGTCACCCGTTCTTCTAAAGTTATATTCCTTAAACAATATGAATTATCAGTCACAATCTTCTTCAGTTGTCCCCCCAGTTGTATTGTTTCTTCCACGAGTTGAAGTATTTTCTCCATCTCTTTTTCCCCTAGCATTGTCTGCCCATTTACCTGAGTAAAAAACAAAAACGAAACCAATCAAAAAGTATGTCGTGATGACCTGTAAAGAAAAAAAGCTTCCTAAATCGCAAACAAATATCTACAGATAATGACTTTGGAAGAGATTTTGATATTTTAATTTTTTGTTGGTCACAAATCCTTCTTTAGTAAACATAGATGAAACAATGGGCTTAATATTCAAACTTTATTTTATTTAATTTCCTTCTAAGAAAACAAGCTCATTTTCTTGGGGCTCGTTTTTTAGAGTCACATGTCATTACATTCTTAAAACAAAAATTTTCACACAGACATACATCCAAAATATTACAAATATGATGATCCATCTTTTTTTACCAGTTACCATCTAACGATATAGTAATTGTCCGTGCCTTAAGGCACGGCGTAACGAAAAATTAGATTAAAATTTAAAAAATATTTTATTACCTAAAGACTCTTTGCAACTTAAAATAACTTACAATCAGACATAATCATTATCATAATTTACCACACTACCACAATAATTAATTTTTCTTTAAAAATAGATATCCAGAAAAATTTAAACTTGTCTACAAAACTTACAATTATCAATAACAATTATCATAATTCACCACAGCACCACAATAATTATTATTATTATTATTATTGTTATTATTTATTATTATTATTATTATTATTATTATTATTATTATTATTATTATTATTGTTGTTGTTGTTATTATTGTTATTATTATTATTATTATTACTACTACTATTATTATTATAATTATTAATATTAATATTAATTTTATTATAATTATTATTACTTTATTACGATTATTACTATTATAAAATTATTATTATTATTATAATTATTATATTATAATTATTATTTTTTTGAATTAAAATTAGAATGAATCGGAACCGTACTTGTGCTTTCCCGCTCAAATCAATTAGAATGAATCTGAATCTTTATTATATAGATTACTATTACTATTAATATTATTAATATTATTATTATTATTATTATTACTATTATTATAATAATAATAATTATTATTATTATTAGTAGTAGTACTATTATAATTATTATTAATGCTATTATTATTATTATAATAATATTTATTTTTAGTACTATTATTATTTGTTTGTGTGTATGTGTGTGTGAAGAAGAGAGGAGAGAGAAAGATTTTGTGTGTGAACATGAGAGAGAGTAGGGTGTATGGGTGAATTTGATTTGGACGGGAAGAAATATGAGCCTTTAGATTAAGTTAGAAAAATTAAGTTAAAATGAATCTGAACCGTCCTTGTGCTTTGTCAAATAAAAAATTCAAAATGAGTTCTGTTTTATTATATAGATATATAGAGCAAGGATCAAGAACATTCTTCTTAAATAGCATTCCTCCTTAAATAGCACTCCTTTATTAAAACGACGTCGTTTTGGAGTGACTTAAAAGAGAGTGGTCCCACTTGTTTTTTTTATTTACAAAAATGTCACCCACGACTACTCCAAAACGACATCGTTTTAATAAAGGAGTGTTATTTAAGGAAGAACAATAATGCTCTTCATCCTTGCTCTCTATATATATATATATATAGATTTGATCAGTCAGGACTCTCGGACTGATCAAAACAGACTCCATTTTTTTTTTTTTTTTTTTTTTTAAAACAACTATAAAAAAATTAATATTTTATGGAATCGAAATTTTTCCATATCTGATGTTTTGGGCGTGATTTGAATACCTATGCAAAAATGGTGGTACGACCGCATGCATCGCATATACATATTTTGTTATGCTGCTCCAAATCACACCCAAAACACTGTATTATGAAAAACATTCAATTCCATAATTTTTTATTTTTATTTTTTGGTTGTTTTAAAAAAAAGAGCAAAAAAAAAAGGTCCGAATTTTGGTCCGGTCAAGAGAGGACTGATCCAATCCTATTTATATATATATATATATATATATATATATAATGGGGATCCGATCAGGGCCTTGGATTGGTTTAAAATACGGACCTCAAATTTTTTATTTCTTTTTTGTTTTTGTTTTTTTAAAACAACTAAAAAAAATATATTTTATGGAACTGAATTTTTTTTCATAATACAGTGTTTTGGGTGTGATTTGGATACATATAACAAAATATGTATGTACAGTGTGTACAGACATATTTTGTTATATGTATCCAAATCACACCTAAAACACTATATTATGGAAAAATTCCAATTCCATAAAATATTAAAAAAAATTAGTTGTTTTAAAAAAAACAAAAATAAATAAATAAATAAAGTGGGGACGATTACTAAAATCAGGCGTCAGGACGGTACTTAAATTGAGGCGTCTGACCGAACAGGACTCTCTCTCTCTCTCTATATATATATATATATATATATATATATATATACCTTTTTTGGTCCCATGTTGTAGTGGTTGGAGCAAAAAAATATTAAAATAAATAAATAAATTTGTATGTAAGTCGCTACAACATGTGGCTATTTGGATAAAAAGAGGTTGCTCCTCAAAGGTTCTACATTATGGATGTAACCCCTAAAATAGGTATACATCACCTATTCTGAGTCGCCAAATACATGGTACAGAATACAAATACAACCTTAAATATACAACATGAGCTGTGAGTTTTAATACAAATATTATCTTCTAGACAATATTAAAATTCAAAATAAGTCCTCAATACATTTATTATCACCCTATTTTATAGAATAGTGAGGACTACTAATGCTATCGTCTGGACCGTCACTCCGTTCCCCGACTAGTCCCTGCTACGTTCTCGTTTCCTGAAGAGAACAATGAAAGCAAAAGGGTGAGCTCAACTAGCCCAGTAAGAAATATTATGACTAAGATAATGCAGAATAAATTATCGTTAGCCTTCAACAGTGTTAAACTGATAAAATATAACAAACATCAAGTTTAACTACAGCGGAATAAGCAATCCATTAGAAGAGTCAAGTAGAGAATAAAATCTACTATCTTCTATGATTTAAAAAGGTTTTTCATTTCTTTTATCGCTGAGACTCAGCTTAATAAATAATCCACATCATCCCTGCACTACGACCAATGATATTCATTAGTATCACTACCACAAATTATCCATGCACTACGGGCCAATGATATTCGTGTATTCATCAATGGTCATGATCATGCCAACAACTGTCCATTAATGCATTACGGGCCAATGAGGACTTTTACCACATCATTTGTAACATTACGGTCATGATTATACCGATTAATCCCTGGTCATAATCATACCAAGTCCATCTATGCACTGCAGGCCACAGATGACTTTCAACATAATATAAACATGAAGATGATGACAATGACATAAGAATTCAATAAAACAAGTTCAAGAATTAATTTATCCAGGAACTAATAACGTCCAAAATGTCAACATGATACTTCTTTGTGGAGAAAAATTCAAGAATGTTCAGAATAATATTTTCATGAAAAGATACTGGATGAAGCGCAAATATCAAGGATATTCCACTAATTTCATAGAGTATAGAAGTCAAAGCTTTAACCAGCTAAGTATAATAACGAATGGAATAACAAAAGAATTCACCAAGCATGAGATAGACCGCACAGATAGGTTATTCCAACAGAATAATAAATAATGAAACTAGGTCATACGTAAACGCACAGACAGGATATTCCAACAGAATAATAATTAACGGAACCAAGTCATGCGTAAAGCACATACATGATGTTCCAACAGAATGATAAATAATGGAACTAGGTCATGCGTAAAGCACATACAGGATGTTCCAACAGAATGATAAAGAATGGAAGAATAGAAGAATTTCACCATGTATGCAGTACTTCGCATAGACATGTTATTCCAACATAATAATAAAGAATGGAATAACAGAAGTTCTCTTCATGAATATAAAAGAAATAATACCCCTTACGAGTACAACAAATAATGCCCCTTACCTTAGAAGAAACTGGATATAGAAGTAGTGAAGTCGCAGAATACTTTTCTTCTTTCTCTTTATAGTTTTTCTCTCTAGAGTTTCAGTGAATTCGTAAGAAATAATGAAGGAATGAACTTCTATTTATAGGAGAATGGACTGAATAATAACTAATTCATGAATGATCCAGATTGATTTATTTTTAAACGGACGGTCCATATTAATTTACTATGCAGTATTAATAAAATATTCTAATAAAACAAAATCTTTTAATTAAAATATAATATATTCTATTTTTATATAAAAAACAAAACTTATTATATAATATATATATATAAATTATCACATGTTAGATTGAAAAAGAACACCCCAAGTGAATTATTTGCCTCCTTTACTTAACTTTGTCAAATCTATATATATATATATATATATATATAATTAATAAGTAATAGTACTCCTTCCCGTGCACCACCATAATTTCTCATATTCTCTTATTCACATGACACACACACACACTCCACCACTCTCATTCAATACACACATAAATTCCCTCCACCACACTCCACTAACAATATATATATATATATATATATATATATATATATATATATATAATCACATGCCTGCAATACATATATAAAAGAAAAATTGAGATTACTTTCTTCTGACGATTTTGAAAAATGAGCAAACGGGGGTTCAAATAATAGGCAAAATACATCATAAAAATTTCCTCAATATTTTTAACAACACTTATCATCATTATTATAATTCACAATATTAATCGACCAGGTCGTTCCTAAGAAAGAGGGGGCTTTCCAATAAGGATTTCTCCTTATTGGCGCGCAATTAGGTGACCAAACCTCTCATTGATAGAACTTCTAGACATCGTTAATATTGCAAATAATAATATTAATAACTTTGTCATCTCAATTATTGATTTAATAATATATAAAATATTGACAATAATTGAATCAAATAACGTGAGATACTATGCAAAGAATTATCGTAGCAATAATTGAACAAAGCCGAGTGACTTCTCACGTAAGCATCAATAATCAATACCGTGTGCTACTATGCAACCACGCATATTACTATACTTTTAACACCGAGTGTTTCAACAGTTAACGGTAAAACTTCCGCCGTTATTTTTATAAAGTATTTTTGTCGTTTTCTCAATCCGACAATAATTTTGTTGTGGGGTCCACCAATGATTGTGTCGTTGTACGAATATTCCCTGTTAAAACGAATATTCCCTGACCAATCGAATATTATATAACAACTTGCGTACTTTGCAAAATTTATAAATATTACCCATAACTATAACATTATATCAAATTCATTCCATAATATTCAAAAATGATATTTATAGAAAATTCATCTTTATTCATAAAAGTTGGGTCTTACATTTATAATATGTTGAAAGTCATCTGTGGCCTGTAGTGCATAGATGGACTTGGTATGATTATGACCAGGGATTATTCGGTATAATCATGACCGTAATGTTACAAATGATGTGGTAAAAATCCTCATTGGCCGTAGTGCATTGATGGACAGTTGTTGGCATGATCATGACCATTGATGAATACACGAATATCCTTGGCCTGTAGTGCATGAAAAATTTATGGTCGTGATACTAATGAATATCCTTGGCCGTAGTGCAGGGATGATGTGGATTATTTATTAAGCTGAGTCTCAGCGATAAAAGTAATGAAAAACCTTTTAAATCATAGAAGATAGTAGATTTTATTCTCTACTTGACTCTTCTAAAGGATTGCTTGTTCCGCTGCAGTTAAACTTGATGTTTGTTATATTTTATTAGTTTAACACTGTTGAAGGCTAATGATAATTTATTCTGCATTATCTTAGTCATAATATTTCTTATTGGGCTAGTTCAGCTCACCCTTTTGCTTTCATTGTTCTCTTGAAATGAGAAGCGAAAGCAGAGGACTAGTCGGGGAATGGAGTGACGATCCAGATGATAGCATTAGTAGTCCTCACTATTCTATGAAATAGTGTGGTAATAAATGTATTGAGGACTTATTTTGAGTTTGAATACTGTCTAGAAGACAATATTTGTATTAAAACTCACAGCTCATGTTGTATATTTAAGGTTGTATTTGTATTCTATACCATGTATTTGGCGACTCAGAATAGGTGATGTATACCTATTTTGGGAGCGTCATAGTTGGTATCAAAGCTTAGGGATATGATCTATGGCTAAGATGTGAGACAAGAACTAGGAGGGGAGAGACGGAGAATTCCTTCGCTAGTATGACCTACCTATATAAGTTTATTTAGTATTTAATTGGTCAGTCAGAGTATAGGGATAATATGTGATATGATAACTAACCCTTGTTTTGTGGCAGTATCTGAAAATGACATCCGAGAATTTTGAGAATAGCAATGGAGCACAGGAGACTGTTGAGTCTCCACCTATCAATAATCAGGATAATGTGCATTAAGAAGGCGACAATCCTCATGCAAAAAACAACACTGATCAAATGATGAATGATGGAATGTTCAGAGGCTTTATGCAATTCATGCAATATCAGGCAAGAGCGGCTCCTGTCCAAAATATAGGTGGAAACACTGGAAACTCTCGGACAATCACCGTTAAACAGTTCAAGGAGCAGAACAATATGACCGTGTCGCAGTACGAAGCTATGTTTGGCGAGTTGTCCCGGTTTGCGTCCCACTTGGTTGATAATGAGGAGAGAATAACGTGGATGTTTTTAAGAGGTTTAAAATTGGAGATACATCAATATCTTATTTCTCATAAACTGTGTTTGTATTCAGATGTTGTAAATAGGGCTCAGTTATTGGAGTGCGATAACGAGTCAACGCAACCAAGAGAAAGCAGCCGGCAGAATGAAAATACCAGTGGTAGCAGTCATCGAAGCGGTGACAACAAACGTGGAGGGAATCAACATGCCAGAAATGGTAACCACTTCGGTGGTAATCATGGCCAAGACAATAAGAATGGACATTTCAAGAAGAGGAGATTCAACAATGATGGAAAGACGTCAGTACCAACACCCGTTGTTAAGGAAGGAGAACTACCACCTATCATATGCTTCAAATGCGGAGGGGAGGGACATATCAGTCCAAACTGCGCGATGCCATCCAAAGCGTGTTATAATTGTGGAAGAGAATGTCACCTAGCCCGATTTTGTCGTGCACCGAAGACAAGTCCAGTTGGAACGGTGACACAAAATACCGTCCCAGATAAGTCAAAACCAGTAGTTCAAGGGAGAGCTTTTGTTGTGACCTCCCAGAAAGCAAGGAACCCGAACGAGGTCATCACGGGAGTTAAAGACCTAATTGCAGAAATTGTTAGACATTGGTTTCATTCGACCTAGTACGTCTCCTTGGGGTGCTCCTGTTCTATTCGTGAAGAAGAAAGATGGAAGTATGCGACTTTGTATTGATTATCAGGAGTTGAATCATGTCACCATCAAAAATAGGTACCCGTTGCCTCGCATTGATGACCTGTTTGACCAGTTACAAGGAGCACAATTCTTTTTAAAGATCGATCTTCGTTCTGGATATCATCAGCTGAATGTTAGAACTGAGGATATTCTAAAGGCGCCGCCGAACTCGATGACGGGCATTATGAATTCTTAGTCATGTCTTTTGGATTGACTAATGCTCGTCTTTACCTTCATGGATATGATGAGCCAAGAGTATTCAAGGAATATTTGGATCACTTTGTGATCGTCTTTATTGATGATATCCTCATATATTCCAAAAGCCGTGAAGATCATGAGCAACACTTGAGGTCGATACTCCAAAAGCCGTGAAAACAAGCTTTATGCCAAGTTGAAGAAATCGCGAGTTCGGCTTGAGGAAGTAGCATTCCTTGGGCACGTAAGTATCAAGTCATGGAATATCTATTGACGACAAAGATTGAAGCTATTCAAAGTCGGGAGCAACCTAAATCGATGGCCAAGCACGTAGCTTTCTCGGATTAGCTAGTTATTATCGGAGATTCGTAGAAGGGTTTTCTCGAATCGCTACTCCATTAACTCAACTGAGTCGGAAAGATATAAAATTCGATTGGAGCGTGGACTGTGAGAAGAGTTTTCAAGAACTCAAGAGAAGACTCATTTCAGCACCTGTTCTGACAATACCCTCTGGCTCGGAGGGATTTGTTGTGACGCCACCAAAATAGGTATACATCACCTATTCTGAGTCGCCAAATACATGGTATAGAATACAAATACAACCTTAAATATACAACATGAGCTGTGAGTTTTAATACAAATATTGTCTTTTAGACAATATTCAAACTCAAAATAAGTCCTCAATATATTTATTATCACCCTATTTCATAGAATAGTGAGGACTACTAATGCTATCGTCTGGACCGTCACTCCGTTCCCCGACTAGTCCCCTCGCCACGTTCTCGTTTCTCAAGAGAACAATGAAAGCAAAAAGGGTGAGCTCAACTAGCCAAGTAAGAAATATTATGACTAAGATAATGCGAATAAATTATCATTAGCCTTCAACAAAGTGTTAAAGCGATAAAATATAACAAACATCAAGTTTAAGCTGCGATGGAACAAGCAATCCATTAGAAGAGTCAAGTAGAGAATAAAATCTACTATCTTCTATGATTTAAAAAGGTTTTCATTTCTTTTATCATTTGAGACTCAAATTTTAATAAATAATCTACATCATCCCCGCACTACTACCGAGGATATTCATTAGTATCACTACCACAAATTATCCATGTACCACTACGGGCCAATGATATTCGTGTATTCATCAATGGTCATGATCATGCCAAAAAGCGTCCATCAATGCACTACGGCCAACGAGGACTTTTACCACATCATTTGTAACATTACGGTCATGATTATACCGATTAATCACAGTCATAATCATACCAAGTCCATCTATGCACCATGTGCCACAGATGACTTTCAACATAATATAAACATGAGGATGATGAAAATGACATAAGAATTCAATAAAACAAGTTCAAGAATTAATTTATCTAGGAACCAATAACATCCAAATTGTCAACATGATACTTCTTTGTGGAGAAAAATTCAAGAATATTCGGAAGAATATTTTCACGAAAAGATACTGGATGAAGCGCAAATATCAAGGATATTCCACTAATTTCATAGAGTATAGAAGTCAAAACTTTAACCAGCTGAGTATAATAACGAATGGAATAACAAAAGAATTCACCAAGCATGCGATAGACCGCACGCATAAAGTTATTCCAATGGAATAATAAATAATCGAACCAGGTCATGCGTAAACGCACAGACAGGATATTCCAACAGAATAATAATTAACGGAACCAGGTTATGCGTAAAGCACATACAGGATGTTCCAATAGAATGATAAATAATAGAACCAGGTCATGCGTAAAGCACATACAGGATGTTCCAACAGAATGATAAAGAATGGAAGAATAGAAGAATTTCACCATGTATGCAGTACTTCGCATAGACATGTTATTCCAACATAATAATAAAGAATGGAATAACAGAAGTTCTCTTCATGAATAAAAAAGAAATAATACCCCTTACGAGTATAACAAATAATGCCCCTTACCTTAGAAGAAACTGGATATAGAAGTAGTGAAGTAGCAGAATACTTTTCTTCTTTCTCTTTATAGTTTTTCTCTCTAGAGTTTCAGTGAATTCGTAAGAAATAATGAAGGAATGAACTTCTATTTATAGGAGAATGGATTGAATAGTAACTAATTCATGAACGGTCCAGATTGATTTACTTTTAAACGGACGGTCCATATTAATTTACTATGCATTATTAATAAAATATTCTAATAAAACAAAATCTTTTATATAAAATAAAATATATTCTATTTTTTATAAAAAAACAAAACTTATTATATAATATATGGGTTAAATACTTTTTTCGGTCATTGTCTTTATGGGGTCGACTTACGGATGGATAAGCGAACTTTTTTTTTTTTTTATTATTCACTTTGTACTCGACTTTTCTAACAAAAAATAAAAAAAACAGTTAAACAAGTTTGACTATTAACGAAAAGTACACGCGTCGGTAAAATGAGTGAGTTATGAATTCTGTTGATGTGGCACCTTTGTGTGATGTGGCAGTGATTATGTGGATTTTTAAAAAAAATTTTATGAAGAAAATGAAAAAAATATTTTGAAATATAATAAAAATTATAAAATTAAAAATATTTTAAAATTAATTTTTTTTTCAAATTCGGACGTTAAATAAAAAATACAATTTTTTATAAAAATAAAATAAAAAAGACATTTTTTTTAATAAAAATAGAATAAAAATGCTATTTTTTATTAAAAAAAAAAGCTAGATTTTTTATAAAAATAAAATAAAAAAAACGCTTTTTTTATAAAATAAAATAAAAATGTTTTTTTTTAATAAAATAAAATAAAAACACCATTTTTTATAAAAAATAAATAAAAAATGCGCTTTTTTAAATAAAAAAAAAGCTTTTTTTATAAAAATAAAATAAAAATGCAACTTTTTTTTTTAAAAAAAAGTGCGATTTTTTAATAAAATTAAAAAACTATATTTTTTATTAAAAAAAATAAAAATGGTTTTTTTTAACAAAAATAAAATAAAAAATGCTATTTTTTTTATATAAAAAATACGAGTTTGTTTTTAAAAGAAAAAAATTAAAAACGCAATTTTTTTTTATTAAAAAAAATGCAGTTTTTTTTAATAAAAATAAAATAAAAATCTTTTCAAATTCGGACATTAAATTTATAATTGAGTCAAACGCGTTGTTGTGATGGAGAAGGACATTCAAATTGTGTTTTTATTTTATTTTTATAAAAAAAAAACTGTGTTTTTTTTAAAAAAAACAGCGATTTTTATTTTATTTTTGTTAAAAAAACACCGTTTTGTTATTATGTTTTTTAAAAAAATATTTTTTAAAATTTATTTTTATTAAAAAAACTGCGTTTTTATTTTATTTTTTTTAAAAAAAACTGTATTTTTTTTATAAAAAAACTACATTTTTTATTTTATTCACCGTTATTTTTGTTAAAAAAAAACACTGCTTTTTATTTATTTTTATAAAAATAAAACTATTTTTTAATTTTATTTTTGTTAAAAAAAATTGCACTTTTTTTCCTTAAAAAAAGTTGCATTTTTATTTTATTTTTATTAAAAAAAGCGCATTTTTATTTAATTTTTATAAAAAAAACTTCGCTTTTATTTTTTTTTTTATAAAAATTTTGTGCTTTTTATTTTATTTTATATAAAAAAATCGAGCTTTTTTTATATAAAAAATAAGCGTTTTTTTATTTTATTTTTATTAAAAAATGGCTTTTTATTTTATTTTGTAAAAAAAATCGCATTTTTATTTAATGTCCGAATTTGAAAAAAATTTAATTTTAAAATATTTTAATTTTATAATTTTATAATTTTATTATATTTCAAAATATTTTTTTCATTTTAAATCATAAAATTTTTTTCTAAAAATCCATAATAATCACCGCCACATATTACAAAGGTGCCACATCGACAGTAATGGTCAACTCAAATTACCGACGTGTACTTTCCGTTAACAATCAAACTTGTTTAACGGTTTTTTTTATTGTTTGTTAGAAAAGTCGAGTACAGTGAGTTGACTGTAAGAAAAAAAAGTTCAGTTATCCATCTGTAAGTCGACCTTTAGTACAATGACTGAAAAAGCATTTAACCCTATAATATATATATAAATTATCACATGTTCGTTGAAAAAGAACACCCCCCATGAATTATTTGCCTCCCTTTCTGCCAACTTTGTCAAATCTATATATATATATATATATATATAATTAATAAATAATAGTACTCCTTCCGTGCACCACCATAATTTCTCATCTTCTCTTATTCCCATGACACACACACTAGATTATATATATATATATATATATATATATATATATATATATATATATATATATATATATATATAATCACATGCCTCGCATACATATATATAAGAAAAATTGAGATTACTTTTCTTGAAGCGATTTTTGAAAAATGAGCAAGCGGGGTTCAAATAATAGGCAAAATACATCATAAAAATTTCCTTAATATTTTTAACAACACTTATCATCATTATTATAATTCACAATATTAATCGACCAGGTCGTTCCCAGGAAAGAGGGTGCTTTCCAATAAGGATTTCTCCTTATTGGCGCGCAATTAGGTGACCAAACCTCTCCTTGACATAACTTTTAGACATCGTTAATATTGTAAATAATAATATTAATAACTTTGTCATCTCAATTATTGATTTAATAATATATAAAATATTAACAATAATAGAATCAAATAACGTGAGATACTATCGCAAAAGATTCTATATGTAGCAATAATTGAACAAAACTGAGTGACTTCTCACGTAAGCATCAATAATCAATACCGTGTGCTACTATGAAACCACGCATATTACTGTACTTTTAACATCGAGTGTTTCAATAGTTAACGGTAAAACTTCTGCCGTTATTTTCATAAAGTATTTTTGTCATTTTCCCAATCTGATAATAATTTCGTTGTGGGGTCCACCAATGATTGTGTGCCGTTGCATACGAATATTTCCGTTAAAAGCGAATATTCCCAGACCAATCGAATATTATATAACAACTTAGATTTTGCAAAATTTATAAATATTACCCATAACTATTATATTATATCAAATTCATTCCATAATATTCAAAAATGATATTTATAGAAAATTCATCTTTATTCATAAAAGTTGGGGTCTTACATTTATAATATGTTGAAAGTCATCGTGGGTCTAGTGAGTAAGTAGATGGACTTGGTATGATTATGACCGAGGATTATTGGTATAATCATGACCGTAATGTTACAAATGATGTGGTAAAAATCCTCATCGTCAGTAGTAGTGCATTGATGGACGAGTTGTTGGCATGATCATGACCATTGATGAATACACGAATATCCTTGGCACGTGTAGTGCATGGAAAATTTGTGGTCGTGATACTAATGAATATCCTTGGTCAGAGTGCGGGGATGATGTGGATTATTTATTGTCGAGTCTCAAATGATAAAAGTAATGAAAAACCTTTTAAATCATAGAAGATAGTAGATTTTATTCTCTACTTGACTCTTCTAAAGGATTGCTTGTTCAACAAGCAGCTTAAACTTGATGTTTGTTATATTTTATCGGTTTAACATCATTGAAGGCTAATGATAATTTATTTCGCATTATCTTAGTCATAATATTTCTTCTTGGGTTAGTTGAGCTCACCCTTTTGTTTTCATTGTTCTCTTGAAATGAGAACGTAGCGAGGACTAGTCGGGGAATGGAGTGGCGGTCCGGATGATAGCATTAGTAGTCTTCACTATTCTATGAAATAGTGTGATAATAAATGTATTGAGGACTTATTTTGAGTTTGAATCACTGCAGAAGACAATATTTGTATTAAAACTCATGTATTTCATGTTGTATATATAAGGTTGTATTTGTATTACAGACCATGTATTTGGCGACTCAAAATATGTGATGTATACCTATTTTGGGGCGCCATGATTAAGTATCAAAGCTTAGGATATGATCCCCAGCTACGATGTGAGACAAGAACTAGGAGGGAGGCGGGAATTCCTTCGTTAGTATGACCTACCTATATAAGTTTATTTAGTATTTATTTGGCTCACGAGTATAGGATAATATGTGATATGATAACTAACCCTTGTTTTGTGGCAGTATCTGAAAATGACATCCGAGAATTTTGAGAATAGCAATGGAGCACAGGAGACCGTTGAGTTTCCACCTATCAATAATCAGGATAATGTGCATTAAGAAGGAGACAATCCTCATGCAAACAACAACACTGATCAAATGATGAATGATGGAATGTTCAGAGGTTTTATGCAATTCATGCAACATCAGGCGAGAGCGGCTCCTGTCCAAAATATAGGTGGAAACACTGAAAACTCTCGGACGGTCACCGCTAAACAGTTCAAGGAGCTGGGACCACCAGAGTTTATTGGAGAGCCAAAACCACTTAAGGCGGAAGCGTGGATAAAACAGATCACCAAGATATTTGATGTCTTGGGATGCTCCGAGGAGCAAAAGGTTCCCTTTGCCACCTTTATGTTGCGAGGAGAGGCAGATTACTGGTGGAAATTGGTAAAGCGTACTCAACCTGCCGCACTAAAGATGTCTTGGGAGAAGTTCCAAGAACTATTCAACAACAAGTACTTTCCCAAAAGTATTCGTCATATAAAAGAGGTAGAGTTCATCAAGTTGGAGCAGAACAATATGACCGTGTCGCAGTACGAAGCTAAGTTTGGCGAGTTGTCCCGGTTTGCGTCCCACTTGGTTGATAATGAGGAGAGAATGACGCGGATTATTTTTATTAAAAAAAATACGTTTTAATTTTTGTAATAAAAAATAAAAAAAACTGCATTTTTTAATTTTTATTAAAAATAATTATTTTTATTTATTTTCTTATTTTTTTGGCTAATTTTTATAATTTATATTATACTTTAGAATATTTTTCCCATTTTTTCATAAATATTTTCCTCCAAATCCACATCTTGACTGCCACATCGCATACTAATTGTCACATAGGTTTTTTTAGACAAGTCAGCTGCCACATCATTACTTCCGTTAAGTCAACCTTGACTTAACGATTTTTGTAACTTTGTGTTAGTAAACTAAAGTTCAGTGAGTTGACTGTAAGAAAAAAATGTTCAGTGACCTATTTGTAAGTCGACCTATAGTAGAGTGACCTAGAAAGCATTTAACCCGTGGTTAGGGAATTTGTAGATGTGTTTTCGGAGGATTTGCCATGACTTCCGCCTGACAGAGAAATTGAGTTCGTGATCGACTTAGCGCTAGGAACTGCTCCAATATCAAAGGCCACGTATAGAATGGCTCCGGTAGAGATGAAGGAATTGATGGTACAACTGCAAGAATTGTTAGATAAGAAGTATATTTAACCAAACGTATCATCGTGGGGAGCGCCGGTGTTATTCTTGAAGAAGAAGGATGGGTCAATGCGTCTTTGTATTGATTATAAGGAATTAAACAAAGTCACTATTAAGAATAAATATCCGTTGCCAAGAATAGATGACTTGTTTGATAAATTGAAGGGTGCTAGATACTTCTCGAAAATAAATTTGAGAAGTGGGTATCATCAATTAAAGTTAAGGAAGGAGGATGTACCTTGAACGACATTTAGAACTCGGTATGGAGATTAAGGGTTTCTGGTGATGTCTTTTGGTTTGACCAATGCCCCTGCTGCATTCATGGATTCGATGAACATGGTAGTCAAACCATTTTTAGACAAGTTTGTGGTGGTTTTTATCGACGACATCTTGGTGTACTCCAAATCTCAAGAAGAACACGTTGAACATTTACGTTTGACGTTGGAGACACTAAGAAAGAAAAAAATTGTATGCGAAATTCTCTAAGTGTGAATTTTGGCTAGATCGTGTACAATTTTTTGGTCATGTGATTGTCAAAGATGGAATTTTGGTGGATCCATCAAAAGTTGAAGCCGTAATCAATTAGGAACAACCAAGGACACCATCAGAGGTGAGGAATTTCTTGGGACTGACCGGTTATTATAGACGGTTTATTCAAGATTTTTCCAAGACTGCCACTCCGTTAACAAATTTGACAAGGAAAGCTGTAAAATTTGTTTGGACGGAGAAGTGTGAAGAGAGTTTTCAAGACTTGAAAAAGAAGTTAAGTGTGGCACCTGTGTTGTCATTACCAGATAATACAGGAAACTTTGTGGTGTATAGTGATGCCTCACATAAAGGATTCGGTTGTGTTCTTATGCAGAACGACAAAGTTATTGCATATGCATCAAGACAACTGAAGGACTATAAGAAAGGATATCTGACTCATGATTTAGAGTTGGCTGTAATAGTTTTTGCTCTAAAGATATGGAGACACTATCTCTATGGAGAAAAATGTGAGATCTACACGGACCATAAGAGTCTGAAGTATATTTTCACTCAGAAGGACCTGAACATGCGTCAAAGAAGATGGATTGATTTGATAAAAGATTACGATTGTGAGATCTTTTATCATCCAGGCAAAGCGAATGTAGTTGCAGATGCTTTAAGCAGGAAAGGTCGGGAAAAGTTGATGTTGATAACCACTCAGGAAGAGCTTATTTCAGCAATGATAAAGCTAGAGTTGGAAATAAAATTTCCAAAAGAATTCGATGAACGACTATTCCTGATAGAAGCTAGTCCAACTATGGTGGACCAAGTTAAGATTGCTCAACTACAAGATGAAAAATATGGAAAAATCAAAGAGAAAATGGTTGAGGGTAGTGATGTGAAATACAAGATCGATATTGAAGGACTACTAAGGTTCGAGGGAAGAATTTGGGTTCCAGCAGTACCAGATATTAAAGACGAAATCTTGATCAAAGCCCATAACTCAAGATACTCGATTCATCCAGGAAGTACGAAGATGTATCAAGATTTACGATGTCATTTTTGGTGGCCAAACATGAAAATAGATGTCGCAGAATGTGTCGCGAAATGTTTAACATGTCAAAGAGTCAAGGCCGAGCATTAAAGACTAAGCGGATTACTTCAACCGTTGGAAATACCGGAATGGAAGTGGGAACATGTGACAACCCGAGAATTTGGATATTTATAAAATTTTAAAATATTGAATTAAGGTTAAATAACAAACCTAGACAGAAAATAAGTGAATGGATTTGAGGTTTCCGAGAAGGAATTTTGTGAATTTAAAATTTCAGTGGTGAATTATTCACGATTAAGTATATAAGTGAATATGTTCTGTGTATATGGTATTATATGTGTACAGTATGTGGTTAAGGGTCAAGGGTTGACCAGATAAGCTATATCAGTGGCAAACCCTAATATTATATTAAGAACGTCAACGTTCAGCTAGAACATGGCTTGATGATTTTATATCACAACCGACGGAATATTACGACCGAATTTCCGACCGAATATTCCGACCTGCTTAATTTTGACCTACTTATATACGACCTGCTTATATACGACCGAATTTCCGACCGAATATTCCGTCGGAAATAAGGTTAACCTCGACGAAAAATGCTTATTACCGACGGAATATTCCGTCGGAAATAACCCTTTTTGTTGTAGTTACGATTTATAAGAAACACTAAAACCGGTTCTGGAAACCCTAATTTCAGTTCTGGGAATTTGAAACCCTAATTTGGGGATTTAAATACAATGTATAAGGTTTTTGTGTATTAATCACAAATCTAATTAGGGGTAAGCCTATTTGATTAATTAGAAATTCTATTAATTAGAAAACCCTAATTTTAATGTTGAAAACCTAATTGTTTCGTTAGAAACCCTAACTTTGAATTTAAAACCCTAATTGCTAAATTAACAATTTTAATTAAGAAATATTAATCCTAATTAGCAAGCTTGAGTTATGATTGGAAAATTTTAATATAATTAAGAAATCCTAATTATAATTTAGAAATATTAATTTTCTATTTTGAAAAATGAAATTTGGTAATTTTAGAAATTAAATTGCAAAAGCCTAAGGGTTAAACCTTAAACCCTAAGGATTAAACCCTAAACCCTAAGGGTTAAACCCTAAACCCTTAGGGTAAGGGTAATGACTAGTATGCCATTAAAATTAAAAGCGAAATGACCGATATACCCTTTTCTTAAAAGTTAAGTAAAAGATTTTGCAAATCTTGTAAGTCACCACCTTGAGGTTTATCCCATGTGTATTAAATCAACCAAGATTAGATTTTGTGCCACCTTGCAAACATTAGATGCATGAATCTAAATAAAATATCAAAAGTAAGTAAAGTTTCTTACTTTTCTAAGCAAACCAACCTAGACCTTCTCTCTCTTCAAATTTCAGGGCATAGAGTGAGAGAGAGAGAGATTAAAAGCTAAGAACACTTCATAGCCTTCCAAGAACAGGATCCAAGGACAGAAATCAAGAATCAAAGCTAGAAAGTGGTATAAACCCTAATCTTCAAAATCTTATGATCTGATGTTATATGTTGTTGTTTATGTGTTAAAGTTATGTAATAAGATGTCATTTAGTGATCTGGATTATTAGATCCCAGATCCATAACATCAAAGTACTGGAAATTGGAGTTTTTAGAAATCTGGAAAAAGTTGGAAAAGCGGCCTGACAGCCATATGTTAGAGGCCTTAGATCTTTATCTGTTAATATTTTTGTGTGTTTTATGTTATAGATATGTTCTTTGTTGTAAGGTCTTTGATCTGGAACTTGAATCAAGCCCAGATCATGTATAGATTGCATGATATGAACAGTCAAACCTCGTTAACCGTTCACGAAAAACGAATTCTGGGCTGCCCAGAATTTCAGTAACCTCTGACAAGCTTGCCTTTGATCTTGCTGTTGTTTGATAGTTTGGCTCTGTTGTTTTTTTAGGTTGTTGTCGGACATGTAGGCTACATATTAAAGTCATTAGAACACTTAGATCCATAAGAAGATCAAAGTTATTGTAGGTTAAACTGTGACGCCCCCAAAATAGGTATACAACACCCATTCTGAGTCTCCAAATACATGGTACATAAAGCAAACTACAACGTCAATAATACAATTGTCGTGCAAAATACGGCAACACATACTGTGAGTTTAAATACAAATATTTTCTTCTAGACAATATCCACACTCAAATAAGTCCTCATTATAATTATTCAAATACTATTTTACAGAAATAGTGAGGACTGCTAAAACATCTTTCTAGAACCATCACTCCATACCCCAACTAGATCCTGCTATGTTCTCACCTCCTTAGAAGAAAAATGGAACAAAAAGGAAAAGGGTGAGCTCAACTAGCTCAGTAAAGAATATTATAACTAAGATAATATACAACAAATTATCATTAGTCTTCAACATGGAAAAATCGATAAAATATAATTAGACAACAAGTTTTAGATCAACAACTGCAGCAGAAACAACAATCCATTAGAAGAGTCAAGTAGAGAATGAGTTCTACTATCTTCTAAGATTTAAAAGTCCATCATCAATATTTTATTCCTGTAACAACAATCAATATATATCTTTAATCAAATATTCATCTTTGCACTACAGGCCAAAGATATTCATTTGTATCACCAGTTGGTCATGTTCATCTCAACACCTGTTCATCTTTGCACTACGGGCCAAAGATATTCATCAGTTAATCATTCATCTTTTTGCACTACGTGCCAAAGATATTCAAGAATATCATCATTTAGGACCGAGGATGATGAAAAATATTTTAAAGAAAAGCGAATCCGGTGAGACGGAAGGACAAATATTAGAGATTCAGTATAATGATTTTATCCAAGATCAATAATACTCCATAATAACCAATTTTGAAGCGTAATTCAAAAATAAAGATCAAAGCATGGATACAATCAAAGATAGTAACCATAATAGACATCTTGGACAAAAAGAAGAAAATTTTATTTTTCGGTGAATAGTGCCGTATTCGTGAATAGTGCCATATACGTGAATAGTACCGTATACATGAATAGTAACCCCGACACAAAAATTTCCAAATTTGATAAAAAGTTCATACCAACATTTCGGTATAATGATATTGAAGAAAATATCATTTTAAGAAGAATATAACACCCCTTAACTCAAAATAACTGCATTACCGACCGGGAATATCGGATAGAAAGTCGAAGGAAACTTATCTAGAACAACAACAACTCTCAAAGTATCAAAATACTCACAAAAATACGCTCGATAATCTAGAGAGAAAGAAAACTTGTTTCTGGTATGATTTTCAATTCTAACCTAAGCGTCTATTTATAGGAAAATGTTAGAACGCCATAGGAGATTAAATAATATAATAATATTATTTAAAATAATTCTACGCATGCCATCTTTTGTTGACAATTAAAGCTAGCCACCTTTGAACCAATTTGCAGCCCACATGTGATAAAACCAAAGTGGGTCCCACCCCATAATTTAATAAAAATTATTTTATTTTTTGAAACTTCAATAATTCATTGAAAATAGCCCGGTTATCAGAAAAATACTAATTTTATGTCCATTATGCCTGAAATCGAATTCTCTACAACTTTATAGATTTGAGTTTTTCTAAATTCCAAACATAAAATATCCGAAATCCACAAACGGATGATTTTTAATACCTCTACACCGACAAAATACTGATAAAACACCTCAGCATTAATTCCTTCATTTTTATCCACATAAAAATAAATATATCCATCATTTATATCCACATAAAATAAATATTTCCTTATCATATAAATCAATAATTAATTATTCACAAATAATATTACAGAATCACATTTATGACAACCAGTAGTTCTAGGAAGAGGGGGCTTTCAATAAGAATTTCTCTTTCTTGGTAGCGCAATTAGGTGACCAAACCTCTCATCGATGTAACTTTCTAGACATTGCCAATAATGTTATCTAATAATATTATTCAAATAATATGAATTATTGATCCGATAATAGGAAATCTTGTGCGTTGATAATTATTGAAATAAAAATAATATAAAATATCAACGCAAAGCAATTATTGAATCAATAAAATAAAATATTGAGCGAAGAATTATCGTAACAATTATTGAGTAGTGCCTTCACGTACGTAAGAATCAATAATTCATCAATCTGCGTGCATCCACGCCAGACATCGTATTTTAACCAACGGGTATTCCAACAGTGTTAATTCAGAATAACTACGCCCGTTATTTATAAAAACTCAAACTTGTCGCTTTCTTCATCCAAGCGCTTATTATTACATTATGGGGCCCATAAATGATCATGGTAAATGCATTTAATATTCCCCGACAACAAGAATATTCCACACGACCACGAATATTCCCTAACAACAATGATTATTTTATAACCACTTGTTTATTTTGTAAAATTTGCACATTTCACCCATAACCAGAGAATTATATCAAATTAATACCTTATTATTCACAATAATAATTAGAGAAAATTCGATTTTATTTATAATAAATTGGGGTCTTACACAAACTAGCGTTGACAATCAACCGGATGAGTTTTCTGGAAAACCTAAAAAACTCAAGAACAACTTCTCTAACAAGGTTTGACTGACCTTGATCTCTCACCTGTTATGTTTTTAGACTGAAATAAAGATTTGTTGTTATACTCTGACATGTATACTACAATATGGAACCAATACTTCACCGAAACAAGTTACAGAATATACAAGTTACAAAGCTCCAAAAGTGACACCTTTAGCTGTTCTTCATTTCTGGGTAACCCAAAAAAAGAAGAACAGTCTCTGACAATACTTTGATGCCCTATATCTCACTAATATGATGTTGTATGGCCATGAGCTTAGTATGTAGTTGTAGTATTACATAAGTACTATAACATTGATGCACTAGACTACCCAGATAACATCAAGAACATGAAATTTAAACCGGTCAAACGAGTAACCTTGTAACTGTGTATGAACAATTCTGTGTTGGTGAAGAACACCTATAGCGACGGTTATAGGGCACTTTAGCGACAGTAATTTTGGAAAATGAATTATTTTAATAAATAAATAGATAAAAATAATTTTTAATTATTAAAAATACAAAATAAATTCCTAAAAAATTATTTTAAAGCCGGAAAATTAGTTTTTAATTATTTTGAATATATTTCATAAATATTTAATATTTTTGAAATAATAATGGTATTTAATTTATTTAATTATAATATTAAATAAATTATTTAAAAATAATTTTAATATATGAAAAATCATGAAAAATTATATTATGGTATAAGAAAATATTCTAAGTTATTTTAGTGACTTTTAATATTTTGTGATAAATTTCATTAATTAATTAATGTTAATGGTAATTAATTTATTTAATAATTATATTAAATAAATTTTGGAAAAATAGAATTAATAATTTAAAAATCATATAAAAATTATTTAAATGTTATAAAAATATTTGAAGTTATAAAATATAACTTTTGATATTTTGTCATGAAAAACATTAATATTTATTATTAATGGCAATTATCGGATAATGAATTTAATTGTTTAAAAATCATATAAATGTGATTTTAAGGTATTAAAAATACTTTGATATATTATAAATATATTATAATATTATGTTATGATGATTTTATTAATATTTAGTATTAAATAAATATTAATGATAAAGAAATTATGTAGTATTTAATTCTTATAAATACGATATTAATGATTAAAAATTATGATAACTGATACTCCCTCAATTCCTATATATAGGTCGTTTTAGACTTTTTTTGTTATTCCTAATTATTTGTCGTTTGTGGTTATGAAGGAGAATTGATCACTATTTTTCCCAAATTGCCCCTTATTAATTCACCTAATTTTTTGATTCATATTTATGAGATAAGTGAGGTGAAGGGTATTATAGACAATTGATAGTATAGTTAATGCTTTTCAATCATTTCCTTAATTCTTGTGCACATGTCTAAAACGACCTATATTAAGAAATGGAGGGAGTAATAATTATGTGAAAATTATTACGAGCTTATGAAAAATATTTTGACTGATAATATAATTATCTAAGATAATTGTTAAAGTGTTAGGCATAGTTTAATTGAACTTAAACTCGATATTTATCCGACTAAGTCGTCGGTATGTCAGAATTGTACCGAACTTGACTGAGACTGTAAAGGTTTGACTTGAGGATATGTCGTATGTGTGTTATAGACGGATATGATTATGTGATAATGTGTTTAGGTTATTTTAAATACTGTGATGATATTATTCTAATTTGTATATCAATATTATTTATATATTAGGTTCAGACAAAGCTTAATAAATTGCATAGCGGTAATCAACGGTTCATGCAAATTTTTCTTAACTCGACCTCGAGTTGTATTATTCAATTATACTTGTGGTTAATCATTACTAATTGTCATGTCTAAGAATTTTTAAATCGCACTATGTGCATACTGTATGTATTCATCAGGTATGAAAGGCTGATCACCTTCATTACCATTCGGTCCAGAAATATATATGTTTATGTTTCATGTTAGTTCAGCTATAAAATTTTCTTCATGCTAGTTCACAATTATATTGTTGAATGTTAGTCAGCTATTATTCAAATTCTTTCAATCATGATATATCCTTAAATTATTGAACTTAAACTTGCTGGGCAAACTTATTGCTCACCCTTGCTATATCATGATTAACATTGCAGATTAAGGCGAATACGTTCGGATACAGGAAAGGATAAAGCCAAGTTCAGCTTGGGATTTTATGTGCAGTTTAATTATAACAGTTATGTATGATAATAACATTATATGTTAGATAGTTTATGAATTATGTATAAGTTAAGGTTACTCGATCTTGGGGAATAGTGTGTAAAGTTTATTGTATAAACAATTTATGTTTATATCTTTCGCAAATAGTAATAGTGATAGAATGATTGTACCGGATCCGCGGTGATTTAGGACCCGGATTTGGGGCTCTCACAGAACACATCACAATGGATTTTGTGGTGGGTCTTCCAACTACTCAGAGAGGATGCGATGCGATTTGGGTGATAGTGGACAGATTGACAAAATTAGCACACTTTTTGCCAATAAAGATTAGATTCAATCTTGATCAGTTGGCAAGATTGTACGTTAAAGAGATCGTTTCGAGACATGGAGTGATAGTGTCAATTGTGTCAGATAGAGATCCGCGAATCACGTCAAACTTCTGGAAGAGACTGCAAGAATGCATGGGAACACAGTTGAGAATGAGTACGGCATATCATCCGCAAACAGATGGCCAAAGCGAACGAACAATCCAGACATTAGAAGATATGCTTAGGGCATGCATCATGGACTTAAAAGGAAGCTGAGATGAGCATTTACCATTGGCAGAATTTGTCTACAACAACAGTTACCATGCAAGCATCGGCATGTCGCCTTACGAAGCATTATACGGCAGGAAGTGTAGAACTCCACTGTGCTGGGATGAAGTCGTTGAACGTTAATCGTTAGGGACCAGAATCGATGCAAAGAAAGCGTTGAGGTTGTTAAACTCATCAGACAAGATTGGTAAATTGCCAAGATGCATGAAGAAATATCTTTGGGAAACACAGACGAGATCGTGAGTTCGACGTAGGAAATTACGTGTTCTTAAAAGTTTTTCCTTTGAAGGGGAAAATTCGTTTTGGTAAAAAGGGAAAGTTAAGCCCGAGGTTTATTGGACCCTTTGAAGTGCTGCAAAGAGTAGGAGAAGTGGCTTACGAGGTAGCTCTACCTTCTGAGTTGGAAAATGTTCACAATGTTTTTCATGTTTTGGTGTTACGACCGTATAAACCCGATACAAGCACGTGATCGAGTACGAACCATTGCAGTTTGATAAGGACTTGTCTTATGAGAAAAATCCTATCTAGATAGTTGACAGGAAAGAACAAGTGCTCAGGAATAAAGTAATACCTTCTGTGAAGGTGATATGGAGGAACCACAATGCTGAAGAAGCTACGTGAGAACTCGAAGATAAAATGATGAAAGATTATCCTGAATTATTTGTTTAATTCGTGTCTTCGATTCTGGGGACAGAATCTTTGTAAGTAGGGAAGAATGTGACGAATGATTTGTTTGAGTTGTGATTCTGGGGACAAAATCCTTGTAAGGAGAGAATGATGTAACAATCCAGAATTTTATTTTAAATTGTAATTCAAAATATTTATTGAGTTATATAAATATTTTAATTGATGTGTTTATTGTTGAATAAATTATTGTTTAATTTGATTTGATTTGATTTGGTTAATTATCTGTTAAATAAATAATTAATGAGTTAAGGAAATTAATTATTATGAAATAATATTCTAATTTAATTAATAAATTAAATAGAGAGTTGATAGGGAGTAAATGAATTATTATAATGTTTTTAATTTAATTTGGTAATAAAAGTGTGATAAATAAACATGCTATAAATGGGTTATTAAAATAAATTAAAGGAGTTTAATTTAGTTTTGCCAAACAAGGCTTAAGTATATTAAGTCTTTAATTTTAAAGAGGTTTTGCCAAACAAAGCCTTATGGCTTTTGGATTTTTAATAATATAAATAAAATATAAATAATATATATTAATTTTGGTAACCGCTGATTTAATAGGGTCATTAGTAGAACGTCGGTTTTAGACGTTTGAAAATGCGTGTGTTGGTTTTGTTTTATTTCGCGTAAAGTAGTAAGTCTGGTTTGGTTTTAAGTCTGGTAAGAAAAGAGAAGAAAAGTATAGAGTGAGTTGAGAGGAGAAAATGTCTGTAAAGGTTCAATTATCTGTGGTGAGCAAGGATTTCTTAAGCAATTGAAGGTATTTTTCTATAACCTTAATATATGCACGTATATATGTTTTACATCATAATTCCTAAAGTCTCTGTGTTCTTGACTGTTCTTCAGTAATCCAAGTTTCTTTATGATTGGTAATAAATTATGTGTATATTGTGATTGTGATATTATAACTAATATATATATATAATTGTAGTTGATTTGTATGAAAAGATAGAGAATGGTTTTATAGTAAACCTATGTATGAACATGATTTGTAGGAGTACAGAAAATTAATATTTGATTGTAAGCTAATTGTGAAATTGAACCTTGGATATGTTAATCTATTAAGAAATAAAGAGAATGTAGTTAAAATGAGTTTATTTGATGTATAATTATGGTTATAGTGTTAATCTTGTCAAACAATGTCAAAAATAGAGTTTTGGTTTAAAACATGGCATTTAAGGATTTAATTTTACTGAAATTGTGGTTTAGTTGTTTTGAAATCAGTATATATATGATGGGTAACAATTATGTGTAATTTATGTAAGTTATACGTGTTAATTTAGGTGCTAGAAGTTATTAAACAGCCAAAATTAGCTTTGTTTACATTCTTTCGTGTTTCTGTTACGTAATTGATTGCCTCGATTGCCAAAATCATTCACTGCAGCTCCAAACCTCGCTACCAGTAAGCGCCATCGCTCGGCTTAGGCATCACGTCATGGCCTTGACACTACCATACAATACTGCGCTCTACTGATTAGTGTGGCGTATGCGCAGCATATTTGATTAATGTAACGGCTAGAAATGATTTTTCTTTTACACAGAGTCTGTAATTGTTGGTATAATGCAATACTACGACTGCTAAAAATGTAATTTTATTATTGGGGTATTATAGTGCTAAGAATCAGCATATTATTAGTACTTATCTAGTTTTATTATTGTTTTATTTATGTAACTTGATTGTGTGATTAAAAATCAAGCCATACATAAAATATAAATTTATTTGTATACAGAGTATTTGTAGTGACTAATTGTGTCCTAATGACATGTGATTAGGATATTGTGAATCAAACTGTTATGGTTTAGCTTACACGCAAGGCAAGTTTTCTAACTCTAAACGTTCGTTGAGCAAGTTTCTTAACTCTAATTATGTTGTGCAAGCTCCTAAGCCTTACCTCTTGATATTGAACAAGTTTTTCTAATCTTAAAACTGTTATTTAGCAGGCAAGTTCTAAATCTGATACACTAACGTTGAACAAATTTTATTGTTCAACTTACTATTTATTATGCATGTTCAATACTCAATTCTAAATAAGATTTTAACCTTAGCTTAATATTGTTCAAGCATGGTATGTTATGTTATTCAATACTTATGCTATTAGATTATTTCTAAAGCATGACCTTAATATACAATGTCGATTCATTTATGATTTATTCCATAAGCATAATGTTATTACATTTTTATTCAACTAATCCTTAGTTGATGTCCGTTGAATTCCAAATTACCTTGAAACGTATCCAAACCCAGACTTACTTTGGGGCGGACTTGTATTCTAAATGCTGAGATGAACAACCCTATTACAGGGGATAATTTACGCATAGCGTTGAAATATTTGTGCATAATACATTGTACGGAAGGCTGATCCCCCTAAGTACGAGGAGTCCCTATAGGCTTATGACTGTTAAAGTTTAAGTTGAAAGATTTATTATAACTATGGACATAGTTCGTGGTCTTATGACCCTCAGATATATATTTCAGATTTTGATTATCATTGATAGAGCATATTGTTCAGTTCTATTGAGCCTATTATTTGGCAGTTGTTATAAAGTTTTATTCACTGTCATTTCAAGTGAGCATTGTTTGCTCACTCTTGCTTATATAACTATTTCAGCTAAAGTTGAGAAGGTCGATTTACCTAGCACCAGTAAAGGGAAATGAAAGATGAACAAGTATTGAAGACTTGTAAACATGTTGACTTTTAATATTTGTCAGACTTGGTTTTTAGTTATTATGATGGAGTTATTTAATTTTCTGCACTTGATATTTGTATTTAAAGGTTAGATGACCTGGGAGATTTTATTGGAAATTATTGATGTAATCCTTTAATGGGAAGGTTTATTTTTCAATTTTATTATATTTGGGTAGTTAGAAATGAATGTTTTTATCAAGTGAACACCAAATCTTGTGGCAATGAAGTACCCAGATTTGGGGGTGTCATAAGACTGGTAGCTGCTCAAGATAGACAGAAGAAGTACGCTGATCAACACAGAGAATATCACAAATTCGACGTAGGAAATTTCATTTTCCTGAAAGTTTCTCCTTGGAAGGGGAAAATTCGTTTTGGCAAGAAAAGAAAGCTAAGCCCAATGTTTATTGGACCTTTCGAGAAACTGCGAAGAGTGGGAGAAGTGGCTTACGAGGTAACTTTACCTCCAGAATTAGAACATGTTTGTTTTTCATATGTCGGTGTTGCGACTGTATAAACCCGATTAAAAACATGTGATTGAATATGAACCGTTGCAGTTTAGTAAAGATTTGTCTTATGAAGAGGTTCCTATCCAGATAGTCGACATGAAAGAACAAGTGCTCAGGAATAAGGTGATACCTTCTGTGAAGGTGATATGGACAAACCACAATGTCGAAGAGGCTATGTGGTAACTTGAAGATGAAATGATGAAGAACTACCCTGAGTTTTTCATGGAAGACTCTTGAGCATTAAACTGAAGAAGAAACTGCAGAGCAAGATAAGGGATGATGAGGGAGAACCCCTAAATGTTCAAAAAATGATGTCTCCAAAGCTGTTCAATAACTAGAAGAAAAATCCCATGGAGAATAAAAGACTAAAGACATCTGGCAAGAGTAATGGAAAGTGAGTCATCTCAATCTGATGACTATACACCCCTAGTGGCCACTCCAACAAAGACAACCAAGAAGAAAGCTAAAGTCGTGAAGAAGTCTACAGAGGTTCCACCAAGCAGTCTCTCCACTGACAAAAAGAGATATGAATCAGGAAAGGAAAAAGCATCAACTGTTGCACCCCCAAGGAGGAGAAAGAGTAACATGATACTTCAAAGAAAAAACGAGAAGAAAGAAGGAGGCTATGCATCAAAAGTGATTGATCTCAGTGATAGTGATGAAGATGATAAGCTTGGGTCAACAAGAGAAGACATGAAGAGCAAAAAAAAGATGATTTCTAACAGCTCCAACAGTGAATGCAAAAGGACTGCAACTTCCAATGAACCCAGGTCAGAAGAAGATGTTGAAAGTGAAACAAAAGAATTCTTGAAGTCTGAAGAGCAAGGAATGACTACTGAGTCAGAAAGTTATGAAAAGGATACTACAGAAGAAACAAGTGATAAAAATCAGTTGGAAAGATCCACTGATGAATCAGTTGAAATGACCCTGCATGAATCAAGCTCAAAGTCAGAAAATGAAGAGATGGAGACAGACTCCAGTTCTGCAGATCAGGAATCAGCAGACTATCATGTTCCCTCTCCAGCAAGAGTTCGCAGAAGATTAGTGGTGGAAGTCTTTGATCAACCACAAGATGTACTAACAGGGAGATGGATAAATCATGGAAATGAACAACTCAAAGTAGTAACAATGTTTACAGAAGATCTGTTTAACAATTGGAAAGACATGGATTTAGATCATACTACAATACTGTACAATCTTGATAATCCTCTGATAAAAGGGTTCTACCCATGGATGCCCTGGCTAAAGGCATATACTGCTAAAGATGAGAGTTACATCAGCTGGTGTTATTCATATTTTCCCAATTTGGAGATGGTCTTTCTGAAATTTCCAAGGGTCTAGACATTTCACACCAAACTGCTCAAAAACGTCTCTCACTTCAAGGTTTATCGTCATGCTAAAGATATTTACATTCCGTACTATCTCCTAGAAAACTTGGATAGTGGAAATAACACATCGAAGCCCACAATCATAGAGGTCTCATACTCTGCTATTGCAAATAATCAAGCTCATCCTGATACCTACTCATCAAACCCCACTCTCAGTACTCCAAGTCTCAATCCAAGTATACCATCTGATATCCCTTCTTCATCCAACAATGATCTCTTTGACATTCTCACTGCCTTTGAAAACATCTTCAAAAGTGAGAAACTCAAACAAACTGCCCAAATCCCTCAAGACTCTTAAGTTACTGAAAAACTCTAAAGAATTGGCTGAAAAATTGTCCTATATTACTGAGGAAGCAAAGAGCCTGTTAGAAGGAAAGGACACTGAGTTCCACAAGAAACTTCAAGCAACCATTTCTAATATATCTAATAAGCTTCTTCAACGAGATCAACTTTATTTAGAATCCATTGAGTAACAGAGGAAAGAAGCCCTGCTACTCCATAAGAAAAATGAAGAATCTATTGTATCTCTCTACGAGAAAATAGATACCCTAATCAGTCTCTCTCTACAACTAGAGCCCAGCCTGCATGAGCTAAAGATTGAAGTTGGAAATTCATCCTACCTACTTGAGCAGCTTATGTACAATGTCCAACATCTCTCTTAAATGATTGATGATAAAAAGGGGGAGAAAAAGAGAAGGCACTCAAAGGGACATAAGAAGAATCGAATGAAGACAATGAAGAAGATCCAGAAAGAGAAGAAGGAAAAGCTGAAAGCAAAACAAGATGAAGAAATGAAGTCATCATCTCAGGGGGAGAAGGAACTGGGAAAACAAACATATAAATAGCAACTACAGAAAGAAGATCCAGAAGACGTACACATGAAAAAGAAGGTACATCTCCAATTGTAATAGTTAGCTTTGGATCCAGTATTTAGATTTGATCTGCCATCTGTAATAAAATATTTTTTAATATCATTCATATTATCTGTTCTAGCAATACAACAACTTACTGTATCTTAAGATTCATTCATATCATACATATGCATTCAGTATTTTTATCATCATCAAATAGGGGGAGATTGTTAGGAATATGCATGTGAATGTTATTCCTTTATTCATATAAATTGATGATGAAGATGATGAAGTAAATGAATGAATATGAAGATATGTCTGCATTGATAAAATCTATAAAGTCCTTAACATATGATAGCGAATATAGACAAGGACTTAGAATTATATGGTCAAAATTGTTAGGTTGATCCATGCTTAATGTTTATCATTCTGTAAATGAATGTATAGAAGAAAAATCAAAGCTATTAGGTTGATCTATTTTGAAGTGTAGTAGATAGGCATGTCTAATCGTAGAGCTCTGCACAAGTCATGCTAGCCTGACAAGAAAGTAAAGCAGAATCATAGTCTGCACTCGAAATCGGAAAAGATGTTTGCTGAGAGCCTGTTATGCTAGAATCGTAGACTTAACTCTGAATAGTGAAGTCTGCATATCACCCATCAGGATCACAGTTTGCAAAACCAGAGCCAAAGTCATAGACAACGAGATTGTAACAATCCAAGATTTTATTTGTAATTTAAAATATTTATTAAATTGTTTGAATGTTTTAATAAATATTTTATTAATATAGTTGTTGCTTGTATGTATTTGTGAATTAAATTTATTAGATAATACTCTAATTTAATTTAATAGTTAGAGAGTTGTTAAAGATTACATGAATGAGTATTATTATTGTTTTAATTTAATAATAAAAGTGATATGTTAATTTATTAAATAAAATTATAATGAGATTATAATTTAGTGATATTTGGATTAAGTGGGAAATTTATTTAGTGTGTTGTACTTAGTTTATGTAACTAAGATTTGTTATGGAAATCCAAATAAATAATATGTGATTATAAATAATATGTGATTATAAATTATAATCTAAATTGTTTATTAAAATAAATTGAAGTAGTTTTAAATGGGTATACCCAAACAAGGGTTAAAATATTAAGTCTTTATTTTAAAGAGTTTTTGCCAAACAAAGCCTTATGACTTTTAAATTTTGAATTTGAATTATAATAAATAAAATAAATAAAAATAATAAACAATATATATTATAACCGATGAGCGTTAAGTTGTAACCGTTTTTTCTTAATATGTGTATTATGGCCCTATCCGTTTTATTTTTATTTTACGCATACTGTTAGTTGGTCTATACGGACACTAAGAGAAGAAAGAAGGAAATTACAGAGAAACTTGAGAGAGAATAGAGAGAGTTTGAGAGGAAGATTTCTGAGAAGTCAAAGAAATTCTTGGTGTTTAGCAAGGATTATTCAAAACAAGAAAATGTATTTTCCATAACCTTAATTATATATATATATATATATATATATATATATATATAGGCAGATCGAGTTAGGACTCTGGATTTGGACCAAAATTCGGACTTTTTTAAAACAACTAAAAATAAATAAATAAAAATTATGGAATTGAAAATTTTTCATATCTGATGTTTTGGGTGTGATTTGATGCACGTATAACAAAACATGTATGTACACAAATGCCATGCGCATTGTACCACCATTTTTTGGTATAGGTATTCAAATCACGCCCAAAACATCAGTATTATGGAAAATTCGATTCCATAAAATATTAATTTTTTTAGTTGTTTTAAAAAAAGCAAAAAAAAATAAAATAAAAATGGGGTCTATTTTTGATCAGTCCGGAGTTAGGACTGATTAATATATATATATATATATATATATATATATATATATATATCTGGTTAGGACTCCCTGACTTTAAGTAAAATCCGAACTACCACTCTCAGCCATTGGATGCTATCCAACGGTTTAGAAATAAAGTGATTGGGAAAAAAAACACGCAGATCTTATTGGGTTAAAAAAGAACTGGTCGGGTCAAAAAAGAAATCAGGGCTCCTCCCCCAATTTTCGATCGCGCCTCTCTCTTCTATCCAGAGAGACTTTCTCTTCTACCATCGTCGCCGGACACTTGCATTGAAGCATGATTGTTATTTACCTAAATTGAATTCTTAACATAACAAAAAAATTCTAAACCAAATTGCATTGTATCGTAATGAGAGAAGGTAGATTGAAGAAAACCATTTTGCAATTACTGATATTTGATTATCCTCTTGTTTGACAACATTAAGAAAATATAATCCACTAATTTGCGGTCGCTAATTTTTAAATAGCTTCAATATTAGATGTTAAAATACCTAAGCTACATCCCAGAACTGTGCTATCATACAAAAAACTACCTAACAACGACTTTTGAAGTCGTCTCAATGTCACTTCCTCACTCTCAAGTTTTCCTAGACAAACACGATCTTCATTTTGAATACAAGCTTGATTCTTTGGAGCACTTTATTGGTTGGAAACATAATTTAAACAATGAAATTACTGTCTGGAAAGATCGTAAACCGGGCATCAAGTTTTACTTTTCCACGAGCATGGATATCTCAAAATCTGCTCTTTCCTCGGCCAGCACCAGATTGCCCAAAAGCTTTTTCTTTATTTTGTTATCTCTCAAAACAAAACATAAGTTTTAGAAAGGGAACAGAGAGACTGGCCGGAGAGAAGGCCGCAGAGCTTCAGAGACCAGAGTTTCGAGAAACGTTCGGCGACGATGGTAGAAGAGAGAGTCGCTCTGGATAGAAGAGAGAGGCGTGATCGGAAATTGGGGGAGGATCCATGATTTCTTTTTTGACCCGAACCGTTCTTTTTTAACCCAACAAGATCCACGTGTTTTTTTTCCAATCACTTTCTTTCTAGACCGTTAGAAAGCATCCCATGGCTGAGAGTGATAGTTCAGATTTTACTTAAAGTCGTGAGTCTGACTGGATCCTCATCATATATATATATATATATATATATATATATATATATATATATATATATACATGTTTTACGGCATAAACTTCCAAGCTCTATGAATTCAATTTTCTTGAATTGTTGTTATATAACTGATTCTTTGTGATTGTATGTAATTGTGATGTTATAAGTGGTATTTAGACAATGATTAGTATGCTAATTACGTTTAAAAAGGAAAAAAACTATTTACAGTGCATATTTATACATATGGTTTGTGAAAGTACCAAATTTGGTGGTTAATTTGTAAACCAATTTGTAAATTGAGCCTTGAATATGTTAGTGCATTAAGAAATGAAGAAAACGTAGTTTGAATGAGTTAATTTGGACAAGAATTGTGATCACAATGATGATTTTTGTAAAGGATATCAAAAATGGTGTTTTTGTATAAAACATGGAATTTAAAGGATTTAAATTAGTTGTAGTTGTTGTTTAATTGTTCTAAGTTAGTGTATATGTGAGGAATCATGTTTGTATGAGTCCTATGTCAATTGTGTATGCTTAATTTACTGTTTTGTGGATGAAATTCGTGATAGTTGGCTTAGAACAGAGTCAAAACTTGGGTTCTGCAAAAGCGGTATCGTGATCTTGAAGCCTTGCCTGCCATTTCTCTAAGCGCCAAGTGAGTGTATTTGGACTCTAAAGTAATAATTATGGCGGCGGCAAGCGCCAAGAGTAGTCGATCAGAGACCAGTGAAGTCTGCTACTTCTGCAGACTTTGGACACCCATTATAACTTGGTCTAATGTTATGTTCATGTGAGAAACATGTAATGAAAAGGTTAAAACAGAATCGTATCATGTGGTTAGTAATTCTAAAGTGTAAAATTAGTAAGTTGTGAAAATGATATGTTATGATTTAAGAAATTCAATGAATAATGAATAAGTGTTGTGAAATTAACACTTGCGATTCTGAAATGTGTATGGTAAAGTAGGACTTGTACTAAAATAATAAGTTTAACTAGAAGTGAGTGTTATTTTGGAAAGTGGATGTTAGTAGATCTAATAGATATTGTGATTCTAATACTGTGTGTAGGTAAACGTGAGTTATAAATTTATAGCTTATGTACGAGGCAAGTTCTTTACCCTAAACTTTTATTGAGCAAGTTCTTTGTTCCTAAATTTTTTTTGAGCAAGCTCTAATCCTAACTTCATTCGAGCAAGTTTTGAATTCTAATCATTGTTGAATTATTCTAACTTGTTTCTAGTTAATCAAGTTTCTTTAGTTCATTCTTTTATAGTGAATGCTTCTTGAACTCTAATTCCTAGTATTGAACTATCGTATTTCAATTACTTTGCACAAGTTATTATCATGTTGAGCAAGCTTTGTTTCCAGCTTGTTATCAATTAATGTATGTTCGGTAATTCAGTTTCTAATTTGATAAGTGTTGGTAAAATCTAGTTACGCACAACACGCAAGTATACGTGGTCAACAAGTAATAAAGTGAAAGTAGAGTATCGTTCCCACGAGGAATTATTTAATAAGAATTACCAATTACTAACCTATGACCAATTTAATCTTATTTAAACAAATGATTTAATAATTTAATTTAAAATAATTAAATAAACTATTACTAACTATCCCTAGAATTAAACAAGATATTGAAGACTTGAGATTACAACTTCACTTATTGTTTCATTTAAATCAACACACTTTCTGTTAAGTCAAATTATTTATACTGGATTGTTAATCAAGAACACGAAAGTAAAATATGGCCATCTCTCAATGCACCATACTCATATCAAATCAAATCCACAGATGATAGAATTAATTTGAACACCCTAAGGAACTAACCCACTATATCTCTATGTGAATTACAATTAAAAAGGGTTTAAGTTCAAGTTCTTATTAAACTACATATGGCGTAAAGGTATATCTCTATCCTAAACATGAATCATGAATTCCATCTATGCAAAAATCACAAACACATGCTATCATGATCAGATCTAAATCTATACTTCATCTCTCGAGTTCATATAGATTATCACGGTAATTGTTAGCTAGGCAATTAAGCAGTTAAAAACAAATCATAATAGACAATCCAAATATAGCTAATAAGACTAACAAAGAAGCATATCAAAATAAACTACACAATAAGATCCATAGTAATCTCAAAATAGAGTTTAATTCATACTTAAACTAGAATCCATCATCCATAATTGATTAAGCATTAAAAAGATACAAATAGATAAGAAAAGAAATTAGAATTGAGATAAACAAATCTGCATTCTCTCGTTTCCAATTTGATTCTCCAATGATAATCAATAGCTTCAATCTTCAATTCTAATCTAATCTAGGGTTCCTAATCTAAGAAAGAAAGTAAAGAATAATTTTATAGAAATCTATCCAGAGAGGGATTTAATGGAGTCTTAGAACTAGCTTCCCAATCCAAGTTAAACTCAAGTATTTAGAGTTATAATGGACACCCTAGCAAGTTAGGCAACTAAGAATCCTATTCTAGCTCAAATTAGACACCAAATAACCCAAAACAGCTCTTTTCCCGCTGCCTAGCGCACCCCGCGCTATCCCCAAGCCATTTATAGCGCGGTCCGCGCTATTGTAGCAGTGGTTCTGGTGGCCTAGCGTGCCCCTAGCGCGGTCCGCGCTACGCTATTTTATGCTGCGATGTCCTTTGGTAAAACAGGCTTAACTTTTGATCCGCTAGAAGTTACGGGGCCTGCCACCTATCAAATTGAAGATGACGACGAGATCTACAACTTTCATGCTTTGAGGATTGACAGAATCCGTCCGGATCAAGGCGGAAACCGAGCTTGAAGTAGATGCTATGTACATGGCAAACATGACAACTCTTAGCTTTGATCTTCGTTGATAAAAATGCCATAAATTTCGCATCCGAACTCCGATTGAGACGATTCAAGATGTTCCGGAAAGCCAAGAAGTAGAGCTATCATAAATTCCAAGTTCCAAGCCAAGAACATGCATCGAACTTGGTGTTAAAAGTCCTTCAATCATCCCTCCTTGTATTTTCTTGCGTATTTTGGTCCAAAAGATGTCCGAATTGCTTTCCCTTACTTCTTCATGCCAATGCTATGTCATCGCCTACAAAATAACATAAAATGTATGAAAAGTAACTAAGAAACATGAGATTAAGCAAATAATTTAAGTAATAGATACCGAATAAGTAGGTATAAAACCAACTTATCAAATACCCCCAAACTTAAACCTTTGCTTGTCCTCAAGCAAAAATACAAAACAATAATGCAATGCAATGCAACTAATCTACATGCCTACGAATCCAGCAGTAATGACATAAACAAGTCTATTCAACCTGCCTTAGAGAAATTAAATAAACACGATAATACATCTTATCAAAACCAATCAATAACTTCTCAATCAATCATCAAATCTTAGACTGTTAATACTAATATAGTGCGTGTGTGCTCCACAACAATGTTAACTGATATAAAATCAAATTTAACACATAACAAGTCTCTTTAAAGGCATCATACAGTGTAAACTCAAGAAATCCAAAAACAAGCTAGATCCAACTAAAATTAAACAATTACCAATATTGAGGGTCAACATGGGATACTTATGCTTCATTTTTCATCTACGGGGGCTTTTTGCTCTTATTTCCCGTTTTATTTCTTCTTCTTCTTCTTTTTTTTCCACATAGTGAGTGCGTTTTACGCTCCATCTCACGCCTGTGTTTATGGGGAGTGCATTTCACGCTTCTTCTCGACCTACCACAGGACTTAGTTTATTCAACTCAATATCTTTTTTTTTCTTTTGTTTTTTTGCTTTTTTTTATAGCTTATATACCCCAAATATTCCCCCAAACTTAGGTTCTTATGTAACTTTAGCCATCACTACTTGTTCTTGTCATTCTTTCATTCAGACTAGCATTATCCTTTAGAGCTCCATTATGTATCAATTTAAACTCAATCAATCAACAAGTTGTTTTTACTGTGCTATCCTTATTATACCAGTTTCAAACAGAGAAAGACTCAATTCATAACAAGAAATCACATCAACGCTCTAATAATCAGTATTATACTTGTCTACCCAATTCCAATCTCATCATTGGCCAAAACAAACTGTAAATATTAAATAGCTGAACTCATGCAAGATGTACTAAATGCTATATAAACATAGTAAACTAACTACTATTTTTTTTAATTATTATTATTTTTTTTAAAATTCTTTATTTCAAGAAATTGAATGCAAAAACTAAGTGTAACTATATGACCTACAATGTAAATAACTAACTATATATAATATGACACTAAAATTCCCCCAAACTTAAAACAGACATTGTCCTTAATGGCTAAGATATGAAAAATTAAAAGAGAGGACTTCCACGAAAATCTGAGATGTTCCTCCTTGTCGCCTAAGTCCAAGAATAGGCCAGACACATTGGAATAAATCGGGAACCACACTTGAGTTGGACTTGACTAACATTGCAATTAAACCACTTTTAACTCCTGGGATTTTCGAGCGGCACAAAAATTGAAAACCAACGTGGATTGGAAATGGAAAACCAACGTGGATTGGAAGTTGGGGATGATGGGTTTAATGGGAATGGAAGTTGAAAAGGAGAAGGAGAGGTAACGATGGTGTAATAGGGGTTATGGAGTATTGGAAGTGTAATGGGTGTAGGAGAAGCGGAGAAGTTGCATGTATTAAGGAGAATTTTCTTTGTTCAAATCTGAGACACGTCGATTAAATTCGTTCGGCCTTTGAAATTTCGAGTAGTAAGCAGTTCATATTTGGGTATAACCTTGAGTAGAAGGCGCCCGCGCTAGGCAAGTAGTGATTTTTGATCGATAATGGCGCCGGCGCTTGGTATAGGCATTGTGTAGTGCGGCCCAGCGTTAAAGCGAAGTAAAGAGCATGAAATGACATAAGCGCGTCCATGTTGTCGGATCGACAAGTGGCTCATTCACTATTTGTTAAAGCGATAACTTCACGAGATGATAAGCGGCTTTAGCCCGGTATAAGCATTGATAAATATGGCATTGCTTATGTGGCCCGATGGCTTGGTGACTCTCTTTTTCTTGACTTACCTGCGAGCATACCATTATGGAGTCATTATTCATTGAAAACTAAATATTTTAGTTAGACTTTAAACTAAAATATAAAGAATAAATAAGGAAGAAAAGGTTTAGAGCTTGGGTTGCCTCCCAAGTAGCGCTAGTTTTAATGTCGTAAGCCCGACTTTGTCTGGTCAACACTATCCAATTCCTCTTCGATAATTGAGGAACCCTCCATCCATCGGAAATAATATAGCTTTTGGTAGGTTCCCATTTTTGATGGCTAATGCATCAAAGGCACCTAGCATGCTTTGATTTGGTTTGATCTCAATCATGAACATCCCACAGCTAGGTGTTTTCTCCATTGTGTATGTGATCACTTTGGGGGCATGGAATCTTGTCACACACAATGGGCTCTTCGTCTATCTTCTCTTTCTCATCCCACCATAGATTCAGAATTGCACTCGCTCTTATGTCATCAAGAGCTTCGCCGACGACATGACTACCAAGTGGGCATGATTTTGCAAATCTGACTGACTCGTTGATCTTTGGTGGAGACCCATTTAGATCTTCGTCGACCTCTATTTCATTATCCCCAATTGTCTCCACACTTCAGATATCTTGTGGCTCATCCAGTCGCAGATTTGGTTCGGGTTCTCCATTAATTTTGTCATCCATGTCATAAAGCTAAGTGTTTAGAGGAAGGTTGCTTACGGTTTTGGTCATTTGCTCTATCTGATCCGCAAGATTTTGCATTGACCTCGCTTGATTACTCATCTTCTTCTCATCTGCTATGAACTTGGACAATAATTCCCCCAGCCTTGAATTTTCTGTTTCAGTCTCGGAAGCCATGTATTGAGGACCATTGGTTGAGGTAGTGACGAATTGTTCCATCCGATTATTAAAATTTTGGTTTGACAGCTCTTGGCTAATACTCATCTCCTCTAGGTTTGCTATGCCCTTCAATATTATATCCCTCAGATTTGACTTTTCTTCTTGTGGCAATGGAGGTGGACATGAAAATTCCGGTTTGTATGATGGATTTGGAGCGTAGTATTGGTCTTCATAAGTATCGCTCCATGACGAATCCGGGTGATACCCCCAAACTTGATGATAATTAGCATATGTATAATCATTGAGGTATTCAACACCGTGGTGTCCCAGCCCAAAACTAACGGTGCATTGATGACTCGGATGATTACCAACACATTAATTGCAATTAACTGTTATCCTTCGATTACGTTGGGCTGCAATAATGTCCAACCTCCTCGAAAGTGTCTCAAGTTGTGCTGATAATGCAGAAAATGCATTGAGACCATCAATCCCCGCTCCCCTTGGCTGAGTCCTTCTCGTATACAGCCATTGATAATTAAATTCCGCCATGGTACCTGAAAAGAAAGAAAAATAGGAAGAGAATTAAATAAAAAGAAGAAAAAAAAATGTTTAAATTAAGATTAATTTGATTGAAGCTAATATTGGCAAATAATTATTAAATTAATTCTCCGGCAACGATGCCAAAAACTTGTTGGGTAAAATCTAGTTACGCACAACACGCAAGTATACGTGGTCAACAAGTAATAAAGTGAAAGTAGAGTATCACTGACATGAATTCTAAAAAATGCTCAAGAACACCTATAGCGACGGTTCTGTTGCTATAGGGCCTTTTTGTAATTATTATTTTTTGGAAATTATTAATAAATAGAAAAAAAATGGTTTTTAATTATTAAAAATACATAATAAATTCTGAAAAATTATTTTAACGTCCAAAAAATAATTTTTTATTATTTAGAGTATATTTCATAAATATTTAATATTTTTGGAATATAAATAGTATTTAATTTATTTAATTATAATATTAAATAAATAATTTTAATACATGAAAAATCATGAAAAATAATATTATGGTATAAGAAAATATTTAAAGATATTTTCAAGTGACTTTTAATATTTTGTGATGAATTTCATTAATTAATTAATATTAATGATAATTAGTTTATTTAATAAATATATTAAATAAATTATGAAAAAATAGAATAAATGATTTAAAAATCATATGAAAATGATTTAAGGGTTATAAAAATATTTTAAGTTATAAAATATAACTTTTGATATTTTGACATGTAAATATTAATATTTTAATATTAAAATAATTATCGGATAATGAATTTAATTGTTTAAAAATCATATGAAGGTGATTTTAAAGTATTAAAAATACTTTGTGAGATTATAAATATATTATAATATTATGACATGTATTTCATTAATATTTGTTAATAAATAAATATTAATAATAAAAGAATTATGTGGTATTTAATTCATTTAAATACGATATTAATAATAGAAAATTCTTGATAAATAGTAATAATTATTTATAAATTATTACGAGCTTATGAAAATTACTTTGAATGATAATAAAATTATTTAAGTTAATTGTTAAGTGTTTAGGCAGAGTTTAGTTGAACTTAGACTCGATAAAAGTCCGACTAGACCATCGGGACGTCAGATTTGTGTCAGGTTCAACTCAGACTACAATAGTTTGACTTGATACCGAGTCCTATGTGTGTTATAGACTGATAGGGTTATGTGTTATGTGTAATGTGTTTAGGTTATTCTATGTATGTCTATATATATAATAGTATTATATTGTGATGATATTATTCTAATATTGGAGATCTATATTACTAATATTAGGTCTTCGGATAAAGCGTTATAAATTGTGTTGCGGTAATCAACGGTTCAGGCAAGTTTGTTTTACTTAACTCTACTAAGAGTTGTTTTATTCATATATGCTTATGGATAATCATTGCTGATTGTCATTGTAGAATTGTACTCTGTACTTATTGCATGTATAAGTCAGGTATGAAATGCTGATCACCTTCATTACCCTTCGGTTCAGATATATTTGTTCATATTATATATACTTGTTCAGTCAAAAGTTTGTTCCTGCTAGTTCACAATTATATTGTTGAATTATAGCCAGCCAATTATTCAAATCATTTCAATCATGATATATCGTTATATTATTGAATTTAAACTTGCTGGGCAATCTTATGCTCACCCTTGCTATATCATGATAAACATTGCAGATTAAGACGAACGCGTCAGATACAAGGAAAGGTTAAAGACAGTTCCAGCTTTAGTTTACGTGTGCAGCTAGAAATGTAATAGTATTATATGATAATAACATTGTATGTTAGATAGGATATGAATTGTGTATTAAGTTAAGGTTACTCGACCTTGGGGAATATTGTGTAAATTTTTGTATAAATAATTTATGTTTATATCTTCCGCAAATAGTAATAGTGTTAGAATGATCGAACTGGATCCGCGGTGATTCGGGGCCCTCACATTGTCTCTTGTTGGGTAAAATCTAATTACGCACAACACGCAAGTATACGTGGTCAACAAGTAATAAAGTGAAAGTAGAGTATCGTTCCCACGAGGAATTGTTTAATAAAAATCACCAAATACTAACCCGTAACCAACTCAATCTTATTTAAACGAATGAATTTCAATTTATAAGTAAACTAATTCTAATTACCATTAGTTAAATCAAGATTACAGAGATTTAAGATCACAACTTCACTTATTGCTTCATTTAAGTTAACACGCTTCTTATCAATTATTCTCTATCCCGAATTGTTAATCAAGAACACTAAAGCAGATAAAACCATATCTCGATGAATGATACCCATACTCACTTAAATCCACATATGATAGAATTAAGCAAGACACCCTAATTAACTAATCCGCTATATCTCTATGTGAATTCCAATTAAAAAGGATTTAAAGCACAAGTTCTCTATAAGATTACATATTGTGTAAAGGCATATCTCTATCCTAAACACGAATCATGAATTCCATCTAAGCAGAAATCACAAACACATGCTATCATGATAAGATCTAAATCAATACTTTATCTCTCGAGTTCATATAGATTATCATGGTAATTGTTAGCTAGGAAATTAAGTAATTAAGTCCAAATCACAATAGACAATCCTCAAAATAGAACATAATAATTGATAGTGAAGCATATAAAAATAAACTACACAATAAGATCCATTGTAATCTCAAACAAAGAATTAGTTTATGATTATTGAATTAAAACTAAGAATCAACAATTGAATAAATAATAAAAGACAAAGATAGAAGAAGATGAGAAGATAGAATCTATTGTCTGTAGATTTGATGCTCTCTCCTTGCTCCTACTTTGAATCTTCAATGGTCTCGAAGTTGCTTCAATCTCTAAATCTCATAAGAACTAGTGTTTTCTCCTATTCTACTCTAATTTAATCTAATGGAATCCTCCTTCTCTAGTCTAATCTCCCCTAATCCTTGTGATTCTCCTCCTTTTATAAGTCTCTTTACATGTCTTTAAGTCCTCTTGGAAGTCCTTGAGTCAATCGAATCGAAACAATCCTTCCCGAACTCAAAATTGGACAAAATTCATATTTTCTGGGCTACCTCCGCCCCGGTGGGGGTTTATACACTAAAAGAGCCTGCCCTGGCGGTCTAGGGGCCTGTTTTGGAGCTGGCATACCAACCCCGGTGGGGGGTTTTGTGAAGAAACATTTTCTGTTCTGACGTCCTTTGGGAAAAAGGCCATAACTTCTTCGTTTGAACTCCGATTTTGATGATTCAAGATGTTCCGGAAAGAGGAGACGTAGATATAAAACTTTCATGCTTTGTTTTTTTCGAAATAAGGACTGCAGCAATGTTAAAAGTGGCTCTGAAGTGGCTGCTATGTAAATGATCACCCGAAATAGTGGCGTTCGACGTCCGTTGGTACAAATGTCATAACTCTTGCATCTGAACTCCGATTGGAATGATTCAAGTTGTTCCGGAAAGCTAAGAAGAAGCTCTACAATGTAATCCAAGTTCTAAGCAAAAAACATGAAATGAAAATGAAAGCCCAAATGATGTCCGGATTGCTTTTCTTTGCGATTTCATACCAATTCTTTGCAATCACAGCTCCCAAGCATATAATTTACAAAACGAACACAAAATGCATGAAAAGTAACTAAGAAACATGAGATTAAACAACTAATTCAAGTAAAAGATACCGGATAAGTAGGTAAAATCTACTTATCAAATACCCCCAAACTTAAACCTTTGCTTGTCCTCAAGCAAAAATACTAAACAACAATGCTATGCAATGCAACTAATCTACATGCCTACGAATCCAGCAGTAATGACAGAAACAAGTCTATTCATCCGGCCTTATAGAAATCAAGTAAACATGATAATACATCATATCAAAACCAATCAATAACTTCTCAATCAATCATCAAAACTTAGATTGTTATCACTAATATAGTGCGTGTATGCTCCACAACAATGTTAGCTGATATAAAATCAATTTTAACACATAACAAGTATCTTTGAAGGCATCATACAGTGTAAACTCAAGAAATCCAAAAACAAGCTAGATCCAACTAAAATCAAACAATTACCAATATCATGGGTCAACATGGGATATTTATGCTTTATTTTTCATCTACGGGGGCTTTTTGCTCTTATTTCCCGTTTTATTTATTCTTTATTTTTTCTATTTTTTTCTTTTTCTTTTTTTTCTTTTTTTGGATAGTGAGTGCGTTTTACGCTCCATCTCACGCCTGTGTTTATGAGGATTGCATTTCACGCTTCTTCTCGACCCACCACAGGACTCAATTTATTCAACTCAATATCTTTTTTTTTCTTTTTTTTAAAAGCTTATATACCCCACTTTTCCCCCCAAACTTAGGTTCTTGCCTAATTCTTCGCCTTCACTACCTATTCTTGTCATTCTCTTATTTAAACTAGCATTATCCTTTAGAGGTCCTTTATGTATCAATTTAAACTCAATCATTCAACAAGTTGTTTTTACTGTGATATCCTTATTATACCAGTTTCAAACAGAAAAAGACTCAATTCATAACAAAAAATCACATCAAAGCTCTAATGGTCAGTACTATACTTGTCTACCCAATTCCAATCTCATCATTGGACAAAATAAACTTAAACTATCAAACAGCTGGACTCATGCAAGATGAACATAGTAACTAACTATTATTTTTGATTTTTGATTTTTGATTTTTTTTTAAGAAAGTGAATGCAAAAACTAAATGTAACTATATGAACTACAATGTAATTAACTAACTATATGCAATACGATACTAAAATTCCCCAAAACTTAAACTAGACATTGTCCTCAATGGCTGAAATAGATAAAAATAAAGCGGAGGACTTCCCTGAAAATATAGAAATCCTCCTATTTGTCCGCTAAGTTTGGAGAATAGATTAGGCGCATGGAACAAATTGGGCACCACACTTGAATTTGACTTGAATAACCTTTGCATAATCTTTTGCCTGTCCATTGAACCTCCAATACCTACACTGAAGAGAGACAACATGGATTAGAATAGCACTTGGATTGGTAAGAGAACTTAATAAGCAAATTAATTCTTATCTACTAAATAAACTAGTAAAGCAAATAAATAGAAAAATTCTTGGGTTGCCTCCCAGTTAGCGCTTGAATTATAGTCTTTCAGCCTGACTTTGTCTGGTCCACGCTATCCAATTCCTCTTCGATAATTGAGGAACCCTCCATCCATCGAAAATAATGTAGCTTTTGGTAGGTTCCCAATTGTGATAGCCATTGCTTTAAAGTCACTAGCAGCATGCTCGATTTGGTATGATCTCAATCAAGAACGCCCCACGACTAGGTGTTTTCTCCATTGTGTATGTGATCACTTTGGGGCATGGAAGCTTGTCACACACAATGGGCTCTTCGTCTATCTTCTCTGTCTCGTCCCACCATGGATTCAAAATTATACTCGCTCTTTTGTCAACAAGAGCTTCGCCGACGACATGACTACCAAGTGGGCATGCTTTTGCAAATCTGACTGACTCTTTGATCTTTGGTGGAGACCCATTTAGATCTTCATCGACCTCTATTTCATTATCCTCAATTGTCTCCACACTTTCGATATCTTGTGGCTCATCCAGTCGCATATTTGGTTCGGGCTCTCCGTCAATTTCGTCATCCATGTCATAAAGCCAAGTATTTAGAGTAAGGTTTCTTATGGCTTTGGCCATTTGCTCTATCTGATCCGTAAGATTTTGAATTAACCTCGCTTGATTACTCATCTTCTCCTCATTTGCTGCTACGAACTTGGAAAATAATTCCTCTAACCTTGAATTATCTGTCTCTTGTGACACTGGAGGTGGACATGAAAATTCTGGTGTGTATGATGGATTTAGAGCGTAATGTTGGTCATCATAATTATAGCTCCATGAAAAATCCGGGTGATACCCCAAATCTTGGTGATAATTAGGATCAACATAGTTATTGAGGTAATCACCACTATATTGTACCGGTTCAAAACTGACAGTGCATTGATGACTTTGATGGTTGCCAGCATAATAGTCACACGTAACTGCCATCCTTCGACTCCATTGGGCTGCGAAAACCTCCAACGTCTTTGAATTTGCCTCAATTTGTACTGACTCTGCGGAAAATGCATTAAGTCCATCAATCCATGTTTCCCTTGGTTGAGTCATGTTCGTGTATGGCCATTGATACGCAAAGTCATCCATGGTACCTGAAAAGAGAGAAATATAGGAAGAGAATTAAAAATAAAAATGTTTAAATTAAGACTAATTTGATTGAAATTAATATGGTAAATAATTATTAAATTAATCCCGACAAGCTTAAAAACTTGTTGGGTAAAATTTAATTACGTACAACACGCAAGTATACGTGGTCAACAAGTAATAAAGTGAAAGTAGAGTATCGTTCCCACGAGGAATTGTTTAATAAAAATCACCAAGTACTAACCCGTAACCAACTCAATCTTATTTAAACGAATGAATTTGACTTTATAAGTAAACTAATTCTAATTACCACTAGTTAAATTAAGATTACGGAGATTTAAGATCACAACTTCACTTCTTGCTTCATTTAAGTTAACACGCTTCTCATCAATTATTCTCTATCCCGAATTGTTAATCAAGAACACTAAAGTAGATAAAACCATATCTCGATGAATGATACTCATACTCACTTAAATGCACAGATGATAGAATTAAGCAAGACACCCTAATTAACTAATCCGCTATATCTCTATGTGAATTCCAATTAAAAAGGATTTAAAGCACAAGTTCTCTATAAGATTACATATGGTATAAAGGCATATCTCTATCCTAAACACGAATCATGAATTCCATCTAAGAAGAAATCACAAACACATGCTATCATGATAAGATCTAAATCAATACTTCATCTCTCGAGTTCATATAGATTATCACTGTAATTGTTTGCTAGGCAATTATGTAATTAAGTCCAAATCATAATAGACAATCCTCAAAATATAACATAATAATTGATAGTGAAGCATATAAAAATAAACTACATAATAAGATCCATTGTAATCTCAAACAAAGAATTAGTTCATGATTATTGAATTAAAACTAAGAATCCACAATTGAATAAACAATAAAAGACAAAGATAGAAGAAGATGAGAAGATAAAATCTATTGTCTGTAGATTTGACGCTCTCTCCTTGCTCCTACTTTGAATCTTCAATGGTCTCGAAGTTGCTTCAATCTCCAAATCTCATAAGAACTAGTGTTTTCTCCTATTCTACTCTAATTTAATCTAATGGAATCCTCTTTCTCTAGTCTAATCTCCCCTAATCCTTGTGATTCTCCTCCTTTTATAAGTCTCTTTACATGTCTTTAAGACCTCTTGGAAGTCCTCTTGGAAGTTCTTGAGTCAATCGGATCGAAACAATCCTTCCCGAACTCAAAATTGGACAAAATTCGTATTTTCTGGGCTACCCCCGCCCTCTAGGGGCCTATTTTGGAGCTGGCATGCCAACCCCGGTGGGGGTTTTGTGAAGGAACATTTTCTGCTCTGACGTTCTTTGGGAAAATGGCCATAACTTCTTCGTCTGAACTCCGATTTTGATGATTCAAGATGTTCTAGAAAGAGGAGACGTAGATCTACAACTTTCATGCTTTGATGTTTTTGAAATAAGGACTGAAGAAATGTTGAAAGTGGCTCTGAAGTGGCTGTTATGTAAATGACCACCCGAAATAGTGGTGTTCGACGTCTGTTGGTACAAATGTCATAACTCTTGCATCCGAACTCCGATTGGAATTATTCAAGTTGTTCCGGAAAGCTAAGAAGAAGCTCTACAATGTAATCCAAGTTCCAAGCCAAAAACATGAAATGAACATGAAAGCCCAAATGATATCTGGATTGCTTTTCTTTGCAATTTCATACCAATTCTTTGCAATCACAGCTCCCAAGCATATAATCTACAAAACGAACACAAAATGCATGAAAAGTAACTAAGAAACATGAGATTAAGAAACTAATTCAAGTAACAGATACCGGATAAGTAGGTATAAAATCTACTTATCATCTCTAATAGACGAAAGGCAAACCGCGACTATCTTCCATGGTTAGTTATATCAACAAAGGATCGCCAGATCCTACAATAGAAAAGTCCGGCTATGGAAGTTTAAACAACACGACTTGGGTTTAAAGAAGATCATTGACAACCAAGATCAGTCCAAGGGAAAATTCGCTCCAAACTGGGAAGGTCCGTTTGTTGTCAAGGAGGTATTGACAGGAGGTGCTCTCAGGTTACAGGAAATAGACGGCGATGAATTTCCGCAACTCATCAACTTGGACACCGTGAAATGGTACTATGTCTGAGGTTACCATCAAGAAAACATCCTGGTGTTAGATCATCAGATCACCAGTCATTACGGTTCTTTAACCCTTCACTACATACAACTCTTTTTCACACTTTGCCCCTCAAGGAAACATACTCTTCAAGCCAGCTGCCTGGCTTCACTCCATTCATACAACTTCGGTTATCCCACTAGGGATTGAACCTTTCACACTTGCAGTTTGTCCCAAACATGGGATCAAACTTTTTCACACTTGCAATTTATCCTGAACTTAGGATCAAACTTTCTTTTTCCCCGCAGTCTGTCCTGCACATGGGATCAAACCTTTCGTCGACTATAAATCGTCCTGAGGGGCGAACTACATCGACCTGATCTCCCTTATACCCGAGAGTACGTAGGAAACCATTTTATATGGCCCGGTCACAATAAAACAAAAAACACAAAAACATTTCTACACCCTTCTCAAAAATAACAAAAACATTTCTACACCCTTTCTGCCACATACAACATTGAACCTCTTACACCAGGTTCGAACTACGCGGACCTGATCTCCTCTTCAATAGGAGTACGTAGGCAGCCATTCATGGTTTGGTCTCACCCCCTACCAAAACACAAAGACTTGTCATCTGGTACAGGGATCAAACTTCAATCCACTACATTTCATCGGTTTCAGACCAAAGGGATGGAATTACCTGAACTCCTCCTAAATAGGAGATTTGGCGACCATCTAAGCTGTGGTTGTGCCTCGAAGAGCAATACCAATCCATAAGAGATGGAATTAACCAGGCTCCTCTTGAATAGGAGTACTGGTGACCATCTGTGGTACAGTCAATCTCAGAGAGGAAAAGCCACACTCCTCTCCACATTTCCATACAGAAACCAGTCCCAAGACACCAAAGAGATGGTAGGGAATACACATAGATCAACGATCCATTCTGAACTATCCATTGAGAACTCAATGTCCATCCATCAAGGAGGAATTCAGAATTCATCAAGATCACAAGCCCTGAAGAAGCAGGCAAAATATCAAGCAAGCAACAAGGCATAACTAAAAGGGAAGTGATCAAAAATATATTTCCCTGCTATATATAATGTTGTTTGATATATACAAACTGAACTGTACATAACAAAATGGCTAAGCTAGTCTGTGGAGGAAAATACAAGCTCATCTATAAATTAGTGTATATGCGAGATATCAAGACCAACATGGCATCCCTCTCAGCAGAAGGAGGTAACGTTGTGGTCTCCTGTACAAGGGTATCCACACGAGCTAACAGATTTATAGCCATCTGTATGGTGACTCTATGCTCATCAATGTACGTGCTCATCTCTGTAATCATGCCAGTGGTAAGGGACCTCATTGTTGTACTATCTGTGATGGCTACATCCCGGGTAGATATGGCGTTATCCCTCTCAACTGTCACGGCATCTCCGACCGATCTGGCCTCATCCCGCTCAACAACAGCGACATCTCTACGAGCTAATGCCTCGTCTATCTCTAACAGAGTTGCGTCTCTCCCATCAAGAGCAGTCAACATCAAGGCTCTAGCCTGATCTCTCTTGAAGGTCATCAGATGAAGAAGACTCGTTTCAAGAAATCGTCTTCGAATCTTTGGATCACAATAGTGCTAGTCTTCGGGAGAATCTAATTGAAATTTCTTTGGCAACCCAGTAGATGGCTCCTCCTCGGTGTGGGAATCAACATCCTCCATGGACTCTCCACTATCTGAATCAATCTTCAGCACTATGGATACTGCCGCAATCGATGAAGTCTTTGTCTCCATCCACGCAGAATACTCTGGCGAACAACTCGGATGGCTAAAAGAAAAATCAGCTGTCTCACGCTGATCCCAACATGCATACACCTGGGATTGGTCCTCTGTTGACAGATGGCGGGAAGCTAAACGCTGACCTAGCGCCCCTTAAAAAGGATGGAAGTCCTGAAATTGGTCAAACTGCGACATCACGACCAGTGGGTGATAGGTAGTCATGCCCCTTAGGCCAGCCAGAGGGAGATAATCCATGCCCAGAGCATGAGTAATTAAGTTATAGGGTGAGCTGAGCCCTGTACACGGTAGAATGACAAACGGATCACTGATCTCTGCCAAGAATACCGACCAAGACATAGCGTTTGTATACTCCGATGGCTAAAAGGAGTAAGACATAGCTATATCATGGGTAAAGTAGTACCCGTGTCGGCAGAAAGTGCCAATCAGTCTCAAGTGTGACATAAACCACACGTACAACATGACCGAAGCACCGGCTCGTGAATACAAATCTGGGGTAGGTGTTTCGCAAAAGGTGGCCGACCTCAATGTCTCCGCCACAATCATTGGAATAATGGTATGACCCTCCTTGAGAGCTCTTACTTCCATGATAACACCGATGTCCAGCTCATCCATATACCATGGCATGTACACATACACCACTATGCACATCAAGAATGCATCCACTCTGGCCAAATGCCACTGATCCTCTGGTGTGGTGAAATCCCCAGAATGACGAGTATAGCTGTCCAATGAGCCAAACTTGTCTATCAGGAAACATTGGGATAGTACATGACCAAATGTAATCTCATCATCTACCACTCTACACCGTAACCCGGTGAGGGTCATGAACTGCCGGTGCATATCTTCGACAGCCATATGAGCGCAAGGTCTGTCTAAGGGCAAAGCCGTAAACAGCTCATACTCCTTCAATGTAGGAGTCAGCTCCTAGGTACCAAACCGAAAGACATGTCTCTCTGGTATCCAACGCTCCAGCATACCCTCCACAAAACCTGCGAGAACGTGAAACATCAAGAGGGTCATGGAATCATGTAGTAGCAGATCTACGGTTACCCTATTTGAAGGTGACATACTATCATACCACGACCTCAGACGGGAGGCTACCAGGTTTTGTAGGGTGTGATCTATGCGGCTGACTATCGAAGAAGACATCTATGTAGGACGTATCATAAGACCATCCAGGGGTCAATGCTGAATATTTTTGGACATACATACATATGCATAACATGATACATGAATTACAGATAATAGATGGCAATATGACATGGAATGAAAAACTATACATACATTCCTTAAGTATATCATCATCTAATACATCATCTCTGTACAACTAAAAATACAGGAAAATGGGGCACAAACGCCCTACTACTAACAGAGGCCTATCAAAATATATAGCGAGAATGGGGCATAGCCACCCAATATCTAATAGAGGCCTATCAAAAGAGATAACGAGAATATACATTAGAAGAAGACAATGGTGTCAATATCTACATCATCAATCTTGTCCACCTGATGTAACTCTTCCTGAGTCACTGGATCTCTATCAACAGGGATATCAGGCCTATACAAAGGAGGATCTGCACCAGCAAAGCCAAATGGGTCATCTGAGGGGCCAGTGCCTGAGCTAGAAGGATCAAAAGTATCCGCCTCTGCCGGATCTCGGCCCAAATGTCGGATAAAGAAATGTGCCCGGTCCAGTTGCTGGGTCAAAATCTCAATCTGTGTCAGATGAGTCGGATCTTGGACACAGGCTAGCCAATCTATCATCATCATGGATCCTGGAACCATATCCCCCATGAACTGAGTGGCGCGGGTCTGGGCTCCAATGGTACAAGGGAACCACCAATGCTGGAATATCTCCTGAGTGCATGGACCCTCTGAAAGTCTTAGTGCATGGACCCTCTGAAAGTGCAAAACTGTCAACACCGAACAATGGGATATCAATGACGGGTGACTGCAACACAAGCCAATAATGCCTGGAAGGAGGAAAGATTGGCATACGGATCTCTCCTGTGGTGCTCCTAATAGCACGCTCTCCTAAATAGAGCTCCCATCCTCCATCTGTGAAGAGAGGAACCCTACGGGTAGATATCACGTGCTCGACGCCAGTCGGGTACCCATCCTCAAATCCAATGGCCAAGTGCTCCCCAGAATAGGGAATCCATGTGATGACGTTAGCTGTCAGTAACTCCAACTATAGGCGGCAATGAGTAAAACCCTCAGCTACAGGGACCTCTGCCAGTATGGAATAATGCCATCGCCATCCTCGTGGATAGGTACCTAAACCTAACACACTCACAGGATGCAAACATGGAAGCCTCTCATAGGCCCAGAATTGCCAACACAAAGGCAAAACATCTGCTGTCAATGAACACTCTTAAACCTATACATGGGAAATCAAAAAAGAAATACTCGCTAGCAGAAATGGGTAAAATCCTAACCAAGCGTCGGTCAAGACCTGCGAACGCATACGTATGCCCCTGAAGAAATAGGCGAAGGTATAGGAACCCCAGTCATACTATCCAATACGATCCACATGTCGAGTGGCGCTAATCAAAGTGAATGACACCGTAGAAGAGTTATCAGCTATGAAGCAACCCCTACTGATCATCAGGAACAATCACCTTAGAATGCGATCCCTGACTCTGACATCAGCTGGTATGGGCTCACTCAACAGCCCTCTCATAGCATCTACGCTCAATGGAACCGTATGGATGGGCCTGCCCTTGAGCACCTCAGCCGGAACTCTTAGCAAGGATCTAACAGCAGTGGGGGTAATATCTGCCATACAAGGCACTAGTGCCCCTCCAAACTCCATACCTGTGATAAACTACCAATCCATCAGCGTCATCATCACCTCACAGTCTAGCAAATGGAGTGACTGAGTCTGGTGAAACTAGCGCTCAGACAATGCCCTGAGGTAACCCCAGGGACAGCGGTGGGGAAGGATGGAAAAGAATGCCCCAAATCCCCAGTTATGTACAATCACTCTATAGTCAGAATGCAGAGCCTGATACATGGAGTGAATGCTGAACCAGTTCCCTCGAGGTTGTGTAAAGCCTGTAACCTACATGACATGCAGATCGACATCAAAATCCTTTACTCCTCATCAATAGGAAAGAAGGAAGATTAAAGATCTAATGTTATACCTTGTTGGTGTGCAAGTACATCGAGGGATGTCGACTCAAATCACCCAAGAGTTCTGGGTTTGCAACCTGAATACTCAGGAGGTCCCTACGGGGAACCTGTGCAGCAGAAGTAGAATCCGCTACCAGAACATCCTCCTCTTTGTCCTCGACATCTGACACATCAACCTGGACTGGACGTATCACCACCTCCACCAACCGACGAGGTTGTCTAATAGAACGGGGTCGAGGCACTTTAGAAGCCCTCCTCCGTACACCAGAAGTGGTCCTACGGGAACTACTCGGCTGATTCGGATCCATAATATCTGGACAACAAGTCTCCAAATCACCTCTAAAGGGTGTGGTAATTTTTAACCTGGAGCTTTCTTTTCAAAATGCATTTTAGACTACATGCATGCATGCATTACTTTAACATACATCTACAGTAGAGTTAAAAATGCTTGACTATTCAATGCCTACATTTTGGAAAATTTTGCCATAGTTCCCTCTGTAAATAGGATTATCCACATGCACATAGGCATGTCTAGGTGGCCATTCAGTAGCACACCTGCCCACGGTCATATACATACTATATGCATTAAAAGTCAAAGTCATCAATCCATAAGGGTAGGTTAATTACCAGGATTACTTTGCATTTTTACCTTTTGCTCATTTGTCCTTAAATAGGATAAGAAATTGCAGAAAAAGGGTGCCAATTTGACTGTCTCAAAAGTTAATTTTTTTCACATCATTATGTTCAGCATGGTTTAATACTAACATTTACTATGTTGAATATTTTTTATCAAGTCATTTGAGCATGCATATTCACTACTATGCGTTTAGATGCATTTTATGTGATAAGTCACTTTCCAACGGATAAAAACTGGAAGAGAATACATGCATACGTTACCAGGACAATGTAGAACACTTTTACAATGATAGAATTTGCAGAAATTCGCCCGAACTCAGTAGATCCGAAGAAGAGCTCTCAGATTTCCTTCGCGGTGCAACTTGAAAATGACTTATAAAAGCAACTGCGCAGCATTTAATAGTTACGGTTGGTCAGCAGTCCACCGCAATGGCCGCAGGTGTATCTACTTAAGACTTCTACATGGGTCCCATCCCGTCTCGGTCCGGGCCGAGTTGTGAGAGTTCTCACAAGCCAAAAAAAGCCAAATCAGAATAAAACGCTACGCGATCGAAAGGTAATAACTTACAATCCTGGTTTTCTCAGACTGAACCGTGGGTCTAGACATCACTCATTGGTGTTCCCCCGAACACAGGGTACATTATGCCGATGATCTCAGCTAATACCAGTCACACTCGGCAATACCTGACGCAGGTCCAATGCCGCCAATTCAGGGTCGTCACCCTAATCCTCTCAAGAATCCCTGGCGGGGGCATCTGATAAGTAGGATTTACACCTACTTATGGAGTACCAATTCATGCGAACTATGCCCATCTCAAGTACATTTTAGTCTATTTTTGCTGCATTTTATGTTAATTTGCATTTCGCATACTTAAAACTTCTTTTGGTGAATAAGTGCAGGAATTGGCCTAATTTGGTGGTGATATCGGGCACGAGGCTAATGGATGCGTGAGGTGAGGCAAAAGATAGGATGTGCATGACGTAGGATTGAGTGGAACATGTATGGACAAGCATGGATAGACATAGGAAATTTTAGTAGCAACAACATTGCAGAACCAAGCTCAGGAGCAGGATCAAGACAAAGAATCGCAAGTCGCTACCGCAAAAGAGAGCTTGAGGGCTGGCACATGCATGTGAGTACCCAACCCAAACCAGAACCTACTACAAGTTGCGTGGCCACAAGAAGGACAAGCCAGTGGAGCACACATGTGAGACCCGGTGAACATATAAACTCTATCGCAAGTCTGCTACCATGAAAGCATATCAAGTTGGAGGAGGCTAAGCAGCGGCGTGAGGCCCTCAAGTCATTGACTTGTTTTATTTTATTTCTTATTTTTAAGGGTTGTAATTGATTTAAAATGATTCCTGACTGGTGTCAGGGGTATCACTTGACATTTCATTAAGTTTTTCACGTATCTTTACATCGTAACTAGGGTTTACTCTCTGGGGGAGATTCCAACGTAGAAGGAGGCCACAACTCTACTTTTCTACTCCTTCTTGGGATTTTCTACCAGAGTGGATTATTATTATTAGTTTTGCTGGATTCTTATGAGGATCTGAATATTGATTTATATTCAACAATTGGGTTTGATAGTTTTATCTTTCATCTTTCAATTGTCGTTTATTGACCATGTTTAGATTTGATCCCATAATGGCATTTGTTTCAGTCATGAACTAAACTCCATAATGGGATTCTAACGGATTTTAATATGTAGTTTGATTGCATGCTTAAATGCTAGATTATTTTGTATATCATATGGAATGACTATCATGATTGTTTTGCATGTATGAATGCTTGATCACCATCCGTTTCAGTATTTATATGGAATTGACAATGAACATGAAAATATGGATTGTAATCATGATAGTATACGTATATAGGGCTGTGTTATATGACTTATGTATTTCGTGAACCAGATAGACATATACTGTTTTACCGTATAAGTTAGAATAAGGGCTTGAACTTAAAATCAATATAGTTGCAATTTCATATAGACATATAGTGATTTTGGTTATATTGATGATTACTGATGAGTGAGTTTTATACCCATGAATTGGATACATTCAGGCTTAATTTATTGTTGTTCTTAAGTCTTTTAGGATGTTTTTATGTGTTTGTGTCTATTCATGCATGTTTTATGTTATTTTATAGGAATTGGGACAAAAGTTACATGTATCGATGTTTGGGGTGGCTAGATTCGCGTTTTCGGCTTGCCATTTACACAACAGCCACTTCGGAGCCAATTTGACTATATCTCCTGACATTATTTCGACAAACTTCAAGAATAAAAGTTGTAGATCTACTTCTCTTCTTTCCGGAACATCTTGAATCATCGAAATTGGAGTTCGGACGAAGACGTTATGGCCATTTTCCCAAAGGACGTCGGAGCAGAAAATGTCGATTTTGGGCGGTCGGGCGCTATTATTAGTGCATTTTCCAAATAGGGGCGCTATAAGGCAGACTCTCGTTGTAGTGCCTTGTTAACAAGGCCTGGGAAGGGCTTCAGTGATGGCCTCGGACGCGTTTTGGGGTTAATTTGAACACCTTTTGACTCCAAATTGGATTGGGTTTGTTCTAAACTCAAAATTGGACTTGTAACCTATAAATACATGATGTAAGGCATAAAATAAAGAGAGATTACATAGCTTAGCCTAGATTAAACACTCCTTTAGATTAGAAAATAACCCTAGTTCTTATTAGTTTTGGAGATTGAAGCAACTTGGAGACCATTGAAGATCAAGAGCAAGAGCAAGAGGGGAGCATCAGATTTTGTCGACAAATGCATTCTATTCTCTTCTCTCTTCTTACTTTTATCTTTTGATGTCTATTCAGGTTGTGGATTCTTGGTTTTAATTCGTTAATTATGAACTAACTATTTTTGAGATTTCAATTGAACTTTTTATGGCTATGAATTAGTTATTCATTATATTTCTAATTATTTATGTTAAAGTGAGTTGTTTATCTTGTCTTGTGCTTATTGCTTAATTATTTGATCAAGAATTATTTTGTTACTCTAGAAGGAATTGGAAGAGGAATTCTAGGGTTAGAAGCTGGGTATGATATCATGTGACTTAGTTATTTGCGGTGAATAATTAGGTTTGTGAATAGAATGGAAATATCTTTTCACCGCATGTAACACATAAGGAATTGGGATTTAACGAGTTTAATTCAATTGTTTTGCATAGGAATATAGCAAAATTAATCTGGATTAAATAGAAGGCAATTGATCACTTGGAAAAGGGCTCTTGGCAATTGAGAATTCTCATTAACAATTCAAGAGACATAATAATTGGGATAATTGGATAATTGATTTATAGTTCATAATTGGGGATATTGGAGTCTTAATCCTTATTTACCTGAATTCAATCAAATCTTAGTTTTGTTTATTTGCTTTCTTTTAGACTAATCTCTTTTAATTGTTTAATTTAGTTTTCTTAATTAGAAAATTCACAATTTGTAATTGTTTAGATAAAATTGATTTGGTTAAGAGTTAGTATTTGGTAATTGTTATTAAATAATTCCTCGCGGGAACGATACTCTACTTTCACTTTATTACTTGTTGACCGTGTATACTTGCACGTATTCATTGATTGCGAAATCGATCAACAATTACATAGAGTCTATCATCTGTGAATGTTGTGTAAGTAGGTCTTAGTGCATTGAAAAATGGCTAATACTCTTTTAGTGCTCTTGGCTACTTTTCTGTGATATGTGAACGAGTCATGTATGATAGTGGTTATTGAATGAAGTATTAAATGAAGTTAGGATCCCATTAGTTCCAATATCATTTATTCTATTGTTATTATTGTTTTAGTTGTTATTTGTAATTCGAGAACGAAGCAATTTTAATCATTAGTTTGAGCATATAAATATAGTGATGCAATTAATGAATAGTAATCTTAGTTAAACAAATTTCTCTGTGGGATCGATACTTTACTTGCTCTGTATTACTTGTTAACGCATGTATGCTTGCATGAGTTAGAGCTCTTTTGTTAAGACTAAAAAAGAGGCAACAAGTTCTTCATCTGTCCAAATACAGAGTCCCCGGCGGGGGTATCACACGTTTTCATATGTCGAAGTAAATATCATCGGTGGGGGCATCACGCATTCTTAATCAGATCCCCGGCGGGGGCATCACGCATCCTCAAGCAAATCCCCAGCGGGGGTATCACACATTTTCCATTGATGCACACGTCAGCGAAGATCAAGCAGATCCCCGACGAGGGTATCACATATTTTCCGTTAATGCACACGTCAGCGAAGATCCAAACAGATCCCCGACGGGGGTATCACGCATTTTTTGTTGATGCACACGTCAGCGAAGATCAAGCAAATCCCCAGCGGGGGTATCACGCATTTTTCGTTGATGCACAAGTCAATGAAGGTCAAGCAACCTTGACAGTTTTCCCAATAGGGATGTTATCTGTTGATGTACACGTCAGACAACGCAAACTATTGGTAGTAACTCCAACAGAATAGTGATATGTCCTAGCGATACAAACCAGGAAGGATCAACCTCATCGGGGAGGATCGATGATGGAATATGTTATACACATCCTAAAACAGACAAGGCTACATCCACACAAAGTCTCTTATATATAAGAAATATATCTTCAGTGTAAAGCCTGTATCAAGGATTCAAGACTTTGGTGATAACCCCAATGTCAACAAATCCCAAAGATTTCTGGTAGCTATGGATCGCACGTATATGAAAGTTTATCAGGATGCTTATCTATTGCCATCCCGATCGAAGGCACAGGGAGCCGACAATAGTCCCACCATGTTGGAGAACAATCCAACAATCCATATGCATCATACATTTGCATCATGTTGCTGCACATAATATCATGTTTATCTTGTTGCATTTCAAGTGTCTAGGATTCTTTATCCTATCCATTCCATTGCATTGCATGAATATGATAAAGAGGGGCATCTAGAGACACTCGAAATTTTCTGCAGACCTGTTACTAACATTGCAGGAGGGCAAATTCGTCTTTCAGAGATAACCCTGGAAGACAGCTTATATCCAGTTCGGATACCACTGGAAGTTCAGTATCAACCCCAAAACACACACCGGGAGTATCAGTTCCAACCTCGGAGATAACCCCGAGGTATGCAGTTCAAATACCAAAAATTTCACTAGAGAAGGCCGATTCATCTCAGAGATAACCCCGAGATATATATTCAGTCTCAGTCCTAGAAATAACACTGGGAATAGCAGTGCTAGCCTTGGAGATAACCCCAAGGAATGCAGTTGCAGTTCCAGAGATAACCCTGGAAATGCTTGTTTCAAATGCATGCAGTTAGCTTCAACCTCGGTACTCACACAGAGGCACTTAGTACAAGACCCAGAGATAACACCAGGAGGACATGCACACCTCAGATGACACTGAGGACGTTTAACACTTGCTGTAGTCCAATCTCAGAGATAACCCTGAGCAACGTCTGCTTTATCAGCCCAAACCAGAGTTAACCCCAGTGAGGGGAAAAGCCATCATTTTTCTACCTTGACCCCACATCTCACCGTCTCAACATCTCATATATACATTTCTACACAACAATGTCCTACAAGAACCAAGGATGTCCAATCCCGAGTGACTATTACGAAAGAAAACGGATAGAATTTGAAGCTTGAAGACCGGAGGGCATGGTCCCATCCTCCTGACTTCGTACAACCTTTAATCCCATGTCATTGCGTAACTCTCGACAACGGCGGTCCAAAATAGGTCTTATATACCTCAGTCGGATGCCCGGATTGCAATTCTAAAAGTTCGAACGGACATCACAGTGCATGCGTGCACATACTTCGAGACGGTGGGACCCGCGGAGCCCGAAACACCCCGGGCAGCCGCAGGTACACCTTCGGCTCTCCCCCTCTATAAATAGAGGGCTTGGAGTGGCCATTTTGTAAGAGAAAAAGGCGAGGAAGCCCTGTCAAATTTGCTTTGTACACACCCTAAATTGAGTGCTTTCTCATTTTAAACACCTGTGAGCTCACATATAGCTACTTTTTTACCGGAGAGAGCCGAGTGTTCATCCAATTAAAGTTATAGAAGTCTTCTTTGGCAGTCCACTGTAAGCCTTCTTACACACTTTAAAGCCTTTCTCTTCATCTTTGCACACACTATTCTTCACGTTGAGAGTCGTGTGTGCGTGTGTGATACTAGGACTTGATGCGTGGTTTCATTTCGGTTTGAGTGTGTATATATATATATATATATATATATATATATATATATATATATATATATATATATATATATATATATAGGAATCCATCCATGGCAACGGGTTGCCATGGGAATCTGACAACCTCTCTTTTGTATCGTTGATAAATGGATTTGAAGGCCGAGATTAGAAGTTTTATTTGATAATGAAACCACGAGGTTGTTGTGCCATATTATTTACTTGTGCTAATTTCTATTTTAATAAGAGAGGCCCACGTAAAATATTCTTGTCAGTATAGTTATATAATATGAATATTTATTATTAAAATAATCCGGCAGGAGGAGCTTGTACCAGCTTACACCTTTTTTATTTTATTTTATTTCTCCATTATATGTCATGACTCAGCACATTAAAATGGAATAAAAAATAAAATAAAGGCCTTGGTAAGAAACTGTTTATTCTAATTGGGATTAAAATAATATTAAAATGCCTTTGGGTATAGCTTGTCACTACCGGGCAATAAAAATTGAAAAATAATAATAAGTAGAAAATTGACACTCACGGTGATAATAAAAATTGAAAAAAAGAATTTATTCAACCAATTCGCTGCTAAACAGATTCGAACTCGCAACCTCCAACTCCAAACACTCGTCATATGACCACCCGAGCACCACGGGCCTAGCTGTTAATTTCAACCAAGGATATGTCTTTATATTAAAACTTCACCATCCCCCCAAAATCTATATTCTTGCATTATTATTATATTACTATTTATTATTATTAATAAATCTATATAATACATATTGGGTTTTCTATTTAAATCTATATTCTAGATTATTATAATGTTTCTATTATTATTATTATATTAAGTTTCAATGATAGGAAATGAATGCATTATCTATTTATTATTATATTCATGTATTACTATTATTAAAAATAATATTAATAATGATTTTTAATATTAATATAAATAATGTGATTATTAATATTAGTCCGAATAAAAATATCCATACAGTTCAACCAAATAGAAATTTTTTTTCGTATTAATAATATGAAGTGGTTTTATGTGATTCAATAATATTCATATTACTAAGAATGAATTTGAAAATCCCATACAGTTCAACCAAATAGACATTCTTATTAATTAATATGTAATTAGATAACGTTGGACAAGTTCTATATCTTAGAGGCCGGAAGTAATCTTGGGGATTTCTTGTAGAGCTCCCATGCGACGCGGTAACGAAAGATTGTGACATCTTCCAAGGACCACTTCCCTTGAGAAATATTACCATTGGCCCTAACGAAACAGTCAACATACTTGCATACAAAAATGCCACAGTCTGAGTTGTTGTGTTGTTTCGGTAGAATCTTTAAGGTCTGCACAGTAGGATTATCGCTGGGCCACTTATGCATCGGATTACCATTTCGCAAACAAAATGGTATCAAATGTACCTGCATATACAAAGTAGTTGGTTAATAATTTTTTAATATTAAAAGACATTATAAAATTAAAATATTTTAAAACTAAACATACCGTAACTTTTAACGAATTAAAAGTACATTTCATGTAATCGAATATACTTAGTATCATTAGCGGGTCAATTATCGTAACCATCCAATCTTCAACTGAGAATAGGAACAAGCCAAAATGGCGTTGATTTGTACTACACACCGGCATGAATATGTATTTGCATTCGTGTAAAGGTGGACCAACATCTTGGTTAACATACGGATTGCAAAAACTCCGCGCAATATTCTATTGCTACGGTACTTCCTGCTAGTTATCATTTATTGTGTTCTTGGAATATTAGCAATAAATTTCCTAAAAAATTGCATCATGTTTATTCTGAGAACCCATCGTTCAAAAAGGATTTTAACAACTGTGTGTATAACTCATTGTCCATCTTGGAATTTAAAGAGCGTTGGCATATTTTGATAAGTACATATGAATTGTATACCAATGAATGACTTGGAAGTTTGTATGATGTAATACATAAATGGATTCCAGCATATACAAAGAGATATTTTGCCGCGGGAATGACTACCACTGGAAGAAACGAGAGCATGAATGCCTTTTTTGATGAGTATGTTAATGCATCAACAAGTATGCTATGTTTTGTACTGCAGAGTCAAAAGGCTATAGAAAAACAATTTATCAGGGAGAGGAAGGCCGACTACATAACAAAACATCGTAAAAGGATTATGGTACTCGGTTCATCTTTAGAAGTTCATGCTGCACATGTGTACACAAAAGAGATGTTTAGACGTTTCCAACGTCAATTCGTCGATTCCATGAAATACAATGTTCATAAACTTAGTGAGTTGTGTGTCACTGAAACTAAGGTTTATGCAGTGTATAATGCAGATGCAACTGAAAGTGGTGGAAGATATAAAGAAGTTGTCAACAATCGTTTACTGGGATCGGTAACATGTAACTGCCAAATGTTTTCTCACTCTGGTGAATTATGCAGGCACATCTTGAGATATTTCATAGCAAAGAGTATTTCACAAATATCGAGCGACATGATTCTTCATCGGTGGACAAGAGACGCGAACAAAAGCAATGGTGAAGACTTACTCTTTAACTCCACATCTGTTGACTTCGAACAAGATCAAGCAATGCGCTATAATCATTTGATGAGTGATTACCAGGAGTTAGCGAGCAAAGCGGCTTGCTGAGTCCGAGGTTACAAAACTGTTCTTAAACTGAATGCACGAGGAAAAGAGTTAGTTGACCAGTATGATCCGGATGAGAATATTACTGAACTGGCAGATGACGACATTGATTGCACAGTTGGAGATCTAAATCATGATATGGGATACGATAATGACGATGAAGATGTAGAGGTGGAAGCAAAAGAAGAGTTTTTGCCGCCTATTATTTCTCAGACATAGGGCCGCAAAAAACGATCTAGATTCAAGAGTGCACTTGAGAAAATCATTCCTTCTAAGACTCATCAAAAATGTGCAATTTGTGGCTTTGAAACCGACTACGATAAGAGAAATCACTATCGAGTGCTAGGGATTCCTGAGCCAAAAAAATAGGCGTCGGTTGTATTAATCATGCTATGTTTTTTTTATTTTATGAAAATGAACATGTAATATGTATTATTCCTCTTAATGTTATGCAGTACTAGTATTGGTATAATATGTACTTCTAATATTGATAATCACATTATTATTATTATAATAATACTTCACTACTTTTATAAATTCGATAAGTAAATTAATTTCCTGAAATGTCTTGAAAAATTATCATCATTACTTAGTAGACTAATTGAACTAATTTTATTAATAATAAAATCATTGCTTAATAATAAAATCATTACTTATCATTATTGCTTAATAATAAAATTAATAATAATAATAATGCAAGATTTATATTAATAATCCTTTTATTGATATTATTACAAAAAAAAAAAAAATATTAAAGGGATAATAATAAAAATAAAAATTAACTTATTTATATTTTAACAAACCCAATATGTATTATATAGATTTATTAATAATAATAAATCATAATATAATAATAATGCAAGAATATAGATTTTGGGGGATGGTGAAGTTTTAATATAAAGACATATCCTTGGTTGAAATTAACAACTAGGCCCGTGGTGCCTTTCGGGTGGTCATATATTTGAGTGTTTGGAGTTGGAGGTCATGAAGTTCGAATTTGTTTAGCAAATGAATTGGTTGAATAATACTTTTTTTTTCAATTTTTATTGTCGTACCGTGTCAAAGTCGTATTCTTATTATTATTTTTTCAATTTTTATTGCCGGTAGTGACAATTTATAACCTGGCTGTATTTTAATATTATTTTAATCCAAGTCAGAATAAAATTTTATCTTAGTGGCCTTTTTTTTTTTTTTTTTATTCCATTTTAATGTGCTGAGTCATGACATATAATGGAGAAATGAAAAAAAAGAAAAAGGTGTAAGCCGGTACAAGCTCCTCCGGTCGAATTATTTTAATAATAAATATTCATATTGTATAACTATACTGACAAGAATATTTTACGTGGGCCTCTCTTATTAAAATAGAAGCCGGCATAAGTAAATAATATGGCACAACAACCTGTGTCGACTTATCAAATAAAACTTCTAATCTCAGCCTTCAAATCCATTTATCAACGATACTGCACAGACAATGGCATCAGTCACAACTTCTCAGCTCCACGAACTCCTCAACAAAATGGATTAGCTGAGAGAAAGAACAGAACATTGATAGAGGCTGGAAAAACTCTACTAGCAGCAGACCATCTGCCTGAATACTTCAGGCGAAGTATCAACACCGCATGCTATACTCGTAAGCAGATTGTCAGACACTCTACGATTAAGAAGATTCCTTACGAACTGTGGAAAAGGAAGAAAGCCAAATGTCAGCTACTTCTATGTATTCGGCTATGCATGCTACATTCTCAACAATGAGAAGCAGTATCTAACAAAGTTCCAACCCAAGTCAGATGAAGGAATCTTTCTCGGATATGCCACAGACAATAAGGCTTATAGAGTGTTCAACAAAAAGACACTGAGTGTTGAAGTCTTGATCCACATCATCTTTGATGAAACAAGCTTGGACAAAATAGTGTCTCAAGACATTACGAACGACAGTTCAGACACTACATAATTTTGGGGACGTCACAGTTGGTATCAAAGCTTAGGGATATGATCCCTGGCTAAGATGTGAGAATAGTACTAGGAGGGGAGAGACGGGGAATTCCTTCGCTAGTATGACCTATCTAAGTTTATGTGGTATTTAATTGGTCGGTCAGAATTTAGGGATAATATGTTACATGTCAATTAACCTTTTTTTTGTGTCAGTATCTGAAAATGACATCCGAGAATGTTGAGAATAGCAATGGAGCACAGGCGACCGTTGATTCACCACATATCAATAATCAGGATAATGTGCATCAGGAAGGCGACAATCCTCATGCAAACAACAACACTGACCAAATGATGAATGATCAAATGTTCAGGGCTTTATGCAATTCATGCAACAAAGAAAGCGAGAGCGGCTCTCGCCCAAAATGCAGTGGAAACACTGAAACTCTCGGTGATCACCGCTAAACAGTTTAAGGAGTTGGGACCACCAGAGTTTAAGGGAGAGCCGAAACCACTTATGGCGGAAGCATGGATAAAGCAGATCACCAAGATATTTGATGTCTTGGGATGCTCCGAGGATCAAAAGGTTCTCTTTGCCGCCTTTATGTTGTTGCGGAGAGGCGATTCATTGGTGGGAAATCCAGAAACGACTCAACTCCGCCAGATCAAGATGTCTTGGGAGAAGTTCCAAGAGCTATTCAACGACAAATATTTTCCCAAAAGTATTACGTCACATGAAGGAGGTGGAGTTTATCAAATTGGAGCAAAACAATATGACCGTGTCGCAATACGAGGCAAAATTTGCGGAGTTATCCGGCCATCGTCCCACTTGGTGGATAATGAAGAGAGAATGGCGCGAATGTTTTTAAGAGGTTTGAAGTCGGAGATACGTCAACATCTTATTTCTCATAAACCGTGTTTATATTCGGATGTTGTAAATAGGGCTCGATTAGTGGAGCGCGATAACGAGTCAACGTAACTAAAAAGAGAGCGGTAAGCAAAATGATAATACCGGTGAGAGCGATCATTCAAGCGGTGACAACAAGCGTGGAGGAATCAATAGGCGAAATGGTAACCACCGGTGGTAATCGAGTACAAAACAATAAGAATGGACATTTCAAGAAGAGGAGATTCAACAATGATGGAAAGAGCGTCAAAGACCAAAGACTGTCGTTAAGGAAGGAGAACGACCACCTATCATATGTTTCAAATGCGGAGGGAAGGGGCACATCAGTCCAAACTGCGTGATGCCGTCCAAAGCATGTTATAATTGTGGAAGAGAAGGTCACTTAGCCCGATTTTGTCATTCACCGAAGACAAATTCAGCTAGGATGGAGGCACCAAAGGCCGTCTCAGAAAAGTCAAAACCTGTAGTGCAAGGGAGAGCGTTTGTTGTGACCTCCCAGAAAGCAAGGAACCCGAATGAGGTAATCACGGGTAAGATTATCATAAACTCTAACGAAATCTATACTTTATTAGATACCGGTTATACCCATTCTTTTATTTCCCCTACTTGTGCTTATCGATTAAATTTGACTCCAGAGAAATTAGACTTTAACTTATCTGTGGAAACTCCGTTGGGAGAAACCTTCATTACATCCACTGTTTATAAGTCTTGTTTGGCTCAAATCGGTACCCTCACATTACCTGTAGATCTTATTTCATTGAAAATACTTGCATTTGACGTGATTCTAGGGATTGATTGGTTAACTACTCATCATGCAAGAATTGATTGTTTCCGTAAGGTTGTTAGCTTTCATATTCCTAATCAACCTATTATGCGAATTCAAGCGACCAAACCATTAAAATCAATCATGGTCATCTCAAGCCATAAAGCTATTCGTTTATTGAAAAACGGATGTCAAGCTTTCTTAGCTCATGTCACTGATTTAAACAAAAATACGTCAGTTTTGAACGATATTTCTATTGTTAATAAATTTCCTGACGTATTCCCCGAAGAACTTCCTGGCCTACCCCCTGAGTGTGAAATTAAATTTTGTATCGACCTTGAACCCAGTACAAAACCTATTTCCAAAGCCCCATATTGAATGGCTCCTATTGAACTTCAGGAGTTGAAGACCCAACTGTAGAATTGTTAGACATTGGCTTTATTCGTCCTAGTACTTCTCCTTGGGGTGCTCCTGTTCTATTCGTGAAGAAGAAAGATGGGAGTATGCGACTTTGTATTGATTATCGGGAGTTGAATCATGTCACCATCAAAAATAGGTATCCATTGCCATGTATTGATGACAGGTTTGACCAGTTGCAAGGAGCCAAATTCTTTTCAAAGATTGATCTTCGTTCCGGATATCTAAAATTGAAGATTAGAACCGATGACATTCCAAAGACAGCTTTCAGAACTCGGTACGGGCATTATGAATTCCTAGTCATGTCCTTTGGATTGACTAATGCTCCTGCTGCCTTCATGGATATGATGAACCGAGTATTCAAGGAATATTTGGATCACTTTGTGGTCGTCTTTATTGATGACATCCTTATTTATTCCAAAAGCCGTGAAGATCATGAGCAATACTTGAGGCTGACACTCCAAAAGCTTCGTGAATACAAGCTTTATGCCAGGTTGAAGAAATGCGAATTCTGGCTTGAGGAAGTAGCATTCCTTGGGCACGTAGTATTAAGTCATGGAATATCGTTGATTGACCAAAGAAAGATTGAAGCAATTCAAAGTCGGGAGCAACCTAAATCGATGATCGGCACGTAGCTTTCTCGGCTTAGCTGGTTGTTATCGGAGATTCGTGGAAGGATTTTCTCGAATTGCTACTCCATTAACTCAGCTGACTCGGAAAGATACAAAGTTGATTGGAGCAAAGAATGTGAGAAGAGTTTTCAAGAACTCAAGAGGAGACTCATTTCAAAGACTGTTCGACAATACCATCCTGCCTCGGAGGGATTTGTCATCTCTGAGTGATTCTTCTAGCAAAGGGTTGGGATGTGTTCTCATGTAACATGGGAAAGTCATAGCCTATGCCTCAAGACAACTCAAAGAATATGAGAGGAATTATCCTACTCATGATCTAGAGTTGGCGATTGTTATCTTCAGACTTAAAATTTGGAGGCATTACTTGTATGGGGAGAAGGTGGAGATCTTTACGGATCATAAAAGCCTTAAATATTTCTTTACTCAAAAGGAACTCAACATGCGACAACGACGTTGGCTTGAACTATTGAAAGATTATGATCATACCATTTAATACCATCCTGGAAAAGCGAACGTGGTAGCTGACGCATTGAGTAGAAGATCATATGCAAGTACGAGTGTGATATTGTCAACGCAAAGGCCCATTTTATATGACTTGCAAAGGATGGAGATAGATTTAAAGACTCCAGGGACCCATGTGATGATGGCGAATATACGAGTAGAACCGACTTTAATCGATAAAGTTAAAGTTGCTCAAGTTACAGACCTAGAGCTGATGCGTATGAGGAAGAAAGTGCAAGAAGGTGCTATGTCGGAAGCAAGAATCGATGAAGAAGGAATACTTCGAGTCAACTCTAGACTTTGTGTTCCTAACGACCCTGATTTAAAGTATAAAATCATGATGGAGGCGCACAACACACTATTTGCAATCCATCCTGGGAGTACCAAAATGTATTATGATATTCGTCATACATTTTGGTGGAGCAATATGAAGAGAGAGATAGCGTTGTTTATCTCAAGGTGTCTAACTTGTCAACGAGTTAAAGCGGAGCATCAAGTACCAAAAGGTCCATTGCAACCACTTGAAATTCCGAATGGAAGTGGAAGCACATTACCATGGATTTCGTTACCGATCTTCCTAAGGTTTCTCAAGGCATAGATGCGATTTGGGTCATTGTTGATAGATTGACCAAGTCTGCTCATTTTTTACCGATACGAGAAACTTATACACTTGAATGTCTTGCTCGTATGTACATAAACGAGATTGTAAGACTGCATGGTATGCCCATATCCATAGTTTCGATCGAGGCCCAAGATTCACTTCACAATTTTGGGTTAGTTTGCAAAAAGCTATGGGCACAGACTTACGATTTAGTTTCGGCATGTCATCCTCGGGCCAGATGGACGATCGGAGAGGACTATTTAAACTCTTGAAGATCTATTAAGATTCGTGTGTCCTTGATTTCAAGGAAGTTGGGACTAGTTCTTACCATTGGTGGAGTTTTCATACAACAACAGCTTATCAAGCAAGTATTGGCATGGCTCCATTCAAGCGTTGTATGGAAGAAAGTGTCGTTCTCCAAAGATTTGGGATGAGGTGGGTGAAGCAACGTTGTTGGGACCGAGTTGGTACGTATGACTACTGAGTAAAAGATTCAAACGATCCGACAACGTATAAAAACCTCACAAGATCGACAAAAGAGTTATGCTGATCTTCATCGAAAGGACGTGGAATTCGATATAGGAGATCATGTGTTGTTGCGTGTTTCTCCATGGAAAGGAGTTACGAGATTTGGAAAGAGAGGAAAACTCAATCCTCGATTCATCGGCCCATTTTTAATCCTCGATCGAGTAGGAACTGTGGCCTATAGACTCGCTTTACCGCAAAGTATGTCTCGTGTTCATAACATTTTTCACATATCCATGTTACGTAAATATGTGAAAGACCCGAACCACATTATTGAGTTAGAACCGGACGAAATAGCGGAAGATTTGACGTATGAAGAGGTTTCTGTTCAAATCTTGGATAAGAAGGAACATATTCTACGCTCCAAGGTTATACCTCAAGTCAAAGTTTTGTGGAGAAACCACTATGTTGAGGAAATGACTTGGGAGTTAGAATCTAAAATGAAATCAAGGTATCCTTACCTCTTCGACATACCAGGTTCGTACCCTAATTTCGAGGGCGAAATTTCATAAGAAGGGGAGGTTGTAAGACCCCAACTTTTATAAATAAAGATGAATTTTCTATAAATATTATTTTTGAATATTATGGAGTAAATTTGATATAATGTTATAGTTGTGGGTAATATTTATAAATTTTGCAAAGTAAGCAAGTTGTTATAAAATATTCGTTTGGTCGGGGAATATTCTTTTGTGGGAGAATATTCAGACGATCAAGACAATCATTAGTGGACCCCACAATGGAATTATTATCCGATTGAGAAAACGACAAAAATACTTTATGAAAATAACGGCAGAGGTGTTCTTGTTAAAAGCATTGAACTACCCAGTAGTAAAAAGTACGATGAATACGTGTGGTTGCATAGTTGCACGCTGCGGATTGATTATTGATGCTTACGTGAGAAGTCACTCAAATTTATACTCAAT